>OX381710.1:12573571-13975773 GCA_947462335.1 Harmothoe impar
CCATCTGCGGCACTATGCTTCTCAGTGCTTTGCTATTTGGAGGATCCCACTTTTCAAAATCCTGTATCCGGCCCCTGGAAGCTCTATGCGACCATAGAGGGCTAAATGGTGAAGGCAGTGGAGTATAGCAGAAGCCAGTGTGGAAGCCATTAGTATGTGAGAGGTAGGTGCAGGGACAAATGACGTCTTCTGGTTGGACGGAGGGACAGGGGGCGTTGAGTGCTGTAGCAGAATAGACGCTCTCTGGACACTTTCCACATAATAAGGGGTGGGGGTTAGACAACTTATTATTTAATGGTTTTCTCTATTCAAAATATGTTTAATTGCATTGAAATGGTCATCAAATTTTCCATGTTATATGAGAACACAGTATTCCATGGGATTCGGGATTTCCAGTACTTAAGCATAGTGATCGTCGTATCCAGGGCCTTTTTGGGGCTTAGTGACATGGGACAGGAGGAATAAATAGATAGTGACATGGGACATTTGTTAGAATCGATGTGGCGACATGAGGGTTTCTTAAAATCGACTGGAAACATGCATGGTGTCCTCCATAGGAAAGAGGGAGAATGAGAGACAGAGATCGAGACAAAGACAGATGACCTATAGACAGGGAGGGAGAGGGAGTGAGACAGATAGTGAGACAAGGGGGGAGTGAGAGGCAAAGCTGGGGAGGCAAAGGCATCATATGCTATGCCAAAAACAGCAGTCTTCCTGTATATTCTATGCAAAGAGTCAAAAGGCAGTTCAGGTTGCCTCCAGAATGCTTCCCCTCTTAAGGGAGCCATGGCTGACCTAAGGGAGTCTATATGACTCCCAGGCTGACCTAAGGGGGTCACATATAGCTACCAAGGCAACCTAGACTCCCTTTTGGCGGTGTAAGCATAAGTGTATATTGGCAATTACCCAGTGGGCACAAAACATTGATTCAACGTTGACAACTGGTTGATATAGGGTTACAGGGTAGATTAACCTGTTTTCAACATTGATGCAATGTTACTATTTCAACGTTGTCAACCAACACCTATTTCAATATTGGTGCAATGTTTGGATATCAACCTTGAATCAACCATGTGTTTCCCACCTTTCCCACTAGGTGCCTCCACAACCTACTCCTCAGCACTTCTATCTACATGCTACATCTATTTTCCCTAATTGTAGGCTCTTATTATCTCATCAATGTATATAATTGACCAAAATGTCATTCATTTTCATTGACAAATATGGCCTGTGCATTTGGTTGGAATTTGGAAGTAAATGACAAGAATACATGCATGGTTTCAGTAAGACACCCTTTATGTTACTAAGAATAATAGATAAAGCCTCTGTCCTGACCAGATCAGTTTGAAACATATATGAAGGCCTCTTAGTGGGATCACCAGAGGTCATTCATGTACCTGTACTACGGAAGGTGCTAGAATTAGCATTTAATCTAAGAGAAATGAGGGGGGAGGTTGTAATGAAAATATATAAATTGCAAGGAATGTGTTTACATAAGAATACTGCATTTAGGTTGAAAACATGACAAATGTAAATCATCATTTATTATGTTTATTCATTGTTGATTCACAATGGCCATATCAATGTTGAATCACTGATGAATGATCAATGTTGATGACCTCATCAATATCAACCAAATGACAACCCTGTATCAACTGTTGATATCATGTCGCTACACACATTGAATCAACATTGAATCAACTGAAGTTTGACCACTGGGTTGGCACATCCCAGTCAGGCTTTTGTGTGTTATCTCAACACCCACTTCACACAACACTTCACAGGATCCACTTGAATGCAATATTCATTTATTTATCTTGTTCCTTTCTGAGGCCAGTCAGCATCGGTCCCTGGGGCCCATATGTGTTTTACTTGGGCCAGCTTGGCTTGACCATATCTTGGCTATGGTCCTTTTTGGTCAGGGCCATAAGTGGGAACCTAGATGGGCCAGCCCTGGAAAACCTTTCTTTTCATAAATACATTGTAAACATTTCAAAACATACTGACATCTGATTTTCTTATAGTTTGTGCTAAAGTGGAATAAATCTGGGTTCAAGCTGGGCACATCAAATCTGGGCTAACCCATCTGGACTCGTACCTATAGCCCTGGAGGCCGTGGAGGACCATAACCCAGATAAACACATATGGGCTCCACTAAGTATTGTTGACTGGGGTT
Organism: Harmothoe impar; assembly: GCA_947462335.1. Lineage (NCBI taxonomy): Eukaryota > Metazoa > Annelida > Polychaeta > Phyllodocida > Polynoidae > Harmothoe > Harmothoe impar. The sequence continues at coordinate 12,575,748 of OX381710.1, forward strand.
AGCAAGGTGCGGCTCATGTGCAACATACTGTACGATGGTATATCAATACTTTACATGAATTGCCGGACTTCATCTTAACACGAGTAAATATGGACTCTTCGTCCTGTTCCAAATGTTGATTTTTTAACTCGCTGTTGTAATAACAGTTAATAATATAATACAAGATGTCGTTTGAATCTGAGAAGGGCTGATCTTATACCCCCGGATGATGTTGTATTCCCAACACAAAGAGAAGAAACAGCGTCAAAAGGGAGTCCAGAATGAATCCCCTCTTTAGGGGAGCCCAGGCTTCCCAAGGGAGCCTAGGTGACTCCCTGGCTGACCTGAAGGAGTCACCCAGGGGAGTCCCATAGCTCCCTGAGTAATCTAAGAGAGTCATGTAAGGACCTGGGCTCCCCTGGAGAGTCATTCTGGAGGCAATCTGGACTCCCCTTTGACGCTGTTTTTTTCTCTCTGTGAAGGAATTATGTATTTTCCTTTCATCAAAATTAAGTAAATTAGGACGGATGTTATTGTCCTGGTAGGACATGTAGAATTCTCGTCAACGATGTTTGATCTCATTTTACCAAGTGGTAATGCTTTCTATGTGCCAACACTTGTAATGATTATCAATATTTATATAATCTAGATGATGAGACATTGTTTTGTCCTACACTGACGACCTTCACCTTCCTCCTTTCAGAGACGAGTTCCCCATGGCCTGAACACACCTCTCACGTGATCAAAGTTAACCAATCACAGCCCAGCTCTCATCGCATCACGGCACATCAAAGCCGCGGCCGTCGGCCCCCGTGCGGGACAACAAGAAGCCCCGTGGACGATCTATGCCAATACCAATGTCCACCCAAGGGCATGAAACAAGATAATAACATCTGTGGGGGTTATCAATATAAGTGCACGGGCATACTCTGTATATGGTACTGGAGCTGATATTTTCATAATGGGAAATGTATCTATAAAGGGGGGTGATTACTAAAATGTTACTTGGTGAAAGTGAATAAACAATCTAGCAAGGGTATACTGGGCTAAAATTGTACATAATATATGAAACACGATAGCTATATAGTATGTGGTGCCCTTAATGCAATATGTAGAATTAGACTGGTGTAATTTGAGTGGATTTGAAATAAAAATTGCTTTTTTTCTTTTTAAAGACAAAATTATTGTTGATGTTCTCACAAAGCTTGTATAGTCGCTACCATCTGTCCCCTTCCTATATGATATACGTATGAGTTTGTCCCCAGCTACATAATAAATAACTGTGTCTAGATGATACATATATCTCTTCCTCCAGACCCTCACAAGGGGATTGTACACAGCCGCAATCTCCATCAGTTCTGTCTCCATTAGTAAACCCTTTGAGGGCAGCATAGTGCTTTAATGTATCATGCCCTTGATGAGAAGTACTGGCGAGTGACTCGCCAGTGCTGCATTCAAGCATCATGCCCAGCATAAGGATCGATACACTCCCGAATACAGCCCAGCAGGATCTATTCACCAGGGCTGCATCATGCCGACCGAATGCATGGCGCATTAAAGCGGCATAATCACCATGATAGATAGATATAGTTTTAAAACCGAGACAGCCGAAAGCCGGCCAGCACAGTGGCGTAGGAAAAGGGGGGACCAGGGGGGCCTGGGGCCCACCAATCACCGAGGAGTGGGGCCTGAATATGTTTGCCCCCCCCCCCAAAATTGGACCAAGACCTGTTATTCAATACACACAATTTTCAACCTTTACCTCTCCCACATCGAGAAAATTGAGGGTAAAGGGAGCTGGACCCTCAAAACAGGAACTAAAGGGGGCTCAAATACTACTTTTCCATACAATCTGATATAAGCATGTATATGATTTGTCATGCATAAAAACCAATACTTAAAGGCCCAGTGCCCCTATATATATAGAGCTGAGTACCTGTCTCGACTGCACTCTGACTGTTACTGGACGTGCAGTAAGAACTGCTGGTTTAAGGTTGGTTGGAGTGGGCCCCCCCAATGAAGATTTGCTTCCTACGCCTCTGCAGCAGGTTCACAGGGCCCAGACGGACCGAACCTAAAAATCACATTTCTAGTACTGTTCTAGTCTTGGTTAGGTGTGAGTGGTGATATTGCCCCTTTAAAACCCTATGCGGCCCTTAAAGTGTTACACTAGAGGTGGGAGGTGGTCTACAGCAAGTCTATCCGTACACTCGCCTTATCTCTATACAATATGATGTAGTACATGCAAATTGCGGCTGGTGCTTTTAAAACCCTTTAAGGACGGCATGTGATGCATTAAGCGTCATGTTCATTTGCTGTCGGATGCAAGACTGGAGTGGGCTAGTAAGCACTGCGGTGCAGGGCTTATTTGTCATTTAATACCGTACTGTCGCGATAAAGCACCTGGTCTTGAAAGAGTGCCGGTCTTGAATAATCAGCAGGGGTATAGGGGCACCCAAATGTTTCTTAAGCCCTAAAATCATGACCTTGAATAAGCGTCTGTTTTATATAAGCGCCTGTGCAACTAAAGCCGCAAGAGCCTCACCAAATTGAAGAGCCCCCTGGCGCTTAATCCCCAGGGGGGGGGGGGGAAACGCCGCGGCTCGCCCTGGTGACAAACGTGTGCATAATATTGTCCACTGCAGTATCCAAGTGGGTGGTCAGTGGTGAAAGAGCCATCAAGTGGTGACACCACTGGCATTTAGAGGAACTAGCTACTATGCTTCATAGTGGCATGCTGTGCTGATTATACACAATCTAAAATATTCTTTTCAACCAGGCTTCATGGACAGCCCAATGTCAGGTGAACTAGCATAGATTTCTCTATTCTCCTACATTGCCATGCCTCTAATATGTATCAGCCTGAAAGGGGAAAGTCTTTTTGGTGTGGATGTAGCATTGACCACATCTCACATTCAGTAGTATTTGAGTATTATGGCATTTTACCAGACATGCTGAGTTGAAGTGCTAACAGGTAAGTGGATAAAGTTATGCATGCGTTTGACACCAGTTGGAGCCGCGGCGTGGGCCCCCCCTGTTAATCGCGATGGTACGGTAAGTGCATGGGAGGATGCAGCAATGCAGCGCTGTGACTAAATTGCCAGTGCTGCATCATTCTGGAGCAGCAATTGAATCGGCGAGTAACGATGAATAAAACAATGCATTAACCCTTTAAGGACGGCATGATGCCTTAATGTATCATGCCCTTGGTCATCATGATGCATGAATGCAGCCCTGGCGAGTAACTCGCCAGTGCTGCATTCAAGCATCATGCCGACCCTATGGGATTGAGACACTCCCAAAGGGTCGGCATGATGCACCAATGCAGCTCCGGTGTGTTACTCGCTGGGGCTGCATCTGTGCATCATGACAACAAATGTTATCTTTTAGCGACATGCGTCCTTAAAGGGTTAAAGCACTATGCTGGTCTCAAAGGGTTATCGGCTTGCTTTCTACAGCGTCAAACCCCTCCATACCTCCTGGCTGTCTGATAGATGAAGCTGTGTGTGGGCCCCTGTGTGCCCCTCTTGTAACATAAATCACCACTAATAAAGCTCTGACGTCCTTGGTTCTTGGAGACTCACGTGTTTGTGTTTGAATTAATCCTCTAAGGCCCGCATACTGCTTTAATTTCTCTCTCTCTTTTTAATTTTTTTTTTTAGAAAAGATGTGGTGGCAATTATAGTAGGTGAGTTTATAGCTGAACAGTATGTAATGCACGAGACCAAAAAATACCATTGGCGGATACAGGGGGGTGGCCCGACGGGCTTTGGCCCCCCCCCCCCCCCCAAAAAAAAGAGGAAAATATTCTGTCCTAAAATGTGAGAGAATGCACCATTTCAAATCTAGACCATCAACATTTTCAAGGGGGAGATGCCCCCCAAATTCCCTTTGTATGGCTGCTGCAACTCACTCGCGGGAAACAAGACAGTTATTCCAGATTGGCCAAGTTTGGGCCCCCCCTTCTAGACAATCCTGGATCTGCCACTGTAATACTTCCTTCATAAATGCTGTGCAGCTACACTGCTTACTTCTAACAGTGCAGGATGCCTATACTGTCTATTAATATTTCGTGACATTGGTAGCCCAGGGTCCAAAGTACCCACCCCCCCCCCCCCCCACCCTTGGTTTACAGTATTTTTCTAACCTTGAGAGGTCTATAATAGTAGGCCTGTGTCCACTTTTTCCAATAGACAGTTTTGTCGCCGACCAGACAGATTTGTCGGCTCCAAAACAGTTTAATAAATACTCAGATACTGGTGGACACAGGTCTACTTGAAAGAAAAGCATTGCAAGACCCACTTTAATAGCCAAAGCACGTTTTACTCGGGCCTTGCAATGGCAACACAATACACAAACCCGAGTACTGGAACAAACATTGGGAATAGACGACACCACCTTGTACTTTCCTACACAAACAGGTACCTCAGAATTAAACAAAGATATCACACCCTTAGATTTCACTTCAGTTTTCTGCTTGCCTGCTTGAGAAACTGTGGTGAGAGGCCAAAAGCTACACTGGGGAACTTGGTATCAGGCCCGACATTTATTAGAGTAGACTTATATACATAGACAAATGCCAACGCCCATTGATACCGTCTCTGTTGTATTTCACGAGTGGGGGCTGGGGCAGTATCCCACGAAGCCGCAGGCTGAGTGGGATGCGCCCCAGCCTCCACGAGTGAAATACATCAGAGCGGTATCAATGTAGTTGGAATTTGTGTTTATTTTTTATTTTAAGACATTTAATGAAGGAAAAACTACTTTTTGTTAGCCCATTGAATACAGCCACACTGTATTCAATGGGGGGGGGGGGGGCATTGAATACGGCCTTCTAGTGCTTAAGCATAGGAGATCTTGTATTTCCAAAAAATAAAAACTTGTCTTCAGGAGTTGACCAATCACATCATGTATACCAGTTCCTGTGCACAGCTTGTCTGGAAGTAACAACCTATATAGCAATTCCACCTGTACAATTTGGAGCCCTTGTGGCAGAAAAGGGTACTGGGGGAACTGAGCCTAGGTGTGGCAGGTGAATGAGGGGTGCTGCCCCCTGTGAACCAATACCTGAACCATGTTCTGTAAATGCCTGGTCCCCTCCATAAATATGTAAAGGCATCCGTAGATTCAATTTCTAATATATACATATCTATCTATCTATCTATCTATCTATCTATCTATCTATCTATCTATATATATATATATATATATATATATATATATATATATATATATATATAGTATCTATATTAGTAAGAAATTACAAAAAGGAGTAACTTGATTATGGTCTCTTGATTTGAGGTGTAGTGTAGTGATGTAGAAAAAGGCAAGACAATGTAAGCTGGATCCTGATTGAATGACAGGTGGGTGACACAAAATATACAGCATTAATCCAGTTGAACATTACAACACAACTAAATCTAAAACCAGTTTGACATCCAGTAATATGTACACATCTGAGAATATATTTCCTAGATATATTCTACTTTAACTGCTGGTATGCTGTGTCCACTAGGCGTTATACATTGCTGCCCAGACTGCCCAGGGCAAGCATGGACAAGTTATTTTAATAGAATAAAGAGCATATTTCCCAATTTCTGCATTAAAAATCAAACATGTGGTATTTGAGAATTTTGTCGTCCACCTGTGTCCACAGGGAGACAAAAGATATATATTTCATATTTGTATTCAAAGTCACGTTTTGGAGGACAACAAACGGCCTTATACATGCTAGTGGACACAGGCCTAATGCAGTCCTATAGGTAATACATTTGATCATAACAAGCAGACAGGGTTCCAATGATAGATTTGCACTTTATTTCTGAAGGCAATGTTTTAACAGAATAATGGATTGGTCTACTGAGTGTAGGGACCAGGGTGAAAAGATCACTCACTGCTCAATAGAATACACACCTAATACACTGTCAGTTCAACCTGTTGAACAAATTCATGGAATAATGATAGTTCTTTTACAACCCATTTCCTATGTACCGGTATAGCCTTTGACAGAGAACAGTAATCCAGTTGAATACACATTTAAAATCAGATGTGAAACCAAACATTAAAATGTAATGTCTGATGAAATGATTTTGCTTATCTAAAAAAAACTGAATTTCCATCCACAGTTGATAACAAAAATGTATGACAGATTGAATCGTCAACAAATGCAGGGATTTATTTAAAAACTAAACACACAAAGAATAATCTATCATTGGCTTTTTGGGTTACTTTATAGAAGCTAAGGCATTAGTGCTACATCATACTACATGAGTCCATCCATCTATCTGGTTAGGTCTCTATCAACATCAGTTATTTTATTTTATTTTGATGTTGTACCACTTTCCCGAACTGTTAATTCGGAAGACACACAAGCTGGATTTGGAAGTGTGACAGGTGACAAGCAAAGTTGGAGGTAACTTATTTATTATATACCGGTAGTTATATACAAGCATAGAACTATAAGCAGATGTATGATAGAATATAATGGCCTACATTCTGTTAAAATTTTAGAACTTGTTAAAATATTTGTTTTGTCAGCTTCTTATTAGAGCCAGTGGATATTGCCAGACAGTTACAATAGTTGTTGTTGGCCTAGAATTTGTACTGTTTTCTAGAATCTTGGGCTATTACATTATATAAGTTGAGATAGTGGGCTAAATATGGGCAATTGGGGTTCATATGAGAACCATTTCTGAAGCCATTTGATGATGTCTGATGTTATCTGACATTTCTAAAATATTGTTGCCAATGTCATGTGACACTGACATCAAATGTTGTTGGCATCTAATTACGGTCATATTCACATGTCAAGAATCTGTTTTGGGGGACTTGCTGCTTTGTCTAGTCAATCGTTGGTCATATCTATAGTGTCACTTTGCTCTCCTGCAATGTAAATGTGTATTCATATCAGTAATAGATGTAGTAGAGAAGTGTATAGATGCATGAATAAATAGATACAATAATATTTACAAGAAGGGCATTTTCCCAGACAATATTGTGATATATAGGAGAGGCGGCAAAAGCTAGTTCCTATCAGTCCCACCGCTTTGGTGGTGGAGCTTCCTCATCTATACTAAGGGTACAGAAAGTATGGGTGGGTGCCCAGAAATTTTCCATCCCAGATATTAGGGCATATTTCCTAATGCACATCTTTCCTTTAGAATGAGAATAGTATAAAATGGTCTCTCTGATAAATTCTATAACAAAATACCTTTTTATAACATTTAACCTAGATCAACATAACTCGACCTAATATAAACATATACAATTTTCATGTAGTATGAACTAATTTATGGAAATAAGTTGATCATCAAAAAAAAAGATAACACATCCATATAAGTATAAATTAGATGGAACTAGATGGTTGCCTTTTTAGATGGGATGCCATGCTAGGATACCATGGCCAGTTTTACAATGCTACATTATTACAGGAAATTTTGCTTTCCTAGATAAAATCTAACACAAGCAGGCCAACCTACCTCTTTACTAGAGACAGTACCCTTCTCCAAGTGAGCCGGGCCACCCATCTACTTGATAATATTGACACCCTGTGGCAGCACAGTTTTGGCTGTTGCAATTGCACGTCTGGTGATTTATGAATGAATGAAAAAGGTCTTAATGACTATTGGATGTAATTATAATGAAAAGATTCTGGTTAATCTTTTGTAAATTAAGATATTGTTGTCCTTCAAAATACAGCTTATATATGTGATAAAGTCAATAGATAGGAGTACATCACTGTTGGATCATAGTCAGTACATCTTTATCTAATAGGAGGTAGCTACCCAGCCAGCATTGCTTGGTGGGACCCATATATATGTATTTACGTGGGCAAGCTAATTTGCCCATATCTGGGTTGCCCGTTTTGTCCAGGGCTACCAGTGGGATTCCCGATGGGCCAGCCCAGATTCAAAGTGCCCAGCTTAAGCCCAGATTAAATATCAACTATAAAATGTACAATAAAATGTGATTTCTGGAGGAAAATCAGATGTCAGCATGTTTTGAAATATTTACAAAGTTTCCTGAGCTGGCGCATCTGGGCTCCCACTGGTAGCCCTGGACAAAAAGGACCATAACCCAGATATGGGCAAGCCCAGTTGGCCCAAGTAAAACACATATGGACCCCAGGGACCAATGCTGGCTGGGTAGTAGATAGTGAAGGATCAACAGGGAATCCGGGCAGGGAATGACATATCTTTTATCAATACTTTTTATGAATTTATCAATACAGTAACAGTATTTAGCAGTAGACCACTGTAGCTATAGTGTACTCTATACCTGTAGGAATGATCAAATTATGTTTCAATAAATACTTACTCGGCAACACCATGGGTTGGCGGTTGTGACACAAGTTGCCTAAATATCAAAATTAACAAAATCCTGATTAAAGTAGACACCTACCGCAGCTAACATCTTGTCTCCCCTTCCAGCGCAATAGTGTGATAGATCACCCCAATTAAAATTAAATTAAAATAGCCTACAAAATTAACTTCTTTGTAGTTGTGACATATTTTCATTTTATATTTATCGATGAAATTGAATTAAGCAATCAAACGTAAGCTATGTGAAAATTGCTACTTTAACACTGTTCCATTAGTGAGTGGTCATTGTTTAGCAACAGGGGGGTGGGGGATTTGGGAGGGACCAAGAAAAGTTGAACCTCTTGCTAAATTTCAACTTACCTGAGGGGGGGGGGGACCAAAACATGTCCACCCCTCCCATGGGGGGACCAAAAAAAAATTTGGCCCGCTAGCACAGAAATCCACCGACCCCCCCCCCCCCCCCCTGTTGTTAAAAAATTACCACTCCCTTAGTAGGTTTGACACCTGTATTTGAGATACTTGATATAAATCAAGATGATGTCTTCATAGCAAATATTTCCTTTTCGGCGGGACCTGTATATTGTAATCTGCATTATGTATATATTTGGCTCATGGTTTAAATGTATCTTGAAATTTATGTTTATGTATTTACCGGGAGGCAGTAACTACCCGAGTTGACACCGCCGCCACATTCCTTCACCCCAGCCCATATGTCGGGTGCAATACAAGGATTCGTTGCACTACACGTCTGAAACAGTTGAAGTAACGTGTGAAAAATAATTACCATCCTCAGTTGAAGTTTAGAACACATGAACAAAGAAATAGAGATTTTCCATGACTTTCATCATTGTTTATTTCCATTCTCTCTTTGTGGACTTTACCTAGGCGTTTGATAGTGTTAAACATTTCAAATGACTTGAAACAATTGCTGATCTAGGCTTGAGTTATAACAACTTCAAATGGTTTGAAAGCTATCTAGCAAACAGGAAACAAGGAACATCCTTCTCCTGGAACATCTCTGAGAAGTCAAAGGTCAACTATGGTCTTGTGGCATTGTAGATTTCACCGACATTGGGAGTAAAGTGGAGGATAGGTACCGGCCTACATGACCTACATGCACTACTTTCTTATACCCAGCTAACAAAAAAACGTTATCTTACGTCAAAATAACGTTATAACATTTTATATAACGTTATGCCATAGTAAGGGGCCTGAGAGAAACGTTATTTAACGTTATGAAATGTTGTATAACGTTTTTTGTTTACTGGGTATGCCCATGGCACATCTGTACGCCCACACCTGGGCGTATGACATTTTTACGCCACACCATGAGCGTACAGCCTCCTAGGCTTAAGGTATGCCTGTATCATATGCTAGGTAATAGATAATAAAGTGAATTTTTCATTGGTTGATGATTCATTCCACTACACGCATATATCATTTTCAACTCGTTCTATTGCAAATGTACATGCAACGTATAACCACATAACCTGGTTTGTTTTAAGGCATTATTTCAATCCTTGTTAAAATTAAGATTAATGGAAATGAACTGACGCTTTGATTTAATACTAGCAGTCGATGCATCTTTGACAATATATTGAAGACCCGTTTATCCGTTTGTCCGCATGGAAAAAGAGCCTAATTTATAGTCCTAGTGAACAGGCCTAATGATGTTGAGAAAAGATAGTGGAACCACAATCGACATGTGTTAAAGTATAGCCTGGACTCCACTAGTGCAAAACAAAAATGAAACATACATCCATATAAGTATAAACTAGTTGGATCACTCAGATTTTAACAGAACTCTCACATAAGTGTAGACCAAAGGGGATGATGAATTTGTGTGTTTTTTCAGATTTAATTAGTAAACAATATTCTATTTTCAGAAATAATTGTAGCTAGAAAAACGAGAATAGTACCACAGTGGGAGTTATACAGGTGAAGGTGATTTGAGAAGTACAGGAAGGTATGACTGCAGCCAGTACCATGACTGCCACCACTGCTGTGTATCTAGCCATCCTTCTGATTGTGCTGCAAGACAAATAGGTAAATTAAACCACACAATATTAATCAAAATACAAAATGACTTTCTGAATTGTCAGTTTGGTATCCGCAAATATGAATTTTGTAAGTGACTGCTTAAACCATTGTAGTGGACATCAAGGTAGAAATCAAACTCAAAGTCCAATTAAGTTTCAAATGCAACAGGTTCTCAATCCAAATGTAGTAAAGGCTTCAAAGTCGATATACATATGTGACTTGTACTAGGAAGAGGGACTTTAGTGCACCCTGCACTAAGGTCCCTTTTCACAGATTGTGTCACATATGTTCTCTCACCTCAGGTCAAATCTGTATTCAAAGGTACAAATGGATAGGTAGGTTTGCTTTGCACAAGCAGCGTATCCTGAGACAAACTGCCTGAGGAGAACTGACTGTCCCCTAACCCTACAGTAGAGTTAAGTAGTACTTTATACATACCTGTGTTGGCCTGTGTGTGTAAGGTGGGTACTGCTACCCGGTGGAGATGGAGCCGACTCACCGATAGCTTTCTGTATCTGTATATATATTGAAGTTTGGTATTTAAATCACTAAGATAACACATCAGAATATAGCTTTCGTTTTGGGTGGTTGAGTTACATCAAAACAATTTTTATTCACAGAGATTTAAATGTTTGGCAGGTCATCAAATATTATAATTAACAGTGATTAAGATGCATGCCAATAAGGTTAATTATACACTCGGTTACCTGTGCTAACCTTTTAAAGACCTTCAATAAATTATGTACATTATCATCCATGCATCATGACCGATTATGTTGAAAAAATACATAAAACACCAAAGGGCTATGTAATGGGTGAATCAGTTAATAGAATAGCATGCTGGACTGCTAATTGTATACCACAGTTGGCTGAGAGAACAAAAGAAATGGCCTGACCGTATTTTACATACAGGCTTGTATATGGATTTGGTCTATTGAGTACCCTCTCCTACTGTTAGTGTAAGTCAGATATGATACACGTGAGTAGCTGCATAAGTATTATAAGCTTTCGGCTATGGTAATTATCCTTGGCTGATGCCTTGTACAATTACCCTGTCCTTGGCTTATAACACTTATACAGCAACTCACTTGTACCATATATACCACCTGTTTAATATGTAGCCAAAAGTATGAGAGATGTCTGAGTGAGTCACCACTGTCCATGTCACTTTAGACTAAAGTGTCCTTCAATATGGACAATAGATCTATCTAGTATGAAGAGATGACTGGCTTTCATCAGTGTGATCCTTTGGGCAGACAATGTATACAATAACATATCCACACACCAGCCTCACTTTCTGTCTGGTTGCAGCTTGCAAATATATGTTATTTTACGTCAAAATAACGTTTTCAAGTTTATATAACGTTTAGCCACAGTAAGGAGCCACAGAGAAATGTTATACGCATCTTTGAATTATATATGTATATATATATATATATAGGATAGTCATAACACCCAGTAATTAGCTTTTGATGACAACCTTTGCTCCACTGGAGTCCCAGAGCGGCAAGTTTTGGCAAAGACTAACATTGGTTTACATGCACCAGTCTATATGCACCAGTACAGGTGGTATGGGTGAATCAATTAGATCCAAAAAGTAGAGTAGTTCATGTTAAAGTGTAATTATCCTGTCCCCCAAAGTGAAAGCTACAGGATGAGGTAGAACGCGTCCTGTTTATCTTTTACCCATTCATGACGGCATCATGTTCTTTGTCGTCATGATGTGTGAATGCAGCCCTAGCGAGTAACTTGCCAGTGCTGCATAAAAGCATCATGCCGACCCTATGGGGATGAGACACTCCTAAAGGGTAGGCATGATGCACCAATGCAGCACCGACAAGTTACTTGCCGGGGCTGCATTGGTGGATCATGACGACAAATGTCATCTTTTAGCAACATCTGTCCTTAAAGGGTTAATGACGGCATGTCAATAAAAGGGACTAAAATGCAACATCTGTTGTCGTTATGCATGAACACATCCCTGGCAGGTAACTCGCCGATGTTGCTCCATGACGATCCTTCTGGAGTGTGTCTACATGGCATTGGTTCAAATACACCAGGTGCATAATATAGTATAGTGTACACACAGAAAATAAAGGGAGTCCAGGTTGCCTCCAAAATGAATCCTCTGTTCAGGGGAGTCCAGACTGCCTAAAGCAGCCTAGGTGACTCTCTAGCTGACCTAAGGGAGTTACCTAGGGGAGTCACATATCGCCCTGGCTCACATAAGGGGGTCTCATAAGGTCCCAGGCTCCCCTAGAGAGGGGAGTCATTCTGAAGGCAACCTGGACTCCCTTTTAACGCTGTTTCTTTTCTCTGTGTAGGTGTGGGGTAAAGGCAGATGGGGACAAACTCATCAAGTGACTAGACGCCACCCATATTACCTGTAAATCTTAATAAGTTCATATTTCCAGTTCACTTTAGTCTAAAGTGACTTGGACAGTGGTGACTGACTCAGATTGGTCTAATACCTTTGGCTACATGCTAAATAAGTGAGTTGCTGTATAAGTGTTATGAGCCAAGGTAATTGTCCAAGGTATCAGCCAAGGATAATTACCATTGCCGAAAGCGTATAATACGTATGCAGCTACTCACGTGTATCATATCTGAGTTACAATTACAGTAGGGGAGAGTACTCATTAGACCAAATCAACATACAGGCCTTTATTACACGACCTAACGTTATAAGTACGATCCTCTATTTGTTTAAGCATTAAAAAACGTACCACCCGGGGGTGTGGTACGTTTTTGCGTACCACCTGGCCGTGTGGTATGCTTTTCACTGCTCTAGACCAATCAGGAGGCAGCATTTTCGTCACGTGACAGGGCAATGGCGGCGATGTAAACAAAGCAGACGACGATGTGAACAATGTTAATTAACCATATAAACAACTAAATTTGCGATGTAAACAACAACTAAAAGGTAGGGGGGTTGGAAAATTCTCTTCTGGTCGTGAAATAAAGCTCGTATTGTACGCTAGGGTCACGTACATCCCGTACCAACCCTCGGTGTGTCTGGCTCATAAAGCCAGACGCACCTCTGGTTGGTACGGGATGTACGTGACCCCATCGTACAATACTGGCTATGTATGTAAACCACAGTCAGGCCATTTCTTTTGTTCTCTCAGCCAACTGTGGTATACAATTAGCAGTCCAGCATGCTGTTCAATTAACTGATTCACCCATTACATAGCCCTTTGATGTTTTATGTATTTTTTCATCATCATCGGTCATAATGTATGGATGATAATGTGCATCATTCATTGAAGGTCCTTAAAAGGCTGGCACAGGTAGCCGAGTGTATAATTAACCTCATTGGCATGCATGTCAATTATATTATTTGATGACCTGCCAAAAATCTCTGTGGATAAAAATTGTTTTGATGTAACTCAACCATCCAAAACGACAGACATAATTTGATGTGTTATACTTAACAGGTGTTGGCAACTCCTTAAAATGACTATGCCAGCGACTTTTGAACCTGTAGTCATTTTTCACCCTGGCTTATGAAGCCATTGTGGAAAATGACCCTGCTCTTAAATCATAGTAAGTGCCTTTTTGTAATGGATATTTCAGATATTTGCCTTCACTTTTCAATTGTAAAATCATCATAAATGGAAGGAGAACTATGTATTAGCAATCTGGTATTTCAAAATATCTCCCAATGATTTTTTAAAGTAGTATACTAAATAATTTCACCAGACATAGCAGAGAGTAGCTCTCTATTCTCAGAAGAATGCAACTATGACTGGCGTGCCAAATTTGTAACAGAAAAAAAGCACCCCATCAGAAGAACCACAATATAATCTAGTAAAATCCGGGAGAACTTTGGAACCAGAAGTATAGCAGCTGGGAAAACTGAATTTTTAATGATATTTATATGTCCTTATATGTTTTTACTAACACACCAGAAAGGCCTAGTGGGATGTGTATTCAATGGGATTACATAACAAGCAGAGGAGTAAGGCAGCCCCAAAAATGAACCTGCCTTGAGCATTCACACCTTGGGAGGGATGGGGGCTAATGTGGAGGGAGGCATGAAGAGAAATAGCCCGGGCTTCATAAGTCTTTGCAGCGTCATTTCCTGGTCATTGCCTAGACCTGCTTAAGGATCTAAATACCAAACCTTACTATAATATACAAGTGCAGAAAGCTACTGGTAAGTCGGCTCCATCTCCCCCAGGTAGCAGTACCCACCATACACACACACAGAAGACAGTTTAGGTATGTAGTTAAGTACTACTTTTTTCTACTGTAGGTTTAGGGGACTTGAATCCTAGCAGAAAGTCCAGGGAATAAGGCTTTTTTGGTACAACCCCTGATACATACAAAGTGTTGGTAAAATGGACATTATGTAGTTGGTCTCAGGAGGAGCTCCCGCTCAATACGCTGCTTGTGCAAAGCAAACCTACCCACCCAATTGTACGTTTTAACACAGCTTTGACATTAGGTAGAAGAATTATATATACGTATGATATATATAATATATATTATATATATATATATATACATATATATATATATAATATACATATATTAGTCTAGCGCTAGGATGACATAGAAGACATGAGACATTGACATACACTTTTGCCTAAATTCCCGGATCACATCTCACCAAGAACAGGCCCCTTTATTCACAAAAAGAAAAACATTTAGTACCGTACACTTCAGTTGGGAGTCCCTTACTGACCCAGTGGAGGCCGGGTGGGGGCCAGCCTGGGTTCCCCTACCGTGAATAGGGTATACTAACACTTGCCGCCACTGTGACTAATATATTCTGTTATCCGGTGTATATATATATTTGTATACATATACATATATATATATAGAGAGAGATACACACTTTGAAGCATTTACTACATTTGGATTGTGAACCTGCTGCATTTGAAACTTATTTAGACCTTGAGTTTGACTTCTACTTTGATGTCTGCTACAATGGTTTAAGCACCCACTTATAAAATTCATATTGGCGGGCGCCTTTGCGATACCAAATCGACAATTCAAAAAGTCATTCTGTATTTTGATAATATGGTTTAGTTTATTTACTTTTCTTGCAGCACAATCAGAAGGATGGCTAGATACACAGCAGTGGTGGCAGTCATGGTACTGGCTGCAGTCATACCTACCTGCACTTCTCAATGTGTTGCGGTAATATCATTTTTTGTCCATCTATTTCTACAAATAACAAACTGAACAAACTATTTTCAAAATCGAAACTGCAGTACCCGGGTCTTCCAGTTTATGAGAATGTTGTTAAAATGTGGATGATCCACCCTTTTATCCTTATGTAGGGGCATAGATTACTTGCGCATTGGTGCGCTTGTAGCTTAGTGGTAGAGCACCCACTTCAGAGTGGGAGGCCCCGGGTTCAAGTCCTGGTGATTCTGAGAAACATTGTTTTAGTTGCCCTAAAAGGGTACACAGATAAAAATGGGAGCCTGGAAGGCGTTTCACCGTATGTTGATATAAAAGACAACATCCGGCCGCAAGATGCGGTCAAGATGCGGACAAAATATCACCAAAGCAAATTGTCCGTTTTTTTGACCCTCCGCATACCCTCCGTATCTTTTTTTACAAAATATCAACATACGGCATCCAACATACGGCCCTCTCAAGATACGGACATTGTCACCTGTCTCTTTTAGAAAAATGTGCAAAAAACAGTCTACATTCCGGGAAACCCCTAGGGAATTCCCTCTGTGACGTCATAATATGTAGCAACATACGGAGGTAGGCTGGGGAGGGTATAAATAGGGTCCGTATGTTGGGGAAGAGACAGGGGAGGGACAGGAGAGGTTTTGGAAGGGCCAGGAGAGGTTGGGGAAGAGACAGGATAGGTCGGGGAAGAGATGGAAAAGGTCGGGAGAGGCACCTCTGTACTCTGATAGCTATTGTCTACTGTTTAAACACAAGGAGTCTGTGGGCAAAGTTTCAGTGCTGTATGGCCATTATTTACCGAGTTATGGAAGAAAAGACTCTTTTTCATGTAATTTCTCCCAAAATCCATATAATTTTTTTTTTTTTTAATTTTTTTTTTTAATTTTCTTCTTTTTTCTTTTAACATGAAAGTACAAGCCCGCCTCTTCGAAGAGCCTAAAATGGGGGGGACCAAAAAATTTGAGACCCACTCACACGAAAATCCACCGACCCCCCTGTTGTTAATAAATGACCACTCCCTAAAATGATTAAATTCTGCCTGTCATTGATACTGTAAATATAAATATTTTCGGATAATAGGCCTGCATGGTACCTCCATAATTGGATAGGAAGATCATGATTATGCCAAAGGGTTAAAAGTAAGAAATTTCTCTCAAAAAGTAATGGAAAGGGCACCCCAATAGATTAAAAAAAAGAGATGTATAGTAAATATTGCAACAAAATATTCAGGTATTAGTCAATCTGCCAATGATGATGTAAATAATTTGCATTTGTCATATAATTCTGGGCATGAACGGGTTAAAAGCACATTTTTATCTTTGAAAAGTCTAGAAAAAAATTTAATAAAATCATGTTGATTTTCTGTCAGGTCAGGCAGATCTTCATATAAAGAAAAATCAAGGCAGAGCCAAATCATTCAGGTTGTCTATGCAGTTATGCATAATCAATCATAAAGGTGCCTTTTGTGCCAAGAGCGCCTAAAATGAGCACTTTTACACCTTTATTTGTCCAGGAGACCACCCTGGGCTGGCTAGAACTCACAACAGGGCTCTATTGGTACCTTATCCCTTGTAACTGTTACAAGGGTATGCCAGGGTCTATGCATATGACACCTGGTGGCAAAGAATGAAACTACCTGAAACTATGATAAAAGCATGTCTCCCTGTTGTATATGTCTTAAATCACCTTTATCAACCCTTGAAATGTCAGACTATGGCATTTTGTACACCTTATCACTGTGTTTTGCTACTGCCAAATGCTATGAGCTACTCGATTATGACCTGTCCGGGCCAACCAGAAAATATTTAAATATGTCCCCAACGGTATTAGTTTCAGTCTATACGAAAACCTGCCGAACACCGGCTATAGCCGGCAAATAACACTACTGCAGGCCCAAATGGCCGACTGTATTCTAGAGATTCCAGCCTATATGCCATTTTTTACGGCTTGTTAATCGGACCATTAATAAGGTTTCTACAGCATAAAACAGCAAGTGTGAATGTTTTCTGTAATGTTCTTCAGTAATTTACATACCAAAATGGTTAATATACAGTGGCGTAGGAAAAGGGGGGGGCAGGGGGGCCCGGGCCCCTCCAATCACTGAATATATTTGGGCCCCCCTCGAAATTTGTCAAGACCTGTAATATGATACACACAATTTTCAATCCAATTTTCGACTTAGTTCAAATCCTACGTTTCGTCAGAGGATCGAACTTGGGGCCGCAAGACTACAAGTCCAAGGCCCTATCCACCAGACCGTGCTGGCCATACAGAAGAGGGGGATAAAGGTAGTAGGGATTTTTTTCCACATACATATAGGCACTTTGAAAATGGTCCGTTTCCACCCGGATTCGATCCGGGGACCTTTAGTGTGTGAGGCGAACGCACCCATTCATTTCTGGCCATGGTACAAGGGTAGGGAAACTTTGTCCATGTGTCTAAAGCTATAATTTGAACTGAGGATGGTAACTAACCCCCACATGCTATTTCAGACCTGTCAGTTTGTTTCATGCCCTGCTGGATACACGTGTGCCCAGGTCGTGCCATGCCCCCTCAGTGGCGTCATCGGGGTTGAATATAAATGCATACCGGTAAATGTAGATAAGCTCATATCTATACATGCCCAGTAGACTCCGAAATATATTTAACCACCCTATTTAAAAATGTAGGTCGCATTATGAAGATTATGCAAGGACTGTTTTCTTTGTAGCTATTATCATGCTGTGTATATAAAATGTCCCAATTACAGGTATATGTAACCTATAAAAAGATTCATTATTGATATTAACCAATTGATATATTATGAACATGTCATAACAGTCAAATTCATTACTTTGGCTATTCATATTGGCGGTAATTTATCATGAGGATGGACGGGGAGACGGGTGAGATGTTTGCTATGGTTCTTCATATTTGGTTATTTTGATATTTGGCAGCCTTGTGCCTCGAACCCCCTGATGTGCCCAGATTGTTGTGGACGAGTGAGTATTAATTTACAAGTCACAGTAGGAATAGGGTGAAATGCTGCACTCCCTAGTTTACCCTCATCTTTGTGTCCACCCCTAACAGCAAGAAAGAAACAGCATCAAGAGGGAGTCCAGGTCCCTTAGGCGACCTGGACTCCCCAAAACAGGGGGAGTCATTCAAGAGGACGCTTTGAGTTGAAAATAAGTGTTTAGAATTTAACCACTTATTGTGTCCGTTATTTTAAACACTTTTAGATTCTAAACACTTTTTAGCTTAACACTTCAATAAGTGTCTAGGTTTTAAACACTTATTTCCAAAGTGTGTGGGTTCTAAACACTTATCTAAACACTATTTTGAAAAGTGTTTAGCATTTAAACACTTTTAACCTAAACACTTAAAAGTGTTTAGATTAAAAGTGTTTAGATTAAAAGTGTTTCGAACAAAAGTGTTTAGATAAGTGTTTAGAATCTAAACACTTTTCTATAAATCTAAACACTTTTCTATAAATCTAAACACCTAAACACTTAATAATAAGTGTTTAAAACCTAAACACTTTCAAATAAGTGTTTAGATTTTAAACACTTATCTAAACACTTTTGTTCATAACACTTTTAATCTAAACACTTTTGAATAATTGTTTAGGTAAAAAGTGTTTGCAAATAAGTGTTTAGTTCATAAGTGTTTAGAATCTAAACACTTTTGATAAGTGTTTAAAATAATGGACAGAATAAATAAACACTTTTTTTTACAGTGTAGTAAAGCTATAGGGATTGGGGTACTGCTATAAAAACAGCATCGTATTCACATCATCACATTTTGTCACTACTAAGCCGTAACACTAACATTGATGTATACCTATCTAAACTCTATTTTGAAGTACTGTACTGTTGCGATAAAGCACCTGATCTTGAAAGAATGCCAATCTTGAATAAGCGCCTGGTCTTGTATAAGCGCCTGTGCTGGCTATACCACAACTCTGTGTATGAGTAAGCATATTACTAAATGAAATTGATATTAGCCAAAGCCACGCCTCTAACAAAGCATTTAACGCCTTTGTTATCAGACCAAGGTGTGAAAACTACCATAAAAATAAAGGAAATAGCAGCAGGCCACGGCAGCAAGGTGCTAAATGGCTTGTTCAATATGGATTGTTTTTTAGACTGGCTTTGTATAACTTCTCTCTGATCTATTTAAGATATATATAAGTGGACATGCTACAGGGGGTCAAACCTATGAACACCTGGTCTTGAATAAGCGCCTGTCTTGTATAACCGCCTGGTTAGCAGGCCTGCCAAATTAAAGAGCGCCCCAGCGCTTTATAGGGATGGTACGGTAAAATATATTTAATATGTTTTGCACATAACTACCATGATTACATTATAATTTTCTTTAATCACCATGACTGGTGACACAACTTTGGTGATGCATACGACAATCAAATGACAGACAAGTGTTGTTTTTTTGGAGTGGCCTAACAATTTATTGTTATTAACCTTTTTTTCCTTTCGTTATGCAGCCATGTGATTGCAGCAACAACTGTTCTACATCTGGGTGTAAATGTTATCAAATTAAAAGCCTGCCATGGTCATCGCTCAGCTCATCCCGCTTGATCTGTCTCGAGTGAAAAAGGTATGTTGATCTGATTGTCTCACACTTTTTATAAATAAAGGTTTCTTGTAAAGATGTTGCACTGTAACACTATAGTTTTGATATCCTGGTAATTGTATCTCTGCTAGAAAGGCAGAGAGCTTACCAACAAATGGATGAGGGACCGGAAACTGTTCATTCATCTGAAATACTGCATATCTCTTTCGGAAAACCTAATATAAAAGGGCAGAAATTTGACATTGAATTCTCATTAATTCCTACTTGATAGCAGGCCAAGATTTGGAAAGCGCATGGGATCCATATTAGGCTGTGTCTCATGAGTTTGGGCCAATGTGAACATCTATGACTGGGTGCAATCTATGACTGGGTGCAATCTATGACCGGCATGACAGAAAATGCTTATTTAGGGCAGATTTACATAGACAACATTTTCTACAATATGTGATGCATAAATTAACGTGGATGGCTGTCATTATTTTCCCTTCCTTTCAACAATGTAGGTGTTTAAAATGAATGCTACTTATAAAGTGACGTCTATGACCTTATAAGATGGACTTTTCTATTTTATATGTGTTAAATGATTATAGAAACTATGAAAATAAAATAAGTATCATAATGTCTCAATACATCCATTAACTTTTTTCAGCTATTTCTATGTACATCTGCCCTAGATAAACTGTTTTCCTCCATGCCTGTCATAGATTGCACCTGGTCATAGATTGCACCCGGTCATAGACGTTCACATTGGCCCAAACTCATGAGACACAGCCATATTATATCTCATATATATTCATTGCTTTTACAAAACACAATACATGTTCAAAAAGGAGATGAATGTAATGATCCTGTGTTGATCCCATCAAAGTCCAAAGGTATAACTTACTTTAAGTTGTATTGTCAGGCCTCCTGGGCCTGACGGTTCACTATCGCCCCCTGGTGAAATGCATCATAACCACTATACCACACTGCCCCCTATCCTGTCAATACAACACTCCACCCACAAACCGGCCTTCAGCCGCCATTCCCTCCATACTCCTAGACCTATACGGTCCTCAATAATTTCTCCAGAGTGAACAGAGACATATGTCCCTTAATACAGGCATAATTCTCTAACAACACAACCCCACAGCACCCCCTGCTCCCATATTTGCAGCAGGAATAACTCCCATCGTCGGATGCCTCGATTCTCACTGTGAATTCCCCGGATTACTTCTGGTCACTTTGAGTCTCACATCCACCATGGCGGATGCTACCAGGGGTCGGCGCTCCAAGCGCCAGGCCCTACAGGACGTGGAGGAACAAGAAGGTGAGCCCGCAATTACTGACAATTCATTGGCAAAATCCAACAAAAAAGTCAAGAAGGTCTCTAATGCAGCGCACATCACCAACTTGGAGCAACAATTATCGTCTGTTACCACCAAGGTCGATAGCATTGACTCTAAGCTTGACGGCATTTCAAAATTTATGCAGAAAGCTGCAAAAGATTCCACCCTCGAGTCTGTCACCAGCTCTGAGGACGAGGAGGTTTCTATCACTCCCAAACCAATTAAGAGGAGGAAAACTGTGTCTAAAACTTCTGAAAGGTCTTCCAGATCCAGCGCCTCTACGCCCCCACTGGGCCGCAGTGGCGGGAGCCGAGGGGCCAGCACGCCAAAGAGGAAGGCCGACCAACGCCGCCCTCAATCCCGCCGGGCGGCCCGGTACTCCAGCAGGGACTCCATCAGCCTCAGCCCATCTCCAGTGCGCCACCACCCACAGCGCCACCATGGATGACCCATGGGGCTGGACTACACCCAGGAGTACCTCGGTAGGGAGACATACCGACAGAAGCCAAGTGACGGTAAGGGCATCTTCCTAGGCACTATGCATGGTGGTCCCCCCATTTATAAGCCATACATGTTCATCGAGAGGGACGGCCTGTACACTATAAAGCAAAAACTAGATGTCAGGGGAAAGTTAACTGAGCTGGAGTACATCCAGGCCACCCTTAAGCTCACCCTAGATAAGAAAGCCCACGCCCCCAAGGACAGGGACTATATCATCAGCCACCTGGTGGATGTTACCCGCGATGCCCAGCACAGGCACTGGCCGGAGGTGTTAAAATGGTCACAGTCGGTGTGGGACCGCCTTGAGGCCGACGAGGAGTTTAAATGGGCCCACAGCCAGTCTATCCAGAATGAGCGGTTCTCCCAGGCTTTAAAAAAGCATAAACCGGCTCATACATCATCAGAGCGTAGTGATGGGGTAGTGTGCCGGGACTATAATAGTGAGAGGGGCTGCAGGTTCCAAAAGCATCACACCCACAACGGCACTGAGTACCTACACTTCTGCTCTTATTGCTGGGCCAGCAGTAAGCGCAGAAGCCACACACGACTTGTCTGTACCGGGACGGTGGCGCCGACCAGCGTCAAACCCAGAACTACAATCCCCAGTGGCCGAACTCGCAGTGGCACCACACCCAGCCCGGTCCGGGCAGCAATTCCTACCCGCAGCATCCAAAAAACGGGCAGCAGGCGCCTCCCCCCCCTCCCCGCGGGTAGAGGTGCCTTCCCCCGTCATGTTGTGTGAAGCACGGCCTTCAAACCCACATAGTTTTGTAAATAATGTACATTTTGTTGTGTCCAATAACGCTGTATGCGTCAAACCGCAAGGCCATCGCCGCCATGACAGTCATGATGTCACGGCGACTCCACCTGGAGCTGTTCCCCCGACCGCACACCCACCCGCCGGGCCAGTCCAGCCACAGGCCGGCAACCAGCGGCATGTCAACAACAATGGCGGCACCGCCCCGCACGACAACCTCGCCCTCCCCGCAACACAACACACATTGTATGCAGGTAATGCGGTTACACACACTGAGTCTCAAATTCCAGCCGGAAAAATGTATTTAAATGTGAACCGGGCGGTTGGCGTGTCAACTGGCACGCCCGCCCCCACTCCTCGGCGGCCCCCGGGTGCCGCACGGGCCGGCCGGGCCGCCCCCCCGCCGCCTCCCGGCCTGGGCACCGCACTGACTGGGGCGGCCGGACCTGTACCCCAGCCGCTCCCCGGCCCCGGCCCAGACGGGCACGACCCGGCTCCAGTCCCGCCTCCGGAGACCGCTTCGACTGGCAGGCCTGCACCCACATCGGCACCCACCCCTACTGGTCAGCCACCCACACCACCGCCGCCTTCCCAGGGCTCTGGCAACCACGCCCCCGGGATCGCGGCTCACACTGACGATACAAAGCCCTCCCCGGCCCATCCTAGTTCTCGGGCGGGCTCGGGCAACCCCGCCGGAGCAAACACAATGCGTCGGGGGCCATCTACACATAGCACGGATCCTGACACCCCACGACCCGACAACAACACCCCAGCTATGCCCAGGGCCCCGGAATTCAACAAAATCCACCAGATGTGTCGGAACGATGTGTGGGATCCGGATGTCCGGCGGGACCCGTGGGCCTTTTGCCAGCACCGCCTCGACACATGGCCGGAGGCTGTCCTGGGCACTCTACCACCCGAGTTCTGTCACATATACACAGCCGTTCGTGCCACCGGCCTCCCGAATGCAATGCAAGCTAGGGTCCTAGTCCCCACCAAGCTCAATGTCGATCAGTGGGAGATACTCCTCCCCCACACAGAGGACAACCGACAGTTGCTGGGTTTTGTCAAATACGGATTCCCAGTCGGCTACATGGGCCCGATTAGCGATAATGACGGGCTGGACAACCACCCCAGCGCCAATGACTTCCCGAAGCACATCAACAACTTCCTGATGAACGAGATGGCCCTCGGCGCAATTCAGGGCCCATTCCACAAGGCCCCGTTTGCCCCCTGGGCCCACGTCTCGCCGATGATGACTCGGGAGAAGGCCACGTGTGACGATAGGCGAATCATTACCGATCTCACCTATCCTACCGAGGCATCGGTCAACGCGTACGTCTTCAAGAACTGTGTCTTAGGCATCGAACGTGAACACTCTCTCCCGACCATCGAGAAGTTTGTCTCCAAACTCAAAGGGTACGGCCCCAGGGCCTTCATGGCCACGTTGGACATCTCCCGGGCTTATCGCAATTTCTCCAGTGACCCCTTGGACTGGCCTCTCCTCTGTGTCGCATGGCGCAACAAGTACTTCTGTGACACGTCCATGCCATTTGGCGCACGCGCAAGCTCTTGCCACATGCAGCGCATAGCCACAGCCATCGTAGACATCCTCAAGTCCCAGAACATGGACGCTACGATGTACCTGGATGATCTCATCATCGTGGCCCCCACCAAGGTCAAGGCCACAGCCGACTTCGCCAAGGCCCGGACCCTGATAGCCCGCCTCGACCTACCAGAAGCCTCAAAGAAGGCCCAAACCCCCTCCACCACTGTCAGGTGGCTGGGCATAGTTATTAACAGCACGGACATGTCACTTCCAATCCCGGACGATAAGCTGGCTGACGTCCGCAAGAAACTCTCTGAGGCAGTCACCAAGAAATCCCTCTGCAAGAAGCAACTACAGAGTGTCATCGGCAGCGTCCTCCACGTCACCAAGTGCGAGCATCCGGCCCGCCTCTTTGCGGCACGCCTCCTCGAGGCTCTCAGATCAATCACCATCAAGTATGTCAATGTCACAAGCGACATGCGCAAAGACATGCAGTGGTTCTGTGAGTTCGCGGAGCAGTGGAACGGTATATCCCTCATCCCCATCAGTGACTTCGCCACCGAGATATACGTCGATGCGTCCGGAGTTGGCGTCGGGGCCCACAATGGCACACTGGGCTACTCCGTCCGCGTCGCCCCCGACGGCGACCTCGTCGACAATATAGCCCATTTGGAGGCGGTCAATGTCGTGGCCGCCCTCCACACGTTCATCAAACCCCCCCACTCCGGCCTGTCCATACGCATCCACTGTGACAATGAGGCCGCAGTGTCAGTCCTTAGCACGGGCCGGGGCAAAGACAGGGTCCTTCTCGATGTGGCACGTGGCGCGTGGATGGTGGAGGCCACCTTTAACGTTAAGCTTGTCTATGTACACATCCCGGTTAAACTTAACGTACTGGCCGACGCCCTCAGCAGAGCCATGTGTTCTAAGGCCGATAGGCGTCGTTGTGACAATCTCCTACGCCACCATGGCATCGTGACTGTTGAACCCTGCTTGTATGCTCTGGATAATGTTCACCCACACATCCATTCCAGATCCGGAGTACGCATCACTTCAAGTCGGGCCGCCAGACGGCAGCAACGGGCCCGGGCACCAGCCACGGACAGGGCCCGTCGGACGGCAGTGTCCCAGTTCCTGGCGTTCACCCTACGAATGGACATAGACCCCCTGCGCCCCGACTTCCAGGACCTGTGTGCCTGGATCGAGGTGAGGGTCCAGGCCGGCGACAAACCACTGACGGTCGCAAACAAACTGTCCCACCTGCGGGTGTAAGCATCACTGGTGGGAGTCCCCACCCTTCCATTCCTACACCCCCGAGTCTCCCGTGCCCTGGACGTGCTGAAGCGCGACAAGACATTCACGCACAAGAAGACTCGCGCCATCCCCATACGGCATCTCAAGCCAGTGGTACGGGCTATCCCAGCCACCCCCACGGGCAATGCAGTACGGGCGGCGATCCTGGTCATGTATCATGGTGCCCTACGCCAATCCGAAGTCCTTCCGCCATCACTCCGCTCAATGGATCCACGGCGCCACCCTACCCGGGCCGACATATGCAGGGCTGCCCAGAGCTCGACATCCAGAACTATGGGGGGTGGCGCAGCAACGCCCACCGGGCTTACATTAAGAAGACCGCCTCCTCACGGGTCAACAGGGCAATCCGTCACGCCCTTCTCAAATGAACTCATTTAATCATAACTTGTGTGTCTTAATTCCGTTTTAATATTACTCCCACTTCCCAACATACCCTCAATCAATTGGCAGGTTTGGACCAATATGTTATCCGCATATCAATTATTTCATGTATGTCTACCATAAAGTTTATTTCATAATAATAAATTTTATTACCCCAGCCTGCCGTCCTGTCATGTATTTCATGGGGGGACACGATAGTGGTCTTTGGGATGGAAATTTCCTGACCCCTGACTATATTTTCTGTAATCTTAGTGTTGATGAGGTAGTGCCACCACCACCCCAGTAGGCACAGAAAATTGAATCAACATTGAAAAAATGGTGTCAATGTTGATTCAACGTTGATTCAATGTTGCTTCAACGTTGATCTTAATTGTGTGCCCACTTGGACAGAGGTGGGCAGAATAGAAACTACCTTTTGCCGCCTCTCCTACCTATCAGTATATTGTTTGCAGGAAGGATCCTTCTGATAAGGATGATTGTATTTATTCCTTTATGCATCTATACACTTCTCTATACTATATCTATTACTTATAGGAATGCACATTTACATTACAGGACAGCACAGTGCCTCAATAGATATGACCGATGAATGACCAGACAAAGCAGCAAGTCCACCGAAGAAGATTCATAACATTTGTGTAATTGGATGCCATTGTCACATTGACATTAGATAACCAATGTCACATGACATTAATTAGATGCCAGCGTCACATTCATAATATCAGACATCATCAAATGGTTCTATATGAGGTTTTCATATGACCCCAACTGCCTCTAATTTCTCCTTCTCAACTTTCTCACTTGGACAGTTTCAGACATGGGTGAGTCCATCTATAATCGACCAATGGGTCCCGGATGACCATCTCAGAATTTTATTTTAACTATAAGAACATGCAGAAACATTTTGTTATTATATCTATTTGAAGGGGAATGATGTCTTGGATCAAGTAAAATATTTTCCAAAGTGCTAAACGTTGTTGGACAAAGCCAAAATGGCCACCAAAGTTAGGTGATTTTCATGAATAATCCAATTCTCTTATATTCATATATAGCCAGGTGTTTCAAGTTATTGCACACATAGGAAATGACCAGCAATGTTGGGTCATTTTGATAAGTGACAAAACTTTGGTCACCCCCAGTACCCTCTGTGTGGTATTTCTAGAGTATATCTTGCTATTTCCAATAGTACTGTATATGTTATCACCATTTTTAATATATGGTCATGTTTTGATCAGTAATCTGATCTAGGTGACATTTCAAATGTTGGACTTTTCCAATGTTTGCCTCATTTCCGACTGATTTTGGAGTCGTCCTGTCCCTACAAGTTGAGAGATATCTTAAATGAAACATGTTGTGTCTCCTGTCCATATATAGAATATTTCATTGCTATAGTTGCGGGTTCCCAGTTCCCATAGTTTTCACATGAGACACTCGTGAAAATGGACCAGCTTTAAGATCTGCTTTTGATGATCCCACTACCCTGCACTAAATAGGTTACCACATCCGAACAGCTTGGAATTCAGAGTCCATATTTACAGATCCCCATACGGCATCTCAAGCCAGTGGTACGGGCTATCCCAGCCACCCCCACGGGCAATGCAGTACGGGCGGCGATCCTGGTCATGTATCATGGTGCCCTACGCCAATCCGAAGTCCTTCCGCCATCACTCCGCTCAATGGATCCACGGCGCCACCCTACCCGGGCCGACATATGCAGGGCTGCCCAGAGCTCGACATCCAGAACTATGGGGGGTGGCGCAGCAACGCCCACCGGGCTTACATTAAGAAGACCGCCTCCTCACGGGTCAACAGGGCAATCCGTCACGCCCTTCTCAAATGAACTCATTTAATCATAACTTGTGTGTCTTAATTCCGTTTTAATATTACTCCCACTTCCCAACATACCCTCAATCAATTGGCAGGTTTGGACCAATATGTTATCCGCATATCAATTATTTCATGTATGTCTACCATAAAGTTTATTTCATAATAATAAATTTTATTACCCCAGCCTGCCGTCCTGTCATGTATTTCATGGGGGGACACGATAGTGGTCTTTGGGATGGAAATTTCCTGACCCCTGACTATATTTTCTGTAATCTTAGTGTTGATGAGGTAGTGCCACCACCACCCCAGTAGGCACAGAAAATTGAATCAACATTGAAAAAATGGTGTCAATGTTGATTCAACGTTGATTCAATGTTGCTTCAACGTTGATCTTAATTGTGTGCCCACTTGGACAGAGGTGGGCAGAATAGAAACTACCTTTTGCCGCCTCTCCTACCTATCAGTATATTGTTTGCAGGAAGGATCCTTCTGATAAGGATGATTGTATTTATTCCTTTATGCATCTATACACTTCTCTATACTATATCTATTACTTATAGGAATGCACATTTACATTACAGGACAGCACAGTGCCTCAATAGATATGACCGATGAATGACCAGACAAAGCAGCAAGTCCACCGAAGAAGATTCATAACATTTGTGTAATTGGATGCCATTGTCACATTGACATTAGATAACCAATGTCACATGACATTAATTAGATGCCAGCGTCACATTCATAATATCAGACATCATCAAATGGTTCTATATGAGGTTTTCATATGACCCCAACTGCCTCTAATTTCTCCTTCTCAACTTTCTCACTTGGACAGTTTCAGACATGGGTGAGTCCATCTATAATCGACCAATGGGTCCCGGATGACCATCTCAGAATTTTATTTTAACTATAAGAACATGCAGAAACATTTTGTTATTATATCTATTTGAAGGGGAATGATGTCTTGGATCAAGTAAAATATTTTCCAAAGTGCTAAACGTTGTTGGACAAAGCCAAAATGGCCACCAAAGTTAGGTGATTTTCATGAATAATCCAATTCTCTTATATTCATATATAGCCAGGTGTTTCAAGTTATTGCACACATAGGAAATGACCAGCAATGTTGGGTCATTTTGATAAGTGACAAAACTTTGGTCACCCCCAGTACCCTCTGTGTGGTATTTCTAGAGTATATCTTGCTATTTCCAATAGTACTGTATATGTTATCACCATTTTTAATATATGGTCATGTTTTGATCAGTAATCTGATCTAGGTGACATTTCAAATGTTGGACTTTTCCAATGTTTGCCTCATTTCCGACTGATTTTGGAGTCGTCCTGTCCCTACAAGTTGAGAGATATCTTAAATGAAACATGTTGTGTCTCCTGTCCATATATAGAATATTTCATTGCTATAGTTGCGGGTTCCCAGTTCCCATAGTTTTCACATGAGACACTCGTGAAAATGGACCAGCTTTAAGATCTGCTTTTGATGATCCCACTACCCTGCACTAAATAGGTTACCACATCCGAACAGCTTGGAATTCAGAGTCCATATTTACAGATCCCCATACGGCATCTCAAGCCAGTGGTACGGGCTATCCCAGCCACCCCCACGGGCAATGCAGTACGGGCGGCGATCCTGGTCATGTATCATGGTGCCCTACGCCAATCCGAAGTCCTTCCGCCATCACTCCGCTCAATGGATCCACGGCGCCACCCTACCCGGGCCGACATATGCAGGGCTGCCCAGAGCTCGACATCCAGAACTATGGGGGGTGGCGCAGCAACGCCCACCGGGCTTACATTAAGAAGACCGCCTCCTCACGGGTCAACAGGGCAATCCGTCACGCCCTTCTCAAATGAACTCATTTAATCATAACTTGTGTGTCTTAATTCCGTTTTAATATTACTCCCACTTCCCAACATACCCTCAATCAATTGGCAGGTTTGGACCAATATGTTATCCGCATATCAATTATTTCATGTATGTCTACCATAAAGTTTATTTCATAATAATAAATTTTATTACCCCAGCCTGCCGTCCTGTCATGTATTTCATGGGGGGACACGATAGTGGTCTTTGGGATGGAAATTTCCTGACCCCTGACTATATTTTCTGTAATCTTAGTGTTGATGAGGTAGTGCCACCACCACCCCAGTAGGCACAGAAAATTGAATCAACATTGAAAAAATGGTGTCAATGTTGATTCAACGTTGATTCAATGTTGCTTCAACGTTGATCTTAATTGTGTGCCCACTTGGACAGAGGTGGGCAGAATAGAAACTACCTTTTGCCGCCTCTCCTACCTATCAGTATATTGTTTGCAGGAAGGATCCTTCTGATAAGGATGATTGTATTTATTCCTTTATGCATCTATACACTTCTCTATACTATATCTATTACTTATAGGAATGCACATTTACATTACAGGACAGCACAGTGCCTCAATAGATATGACCGATGAATGACCAGACAAAGCAGCAAGTCCACCGAAGAAGATTCATAACATTTGTGTAATTGGATGCCATTGTCACATTGACATTAGATAACCAATGTCACATGACATTAATTAGATGCCAGCGTCACATTCATAATATCAGACATCATCAAATGGTTCTATATGAGGTTTTCATATGACCCCAACTGCCTCTAATTTCTCCTTCTCAACTTTCTCACTTGGACAGTTTCAGACATGGGTGAGTCCATCTATAATCGACCAATGGGTCCCGGATGACCATCTCAGAATTTTATTTTAACTATAAGAACATGCAGAAACATTTTGTTATTATATCTATTTGAAGGGGAATGATGTTTTGGATCAAGTAAAATATTTTCCAAAGTGCTAAACGTTGTTGGACAAAGCCAAAATGGCCACCAAAGTTAGGTGATTTTCATGAATAATCCAATTCTCTTATATTCATATATAGCCAGGTGTTTCAAGTTATTGCACACATAGGAAATGACCAGCAATGTTGGGTCATTTTGATAAGTGACAAAACTTTGGTCACCCCCAGTACCCTCTGTGTGGTATTTCTAGAGTATATCTTGCTATGTCCAATAGTACTGTATATGTTATCACCATTTTTAATATATGGTCATGTTTTGATCAGTAATCTGATCTAGGTGACATTTCAAATGTTGGACTTTTCCAATGTTTGCCTCATTTCCGACTGATTTTGGAGTCGTCCTGTCCCTACAAGTTGAGAGATATCTTAAATGAAACATGTTGTGTCTCCTGTCCATATATAGAATATTTCATTGCTATAGTTGCGGGTTCCCAGTTCCCATAGTTTTCACATGAGACACTCGTGAAAATGGACCAGCTTTAAGATCTGCTTTTGATGATCCCACTACCCTGCACTAAATAGGTTACCACATCCGAACAGCTTGGAATTCAGAGTCCATATTTACAGATGTTACTCAGAAGATATTGGGCCATCCTCCTACCCAATTAGGATGAATTCTGAGATGGTCACCCGGGGAAATCCCCCGTTTCTGGTCAATTATGAATGGACTCAGCCATTTACATTCTGTGACGAATTTAGGTTTAAGCAGGGGGGAGAAAACACTGCAAATTATATTGGAAGAGAATAGTCCAAAATATATGGGGAGAAAATCGTCCATATTATATGGGGAGAAAATAGTTTGAATTATATGCTAACAACCCCGATTGTAACTATCTGGCGGCGTCCACTGGCTCTAAGGAGAAGCTGATATTACTAATGATTTTAACAAGTATGACATACTCGTTTAGACGCTAGTGATCAGTAACAACTTAAGCTTTACTACTTGCTTTGATATACACACTTCCAAATATGTCTATGTGTTTGTTCAGCATTTAGGAAAATTGATATGACATAGCAAGATCAAAGAACTGATCTTGAAAGAGACTCAACCAGATAAATGGATAAACTCATGTAGTATGACGTAGCACTAATGCCTTAGCTTCTATATAGTAACCCAAAAAGCCAATGATAGAATATTCCTTGTTTATGGAAAAAATTGATAGTTGCATTTATTTAATCTGTCAAATACTTTTGGTATCCACTGTGGCGATGGCAATAATTCTTTTTAAAATAATCAAAATAATTTCATCAAATGTTTCATTTATTTATTTCAAATTAAATATCAAAAGTTAACTTCAACTGGATTGCGCCATTCTCTCAAAGGAAAAAGATGGTAAAAGAACTACCATTATACTATTAATTTGTTCAACAGATTGGAATAGCCATTAAAGAATACTACTTTAGACATGTATTGTATTGAGGAGTGAATGGTCTTTTCACCCTCTTCCCTAGACTTAGTAGACCAATCCACTTTTCTGTAAAAGACATTATCTTCAGAAATAAAGTTCAAATCTATCATTGGAACCCTGCCTGCTTGTTATTATTAAATGGATAGGATTGCATTAAGAAACTCTACAAATCTGACATCATTTATGGTACATTCACTGTGTACCCTCAGCTATAACGTAAACAAAAGATATGCTTTATCATTAGGCCCTTGTCCACAAGCATTTATCAAACTTTGGCATCACTGGTGGGAGTCCCCACCCTTCCATTCCTACACCCCCGAGTCTCCCGTGCCCTGGACGTGCTGAAGCGCGACAAGACATTCACGCACAAGAAGACTCGCGCCATCCCCATACGGCATCTCAAGCCAGTGGTACGGGCTATCCCAGCCACCCCCACGGGCAATGCAGTACGGGCGGCGATCCTGGTCATGTATCATGGTGCCCTACGCCAATCCGAAGTCATTGAAAAAATGGTGTCAATGTTGATTCAACGTTGATTCAATGTTGCTTCAACGTTGATCTTAATTGTGTGCCCACTTGGACAGAGATGGGCAGAATAGAAACTACCTTTTGCCGCCTCTCCTACCTATCAGTATATTGTTTGCAGGAAGGATCCTTCTGATAAGGATGATTGTATTTATTCCTTTATGCATCTATACACTTCTCTATACTATATCTATTACTTATAGGAATGCACATTTACATTACAGGACAGCACAGTGCCTCAATAGATATGACCGATGAATGACCAGACAAAGCAGCAAGTCCACCGAAGAAGATTCATAACATTTGTGTAATTGGATGCCATTGTCACATTGACATTAGATAACCAATGTCACATGACATTAATTAGATGCCAGCGTCACATTCATAATATCAGACATCATCAAATGGTTCTATATGAGGTTTTCATATGACCCCAACTGCCTCTAATTTCTCCTTCTCAACTTTCTCACTTGGACAGTTTCAGACATGGGTGAGTCCATCTATAATCGACCAATGGGTCCCGGATGACCATCTCAGAATTTTATTTTAACTATAAGAACATGCAGAAACATTTTGTTATTATATCTATTTGAAGGGGAATGATGTTTTGGATCAAGTAAAATATTTTCCAAAGTGCTAAACGTTGTTGGACAAAGCCAAAATGGCCACCAAAGTTAGGTGATTTTCATGAATAATCCAATTCTCTTATATTCATATATAGCCAGGTGTTTCAAGTTATTGCACACATAGGAAATGACCAGCAATGTTGGGTCATTTTGATAAGTGACAAAACTTTGGTCACCCCCAGTACCCTCTGTGTGGTATTTCTAGAGTATATCTTGCTATGTCCAATAGTACTGTATATGTTATCACCATTTTTAATATATGGTCATGTTTTGATCAGTAATCTGATCTAGGTGACATTTCAAATGTTGGACTTTTCCAATGTTTGCCTCATTTCCGACTGATTTTGGAGTCGTCCTGTCCCTACAAGTTGAGAGATATCTTAAATGAAACATGTTGTGTCTCCTGTCCATATATAGAATATTTCATTGCTATAGTTGCGGGTTCCCAGTTCCCATAGTTTTCACATGAGACACTCGTGAAAATGGACCAGCTTTAAGATCTGCTTTTGATGATCCCACTACCCTGCACTAAATAGGTTACCACATCCGAACAGCTTGGAATTCAGAGTCCATATTTACAGATGTTACTCAGAAGATATTGGGCCATCCTCCTACCCAATTAGGATGAATTCTGAGATGGTCACCCGGGGAAATCCCCCGTTTCTGGTCAATTATGAATGGACTCAGCCATTTACATTCTGTGACGAATTTAGGTTTAAGCAGGGGGGAGAAAACACTGCAAATTATATTGGAAGAGAATAGTCCAAAATATATGGGGAGAAAATCGTCCATATTATATGGGGAGAAAATAGTTTGAATTATATGCTAACAACCCCG
This sequence comes from Harmothoe impar, assembly GCA_947462335.1. Classification (NCBI taxonomy): domain Eukaryota; kingdom Metazoa; phylum Annelida; class Polychaeta; order Phyllodocida; family Polynoidae; genus Harmothoe; species Harmothoe impar. Next base: position 12,609,721 of record OX381710.1, read on the forward strand.
ATTGTAACTATCTGGCGGCGTCCACTGGCTCTAAGGAGAAGCTGATATTACTAATGATTTTAACAAGTATGACATACTCGTTTAGACGCTAGTGATCAGTAACAACTTAAGCTTTACTACTTGCTTTGATATACACACTTCCAAATATGTCTATGTGTTTGTTCAGCATTTAGGAAAATTGATATGACATAGCAAGATCAAAGAACTGATCTTGAAAGAGACTCAACCAGATAAATGGATAAACTCATGTAGTATGACGTAGCACTAATGCCTTAGCTTCTATATAGTAACCCAAAAAGCCAATGATAGAATATTCCTTGTTTATGGAAAAAATTGATAGTTGCATTTATTTAATCTGTCAAATACTTTTGGTATCCACTGTGGCGATGGCAATAATTCTTTTTAAAATAATCAAAATAATTTCATCAAATGTTTCATTTATTTATTTCAAATTAAATATCAAAAGTTAACTTCAACTGGATTGCGCCATTCTCTCAAAGGAAAAAGATGGTAAAAGAACTACCATTATACTATTAATTTGTTCAACAGATTGGAATAGCCATTAAAGAATACTACTTTAGACATGTATTGTATTGAGGAGTGAATGGTCTTTTCACCCTCTTCCCTAGACTTAGTAGACCAATCCACTTTTCTGTAAAAGACATTATCTTCAGAAATAAAGTTCAAATCTATCATTGGAACCCTGCCTGCTTGTTATTATTAAATGGATAGGATTGCATTAAGAAACTCTACAAATCTGACATCATTTATGGTACATTCACTGTGCACCCTCAGCTATAACGTAAACAAAAGATATGCTTTATCATTAGGCCCTTGTCCACAAGCATTTATCAAACTTTGGCACTGAAAAAAGTTTTTGATATCGAAAACATGTTTTGGGTCTGACAAAATGGTTTTGTCTGAGCCAAAACATTTTTTTCAGCACCAAAACAGTCTCGTAAATGGTAGTGGACACAGGCCTATTCAGTCACTCATCATCCACTCATCAGTATTTTAAGGCCTATCACATCATCATGTAACTATTTTGATATAGCGTGGGAACATTTTTTCTATGTATTTTATTAAAGTGGGTATAGGCAATTTTTCTCCCCAAATACTAAATCTTATTTGAGTGTGAGCAATATAATGGGGAATAATAATGATAGGAATCTATAGATAGAAAGCGATGTATGGTCTTCGGCAACATCCTTGATCAATATTAAGAAAATTCATTTTTTTGCCCTCACCATCAGATATCCTAACTTTAAGCCAATGCCATGCAGGGTGAATACAACTACACATAAGCCTCTCCTCAAAAGATATATACATCTACCATAAACGTAGATATTTTGGCTGGTATAATCTCTTGCGGATATGCTAATAAATGCAATTTCGCTGGGATTTAAATTTACTGATTTTCAAAGATGGTAGTTACAGAGCTATCCTGGATGAATTTTCGCTCTGGACATATTTTTGCAGATTTTAACTAAATTCCGTGAAATACTGTCTTTCCACTACATTGTTTGATGAAAATAAACACTCTAGGGGCGCTCCCTTCACCCTCTCATTGCTTCTATCTGCAACAATTTTAGCGATAGCCTTGTCCGCATTTCTTTTCTTTTTCTTCTTCTTTGTTTCCCATCTGGCAATGACTTTCTAATATCTGTGCATATTTACCGTGAACTTAAAAGAGAGTGGTGGGAGGAACTGTTGAGATATGGGGAATGGATTGAATGTTGGCTTTCTGCCTGAAAAGAGGAGGGTACCAGTATCATTAAAGGGAGGTGCGTGTGCAGGTAGCGGTGTGTATAACTAAGGGAGTGCTAATTTTTTAACAAGAGGGGGGTCCTAAAATTTTGCGCGGAGCATGCAAAGTTTTTTCACCCCCCCTAGAAGGGTCGTAATTTTTTACCCCCCCCCCGACAGGCCAGAAATCGCACACGTTCACTCTCCTTTGTAGCATAGTAAGGCGCAGGCTTTTTCCCTCAAAAAAAACGGGTTGAATTCTTTTTACTCCCCCCAAGAGGGGTCTGAATTTTTTTATGTCCCCCCCCCCCCCGGTCAAGGGGTCGAAATTTTATACCCCCCCAAATCCACCACCCCCCCTGTTGTTAAAAAAAATGAGCACTCCCTAACTTTAGTGGCACACATTTTAACTGCTGCTAATTATAATGTTTGATGACCTGGTTAATCATCACCCTTTAACCCTATGAGGATGACATGTCCCTAAAAGATGGCATTTGTTGTCATGATGCACCTATGCAGCCCTGGTGAGCACCCTTAGGGAGCATCTCAACCTGTAGGGTTGAGATGATGTTTGAATACAGCCCTGGTGAGTTACTCGCCAGGGCTGTATTCATGCATCATGATGACCAAGGGTGTGATGCATTAAGGCATTATGTGGTCCTTAAAAGGCTAAAAAGTCTCATTTTTAATTCTGATAATGGGATTTTCAGATGGTAAAATAACTAAATATTATAAGTATCATAAATATTTGTGTGTATAAGCCTACCTCATCTAGCTTCACCCCGAATTTGGCCAGATCCTATTTTTAAGCCACACTGGTGATTTGATTATGGTGCCTTTAGTACTGTACCATAGTAGCAAAAACTCGCCTATAAGCCACACCATGACTGCCGATCTGACTTGGGTACTAGCCGTGGCGTCTACCTGAGAACTTACGGTACTGTGGTTTAAGTGATGGTATTATCTGTAATTAGGTTAATTTACCAAACGTTTAAATCTGATCTGTTATCTCAATGCAATTAAAATACCCAACTCTCAGTATGGAAAGCTACCCGTTCGTCGGCTCCATCTCCCCCAGGTAGCAGTACCCACCTTACACACACAGGACAGTACAGGTAGGTAGTAAAGTACTACTTTATCCTACTGCAGGGTTAGGAGATTAGAATCATAGCAGAAATTACAGACTATAAGATTTTTCTGGCTCAACCCCTGATGCATACACAGTAAAATTAGAATAGAGTTTATATGCAATTCAACAGTCAGTTAAGCTTAGGCAGTTCATATCAGGATGAGCTCTCGTTCGATATGCTGCTTGTGCAAAGGAAACCTACCCATCCATTCATACATTTGAGGTGGTACCACCCTAAATACCTAGTTGTGCCTCGGAAAAATCAATGTCACACACCTTGGGTCTAATAATTGAAATACTTAAAATTCCCTGAGAGCTAAGCCAAATATACCATATTTTAGCTATTATCGAAAAAATTATACAATAGGCCCAAAATAAAAAAGCCATGGAAACTATGACATTGATTTTCTGTATTGAGACCTAAGCAGTGTATGAATACTATATATGGTTGTTTCACCCCCATAACCCTCCACTGTTTACATGGTACCAATAAAATATTTAGCCTGGACTATAAACAAACACCTCCAGATTACTCTGATCCCAAATAAGCATACATTTAATACTTTTACCCCCACCCTGAGGTCCGAATTCCCAGAAATAACGTATTTTCTAAGGGACTATTTGGCCATTCTACCCGGAAGTGGCGGATTTAGTGTAGTACCACCTTAAATACAGATTTGACCTGAGGTGAGAGAACATAATGCATATAGACTTTGAAGCATTTACTACATTTGGATTGTGAGGCTGTTGCATTTGAAACTTAATTGGACCTTGAATTTGACTTCTACCTTGATGTCTGCTACGATGGTTTAAGCACCCACTTACAAAATTCATATTTGGGGGCACCTTTGCAATACCAAATTGACAATTCAGAAAGTCATTTTATATTTTGATAATATGGTTTAGTTTATTAACTTATCTTCCAGAACAATCAGAAGAATGGCTAGATACACAGCAGTGGTGGCAGTCATGGTACTGGCTGCAGTGATACCTGCCTGTACTTCTCAAATCACCTTCAACTGTATAACTTCTCCTCCTCCGGTACTATTCTTTCTTTCTCTAGCTATTGCATTTCTATAAATGACTGGGTGGTTGCAATGGAGGGATTTATCAGGTTCATGAAGGGAAGTAGGAGGTGAGGTAAAGCTTATACTCCATCCCCAAAGTGACTAAATGTCACAGTGGCCCCCTTGATCCCAGTGGGTTTACTCATTGGTTTTTGCTGTAGTCCCAGGCAGGCTAACCAATTTGGACTTAGTTTGGGTTTTGGCTGGGTTGCCCGATTTGGTCATGTGGCACCACCTGGGAAAAAGATGGGTTTTATGATTCAATAACCCCCTGCCTCCCCCCAAAAAAAACAAAAGGTAAAACAGGTGTTACCACTCCCCCCCCCCCTGAGAGAGTGGAAACATTGTGCCCTCCCAATTAACACCCCTACGCCGATCAAATAACCACTAATTGACTAGGAAATCCCAGGACAAGCATGAAGTCTAATCATAAGATTTTAACTATGCAGATTAAAGCGGGAATCCACTGAGGCAAAATCTGTCGGATCGGATCGGATGAGCCTCACAATGTTAAACCTGAATCTCGTCCGATCCGACGGATTTACCTCAGTGGATTCACCCCTTTAGACAAGTCACACTCATCTGATCTGGGGACACATTAGCCTTGTAGCCAATAGTTGCATGAAGCATGTGCCCCTTCTTAAGCACTCCCAGGAATGAGATGCCCGGTCTGCGTGGTCAGAGCATCATAGATGGTGGAGTTGTTATTATTGCTCCAACAGAGAAGGCAAGATTGCCTTATTTCTAGTGACTTGTGAATGCTTAAACTTACACATGATGATCATAAGCAATAAACAAGGCTGTAACCATTCATTGTTAAATGTAAACCCCACAGATTAGTGAGAAATATGGATTTTGTAATTTCATGGTGATGCCCGTAACACACTGCCACTGATGCCCGTAACACATTGTCAGTGCGTGAAAGTGATGCTCCGTACTCCAGTTCTTTTGGTGTATATACATGTATGTAAGTGTTACTGAAATTGGTCCAAAAATCGGATTTCTGTGTTTTTTTGCCTCCACACTATTCCTATTGATTTGTATACAATAATCATGTAAGATAAGGGAAATGCAAATAGATTCCTTTATACAATCACTTTAAAATACTAAACTAAGGTAGCCTCATATAATTTCTAGGTAGCTAGTAGTATAGTGCAGATAATTGTATGCCTGAAATTGATTATTTCAGAACTCACTATACACCCGTTCAAAATGGCCGTTCTGATATAACCGCAAGTTGCAGGGGCACTTATACACAACAGTATGGTATGAGAAGTTGTGGTCACCTATTCATACATCTTGTTTGTCATAATCAGTAGATCATAGAGGCTCGAACTGTCTTTGGGGAACTTTTTTTTTTGGGGGGGGGGAACCAAGCCCTCCCGACTTCCACAAGAATGTTATGAATGTCATGGAAAATTTAGATTTTGGTCATGGAGGTGAGCCTCAAAGATATGCAGAGAAAAATCGACATGGGCTGCAAGTGCATCATAAATATTGATGAGAAGACAATTACATTCAAGAGAAGGGCTGTTCCAAATCATAACCATGAGCCAGACTCATCTGCTCATGCTCCCGTGGACAGGGCATCATAGAAATATGTTACGGGCATCACAACAAATACTTTGATATGTGGCAAGGGCATCACTGATCGATTCTAGGATGCCCAATACAGTAAATTTAGCCTCCTATTGCAGTGCAAATACTATCCAGATTGTTTGTATTGATGTTTAAGCCATACTTACTGAGTTGTACAACCTGCCACCTCCCATAACACCCTTAAAACTAGCAAAAACAAGCTTCCATTCAACCTACCATCCGCCATCTTTGATGCTCTGACCACGCAGACCGGGCATCTCATTCCTGGGAGTGTTAAGGTAATTTGAAAGTGCCAGGAATGAGGCCTATGGTTTATTGCTACTTGGGGAGCCTCATTTTGCACATTCAAATAAGAACTTTCATATATTTCCAAACTTATAGAAAATCTGTTCATTATTATCTACTCTACAACTAAGTAACCTGTTTTGGTTTCATTGTACTAATGAAAACGTATCCTGCTTTGGATGAAACCTGTTCATATTATATAGTAGGGGGCTATATAGTGTCAAGTTTCAGAACTTGCCCATCAGTTTGCCATGTCCAAACCCCACCTCAGCCCACATCAAGTAACCCACTTTGAAACTGAACCGCACCAACATCAGGTAGCCTGTATGCGCCAGGCCACACTGAAACCCAATGAGCAAAACCAATGGGCTCAGCCACTGGTTCAGGTGAAACACAGGTGCTCAGATCTGCCCAAGCAAAAACCGATTTTGCCCTTTGTGGCCATACTACCAAGGTAGACCAACTGTTTAAAAAGGGGATTTTATTATCATGGTACCAGAAATTGTATTCACAGTTTCCTTAATACACATAACAAGGACCAAAATGTAATTGAACGTTGTGAGAATCAGCCTGCAAAATCGTAGGGAAAAAGCAGAATGGAACAGATAGGGAACCAAATCCACCCAATATATTATACAAGATTGGCCGAGGTACGGCTCATATGCTTACGAGTAAGGCATATACGCGAGAACTTACAGTAGTTGATATGCTCTTAGAAACATGTTATTGTAACTGTTTCAGGCTTGTCCATGCAGTGGTGGAAACACATGTGTTACGTTCAAGCAATGCAGCGGTGCGGGAGTTGGCACAACTGGTTCATTCTGCCTGCCGGTATATATGCATATTGACCTAAAATATCTATTAGGTTTGAAAACCTCATCCTGATTTGTATATAAAGATATCATTGTGATGTGTATATGAAGTGTCTCAAATACAGGTATCGAACCTATAATGAGAAGAGTAAAGTTCATACAATCATAATTTACATTCAATGAAGTCCATCATCTTGGCTATTCTTATCTGGGGTTATCTATGCAAGCATGGGTATACTCAGGAAAACGTAAATATTATTAACTGCATTATCTTAAAAGTGTAGTCTTGGTTTAAAACTAATAATTATTCTCTGTGTTTTCTTAAAATGTAATAAATGAGTCTATGGTAACTGGTGAAGTAGAAAACTGCCCCACAGAAAACGTCCCAGAGAGATGACGCCCTCATCTAGAAGTCAGCCCTATTGTGTATGCCTATTCCTAGACCGTAGTCTCCATATGGCCATTCACACTTTTTAGGGCCATTTTCTCCCTATTTGAGTCACTCATCCTGAAAGAAAAGAAAACAGGGGCTTGGGGGTAGAACCCTAAATATAGCTTATATATAAAGCTTAAGTTTGATAGCTTAATTCAATTTCATAGATAAATATAAAATGAAAATATGTCACAACTACAAAGAAGTTAATTGTCTAGGCTATTTTCATTGGGGTGATCTATCATACTATTGGTCTGGAAGGGGAGACAAGATGTTAGCAGTGGTAGGTGCCTACTTTAATCAGGATTTGGTTCTTTTTTATATCTAGACAACTTGTGTCGCAAGCTCCTCCTCCATCAACCCATGGTGTTGCCGGGTAAGTGTTTATTTACATGTAACAACTAGTTACTGAAACATAATTTGATCATTCCTATATGTAAAGAGTATGCTATATCTACACTGGCCTACTGCTGAATAACATCACAGCTACCCCCAATTAGATAGTGTACTCCTATCTATTGACTTTGTCACATATATATATATATATATGTAGGGGCTAGGGTTATACGGGTATGTTATATGACGAGTGCTGTTGGATGTTGTGTTGCGAGCTCAGTCCGAACCCTTCAGTCCGACGGTAGGTGGCAGCACCTACCCCGGGCTTGGGGTATGGACAGAGGTCGCTATAGGCTTCCGGTCTGCGTGTGCGCGCGCAGGCTGGCTGCCTATATATACCCAGCATCTGACGGTACTCGTCGGTTACTCTGAGCCACGCTGGTAAGGAGACCCCGTGATCATTACGGCTGATTCGCCTACTGACCCGTTCCGAACTCTATAGGGAGTTCGCACACATAGATACTGCTTGTCTAGGTTTTCTGAATAAACCCGATTTGCAACCTGTAACACTTGATCCGAACTGTGTCGACTTTGTTCTTTAATTGATACTCTACCAATATCATAAAGAGACAAAGTATCGTTTATTACACTGGTGCCGTGACCAGTTCTGAGTGAAACGCAGGTTAGCCTGTGCAGTAGCGCAGACCTCCTGCTCTGGACGGAGCAGCGAGGTCTCCCGATGAGGCGCCAGCCTTATCACCGGAGGGGGTAGATGCCGTCAAGGAGGCAGATACCCGCAGGAGTGCGAAGGTTCCATCCAGAACAAGCGCATTTTTGGGATACAAAGGTCCCGAAATAATGAATCGCTCATTAGATGAAATGAGCCTGTCAATGTTCAACGTTGGTGGGTCAAGATCAGCCGCTCCGAATCCACGGAGGGCTACCATCTTGGAGGAACGTCGTTTCGACGACATGAGAGAGGCCAGAATACAGGAGCGTGTGCAAATGGCCCAAATGGAGTTGTTGACCATTCAGAAACAGTCGAATGAATGGAAAAGCAGTCTGATTGCATTGGAAGGTGCAGTCACACATAGAGCTTCCAAAATCAAGGAGAAAGACGCAAGGCTTTCAACTTTGTTGGAGGAGAACGAAAAGCTGGTGCAATCCCTTAGCAGGGTTCGAGTGGAGTTCGATCAGAAACAGGCTGATCTACAGGGACTCCGTTCCGACTTTGTCCAGGCAAACACTGAGCTGAATCAGATTTGTGCGGCCCGAGATGCCGTCATCCATGAAGCAGAAGGGACCCGGGCAGAACTTGTTCGGGACACTGAAGACTTACGGGAGGTTCGCCGAAGTCTAGTGTCGGAATGTGACATTCTGAAGGCAAAAAGAACTTCTTTGGAGCAGTTTTTGTCAGAGACCAGGGAGAGTATACAGGATAGCAGTACCTCGTACGCTTCCGCTGATAATGACAGTCCGAAAGGTCCTCATTACAGGAGTTTTACAGACACCCCAAATCTTCCTATGGGACGTGGGATGACTGTAGAAGGTGCCTTGTCTACTTCAACGCCAGGACGACCACTAAAGGTTGGCCGGGCAAGGGGTAGAGGTAGGGCGAGTGATTACTCACCTAGGGTGGGTATCAGTGGTATCCGTCCAATTCCGAAGCAGGTCTTTGCGGCTCCGACATGTGTAAACACGGCGGGCAGGGGAAGGTCATTATCGGAGTTGGTGCGGAGTCCACGTTCTCAGTTGAAACTGGATGAGCAGCAACTGGATTCGGAACGCTTGAAGAAAGCATCCGAACAAGATAAGGCGGCCAAGACCGACTTAACTCCCTCGAGTTTGTCGCAATGGCGAGAATGCCAAGCAAACATACTGTTCCATGAACAGAAAAACTTGGAATTGGAGAGGTGAGATGTGTATCGCAAACAGCAGGCTGCTCTTGAGCAGCAACAAGAACGCATGAAGGAAAATGCAGCGCTCGCTGAGGAATTAGCAGAGCAGGAGGCGGCGGTTTTGAGAGCTCGACAAGAAGGGCTCCGAGCGGCCGGTGAAGCTGCGAAAGCTAAATTGGCGGAGGCACAGCAAGAGGAGGAGGCTGAGAGACAGGCCAAGGAACTGGAAAAAGAGAAAGCGGCGCATCAGCGATTGCTTGCTCTGGCCCAGCAGTGTCAGTATATGACTGACCAGGAGAAAAATTGGTGGTTCAGTCAAGGTGTGGACCCCACTAAGGATTTGGTGTCGTATGGTACCTACCAGACCTATCTGGAGAGACAGAATAACTTGCCTACCAGAGGCGCTACTCCGGGGACGACTCCGGGCGCAAAGAGTCCGAGGAGGGCTCCAAGGAGAACAATTCTGAGTACAGAATTGCAAGAGTTGTACGATACAAACCCAGCAATAGCTGGGATCGGATTGCACAACGTGGGTACAGAAAAGGACGCCTCGGCTTCCATTTCTAAATGCCTGGCGATAACCTCTAAAATTAGGGGGTCATCCAACGCTGCTAGACGCATTGCTAGCGAGCCTTTTCCCTACTGGCAGAAAAACTCTTGGGAAGAGTGGTTGGGAGCCACCGTTGAGGACATCAACCTCAGTGGGTGGGATCAACAGGATGCAATTCCGTACGTCTGTAAGGGATTGCGCTTGGGGGATGGCCTGATGGCCGTGGAGCAGTGGAAAGATGAATGCGGACCCCGCGGCACTTTCAAACAACTGGTAGAGATCGGAACTATCCTATACGGAGACTCCGCTCGGATTGACCCGATGGTCGCTTTTAAGAAGCGAGTGCAAGGCAAGAACGAGGCCCCGAGGGTTTTCGGACTTGCACTGATGAGACTCCTGAAGAAGGTACATCCAGCTTCAGGAATCCATGATGCCTTATTCTCTAAGGAATTGTTCTCTCAGTTTGTTGCTGGACTGAGGGACCCAGAAATACAACATGTGGTGTATGATACCTGGAGAGCAGATACGTCATTAGATGACCTTTTCAAGGCCATCGACATACATGCTCTCAAGAAGTCACTGTTAGGGGACCGGGTGCCCACCCGGGCCTCGGCCATTATAGAGTGTTCTTCGGGGCAGTCTGATGGTTCGGGCAGTGAGGAAGAGGGAGCGATAGCTTCTGCAGCTCAGTTTAAGAGGAATGGGAATTCCTCTAAAACGCCGTGGAAAAATAGGAAGCCGGAAGGGGGTGGAAACCCTCCTCCGAAGAAGGAATCATCGGACCCAAAAGCTCCGATAATGGACGCAGCGTTTTTCACATCGCTGTTTGAGAAGATGACGACTTCCATTCAGGGGGCTACACAGCCTAACCGGAGGAAGATCAATCGGCGGACCGCCAAGTGCTATAGGTGCCTGGAGATCGGTCACTTTGCTGCGGAGTGTACGGCTCCGACTCCGAAAGTTCCCGGAAAGGAGGGAAACTAGAGGGGGTGGTCCGAGAAGGCGAGCGGACGACCCCTGTATATGATGTACGCCAACATACCAGAGAGGTAGAGCCTAGTGAAATTCCGAAGGCAGGAAGGGAATCAGGGGTGGCTTCGAGCTTGAGGGGCTCGGATGCCGGCCTGGTTAACATTCCAGTCCAACAGTTGCCCGGCGATGAGGCAGGGAGGCCCATTACGGATAGGAACGAGGAAGTTGCGGCTGTCACAGACACCGTGTGGGTAGGGAGTACCCAGCTTTCCCCGGATCATCCATGTTTCGACCATTTGAAGAAACATGGCCTTGATTTGGCTGCTCCGAAGGATTTTAAACGCTTTACTGTAAACCCGTCTCCGCTGGGGGGGAGGCGGTGGTATGTGTCTGTTACTGTGGCCGGTAGAGCGGGCGAATTTTTAGTAGATACGGGAGCTAGCCACTCCTTTATCTCCTCTAACTTCTATGCTCTTATGCCGGATAGTCGTGATAACTTCAAAACGAGGGTAAACGCCTGTTCGGCCGATGGGTCAAGTATGCAGACGTATGGGCGCGCGTTCATACCGCTCCGAATTGGAGGGAAGGAGTATGTGGCTTCTCCCACCATTGCGGATATTGCAGACGACGGTATACTCGGATTGGATTTTTCGGCGTTGTATGACGCGGTCCTGAATCCGGGTACAGGGGTACTCCTGATAGAGCACCCGTACCGTGCGGTGGAGCAATGTGTGCTCCGACAAGTGTCGACAGTGGCAACGGTGGTCCAAACTGTAAAGATTCCTCCCGGACAGACGTGTGACGTGCTGGTCCGAAGCAAGGGGCTTAGGAGAGAGGAAGAGGCAGTTGTGGAGCCGCATGTGGCCATGTTGGGTAGTATCGGTTTGACGGGCATGGACACCCTAGTGGGTGATGGTGCTTGGACCGTAGTGCCGGTTTCTAACCCCGGGTTGGAACCGAAGTATCTAAGGAAAGATACAATACTGGGGAAGGTGTTCACCAGTGAGGCAGTGATGCCTGCTGGACAGGTGAGCATGAAGGGTGACCCTTCTCCGACCGCTCTGAGTGAGGGACTTGAGAAAATGATCTCCGAAACGGATTTGACGGATCGGAGGGATCTCGACTCCCTAAGGAGGCTGGTAGTGAAGTATCAGGATGCATGGCAGGTGGAGGGGGAGCCTTTGGGCCGAACCGACAAAGTGTTGCATTCTATCAATACGGGTGATGCACAGCCTTTCAAGATGCCTTACCGACGCTTGCCTTTGGGTAAGAAAGCGGTGGTAGAGGAACAAGTGAAGACCATGTTGGAACAGAAGGTGATCGTGCCTAGCACTAGCCCCTGGTCCAGCCCGGTCCAGATGGTTACTAAGAAGGACGGGTCTATCCGATTTTGTATCGACTATAGGCGCCTGAATGGGGTAACCAAGAAAAATGCATATCCTCTCCCCCGGATTGATGGGACTCTGGACTCTTTGGGTGGGAACCAATGGTTCTGCACCCTTGATTTGCAGTCCGGATATTGGCAGATCGGGATGAAGGAGGAGGATAAAGAGAAAACGGCTTTTACAAGTCACATTGGACTGTATCAGTTTGAGCTGATGCCCTTCGGGTTGTGCAACGCCCCGGCCACTTTTGAGGCTATGATGGAAACTCTTCTGAGTGATCTGTTGTGGCGCAAATGTTTGGTATACTTGGATGATGTCATTGTCTTTGGCAAGACTTTTGAAGAGTGTGCGTTGAACCTCGGAGAGGTTTTGGAACGAATTCGGTCCAATGGCTTGACATTAAAGCCGAAGAAATGTGAACTTTTTCGGAAGTCCATGGTCTATTTGGGCCGGATCATCTCCACCGAGGGTGTGCAGGCTGATCCGGCTAAATTGGAGACTGTGGAGACTTGGGAAGTTCCAAAAGGACCAAAGGATATCAGATCCTTTTTAGGGTTCTGTTCCTATTACAGGGACTTCATCCCCGGATTCTCTAGGGTGTCTCAGCCATTACAACGGTTGAGCCATTGGACTCCGGGGAGAAAAAAAGAACCCTTCCCATGGGGGATGGAACAGAATGAAGCCTTCAAAGAGATTAAGGCGTTGTTCCGAACCACCCCGGTGCTGAGATACCCTACGGAGAAGGGGCATTTCATCCTTGACACTGATGCGAGCAATGAGAGCATCGGGGCCGCATTGTCCCAAATCCAGGACGGAGTAGAGGTCCCGCTGGCGTTCGCTAGTAACAGTATGAACAAGGCACAGAGAAATTATTGTACTACCAAGCGAGAGCTGCTCGCAGTAGTGGTGTACACGAAGAAGTTTCGGCACTTCTTATATGGAGGGAATTTCACACTCCGTACCGATCATTCGGCCTTGAGGTGGCTCCTTAATTTTAAGGACGCCGAGGGAATGATTGGTCGATGGTTGAATCACCTCAGCGAGTTCGGACTGGAAAACTCTCATATCCAGCACCGAGCAGGCACGAAGCATATTAATGCTGACTGCCTGAGTAGACGTCCGGTACGCCGTTGTGTGCGTCCGGAGTGTGGGGATTGTGGTGCTCACAATGCTGTGGTAGCGAGTGTGCGTTTGCCTTATGATGGGTTGTTGCAAAACCTGTTGGATTGGTCCACCGACACTATAAGGACTAACCAGATGGCCGATCCTACCATAGCACGACTGAGGGAGCTTGTCCCTACTGGGGTCTGTCCAGTGAGACCCGAAATATCACTGGAAAACCGTGAAATGCGACGTTTCTTGGCTCAGTTCCACGAACTGGAGGTCCGAGACTCGTTGTTGTGCAGGTGGAAGACTTGTCCCGGAAAACGGAGGGTGTTACAAATGGTAATCCCTGCTGCTATGAGGAAAGACATCCTGTACTACTGCCACGGCCATTCCACTAGTGGGCATTTCGGAAAGAAACGCTCGTTGGAAAGGCTGAGTCGGAGATACTACTGGCCCGGCATGTCAGGCGACCTTTTAAGGTGGATCGAGACCTGTCCGGCCTGTTGTTTAGGCAAACCTGGTCCTGGATTAGGAAAATTGCCACTGCAACAAGAGCTATTCGGAGTGAGATTTGCTCGAATAGCTGTGGACATTATCAGTGGAGTTAAACCCACTCCAAAAGGTAATACGTGTATGATGGTGGTCTCGGACTACTATACGAAATACACCCGAGTGTACCCACTCGAGGATCATACCGCTGCTACTTGTGCGGAAGCATTGGTGAAGGGGTGGATCCACCATCTGGGGGCTCCCTTGATGTTACATAGCGATCAAGGGAGAGAATTTGAGTCCAAACTATGGACAGCTATGTGCCATCAGTTGGCTATATGCAAAACTCGGACCAATCCGTACCGACCACAGTCCGACGGGCAGGTGGAGCGGTTCAATCGGACCTTGATCCAGGTTTTGAAGCCATTAGTGAACTCCCATATGGATGATTGGGATGATCAATGCGAATTTGTGGTGCATGCGTATAACAATACGGTCCACACTTCGACAAATTGCACACCGAACCTCTTGGTGTTCGGAGAGGACTTGATCATGCCGGCGGATTTAGTATTCGGGGTGGTAGGGATCAGTCCGGAAGCACCATGTACGGTGCTGTTTGTGGAATCTCTACGAGAGAGGTTCAAATTTGCCTACGAAACAGTTAGGGCTCATTTGCTCAAAGCTGCGAATTGGCAGAAGGTGGGTTACGACACCGGATTGAAGTTGCGACGATTCGTAGTGGGGGATAGAGTGATCCGCCTACACGAACCGCTCTGCAACGTCAAGCTGGCGAATAACTGGGATGGACCACACACTGTGGTTAAATGTATCAGTCAAACGACTGTGTTGATTCAGTCCGAAGCAGGACGCATCCGGACGAGCCATGTGGCTCGGTTGCGTGCTTGGGCTGGAAGGGAGCTCACCCCGGAAACGGAGGTGGAGAAGGGAACTTCGGAGGCTAAATTTGTACCTTTGGAAGGGGTGTCAGTGGATACCCCTAAGAGAGTGGTACGAAAGAAGCTCCGGAAGACCGTGAAAAAGAAAGTCTCGGCAGGCGAAGGAAGAAGGGCACGGAAAACTAAAATCAAGGCTGGAGTTTTAGTTAAGAACGAGTGTCCTTCGGCCAGGTTACGAGAGGTGGACGGGAAACCCGTTCGGCGAAGCCCAAGGCTGGTGGCTAGAGGGGCTGTAACCTAGCTTGTTTACACAACGAGTGTGGTGTCCTGTGTTGTCCTATATGTTATATGTATGTTACCAACAGGGGCGCTCAGAGTCAAGAGGAAAAGAATGTAGGAGTGCTCCCCGAGGGTGGTGGACGGATAATCCGGTGGGGTAATCTTCGCTTTCCCATAAATATCCACTAATACTCCTGATGAGCTCTTTATTCGAAGTATATTTTGACTTTTGTGAGCCGCCTACGTAGCAGTGTGATCCCCCGAGCCCGAGCTGCGGGCGGGAAAGGTCGTGACCTGATTAAACAGTAATTGGGTCACACCGGGTAACGGGATCGCGTCCAATCACGCGAGACGCTGCGCATGCGCTTTGTTTTAAAAACAAAAGCGAGGGAACGCCATATTGATTTTGGGCTCGCCCCGGTCAATAGCGGTGTTGGTCGGCAGCGGGGAAGTTGGTGTTTTGGACGGCTAGAAGAGGAGAAAAGTCAGTAAAAGAGTTGTAAGCAGTGAGTACTCTTTCCTGGTGCGTCTGAGACAAAGAGGGAGACGGGGAACTAGTGTTTTCCCCGTCAAAACTCCCGTCGAAAGACACTTTGCCGTAGTGAGGATGGCCGAGCAACAGCTCCGTCAATCCGAACTCACCGGACACTCCGAGGTGGCATCCGCCACCGAGGAGGCAATGGATGCTCAGAGCCCTAGTGGTGATGAGTTGAGCCAGACACTAGCGGATCTCCGTGTAGATCCGGCCGTGTCCCCGATCCGAAAGTCCCCGTCGCCGGACGGCAGCGAGGACTCCGGAGTGCTGCAAGGACTCGCCTACACCCAGGTAGCGGCGGATCCTTCCGAGACGACTGCACGTCCCTCCCGGATATGCAGTCTCAGCATATCACCAAACCTCCAGAAGACGGTTGCTCGCAAACTGTCTATGGGGAGTGGGAGTGATTCCGACACTTCACGTCCGAGGACGCGCGGTGGGAAGGGTGCTACCCGAGATCGGTCCAAGTCGGCCGATACTAAGGCTAGTACCAAGGCTATCAAACACACTGGTGTTGGGAAGAAGCCTCCGGGAAAGGACGAGCCTAAAAAGCCCGCTCCAAAGAAGGAAAGTACTGCGAGTACGAAGAAGCCGGGTTCTAAGGCTGCCACTGCAGCGGCCTCCAAGGATCCGAAGACGGTTGACCCCAAGGCTCCTACTACGAAGGTGCCTAAGGGTCAAAAGAAAGCTGATCCGAAGCCTGGTGCTAAGGACCAGCCGGGGAAGGGGCCGACGTCCGACAGCACTAAAACTGTCAAGACTCCGGGCCCCAGTAAGTCCAACCTACCGATCCCTGCCAAGGGGAAAGGTAGTGGGAAGGCAGTTGTAACAACAGCTGCTCCGACCCCAGCCGTTGACGTGTTGTCCTTCTCGCGAGGGCTGGACAATAGCTCAGCAGTAGCTGCTACAGCCGCTGCGATGGCTGGTACTAAAGGACATGGGGGAGCCCGTCCAAAAACGGTAGTTCCTCCCGAGGCACCTCGGACCGAGGAAGCTATGGATACATCATCCGCAGCCCATACGGTCCAGGTAGTGCAGGATGTGCTGTCTAGCATCACCTTCAACCTCCCGACTCCCCTGGAGCCAAGAAAGGAGGTACCCGTTCGGGTGGAGTTACCTCCTCCAAAAGAGGTACCCGTCCGAGTGGATACTCCTCAACAGTCTACCGAGCCTGCTCTGGAACCATCCAATACCATGGATATTTCAGAGGAAGCCGGGAAACTGGACCAGGCTGCAGGTGGTGGTCCGACTGGATCGGGGGTGCAAATCCTCGCTCCACACCAGCATGACGCATGGGAGAAGGAGGACGCCGACGTCCCATCCCTGCTCCGAGGTGCTATCATCGATCAGATGAGCGCAACAGAGGTCAGATCCTTCGATCTGATCCAAATGCGAACCTTCCGGGGGCTAGACGAGTTGTCTGCCAGGTTCCCGGCTTGGTTCCCAGATCGCTTAACGGCGGCCATGAACGATCTCAGCAACAAGTCAGAGACAGCTCGCTTAGTTGCTGAGACCGAGGGACGTCCCGAACTTATCGCGGCCTTGGAGTACGACCTGCAAACGGCAGCGGAATTCCAGACCGTGCATAACCGGCGGGAGAAGAGGAGACATCTGACGCCAGCAATGAAGCTGGCTCGGAGTATGGAGCAGAAGACCAAAGAGTCCATTCTGGATGCTACTCTGGAGGATGAAATGATCCAACAGAACACGGCCGCGGCTAGGTCTGCAGACACTAGTCGCATGGAAAAGGCCAATCGTAGGGACCAATACCTACGAGAGACCATCAAGGTAACCTCTCGGAAGGGGGGTCGATCCGACGAGGAGGTAGAAGCGGTTCTGAAGGGATTGGATGAAAATACAATCCCGGACGACGAACTTCAGGTTCTGGTCCGGAATGCACTCCGAGCCAATGCTGCAAGTGGGTTTAAGTACTTTAAACCCATGTGTGTGACCGACTGCGTCAAGGACAAGCGGGCCTCACACATTCCGGAGGAGGTGGGTCCTGACGGTCTCTCCGATGACGAGGAGTGGATTAAGACTGATCCACTCGATAAGTCGGTACAGTTGTACCACTTTGAGCTCCTGGACAAGGTCCGAAATGGTAGTACCAAATACCATTCGCCTTTCCAGAAAGCTAAGTTGGCATGGGCTATGGCTAGATGGCATCCATTTAGCAAGTGCCCCTTTGAGCCTTGTCTGAACATCGACGAGACACTGGAAACGCCCCGAACTTGGCCTAGCAAGGTTTGGTACGCAAGGCATATTACCCGCTATCATTTGCGTCACTACATGCGGTATGACTGCTTGAGTGTGGGTACAAAGCAGAGCAAGGGTTGTCCGAATGGTGGCTGGTTCTACACTAGAGCCGATATCATCAGGCATCTTGCTAAGCAGCACGGCTTGGCTCTGGAGATCGCGGCGGAACGCATCCAGACAGCCCATCAGGAAGTCTACTCCCATTTCGGTGTAGTGGGCCGAAATGAGAATCTCGAGGTGGATTTTGGCACCAACGAGAGAGGAAAGGTCCGGGTCTTTTACAAGGTAAACCCGGATGGCAACTACAACCGGGTTCCGGAAGGTGAGCTCTTCGATGAATTCGAGGAGTACCAGAAGCGTACCAGTACGCGAAAGGTGCGGCGCGCTCAGAAGAGACCTAGTGGGTCTTCGGAGCAGGCCGACTCTAAAAAGGCCAAAACGGATGAAAGGAAATCCGTTATGGAGAAGGCGGATCCGGGCTATAAAGGGCCGGCATTCACCTCTCATACGACCGACTGGAAGAAGGGTCCCCAGGGCAGGCCACCTCGGTCTGTTCCGGAGGATCCGAACTCCAGCACGATGGGGTCCTTCGCAGAGGAGTTCCCCGAAAATGAGATGGTTCCGGGTGATGAGTCGCAGACTCTAACCCAGACCGGTAAGACGAAGGCTCCAGCAAAGAAAACGCCGAAGCCAGTTCAGACCCCGGATCTCCCACCCGAGACCGCAGAGGAGGGGCGTCTAGTCTTGCGACTGAAGAGCCCTCCTTCGTTCCCTCCCGCCGACTTCACTTCCTATGAAGCCGGACAGGAGGCCTTCGGTCAATGGCAAGACAACTTTCATCGGTTGCTTGCTGGCCTGAGTCAGGAGGTGGCGATGTTGTCCTTAAACACGGTGCATCATCTCCATCAGAGGGAGGTCGCTACCCAGAAGGCAGCGGCTACGGAGTCCGTACAGGAAGAGCGTGAAAACGCTCGGACTGAACGATGTGCTGCTAAAACCGAAAGGAAGAAGCAAAAGTTGGCAGTTAAGAACGCCGAGGAGAAGCTGGACCACGAACGTTGTCGGTTCCGAGACTGCTTCGCGCATGAAATGCACGAGTGGGATGGAACTCGGGCTCAAATCGAGCTCTGGCTCCAGGAGCTGACTCTGGCGGAAGCTGCGTCGGACTCTGAGGAGGAAGAGGAGCCGGCTAAACCCGGTTCCGAAGACGAGTCGGACTCCGGATAGGATTATCCTATTCTAGGAGCCGATTAGGAGAAAGGGGGGGTATTCTAAGTATACCAACCCTACAAGCAAAACCCTTATAAAGGGTTTAGGAGTGTCCGGACAGAGAAACGCGGCAGGCTGGCTACGCAAGGATCCAGTCTGCCAGGTGGTACTGACGGAGGAGGACAAGGAGATCCGGAGGGGACGCTGAACTCGGGACTGGAGCACTTTACCAACATGGATCCGATACACGATGTTTTTTTAATATAAACTCTGGATATCAGGACCGAGTGCTCCTAATTATAAGTCCGAAGATCGCCTGGAGGCAGGACTATTTTTTTCTCTAATTATCACCTAAAAAGCTCCCGAGCATGAGCTATGAACTTTCTCGTTCCGGTGAGTAAGAGCTGAACGAAGTAGGTTCTGAAAGCCTGGCGGAATGCAACACCATCAACAGAGGATCCGGATCTTCGCTACAAAACCACGTATGATGTCTTTTTGTAATAATACTTTAATATGTCTTTAAACCCTTAAAAGAAGTGATATTGTTTATCACTTATAAGTATTATTCGTTACGAGTTTAATTAGCTCGGGGTCCTGAAGGGACGAAATTTTTTTTTACTGTGATATTGTACTTTTTCAAGTGTTTGTATACTATATGTATAGATTAACTCCATCTATCCTAGGGAATGGGGCGTAATTGTCATTACGGTCTATATATGTAGAAATGTGTGTAATTAATACCTTTTTGTGTTCAACAGTATACGTCATATTGTTTGTAAGGTATAACTTTAATAAACCCCTAAGGTGGTATTTATAAGATAATGCCAGTCCGAAGTGTTTTCGGACTTTAACCTTAATTAATTTTTTACCTCCCGGTTATTATCTGGTAGGGGGTAGTGTAGGGGCTAGGGTTATACGGGTATGTTATATGACGAGTGCTGTTGGATGTTGTGTTGCGAGCTCAGTCCGAACCCTTCAGTCCGACGGTAGGTGGCAGCACCTACCCCGGGCTTGGGGTATGGACAGAGGTCGCTATAGGCTTCCGGTCTGCGTGTGCGCGCGCAGGCTGGCTGCCTATATATACCCAGCATCTGACGGTACTCGTCGGTTACTCTGAGCCACGCTGGTAAGGAGACCCCGTGATCATTACGGCTGATTCGCCTACTGACCCGTTCCGAACTCTATAGGGAGTTCGCACACATAGATACTGCTTGTCTAGGTTTTCTGAATAAACCCGATTTGCAACCTGTAACACTTGATCCGAACTGTGTCGACTTTGTTCTTTAATTGATACTCTACCAATATCATAAAGAGACAAAGTATCGTTTATTACATATATATATATATATATATATATATATATATATATATATATATATATATATATATATATATATATATAAGCTCTATTTTGAAGGACAACAATATCTTAATTTACAAAAGATTAACCAGAATCTTTTCATTATAAGTTTCATCCGATTCATAAGATTTTTTTCATTCATTCATAAATCACCAGACGTGCAGTTGTAACAGCACCCCAAGCTGTGGTAGCACAGGGTGTGAATGTTATCAAGTACACGGGTGGCCTAATCCATCTGGAGGAGGGTTCTGTTTCTAGTAAAGAGGTATGTTGACCTGATTGTGTTCGATTTTATTTAGGAAAGCAAAATTTCCTATAAAGATGTTGCATTGTAAAACTGGCCATGATATCCTAGCATGGCATCCCAGCTAAAAAGGCAACCAGCTATAGTTCCATCTGATTTATATTTATATGGATGTGTTACCCTTTTTTTATGACAATCAACTTATTTCCAAAAATTTGTATATACTACATAGCAATTGTATATGTATATTAGGTCGAGTTGTGTTGATCAAGGTTCAATGTTATACAAAAATATTTTGTTGTAGACTTTATCGGAAAGACCACTTTATACTATTCTCATGCTAGAGGAAGGATCTGCATGAGTAGATATGCTCTAATTTCTGGGATGGAAATTTCCTGGCCCCCCCCCCATACTTTCTGTAATCTTAGTATACAGGAGGATGCGACACCACCACAGAGGTGGGCAGAATAGGAACTAGCTTTTGCCCCCTCTCCTGTTGCTGCGTCTCACGACCTTGGGCCAATGTTTTTGTCTCTGACCGGGTGGCGTCTCTGACCAGGTGCCATCTCTGACCAGGTGCCGTCTCTGACCAGGTGTCAGAAAAAAGGTGTTTTAAAAAGAATTATACTCATAAGGATTTGTAAAAACGTTATGGCGGTTGTTATATACTTATTATTATTATTATTATTATTATTATTATTATTATTATTACTATTATTATTATTATAATTAGCCTCCTGCTGTTGGTATTTTGACCTTATCAAGCCAAGCCGTTCAGAGACGGCACCTGGTCAGAGACAGCACCCGGTCAGAGACAAAAAATATTGGCCCAAGGTCGTGAGACACAGCCCTACATATCAGGATATTGTCTAGGGAAATGCCCTTCTTGTAAATATGATTGTATATATTTTTAATGCATCTGTACACGTCTCTACTACATCTATTACTTATAGGAATGCACATTTACATTGCAGGACAGCACAGTGCCTCAATAGATATGACCGATGAATGACCAGACAAAGCAGCAAGTCCACCGAAGAAGATTCATAACATTTGTGTAATTGGATGCCATTGTCACATTGACATTAGATAACCAATGTCACATGACATTAATTAGATGCCAGTGTCACATTCAATTAGAATGTCAGATGATATCAGACATCATCAAATGGTTTCATATGAGGTTTTCATATGACCCCAGCTGCCTCTAATTTCTCCATCTCAACTTTCTCATTTGGACAGTTTCAGACATGGGTGAGTCCATCTATAATCGACCAATGGCTCCCAGATGACCATCTCAGAATTTTATTTTAACTATAAGAACATGCAGAAACATTTTGTTGTTATATCTATTTGAAGGGGAATGATGTTTTGGATCAAGGAAAATATTTTCCAAAGTGCTAAATGTTGTTGGACATAGCCAAAATGGCCACCAAAGTTAGGTGATTTTCATGAATATGCCAATTCTCTTATATTCATGACGTGATTTCAATGGAAATAAAGTCCGGAAAGAGATTTTCACTAACCTCAATTGAAAGATACTGATGCGATTATTCAAGAAAAAAATATAGCCAGGTGTTTCAAGTTATTGCACACATAGGAAATGACCACCAATGTTGGGTCATTTTGATAAGTGACCCAACTTTGATCACCCCCAGTACCCTCTGTGTGGTATTTCTAGGGTATATCTTGCTATGTCCAATAGTACTGTATATGTTATCACCATTTTTAAATATATGGTTGTGTTTTGATCAGTAATCTGATCTAGGTGACATTTCAAATGTTGGACTTTTCCAATGTTTGCCTCATTTCCGACTGATTTTGGAGTCGTCCTGTCCCTACAAGTTGAGAAATATCTTAAATGTAACATGTTGTGTCCCCTGTCCATATATAGAATATTTCATTGCTATAGTTGCGGGTTACCAGTTGCCATAGTTTTCGCATGAGACACTCGTGAAAATGGACCAGCTTTAAGCTCTGCTTTTGATGAGCCCACTACCCTGCACTAAATAGGTTGCCACATCCAAACCGCTTGGAATTCACAGTCCATATTTACAGATGTTACTCAGAAGATATTGGGCCATCCTCCTACCCAATTAGGATGAATTCTGAGATGGTCACCTGGGGAAATCCCCCATTTCTGGTCAATTATGAATGGACTCAGCCATTTACATTCTGTGATGAATTTAGGTTTAAGCAGGGGGGAGAAAACACTGCAAATTATATGGGGAGAGAATAGTCCAAAATATATGGGAGAAAATCGTCCAAATTATATGGGGAGAAAATAGTCTGAATTATATGCTAACAACCCCGATTGTAACTATCTGGTGGCGTCCACTGGCTCTAAGGAGAAGCTGATATTACTAATATTTTAACAAGTATGACATACTCGTTTAGATGCTAGTGATCAGTTACAACTTAAGCTTTACTACTTGCTTTGATATACACACTTCCAAATGTGTCTATGTGTTTGTTCAGCATTTAGGAAAATTGATATAACATAGCAAGATCAAAGAACTGATCTTGAAAGAGACCCAACCAGATAGATGGATAAACCGATGTAGTATGATGTAGCACTAATGCCTTAGCTTCTATATAGTAACCCAAAAAGCCAATGATAGAATATTCCTTGTTTACGGAAAAAATTAATAGCTGCATTTAATCTGTCAAATACTTTTGGTATCCATTGTGGCGATGGCAATAATTATTTTTAAAATAATCAAAATAATTTCATCAAATGCATTTATTTCAAATTCAATATCAAGAGTTAACTTCAACTGGATTGCGCCATTCTATCAAAGGAAAAAGGTGGTAAAATAACTACCATTATACTATGAATTTGTTCTACAGGTTGAAATAATAGCCATTATAAAATACTACATTAGACGTTAGGTCATACATGGGAAAATGATGGTAAAAGAACTACCATTGTACTATGAATGATCTTTTCACCCTGTTCCCTACACTTAGTAGACCAATCCACTTTTTTCTTGTAACATTTCCTTCAGAAATAAAGTTCAAATCTATCATTGGAACCCTGCCTGCTTCTTCTTATTGAATGTATAACCTAAAGGACTGCATCAAGAAACTTTACAAATCTGATATTGTTTATTGACTTTGCAACCTTAGTTATAACGTGAACATAAAATATTCTTCATCATTCAGTCATCCACCATCCACTCTTTATACAGGTATTTGAGCCAATGCCATGAGCCATTACATCAGCAATGTGTACTCCATACATCAAAATGTATCATGATGATTTTAGATTCAGTTATGTTAGAAAAATAATAATGTTTAACCGGATTAATACTATATATGGACTTTAATTCATGGTGAATGTTGTGGCCCCATTAATTTAACTAAGGGAGGCTGTATTTCACACTGCCCTTGGAATAACCCTCCCCAATATTTCAACTCCTGTCACATCATCATAATTGATCATATAACTATTATGAAATGGTTTGTGAACATTTGTCTATGTATTTAATTAAGCAAATACCATGTAGAGTGAATACAATTACAACTATGCTTCTCTGGAAAAGGTATATATATATGAGTTTAGATTCAGTCGTTTTAGATTCAAGGCTTGTTAAACTGGATGCAGTGGCGAATTTTTGGGGGGGTGCGGGCCCCCCTTTTTTGGGCAAAATTAACAATATTTTAATGTCAAATTTGGCACAAAAGTTAGGAATGGAGAATTTTTCCTATAGCGTGCAACCCCCTTTTCAAAATCCTATATCCGCCACCGGGATACTTGGCTCCAGGTTTCACTTTAGGAGACAGAGTAATTACACTTAAATTTAAGATGAATAACCCCACTTATCAGATCTAATTAATTCAGCTACCTGCACTGGTAAATGTTAAGCTATGAAGACCGCTTGTGGTAAACTCTCAATGTGCCTAGATGATGCGCATATCTCCCATAACCTTAGTGTCTTTCCACAACATGGTGCGGTTAAAGTAAACACTCTAGTGGGGATCCCCTCACCCTCCCATTCCTTCTATCGGCAATGATTTTAGTGACAGGCTTGCCCTCATCCTTTAAATTTTTTCTTCTTCTTTTCCCATCAAACAATGACTACCTAACATGAATGCATATCCCCTGTCATCTTAACCTATTAAGGATGGCATCATGCTTAACTGCCCTTTGTTGTCATGATGCATGAATGCACCCCCGGCGAGTAACTCACCAGTGCTGCATTCAAGCATCATGCCGACCCTACAGGGTTCAGACAGTCCCAAATCATTGGTATGATGCACCAATGTAGCACCAGTGAGTTACTTGCCCGGGCTGCATTAGTGCATCATAAACAAAAAATGTCATCTATTGACAACATCCGTCCTTAAAGGGTTAAGAGAGAGCAGTTTCACACAGTTAGGATTTTATATGGGGATATACAGTTTTAAGATTACATGAGCTATTCGCTGCACCTAGACAATCTCGAGGGACTCATCCTTTCTACCATGTAGCACACTAAGACATAGACAGAGGTCCACGATGAGTGGTATCTTGGATCATATCACACGAGCCGGGTGTTTCGACAAAATTAAAATACTGTTTAGTTTTGTGAACGAGGACTTGTTTGCCAATTCACCCATGTGAGCCGTCCTGCGTGTTCATGCCCTTCGGGGCATGACTGTGGAGTTTTGCGATCCAGTGGAATTCCACTAGGGCGAGCAGCCTTTCCCCTTCTTCGCTTTTTGGATGTCTGCCGATGAAGTCCACGATGTGGAATTCCATATCGGCCACCTTGTTCAGCCAACTCGTTGACAAGTCTCCAACTGCGTTACTAACTTCCAACATACGCTACTACAACTCAGTTGCTCCCAGTAGGGTGGAGGTCCCATTCCTGGGACCCACTGTGGGCTGACCCTGTTTCCAAGGTCACCGAGCCCCTAGCAAATTGTAACGCTTACCAACTGACCATTCACTCATCACGCGCTTTCTCCACCAGAAAAGTCATTTGGAGAAAGCCAGATTCGAACCCACGACCTCTAGACCCATGGGCCAATGTTCTACCACTGAGCTACATCCCCATCCGACAACTTAACCGCACCGTACATTACTGGATCGGTATGGTCCTTATATAGGGGTGTAGGATTACCCAAGTGATACCTTCCTGTGGATTTATCACCAGGGTGCGAGTAATCCGAGCCCCTACATATGCAAAGGTACCACACTCATAAGAATTAATCTTATTCTTGTAAAAGTAAAACTTCTAGGGTATAAACTCAAGAACACCAAAGCAGGCCCTTCTGTAGGTGAAGCAAGTTCACATCTGTTTAACAACCACATACAAATCAACAATTAATTAATCTTATATAATCTAGATACCGTATTTCTCCGTTTATAAGCCCAGGCTTATATTGATATTAAATGTGAAATTGACCTTACTGATAAACGGGGCAGGCTTATATTCGGGGTAGTCTTGTATTTTTTTCCATTTACCATATTTCTGTTATTCAATGGCAGTCTGTCTAAACTACTTGTATTTATTCTTTTTTTTTCTGGATATTTTAAATGATATCATAGCAAATTTCAATGTTGTCTCTCTGTAAACTGTTCCTAGTTTAAGGGGTGGTACTTCAGCTTCATTTACATGATAAAATCGTGAAAATATTTCGATAAGAAATGAAATTATGCCCCTATGAAGAAAATGTATTGGGGTTGTCTCTTATGACCAGGCTTATATAATATTCGGGGCCTGGCTTATAGAAGACCTAGTACCAGTTCTGACCTGGCATATAAATGGTATTTACACCTCTTATCATCATAATCGGTTGAAGTGCATGTAGCGTTGGTAATTACCCTCATTTTATTGGCAACCTTAATTCACCTCAAACAAAATTTGTTTTGATGAACTAGTTAATAATTACCCTTTCCAAGTTGAATAATACATTTATACCATAAAACCTTGGTTACAAGTCAAATTTCTTCTTTTTTTAAAAAGTTTTTATTCGCTATAAGCTGAGTTCTAATCTCCAAACTCCTATTGGGCTTATAGGCGAGCTCTTAATACATAGATATATAGTGAGAAATGTAATTCAAAAACTTTTATTTTGAGTTTTTCCCCTCAATATCACATTCATATAACCAAGGTAGCCTGATAACCAAGGTTTTACGGTAATTATCTGATGATACTATGACAGAATATAATTTATTAGAAGTCCTCCGAGTGGTAATTATCTGTAATTAGGTTAGTTCATTAGACATTTAAATCTCTCTGATTGTCTGATTTGGAATGTTAACATCTTTAGATACCAAACGTATATATACAAGCGTAGAAAGCTACCAGTTACCCAGTAAACACAAGTACGTTGGTCAGATGTAAATCTACGTTAATTTTTTATATGGACTACGTAATTTTAGAAGGTTTATAAACGTTTATTTACCACTCTCAAACCTGCAGGTCTGATTTACTTAGCTCAGATGTAAATCTACGTTCAACTGGGATTTAAACACACTACATATTATTCTACATAGTGGGATTCAGACAAAGACTTGTATTATATTGCAGACAAATCTACATTCACAAACACTATTCATACAAAATAACCATTAAAATGTCATTTCATTATATGTAGTATATTCTTGTAGTTCAATTGAACAGTCTCACAGTATAGATCTGTTGACTAGTTTGGGCTGCAGAGAGGATTTCTTCTGTTACCTCAAATGTGGTGTCGGCTCAGTAAAGTGCTGCAAAAACACAGATTCATGCCCAATACTTTAATCTACTCTCCTTTACATATAAATATTCTATTGAATACGGTTCATTTGCATGATATTGAATTCATAATTAATGAAAATTTACTCCTGGAATGTGGTAGATTTGTTAAAGAGCTGTAACATTCTCTCCATGATTGATAGTGCTGCCACCTTGTGTGACACTGAGTCATCTACCCACTTGAAGTTGAAAAGTTACGTATTTTAATGTAGATCTACATAGATTTATCATGTATATTTACATCTGACTGAGGTAGACAAACGTAAATCAGACATCTATGTCTGTTGAATATCAATAAACCTTTTGACGTCTTGACGTCTACAAACCTTCCAAAATTACCAATCTCAAACCTTTTGGTTGGATAACTACAGAGAGAAACCTCTGAGCTACGTTGGAACTACGTAGGTTGTTTACTGTGTAGTCGGCTCCATCTCCCCCAGGTAGCAGTACAACCTTACACACACAGGACAACACAGGTAGGTACGGTAGTTAAGTTATCAACCTTGGGTCAGGGCACTTGGAGCATGGCACAAAGTCTGGGGAGTAATGCTTCATTGGTAAAACCACTGATACATGCATAGACCGCAGTGTGTGGACATTGGGGGGTCAATCCAGGTATCCCCTCTGTAAGATCTTTCTTGAAAAATCCAATTTTCTCAGCTATGATGGGCACTAGCTTATGAATACATACTTACTACCACCTTTACAATACTAAATTGACAGTTCAGCCAGGCATTCTATAATGTGTGTTTTATTTTATTTTGCAGAGTGTATTTATCTACGAATGATATTTCAAAATTCAACAATCAAAAATGTATGTGTATGGCGTCATGTATCCAAATTTGTCACAACCACAATCATAGGGTCTAGTGCCCATCACATGTTATTCAGAGAACCTGTGTATTATGATCCTGTGAAGTAAAGCATATAAAAATGAGGTATTAGGGTGGACATGAGGCACTGGCTTGGGTAAGGGGCCAGGTGGCCCAGGTAGGTGGTGAGAGTGGTGCCACCTGGGGAGTTCTTCCGTCAATACCCCAGCCAATCCTGTATAACATATATTGGATGGATCCGTTTAGTTTACTTATTCACCTTGCAGCACAATCAGAAGGATGGCTAGATACACAGCAGTGGTGGCAGTTGTGATATTGGCTGCAGTGATACCTACTTGTACAACTCAGTGTAGTGAGGTAATATTCTTCTTTTTCTCCAACTATTTTTGCAAACAGCAAACTGAGAGTAAATTTTTGCAAATCAAAACTGAAATGATAAATGCTTTATCATAGTATCGGGCTCTGCAGGTTCTGCGTCAAAAATACCTATTATTTCCCTGTGTGTATCACATAACAAATAAATATGTGAATGTCTGAAATCAAAACCATACAACTGTTCGTGGAAGGTCACCCTTTATATGTTACTTCTAACTATTTCAGACATGTTCTCCAACAGATCCTACTACCTGTGGTTCGGGATCCACCTGTACCAAGGTCACCCCATGCTCTGGCCTACCTGTCATGCTCTGCATACCTGTAAATATGTTTAGACTAATATAGTTTTCCCTCTACCTACACAGAGAAAAATGTGAGAGTAAGAAAAAAAAAGATGGTTTGTCATCACCAAGCATTGAAAAATATGACGAGGGTGGTTTTTTTAAGTTTTTTTACTATGGCGCCAAAATGTTTGGGAAAATATAGACTTTTTGCGGACAAATTTCACGATTTAGTAGTTTAAGAGTTTGTTGATGAAAAAGTTGTGAAAGTGTATGTTTTTCCTAGCTAACTGCATTCCAGACAGTTTAAGCTTATGTGTGTACATCCCCAATAGACTTAAGGGAGTGTTCATTTATTATTTACAGGGGGGGGGGGGCGTAAAAATTTCCGACCCCTCCTGAGGGGGGGGGCGTAAAAAATTCTGACCCTCCTTGAGGGGGGGCGTAAAAATTTAAGCCCCTTTTTTTAGCAAAAAAGCCCGTGCATTACTATAGTTCAAAGGGGGGGGGGCCAAATTTTTTCGGCGCCTTGGGCGAGGGGGGGGCGCGAAATGTTACACGCGCTCTCGAGGGGGGGGCGTTAAAAAATTTCGCCCCTCCGCGCGAAATCTCACCACCCCCCCCCTGTAATTAATAAATGAACACTCCCTAAGGATATGTCTATACAGAAAACTACTTACACATTGCTCTGATGTAAACCCACTATTAAGATTCAGCTGAAAGAGGAAACATTGACGCTGTAGATATCATCCTGATTTGTATACAAAGTGTCTCCAAACTAGGCATCAAACCTTTAAAGAGAAGAGTGCAAAAGTAACGATTTGCACACAACTATAATAAATCTTAATTTATCGTAATAAATATGAAAATATTATATAACAATTAAATTAATTAATTTGGCCATTCTTATTGGGGGTGATGTATTATGGGGCTGGATGGGGAGACGGGTGAGATCACAGGTTTGAACAAGACCTCATCTGGCGAGTGAGGAGGCTATGTTTAGGGTACCATGGGAAGGTGTGGAACTTTTACACCTTAGTTCAGATAGAGATTAATAACCAAAAAAAAGGCCTAAGCATCATAACGGCATTGCCAAGCTCAGTGACAAAGTATGTTCTTACATAATCTAACTGTATTACCTTAATACACATGGAAGTAAATGACGCCATCTACCGAGTCATATTGTGTAGGGGTCTGCATTAAAGGGAGTTCTGGCTGCTGATTGGGTTATAATTCAGATGAAATAAAAATGGCTAAAATTGTGAAAAAATTCACAGCTGATCCCAAATACCCTTTGGATAGAATAGCACCTGTAGTTTTATGCTAAGTAAAGGGTTGAGGAATTCCTGAGGCATGCAAAAAGTGACGTGGCCAAAGGTCGATTTTAGTCCCAAAACTGGGCAAAATGGGACTACCTGTGGATAGAAGTGACTTTCTTCAGATTTTCATGCTCATGTCGTTTATTGAGGCTGAAACATTGTGTGTGAGGAATTGTTTAATAGACTAGGACTAAGACTATGGTCAACAAAACTTGTGGATGGCTAATTTTGTGCATTATGCTATATAGAGACATAGAGGAAGAATAATTTCTTCCTCGTGACCTCTAGCCTACTCACTCACCAAGCTGAGGTCTTGTTAAACCTGCGGGTGAGATGTTAGCTGTGCTGCTTTAATGAGACTGTGTTTTATTTTGATATTTAGCCGCCATGTTCCCTGAACGTGCCAAGCACATGCTCAACTTGTTGTGAACACGTACGTATTTATTCATAAGTACCACTAACTACTGAAGACTCACCAGATTAATACAAGTTGATAGTCTATGACCGGGTGACCTCTTTGACTGGGTGACCTCTTTGACCGGGTGACCTCTTTGACTGGCGAGCTTCAAAACAGCAGAAATGGGGCTATGTAGACAGAAATGCCAGGAAAAATTGTTAATGGATATTTGACACTAGATATCATTAATTCTATTTCAATTTGGTTATAATTATATGCAGTTTCAAGCTTGCCAGTCACCCAGTCAAAGAGGTCATCTGGTCAAAGAGTTCACCCGGTCATAGACTAAAAACTTGTATCGATCTGGTGAGACTTAGCCTGAAAAATATTGTGGTCGTATCCATGTTCTACAAAGGCTAGGCCTAGAGTATACTATAACTTCATAATTGGACAGCCCTACCTCCAATTAGAGAATGTATATGCTCTAACAGGGGTGTATACCTATTGACTTTGTCACATATATTTATATATAAGCTCTCATTTGAAGCACAATGATGTTACAATTTGCATAACCAAAACCTTTTCATTACAAGATCATTACAATATTTTAACAATTTCATTCACAAATCAACAGGAGTGTAATTGCATCAGCTCCCCAAACTGTGGTTCATCAGGCTGTCAATGTTATAAAGTGAGCCAAGCTTCGCCCCCATATTTGGGGTCGCCCTACCCAGCTGGATCAGGAATCTGTCTCTAGGAAAGAGGTATGTGTCCTGCATGTGTTGGCTGTGTCTCACGACCTTGGGACAATGT
The DNA here is from genome assembly GCA_947462335.1 of Harmothoe impar. NCBI lineage: Eukaryota > Metazoa > Annelida > Polychaeta > Phyllodocida > Polynoidae > Harmothoe > Harmothoe impar. The sequence goes on from OX381710.1 coordinate 12,641,054, forward strand.
TTTTGTCTCTGACTGGGTGCCGTCTCTGACCAGGTGCTGTCTCTGACTGGGTGCCGTCTCTGACCGGCTTGGCTTAATAAGGTCAAAATACTAGCAGCAGGAGGCTAATTATAATTATAACTATGATTATATAACAACCGCCATAACGTTTTTCCAGATCCTTATATATATGAGTATAATTCTTTTTAAAACACCTTTTTCTGAAACCTGGTCAGAGACGGCAGCCGGTCAGAGACGGCACCCTGTCAGAGACAAAAACATTGTCCCAAGGTCGTGAGACACAGCCTGTTACTTCTCTGTGTCTAGGAAAGGGGTACCGTATTTCCCCGTGTATTAGCCAGGGCTTATACAAGTACTAAGTGGTAAACTGACCAGGCTTATACACGGGGTAGGCTTATACTCGGGGCAGGCTTATATTCCTTTAGCTGTAGAAACACCATGGTACCTTTTTACGATTTTCAGAATTGCCTACTTTTCCAACACATTAGCTGCAGTATTTCCAATAATTTTCTCACCAATTTAAGCTCTATTTCTCTTTAAAATGGCTAGGGACATGAATGGAGTGAATAGGAGTCACATAGATGAAAGAATTATGTAAATACTCGAAGTAGAAGTGGAGTTATGGCCTGAAATATGATATTTATTGAGTATATATTGCACCCCTGGGCTCATACTCGGGACCCGGCTTATACAACACTAAGTCACCTTTTGCCCAGGGGCAGGCTTATACATGGGGAAATACGGTATGTGTCCTGATTTTACTTCTTATTTAGAAAATAACAGTTTCCTTTAAAGATGTTGCATTGCAACACTGACCATTGTATCTTGGCATGGTATCCCAGCTAAAAAGGCAGACAACCTACTAACAGGTGGATGGGGAGAGCAGAAAATGTACATAGGGTAAGATAGTTCAATGAGAATGGTTCATTATCTAACCGCCAATATGGCTGCCACAACCATAATAACGGGTTGTCTCAATGGCCCCACCTCTCAGATTCACTTTTTCACTTCTTGCTTGAACTAATATATTACATCTGTATCGGAAAACCTAATAGCAATTGGGCTAGAATTGTACATTGAATTCTCAACAAATTCCACTCAATAAATAGGCAAGATTTAGATAAAGCATGATATTTTATTCCATACATTTACAAAATACAATACATGTTGAAGAAGGAGATTCTTATCATGCTCTTGTATTGGTTCATTGTTACAGCAAGGTATTTTGTTATGGACTATATCAGAAAGACATATATCACCTTCATCATCTCCAACAGATCACCATGTGAGCTGGCATGGTGGTCGGAAGGTCCCGTGTTCGAGCCCCACCTTAGGTTGACTCAGCCTTAAATGAGTAACTCTAGAGACTTCTCTCAGTGGCTATGAGTTAAGCAGGAGGCAGTGAGAAAATGGTGTTAGTGAAGAGTCAGATTAACCTTAGGGGCCACGAGTGACTCCTGTGGGCATGTGTACCGTTGTGTATAAGCGCCGGGGCACTCTTCAGTTTGGCTGGGCTCTTACCCTTGGCGCTTATACAAGACAGGCGCTTATTCAAGGTCCTGTTTTGGTTCTTGAGAAACATTTAGAGGCCCCTATACCCCCAACGCTTATTCAAGACCGGCGCTCTTTCAAAACCAGGCACTTTATCACGATGGTACGGTATCTGTATATCCCCATGGCACTGGTATTGTTTGAGGTACATGTCCTAGCACCAAGTGCCATGTGACAAAGCCACCAGCCCAGGAAAAGACTCATCAAGCTGGCTGATGTCTAACATAAAGACAAGCTTTAACGCTTAGCTCACACAAATCCAGACGAGGGCAAGTACAGTTGACAATTTATTAAGGCAAAGTTTATACCAGTAGTTCAAATATGCTGTAGCAGTGGTGTGTTGAATGTGATCGACGTTTCGGGATTATTTATATCCATTTATATATATATATATATATATATATATATATATATATATATATATATATATATATATATATATATACTTCTCTACTATATACATCACTGATAGGAATACGTGTTTACATTGCAGCAGAGCACAGCGACACTATAGATATAACCGATGACTGACCAGACAAAGAAGCAAGTCCACCGAAACAGAAGGTGACATAAGGACCCACAATAGAGGCCTATAATTGAAGGGTTTATGGCCCCTAAAACTAATTTCAGGAATGACGGGAACCAGCTTCAGCTAATCAGCTGGCTGCTATAGTTACCAGACATAATGGCGCTGTACAGTAATCATCTTGTTAACGCGGAATACTTCTAGATGGGAATACCTACCACTTAACCCACAGGGGTAGGCTTAGACAAAGGAGTTTGCACCTTGGTTATATTGCATACCCGAGGGTTAAGTCAGATAGACGACACCTGGCCAGGGTCCTTCTACATACCCACTGCCCACTGGTCAGTGACTCGGTGTATAACACCTCGTCTCGACGTGGTGGGGCAGTGGGTATATGGAAGAACCGTGTCCAGGTGTCGTCTATCTAATACTTAACTGATGACGTCACATGTATACATTGCCGCACACAGTGTCATCCTAAACACCTCTCAGAACAGTATGCAGCCCTTAAAGCATTAGTTATGATACATTCGGCAAAATCTATATATACTGCTTACATGAGAGTATTTCGCCCTGTTTTTGTATGTGTTACTTTTTACCCTTTTCTTGGGGAAGGGGCTTTGAACATTGAAAAAAGATCACAACTAGGTAGTTATATTCAAAGAAAGGAAGACAAAAAATTGACGTTTTTATTCTACTATTTTTTGAACATGATAAAAATGTACAATGTCCTAACTCATATATGAATGTATTATAAACTAATTATAGATTTTACAGATTACATCAGTAAAACGCAATACTGTCTATTCACTATTATTGAAAGAAAAACAACAAATGGCTTCAATCACAATAAATTAAAAAACTGTTTATGTATCTTTGTTTACATGTCCATTTCAGCTTGTCTCATTGATATTCATAGGTCATATTACATTCAGTTAATCACTCAGAGGGTGCATACACAGAGAAAAATAAAGCAAGTCAATTTCGCCAAAACTGTTCAATTTCGGGTGCAATCAGTACATAACAACAAGGGGGTTAGTGGATTTGGGGAGGGCTTCAGAAGTGTTAAACCCTCTAGAGAGGGGGCCAGAAAGATTTCAGTCTTTTTCAACAAAAACGGCTGTGCGGTTCATAGTTTGAAGGGTGAGGGACATCAATAGAAGGTGGAAAGGTCATGTGTGCTCATGTGAAAATCCACCACACCCCACAGACCCCTTTTGTTGAATAATAAAGATCCCTCAGTGAGTAGTTTTGGCTACAATGATCGACATCACTTTCTGTGTAATGTAGGTACACCATTTTATAACGTTATATAACGTTACATGTCAACGTTTTTCTAATGCTCTTTAGTGTGACATAATGTTATGTAAAGTTTAAAACGTTATTTTGACGTAAAATAACGTTTTTCTGTTAGCTGGGAAAGCATCATTGTTACTTGGGTTTCAGACAGTGTAAACGAGAACAATCTGAACCCATAATGTTCAGCCATATACTGTATAGCATCCAATCCAACAATAATCATAAATCATTTAATTATGCATAAAGTAAGAATTGAGATAATACAGATGTTACACTAGTGTTGTATCATGCAGTGTGTTTTAGGCATCTAGCTTACATATGGAGAGTTTCTTTCCAGGATATAATATAGTTCATACTCAGGGTGGTAGCTATACTAATAACGCATTGGAAATAAAGTGTACACTGGATAGAGCCTAGAGAAAAACATTATGGGAGAATAATTTTCAAATAACCTTTGACAGTCTCATATTCGATAATTGTATGTTAATTGATATAGTGTTTTTTGAATGTTACCATTACATCATACTGTATGCCACAATATCACCCTGAATTATTCACGCCCTCATACACTATGCCATAGTCTATGAAATTGTGTCTCAGTACTCAGGAGAATGTGGGTTCGAATCCCACTGTGGCTCAATCAGTATCTCAATTGATATCTGCATAATGGGCCAGAATTAAACTAATATACCCAGTCACATCTTTAATAAGTAATATTACCATGTCACTGTAGGTAGAGTTATGCTTCAAATGGGTTAAATAGTTAATGTAAAAAACAAACCACCTATTCTGCCAAGGTGGGATTCAAACCCATGATGTCATGAACAACCTCAGTCCTGTGTTGTGAGGCTGTTTTGAGAGACATTCAATTTCCATAAAGGTCTAATTGTTAACTGTAAAAATTATGCCCAGAAAAAAATATGATTGAAGTCAGCCTGTTCTGGCAAACCTGTTCTAGTGAGTGGACACCAACCCCTTTGTATTTGGGGAAATAATAAAGTGAAGGCGCAAGTAAAACACATATGGGCCCCAGTGACCAATGCTGACTGGGAGTGCAGCGACAAGCTGTGTGACTGTGTGTTGTGTGCAGGTTAAGGTAAGCATTGTGACTCATGCGACAAATACATATTCTCCAAGTCGCCTAAGGCTATAGGGGGTGCTATGCGTAGAATTGGCAGCCATTTTTCGGGGGGGATGTAATACACAGAATTTGGTGCTACGGTCCCCTAAAAATTCCTGATTTTGGTCAAATACAGCTAGTGTAGGCTTCTGAAATTATCAATCCATCAAGACAAATACATATTTCTCGATTCATTCGAGAGTATTTACTGATCTATTCACAAATTTCATCAGAATCAACAAATGTTTATACTACGTAGGGACACAGCAACGTTATACGTCCCCCCAAAAAATGGCGGAAATTTGACTGGAAGTCCTTGTCATACTCAGAGAATAGGGTAGGTAAAGACTTTGAATGTATGAGTCATGAATGGGAAAGATGGTCAACATATTCATAAGGTCCTATGTAGTCAGTGGAAGAAAGATAGGCTTATTTGACAAGCATTGTATCACATAATTCCCTTTCCAAGATATACAATTGGTCATGGTTATAAATTTTTTTGATCAGATGTATTTGGTCACATATAATCTTTTCAGGGGTTTAAACATATGAATTCATTCACAACAGTGAAGCCATCAAATCACCCTTCCACCTCCCATAAAGAGGAAATTACCTATAAGATAATGACGCATAAGTAAAGGAGCACAGTTGTGATAGACGAGAACTTTATTTCACAATATCAAAATACACGGGATATGCTATCTCAGGAAATAGAGTAGTCTTAGTGTCCTGTTTTAGTACAGGACTTGTGCTCCTTTGAGATCTAATTTTAGTGGTTTATATTATTTCAACATTGTCTTCTAAACCACCATTAATTGAGCCATGTGCTAATTTGAATATCTGGGCTAAAATGGGGAGATACACTAGGTACAATGAGTTAATGACTTTTAATTCTAACATCAACAAACAATTTTGTCTAGATCAAGGCAAGAAAACGATTGACATATATAAGTAATTTCTGCATACAGTGTTGGTACTACAATAAATAGCAGGTATAACTGTCAACATTTTTTGTAGATTATCAAATTGATTAACTAGATTTGACTTATCAAATTACTATTACTTCTGAATTGGGTTCACAACTAATATATTCTTATTAGTAATTGGCATCTTACAGAACTGCTTAAAGAAGACAGTGAATACATCAAGCGCAAACTGAACAACTTCCATGATACTTAACACTGACATTCCAACCCAAAGTCCTAGAGAACCACCAATATCTGAGACCAGATTCATTAGTGGGTAATCTTCAGTGTCTACACTCTCATGAACAGAACCATCAGAAATGTAGACATTTGTTTTCACAAAATCTTTCATTGCGTTGTACCTGTTGGTGTCAGTAAAATGATTGGTGTACAATCTCCTCTTTATGTCTGAAATGTTTGGTGATGATAAGATGGCCACTATCTGTGGCTTCAATTCTGTCAGCCATATACTGTCAGTCTCCATCCCTGATGGCCATGAACCAAGACTGAAACCTACCTTATAGGCATATTCATAGCATGGACGATAGCATTTGCAATCATTCATAATAGTTTTACTTGACAGAATCTTATTTTTTATCTGTTCACTGCAATTCATTTTGTCATAAATTTGTATCATTGGGGCAATACATTCTATTTTGATATTTTCGCCTCTACAATAATTTGGAATTGGTCCATTATAGTTTGGAACAGTGCAGCTAAGGGTACCTGGGGGAATCTGTGAATGGGTAAGTAGGTAAGGACTGGTACAGCCACAAACTTCTACGGTACGTTTCTGAATGCACCTATTCAGACAAACAGGCAGTCGATAGGCTTCACCCTGTTTTTTTTCATAAGGGTCAACTTTGGAACAGTTAGAATAAGGTAATCCTAACCTTTCATACTTATGAACTGTGATCCCTAGAGACCCGAGAAACCCCGGTGGAATAGTAATTCCCTCAGTCGCTGGTAATGGTACAGAGTTTTTCTCATGGACTATTACATGTAAACCATCAGCTCCACCAAGAGGATGTTTGTATTCTGATAAGGAAGGAATACGGTATGGGTCAAACTTAGCAAACTGACTCCAAGGGATCATACTTGATCCAACAAGAGAAATTAATGACAGGCCATGTTCGACACCACTTTGGACTACCATGTCTTGGGGTGCTCTCAATGTCAGACATCTCATAAAATATGGATCTGCCAATACCTTTACCACTTGAGCTGAACAGTCCACCCCTCCCCAATGGCAGACTGGTATCAGTTCATTAACAGGTGTGACAACAGAGACCATTTCGGCAGATGTAATGTTAATTGCAGGCCAGAAAATTCCCCTTTGAAATATTTTCCTAAACACGGCTTCATGTGTAAACCAATAAGCAAACACTGCAGCAGAGAAGTCTGCTTGTGCTTGAAAGAAATAGTTCTCAAAAGCTGGCCTTGCTCTCTCAATGTCTGGCATTGCTGCGAGTATTCTTGGGTCTGCAGAGATGTTCATGTGCTGGTTAATGAGGCTGTATAGAACGTCAATATCCAGAAACCTGTGATTACAAATGGTGACGTCTGGAAATAGGATTGGCTCATACTTGACATTAAAGACTGTCTTAATCGGGCGAGAATAAAATCTGGCCGTCAGACTTGAGATATGAATTAAAACCATAATAAGTGATGTAAGTGTGGCTGCAATCCAAAATAACTTGTACACTGTATGCTTCTGTTCTGTTAATTTGTTGAGGCCATGCATTGATGCTGTAGAGAGAAATGACTGAAGCGTGTCTCTCGGTCTCTCCCCCTTTATTTGCATTGATGACAGTTCCTTCAGTTCCCGTTCAACACATTGCTTCTTTGGAAGGGTGTTGATCCTAGCCATTTTGAAGTTGATTGTCTCTCTGCAATGAAGGATAGTGTATTCAAATATGTAGTCTTATTATCTGTGTTATTTAGAGTGATGTTGTTTCCAATGATGGAAGTAGGGTACTATTGCTAATTTTCATTTACACGATCATGTCTTTTTCTCAACAAAGTAATACAACTATGTCTCTGATTGGCCCCCTTTTGCTTGGCCTGAGTAATGTGAATTTGACCCAAATTCTTTTTTGGGGGGTTCAACACACACATAGTAAGATTACCTCCTAATTCCCTTGGTGTACCCCCCCCCCTTCTTGCCTACAGGGCCCTAAAACTCTTTTTCGAAACTGTTCTAGCTTGTTTCTGCTTGGCCACATTGAACCTACCTCTAGGGCAGAGTTTTTAATTTCATAAACTTTGAGGCTATACCTGTTCTACCCCCCAATATGTTTCACTTTTGTATTGATATCCAATTATCTCACTCCCTGTGGTCATCCTACATTCCCCTGTCTTACATTGTCATACCAATTTGCAAGAATAAGGGTTGCTCCCAGTTTGAACTGCATTTCAGGACCTAATTGGGATGCACTATTTTCCACTTCCAGCCTCTTCTACCATATGTGAATTTCTCATTTTTACATAAAATTCCTGTAACAGAATCCAAACTTGAGGCAAATTATCACATTGCATACTTGAGCAGAAATGGGCCAAGCAGAAAAGGTCAGGCAGAAATTAGTTCCTTGTAAGTGGGCAGAGCCCAGCGCAAGAGGCATCATTAAGTGTGTATTAAGCCCTACCGAGAATATGCCAGGCTTAATAAGCACTTAATAATTGGTCTGTGCCAATTATCATATTTATTCACCATTTTTTAAGAATCCATAACCCAGAGTGGTCCCCTCCCCACTCACCCTTCTACATGTAGGACAACTCTGCTTGGCTCCTGGGCTAGCGTTTCTACCCCTGGGTAACAACTCAATGTTATATCATAAAATTCCACATACCTGCTTCTGCAGTTACTGCTATGACTACCTGGCTCTGTAGTGAAAAAAGGAGAGGGATCTTCTTCCCAGGACTATTGTGTGGCTGCAGGCACTGGCAACTCTGACATGCAGGTGTGATTATTAATTACTATATTGTAAGGCCAAATTCAAAAAAAGGTTTGTTTCAGGTAACATGGGATGAAAACCTAAGGTCAGTAGGTCGAATTTTTTTTTTTACTTTTGTTTTACAGCCCCTCTAGGATACCAAATAAGTGTAAAAATGGGGGAAATCTTTTTAATTTTTTAAAACCTAAAATTGACACAAAAATAGTGTAAAAATATAAAGATTTCTTCAAAATTGCATTGAAAAAAGTAGGGTCCGCCCTGTTTTGATAGGGTCGGTCGGGTGACCTGAAACAAACCTTTTTTTTTTGGCCTTACCATATCCACCATGTATTACCGTAGTTCAACATGCTACCCCTGTGGTGCTGAACCTAATCAATTTCCACCATGAATATATGATGTACTCGAGTGTTTGTATGTATATACCAGCTACTACCAAGCACACCAGAGAGCATACACTGTTCACAATAAGCCTATGGGCCCTAGCAACTACATTTCCGCCTTCCTGTTATCCATAGCCTCTGTGTTTATGGCTGTGTCTCATCAGATTGATACAAGTTGAGAGTCTTTGACCAGGTGATGTCTTTGACGAGGTGACATCTTTGACCAGGTGACATCTTTGACCAGCAAGCTTTAAAACAACTGAAATGGGGGCTATATGCACAGAAATAACGTGATTTATTATAAAGTTCCCAGCATTTCTGTGAAGATAGACCCATTTCAGCTGTTTTGAAGCTTGCTGGTCAAAGACGTCAACTGGTCAAAGACGTCACCTGGTCAGCTTGTATTGATCTGGTGAGCCACAGCCATATGTGTAGGTGTCCCGGCCTCCGCACTCTCAGACAGAAGTCACACCTATGCTCGTTCCCAAAAACAAGAAATAAGGCTGCTTTTTTCATCCTCTTCCAATGTCCCCGAAATCAAGAAAAAGGGGTATTTTTCCCAAGATAACTTCTCGTTTCCCAAGGAATGGGGTATATTTAGAGGCCAAGTTCTGGGATTTATCAAAAAGGGGTATATTTCATAGACTGAAAATCCACATAGAATAAAGGGTGAAGGAGGATTCCTAATGTTGGGTCAAACAAGGGAAATGTAGAACCAGAGTTTCAGAAGAGGGGGTTGGTGAAAAGTATGTCAGCATTTTGTGGGAAAAAGGGTGATTTTTCACCATGAAATGTTCGTGTTAATCCACAAAAAGGGGTAATTTTCTGACCAAAAGTCTGTGGAAAAAGGGGGTAATTTTGAGGGGAGGGAACGAGCATGATGTCATTTCTATCTTGGAGTGTGGGGGCCGGGGTAGGTGTCGAGTGGTGTGAAGTGGCCACCCACTCATCCATTGTTTCATTGATTTGCTCAGTGCAGCAAAGACCATGGATTAATTTGCCAAACATACAGAGTTAGTCAAATATGCCTGTGTAGATACAAGGCAAATTGTGTTAAATATTCATGTAGTCACTGAATGCTTAAGTCAATAAATCTCACTTCTATCAATATTCATTCTCCTGTGGTGGTCGTATATATATAAGGTTTATAAGAGTGATGAAAAGGAAAGGATGAATCATTAGCATTAGTTTGTTAGCACCCAAAACACTCTGTATATCTAGCTATGAGACACCTTTGCAAGTAACTTTGGTTTCAAAAAATCTATTAGCATGTTTTGAAAGCAGGCCTCCTCCTCATGAATCTTAAGCTATCTAGCTAAGAATGAAAGGAATGAAAGGAATGTCATGCCCCCGTCCCACCGGCTGCCACTGACGACCTCCTAATCCCCAAAACAGTGATGTTGTACTGAAGGGCACATTAACAATAACACAGCAGCATGGCATCATGGTAACGGACCAGCAGGTTGGAATATCAGCAGTAGAAATTTCGTATCCACCCTTCACTAGATTTCTGAACTCCACAGAAAGGCCTCCTCATATCTCCCTCTACACCGGAATGCTCCACTGTCTGTACTAATGCAGCCCCCTGGTGTAATAATGTGTTCTTGTCACATAACTATGAAGCCATGTAATAATTGCTGCGTTTGGTATCTGACATTAGGGAGGGGTCATTTTTTATCAACAGGGAGGGGTGGTGGATTTGGGGGGGACCAAAACAATTTTGACCCCTCTTGAGGGGGGACCAAAACAATTGCACCCCTTTTTAGTGAAAAAACCCACGTGAACATAGCAGTGAATCACCAGGAATGATGTAAACAAACCAAAGAATGGGAAAATCACCAGGAATAATGTAAAGAAATCAAAGAATGGGAAAATACAAAACTCATGGATTCAAATGTACACTGAAAACCCAGGCCTGGATATAGGTGGTCAATGCTGCCCACTTTGGGTGGTCATGCCCACTTGACCACCTGGAGTGATCATTGTGATGACCCAAGGTGGTCATTGTAAGAACATGATTTTGCCACTAGGTGGCCCTACTATACAACAGTGTTATATGCAGCATCTACCCCAGGTGATCTTTTAATTAATACTTATACTAATCTGGATCATAGGTTTCCATAAAATGGGGGATATAAAGATTATTTGGAACAAGAGTTGATGCCAAGGATTTAAAAGAAAAGCATGCCAGAATTACCAGAAACATGTATGTGTAAGCATAGACACCTCATGTGTCCCTGAAACCATAGCTACAAGTCTGAGGAGTGGCTGGTATACAGCTATACACACATATGCCTTATTGGGCCTTTGACCAGGGCTATAATGCGCTCTCAGATGTGGATTGGTGGTGGGAAGAGGGGGGGAATTATGAAAATAGCTGAAAAGTATACCTCATTATGCAGAAAAATATACTCCTCCTCAAAAAATGTCGAGGTCAGAAAAGTGTTCATAGGTGACCACCCAGGGTGGTCACATATGCCCACGCAAGTGACCATGGGGTACTCCCTCAGGACACCATCACCATGACCACCCAAAAGTGGTCAATAGTGACCACTTTAGACCCCAATTGGGTTTTCAGTGTACTTGTTTTGTTTTTGTATAAATTCACAATTTAATTGGCTAAAAAATATGGCTTTTAGTAGTTAAGATGAGATGGGTCTGGGAAGGGTCCGGGAAGGGTCCAAGCCAAGGTCTTGACCCATCCTTAGATTGGTCGGGAGAGAAACGGGAGAGAGAGCGAGGACGTATGCTCCAGTCTACAATAAAGCCATGCAATAATTGATGTGTTCGGTATCTGACTTTCAGTGTCTGCGTGTAGCTGCTTGCCACCTAAGTATAACTTATAGGCCATGGGCTGATGGCACCCCTCGTGCACCCCCCCCCCCCTACCACTCAACCAAATGACATTTTCCTTGTCTCTTAGGTCCCCTAGAACAAGATTCAAGATGTCAACATGCAGTATCTTGGGATGCACTACCGGTTTTGGCTCGTTATCCATGGGCGGGGTCATACCTGTTTTCAGCCTTTTTTTACCTCACAAAATATAAGAGGTATGTTCAGGTTCTGAACTATAATAACCTTTTACAGTCAGAGGATCTCTTAGGGGCTCATCTGAAAGAGGACATGATTTCCTATTGATTGATAACTGTATTGGGGTTGAGAATTGGCTGCAACACAGCCCCAGGAACATTGTTTGCAATGCCTCACCACCATAGACCTTAATTAACAGGCTCAAACACATGTGGCTGTGCTGCTAGGGTACATGGTGCTTCTTGTTGGTATTGGATCAAATGGGGTTTAAACCCCTCAAAATTGTTAAATAGCTTTACTCATTAGGTTCAAAAGGCGGAAACAGTACATATACTATTGGGTGATGAGTATCATTGCATGAGTCCCGATGGAGCAGTTGGTTAGCTGGTGGGCTCAATAGTTCTCAGGTTGTGGGTACAAATCCTGCTCTCAAAGATAAAAAGAGCCCTTAAATATAACCACCTCCTAGGGGTGTGTATGTATATATATATATATACTGAGGCATTGTCCCATTAGACAAAGTTAAGAGTGCTGTTTAGTTGGTGCTGCTGTTGTATAAATCAGGGCCCCCGCACCCCCGTTTTCAGGCATATCAAAAGTTCTGCTCGACATGGGATTCAAACCCAGCTTCTGGAAGTCCAAACCAGAAATACCATGTACTCAAGGGCCGTGACCACTATGTCTGGCTGTGAGTCTTGGGTCATGGTTAGTATTATATATGACTAGGTTGTATCAGAATGAGGCTACACTCTTCAAGCATATTCTGTGATCTTTGTATTTCTATCAGAACACACAGATAACATGTTTGATGATCATATAACCTCCTAGGAGGGTTAAAGAAGATATCCTCCTAGGCCACATGTGTGGAAGAAGAGCTCAAATCAGGCCATTATACATAATCAATCTATGCAAGCTGGCTGTATGTCGGATATACTCTTAGCTACTCTTGGTGTCTCGAGTCTTTGCCTTGGCTTATTTAACCAATAATATATGGATATGGGAGCACAAGGGTTGTGTATTGATGAATAACTACAGAGGTGCGTAGCACGGAGGTTGTTATTCATCTATACACAACCCGAGTGCTCCCATATCCATATATCATTAGGTTTATTATACGATTATTCCATTCAAATGTCTTTAATTACCTTATATGAGTCAGAAATCCGAAAAATGCCCCAATTTCGGTCCCTGTTCTGGATCAGTAAAAATTTACAACAACCTTCTTTGATCTTTATACAAGTTTATTTTCTTGAAAGACATGTATCTTGGCTACCAGAATCAACTCGAGGGAAAGCTTAACTCCCAGGGCGTCCGTTTTTATTCACCGGCGACTAGAACCTGGAGTTAACGTTACGGACATTACATTATAAATACTAAACATTGAATAAAATCGGTTTAAAACACCACAGTTACTTCTCCTTTGGTTTACAAGTAGCCACAGTATGTATGATTAGGCATGCAAAGTTTGGAAACCCTAGACTAAAAACTTTTCTTTTTACGACTCGACAAAAATTGCGGTACTCCTGAAATTTGTGAAAATTTAATAACAGAATCCCAACTTTACTCTAATTTGTTGTTTAAACCCTATAAAGACTCTGTTATCATATATTTTAGCTGTACAAAGTCGCTCGGAAGACAAAATTCAACCTTTTTTTTACATTTTTCTGAGATTACAAAGGCTCCAGGAATTAAAAAATGCCACCAAACCACTTCTCTACCCTTATTGAATAAGGCCAACATGTATACTACTAGAATCAAGAACATTTACCATAATTCTATACATATTAAATCCATACTAAAGCTTAGAACAGGGCAATAGTTATCGTTACGGACATTACGAGTACACACGTAATGTCTGTAACGATAACGATTATCCGCATACACCTTAGTACAATATACCCAATGGTCATTGTTTTCCTATCTGCCACCACACGGGTCCAAACCCGATATCCAGTGGCAGGTCGGTGAGGTCAAATCTGCCACCACACGGGTCCAAACCCGATATCCAGTGGCAGGTCGGTGAGGTCAAATCTGCCGCCACACGGGTCCAAACCCGATATCCAGCGGCAGGTCGGTGCACAGGTCCACCCTGTGTTTAGTCGTCTCGTAGCTACGTTGTCAGTGTCTCCAGCTTTAGCAGCTCGGCAGGTGGTAGGGCATACAGATCTGCACGCCTACCGCTGCGGGCCAAAGGCTGTGGAGGGGAAGTCTTGCAGAGGATGTCCTGTGGAGGCACGTGGACGATGTCCTTCCGGGGGTCCCACCTGAACTGGTTGATGGCCACGTTGCGGCGCTCCATGAAGGACACTTCAATGTGCCCCTCGGTGTTGGCACCAGTGATGACCTGTCCAAGATACCACGCCTCGTTGTACATGCAAGCCACATAGTCCCCAACCTTGAAGGGCTCCTCTACTGCTTCCTCCTCCTCCCGGTTGGCTGCTGGGTTTGGGCCTCCTGCGAACAGCTGGTGGTTGGTCCAGCCAGGACAGAGGCGCAGAGACTTGTTGTCCTCCCAGCAGCAGGTGTTGAAGCAGGAGGTGTCACGTACAGAGATGGAGCGGTCAGGGATCACGGGCACTGCTGCATGCACCTGCATGGTACCGGGGACACTGTTGGCACAGGCCAACCCCTCCAGTCGCTGGCGTGCCTCCGCCACATCAGCAGCAGAGACATGATGGTAGTGAACAGCGCTGCCTTGTTCGTTGCCTTTCAGCACAAACTGGAGGGCGTTGTCGATCCTTTGGCCACACTTGATGAGGAGGTCGGCCATCCGCTTGACTGCTGCACCCACACCGTCACACGGGCCTTTGCCATGACCTGCTTCAAAGTAGGTCCAGGTGCAGCGTAGGGCAAACAGTTTTAGGTGCTGGCAGATGATGGAGAAGATGGACTTGTTCCTGTACTGAGACGATGGTGAGTCAGTGCAGTAGTGAACGGTAGTCACGTGGGGGAGGTTGGTCTGGATCCAGAGGCAGAGAACTGTCAGGAATGCGAGGATGGCACCTGCGTCGTGTTTCCGGTCATCGGAGGTCAGAGCGATCGACTTGTGTTTGGTCGTACCGTCTGGGGCCTTGTAGTGGATCACAGCCGGATGGACAGTGACTGGCTCCTTACCCCAGAACGCGCTCTGTGCCTCCTCTGGATAGTTCACTAACCAGTTCTCTGTGAAGTCCATCTGAATGGTCACCTCCTTCTCAGACATACCCTCACGCAGTTCCCGCACAACACGGTGCTGGTTCTGCGCTCGGTGACTATGCTCACGCATCGTCTCAAACTCCTTCTCCATCATCGTGATGAAGGCCGCCCTCGCCAGGGTGTTGGGGACGAGGCGAAGCTTCTTGACGGTCTTCTGCTTCCCGGTTTCCGCGTCCACAGGGCCGTAGGGGACGTCAACCATCTGCCAGGTGTCACAGGTGACCGTAGGTGTAGTGATGGACTCACTGAGCCTCGCCGTAAACTCTTCCACATTGGTGTTGCGTACAACCGAGTCGGGGGTTCCAGATTGCTTTGCAGCACGGAGACGGAGCGTAAAGTTCTGGTGCTTCTGGCACAGGCAGATCTGGGTGTTGTTGCACCTCACTGGTAGGATCCACCGTGCCATCCTCCCAACTCCGTTAAAGAAGTTCTGGCTGCATGTCCGACCCGGGTACCGCTTGAGATAGAGCTGGCGCTGCACAGAGAGGAGCTCAGTGAGGATCACCTTCTGGTGCTTGACACCACACACGGTCACTGTGTCCTTCTTGCCTGGCAGAGTGTAGGAGTTGCAGGGATCGGTCAGGAAGTGGATGATGTCATCCTTCTGGTCGAGGTAGGCCAGTTGCTTACTGGACACCCGCCGTGGCTGAGTACCCTTGAAGAGAGACCGGCGGTCCAGACCTATGTCGTCGGCAAACCTGCTGGTCAGCCTGGACCCCTTTAACTTGGCGGTGAACTTACGGACCACCCGCAACCGTGTCATACGGGGGACCAGCCGCATACCCGACGCGAGGGCCCGGTACATCTTGGCTGCCTTCGCATCGTCGACGAGAGGTTGGGGCCCGCAGGGTATCAGCTGACGGCGGGCCTTCCTGCGCGCCTTCCTGCGAGCCTTCCTGGTAGACTCTTGTTCCTCCCGGAGCTTCGCTATCTTACTCTCTGCGGTTCTGATGGCTTTACGGTTTTTCTTGGCTGCTGCTTTGTTTTCTTTTTTGTCTTCTACCCATTGCTCCTTGATGGTACGGAGCTCGCTCTGGAGTTTGGTTATCTGATGCCTGAGACGTCTCTTGCCGGGGGTGGTCACCTTCTTGGTGGGCCGCTTAGGAGGGGTCCACGTCAACCTGAAGCAAATGGGTAAAGATTAACAAATTATTACAGGTCATAATGCATGAATGCAGCCATGCCATTTCAACTTACCAGGATCACATTCATGCAATGAGAATTAGAATTCCATTTAGCCAAACTAAAGTTAATGCAATACTGAACAACTACAAATAAAGAGAGACATGTACAACAATTAACAATAAACTATAAGACATGAAAGGAAAACAAAAAAACCTTTACCAACTACAAATAAACAGGGACAACAACAAACAGGTAAGCAGGAACTAGCAACCTAAGCACAACTATTCTATTCTACTTTTATGTATAGTTACATCAATTACGGGGCCACACTCGCGGGCGTGCTTCTGTAGATACAAGCTGTAAATCACCAGTGAGGGGATCAATGACAATTAGCAATATCATGGTAGTTCAGTCTAGATCTATATTGGCCATATGGAATTTACAGATACAATTGAATGCCAGTTTATTTTAATTTCTCATACTACATATTCATATACATAAATAATATTTATTATATATAATCATTTATAAATGAGCCGGTTTATATCTATACTTACACAACATCCGCCCAACACTCTGTGTTGGAGCGTGTGGGCCTGGTGGGCACCTCTACCGTCGCCGCGCGGCGTGGCCTGGTGGCTTGGCCGGACCCAGCGGTCGAGTAGGCGTGGTCCAGCACGGCCGCGCCAGGCCCGGCCGCCGTGCAGCTCCCGGCCAGTGTCTCCTCTTGGTAGGGGACAAGGCGGTGGCGACTGGCACTGTGACTGGCACTGGCGGTGGTGTTGGGCGCCTGTAAAAATTTAGAGGCTGCATAATGCATCAATTAATACAAAGAACAGAATGCAACAGATTCTCATGATAACAATATTAAAATCACTGCATTACTAGGGGAGTGTTCTTATAGTTATGGTTATGGTTATCAGCCTTACTCTACCATTGATAAGCACTGGATAATCAACTTTTTTTAAAGCAAAAGAAACAAAACTAGTTCAGCAATGGCGCTACTTACTTTAAGTGCTGCAGTAGAAGAGGTGGTGATGCAGGTGGCCGGAGTTGTTGCGCTCTTCGTAGCGATCCTGGGCTGCGGCTTGGGCTGCGGCTTGGGCTGCGGCTTGGGCTGCGGCTTGGGCTGCGGCTTGGGCTGCGGCTTGGGCTGCGGCTTGGGCTGCGGCTTGGGCTGCAACTGAGGCTGCGGCTGGGGCTGAAGCTGCGGCTGCGGCTGCGGCTGCAACTGAGGCTGCAACTGAGGCTGCGGCTGCGGCTGGGGCTGTGGCTGCGGCTGTGGCTGGGGCTCCGGCTGCGGCTGTGGCTGCGGCTGCCGCTTCGTTGATTTACCCTTACCCTTGCCCTTCTTGGTCTGTAAAAGGAATTACAATATTAAATACGGTGCCTGTAAAAGGTATAACAATATTAAAAACAGAACATGTACATGAGAGGGCTGATATTACATGCCATGCTACAGTTTATACTTACGGGCTGTGGGCTGTTGGGTGGGAGGGGCTGCGCCAACTCCTCCGCGGGGGAGTGTCGCCTCGGTGTGAAGAGTTGGGGTGATACCAGCAGCTGCCTGCCCCGTCCCCGGCCACGGGATGTTGTCGCAGGTGTGGAGTGATGTACCCCAGGGTCTACCACAGGGTCGACCGAAGGTCCCGGCTCGGCTGCGGGCACGGCTGCCGGTCGCGGCTGAGCTGCCTGGTTGCCCCCTGTCGCACGCCAGTTCTGGACCTAAAAGAGTTGAATTAAATAAGGGGAACCATTAATTTCATTTATTGATTTAGTCTTACAACTCAAATGATTCACATGACAATCCACAGTGAGTTTAGCTGAGCCATTCAGATGAGGTTTTCATTGATTAAATGGGATTAAATGGGATATAACTAGAACTATAAAATACAAAATGTAGTGATAATAACAGGCAATAAGATACATAATACTCACTTGAGTAGTGGCGAGTTTGGTGCGAGCCCTCTTGGCATCTGGTTCCAGGTGCTGGTTGAAGGTATGTCTGTTGAGGCTGCGCTGCTCTCTCTGGGACTTGAGGAAAGCCTCTTCATCCTCCTCTCTTTTCCTCTTGCGACATTGTGCCGCCCTCTCGGCACCTGTCAGTACCGGGCCCTCCTTCTTGGGTCTGACCATCTGCAAAAAAAGGGAGCCAAAATTAGCATTCTAACCTGATTTTAAAGAATTTAAAAGCATTTTAGGGTAAAAAGTAGCACTAGGCCTATAGGTGGCAAAAAAAAGTATGCAGTATTTGGGAAATGACGGTTTGGGAAGAAGGTAGTACCATAGGGGCATCTTGTATTAAAATATGGAGATGATTGAGTGAGTGGAAGTGCTTTTTTTTAAAAGAATTCATTAACGTTACGGACATTACATACCAGCAGATGGCCCACAACATATCGAAAAAGCAGCAGAATTTTTATTTTCGGAAGTCAGTATGTTAGAACAGGGCACCCTTCAACATGCAATCCAAAAATTAAGAAGATACATGTATTATTAAAGAAGATATGAGACGATTTGTAATTTCGTGTCGTGTCCGTAACGAAAACCCCAAAAAATTATAAAAGCGCCAGTAGCGTCAAAACTTTCAGGCCCAGCACCCGTATAACAGTTTAAAACGATGGAGGGGGGTTGCAAGTATCCATAAAAGCAGAAAAGAGAATGCTTGAATCAATAATTTGGGCCTGGGGGGGGGTTTAGATCGAAATTTTGTGATTTCGCGCGCGAGCGCCCACCATGACCACCGAAAAAGTAAACTAAATGATATTTGAGTTGCTCCAAATGCCTCTCGATGATACACTAGTACCCCCTGTACAATATAAACATGAGATGTACAGCCGATGGGCAATATTACAGGAGTTAGAGACATTTTAATGCCCCGCGAGGTTTTCGTTACGGACATTCATTAACGTTACGGACACTACACGCCAGCACCGAACGAGCCTCATCCGGGGCTTGCTTAGCGTCGGCGAGTGGAAATTTTGCCACCCGTCGCTCGGTAAAACATCAATCTACCCGAAAATGCACCGTTTTGGACCGAATAAAAGCGATCAGGGGGTGCTTTAGGCCTTCAAGAACCATGAGGAGCAGAAATTTTTGCGAAATTACTTACCTTTTGGCGGTTTCACGGCGTTGATCGAGGTTGTGCTGCATATATTCCTTTCGTTTTGATTGCGGGTGGCGTCCCTACTGCCGGAAATCGTTCGCGGTGCCGCAAACGGGCTCGCACTTTTGCAGCATATAGGCGTTCTCGTCTGCTGGCGTAAAAGTGGGTTTTCGTTACGGACACTACACGAAATCACATTTACCACCCTCAGTCGTACCTAAAAGCAATACACATGGCACCGCCCCTCAAAATTGAAAGAATATGTACCACCGAAGCATATGAAATGCTTTGAAACGAAAGGTTTGGTATATTTGCTAATTTATTGAGGAAATAGCGTTGTAATGTCCGTAACGATAATGGGATTACAAATCCACTCTTTTGGACCTGTAGGCCAAAATAATACATGAAACATCCCAATTTTTTTTGTGGCTTGAGAACCCATTGACCCCCATATATGACATATAGAATTGATTTTGAGTGCCCATTGGAAGTGTCCAGGCCGAGGCATCAAAAGTTATCGTTACGGACATTACACGAGTGGCATTTTTTAAGAAGAGGGCTGGGGTGAAAAATTAAGAACCGATATCCCGGTAAAAACTCATGGATCTGATAGCTAACACATATACCTTGTAAAGCATGTTGATTTGGGAGACTTCTAATGGGTTTCCTGGTCATGGGAGACTAATGAAAATTTTAAAAAGAGCCTGGAAACCTGTTTTTGGGGTATTTTTCCACTTTGGAGGGCCATAAATCATACAATTTTGGTCCGAGACAAAAAAAAAAAATTTTCCCTGAAAGCCTAGAGTGTTTACTCTCACCTAAAACAAACAACACCTACTTTGGTCCAGAACTCTTTATTCTATAGACCATGGAAGGTGAAAAACACTGAAAAACACGACTTGGTACATAAATGTGGGGTCTGACTCATATATGTCCTAATTTCGCCATTTTGAAGGATTATACGATGAATATCACTCGAACACCAGGAGCGCCATGTTGTTTTGACATCCCACCAACCCTGCTCGCTGATTGGTGGAGCCTGCCCACGTCATGTTTTCAATCTCCAACACTGAGTCCAACATAGAATTTGTAAGGGGTCCAGCTTGGGGCGCGGTGCATCTCTGCCAGCCTAAGTTATAACCAGCGATTCCCTCCCCATTTACCATTGCCAGATAGGCATTGGCGCTAGCATGTTGACCTCACACACCAGGGGTCCCCGGATCGAATCTTGGTGGAAACGTACCATTTTTTAAGTGCCTACATGTATGTGAAAAAAAATCCCTAGAATCATTTTAACGAATGGGTAAGTCAAGTCCAACTTCTACCTTTATAGTAAAAAGAAAATTATAAAAAAAAAAAAATTTCAAAGAAATTATACCTAAAAATGTCTTTTCTTCTGTAACTCGCTAAATAATGGTCCTACAGGTCTGAAAATCCGCCTGTAGACTCCTTGTTTCGCCACCTCCCTCTACCAGCGCCTCCACGGCGTAGTGCGAATCACCATGAAACCTCGAATTTTATGGCTGTCGAGAGTTCCGCCAGAATCGTTCTGATATCCATGAAATCGTTCTGATATCCATGAATATCAGCACGATTTCCACGTGCACTATGCAGGAATATCAGAACGGGAATATCACCTAAAAAGCACCATCAGAGCCAAGATCGTATAATAAATCAATGATATTGCCCCTCGACCCCCAGGAGTATATCCAGTACACACACATATATATATATGTATATATATATATATATATATATATATATATATATATATATATATATATATATATATATATATATGTATATATATATATATATGTATATTAGCGCAGCCTTATTGACCAATGATGTCGCAATATGTGGCCTACATGCTGATTGGTGTTGCTGTGATGTTTCTAAGAAGGGCGTCACAAATTCAACTACCGTGACTTGGTCCCCTGATTCACTGCACCTATGGGAGAGTCTCTACTTTCTTTTACATGTTAACAATGGGGCCGTATTTTACAAAGCCATAGTCAACACATGAAATAACATACACAGGTCAACCTTGGTGTTTATTTATCATATTAGGACCCTAAAGATCAAATTATGATGTCGGGCATAACTTCCATTGGGGAAGTTATTCCCATATTAGTGTACATACCAGTGCCACCTAGTGCCTCCCACCGGCACCAGCCGTGGAACTCTTCTCCAGGGGAGGGGAGGTAACCAGCAGCAAGCAAGCAGGCAGCAAGGCCAGCAGCAGGCCAGCAGAGACTTTGTTTTGAATTTCGGTCAAAATTCGGTCAAAATGACGGTCTGCTTTTGCGGAACAGAGTACCATGGCAACAGGAATTCCTGCCCCAAGTGCAATGCCCCAAACCCGGATAAGGGAACCCCCAGGAAGGTGTTACAGGGGCAGGACCAGCCTGCACCGGCACAGGACGACCATGGCGGCTCCCAGGGCCGGCAGGAGACCGGCCAGGGCAGCTCGGCCTCACCGGCACCGCCGGGCGATACGGCCCGCCAACACAGCGAGCAGGCCGCGGAGTACGCCGCAGCCCGTGAGGGAGAGCTCCAGGAAGCTCTGGACCGGATCGAAGCATTGACAATTAAAGAAAGGGCAAGAGAGGAGGAACTGAAGCGGACACAGAGGCTAAAGGAAGCGGAGATGGAGCTGGCGGGTTTAAGAGCAGCAAATAACCGGATAGAAAGAGATACGAACTTCGCAGAGGCCGCATTCCGCGGTGTTGTTGGTGCCATCCAGGGCGGACAAGGCGAAGACGGATTGCAGCGGCCCTCGGGCGCCCGCGGAACAGCCTTATACTACGCGGAACAAGGCACCAGCGGCCACGATCTGTCCGCATTACCTGGGGAAGACTTCGACCGAAGCTTTCCGTCTCTGTCCGCGAAGCAGCAGCTCGGCGCGCATGCGCCGACCAACATGGCCGTCCCCGGCTTCCGCCCAGACGAAAACAAAGCAAACGAAGTCGCTTTTTCGCAGTTTTTGACCGAACGAAGGCGAATTAAGACTCAAAAGTTGTCGCAATCGAAAGAGCGTGACCGATTACCCCCCCCCCAGCCATCAAAGCCGTCGCAAATGGCCCAGGAAAGTTGGTTGGGAGACTTTTGTGCGACCGTCGGCGAGCAGGACCAGCCTCCACATACCTCGGCGGCGACTTCGTCTACGATCACGGGTGGTGCGCTTCATCCCGGGGTACCGGGAGGCTCCACGCTTCATCACGGACACCCGGGGAGCTTCACGCTTCATCCTGGTACAGGTCAGTTTGGCAGTTATAAGCAATCAGGAGGTGTGTTTAGGCCTGCTGGGGCCACAACATCCTCTCAGCTGTCTGATCTTACCAGTGCAGGGAAGCAGGGACACACCCAACAGCAACAGGGCCTACAACAGGAGCAGTATCAACAGCAGGTGTTGGGGCAGCATCAACAGCAGCAGCATCAACAGCAGGAGGATGCAGACCCCTCCTATGCAGAATTTCTGCTGTGGAGACAGCAGCAACAGTGGGCTGGGTTGGCAGGGGATGTGACCCCTTCTGCCCAGTCTACTCAACAAAATCAGCAAACACTACAGCAACATCTACAGCAACAGCGGGGCCAACACGGGTCCAGTCGGCATCAACAGCAGCAACCCTACACTTCAGGCCAACCCCTCTCCGCGACACCCCCGCCAGGTTTCTCTAGTCTGCCATCGGCAGGTGGGCTAGGCATAAATCTGGGGGCGAGCCACACCCTGCACACTGGGCTAGCTACGGCGGGGTTGGGCTTCGGCAACATGGGCCTACAGTCGGGTGATGTTGATGGCCTCTTCAGAAACGTAGCGTCAGGTAAGTCAGCTGTGGAGGGTGATATCCTGGCCTCTCTACATGCAGCTAATGAGGCTAGCATGAGGAAAAGGTCCAAGCTGTGGATCAGGCCAGACTACCACCTCCCAGCTGACAAAGACTACAGCGAAATGTCATATAGGGAGTTAATTTACGGGATGATCGATGTCACGCAGGCCCTGATCATAGCCGATCATCCCGACTTGAGCCCATTGTCATACCTAGATCACATGAAATTCATCGCCCTGAAGGAGATAAAACCTACCTATTGCATGAAGGCCATATGCCAGTATGATAGAGAGGTGACCGACAAGGTGCTGAAAAAGCAGATCCCCAAGTTTGCCGCGGCTGACCACGGTGCGATGGCAAACAACATGGGTATGGACAAAACTCTGGCCTACGTAAAGATGCAACAGGAGATGGCAAAGCAGATGTCCCTTCTGAACAAGGCCCCGGGCAAGCCACCAGCTAGGCCGTCAAGTCAGGGAAAGTTCAGGATCGACTGCCCTGACCACCTGTGCAAGCGATTCAACTTCACGGCGTGCGATTGGACACTATGCAGGAAGCAACACTCGTGTGCGGTCTGCGGTGGCCCGCACGGGGCTCGGGGATGCGCACACAACCCCTACAACCAAGGGGGGCAGCCTCAGAGCCAGGGTAGTTTCCAGGGTCAGCAGCATCCATACTATGGCCAGCAAACCCAGAACTACGGCCAACAGGGGGGCCAACAGCGTAGCGCGTGAGGCACGGACGAGCACGACTCCGCGGACTACGAAGCGGATGTCGGCACCTCGTGTATGGAAGACATTCACTCTCATACATGTGAAGAGCTAATATGCACAAGTAGTATAGATGCCCTACTAGACATTTATAAAGGTTATATCCCTTTATGGGACATTAGCTGCAGACACAGGGTTCAGGGGGTCGTGTCGCAGTTGAAGCCAGCAGGCTGGAGGGACATGTTATTGGGGCATGGTGTCATAGATGAGGATTGTCACTTTATATTAGATGGTGTCCTACATGGGTTCAAGATGGTGGACCCCCATGCACGGGTAGACAGTTATGAGGTGAAGAACTATTCGTCAGCCTCGGTAGATAATTTTGACTTTATTGATAAGCTCTTGAAAGAGGAACTGGGCTGCGGGAAACTCAGCGTGTCGCGCGAGAAACCGACATGTGTGCACGCCTTGGGTGCTGTTCCCAAGGCTACCGGGGGTTTCAGGCCCATCACCGATGCGAGCAGGCCCGACGGACTGTCCATTAATTCCCATATGTCTGCCACTTTTCAACACTTCAAGTTTGCTAGACTAGACGACGTGTGCAAGGTTCTCCGTCCGTCGTACTACATGGCGGTGACTGATGTTGCTTCGGCGTACCGCTCGGTACTCATCAGACCCGAGGACCGGAATTATCAGGGTTTGAAGTGGAAGTTGGACGGGTCCGACACCTACATGGTGGACAATTGTATTTGTTTTGGCACAAGAGCAGCTCCTTTTATTTTTAATAGACTCACGGATGCCGTTACCAGGTACATGCGCCGTCAGGGCCACATGTGTTTCAATTACCTGGATGATTTCCTATTGTTAGCCGCTAGCGAGAGGCAATGCACGGAATCCCAACGTGTCCTCCATGAGCTACTCAGGCAATTAGGATTTTACATAGCTTACAAGAAGGTGTCTTCCCCGTCAAGGATACAGCGTTACTTGGGCATAGAAATAGACAGTATCGATATGAAGCTGAGACTGCCGGGGGATAAGCTGCAAAGGTTGGAGCAAGAGCTATCGTTTTTTCACGGTCGCCGTCAGGCAACGCGAAAGCAACTGCAAAAACTGTGCGGCATTCTGTCTCATTGTTCGTCTGTCGTTAAAGGCGGCAGGACATTCTCTCAGCGGGTAATCAAGATGCTGAGTGGGTTTCCAGCGAACAAGAGGTATATAACTCTAAGTAAAGGGTTCAAGAAAGACTTGGTATGGTGGCAGGGTTTCTCCAGATGGTTCAACGGGGAGGCTCGCATCATCGACCCAGATAGCAAGAAGGAGTTAACTCTAGCTATGGATGCCTCGGGCAGAGGCTATGGGGTCGTGTTCGAACAAGACTGGCTCGCGGGTGCCTGGGAAGGTCCTCTTAGTAGCAGGGAGGACAGGCACGGCCACTTTTGTTCCGAGCCGGACATGAAGATCCCCGCAAATATTAATATACAGGAGTTCTACCCTCTTATAGAAGCTCTGTGGAGGTGGGGCCCCTCCATGACAGACAGCAGAGTAGTTGTGTTCTCAGATAACACACAGGTGGTCGCCGCGATTAACACGGGCCGTAGCGAGAATGACACTACGATGGTTATCCTTAGAAGGGTCTTTTGGCTATCTGTCATTTATAACTGTCATATCACAGCAACTCATATTCCGGGCCACGTTAATGTGGTCGCAGACGCCCTATCCAGATTATTATTCGATAACAGCAAATTCCCTGATTCCCTGTGTTGCAGGGGCAAACCAGAGATGCATGCTCCTGGACCGGATGGCGGCAGAGGCGAGAGCCCACGTCTGGTCCCCCGCCACCTGGCGCACCAAGGCATCGCAGTGGAAGCGCTTCATAACATTCTGCACCTGGCTCGGGGTCAAGGTGCTACCAACGGATAGCCGTACCATGTCACGCTACATAATGTTTCTCTCGGACAGCCTCAAATTTAGCACTATAGACAACTACGTTAGCGGTGTCATCAGTCTGAACAAATATTTTGGGTACGATGTGCAATTTATTAGGCAGGACTTTGCCTTTAGTGCAACGCTGAGGGGACTCCGCCGGATGCTGGGCGACCCGACACCGACCAGGGTGACGGTCACGGTGTCCGATCTGCTCGCCATGTACCGCCTAGTAAACTTCAAAAATCATAATGACTGTGTAATGTGGGCTTGTCTGGTCACCAGCTTTCGCTCACTACTGCGGAAGAGCAACCTCGTACCAGCGACCTTCAAGGACATAACCGGCCACTTCATGCGACGAAGCTCGGTCAGGTTTTACCCCTGGGGGGTGATGCTGCGCATTAGCAGTTCAAAGACTATACAGTTTGGCCAGCGGGAGCACCTGGTGCCCATCACCTACACCGCCGACTCTCCACTGTGCGCCGCCTCCTTGTTAAGGCGTCACCTCTCGGACTCTCCGGCTGACCCCTCCGCTCCCCTCTTCCTGGTTAGGAGAGGCTCCCACCAAGTACCGCTGACGTACCCCCCGTTGCTCAAGTTCCTCAAGGGGCTGATTGAGGGCATCGGGATGAACCCGGAACGTGCGGGGGTACACAGCATGCGGAGAGCGGGGGCGGCTTTCTTCCACCAGTCGGGCATCCCCCTGGAGGACATAAGGCAGGTGGGCGACTGGGCCTCCCTAACCGCACTCATATACCTCGCCAAGCCAATGTCGGCGAGGATAGCCATGGACAGGAAGATTACAGATGCACTTATCGCGGCAAGCAACTACTAAGACTTAGACATACACCTACCCCCCTCTCTTACAACTTCACTCCAGTTTGGGTGTGCCGGGTCACGGTTGTGACAAACGGTTAAGCGCCAATGCCCCTCGTCGTTAACCTTTAACCTAAACTGTAGTCAACGGTAATGTCGGGCATAACTTCCATTGGGGAAGTTATTCCCATATTAGTGTACATACCAGTGCCACCTAGTGCCTCCCACCGGCACCAGCCGTGGAACTCTTCTCCAGGGGAGGGGAGGTAACCAGCAGCAAGCAAGCAGGCAGCAAGGCCAGCAGCAGGCCAGCAGAGACTTTGTTTTTTTTTTCTTTTTGATATTTCTAATAAATAGGCCGGGTCACGGTTGTGACAAACGGTTAAGCGCCAATGCCCCTCGTCGTTAACCTTTAACCTAAACTGTAGTCAACGGTAATAGGGGGGGCTAGGAAGTACAAATATAAACAAACAACCATTTGATGATGTCACAGGGTCTTGAGACAAAAGCATGGGTTATTTCACAGGGTGTGTGAAATACAGCTTACTTTGTTTAAACAAATGGCTCTGTCTTATTCCATGAAACAGCTGCATGCATACTGTATATACTTTGAGAGGTAATAAAACTCGATTGTTATGAGCAAATTGGTTTAATGGTACCGGTTTAATCGGGTTTAATATGAAGGCCAGAGTTTGTTGGAGTTAATTAGATTGATTTTTGCTTATAGCATTCTCTCATAGAGCAGGGTCGGCTTATACAGGAGGTTTTTTATCAAGTAGATTATAGTTTTATCACATTTAAATGTAGCCAGATTTGGCTTATAATATTCTCCCAGGGTTGGTGGTCGGCATATCAGAGAGGTTTTACGGTAATATATGGGGAGATCTTTCAGATATAGCAAGCAGTTTCTACATGGTAGGGTGGCCCCTCACTAATGCCTCGATCCTGTCCTTGTGCAATCTTTAAGGATAATTCGGACAAACTAGTGGCGGGACCATGTGGTGATGTTCAGAACCTTTAGAAACTCACTAACCCCTCCTTGTGGACGTTCTCTGAATCTTTAGAAATTCACATACTCCCCCTGGTGTGTTGATTCGGGGCTAATTTTCGAAAACATTTTAGTAAGTTTCCCGAAGAGATATCCAAACCCTTATCATAGAAAATATAATAATGACCCACTCTGATATTTTGATATGTTACAGTATAGATATGTCACCAACCTATGACTAAGTCTGGGGAGGGGTCCATTAGGTCATTAGGACAGAACTCTGTCATTTTTAATGTAGAGATACCCATTCTGTGGAAGGCTGCAGTGTCAATCACTTCCATATTTGGGTTGAGCACTGATTATATGTTGTAAATGACCTATGGGGTTTATATGCTATTTTGAGCTGGTCTGAATGAACCTTAATGGGAGAAAACTTCTCTGTAATTCAGGATATCTGCAATATAGATATTTGAGGGAACAGATATGGCAATAGGGTATGGATTAGCACCATCTAATGCAATCACTGAGATGACCATTGACATTTGGTTCCACACCTTTCCATGGTACCCTATAGCCTACTCACTCACTCACTCACTCACTCATTCACTCGCTCACTAAGCTGACGTCTTGATAGACTGATCTAAATAAAAAAGTTTTTTCTTTAGGTCTCAGAGTTGGATTTGAGATCTCCACCCTTCCCCTCAAAGGAAGATTGGCAGTGGCACTGTCCTGTCCTCTTATTCATCAGATACCTTTTATCCTTTATCTTTTACCAAATTACCAAATGGCGTTGAACATCCATTTCTCAGTCACTTTACATTTTTCCCGCTCATGTAGGTCACTGAGTATGGTTAGAATAATTAGCATTGTACTGTAAGGTGTGGCTCTGTCCTGCCCTCGGTGACCCCTGTAGGACCTGGCCTTAAGATAAATACTCCCCCAGATCTAGGGTCAGAGACTTTGATGTCTACAGGTGTGGTTGTGGAACCTCACCAAGGAGGAGAAAAACCCTAACCGGCCACACCCTATATATAGAATAGGTAAATCTTTGATTTTAGGTTTCAGGAATTAAACATATTTTTTACCTGCATCATCCCAGTGGGCACGGCCCAGTGGCTCAAGAGGCATTATCGCTTAGGCCAAAAAAAAAAAAGGTGGGTTTCAGGCAACATGGTCAGAATTTCTAGGGTAGGTAGGTCGGACATAGAGAGAAGGAATGAGTCGCGAATCGACAAATCGACTCCCGACTCACCAGAATGATTCAATAATTCCTCTATTGACTAGGAATATCAAGAAGTTATTGCATATTCCTCTTAAAAAGCCATTTTCTGAAGTTAATCAATTATTCAGGCCTCTGAGGTCACTGGGAGCTTGTTTTTCTTGAAAGAATTTGTAAAAATTTAGAAAAATAAACAATAAAAACCAAAAAAAAAAAAAATCTCCAAAATCGGGAAAAAAATGCTAGGGTCGGCCCTTTTTTGAATCTAGGGTCGGGTTGCCTGAAACACACCTTTTTTTTGGCCTTATTAAGCACCACAGAGATTATGCAGGGCTTGATAAAAGCTTAATAATTGGCCTGTGCCTACTGGGTTGGATAAAGGAAAGTTTCTTCTCTGTCTTTATCTGCACATTTTGATTACCCTTTCCATTTTATTCTCAGTATTATTAGTGAAAAAGTCCTGTTATAGAGCTACACCAAAAGATCATAGAAAGGCAGAAGGCAGCTAATTTTACAGGTGTCGTGATGTCTTTGATTTGAGCTACCCATTAAGCTCAAATCCCACAGTATCTTTTCTATATCTCTGGTGTATGTCCTTTCTATATCTTTGGTACATGTCCTCCGTTGTGAACAAAGTTCTTGCATTTGTAGGGACTAGGTTTTGGGTTATCATATGACAGATTCTGTTGGATGCTGTGTTGCGAGCTCGGTCCGAACCCTTCAGTTCAACAGCAGGTGGCAGCACCTGCTCCAGGCTTGGGGTACGAATAGAGGTCGCTATAGGCTTCCGGTCTGCGTGTGCGCGCACAGGCTGGTTGCCTATATATAGCCAGCGTCCGATGGAAATTGTCAGTTCCTTCTAGACACTTGCCTCTAGGAGACCCATACATATTATTTACCTGCTCGAAGCCTACTGACCTACTCCGAACTCTGTAGGGAGTTTGTTCACTGCTTAGTTTTGCCTGTCAGGTTGGTTCAATAAACTTAACCTTTTTGCAACCTGTACACCTGATCCGAACTGTGTCGACCTTGTTCTTTCCTTAATCAAACATTACCAATATTAAGAGAACAAAGTCACGTCTATTACACGTTTCCCCCCCGAGGGCCTGTATGCATGCCTAACTCCACACCCAGAGGTCCAGTTCTTCTGCACAGGATCCATACTTTTGGCATCTTTATACCCATCTTGGGCATCACTCTCCCAGTCTATGCGAAAACATGCAGGACAGTGGCAATGTCCTCCTAAAATGCCACCGGTCCAGCAGATTTACAAGTGTAGCAGGACCGAATGTCCAGTCACATGTTGGGATTTTCTGAAATGAAATAATTTGGTTGGGTTTCTATACCTGAAAGATGGTTTTCAATATACTGTGTAAAACTATGTATTTATCATGATTAGGCCATAGATTATTATAAATATAATGTACAATACTATTTTCTAGTTAAGATGCATAAATTATCAGATATGTTGGTATCCGGTCATTCAAAAAGGGAGCCAGTCCTGCAACATTGAAAATCTGCAGGACCAAATGTCCTGTGGGATGAAAAAGTTTTCACAAAGACTGCTCTCCATCTTAACGAACCACTGTTGAGGGCTAAGTCTCATGAAAATGATACAATTGGATATTCTTTGACCGGGTTACATCTTTGACCGGCAAGATTAAAACCATTAAAAAGCGGCCTATTTAGCAGGAAATGTAGGGGAAAACCTTGATTTCCATGTGCATAGCCCCAATTTAAGCTGTTTTATACTTGCCAGTCAAAGACATCATCTGGTCAAAGATGTCACCTGGTCAAAGACTATGCAATTGTTATGATCTCATGAGACACAATGACTGGTTGCCACAATAGAGGGTTGGTGGGGAGACCCTGCAGAGTGTGGGAGGAACTATAATTATAGTCCAACTCCCACTAACTGACATTTGATTACATAAATTTTATACCATCAGTCTTTGCGAAAACTTTTTCATCCCACAGAACAGTCGGTCCTGCAGATTTTCAATGTTACAGGACCGGCTACATTTTTGAAGGACCGGATAACATATCTGATAATTTAAGCATTTTAACTTAGAAATAGCATTGTACATTATATTTGTAATGATTTATGGCAAAATCAAGATAAATACATAGTTTTGAATAGTATATCGACAAACATATTTCAGATTTAGAAACCCAACTAGATTATTTTAATTTAGTAAAGCTCAACATGCGACTGGGCATTTGTTCCTGCTACACTTGTAAATCTGCAGGACCGGTGGCATTTTAGGAGGACATTGCCACTGTCCTGCATGTTTCGGCAAAGACTGTACCATTATTGATTACATACAATTACACAATATTGGACACATAGATCTCCCAAAACTTGATCTGTTATTTGAGTTCCCTGTTATTAGGGAGCCTCATCTTTAGCCTTTATTGGAAGGGTTTTATTGCAAAGACTCTGACTCAAAATCCTATGTGCAATATATGTGGCACTACATTTTTGCAATTGGAGCATACCTGTTGAAACATAACCATGATTTCAAATCAGCATGCTCAAAGCACCAGTGTTTCTCACCTAATGGATACAAGTTGAACTAAATGACCGGCACACCTCTAAGACCGTCTGAACTCTATGACCAGTGCACCTCTAGGACCGTCTGAACTCTATGACCAATGCACCTCTAGGACCGTCTGAACTCTATGACCAATGCACCTCTAGGACCGTCTGAACTCTATGACCAATGCACCTCTAGGACCGTCTGAACTCTATGACCAATGCACCTCTAGGACCGTCTGAACTCTATGACCAATGCACCTCTAGGACCGTCTGAACTCTATGACCAATGCACCTCTAGGACCGTCTGAACTCTATGACCAATGCACCTCTAGGACCGTCTGAACTCTATGACCAATGCACCTCTAGGACCGTCTGAACTCTATGACCAATGCACCTCTAGGACCGTCTGAACTCTATGACCAATGCACCTCTAGGACCGTCTGAACTCTATGACCAATGCACCTCTAGGACCGTCTGAACTCTATGACCAATGCACCTCTAGGACCGTCTGAACTCTATGACCAATGCACCTCTAGGACCGTCTGAACTCCGTCTGAACTCTTTGTAGGAAATGGTTAGAATAAGTTATTATATTTTTATATATGCTCTAAATAAGCCTTTTCTTGTTCTGGGGGCGCTGGTCATAGAGGTGTGCCGGCCATAGAGTTTCATATTGTATCGATTTGGTGAGACTCAGGCACCAGTGCATACTCCCATGAAGGCACCTTCTTACCAAAGGATAGAAGAAGACGTCAAATGAAGGTTTTTGATAACCACACCCTAAAGTAGCACGATGCTGAGGGAACATAATATTGTAGCCAGAACTGAACTGTGTAGCCCTGCATATGTTTAATATTTACCTATAATGTTACGCATATCTACATACATATACTCAACCTAATACATCTAAACTTCTTACACAAAGGTTTCATTTAGTTGTCCTGTACAAGATAGGGCCAGGGTTTGTTTGCTAAGTACAGCTTTTATGCAGAATCAAGTCCGATGTTGCGGAGCAAGCCATGCTATACTAAATAGAAAAAAGTGAAGTTGTCAAATTTTATAATGCATAATGAGATTGGGCCAATGTTTTTGTCTTTGACCAGGTGCCAGCTTTGACCAGGTGCCAGCTTTGACCGGGTGCCAGCTTTGACTGGCTTGATAGAAAGTGGTTTATTTAAGGCAGATGGAGATATAAATGGGCTACTAATAACTAATTTTAAGTGTTGTAACATGAATTAACTTTTCTGATTTGGTCATAAATGTTTACAAATAAATTGTATTTTCAATGAACAAAACTGTTTTATACTAAACATGCAGAAATCATCAGATATGTACCTATCCAGTCCCTCATTGTAGCCAGTCCTTCAACATTGAAAATAAGGCCCAAAAAAAAGAAGGTTTGTTTCAGGTAACATGAGAGGAAAATGTAGGGTCGGTAGGTCGGATTTCTTTTTTTTTTTTTTTTTAAATGAAAGTTTGTTTTTTTTTTTGTTTTTTTTTTAAATGAAAGTACTTTTTTTAATAGCCCAAAATTGACCAAAAAATTGTAAAAAGGCGGAAAAGGTCGGCCCTGTTTTGCTAGGGTCGGTCGAGTGACCTGAAACAAACATAGGCCTTAGCAGGACCGAAGGACCGAATGACCGAATGATTTTGCAAATACTGGGCCCCAAACACTGCATGCAGACACTGGCAGTCACTGCATTAATTCTTGCATTCAAGCAAATTTCAGATGAATTAAAGGAAGACTTTAAGTGGCTTTAAGCTCAGTAATGCCATGTAAATCTGATGGAAAAGTCATAACTGCATTTAAGCGGCTTTAAGTGGCATTTACTTGAGTTAAATATGCTTAAAGTATTCCCTTTAAGCATATTTAATTCAGTTAATACAAACATTCATGCAGTGAGTCTGATGCCACACGTGACGTCTGTTTCTGACTGGCCACACCCATGGCATCGTCAAATTCATATATAATTGGCAGCGGTCAGGGAGTTCAGTCGGTGTTTGGCATTCACTTGGATGTCATAGGGAGCCTACAGCTAGACCGTGTCCACCACCTCTCAACACTGGGGCACCACATCTCAGGTATGTTACAGGGCAGTCAAGGCCCAGCCCAAAGCGGCAACTTGGGAATTAGAAGTTTTCACACCTTAGAACACAGTTGTGACAGTCAAATAGGCCTAGGTTTGGACAGCTACTTTGAGTCGAAAACCATTGGCATTCAATTACATGTTTAATATTATTATTTCATATCCACTAAATCTTGAAATTGAGGGGTTCCTCCTTCTAAAATATACAATATACCAAATATTTGCCATGGCTTACATGGTATTGTGACTGCTTGACTGCCTGGGTGTTTCTACTATATTCTCAAAACAATAATGAAGAGTAACTGGGGCAATTGGTTTTCTTGTTCAATGTTATCTAGCTTCCTCTTTACCTAGGCTATTCCTAATGATAACTGAGGAACATTAGTATCTTTTGTGACAAGTCCAATTCCACTTTAGGTGCAGGTGTCCGACTTGAGGTGCATTTTTATCTTTTTTGAAATGATATATAAGATGTGGATTTATTCCTATTTAAATCAAATCATTTATTGCAATTTGCTAGGAAATATAAGCTATATATATAATGTGCCCAATGGCACATCCCATATCAAAATGCTTATCATTTAATGGTTGCAAATTTTAGAGGCAAAGGTGACTACCTTTTTGTTGTCCAGGAGCGTCTGAAATGGATGCCTTTACCCTATCTGCAACATATCAGTTTTTAGTACATAGTATACTATAGTATATAAACAAAGGTTGAAGAGTATAGTGCCCAACTAAGGTATATTTCCCTCAGTGGGGAACTATACTAGTGCTCCTTTGTGAAATACAGCCTTCCTTTGTTAAATCAAGAGACTGCTGTATTTACCATAAAATAAAGTATAGTATTCCTTTATTTATACTGGGTAAAATACAGAGGACTATGATGTGCAGAAAAGCTGATATAGCCTGCATTATGTTGCAGGGGATTAAGGCATAACTGAGCTGGGAATTGAGGCTCAACAGTGCTCAAGTTGACAGCAAGCTAAATACCAAAGTTTTTACAATTCTGTAAGCATAATTCTTGGCATAATGAATCACCCACACAAAATCGTTGTTAAAGTTTTAAACTAAAAAAGGAAAACTAAATTTGATTCTATTAAGCACACAGCCCCCACAATTAAAAAACAAAAAAATGTTGATGTTGAAGTACCTTATTTGACATAATAAACACACAGCGCACTTAACTAATTATTCTAAACACAACCTCCCGTATATCTTAACCTCCCCAAAGCCCTAACCTATAATCTTTTTAAAGGGGGAATTCATGGGCTGTCCACCCTGAGTTGTAGAAACATCATCAGAACAAAGACTCTTACTCCTGTAGATAGGGCTTGAAACCGTATATAGGGCGGGTGGATACAGTTTAAAGAGAGACCTGACTAGGTCTCCACCGCTGACGTATAGATCTGCCTGCATTCACTATGGTATATGGCTGTGTCTCATGAGATCGGGCCAATGTGATAGTCTTTGACCAGGTGACATCTTTGACCGGGTGCCATCTTTGACCGGCTTTATAGAAAACGGTTTATTTTGGTAAGATGAAGATATAAATGGGATATTAATTACAAATTCAATGTGTTCTCATATCCATTAACCTTTTCCGCCCATTTCTATCTTCATCTGCCATAAATAAACCATTTTCTATCAAGGCTGTGAAAGATGGCACCCAGTCAAAGGCTATCCCATTGGCTCAATCTTATGAGACACAGCCATAGAATCAATGTGGAGGGGTTCTTGTGATAGAATGCTACATCTTTCTCATCCTGCAAACTGCAGTTTGAGTTGTTCTTGATATTATTTGCATGAACATACTCTACACTACAATAGGATGGTTACAATATTGTCAATATTTTGAGATACCGTATTCGACGTAATAAGCGCACAGTGCGCTTCAAAAATTATTATGGGCACCTTTTAGTAGTTAAGAGTTTAATTGGGGTCAGAAATTGAGAATTTTTTGGTAATTTGTAGTATAAAAATCGGCCAAAAACGGGGGGTGTGCGCTTATTAGGGGGTGTGCGCTTATTACGTCGAATACGGTATGCATAACAACGGTTCTTAATTAAAGTGAATATATACGATTTTTGCCAAATTCTAAATCCTTCATAAATGTGTTCCAAATACTGTAAAAGTGTATTATTTATGGGTTAGAGTACATTATAATGGTATCCATGGGCAGTAGCAGCTTAGAAAATGGGTCCCATGGGGTCCAACCATTGTCTTTTCTCGTGTTTTTACCGTGGGGCATTCAAATTGTGCACAATTTTAATAAAAAATGACCATATTTTGGGAAACAAAATCCAATTTGAGCAATATCGGTGGGAATGAGGCGGAATTGACCAGATAGGAAGTTAAGTATGATATTTTGGAACATCCTGACTCATTTTTAGGGAATTTTATTTTTGTCCCACACATTGGTTATACTCACTTTAATGACGCTTCCATGCAAATTTCATACATAAAGTCAAGAAGTGTGTGTTCCAGGCAACATGGTAATTGAGGTAGTTTGAGGGGATGACATTTTTTTATTTCGTGTTTAAGGGAAAAAGTTGAAAATTGTGTACTTGCAGGTCATTAGGACAAGTCCCTGGTCCTTCAGGTAACTAGGAAGACTGTGCAATTTTCACGAAAGAGCATGTTTCAGTGTAGGGGAGAAATTTCATGCCAGGGGGCACAAAAAAACACTTGCCTGCTCAGTTTTGGATGTAGTAGCGGTAAACCACACCCTGTGAACACCAATCTAGAAATATCATTCATGATTGGAAGCAATCAGACAGATTTGTCAGACAAAGAACCTAGTGTGAGCTTGTACTTCTTGACCAACAATTGGCCAAAATCTCTAGACAAATATGAATATTAAAAAAAACAATTAGAAAGTTCCACAAAATTAGCAAAAAATGTTAGGGTCAGTCAAGTTTGAAGCTAGGGTTCGGTTGCCTGAAACACCATGTTCAGTCTTTACGCAAATCTTTTCATCCCAAAAGACATTTGGTCCTGGAGATTTTCAATGTTGCAGGACCGGCATCATTTTTGAAGGACCGAATTCCAACATATTTGATGATCTATGCATTTTAACTGAAAACAGTATTGTATATTATATTTGTAAACATATTTCAGGTTTAGAAACCCAACTCAACTATTTCACTTTAGAAAAACCCAACACGTGACTTGACATTCGGTCCTGCTACACTTGTCAATCTGCTGGACCGATGGCATTTTAGAAGGATATTGCCACTGTCCTGCATGTTTTTGCAAAGACTAACATGTTAAGAATTTATTAGATTTATTTATTAGATGTTGATCTTTACCTTTACAGGTAGCGCAGGAAGATGTTTAACTCTAGTGACAACATGACTGCTGGTCTGTCTCAGACCCCTGTCTCTGCCGCTGTGTTCAACTCCAGTGACAACCTGACTACAAGTCTCACACCTCAGGCCACTGACCCTGGCCGGTTGCCTATATTTGCAATCATCCAGCTAGCAGAGAGCAGCATTGGTGTCGTGAGTAACCTGGGTACCCTGATCACATTGGGCGTCAATGGTGACGGTCTCTCTAAGATAGTCCGCATGCTGTTTCAGTGGCAGGCGTTCCTGGACTGTGTGAACTGCCTCAACTCTGGCCTCTTCTACTACCCACCCTTCCTGTGGTCCATCGGGAACGAGGCATTTGACACTCTGGTCTGTCACATACTGCATAGCGGGTTCCTGTACTGGTTTTTCTCATTTCATTCCATGCGAAACCTTATCATACAAGCGGCCGAGCGGTACCTATGCATCTGCCACCCGCTACGATACATGACTCTTACCCGAAAGGACTTCAGGCTTGCCATAGTGGGGATGTTCCTCGTTGACACAGTCATGGTTTTTCCCTTATGTTTACAGAGCAGGATGAGGGACGGATTATGCTGGTTCGAGCTGTTTTTTGATGGCCCTGCCACATATACATTTTTTGAAATCTACTCATATTTTATTTTTGTATATATACATATCATCCCCACCGCCCTTCTGATTATCCTGTATGGCCTGGTTCTCCTTACTCTTCGCAAGAGGGCTGCAAGTAATCTTGGTGCCTCTGGAGCTTCAGGGGTGATAGATAAGGCGGCTAAGGAACTGACCAAGTCTGCAATTGTTGTGACGCTGTTCTTCATCGGCAGCTCAGGTGTTGTTCTATGGCATTATCTTATGACGAAAACAGGAGTTGTGCCGTATGAGCATAATCATCCAGTTACAATAATAGGGGAGCTGCTCTCCGTCTCAAATTTTGTTGTCAATCCTTTTATTTATGCTAGTCTCATGCCTGTCTACAGAGAATCTGTGAGAAAAACCTTCTTCAGGTGTTGCACTAAGAACTAACCCTTTATCAAAGAGGATAAGTTCTTAGCACCCGAATTGCACAAAAACTGTTTGGAGTGCTTACATCCAAAGAAATGTGTTAAAGTTGTACATATTTCTCATCATTTCTATAATACCTTCATCATATTTACTCCATTATTTTTCATTTTAGTAGTCGTGGAATTCAGATGGAACAAAAGCATTTTATTACAAGCTCTTTTTTGTGTACAAAAATTGGACAAAATCAATAGATTTAGTTACTGGTAACTGATATTGATGTTAATGCCTATGGAACTTCTTTTTTCCCTTATTGATATTCTAAATATTAAGGGCTACTAAACATAGCTAGTTGACAAATGGGCAATAATTGGGGTAAATCACTATTTTTTTAATCATTTTTTAGTGACTATGGTAATATACAAAGCTCTGTCAACCTTAAAAATTATAATTTCAACAATTTTTGGGAAAAATCGATATCAGTTTCGAATATTTGAATTGAGGGTAAAGTCTAATTATTCACATACCACAGCTACAAGAATGGAAAAGATTTAATGAAGGTCGCAATGATGTGCAATATGTAACAGTTTAAGGTGGTTGCCTATCATGGATCCAAATTATCTAGATTCACTCCAAATATTTTCACAATATACCTTACATACTTTGAAATGGAGTAGTGAAAAGAAAAGTAGGGGGTCCCGAGCTAATTTTTTTAATATCGAATTTCGAACAATAAAACTATTTCTCCCACACTAGACCAGGAACTCATCTATTTCGTGAGTAATGGTAGTAAAAGTATCACCATTTTTCTGAAACTCCCCGGAAATATTCTTCAGGTTATTTCTGAATTGATAGTATCAATTTAGGCATATGATCCCGGGCATAATTCAGGGGTTTTGGGCAATTTAAAATAAAAAATAATGATATTCTATAAATCGAAAGGTGGTATAGAGAAGGTTACATGCATGTCCACTTACAAACCAGCCTCTGTGGCCTAATAGGATCAGCACAGAACTTACACACTGGGGTTGTGAGTTCGCTCCTTGCTCAGGCCTTTCTCTATTTTACATACTGCTACATCTTAGGGCTACACACATTAGCTGCGCAGAAATCGTCGCAATGAACGCATTCAAGATGGTAGTCAACCACCTTAACATGTTTCTTTAGAAATAAACACTCAGAACTGTTTCAGTCTAGTGTGGGTGTTGAGAGTGCTCGGGAAGTGACATTGACGGTGGGAACGCAGACTCATCCCTATGATAGCAGTTTCCGTGAAAACGTTTTTACCACACAGGACATTCGGTTCTGTAGAACTTTTGTTTTGCAAGACTGGCTTAATTTTTGCAGGCACGGATACCTGAGGGCAATTTTCATATCTCATAAAAGAAATCATAACGCAAAAATTTACATTGAATAAAAACATCTTTCCTGTATATTCCTATTGAAACAATATAATATGTATAATTTTGAGTTATATTATTCAAAATCGCTATGCAAGATGCTTTTCCCTCTAAAAACCTTAAAAATTGCCCGATTTACAAGCCGTAAAAACTGTAGCCAGAGATCTAGCCAGTCATTTGGACCCGCAGTAGGACCAGTCCAGCCGGTCCAGCAGCCTTTTAGCCGGCTATAGCCGGTGTCCGGCAATTTTTCACGGAGACTGCCTATGGGTACAGGTGTAGCACATGAGTGGAGGAGCCTATGAGCGATGATTGTGTTATGATTCTAATTGAACTGTCTTTAAATCTATGCGTTTTGAATTCATTAATATCTATAACCACTGTCGTTATATCTACATATAGTTATTAGAAGTATACATGATTAATGTAGTACAGTATGTAGCCTGTGAATATGTTAGCTGGGGATTTTACTGTTGAAATTCAAAGCTCTAACATTCAGCACAAGCTCCTCTGTCAAAATTTACTATTTTAAACTTTGATAGATGAGCGACAAATTGTCCCTCGATATATCAGCGTTCAATTATCCCTGTAACAAAACAGATTTTGACTAATTCATTTTGTTGATCATAATGCAGCTTTATCCAATAGGCCAATATTGGACCTAATTAATTACCCAGTTAGCATTGCTTGATGGTTCTCCAATAGGCTGTCTGGGATTTGGTCCTTATTGTCCAGAGCTACCACTAGTACCAGTGGGAGCCCATATGTGACCCGTTTTAACAAAATGGGTTGGAAGTTGTATATGTAAAATTGCCAAATTTGGGTACAGCTCATGAAGAGCTTTCATTTGGTATTTGACAAATAGTATGTTATTTCTGAGAACAATCACAGATGAGTCTGTTTTGAAGTATTTGCAATGTTTCTTAAATGTTGGGATTTGTGGGCTAAGCCCATCAGGGCTTCCACTGGTAGCCCTGTGCATTAATAATCAAATCCAAGAAATGAGCAAACCCACCTGGCCCAAGAAAATGGGCACCACGGGTGAATGTTGTCTCTGTTTGTACTATCAAACCATATTTGTGACCCGTTTTAACGAAATGGGTCGGAAGTCGCACTATGAAGAGCCTAGGTATGGGCTCTTTAAGTAGTATAGGGCTGAAAAATATATAATTTTTGAAAAATGAGTTTTCGATATTTTTCTTACAAATGAATGGTTATCTTCTGGAATACTAAAGCAGGGACCAGTTTTCAACTCCTTTGACTCCCAAAATGATGCCCAAAGGATTTATAATTATAGAGAATAATATAGCTAATATCTAATTTAAATATGAATTATCTCATTTCAATTAATTTCTATCTAATGCAACAAAAAGGTACAAAAAAAATCGGGTCAAAACTGGACAATATACTGCTTGTCATAAACCGAATGAAAGCTCTTGATGAGCTGTAAATGAATATTGCAATATCACAATATTTTTGATATGTGACTTCCGACACATTTAGTAAAAACAGGTCATATTTACCATTACAAAGAACATAAATATGTAAATAAGTTATTGGCACATGGTGATCAGTCAAACATTATAA
Source organism: Harmothoe impar (assembly GCA_947462335.1). Taxonomy (NCBI): domain Eukaryota; kingdom Metazoa; phylum Annelida; class Polychaeta; order Phyllodocida; family Polynoidae; genus Harmothoe; species Harmothoe impar. Next base: position 12,681,732 of record OX381710.1, read on the forward strand.
CCTTTGAATATTTTAGCTTGATGAGATGAGCTGAATTGAGATGATGAGGTTAATTATGTTCAAAATAGTTTAGCCCCCCCCCCCCCCCCACTCACCTTTCAGTTGGTAAAAAAGTGACCATGCATATATGTTTTGCAACACACAACATCACCTCTTATTATAAAGGGTTATAGAGACTAACTAACAGTCTTTCCCATGTTTGTCTAGATGTTACTCCTATGGTAAGGCAAAAAAAAGGTGTGTTTCAGGCAATTCGACCATAGTTTCCAAAAAGGGCTGACCTTAACATTTTTTTCCGATTTTGAAGAATTTCTCTTCTTTTTCTTTTGCAACATATTCATATTTTTTCAAAAGTTTTAGGAATTATTTGGTCAGGCAGAACAGATCCCATGCCTAATTAATTGTCCAACCTCAGGAAATTGCTTTTTATCAAGAATGTCCAACAATTTCATGATATTCCTATTTATTGAAAGAATCTGTGAGTCGTCCTGATGAGCAGCGAGTCGATGTGGCTGTTGGCGACTCTTTGCAGGTACCTCCAACATTAAAAAAAAATGATAATAATAATAATCTGACCTACCTACCCTAGTTTTTTGGACCATGTTGCCTGAAACACACCTTTTTTTTTTGGCCTAAGAGACTGTAATGCCCATGAACATTGTACATGTATCAACAAAACACAGAACTATCTACTTTGTTGGAAGATGGGCCTAATGATCCTTTGCTGCGTGTAAGGAAAATAATTACTAGAAGATTTCCTAACAATGAAATGATTGTCATTAGATTTAAAGTACCGTAAATTCCCGCGTACTACCCGCGGGTTGTATGCGAACCAAACTCAGCTTTCATTTGATACCAGATATGCCTATGTAGGGTGCGGGTTATACAAGGGTTTTTATCACAATAGAACAGTACTAAATTACAAATTTCCAGATCCAAAAACGGCTTATAGGATTCTCCTGAGTTAAGAGTGGGGGTTATAAGCGAGATGCGGGTAGTGCGCGGGAATTTACGGTATTTATTCTTAATGACGTGAACTGCAAAGTGTTTTAATGATATCATCTGTCCACCTTATCTCACTATATAGTAGACCATTAGGGAAAACTACCGTATTGCTATACATCATAATGTTACTGTCGTGGCAGGCTTAATTATTGCACTGATGTATATTTGACTTGAATAAATATAAACACACATGAAAGACTTGTTCCTACTCTTTTTGTGAATATCTGCACAATTACCACATTGGAAAGTTATGTTTACTCAATCATCAAGCTCAGAGTTAATGAATAAAGGATGGACTAATGATACTTTAGCAGAAGGCATAACCAAACCCATTCCAACCACTTATCTACTTAGGCCAAATAAAAAAAAAGTGTGTTTCAGGTTACCCAACCCTTCCTAGCAAAACAGGGCAAACCCTAGAAATCTTTTTCCAATTTTGAGAAAAGAATTTATACTTTAGGTCTTTTTGGGGCAATTTAGGAGTCGTTCTGATAATTCACAAGTAGAGGCAGTCGTCAGCGAGTTCACGAGCCAATTCCTAGGTACTTTTCAGGCCAAAGTTTAAAAAAAAGAAAAAAAAAATTAAAAAAGAAAAAATCTGATCTACCTACCCTAGATTTTCAGACCATGTGACCTGAAACACACCTTTTATTTTTTTGGCCTAAGCCTTCTATTGAGACAGATTGTGTCACCATCTAGGTGCCTCTACATGGGTAAAAACCAACACGTGCGACACGGCGACAGGGGGGGGGGGGGGGGGTTTAAGAATCAACACGTGCGACACGGGAGGTTTAAAAATCGACGGACACAGACATTATTATCAGGGCCTAGTCTATTCTATAGGTATAAAAATTGACACGGCGATCCTGCTAAAAATCGACACGGCGACACGGTAAAAAAAACAGGTACCCATGTAGAGGCACATCTAGGCAGTCTATAAATAGTAGAGTCTGAGGGTGCTGCTTTACACATGCACATGACAGCGCTGTTACGTAATACTGTGCACAGAGCTGGGTGAGGGGTGCCCGAAATAGAACAATGCCTACATATTGTTTCGAATTTTTCCCGTTCTTCCTACTAGCATATCCTGAAACAACCTCAGTTCCTGTCCAGTTGCTATTACTTGTGGAGTGAGTTGGGGCCATCATGGTTTCCCTGGGATTCTGAAGATCCGCTGGTTGCTGGTAACTGACCAAACAGTGGTTAGGGAGTGCTTATTTTTTAACAACAGGGGGGTGGCGGATTTGGGGGGGGGGGGTAAAAAATTTGGACCCCTTGACCGGGGGGGGGGGGGAAATTTAGACCCCTCTTGGGGGGGTCAAAAAAATTCAAATTGTTTTGAGGGAAAAAGCCCGCGCATTACTATACCACAAAGGGGCGCTAATGCTCGCGATTTTCGGCCTGCCGGGGGGGGGTAAAAAATTTCAACCCCTCTAGCGGGGTGGGGTGACAAAATTTTGTGTGCTCCGCACGAAATCTCACCGCCCCCCCCCCCTGTTGTTAAAAAATGAGCACTCCCTTAGGTATATTCCTTTCCAGACGATGTACTGAGTGTGCCACCATTAGAGTCGACTGGGCTTGAGACTGCCATCTAGGCAGATAGAGCTCTATCAAGACTACGGGGTACAATTTATATGCTTCTTGTCAAGACACTATTATCAGCTAGTTGCTTCTTGCGGCTGAGAGTACCTGATGGAAACAAGCCTGTGCATGGGCAGCATGTTTACTTGGAGATTACCTCCAGAATCAATTCTGCATAATCCTGTGCGATATATACATAAGGCCACTCAAAAAAAAAAAAGTTGCTTCTCATTACCCGGCAGTGAGAAATATGATGAGGCTATTCTTAATTCAATGCTGTTCTGTAGAATTTGAAGACGGGTGAGTGCAAACATTGGAAAATAAATCATAACTGGATAGGGCTAATTATATTCTAAAAAAGGAAAATTAAAGATGAATGTTATTTTCCAATAGTTTTGGAAAAATAATTAAAAAAGGAGATTTCGGGCATCTGTTTTAATTCATGATACATATCTAAATGCAACTAATATTTAAATTATAAACACTTCTACAGATTCAATCAGACAACCTAATCTCTTCTCTTCATTGGTAATGAAAGAAAACAAGAACTAGCTTCAATCATGTTAAATCAAAAACTGTTTATTCATCTTTGTTTGCATGTCCATTTCAGCTCGTCCTATCGCTATTCATAGGTCACATGACATTCAGTTAATCACTCAGAGGGTGCATACACAGAAAATAATAAAGCAGGTCAATATCACCAAAACTACTCAATTCAGTGCATCAGACACAGCCTGATGCAAAAAGTAATTAGTTTTGATAATATTGATTCACTTGATTTTCTCTGTGTATGTGTAGAATCATCGTTACATGGGTTTCAGATGGTGAATAGCAACACACCTAGAACCAAGCTGTACAGGATCCATTCATAATTCAACAGTTATCATGAATCATTATTTGAAAAGTAGGGCCCCGAATTCAAATATAAGCATGTCTTGTTTATATAAGCCAGGTACATGTATAAACCTCTAATATAAGCCAGGTGTCAAATTTATATACAAGCCTCTTGTCGTGTCACCTCTCTCGCCATGTCGCCTGGCTCGCCATGTCCTCGTGCATGTCACCTGTCTCGTCATATCCTAGTCCATGTCACCTCTCTCGCCATTCTTCGTGCGAATAACAGCCATTATTCACACGAGGAGCTCGTGCGAATATCGCTGGCGATAAATTATCAGGAACAGCTCAAATAGTCAAAATATAATATGATTAGGTGCCAGAGAAAAAATCCCTGGCAAAATAGTATAAGCTGGCCCGTGTAAAAGCTATGTGATATATACAGTCCGCATTCCTGAATAAATCAGACACATTCCGAATTATTGCATACACCCTAGTTACAATTAGAATAGCTTTGATAATCTTCAAAGCAAACTTAGTGTCAAGAACAAATTCATACAGCCCTTTATGTTAGTCATCTTAAAATTTGATTTTGAATGATTCAAGATTCTTGTTCAATTTCATATTCAAGTGCGGGTATCACAATTATTGAACTGTGTATAGTTCAGTAAGCAGAGTTAGTGTTCCCCACAGGGGGGTAGATTACAATAGTCCCACACTACAGCAGGGTGCGTTGTGTAGCACCATGGTTTTTCCCTAGTTCCTATCGATGTAACCGGGTTCCTGCAATAGTTGGCCGCGTCTCTCATCGTCCCATCTGGGAACTGGTAATTCCAATCGTCATGACGGTGAGGTACCTGCAAGATATGTAAAACAGGCATACTTTACACATACATAATGACAGCATGGACACATTTAGATATGTTAGAGTCATCTAAAGCTGTAGAGGATGCTGTGAACAGAATCCGCCGGCATTTTGTTGGGCGGCATAAAACGTAAATTCCATGTTCTAGCCAATCAATGCTATTGTCAACTTCCTGAGCAGGTAGTAGGCTTAAACCAGGATACATAAATATTTCTTGATTCATCAAAGAGTATTTGCTAATTTAAACACTTATTTCATCACAAACAACATATTTTTGTGCTACGTCCAGACAGAACGAGGTCTATATTTACTCTATCAATGATAAGTTACAGAAGTTTTTTAAGACTGTCTAACTTGTTAAGGGTCACATACACGGTTGCGTTTTAGTGCATTTTGTCAGCTGTATGATACATAAATGCAACCCTAGTGAATACTGCACCAGTGCTGCATTCAAGCATCATCGGAACCAGATTTGATAAACCCCTTAAGGGTCAGCAGGATGCATAAAAGCATCTCTGGCAAGTAGACTCACAAGGGCTGCATTCTCGTATCATGATGACCAACAGCATTGGAGCCTTAATGATGTTTAAGAATTTTTATGAGCATGTGATGGGTGATATTAGTTATAATTGCTTCACCTGTGCACGCCAGGCCTGGCAGTGATAGTGGTTCTCTGTCACTGAGCGATGGCCAACATAATCAGTACCCTTATCCGACTCTAGACAATCTGCATAGGAAAATTGAAATCAAGGATTAGTATTTTTGAATTCAGAAAAGATGGTACCCAATTTCATTTTGTTTGTTTTAGAATGTGATTAAAGCCTTGAAGTTGTAGTGTACATGGTGTCCCACACAAAAAATATTTTTACACTTGATGTGTCCATGAACATGGAATTTTAGAATAAAATATAAATCTTTTATTTTCTGATTGTGATAAACATTCTGTGACACTATCAGATGTGAGACCTCCACCTTTGAACTTTAGTAACCCACTGGCATTTGTGCCAAAATCAGCCTGAGAGGGGTCAAATATTTCATGCCAATGCCAAATTTTAAAAAAAGGTGTGTTTCAGGTTACCCGACCCTAGCTAGCAAAACAGGGCCGACCCTAGAAATTTTTATGCAATTTTGAAAAAGTATTTATATCTTGGGTCATTTTGGGGCTATTTAAGGGTTGATCTGATAGTTCATGAGTCGAGGCAGTCGTGGTTGAGTCGACATTGAAGTTTCTGAGTCAACTTAAGGGTTCTTTTTAGGCCAAAGTAAAAAAGAAAATCTTTAAAAAAAAAAATCCGACCTACCTACCCTAGATTTTCAGACCATGTAACCTGAAACACACCTTTTATTTTTTTTGGCCCAACCCCCCCCCCCTCTGCTTATAATAAATTATGACACTTAATCATACAAATATGAAGACTTACCTTTGGGTGGTGTGGGTGGAGTGGCCATGGGAGGAGGTTGGGTGCACAGCGGGATGTCACAGAAACTGTACTCTACATCAGGATTAGTTGTATAACACCAGGGTCCTTCCGGGTCACCACTTGGGTTCCTGCAGTAGTTGGAGGCCTCCTCGAGGGTGGCATCTGGGTACAGGTCTGGGTCTTGGTACTCATTGGTGTGTGGGGTGTTTGTAGACCAGGCCTGACAGGTGAGTCCGTCCAGGGTCGTGTTCCTCGTCCCCATGTACCCCTCACCCTGGTAGGTCTCCAGGCAGTCTGTACAATAAGGAGAGGATTTAATGTTTTGTAATAGTTCTTTAAGTATTGTGCTTAAATGCAGCCCTAGCAAGTAACTCTCTCGTCCTGCATTCAAGCCTCATGCTGGTCCTCCGGGTTTAAGACACTCCCTTAGGGTTGGCATGCAGCACCCCTGCATGATGCATGAATGCAGCTCTGCTGAGTAACATGCCAGTGCTGCATGCAAGCATCATGCTGACATTGTCTATGTACTTTCATACTCATTAGCTATCTTGCCATAAGTGAATTTGTAGTAGGATATGAGATTATATTTATTGTGGATAATGCAAAATTGAAGACCAATCATATATCATAAACCGTATTTGATGTAATAAGCACCCTCCCCTAATAAACGCCTCGCCCCCCTTTTGGGGTAATTTAGGCTAGAACAAAGGGTCAAATTTCATGATTTTGGAGACAATTAAACTCGTAAGTTCCAAAATGCCATAATTACAACTTTATGAGTGCCCAGGGCGCTTATTACATTGAATACGGTAATGTTAATAAGTCCCTACATTTGAGGATGTATTGGCTTGGATTATCACGACGATACAAGAGATTGCAAACATGGCCCTATCCCCCAACAAATTTGGGCTGCCATGTATCATATTTATAATGTTACATTAATTTACATTAACATGCGCTTATTAGGGTGTGTGCGCTTATTACGTGGAATACGGTATCTACTATTGTATTTGTTATCTTTTACCCAATAAAACACTTTTTTTTTTAAATTATAAAAATTTGTGCAAAAGCATCATGATTTGTGCAGTATTACATACTTGTAAACTGGTAGACCATAGAGTATTTCCAGAGATATGACGATTAAATTAACAAGATATAGCTGGAAAAGGGTACCATATTCGACGTTATATTATTTATAGTCTAAAAACCGCCCAAAAACAGGGGCTGTGCACTTATTAGGGTGTGTACGCTTATTACGTGGAATATGGTATTATGTATGTGGACTCCTGTAGTACAAAGTTGGCAGATTGGGGAAGAGCCATGTTTTATCAGCCCTTTACTATGGCATATGTGCATGGGGGAGGTAAGGCAACGTTGGGGACCTGTCCCATGCTGCTCAGGCCGGATGAGGTAAAACTGTTATCAGTACAATGACTATGCCAAGACCCAGCTAACAAAAATAATATTTTTAATGTTATATAACATCTTGCCGCAATAAGGAGCCATAGAGAAATGTTATATAACGTTGTATAACATTTGTTGTTTAATGGGCAGTCTAAATAAAGGGTGACTGAGGGAAGAAAGGGCAGCATTGGAGACCCGTCCAATGATGATCATGCCCCCTCTGTTCACTATTGCCCCTGCATTGTAGGAGGCCTGGAGCAAGGACATGTGGTTCTAATAAGTGAAATGATATATAGAGTGTGGACAGAATTTGAAATTCTGGAAAGATTGCTGAAATATTTTGAGAGGAATAGGAATACACACCGTTTAGAACGTGGATTTGACAGAGCCCTTGATGAGAGCCACTGCACGGTGCATCATACCACTTCCATGAGTAACCTTGATGCATTCCGGTACAAAAGTCTGTACCATCATTGGGTTCACTACCATTATAGTTCGTCCAATTGAAGGGGCTGCCATCATGCCATCTGTCATCCCGTTCATTATATCCAATCCATAGGTGAGTGACACTGTAACATGGTCAGCAGAGTAACATATACCGTAAAACCCCGCCTATAAGCCGACCCCGCCTATAAGCAGAAAGTGAGTTTAAAGGAAAAAATTCGGCTTATAAGAAATCGTTTTAACATTTAAGAAAACCCCGCCTATAAGCCGAATGTGACTTTTGCGGTCTTAGGGACCCCCTGACCCCCTACGTTAGCCTACCAAAAAAGTTTTTAAACAGGTTTTGATCCTTTTATTTAACTGAAATACCATGTGTCATTAATTTAGCATGGATACTCCGCATGAAAATGGTTTATAAAGCCTTAAAATTTAGTAAAATTATTAACTAAGTTGATGTACTTTTCTACAAGATTTTTCTCTAATATCCTTTGACTAAACCCCACCTATAAGCCGAATGTGACTTTTGAGGAAAAAATTAGGCTTATAGGAAAAATAAACGTCAAAATAAATTCGGCTTAAAGGTGGGGTTTTACGGTATATGTAATGAGGCGCAGAGCTCCAGGGTACTGATGATGTAGCTGGAGCTGCTGGTAAAGCAGACTTAACACATGATGTTTTAATGTGTCATGCCATTTCTCTTGGTATATTATTTTTATATGCCATGCTCAGGAAGCAGGCAGGAATAATCATTGCCTCAAAGTTTTGCATAGAAACCGAACAATCATATAAGCCGCACCTCCAACTTTAGAGAACCTTATAAATGAGATGAATGTATAGGTTTTCATTATAGCTACTTCAGTACTGTAGCATACTTCATAAAACCGTTGTGCAAGCCGCATATTATATATGTATGTTTGGTATCAAATTTAAGGTCTGAGACTTTACAGTATATAAAAAACAATCATCTGTTCATAAATACATTTGAATAAAATTATGAATCCACACAAAACCAGACAAGTTGAATTTGGGTTTTTTGTTAACATTTATTGAGGTAGTTTTACATCGAGAAATGGGGGGCAACTTAATGAACTCTGCGACATTTTGTACATATTTAATCTACTTCTTCAGGCGTTGTTGATAAATATATAAATACATTTAACAACAAGTGGGGAATTCTAGGGGAATAAGGGAATCTACTGTTTTTATATGTGGATGTATTGGTGCATTACGACGAGAAATTAACATGCTTATTTTGTGGCTTCTTAAGTTAGTGGTAGGTTGCGACCTCTATGCCAAAGTCTATAGAACTCGCTATTTAGTTATGTTTTGGGATGTGGGAAATAGAATTATGGGCCAAAAATGTTTTCTTCCTTGGGAAGAACCAGATGATTTGAGGAGATTTAATTGATTTTATGCTTAATTATCCTGCAATGTTGTACAAGATAATGTTTGAAGTACGTAGAATTACATTCAACTTTTTAATATGATTTTTTAGATCATTTGTTAAGATAAAAAAAAATTACTTTGATAGGTGGTCCCGTGCACAATTTTGAGTTTTGGGCCTTTGGAATTTAAAAAAAATCATTGAGAAATAGACTAAATTTCTGATCAAAAGCATTGCACCCTGTGTATAATGGTTAGAAGCAGGAGGCATACGGTTGGTTCATGTATTGATTACTAGGGGGCACCACCTACCCTCTCCTCACCTGTGCCCACACACAGAAAAGTAAAGGTGTCAACTGTGTCTCCCAGGTGGCTCTGGTAAAATAGAGAGTCAAACTGCTAATAACTCTGCTTATCTGAGGGGTCAACTTGGGTTGACTCTGTATGATCAGTGTCAACTCAAATTGACTCTGTACTATCAGAGTCAACTCAGGTTGACCCTGCATATAAGCAGAGTCATTAGCAGTTCGACTCTCTATTTTACCAGAGCCACGTGGGAGACACAGTTGACACCTTTACTTTTCTGTGTGCAGGTATAACTGGGTCACAGCTGATCCCCCTCTCAGGCAGGCAGGCAGTGCAGCCAGGCAGCTGGCTGTATTATTTGGGTATAAAATGCTCTTATCAAATGTGTTCCTACTACTAGACTAACAGCATCAGTAAGCATGTCAGGAATCACGCACCAACCCTAACACCAATGTTGTTAGTTGCCTCCTCTGCACAAAATAGAATCGTCATGCATAAAGCAATGTAGGCAAAATGTTATATAACATTAAAAACGCTATTTTGACGTAAAATGATGTATTTGTGATACATTTTGTAGCTAGGTCAGGTTTCGTTCATTTGTCGTCATGATGCACCAATCCAGCACCAGTGAGAAACTCACCGCACTGCATTAATGCATCGTGTCAGGGAGTGTTACAACCCTGAGGGATTGTCATGGTCTCACATGGCATAGGACCTACTGAATTGATGTGCTTTCCTTAAGGAGTTAATAAAATTGCTTACGTTTGACTCTCCAAGAATTTAATGACAAAGTCTGATGTTTCCTTCGTGTTGAGAGCAGCAAGCTCCCCGCCTTTGCTGGTGCACTTCTCTCTTGTTGTTGGGCAAGTGCCCCAGTCCTCCTCGGACCAGTAGCATACATTTTTGTTTTTGTTGACTGCAGACTGACAGATGCCGTCTGTAATACAAAATGGGCTGGTTATGTGGGGGTTAGGTTTACAACTACAATTATGAAAATAAGGTAAAGACAAAAACCAGGTCATAGGCCGAAATTTTGGAGCATTTGGAGCTTAATAGGCTCATACCAAGTGGGGGGTTTGGTAATGTCTGGGTTTCAAAATACATTTTCTTACCTAGGTTAAAAGGTTATGTATTTAATGGTAATCATTTAAAACACTTATCATGGTCCAACACCCAATATAACAATAATGTGTAAAACTTCATGGAAAATGCATGGAAAACCTGTTGCGGGTGCTTTCTCAAACTCGGACCGAGGTAGGTTTATGACCAGGGTTTTACAGCAGGCCATAAGTTCAGACTGCTTATGTGCCGTCTGGCTCTGTTTTTTTTGTTAAAATGGCAGATGGCAGGACTTGCTCTCTTCTGTCATGTTATCAGTATAAATGCATTGTTATATAATGGAGGGGCAGATATAGTCCCTCCCATGGTTACACATGCCTGGTGCCCACCATGTGCACCTGACTACATACAGCATTGTACCCACGCAGTGGGGAAAAAGCACCTAACCCTACACCAGTGTTCCTGCCTCCTTCCTACATCTACCATCTATAGGATCCCCTTATACTTATTATTGATACAACCCATAGGCTGTAACATTAACATGATTAAACTATAAGATATAAGCAGAGTCAGGACAAGACATACATACTGAGAGAGAGAGAGAGAGAGAGAGAGAGAGAGAGAGAGAGCGAGCTCACAAAATTATATCATGAACCACCTCACCTGGTACTGGCAGGTACCGTGAGACCACACCATTAACACCTCTGCTCAACCATTGAAAACACGGGAACTTGTAGACCTGTCCATTCTCCATGTTCTCCACCAGGACCTTGTCCAGGAACCAGTCAGGTGAACTACCCATGTTATCGTGTTTGATGTTTATCCGCTCCAAGTCTCCGAGGTTCTCACACTCAAGGAAGAAGATATCCACTTTTTTACTATGCATATGGACAACTGGGTGAGCATGAAGTCACGCCAACTGAAGTGCTGGCAAGTAACTCTCTATCACTGCATTTGTGCATTATTTCAATCTCTTGGGAGGGTATCAACTGTAAATGGACTGGGCTGGGAGCCACTGGTAATGTAGTGTTGGCTTGCACTCTAGAACCTGAATACTGTCAGTGGAGATCATAATCAATCTGCTTCTGGCAGCCATTTCGGTAAGAAAACCATACAAGGACTTCATCTAATGTTTTATATCAAATAGCATGAATGAGAGTGAATGCCCTCCCACACCCTATATTCTTCTTCTCATTAAAGCACTGGAAATGATGCAACATAGATATGATACAAGTGACTTGCTGTATGAGCGATGTAAGCCAAGGACAGGGTAATTGTCTAAGGTGTCAGCCGCGGATAATTACCATTGTCCAAGGCTTATAACACTGATGCAGGTAGTCACACATATCATATCTGCCTTGCACCCACAGTAGGAAAGTGTGCTCAATCGATCGCATGAACATACAGCCATGTATGTAAAATACAGTCAGGCCATTTCTTTTGTTCTCTGGGCCAACTGTGGTGTAAACACATATATAAACCCTATAGTAGTATGACTTCATTAGGGCTTTTGCTACTCAGGATAGAGAGTTATTGTTACACAAACCCTCCTCTTTTAAAGTTGTCATCCTTGCCATTGTCAAGTTGCTGTTCAGTTGAATTCCCAAGTGTTCCCAACATGGTGATGTAGACATTAGCATGTGTGTCCGCATTACTTTCAGCTCCAGTGTACACAGTAACTTTGCATTTGGGAAGAGCTGAAGTCAAGGGAATTGAATTGAATTATTCATGCACTGTTAAAACGGTCTTCAGCTTTCAAACACTTATTTGTTAAACATATTTGAATTGTTTAGAATCTAAACACATTCTAATGTCTGAATAATGCCTTTAATGTGTTAAGATGTTATACACATTATTAGACTTTAATCTTTAACAGATTCGTTAAAGTATTTATGTATCTAGATTTCAAGGACATACACACAATGCATAATCTGAGCACAAATAGATGAGCAATCAGCAATGTACAAAGTGCTTGGTCCTCATTTACTGTGAAAGTCTCTATATTCACTGTATACAATTTCAGGAAGGAGAAAATAGGCAAATTTGCGGGTATTTTTAATTTCTTACAGTAGCATATAACAATCTTGCGGATTTTTCATTTCCGCAAATTCTGCAAAAATACATACCCAGCAAAATGAGGTACAACCACAGTAGCTTTCTCCCCATGAAAATGACAATATGGCATTGAACAGGCCTGTGCCCTCACCAGCGTACCTCAGACCTACCTTCAGCAGTGGTTGTATCAGGCTCAGTGGGAGTAGTCGGTACATCCACAGTAGTTGTCTTCTCAGTGGTACTGGCTGTTGTTGTGGGTGTATCTGTTGTCGTAGCGGGGACCTTGGTTGTCGTAGTGGGGACCTTGGTTGTCGTAGTGGGGACTTCAGTTGTTGTAGTGGGGACATCGGTTGTCGTAGTGGGGACCTCGGTTGTTGTAGTGTCGACATCAGTTGTCGTAGTGGGGACATCGGTTGTTGTAGTGGGGACCTCGGTTGTTGTAGTGGGGACCTCGGTTGTTGTAGTGGGGACATCGGTTGTCGTAGTGGGGACATCAGTTGTCGTAGTTGGGACATCAGTTGTCGTAGTGGGGACCTCGGTTGCCGTAGTGGGGACCTTGGTTGTCGTAGTGGGGACCTCGGTTGTCGTAGTGGGGACATCAGTTGTCGTAGTGGGGACTTCGGCTGCATCGGTTCTTGATGTCTTGGCAGTGCTAGGGGCAGAGGCCTCAGTGGTAGTCTTGGTGGTTATTTTGGCTGTTGTGGTTGTTTTGGTTGCCGTGGTGGTCTTGGTTGGTGCTGTGGTACATATCTGGTGAACAGTGCACCCTGGCCTTGGTGGGCATTGGGAGTTGTTGATTGGTTGGGAGCTGGTGGTGGTGCCTTTTGTGGCAGTATTGACTGTTTTAGTTGTTGAGGTCTGCGTGGTGGTCTTCTCTGTCACCTCCACTGGTGACAGGACAGTCAGAACTGCAAAAATAAATACCGTAGCGCCTGATTGCCTTAATCTTTCAAAAGCCCCATAGGGTCAGCATGATGCTTGAATGCAGTACTGGCAAGTTACAAACGAGGGCTGCATTCATGCATCATAACATCAAAGAGAAGATTAAAGCACTATGCTGCCATTGAAGGGTTACAATGCAGGACTGTTAAATTAGAAATATGTTTGATGATAGATTTGACATTCTCTGCCTCGGAAATATGTATGTCTTTGAAATAGTACCCTTATGCTTGTTGAAACAACATATTGATTTATAATCAGTAACTCAAATTGCCCTCCTGCGGGGTTGACCAGTTTGTGGCGGAGCCAAAGTACAAAGGCATAGTTTTCCATCAGAATTGGGCATAGTTTTCCGTCAAAATCGGGAATAGTTTTGTATACAAAATAAATATCATATTTCATTAATAATCAGTTTACACTCTAGCTATGATACTATGATAACAGCGGGTGTAGCAGAGTAAATGACCAGCAGTCCATGTGCAGGTGTCTGGGTGACTATAATTAATTTTTTACACCAGTCGTCCCGCAGGAAACTTATCTACCAACTCCCCGGGAGGTATCTTAAATTATTTTTACCCGGATGTGTGGTCATGGGCCTGGACATCTGATCCATATAGGAGTATGCTGATTTCCTGAAAATTGACCCACGTCGGTGTAAAATCTTAAAAAGTATACCCATATTGGTGCATTGCATAACAACTCATAACACTATCTTATGTCTATGTAGGCCTAGGTTAAGGCAGTAAGGTAACTCTATCTAGACAACAGTAGAATGAATACCATTAGATGTATAAGTTATTCTAAGCAAAGGATGTGGGGAAGGGGATCAGTTAATTCAACTGTCTTGATTATCATCTTTGCGCATACAGAGGTAATTCTGAAAAAAATTACCCATATAGGTGTACACCTCTCCCCTCCCAAGGGGCTGAAAAAGGACCCATATCCCTCCAAATCATGACCACACCTCCAGGTATACTTGGAGCTGAGATACCTCCCCAGGACCAACTCTCAAGTTATCTGCAGGTGGCATGCCATTACTTATACATCAATAATCTATCTAAGTTGTATCAAGCTTCGTGACTTTTGACCACTAGTGCTGAGAAGGCTGTGGGTGTATTTGATGATTTATATAAGTGAAGGGCATGCCACCTGCATCCTATCTGAGATTTGACGGATAAATGACACGCCTTATTCATGCAAGATAACTAACTATGCAGCATCAAGCTTCGTGATTTCTGACCACTAGTGCTGAGAAATTTATGTATTTCCTGATTGATGTAGCCTATACTGGGGCATTGCAGTGTTGCCAAAATGACAGATGTAGTATCGTAATGGCCGATGTAAGCCCTTTAGACATCGGCCACAACGGCCCGCCATGGGCATAACTTTCCAATACTGAAAGATAGTCATATTAGAAGCAACGTTTTGGCCATATAACTATTGTTCAATGAATTTATTCATTTCTCAATACATTTTGGCAGTTCTCATTAAAAAACATCAGTATTAATCCATATAAATTAAAATGAAATCTTTTATATGAGATCAACATATATACACGCTGTTTTCATGTGGCCTGTGTAGAAGTCAAATGGCCTGTGTAAGATCTCATTATACAGGCCACATTGGCCTGTGTGCATAAAAAGTTTTCGGCAAAACTGGCATTGTTAGTATAGGTATATATCACCAGGGGGAGTATATGTCACCTCTCTCTACCACCAGGGGGTGCACCACACCTGGGTTGTTTGGTTACTCTGTTTGGATTTGGTGAACCGCCATGACTTGAATTGGAACTTTGATTTTTTTCAAGTGAAGGGTGTACCACCTGCAGGTAACTTCTTACTCTCGTTCCCAAATCCTTCCGAAGGAAGGCTCTGGTAACAGCCAAATGACCTTGAACTTTGGATTTTGCTGTGTCTGGGCAACCCCTGCTGGTAGGCTTGAACCAGCGAACAGGAACAGGAAATGGAACCAGAATGTATGATGGTAGTTTTAGGTAGATTTACCATCAGCCTTTCTGGTTCCATTTCCTGTTCCTGTTCGCTGGTTCCAAGCTACCAGCAGGAGTTGCCCAGACCCAGCAAAATCCCAACATTTGGCAGTTACCAGAGCCTTCCTTCGGAAGGATTTGGGAACGAGAGTAGTAACTTCTTAGAACACCTTGGTAGATAACCGTCCCGCAGCACGACAGGTGTAACAAATCACCAGGTACACCAAACACCTGCCTGTTAGCTGCTGGTCAGTCACTCTGCTACACCTGACGTTATCTTAATCTAATTAAAACTGTAAACGTGTATATTTTCGCGCATGTATATTTTCGTGAATTGACTACAAAGTGCACTTTCATGTGTATTCAAAATCGCGCATTTGGAGTATAGTAGTAATAGGACTTTATTGGATAAATAATCGTTCTTTACATATAGGAATATATTGGATCAATAATCACACTTTACATATTTTCGCGGATTTTAAAATCCGTGAAAATCGTGAAAATAAGTACTGCGCGAAATAAACTATGTTTGATAATACAGTCTGATATTCATTTATATATACACATGTGAAAACAGGTTTTATGCCCATGCATAGCAATATGTTGTACAACGAGCAGGAAGTTTCTGCTTTGATATACATTTAGCCAGTGCTGGATTCAAGCATCATGCCAACCCTACTGGGTTGATACACTTTGAAGGGTTGGCAGTATGCATAAATGCAGGTCTGGCAGTTAGAGTCATTAGGGCTTGGTTATATTAACTCTAAATGAGTCTCCTTATGTAGGACAGATATAGCCTCGTGTTGTCCAGTTGTTTTATTGCATGTAGGGGGCATGCCCACCACAAATTGCAGCAGAATCCACTTCACAAAAAAATGGAGAGAGTTGGTCATCACGTGTGATATACGTAATTATATATAATATGTTCACAAAGAAAGGCAGAGGAGAGCCAGTCACCGGGTGTTTAGGGGCCATACATTTATTACATACGCTCATTTTTGCCCAAAATAGACCCCCACCCCCCACCCCTCTTTGGACTACCCCCCCCCCCGCCCCATGGGTACCTATTCATTTCACTTTAATGAAATCAGGGGAGGGAGTGGGCTTGGACGATTTTCAAAGTAGCTTTCTGCAGGCCATCCCCACTACCAATAAGCTTAAAGCTACCTAGCCACCCCCCACCCCCATGATATTGAGATATCTCCCACCCCCCATCCCCACCAGAAAAGAAGCAACCTAGACCTACCCCCCATGATATCTTCATGGGACCCCCCTCCCCAGCTAACAAAAAAACGTTATTTTACGTCAAAATAACGTTATAAAATTTCATATAACGTCATACCATAGTAAGGAGCCTTAGAGAAACGCTATTTAACGTTATATAACGTTATAAAATGTTGCATAACGTTTTTTGTTTACTGGGTCCCTTGTCACACCTATTAATGTTAAAAAGAATTCTCATTGGACCTGTACAAACACAGGGGTGACCCTTTTGGTCGAATAAATAAAGCAGAAACCCCTGCCTGTGACTAAAGTGTACTCTTCGGTTGGGGGTGGGGAGATGGTCAAGCTTACGGCCGAATTATTTAGTGCTATGTGGGGGGAGGGGGTCTTGGTGAATATAGGAGGGGTCATAAGGGAAAAGGGCGTTAAGTGGGGGTGGGGGGGACTTATCTTCCGCAGAGGATTTTAGAAATTCCTACTTTTTAACAAAATATATTTTTGAGTCCTATAATCATCGGATCATTACACTTTGATATGGCAGCTAAAACGTGAGACTTGAAACTGTTCCCAAGTGGACAAATAATCCTCCGGGCTGGGCCTGGGGTGTGAGGACATAGGTCAGGCTATAAGACAAACTCACCAAGTAACTACACAGATAATCTAAATGCCCCGGGCCTTAGTCTGTAGTTGCTATCCGAGGTTGGGCATACACAGAGTGAAGAAACAGCATCAAAAACGACCCAGAGAGCTATATGACTCTCCCAGGTGACTCCCTTAGGTCAGCCAGAGAATCACCTAGGCTCCCTTAGGCGACCTGAGCTCCCCTAAAAAGGGGAGTCATTCTGAAGGCAACCTGAACTCCCTTTTGATGCTGTCTCTTCTCTCTGTGTAGGGGTATTGGTCAACAAGTGCTATTCAAGAATGACTATGGCAAAACACCAAAAAGGACTTTAATTTTTAAAATGCATCGTTAATATCAGTAATTGTAACTGTGTGCATATTTCCCATAATCATGATATTACAAAATTCCAGTTATCTTAACACAGTTGCACATCCCCCCCCCCATAGCTTTTCCCATAATCCTAAAATTGCATATTCCCTGTAATAATGATATTACCAACTGTAATATCAAAACCCAGCTGAAATGCATCTATTATAGCCTAAGACTAGTGAGAGGTCATTAAGATTGAAGAAGATATGCAATATTAAGATCACGGGAAAATTGCACAGTTTTAAGACTACTGGAAATGTGCAATTTAAATATTTTACTGGTAATATGCATTCTAAGATTGTGGGGAATATGCGGCATGGTGTCTAGTAACTTAGTCAGTTCGTCCCCACGAGCATAAGCACTAGCATTATTTGGAAGTGTCCATTTTAGGGTCAAAAACACCCTTATCTTAGACCAATGCAGAAAGAAAGCGGGCCTTTTTCATAATAAAGTTGTGTTTTTTAACTTTCTATTGTGCTGTTCTATTTGTGCATTTGCACATGATTACTAATACCTGATTTCTTTCTGTACTACATACCTTATTAGATCCAAAATGCCGCATCATAGACAATGAACAAATGGTTATAATTTACTGTGATGGGAAGGAAAGCTGCTAGGTGCCCAGGCTAGGGCAGTATACATATGTATATATAGACAAATGCCAACGCCCATTGATACCATCTCTGTTGTATTTCACGAGTGGGGGCTGGGGCCATATCCCACGAAGCCGCAGTGGGATATGCCCCAGCCCCCACGAGTGAAATACATCAGAGATGGTATCAATGTAGTCGGCATTTGTGTTTATTTTTTATTTGAGGCCATATTATGAAGAAAAACTATCTTTTCCTAGCCCATTGAATACGGCCACATTGTATTCAAGGGGGGCATTGAATACGGCCCTTCAGTGCTAAAGCATAGGAGATCTTGTATTTCCAAAAAATAAAACCCTATCGTGGATATGTCTGGACCAGCACTTTCAAGACAAGTATGGATAAATTCATGTAGAAAAGAACGACATGGCGAAGAATTGAACAAGGACCACATTTTACATTTCATCAACAACCTTAACAGACAGTGATACAATATACAATTAGGGTCAAAGATTTGATTGCAAGCTTCCTTTCAGTTTATGGAGTTTTCTAATGTCCCATGTGCATATGTCCATACTAGAGGGAATGTCCACAAGTATGGGTTGTTCCCATAGGTGTGGTGTCATGCACCAGTAAGCATAGAGGTAAACCTGTCACTTCGATACGGGTCATTTTAGCTAATATATATTCCTATGTGGGTCAGGTGTTTGGACGCATGACTACACATCTAGTGGATCCCGGGGGGTTTAACACCAGGAGAGGGGGGGGGGGGGCACTTGGTGTATATTGTATATACAGGTGTGCGGCCGACAAGGGTGGTTTCTGAACAAAATCCCTCTAGCCAAGCGTCACTTTTCACAAAAATCGCTACTGCCATGGGTCTGTTTTCACAAGAATCCCTTTAGCCAAGATTCAGTTTTCACCTCAGCTAAAGGTCACTTTTTGAATTTAAATTTTCAGCAAAATTCATGCAAAAAGGGTCACTTTTGAAATTCCTCCAACTTTTGAAATTATTCCAAGAAACATAAGCACTTTGGACCAAAATTGCTTTAACCAAGATGTGCGGTTTTTTTTTTTTTCAAAAACAAAGTCCACCCAGCCAAGGGTGGGCGTGTCAAAGGCCCAGCTGCACACTTGTGTAAAATAAATGTGAGTGCCCCCCCCCCACCCACAGGGGGTTACAAGGTTAGTGGATCATCACCTGCCCCACCAGCCTTTTTAACAGCATGACGGTCAGACAGAGGTATAGGATATTCCCCTCACACTGACTGAATAGCTACTTTGGAAGATCTACCATTTTCTTCTTCACACTCCTTTGATCAACCCAGTGAGTGTTTATTTTACATTTTACATAGGTTAAGATGGTGATATCATATCGCCATGTATCATGAAATCGACACATGTTGAAAGTCTATGACCGGGTACAATCTTTGACTGGATGCACTCTATGACCAGGTGCAATCTATGACCGGTATGAAAGAAAAAGCTTGTTTAGGGCAGATGTACATAGAAATGGCCAGGAAAAGTTAATGGATATTTTAGGACTTTATGATACTAATTTCATTCTTATTTTGTTATGATGATATCTCTATTTAAACACACATAAAATAGAAATTTCCCTCTTGGTGGTCATAGTCGCATACACTTTAAATACCTACATTTTCGAAAGGAAGGAGAAATAATGACAGCCATTCACCAAGTATATGCTTAGTATATGTTTAGTATGCTTGGCATATATTTTATGTTTGATCAATACTCCATGGGACATTGTCCATGCTTGGCTAAGAACCTTTCATGGTAAGTTCAATAAACAGGATTTTAGCCGTGCTGAGACCACTATTTAAGTCTCATTTTAAGATCAAAATTCAAACTGAGTTTGTGGGTTCCATGACAACAGAATGACTGAAGACACACTTTTGTTAAAGTTGGTTGCCATATGTCAAATTATTCCTCCTTTTTTTCAGATTAATCTATTTTGCTATTAATTTCAGCTGCAGATACAAAATGAACACTATCATGAAGACTGTGTTGTTTGTTTCCACATTAGGAATCATGGCCGCACTTCTTGTGGGCTACTGGGGGAACAGAAAACCAAAGGCATTAAGTCAAATAGAGACAATAAACTACATTTTACAACACCCCCGATGTGTATCATGTTACAAGTGGAAGCTCCCACTCCTTATTTCTCCCCATGAGGATCTGTGTCATTTATCAGACAAGAAAAGAGTGGATCTGGTTCTCGTTGTCCCGACCAGGCACGAGAACAGCCAACATCGTCTTCTCATCAGGGAGATGTATAACCGAAAATGGTTCCAGCATCATATCATACGGGTGCTGTTTGCCTTTGGTAGACACCCTAAGTTTAATGAAGGCCAGGAGAGGAGACTGAGACAGGAGGCTAAGATGTTTGGAGACATAGTGCAGATTGCAGTAAATGGCACCTATGGGAACTCTACCCTAATCACATACAACGCCCTCAACTGGATCAAACAGTACTGCCACAATGCACGTTTTCTGGTTAAGACGACAGATGATGTTGTATTCAACATGCCTGCTGTGTTAAAGTTACTGGATATGAAAGGTGACACGGAGCTCTCTGATGTGGTATTTGGATATGTTTATAAAGGATTACATGCCTATAGATCTGGACGTACAAAGATATCATGGCAGGATTACCCATTTAACACCTTACCTGACTTTGCCTCAGGTTGTGCCATATTTATGTCCTTTGACGTGATGGCAAACTATCTGCTAAAAGAAGCTGAGAATATGGGTTTCACACCTAATATCGATGATGTCGCTATTGCAGTCAATTTGAGATTAACCAAGCACTGCATGTGCTCCGTACCATATCTAGACTGTAACTATAATCAACAGACATACATGGACATTTTAGAAAAATCAGCTAATAATTGCACAGCTTTTAAAAAACATGGGCCTATTTTGGGTGTCCATTTGCACCGGGTTCCACCTGACACAATAAGGGCTTTCTGGTCCAAGCGTCACTGTTATGAACCTCTGTTTCCAAATCAAAATATATCTGCATTAAAGTGTAACCACACGGGAAAATGTCCACAGAATGACATCTACCCTGTCTAAGACATCTAAGTTGATGTTTAACCCTTTCCCTGCTGGCCCTGAAAAATGTCATTTGGGACTTAACCACCGGCCCTATGCCATGGGAATATGCAACTTTGCAAGCATGTGCTCCCTGGGATAGTGGCTAGGGAGTGAAATTAATTGTATTGGAGACAGAATTGACACTTTTTTGACAAGGGTACGTAGTATGAATGTTCAATATTTTTGGATTGATTAAAAAATTCTGTTTCTTTGTTTCATAGCAGGGGCTGTAATTTAGTTGTATTGATGCCCTAGGGTATCAATTTTGCTGCCCTATGGCAGCAGCGGTTTTTCAAGGGTATTTCAGATGCTGCCCAGAGGCAGCAGCGGCCCTTAAAGGGTTAAGGAACAGTCAATAGCTATGATAGGACAAGAGTCGGGCAATAAAATATGTGTTTCAGGTTGACCGACCCTACAAAGTAAAACAGGGTAGACCTAGACATTTTTGCCCAATTTCTATTTTAGGCCATGGATTTTGTCGCCATCCAGTTCCTTGCTTCATTCTTTAGAGGCCTAGAATAAGAACTAAAATTCAAAATGCCTATCCCAGATTTTCAGACCATGTAAGGCCACTCAAAAAATGCTGATTTCTCATCATCTAGGACTGATAGATATAAGGAAGGGGACTTTTTCTGATATTCAGGGTCTAAAATATATGGGATAGTATATATTTTTCTATTATCAAAATTCACATTTTATTAATGGGGAAAATGCAAGTTATCTTTATCCCACTGCATTACTGGCAGTATAAGCTTAGATTTGATACAAAATATGCCAATATTTGTCCAATATTATCATTAGAAAAATAGAACAAAAAAGTGGCCCATCTCAAAATACGTTTCATATGGCCAAACTTGCATGCCTGCACAGACCTAAAGCTGTCTTATTATCATAGAGAACTTATCGTGCATGAATAGCTATCCTACTCACCCTTGTTTGAGTTTGCATAATACTTTTTAGTATCCATATTGGATACTCAGTACCTATATTCGGGTATATATGTATGTATAGATAGATAGATAGATAGATAGATAGATAGATAGATAGATAGATAGATAGATAGATAGATAGATAGATAGATAGATAGATAGATAGATAGATAGATAGATAGATAGATAGATAGATAGATAGATAGATAGATATAAAGTTTAACAGATGTAGATATATTCTGTCAATATTCTCTACCAGATCCGTCCCAGAAGGTAACTTTGGCATCCAAATGAAAAACTACTTACAATGTTTTTGCTAAAATAAAAATATTCAACAAGAACATGCAGAATGATTTCCTCTTTAAACAAGCTGAGCTTGAAAAGTATTGCATCCCATTTATTTCCTTTGGTTACCAAATGTAGAACACCATTCTGTAGCTTTTGTCACACCCTCAGTTACCTCAAACACTCAGCATGATCATAATACTGTTAAGCAACCTCAAATATCTCCCATGGATTGTCAAACAAATGTATGGTACCTAGATATTACTGATATAACCCTCCAATACAGTCAAATAGATGGGGCCCTTGATGGGCCCCATGTCTCATGTCGATTTTAAGAAATGTTGCATGTCACTATCTTTTTCGGCCTCGTGTCGCATGTTGCTAGACCTCATGTCGCATGTAGATTTTAAGAAATGCCCATGTCACCAGATCGAATTTAGGGGTCTAGAGCCTATAGATTCTAATATCCCCTAGATACTACCGGGAAAGCTCATCTACCTGCTAGATACATTAGCAAAACCTAATATATCCCATAATATAGATTTGAATACAGACCAGGTCTAGTCTGTGGCCAATAAATAACCCTGGCCCTGTTCCTAAAAGAGTCAGTGTGGACACATCTGTAGGAAGCCCTAGAACTATGCCCGAGGCCCTTTCTGGCCCTGTGTCCCCTCTGATCACTGGACCATGACACTCACTTGTAAGGCCACCACTTGCAGGAGGAAGGAGGTGATATACAGAGGGTCACCAGGGTCACCTACCAGGAGGCGTATAAGTATGCACACGTGTGGGCCCGAACGTGTTGATATCTCATAAACAATAGTTTAAATGTGTTAACTCCCTACACAGTCTTTTGTAGAAAACCCCATGTTGAACCCTAAATTCTGAAATTCTTGTACTATTTCTACTACAATGTGATCCCGTGGCTGTGGATCCAGAGCAGAGGGCACTTCTAGTTCAGCTTCAGTGAGACCAGGTAAGGGAGTGATCATTTTTTCAAGAACAGGGAGGGGGGGTGGTGGGTGGCGAAATTCTTTACACTCCTCCTCCTCCAGTGAAGGGGTCCAAGTTTTTTTGCCCCC
Organism: Harmothoe impar; assembly: GCA_947462335.1. Lineage (NCBI taxonomy): Eukaryota > Metazoa > Annelida > Polychaeta > Phyllodocida > Polynoidae > Harmothoe > Harmothoe impar. The sequence goes on from OX381710.1 coordinate 12,705,236, forward strand.
CAAACCCACCACCCAATTCCCCTTGTTGTTAACACATGATCACTCCCTAAGGATCTGATAACGTTTTTGACATTACTCAATACCTTTTTATCTGTATCAATACATTTTATGAGCATTCCAGTATCTAAAGTTGTATATGTTAACGCAACTTCTGTAACCTTAAAGGAATTAGTTTCCCAACTGTTGCCATGGCTTATTTCCACTTTGGTATGAGGATCAGCATGGGGATATTGTAATAAAGTCAAATGTGAACGTATTAGGTCTCTGTGAGCAAATTGTCTCTACAAGTAAGGACGTCTGGTGGTTTTTGTTTTACAAGAAAATACATGAATCTGGGAAAAAATACATAAATTTGGGAATCCAGTGAAGAAGACTCTGAGAAGTCCATTGCCACAAACCCCAAGTACATTGTACTATAGCCTAGTACATTGTACTTTAGCTACTGGCCCCTCTCAGGTGGACTGTGAGTGGTCACTCAGGCATGACACAATGACAGCCAACAGTGGGGTGCATAGTGTTTCATAACAAATGCATATGCATTTGATTCCTCATAGATGGGTTTCCCAATCTACAAGCCTTTCATTACATATTCTCAAGAATTATGAGTCATAATGAAAGGCTTGTAGCTATTAAAGCCCCTCTATGAAGATCACATTAATCAATAGTTGTTATGAAACACTATGTACCCCACTATGGAAAAAGTAGCTGGTTTAGGGACACTAATATTATAAGTCATCGAACGCCTACGGGTTAGTTCGGGAAGCCAGAACCAGGGGGCACCCCTATCGGAAGCGGACAGTATATAAGCTGTCCTCACCCCCTGGCTCTGGCAGACCTTTTCAGGTCTCCGACTGTGTAATATCATCTGAAAGAACCATTTTATCCGAACGAACCAAACGAGACGAATTAGCTTTACTGTACAGGGTAACGTTCCAATAAAACCCTTCATCTTTGCATCTCTACATGAAAACTGCAGTTCGAGTCCTTATTTAATCGAATTACATAGAGACGAACTCTACACTATTTTGATTTCCTATGAAAACATATGTGTATACATATGTCTAATATCATGAATCTATATTGTACCTTGCACATTGCAATTTATGAAAATCACTGGCCCCTTAATAATACCTACTTGTTCCCTGTAGAATTAGAGGACATAAATCTCCTTTCTATTATTTCTTGCATAGAATCTCTCCTGTTTGTCTAATTCTAAGAGGCCTAGGTGCAAAATGATCACATATCAATTTTACCTGTTCATATGGTCTAAATATCGATGGCAAGACCTATCATTTTCAAGGAAATGACTTCATAGACAGAGCCCCCAGTGCACATATACCACCACTGCTGGGGCCAGTGAGTGACGCTCTGAGGTGTGTGAGTAGTGGGTCCAGTGAGAGCTGCTTGTTGGATGTCCCTACTACAAGAATCCCTGCATGATAGGCCATATGACCCATATGAATATTGACTGACCAGTCTGGGACCAATAGTGTGTAGTGTGTACAGGATTCCCACTGCAGACCCAATAGCTCATGCCCATTCATGCACATATTAGTGCATCGAATTTTATACAGATGGCAGCATATCTCAGGTGATGGCTCAAAGTCGTGTTATCTCTAACAAAGCTGTGAATCTGTTCTCATCTCTCATCCTAACCTCAATATAAACACCATAACACTGTACTTCTAGTTAGATAGCAAAGGGACATTTATGTAGAAGGCCTGGGCATCATAGTGGCATTGCCAAGCCCACAGAAAGGGAGGCAAGGCAGAGGGGAAGGGAGGGAGGAAGGACAAAGGTTGCACATATGAATAACATGGGCAGTAGAAGTGCTGTTGCGTTCTAGTTGACTTATTGATGAAAAGAAGGCAGTTTGCAAGATATTCTTCCCATCTTTTGCAAACAAGTTTGGCAAAAAAGGTGTGAATACTGGTTTGGTGGGTGTGCTGTCATAAAAGTCAGTGAATAGATGGAATGGCTGATAGTTTAGAAAGATTCAAGCAACTAGAACACAAAAGCATTTTCAATGCTCTCTTTTTCAGCAATCTCTTGCAAAAGTATCATAGAAAGTTTAGCATTTGATTTTTTATGTCAATCTTTTGCAAAAGTGTTGGCCCTTTAAGAGGTAAAGCTGTAAGAAGGCTGAGAACTTACCCAGGACGAGGAGCGGCAGCAGGTACTTGGGCCTCATCTTGGCTCTCCCTGCTCGATTGTACGGGTGGACACCTGTCCTTAACCTCCCCTACTACACTAGTGGTTCCCCCTGGTGGTTGGTGAAGGTGTGACTCCTGTACTGAACCTCCCCTACTACACTAGTGGTTCCCCCTGGTGGCTGCTGTAGGTGTGACTCCTGTACTGAACCTCCCCTACTACACTAGTGGTTCCCCCTGGTGGCTGCTGTAGGTGTGACTCCTGTACTGAACCTCCCCCACTACACTAGTGGTTCCCCCTGGTGGTTGGTGTAGATGTGACTCCTGTACTGAACCTCCCCTACTACACTAGTGGTTCCCCCTGGTGGTTGCTGTAGGTGTGACTCCTGTACTGAACCTCCCCTACTACACTAGTGGTTCCCCCTGGTGGCTGCTGTAGGTGTGACTCCTGTACTGAACCTCCCCTACTACACTAGTGGTTCCCCCTGGTGGTTGGTGTAGGTGTGACTCCTGTACTGAACCTCCCCTACTACACTAGTGGTTCCCCCTGGTGGCTGCTGTAGGTGTGACTCCTGTACTGAACCTCCCCTACTACACTAGTGGTTCCCCCTGGTGGCTGCTGTAGGTGTGACTCCTGTACTGAACCTCCCCTACTACACTAGTGGTTCCCCCTGGTGGCTGCTGTAGGTGTGACTCCTGTACTGAACCTCCCCTACTACACTAGTGGTTCCCCCTGGTGGCTGCTGTAGGTGTGACTCCTGTACTGAACCTCCCCTACTACACTAGTGGTTCCCCCTGGTGGCTGCTGTAGGTGTGACTCCTGTACTGAACCTCCCCTACTACACTAGTGGCTCCCCCTGGTGGCTGCTGTAGGTGTGACTCCTGTACTGAACCTCCCCTACTACACTAGTGGTTCCCCCTGGTGGCTGCTGTAGGTGTGACTCCTGTACTGAACCTCCCCTACTACACTAGTGGTTCCCCCTGGTGGCTGCTGTAGGTGTGACTCCTGTACTGAACCTCCACTACTACACTAGTGGTTCCCCCTGGTGGTTTGTAGGTGTGACTCCTGTACTGAACCTCCCCTACTACACTAGTGGTTCCCCCTGGTGGCTGCTGTAGGTGTGACACCTGTACTGAACCTCCACTACTACACTAGTGGTTCCCCCTGGTGGCTGGTGTAGGTGTGACTCCTGTACTGAACCTCCCCTACTACACTAGTGGTTCCCCCTGGTGGTTGGTGTAGGTGGACACCTGTACTGAACCTCCCCTACTACACTAGTGGTTCCCCCTGGTGGCTGCTGTAGGTGTGACACCTGTACTGAACCTCCACTACTACACTAGTGGTTCCCCCTGGTGGCTGCTGTAGGTGTGACACTTGTACTGAACCTCCACTACTACACTAGTGGTTCCCCCTGGTGGCTGCTGTAGGTGACTCCTGTACTGAACCTCCCCTACTACACTAGTGGTTGCCCCTGGTGGCTGCTGTAGGTGACTCCTGTACTGAACCTCCCCTACTACACTAGTGGTGCCCCCTGGTGGCTGCTGTAGGTGTGACTCCTGTACTGAACCTCCACTACTACACTAGTGGTTCCCCCTGGTGGCTGCTGTAGGTGACTCCTGTACTGAACCTCCCCTACTACACTAGTGGTTCCCCCTGGTGGCTGCTGTAGGTGACTCCTGTACTGAACCTCCCCTACTACACTAGTGGTGCCCCCTGGTGGCTGCTGTAGGTGTGACTCCTGTACTGAACCTCCACTACTACACTAGTGGTTCCCCCTGGTGGCTGGTGTAGGTGTGACACCTGTACTGAACCTCCCCTACTACACTAGTGGTTCCCCCTGGTGGCTGGTGAAGGTGTGACTCCTGTACTGAACCTCCACTACTACACTAGTGGTTCCCCCTGGTGGCTGGTGTAGGTGTGACTCCTGTACTGAACCTCCCCTACTACACTAGTGGCTCCCCCTGGTGGCTGCTGTAGGTGTGACTCCTGTACTGAACCTCCCCTACTACACTAGTGGTTCCCCCTGGTGGCTGCTGTAGGTGACTCCTGTACTGAACCTCCCCTACTACACTAGTGGTTCCCCCTGGTGGCTGCTGTAGGTGTGACTCCTGTACTGAACCTCCACTACTACACTAGTGGTTCCCCCTGGTGGCTGCTGTAGGTGTGACTCCTGTACTGAACCTCCACTACTACACTAGTGGCTCCCCCTGGTGGCTGCTGTAGGTGACTCCTGTACTGAACCTCCCCTACTACACTAGTGGTTCCCCCTGGTGGCTGCTGTAGGTGACTCCTGTACTGAACCTCCCCTACTACACTAGTGGTGCCCCCTGGTGGCTGCTGTAGGTGTGACTCCTGTACTGAACCTCCACTACTACACTAGTGGTTCCCCCTGGTGGCTGGTGTAGGTGTGACACCTGTACTGAACCTCCCCTACTACACTAGTGGTTCCCCCTGGTGGCTGGTGAAGGTGTGACTCCTGTACTGAACCTCCACTACTACACTAGTGGTTCCCCCTGGTGGCTGGTGTAGGTGTGACTCCTGTACTGAACCTCCCCTACTACACTAGTGGCTCCCCCTGGTGGCTGCTGTAGGTGTGACTCCTGTACTGAACCTCCCCTACTACACTAGTGGTTCCCCCTGGTGGCTGCTGTAGGTGACTCCTGTACTGAACCTCCCCTACTACACTAGTGGTTCCCCCTGGTGGCTGCTGTAGGTGTGACTCCTGTACTGAACCTCCACTACTACACTAGTGGCTCCCCCTGGTGGCTGGTGTAGGTGTGACTCCTGTACTGAACCTCCACTACTACACTAGTGGTTCCCCCTGGTGGCTGGTGTAGGTGTGACTCCTGTACTGAACCTCCACTACTACACTAGTGGTTCCCCCTGGTGGCTGGTGTAGGTGTGACACCTGTACTGAACCTCCCCTACTACACTAGTGGTTCCCCCTGGTGGCTGCTGTAGGTGTGACTCCTGTACTGAACCTCCCCTACTACACTAGTGGTTCCCCCTGGTGGTTGGTGAAGGTGTGACTCCTGTACTGAACCTCCCCTACTACACTAGTGGCTCCCCCTGGTGGCTGCTGTAGGTGTGACTCCTGTACTGAACCTCCCCTACTACACTAGTGGTTCCCCCTGGTGGCTGCTGTAGGTGTGACTCCTGTACTGAACCTCCCCTACTACACTAGTGGTTCCCCCTGGTGGTTGGTGAAGGTGTGACTCCTGTACTGAACCTCCCCTACTACACTAGTGGTTCCCCCTGGTGGCTGCTGTAGGTGTGACTCCTGTACTGAACCTCCACTACTACACTAGTGGCTCCCCCTGGTGGCTGCTGTAGGTGTGACTCCTATAGTGACCCTCGTCCAGCTTCCAGAGACGACAACGTCTGCAGCCGGCTGTGGGTGTGCTCCTGTACCCAGGCTGCTTTATAGTGACTTAACCCTTGAAGGACGGCATGTTGCTAAAAAGCAGCATTTGTCATCATGATACTGTAAACGTAGATATTTTCGCGTGTATAAATCTTCGCGATTTTGCTATAAAGCACAATTTTGCGTGTACTTAAATTCGCTGATTTCCGATATTTTGCACTGTAATTCAATACTGTATAAATATTCGCTCTGTACATATTTTTGCGGATATTTAAATGCTTGAATGCATCCGTGGTTAGCTAATCCCAAGGACTGCATTCATGCACCATGACAATGGGCATGATGCATTAAAGCACTTTGTGAGTATTAAAGGGTTACAGCACATGTGGGTGTGTCTACCTCACAGTAGGAGGTGCAGACGTGAGCAATGTGTGTGTTATCTGCCAACAACTTATTCAGAAATACTGACTTATCATACAGTGCACCGGCCACCTGCAGGCCATGGGCATATCTAGACTTTGTCACCTTTGCAATTAATTCCTAGTATAATTTGTATGTTGACAGTCCTATACTTATTGCACTGTATAGCCGTCTAAATGTAAGAGTGCCATACCATATCCAACTGATGCTCGAAGTGCCTCAATTATAATGTCACAGCATGGAGTGTACAGTAGTGCACTCTGTAGCTCCATGGTCACAGGGAACATGAACAGTTACTATTGGTTGTCTTATAAGCACCTTTGTGCCCATTGTCTCCATGGCAACCTGAGCTTACCTTCAAATTTACACGTGTGTATCCAGATGTTTTAGTTATCAACCTAGCAACACCTGGGGAAAATCTCGATTTATAAAATAGTTCTGATTTAGGCGGAACTTCAATTGCTCACAGCTAAATTCTTAATTGTTGTTGTTCTGAATTTTAATTGTCAAAGACATACTAGAATACAGTAGGGCCTCAGGAGAGTGGTGTGGCCGTTCTAAGCCTTCTGCTGGCCGGGAGCACTGCAGCCCTATGTGAAAATTGGGGACTTTTTAACATTTGTGTTACTTAAAACTTAAAGTGAAATTCCATGAATTCATGGAATTCCAGGAAGATTTATATCCCTTTCAAAAAGAGCTGAATGAAAACAAGAGGCGTTATTTACATGAGTGTACATGATGTGTTCCAACAACAACTTTATTCCTGATCAATGAAACTGCCACAAGAAATAAAACTGGTGTAGCGTTTGTCCTCACTCTCACAAATCACACACGTCAGACGGTAAGTACTAATAGTGCATGTCCATACTGACAACCACACACACAGCACCCCTGCTACACACCTGTACATGCCCCACCTTGGCGGCAGTCGTCCCACGCGCCATTCTCAGACAGAATGGCACTTGTAAATATCACTATATGGGGTCCCAAAATTTCAGATTGAAATTCCATGACATTTCCATGACATTCCAATCTCAATTTTCCATAACATTTATAAAATTCGTAAGTGGGGTCATGGGGCTTGGCCCTTGAGAAAATTTCTAAAATCAAGAAAGCAAATGGGCGATTTCTAGGACATTTTTTGATATTAATTCCATTATTTTCATTTTCCATGACATTCCATGACACAGCAAATTTTTACAAAATTCCATGACTTTCCAGACAGCTTTCAAATTCCATGACTTTCCATGACATGTGGGAACCCTGCCACTATGACCTTGAACTTTTGCTGGGTTTGGCAATTTATGTCCCTAGCATGGAACTAACTATTAAACAGGAACAAGACTGTAACCAGAAAGTATAATAGGAGAGCTTCCATCATACATTCTGGTTCCTAATCACTGGTAACAAGCTACCAAGAGAGATTGCCAAAACCCAGCAAAGTCCAAGTTCAAGGTCATAGCAGAAAGACAAGACGGCCCCGGGTTAGGGTCAATCCCGGTCCTGTCTTTCTGGTCATAGTGTTAGTTACTAGGGCCTTCCTGGGGACGACAGACAATGGTCGGCACCAGTAATACGTCCAGCCTTGATACTGGTATTATAAAACATAACAACACATTGCTTTATTCTAGGTATTCAAATCTTCTTTTTTTTTCCAAATATGTACATGATGATGAAGTGAATGTTCCACAAGGGCCGCATAGTGCTTTAATACACTGTGCGGTCCTTAACGATTAATAGAAGTGCGGAAATCTCAGCAACAAATCGGGATTCCGACAATAAAAGAAGCAAAAGTGGCATCGTCTGTCAGGACCTCTGGTAATGCTTTTCACCGTCTATGGCATCTTAATCAAGGTTTTATTATTCCATAATTAAACTAATTGTTTTAAATTTAATCACAATAAAATAACAATCCTTGCTCACTCATACCAGCACAGTACCGTTGATATATCTTCGATATAATATAAAAAATGGATTCTATCTTGTCCATGTATAGCCTCCAAATAAAGAATATAATAATGTATATACAAATAAACATCCCATTCTGTGCCCAAATCTCATTTGGGTCTTTCTCTGTTCACTTATAAAACCGTAACATAAATAACTCGTGGCGGTGTTAGCGGCATTTCACAAAACTGAGGGAAGCACCCGGGGGGGGGGGGCAGTCAGGGGTCTGTTACATAAAGTGTGCTTCTTGCATTTTATAAAAGTATCATTTATCACTCATTTGTCCACTGAACACATTCACGAAGTGCAAATTGGAGCTGCTACTTTATATAACAGACCCCCGGGGATACTAAGGGTGTATGTTGCGGGGGAGATTCTTGGCACGGCTTGTTTGGAGCGACGTATAATGCGTTAATACTACTTGGAGACACCGTACTTCGTTATCGTTTTCAGAAAAAACAAAAAAATCGAGCTCACACGACATCTAAAAATGCTCTCAAATGTTGATGAATCTTCTAGTGTATCTCACGAATTAACAGAAATTTCAAAAGTTAGTTTTAAGGCATAATTACAAGAAATTCATTCAATTACATTTTCAAAGAAATTCATACCATTTAGTCATCCTGATTTGCTGGTAGCATAGGGCACTGCTAACATTGGTATATCCTTAGGGAGTGGTCATTTTTTAACAACGGGGGGGAAGGGGTGTTGGTGGATTTGGTGGGGGGGACCAAAAACATTTGAACCCCTTGAAGGGGGGGGGGGACCAAAAAAATTGCACCCATTTTTAGCGAAAAAGCCCACGCGTTACTATTGCTCAAAGGGTTCGGCCGCGCTCAATTTCAACTTGCCTGAGGGGGGGACCAAAAAAATTCGACCCCTCCCGTGGGGGGGACCAAAAGAATTTCGACCCGCTCTCGCGAAAATCCACCAACCCCTCCCTGTTGTTAAAAAATGACCACTCCCTCAGTTCACTTAGTATTGACAACCTTTGAGGGGAGGAGACTACATCTGCTGACGTGACACGATAACCTGCTGCCTGCGTCTGTCATTCAGAACGCCGGGAATCTTTTCTACTACAGTCAAACATTTCTACCAACTGAAACCCGAACTTGGTAATGTAATATAATGCTGCCAAATACCAAGATAATGTCTAGTCAGCGCCAGTTCTCCAATAAAGAGATTTTATTTCAATTTTAAGGAAAAACAAAACAAAATACTTTGGGAACCTAAAGGCACAGGAAACTAATGAAGCCGGATTAAAATAGTGTTTTACGTCAACTTTACGTTAACACTTTAAGGACTTTCATGATGCCTTAAAGCAATATTTGTGGTCATGATACACGAATGCAGCGCAAGCCTGTAAGTTACCATCATGCCAAACCTTCCAGCCTATCAACCCATAGGGTCGGCATGATGCAAGAATGCAGCCCTGGCGAGTTACTCACCAGGGCTGCATTCATGCATTATGATGACAAAAGGCATGGCCGATAAAACCCTTTAAGGACGCATGTCGCTAAAAGATGACATTTGTCATCATGATGCACCGATGCAGCCCCGGCGAGAAACTCGCCAGTGCTCAATTGGTGCACCATGCCGACCCTTCGGGAGTGTCTCAATCCCATAGGGTCGGCATGATGCTTGAATGCAGCACTGGCGAGTTACTCGCCAGGGGTGCATTCATGCATCATGATGACCAAGGGCATGATGCATTAGGGCATGATGCTGTCCTTAAAGGGTTAAACACTTCCCCATCCTTAAATGTTTAACTCTACTCTGGAAGAGCAGGATAAGTTATAAATAGCACTGTATGCGTAGCTTGGTGACTTGAATCACCAGCGACTCACAATCTCTTTGGCATGTTTATCAATGTGTACCAGAAATCCTTGCGTATAAGCCTGACTCGCGTATATAGTTATACGCTGCGCCCCTAACGTTAGCAAATACCACAAGATCCACAGGAGATCAGAAAGTTACTATTTAGTCCTGGTACTGTAGTATATTTATAAAACCCTTGTATTAGTCGCACCCTAAGTATCGTAAAACCTCGCGTAGAAGCCGCGGCTATATAGTACACAAATAAGATCAACAGTGCCGCTTATAAGATCAAGACAAAGTCAAGGTGCGGCTTACACGGGTTTTTGCGACTATAGTACAGTACTAAAGTCATAGGATCAGCCTAAAGTCGGTGTGCGGCTTCTAAGTGAATTAGGTTTATGGTAGACATGTTTGGTATCAAATTAAAGCAGATTCTGATTCGCGTATAGGCCGCAGCTTATACGCGAGGATTTACGGGATGTTCCGTCAGACTCACACCCTTATGCTCATCACATGCAGCTCATACTCACACCCCTTACTTCAGAATACTGTGTTCACACGATATTCACAGATACAAGAGACACATCGAGAGTTTTATGTGTTTGACACACTTGGACACATGCATGAAACACTGTCCACAACAATGGGGATTCATATTGGAATAAAATAAAAAAAATAAGGAATTCTTGGAATTGAGGAAAAGGGATGTTTGTATCGTGTGTAGCAATGGCTTATCCAACATCACAAAGTTAGAAGTAATCGGGAACTCTACTGCGGATTGAGTTTTCTGCAAGAGAATCCCTGTCGATCCTTCAGAGAATAACCCCTAACATCTTTCCCCCCGATAGCACCCCTCCTTATTATGGGCGACGCCTCACGAAAGTTAGTCCATGGATATCATATACAACTTTTTGCACTTTGAAACAGTTTTCTGTTGATGAATTGATGATTCCTGTTTGTTATGCTCCACTTTTCTCATGGCAAACTATTCATTGATATTGATATTTTTTAAATTAAGAAGATCTTCCTTTGCATGCGCCATTTTTGAAAAAGACATACCGGTATCCATGAACTAACTTTAAACCTTTTAAGGGCTGCACAGCGCTTCAATGTGCTTTGCCCTTAGTCGTCATGATTCATGAATGCAACACTGTCGAGTAACTTGCCAGGGCTGCATTTATATGTCATGCCGACCCTATGGGGTTGATAGACTCCGAGAGGGTCGGGATTGTGCATGAATTCAGACCTGGTGAGTTACTCAGCATGGCTGCATGAATGCATCATGACGACAATGGGCCTACAGTATTAACTCATTATGCGCAGTCTTTGCGAAAACTTTTTCATAACACAGGACATTCGGTCCTGCAAATTTTCAATGTTGAAGGACCGGCTGCATTTTTGGAGGACCGGATAGCCATATATCTGACGATTTTTGCATTTTAAGTATAAGAGAGTTTTGTCCATACAAAATACAATTTATTTGTAATCATTTATGGCTAAATCAGGATAGATGTATAGTTTTACACAGTATATTGACATACATATTTTAGCTTTAGAAGCCCAAGTGAATTCTTCTAGTTCAGAAAAACCCAACATGCGACTGGACTTTCGGTCCTGCTACACTTGTCAATCTGCTGGACCGGTGGCATTTTAGAAGGACATTGCCACTGTCCTGCATGTTTTCGCAAAGACTGCATTATGCGCCCTTAAAGGTTTATCGTATGGCCGACCCTAGCTGTCCTCTTCCATGAGGGCTCTCTCCGCCAACACCCCGTCTAGTCATTTCTTCATCACAATGGTCGACTTGAGTTTCTTAGTACCAGCTATTTTTTGTCGTAATGACTCTCGGTCTCGCTCGTTCCGCCGTACCTCTGCTGCTTTAATGTTCTTTAAAATCTTCTCACGTAACTCCTTTTCTTGTTTCTCTAATCGCTCCTGTAAATAAAAATGTCATCTGTTTATAATCCTGAAGAAACAATGTTGGTATTGGAGCATCAGACTTCAAAATCATCAACACTTGTCAAAAGTAATATATTCATGGTTCTTACAGATTTCCCAATATTATTTGAATTGGTCTTTGTCAACAAGAAAATCTATGGTTTATTATAAAAAGTTTTAAAAAAACACGGTAATATGTAGCGAAATACAGACATTTTAATTGGCCCTCATAATGGGACATTTTGTCCATTACCTAAAACCTCTCTGATAGGCCAATCTCCCTTATAAGCCGACGACCCCCTACTATAAGACAATGCTATGAGCCGAATCAAGCCTAAAATCCCCCCAAAAAGGTTGGCTTATCAGAGATGTTTTACGGGTACTCTCACATATATGGCTTAAGAGAGCGGTATGCGTTTATTATGTTCAACAAGATTACCGCTAGACCTATCTCGCTTTGTACAACATCTAACGGTACAGAAACAAAGGTTACCATTTTCTTTTTCTCGTTATCGAGTTTGCGTTTCTCCGCTTCGAGTTGATTCCTCTTCTCGTACTCCACCTCTCGTATCCGCTCCTCCTCCAACTCACGTTCCCGCCGCTCCAACTCCTCCTGCTGACGGATTATCTATAAGTGCAAGGGATTAACGGATTATCTCCAAGTACAAGGGATTAACGGATTATCTACAAGTACAAGGGATTAAAGGATTATCTACAAGTACAAGGGATTAACATAATTATCTACAAGGGATTAACGGATTATCTAGAACATACAAGGGATTAACGGATTATCTAGGACGTTAAAGGATTAACGGATTATCTACAAGGTACAAGGGATTAACGAATTATCTACAAGTATAAGGGATTAACGGATTATCTACAGGTACAAGGGATTAACGGATTATCTACAAGTATAGGGGATTAACGGATTATCTACAAGGTACAAGGGATTAACGAATTATCTACAAGTATAAGGGATTAACGGATTATCTACAAGTACAAGGGATTAACGGATTATCTACAAGTACAAATCAGGAAATCAAGATACCATAAAACATCGCGTAGAAGCCAAGGATTGTACGCGAGTCAAAATTAGCTTTCTTTTGATACCAAACATGCCTATATAGGGTGCGGCTTATACGAGAGTTTTTATAAGTACATGTATAGTACGGCACCAAATGAGCAATTTTCAGATCCCCTCTGCAGCTTATACAATTTGTGAAAGGAAAAGATGTGGCTAATACGCGAGTTAGGCTTATATACGCGAGGTTTCACGGTACTTTAATACAGAAATTCCAGCGAAAAAACAGAAAAGGTAGTATCTCTACTACATACTAATAAGCACCCTCCCCCTATTAAGCGCCCCCCCCCCCCCTTCGATGGGCATCTTTAGACTTAAACAATGGCTCAGATTTCACGACTTTTGAGACAATTAAACTCTTAAGTGCTAAAACGCCATGAAATTAATTTTATAAGTGCCCAGGGCGCTTATTACGTCGAATACAGTAATTCAATACAGAAATCACAGCGAAAAAAAAGTAGGGATTCTTGCAAAAATAGAAAAAGTTGCATCTCTGGTACCGACCTTGATACGGCTGAAGAGGACCGACAGGAGGCGGATCGTCTCCAGCTTCCGCTGAGCTATCAGGATCTTCCTTTCCTCCAGCAGGATCCGTTTCTGCATCGCCTTCTCCTCTGCTCGCTGCTTCTTCTCCAGTCTCCGCTGCTTCCTGCGATCCTCCCGAGCTCTTAGTCGCGCCTCCTTTTTCCGTTGTTTCTCCTCTCGTCGCCGCTCTCGGTCCCTCTCCTCCTCTTCTCGTTGCCGCCTGGTACCATACACACAGAGATAGCAGCCGTTAACAAGGCTAGACCACACTAAAGAAGTTGGTAAATGGATTTCGGAAATGCAGATTTCATCTAAATTTCCTTTAAAAAGATTTCACGTCTGATTAAGATTTAAGAAACAATAACTTTATTCTCTTGATCCCATGGATCAATCAAAATGTGGTTAATGCACATGTTCCGGCAGGATCGTCATAGTGTACACTCACCACGGCTGCATTCATGCTTCACACAAAGGGTTTGCCTGATCTCACTGACACTGGTGGTACATATGCATCACGACTACAAATGTTGCTTCAAAAATCAGGCCTTTACGGCTATTACATACCGTACTGTCGTGTTTAAGCGCCCCGGCGCTTATAACTTTGGAGGGCTGTTTACCCCCGGCGCTTATACAAGACTGGCGCTTATTCAATACCCGGCGATTAAACGCGACGGTATGGTAGTAGAGTTAAGGAAGTGGCTGTGCATTTGGCTGGCTTAGGCCAAAAAAAAGAGAGGTTTGTTTCAGGTATTAAACATGGACAGAAAATGTAGGGTCGGTAGGTCGGATTTTTTTTTTTAACTTTTTTTTTTTTTTATCATGAAAGTACTGGCTAGCCTCTTGGAAGACCCTAAAATTGACCAAAGAAGGGTAAAAATGTGGAAATTTCTTCAAAATTGCATAAAACAATGTAGGGTCGTCCCTGTTTTGATAGGGTCGGTCGGGTGACCTGAAATAAACCTTTTTCTTTTTTCGGCCTTAGTTATGACAAACAAGCAGTACCCACCTCTCCTCAGCTTTCCGTTTCTCCTCGGCGTCTCGTTCCTTCCTGACACGCTCCTCCCGCTCCCGTTCCAGCTGCTCCAACCGCTCCCGCTCCAAACGACGCTTCTTGATGTTTTTCTCACTTAGATGCTTTGTCTTGTCAAAGTCTATCTGTAATACAGAATAATTGTGTCATATTCAAATTAGTACATCTATTACGTCCCCACTTATTCCCTACAATTTTGGTCAAATTTGATTTTCTTGCCCAATACATGGTCATTTTGGAATAATGATGAACGATTTTATTCACCCATTGAAAATGCACTAGAAAATCCCATGGTTGGGCCATATGTGATCTCATATTCACCTATTACTCTCTAAGGTTAGGTAGTGTTAGCTAGTTTAACAACCAGAGGGCAAGTTGCATTTTGCATTCCAGACTGCCATTAGGTTGAGTTCTGGTAGGCCGAAGGCCTACCAGGGGTGATTGTATCCAGGATGATCGAATCTATGAGATGAGCCAAAAGAGAGAAATCCCGCTCCTACACATTTACCGAAGCAAGGGTTCTTTAACCTCCAACACCACATTGACATGGTGTGAGAGGGACAGGCTTTTGATATGCTGAAAGTCTACCACAGCATGGGAGATCGCTACCTGAGGATTTCGTTTTATTTATTTGGCATTTGTCTATTTATCAATTGACTTATGAACATACCTTGGTGGCTGCGGTGAATGCCTTGCCGTCCTCCCCCTTGTACAGAAGCTTCATGCCACGTAACGCGGTCATGGCCTTCACAAACCCGATGTACTCCGTGTACTGCACAAAGGCCTCAAAGTTCAGGTCCTGCCCGAAGTTAAAAGTCTGAATGACGCCGGCCGCATTGGTCTCTTTGCGGTACGGGTCTAACATGGGGATATCCACACAGCGGATCTCACCAAACGACTCGAGCACCTTCTTTAGGATGTACTCACTGGGTTTGTCTTTATCCTGGTCCTTTTTGTTTGCAAACCACCGGGACGGCAAGTCTTTGAAGTGGATCGTGTCCGGTCTCTCTCCCGGTTTCATTTCATTCATGTTTTTAGCGTCTCTGAAGTATGAATCCCAGTCGTAGCGAGACGGGAAAGTCAATTTTGTTTCTGCCGCTCGTACTTTGAGTGTGTCTGGAAAACCACTGAGCTTTATAGTCTTTCCGTCCAGTCTTGAGATCAAGGTTTTGACAAGAGTTTTGTTTTCGATTTCGCCCTCGAATCGTATGAACTCGAGCGTGTTTTTGGCGACTTTGAGTATTATGAACTGGTCGGGTTTGATAAGGTGCCTTAGTTTCTCCATCACCTCCCAGTTGGAAATGGACTTGCCCGGCGTCTTGAGCTGCGGTAGCTGAAAGATACAATCAATTTATTAATGTCAGTTTGGTAATGGCTTAGCATCTAATTATATTTTGGGCGAAACATAAATGGGGTATACATCTCAAAAGAACTAGCCACTTAAAATGGATGGGCATGTCTTTAAAGTATATTTAATAGAAGTACGAAACCGTCATTTAAAATTCTTCATAAGGTTTACATACATGAACCAAACCTCAAGATGAGGTATTACAATTCTCCTGGCTTCTTTCTTAAATTGCGATATGTTTATGGTATTTGAGTAGGTTATACAAGGTTTTTGAACTGTAGTTCAGTATTCAAACATACCGTAAATCCTTGCATAGGGTTTAGGCCGCAGCTAGTCAGATCGCCAGTGTGGCTTATAGGATCAGGACAAAATCAGGGTGCAGCTAATATGCGACTTTTTGCTGTTATAGTACAAAACTGAATTCACCATAATCAGATTGCCCGTGCGACATATACGATTGCTGCAAAGTCGGGGTGCGGCTTATACGCGAGTTAGGCTTATATGTGAGAATTTACGGTAGTCATAATGATAATCAGACCACTGGTGCTGGTTATAGCATTTTTTACAATGTCTAGTTTCAGGTTATACGCGAGGTTATCTGTGATATCTATTAACTTCACAATACTTACTTGAACGCTGATGTTGAGCTTGGCGATGGGCTTGAGCCAGAGTCCTTGTGGCTCGAACAGCTCGACGGCGTCACTGGTGTCGCCGCATAGACTCATGTTGGCCGCGGACATCTTTACCCCGTACTGGTATTCTGTAACTCTCCTCGCCACAGTACGGGGACAAAACGCAAAGCTCGGGTTGAGCATAGGTACACCGTCAAGTGTGTGAGGGGATCAGCCTTGGTGCTACATGGTCTGGAATAACAAACCATACTACGCATTATATAACTAACACATGTCACTTCACCATATGTCACATTAACCCATCCCATGTGGAAATAAAAGGAGCACCGTACTTGGGATAATAAAATTTATTTTACAAATTTTATGATACGAACATAATGTGAATTGAGTGAATACTGCATATTTACATTATTGATTATGAATGGTTAAATGACCATTTGAGAATAAACCTCGTAAAATTACAATTATGAACGTGAATTATAATGATGAATGTTTATAATACATCACAGAGATGGGATAAAAGACCTGTGGAAGGTACAATTAAACATAAATATTAAAAAGACCATAGAAGGTACAATTTACAATGATGTGATTTTTAAAGACCATGAGAGGTACAATATTAAAATGATAACACCCTATAGTAGGAGTGGGTGGGTGGGAAACCGTGCTGAGTAGCGGACGGTCCGTTGGAGAATGGTGGTACATGTACTGGAGTTAAACAGGTGAGTGTGTAGTTCTCAGATTTCCCGTAGGGGGCGTCAATGAGAACCCATAGCCTCAAACAGAGGCGATGAGCTTACCATTAACCCATCCCATGTGGAAATAAAAGGAGCACCGTACTTGGGATAATAAAATTTATTTTACAAATTTTATGATACGAACATAATGTGAATTGAGTGAATACTGCATATTTACATTATTGATTATGAAAGGTTAAATGACCATTTGAGAATAAACCTCGTAAAATTACAATTATGAACGTGAATTATAATGATGAATGTTTATAATACATCACAGAGATGGGCCAAAAGCCAGAAAACCCGGGAGGTGGGTGGGTAAGAATGAGTGTCATTGTATAGATAATGCATTTGTTATTGCGTCATTGACTGGTTTAAGAGATTGTATATGGATGTATTGTCTGTGGGCATCTGATCTCCAACCTCCGTAGGATTTAATGTCAAGCTCAGAGCAGCCGGCTTTGTAGGCCTGTGTAGTGGCGGCTGCTCTGAGGGAGTGCAGACTGAACTCTCTGTCTGGGTGACCTAGTTCTTTCAGCTGCTTCCGCCACTCCTTCTCCACCATGGTCACCGGGACCGTGGAGTAGTCTGAGTTCATGAGGAATGGGTCTTGCGGTGTTCTTGTGGGGACTAGTTGCAGGGTGTCCTTGATGGCGGTCACCGGGCACATGTTGGGGTCCTTTGCTGAGTGCAGGGTCACTACCTTGGCTTGATCGAACATTTGCATGTTCTTGGCGGCTTTTATTTTGATAGTCACTGAGTCCTTGTCCACCCTCACGTCTCCTCTTGTGAGGTGCCATGTACTTCGGTACTTCCTCGCGCTTGGGGGAAGTACTTCCGACTTCCTGAGGGCCGCGTGAAATATCACTAGGAGGGCACACCTGACCGTAGAGCCGTTCTGGTCGTCTGGAATCCGGGTCAGTATTGCTTTCAGGAGTGACATTGGGACTGGTGGCTTTTTGTTGGATGTTATAGTTTTGTCCCTGGCCAACGCCTGTTTGGCCCTGGTCACTCTCATGTGTGAGAACACTGAGGTGTCCGCTCCGGCCAGTGCTAAGTGCTGTGATACGTGGCTTAAGTTGTTCTTGATAGTGCCGGGGTGTTTGCTCGAGGTCGCCATCACCTCGATGAACGCGCAGATCATTTGATATGTAGGTGTCATTGGGTCTAGTCTTATCCTCAGACAGAAGAGATGCCACAGTATTGCAGCCGATCGTGGATTTTGGTTTGTACCCTCTGCTCTGGCGCCCTGCTGACGGGCCGCTGCTTTCTCCTGATAGAAGTTGTACACCTGATCTGGAAGTAAGTGAGGGGGAGATAACGTCTAGAATATAGTAACAGCCAGTAACTGGAGACAATTTGTTCACCTTCATAATGTCTACTAGATTACTCATATGGCTAGCAGAAAGATGTGCTCTGCTGAGTGCGTCTGCAACGTCATTCTCCCTCCCAGGGACATGGTCATAGTCTATGGTCAGATCAAAGGACGCCTGTATCATCCAGCAGGCGCGCGCTGTGTCCGTGAGAACTTTATCAGTTCCTTTACCGTTCTTGAGTACTAACACCGCTGCTTCATTGTCACACATCACCTGGATGTGGCTCCCCCTGTCCTTCTCCGTGATGAAGGTATGGAGTGCCATCACAATATTGACTGCCTCTAGATGTGTGATGTTAGAGATCTGATCGTTCGTGGGTGCAACTTGGGCGGCGTACGCTAGGTGTCCGTCGGTGCCTCCCACTCCAGATCCACATGCGTCAACGTGGAAGGTACGTACTGGACATGATGTGCTTTGTATAATCCCAACTCCATTCCATGTCGAGCTAAATTCCATGAACCAGTTGAGATCCGCCCTCATACCTGCGTTCAGGTTGAGGTATTTGCCCTTCATGGACCTTAGGTTGTCTAACAACCTTGAGACAAATAGTCTCGCCGAGTTTACACATTTCGCTACATGTAGTAAAACTCCCAAGAGCGATTGTAGTTGCTTTCTGCTCATGGAGCGTCGGCGAGCGTAGTACTGGATCTTTCCTTTCACTTCTTGTAGTTTAGCAGGTGGTACTGAGATGGTCATTTTCTTCGCGTTTATGTCCACCCCGAGCCACTGGACTTCTTGTGCCGGAGGCTGCAGCTTGTCTACCGCCTCAGGCAGGCCTAGGTACGCCAGTAGGTTGCGTGCTGCTTCATAGTCTTCTCGGGCTCTGGAAAGATTGGGTGAAATAATAAGTAGATCGTCGAGATACATTCTACTGTAAATTCCCCGTTCTCCCAACAGTTCTACTATCGTGTCGGCGACACGTTGCATATGAGATGCACTGGCCCTAGACCCAAAGGGTACGCTCAGGTCTAGGAAAAATTTTGAGTCCCAGTTTAGGCATAGTAGCGGGTAGTCTCCTGGGTCCGTGACCAGGTTTTTGTATGCCCGGGAGATCCACCGTAGAGAGGTAGGCCCCCGTCCCCACCTGGGCCAGATGTGTGACGGCCTGTTGGACTGTTGGCAAACTGTGATTTCTTACTACCCCATTTACGGTATTTTTATAAATATAAGCATTAATTGAATTCTCGGCCGGGAAAGTCATGTCGGAGATAATTCTCCGTGCTTCTGAGTCCTTTTTCGGTCTCGTCATAAGGGGAGACACGTGTGCCCATGTACTGAAGGGTGGGGTGGGGAAAGGTCCTATCAACGCGCCCAGGCTCTTCTCTTTTTCTACGTATCCGTCAACGTGTGCACTGTACTGTTCTGCACTGGGATGGTTGGGGGTAGTTGTAGTGTCCGAGGTTGGGCCCATGTAGCCCAGGGGAAATCCATATTTGATAAAGTCTAACAGATCGGCCTTTGCTGGGTTTGAACCTATGAGTGCATCCCATGCTGGGATATTTAATCCGCTGGGGACTGGTATGCGTGCTGATAGTGCATTTGGTAGGCCGGTACTTTTAACAGTGTTATAGATCATTGCAATTTCGGGGTGGGAATCAGCATATTTGAACTCTGGCCAATTATCGATTCTATACTGGCGGAACGCCATGGGAGAAATATCTACAGAGAAGTCAATTACATTTTTCTCACACATTTGACGGATTTTATCAAAGTCCGGAGCCGTACCTTGAGTGGTGTGTGCTTCCTGGCGAGGCCCGCTGTGAGGTTTGTGCCCTGCCCGTTCAGTTTCAAGTAGATCGGGCGCGGGTTTGGTCGTATTTACATCTTTGGTAGGCGGGTTGTATCCGCTGCGTATCATCTCGTTCACTGTCTGTTCTACACCGGGGTGAGGCGCTTGTAAAACCTCCCGTTCGGCGTTTGTTGTGCTTTCATGTTGTTGACCGTTGTTGTGTACACGCCGAGTTGTGACATTTGGCGCCAAATCAAGATGGCGGGATGTGTGTACTACGTCACCGCTTTTGTGTCCGTGTACGGGAGCTGTGACGTCATGCGTTTGTGCGGGGATTCCCCTCTGCCGCGTCCCCACGTGGCTTTGTTGTGGTGTGACGTCATCGCTTCGTGCGTAGACAACGTGGTGCGGGTCGCGTTGCATGCCATTGTCGGCATGTAACATGGATTCGTATATAGTTGGGAATTGTTTGTGGGATAAACGATCGTCATGTACAGAATCTGAGCAACCTGCGTCGCCGACTGCGTGTGTCGGGACGCAGCTTACCCGTTTTTTGATGGCTGTTGCTGGTTGCTGCTCTGTTGTTGTTGTTGTTGCTGCGGGGCTCTGTTTTGGTTCCCCTGCGACCACGTGTTCTGTGACCACGTGGCGGTGTTGTTGTTTTGCTGGGGGGCGTGGTCGCGTGTCTTGTTCTGGCATATAACAAAGCTATGGTTGTTCTGTCTGCCCCTGGTGGCGCAATATGCGCAGAAATGTACCTTTCTGTTATTCTGATCTCCGTGGTGGGTCTCGAACCTACAACCCTTTTGTGAGTTATAGTCCTGGCATGGCTGTTCACCTGGGCGTGAATTGTTCTGGTAGGTGTTGTGTTGCTGTGTGTGACCTGACCCATGACCATGACCCTGGTTCTTGGAGGAATGACCCTGCTGGCCGCCCCCGGAGTTGGCACCCCCATTTCGTCTACCCCCTCCCGTAAAGGAAATCTCAACCCTGGAGTTCTGTATAGCCTGAAAGTCTGCCCATTGAAATTTGTTCTTTTCTACGTCATCAAAGACCCTATCTGACCAGCGTCTGACGTCTGGCCAGTACCTGCAGAGTGCATCCCGTGACACGTTATTCACATGTCGCAGGATTAGTTGCCTCTCCTCGGCGGACCAGGCACTGTCCTCGTCCTGTACCAGAGCGAGGGAGGCGTCTATGTACTCCTGTGCACCTAGATCCCCTTTCACGTCCAGTTTTTGCTTGAGGGTATGACAACTGTCCCTCTCAATGTACATGTAGGGCTTAGGTTTTGTGCGGTGTGGGATGACTGAAGTCATAAAGCATGTCTTACTTACCCTCGCTTGACTGACGCTCGTACCTCTCCCTTTCTAGAAGTTCCTGCACGTAGTCCCTCGCTGCCGTGTCCGCCCGTAGATCCGCTGCTGTTGGGACGGCGGTGTGGCGCGAGGGTGCATTTGTTGTCGGCTGTCGGGGAGGGGTGAGGCCGGGCGTCGTTGTGCCCGTTTGCACGGGCGGTGGCGCGTTGTTGTCGGTCCGTGCTGGCGCTCGCTCCGTGGATCTGTGCCTCCAGTAGGTTCACCCTACTCGCTAGTACTGAGTCTGTGGTGGAGGCACGGGACACGCTGGACATGGCTGAGGCGGCTGACGGGTGTCTTGTGCGTTGCATTGCTATGGACGCCATGGACGCATTCCTGTGGCGGGAAACCTGGGACGCGGCCGGTGTCGGCGTCTGTGTCGGTCTGCCCGGGACCGAGCTCCGGCGGTGTCTCGTATTCGGGAAATTGATTGTACCCGAGCTGCTGCTGCTGGAGGAATCGTACGCTCCGTTTATGGTTGCGTCCAATCGTGACTCCATTCGTCTGTTCTCCTCCCTTAGGCGCTGTAGATCGTCCTCGATCTGTGTGTTCAGACGCTGTGTCCTGAGGCGAGTGCCGTGAGGCGAGACATTTGCTGCCCTGCCCGGCATGGTGATCGCCTGTGCGCCGTGGAGTTGTCCTTAATGTTAATCCAAGGTAAAATAGATTGTAAAATGTTCTTAAAATCAATACTGTGCGATTTTAAGAAGTTGTATTCTCCCGCTCTTTTTGTGAACAAAGGAATGTGCTGTAGAGCGTTCGTGCAAACCGTGCTGAGTAGCGGACGGTCCGTTGGAGAATGGTGGTACATGTACTGGAGTTAAACAGGTGAGTGTGTAGTTCTCAGATTTCCCGTAGGGGGCGTCAATGAGAACCCATAGCCTCAAACAGAGGCGATGAGCTTACTTATATTAAACAGAAATATGCTTCTGTTCCATATTTTTATAATAAACCCATGTATCTCATGTACTATAGGCCGATAGTTACATTGGCATCACTGTACAAATAACAAACAATATAGAGTATAATGTCATATGAACATGTATGAAAGTATGAATCTACCTCTAGTAATAACATTTGCATATAGTAAGTGGGTATAACTGGTCATCCGCTGACTGGTGGCATGCTTTCCACAGGCAGTGACCAGTTGTCAGCACCAATAGATATATAGCATGCATAATATTAATTAACGAGCACCACAATTGACCTGTGTGAAACGGGTGATATATTTGATTAGCATTATACTATAGCACCTTGCCTCTTTAATAGAAGTCTTGTGTGTTAGGGACCACATGTGCAATCAGTTATTATAATCTTAATTTTTGAATTTTACTTTTTGTTATTTTGTTTTAATCTCTTATTTTTTTGGGTTTGGTTCTAGCATGAATCTAAATAACTGGATATGAAACCATCTACCTGGCTTGTGCATGTCCGCTATGGCACCCCCCATGCCCCCTGGTGAGTAGAGGCTGAACTACTGAAAGTGTCACCCCCAGGAGATAATTTTTTTAGGTCACTTAAATTTGTTCTAGAACCACAATTCCAAATGATTCCGAAAGCCCTTGTCTTATTCTTCGGGATTGAAGTGATTTCAAATCATTATGAGTAGGGGGGAGATTTTATTAGGGGTCCCAAAATTGGCTAATTTTTAGAAAAAAACCTCAAAATTTGGAGCCTAATTTGAAAAATACCCCCTTTCAATATCCCAATCAAACAAGCTGGGTCAGAAACTACAATCCAAGACCTTTCCAACACAGTTTGTATTGAAGAGCTGCGACTATCTTGAGTCTTCTAAATAAATTATCCCCTGACGGTCGTTTTAAGAGAAATCCACCCCAACTGACCACTTACTCCAAAATGTCACCCTCAGGAGATAATTTTCTTTTGTCACTTAAAATTGTCGTAGGGCTACAATTCCAAATGATTCAGAAAGCCCTTGTCTTGTTCTTTGGGACTGAAGTCATTTCAAACCATTATGAGTAGGGGGGAGTTTTTATTAGGGGTCCCAAAATTGGGTAAATTTTCAGAAAAAATCTCATAAGTTGGAGCCTTATTTCGAAAAATACCCTCTTAAAATATCTCCATCAAGCAAGGTGGGTCAGAAACTACAATTCAAGACCTTTCTAACGCACTTTGAATCAAACTGCTGTGACCATTTTAAGTCTTCCAAAAAAATTATTTCCAATGAGTCACCAAATTCGTTAGTTCATTTTTTACTCACCAGGGCACCTCATTTATTGACCCTCAGGAGATAATTTTTTTAGGTCACTTAAATTTGTTCTAGAACCACAATTCCAAATGATTCCGAAAGCCCTTGTCTTATTCTTCGGGATTGAAGTGATTTCAAATCATTATGAGTAGGGGGGAGATTTTATTAGGGGTCCCAAAATTGGCTAATTTTTAGAAAAAAACCTCAAAATTTGGAGCCTAATTTTAAAAAATACCCCCTTTCAATATCCCAATCAAACAAGCTGGGTCAGAAACTACAATCCAAGACCTTTCCAACACAGTTTGTATTGAAGAGCTGCGACTATTTTGAGTCTTCTAAATAAATTATCCCCTGACGGTCGTTTTAAGAGAAAATCCACCCCAACTGACCATTTACTCCAAAATGTCACCCTCAGGAGATAATTTTCTTTTGTCACTTAAAATTGTCGTAGGGCCACAATTCTAAATGATTCAGAAAGCCCTTGTCTTGTTCTTTGGGACTGAAGTCATTTCAAACCATTATGAGTAGGGGGGAGTTTTTATTAGGGGTCCCAAAATTCAGTAATTTTTAGAAAAAAAAATCTCAAAATTCGGAGCCTTATTAAAAAAATACCCCCTTAAAATATCTCCATCAAGCAAGGTGGGTCAGAAACTACAGTTCAAGACCTTTCTAACGCACTGTGAATCAAACTGCTGTGACCATTTTAAGTCTTCCAAAAAAATTATTTCCAGTGAGTCACCAAATTCATTAGGTATTACTTTTAGTTCCGGATTCTGCCACCTGCTGGGTGGGGGCGCTACAGTCACCCATACCACAGCTGTCAGACTAAAGTGCTACAGGGAAGCCAATCCAGTGTATTTAGATTCATGGTTCTAGGCTTTCTTTTAGATTTCCGATCAGGCCTGAATTTGTTCATTTAATCATATATAGTCTATAATAGAGCTACAGTCTACTGTACCCTCCATGATTTAAAGGGGCAATCTCACCACTCACACTTAACCACATAGTAGACTAGAACAGTACTAGAATTGTGAGTGGGATTATGCTTCGTGATTACCACTTTATTATGGTGCAGAACTTTGACAGGTTTGACAGGACAAGGGGGTCTTTGCTATTCAATAGTTCACCGAAGGTGGGTACACATGGGCGAGGTGTTATATGGTCGGTAATTAGAAATGCCCGTTCCTTGTTAAATATGTCACATTGAAACAGGTAATTCGTCCCCACTGACTCCTGAGTCAGGCTGAGCCGGAGATTCATTCAACAGTCAGGACAAGTTGTGATTTTAAACACCAGAGTTTTGACTGATACACCACTATGCACCCCACATTCTACATACATACACGTTCTACGGGAACATGCACTAGCTATTATAAGCATGCAATACACTCACAGTGAATATCCAGGGTTATTTTAAGCGTCAAAACGTTGTTCACACGCTCAAGATTTGCAAAGAGATGTTGTGGTTTCCTTTGCAGGTTGCGGTCAAACCATATGGTTTGTAAAGGGGCACCTGCCGAAAACAAGTTACAGGCCTGCCGGAGTGGGGTAGGTGCGCGACTCATAGTTGTAACTCGGCTTCAGTGTTAAAATAGTGCTGTACGGCTGTGATACGATGTATCATAAGGAAACAATATTTTCAATATCATATAACACTAATTGAAAGGATTTAATTGTATTTTTTTATATCATGAGAGATTGATGATATATTTATTATTTGCTATACGAAATAACAATCGCGCAGCAGTACTGATATAACTGTTTTGCCGGGCAGTCTCGCGGCGAATACACGTGCAGAAAGTTGCATCAGGATGGCAGAAAGCATGGATAAGTACACAAAACTCGCCGAACAGGCGGTAAGTAAACGTGCATGTAGCAGATCTAGTCTGTCAGGGATGTAATGTTGTTGGAGGAACCCTGTAGCACTGTTGTTCATTCTTGAAATTGCTGTCCTCAGAAAAATACCAGTGTGACAAGCTGTCAGTGTCACTCACGAGTCAGGACTCACTCACTCAGCCGCCAGACTCCTTTCAATTCACTGACCACTTCTTCACTGACTGAGCTGTCAGTGCCAAAACCATTCACTCACTTAGTCAGTGCTATGTTAGCTACTAGCTGCAGTTGAAGTTTCAGCTTGGAAACATAAATTTCAGTATGAGTATCGAAATCTTTGATAACTGGAATGTTCCTTAATTTGAAAGTTTGGCGATCTCATTAAAAATCATTTGGCATTTTCAAGAGAGATTATTTTGGGGTTCCCGCCCTTTTTTTTTCAATATTAAAGTATATTTTGATGTAGGCTTACCAAGTGCATCAAGTATATACTATACTCTACTATACTATAGGTGTCATGCACAAAACATTGATATGAACTGTGAGAGAAATAAAATGATATTAAATTGATATTTCAAATATCAAAATGAATTTTACATGGGACAGTTTTCAATCATCAATGTGTTTATTTCTAGGCCTTGTAAAATGTATAATAATGACCTCTATCATTAATACCCATCCTAGCTGACAGAAAAGAGGCTTTTATGTAGATTTTCTGATTTATTATGGTTATTACTGCAATCAAACAATATTTGAAAAAATGACATAATTTCTGGGGTAACTTGAGACGCTTCATAGTGTGAGTTATAAAGCTATTAATTGGTGCGGCAATATAATTCCATCAATGTGAGACTGAAGTTGTCATTGCCTTCTGCAATATAGTGTGTGTTTCTGAGGCAATATAGTGTGTGTTTCTGAGGCAATATAGTGTGTATTTCTAAGGCAATATAATTATAGTGAATATAGTGTGTGTTTCTGAGGCAATAGTGTGTGCGTTTCTGAGGCAATATAGTGTGCGTTTCTGAGGCAATATAGTGTGTATTTCTGAGGCAATATAGTGTGTGTTTCTGAGGCAATATAGTGTGTGTTTCTGAGGCAATATAGTGTGTGTTTCTGAGGCAATATGGTTAGCGTTCCCGAGGCAATATAGTGTATGTTTCTGAGGCAATATAGTGTGTGTTTCTGAGGCAATATGGTGTGTGTTTCTGAGACAATGTGTGTTTTTCTGAGGCAATGTCGTGTGTGTTTCTGAGGCAATATAGTGTGTGTTTCTGAGGCAATATAGTGCGTGTTTCTGAGGCAATATAGTGTGATTCTGAGGCAATATAGTGTGTTTCTGAGGTTATATAGTGTATTTCTTAGGCAATATACAGTGGGTTTCTGAGGCAATGTAGTGTGTGTTTTTTGAGGCAATATAGTATGTTTCTGAGGCAATGTGTGTTTTTCTGAAGCAATATAGTGTTTCTGAGGCAATATAGTTTGTGTTTCTGAGGCAATATAGTGTAGGTTATCGTTACAAGAATGCGTTCGGTGATTGCTGCGTTGCTTACAGGAGGCGGAGATTGCGGCACTGGAGGCGGAAGTGGCGCTCCTCTCTGACCCAGCACGGATCCTGGCCGAGGGCATGGTGACCCCCGAGTTGGAGGGACTGAGGACCGAGAACGCCAAGCTCCTCTACCAGATCAACCACCTCAAACGGGTAAACTAGCTGACTTTTTGCCGTAAAAATTGAGTTCGACTTTAGGG
Organism: Harmothoe impar; assembly: GCA_947462335.1. Taxonomy (NCBI): domain Eukaryota; kingdom Metazoa; phylum Annelida; class Polychaeta; order Phyllodocida; family Polynoidae; genus Harmothoe; species Harmothoe impar. The sequence goes on from OX381710.1 coordinate 12,732,478, forward strand.
AGTGCTCATTTTTTAACAACAGGGAGGGGGGTGTAAAAAATTTGGACCCCTTGACCGGGGGGGGTAAAAAATTTAGACCCCTCTTGGGGGGGGGGGCAAAAAAATTCAACCTGTTTTGAGGGAAAAAGCCCGCGCGTTACTATGCTACAAAGGGGCGCGAATGCGCGCAATCTTTGGCCTGCCGGGGGGGGGGGTAAAAAAATTTTGACCCCTCTAGGGGGGGTGGTGAAAAGATTTCGCGCGCTCCGTGGGAAATCTCACCACCCCCCCTGTTGTTAAAAAATGAGCACTCCCTTAATTAGTTTAAAACTCTTTTTTTGAGAGTTTACTAAGGCCAAAAAAAAAAGAAGTTGTGTTCAGGTAACATGGCCCAAAAAAGAAATAGGGTAGGTAGGTCGAATTTTCTTCTTTTTTTTTTACCATTTTTTTTTACGGATTTGGAGACCAAATTCCTCCGATTTTCGTATAATTTCAGTAAAAAAAAATTGTAAAATTGTTTCCAAAATTAGACGTGCATGAGGACACTTATAGTAAACCAAGGGCATACTAAAGTTAGAGGCAGGTCCAAATATCAAGTTTGTTTTCTCATTCCATTATGGCCCCAGCATTATTCTCCACGTATAAATATTAAAACATAAAAAAGACTTTATTCTGTTAGCTTCCCCTTGGTCGGTTAGACTCCAGAGTTATCCATGACCTGCATTCATGTATCAGAGATGCCACTTTTCCTGGTTTTGTAGGAATTCCTGCAATTTTGCTTGAATTTCTGCATTGAAAAAATGTAATTTCCAGTGCAAATATCGCCAGAAGTATGAGTTTCCCTACTCTTTGTCCACCAGGGAGTGACATCTCTGGTGTATCATGACACCCAAGGGTATATAATAATGTTCAAAGCACTATGCGGCCCTTAGGCCACACTTTTTTTTTTATTTGGGTTACGGGCCCGCCGCACTAGGAAAGGCCAAAATCGGAATAAAAATAAAATTTGGAATTTACACTTTTTTTTTATTATTCCCTCCGATCTCTATTCCAGAGGAAACAAAATAAAGAAAAAAATAAAAGATATGTAGTATGATATACCAATGGAAAGCTAAAATCAACAGGAAAACAACCATCTACCTGTCATTTAGGTAAAATGGGAACACAAATTTTCTGAACTTTTGAAGTACTTTTTTTCAATATTTCTGTTCACTTAGAAAATATTGTTTTAAAATATTGGATCGTCCTTTCTTTTGTTGATTTTTATTTTATATTTCCCTCCGTCATTGGTATATTTAAACTTTCCGTGTAGCAAATAAATATAATACCCATGGGCCAACTTTTATTTTATTTTTTATTTCTTTTATTTCGTCCTCCGTGCGTTGATAAATTATTGAGGTGTCCGTAACCCAAATTTAAAAAAAAGTGTGGCCTTAACGGGTTAAGTATCACTATTAATTTCCCCACACTGTGGCCCTCGTATACACTGATTGAAAATATGAAATCCTGCAAAATCGCAATCAAGAAGGACTATCCTGATTGTTTTATTTAATGTAGTTTCTTTTTTATCACAAAAATTTACTCATTTTGAAACTTTACCCTACTATTTCATCTCTTATCTCATTGTTATTTGAAACACTCCTGTATTCTATGCAAGTTATTACCGGTAGGTTATAACCACAGATGCAACATATGGCTAGAATAACAAGTGCTCGTCATACTGTATATTTATGGAAATAATTGTATAATGATGATATCATCAGAGGTGCCAGCGGAGAGAAGGCAAAGCGCCAATACGCTGATTATTAATACATTTCATATTTACCACGTATTTTGAAGGTACTACTAGACCCAATAAAAACCTTAAAAAAAAACAAATAAAAAAACTTTATTCTATGTTTGTGTTTGTCGTACAGAGTATAGCGGAGGAGGAGGCCAAGTCGTCCGGCACCATGCGTAGTCTGCTGCATGATGTAGAGGCCTTGTTCCGGGGCGCGATCCGCGCTGCCTACCCCGCCCTGCCCAACCCCTCCCTCATGGTGACCGCCAGCACCAACCTCAAGTTTGGGGACTACCAGTGTAACAGCGCCATGGCCATCGCAGCCGTAAGCTTCTCCTTTTTTTTTCTTTAAAAGAAATGAATATAGACATTACCTTAAATCTAGGCTTGGTTTAATCTAAATAATGTTCTCTTTTTTTCTGAAAAAAATACGGGTACTGTAAAACCTTTGATAAACCGACCATCTTTGGGGATTCTAGGCCCGATTCGGCGTATAGCATTGTTTCAAAGAGGGGATCGGCTTATAAGGGAGTCTTTGTAATCAAGTAAATTATAGTTGATTCATTTAAATTCTATCACGGTACAGTTAAGAATATATCAAAGGGCCCATCTTATCATCATCAAATCTTAAACTGCACAACCAAAAAGTATTGAGAATTTCATAACTTGATATTGTTTTGAAATTGCAGCAACTCAAGGGACTCGGTCAGAAGTCGTCTCCACGTGAAATCGCACAGAACATCATCAACAAAGTCCCGGCCAGTCCACTGGTGGAAAAGGTACGTCACGACACAGAGTTGTCGGAAGATGGTTTTATGTACATGCAGTATAACTTAAATTAATTAAATGTTTAACCTGTATAACGGAAAAATCTGGTAATGTTTATGTATCACTGATTCGAAATCTATTTGAAAGGACTGTCTTTAAGATTTGTCTCCTTGACAACCTTAAAATCCCTCTTTTGAAGACAGACTTATTTTGGGGATTTATTTTTCCAAACCAGGGATTCATCTTAGAGGCGGGGTTTTCTTATGTATGATTAATGAAAGAAACATTTTAAGTGTTTTTTCTCATACAAGGGGGTCGTCTTAAAGTTAAAGGTGAGGTCGTCTTAAAGGAGGGGTTTTACGGTAGGTACAAGTAAGGACAGAGAAGTGAATAAAAGTGAAAGGGAGGGTCTCTTTTGTTGTTGTTATACACCACAAAGTCATACGTTTCAAACATAAGCCTACCCAAGGGGTGGGGAGTTAGCTCAGGCAGTAAAAGGTTCGTCTGGCACCTACAACATCGTGGGTCCGAGACTCAGCAGCGCCCCGTTGATTGAGCTGCGACCTCCCCCCTACTGTGGTAGACATACAGCATATCAAAGGCCTGTCCATCTCACACTGTGCCGATGTAGTGTGGGGTGTAAAAGAACCATTGTCTCGGTCAAAGTGTAGGGGCATGCTTTCTATCTTCAGTCACCTCATAGATTTAATCACCATCACTACCCTTGAAATGACCATAGCTGTTAATTAGGGCGTAAAGCAAACCAACAACCAACCAACTGAGCCTACCCAAACCCCAGTTCTCACGTCTCCCGTGTCTGTCCCCTACAGATAGAGATAGCGGGTCCAGGTTTCATCAACGTTCACGTGAAGAAGGACTACGTGGCAGCTCAAATCACCGAGCTCCTCCAGAAAGGCGTCCGTCCTCCCAACGTGGGCCGCCTGCGCCGAGTCATCGTTGACATGTCCTCACCCAACATCGCCAAAGAGATGCACGTAGGCCACCTCAGGTACACACCCGGCTCAGTATAAACAAATTATCAATATAAAACAAAAATAACTACTCGGTAGAATTATGATCCATGGTTAATTGAGCGAAGAAAGATGTCAATAGAGAATGTTGTAAATAAAGTAGTACGGTAGGGAAAAACTTACACCAAAATTAGTAAAATTCGTCATCATTTTATAAAAAATTGACAAAGTGCATTTAGGATACTTCACAATATTTAATGAAAAAAAGTCATATTTATAAATACTAGAAGGTGCAGATTATGTTCAGAAATTAACCAGTATTAGTCCGGATCCATTCATCCAAATATGCTTTTCATTGGTTTTCATGAAATATATCACTCATGGATAGAAAAAAGTTGAAAAATGAATTGTACATGTCAGTGATCTTTCAAAGACCTACCGTATGTTAGATATAGATAATGTTATTTATTGTGTTTTTTTTCTCTATTTTTTCAATTTTTCAAATATTATTTTTGGCTGCAGGTCAACCATTATTGGGGAGAGCATCTCGCGGCTGTACAAGTTTGTGGGACACGACGTGCTGAAGTTGAACCACCTCGGTGACTGGGGGACTCAGTTTGGGATGCTCATCGCGCATCTCCAGGACCGCTTCCCAAACTACCGCACCGTGTCGCCCCCTATAGGCAACCTGCAGGCCTTCTACAAGGTAAGGACAAAAAAGGATTTTGAAATTTGAAATTATAATTCATTAATTCATGCATCATACCCCAGGTCGTCATGATGCACAAAAGCAGCCCGGCGGGTTACTCGTTGGGGCTGCATGGGTGCATCATGACGACAAATGTCATCTTTTTATTTAGCGTCATGCAGTCCTTAAAGATAAATACGAATAAAATAATAAATCATAAAAAATGTTTGCAGGAGTCCAAGACTCGTTTTGATAGCGAGGAAGACTTCAAGAAGCGAGCGTACGCCAACGTGGTCAAACTACAGAGTTACGATGATGACGTCATCAACGCTTGGAAACTCATCTGTAGCGAGTCGCGTAAAGGTAGGTCCCCTCGTCACATATCATGGCTCACACCAGTCAGTTAAAAGTCAAGTTGTCTTTTTTTGCTTCAAAAGTCAGTTAAATGTCAGTTTAAAAAAAAATTGTCAGTTAATTTCTAGATTTCTGGAAAAATGTCAGATAAAAAAGTGTTCTTAGCAAAACTTATGGTATGCACCATTTGACTTTTAGATCTGGGTATGTTTATACTCGAAATGCGAGTTACCCCACAGCATTTATGGTACTAAATGTGTCAGTTAAATGAATTCTCTGTCAGTTAAAAATCAGTTAAATGCCAGTAAAAACTGTGACTGAAAAATAGTGGGAACCCTGCATATTGTGATGATAAAACTACTGGTAATGACGTAAGCATGTCTTGATTTGTGACTCAGCGTTCAACTGTGACCTGGTAAAAGCGCCTTTAAAAAAACATCTTCACTATAATCTCATGTTACTGATTGTATCAAAACCCCACCTAAAAACCAAACCCCTAGTTTGAGAGAAAAAAAAACTGCTTTTATGGGGAAAAACGCCTTTTTTTTCTCTTATAGGCAGGGTTTTGCGGCATTGGCTACAACGAAGTACATTTCCCTAACCTTCGCTGGCTGTGTGGTGTTTCAGAGTTCATGAAGATCTACGAGCGTTTAGATGTGGAGGACCTCGTGGACCGGGGGGAGAGCTTCTACCAGCCTCGGATGAACAAAGTCGTCAAACAACTGCAGGACGATGGTGAGTCAAGTAACCCTTTAAGGATGGCATCATGCCATTACCCTTTAAGGACGGATGTCGCTAAAATTTGACATTTATCGTTATGATGCACCAATGCAGCCCTGCAAAATTGGTGCATCATGTCGACCATCCGGGAGTGTCTTAACCCCATAGGGTCGGCATAATGCTTGAATGCAGCACTAGTATCATGTCGTCCGTAAAGGGTTAATGCATCGATCATGCCCTTTGTCGTCATGATGCATGAATGCAGCCTTGGCTACTAACTCACCATTGCTGCATTCAAGCACCATGCCGACCTACAGGGTCGAGAAACTCCCAGAGGGTTGGCATGACGCACTAATGCAGCAACGGCAAGTTAATCGCAGGAATTTACTAAATGCATTTCTTTAACAAGAAAAATGTGGCTTTGACCACAGTCGGGGTTGCAGCCCCCAACCTGGCCTCTATAAGCAGCTCTGTCAACTCGGATCCTCTACTAGCCGCTACTAAAATGTATCAATTCGATCGCCGCTACTAAAATGTATCAATTCGATCGCCGCTACTAAAATGTATCAATTCGCCGCTACTAAAATGTATCAAATCGCCGCTACTAAAATGTATCAATTCTAAAATGTAGCAGCACTGCTGTTGCCTAGTTACACGCACAGTGTGTGACGTCTTACATCACAGGGCCGATTGTGGAAATGAAAATAATATACTGCATAACGCCGTCTAGGATCTAGATCTATAAACTAGATCAATAAACTTGATTTATAAATCTCCCACATACAGGGCCTACTTTAATTTTGAACTATTAAAGACACCTATGGTGTCAAGTGTTGTGTCTATTATTTTCATTGTCATAATCCGCCTTCTGACGTCACAGGAGCCCCATGCAGCGCCCAGGCAAAACGAAAACATTAATAGGGTTGCCATGACGTTGCTGCGCAACGTCAGGTCGCTACGCTCCGGGGCAACCCCAAAAAATAAACAACACAACTAGAATCCCAAGCTTGGTTTTAATGTTGGCTTTATTGTATTGAATATCGAGCCTACATTTTTACGTTAGACAGTCTACATCAGGGTTGAAGTAAAACCCCTCCTTTAAGACGACCTCACCTTTAAGACGAACCCCATGTATGAGAAAATAATTTAAGTTGATTTCATCTTAAATCCTACATAAGAAAACCCCACCTTTATAACGACCCCCTTGTTAGGGAAAATAAATCTCAATACTCTGCACCTCAACATGGTGCCCTCGGCAAAATCATAATCAAATATCACCTTACCCTGGTAAGTCTCATTTAAGTTCACAATTTTACGGTAAAAAAAAAAGAGACAAGAAAAATAATCTCCCCACTTTCCGCTTCTCAGGTCACCTGGAGTTGGACGATGGCCGGTACATCATGTGGCCGGGTCCGGGGCACACGGTACCTCTCACCATCATAAAGAGTGACGGCGGGTACACGTACGACACCTCTGACGTCACCGCGCTCCACCAGAGGATTACCGAGGAGAAGGCTGACGTCATTCTGTACGTCGTGGACGCCGGACAGGTGAGGCACTTGGGTCCCTTGATTCTGATGTCTTGGATTGCGGGATTTTAAAGAATTTATTTTATTGATGGGGAGAGGGCATGGGGTTCTTGCTGTTTTATTCGGATTTCCTAGGGTTTTTTGGAAGCCCCCTGTGATTTGCAGAGATGTAACTGGTCAGGGAAATAGGGATTTCAAAGTTTAGATATACACTGAAAATAGCGGGTAAAGGGCAATTACCGGTAATTACCTTTCCAGGGATTTTGGCAATACCCAACTTACATCTCTGGATTTTTACAGATCCAGCAAGAAAATATCTTACCATTAATTATTATGGGGGGGGGGGGGGTGTCTTCGTCTCTGGAGGGGCTCTATCCCATGCAAATTACCCAAAATGCCACTCAGATAATAGGTTCTGGCTGCTTCTTAGTTTTTCATCAAGGGGACAGAACAAAGGGTGCAGAAAAGCAGTGAAATGACGATAAAAATCCCCACCCTTCACCAGTGTGCTTTAACCTGTCACAATGCACTCACTAGGTGGCAGCAGAGTGTCGTGGTGCTGCACAGTCTGCGGCAGAGAGTAGTCTCTGCATGCCTCAAGTCTCCAACATAGCCTTCACTCTCCAGCAGAGGTTTGGTGCTGACTAACTATGGGTGGCGGCCATTATCCACCGGTGGATATTGGAGAGTGATGGAGAGCTGAAGCTTACAGAGATATAAATCAACGACACTGGTGGAGACGTCTATTGGCAATATCTCGCGATAGATTGGGTGCTGCATACAGTTGGTGTAGTTCGGGCACTGTCCACTAGGGGGTGCGGCGGTGCTGTGTCTGTCACCACATGGGTGTACAGTAGAGCAAGAGGTGGGGAGGGCGAAAACATTAAACATTAATGAAACAATTCAACCATATTCGAGCGCGGTCCTATAGATAAGAGGACGTGGGGTGGGCGATCAAAGTAAAGGAAATGACTACAGTATAACCAATCATCGATTAAACTACAGTACCAGTACTGTAGTTTCTTGCCATCCAATGCACCCACTTTTGGCAGTACCGTAAAACCTATCTGACAAGACGACCTCCCTCATAAGCCGACCCCCCAGTTTGAAAGAGTTGAAAAGCCGAATTCTAGGTAGTTTAATCAGCTTTAAACTATAATGAATGGATAATTAACCTCCCTTAAAAGCCGATCCCCCACTTTGAGAGGAAAATATAAGCCGAATTAAACCTATAAGTAACAAAAAAATGTCGGCTTATCAGAGAGGTTTTACAGTGCTGTAGTTTCTTGCCATCCAAGGCACCCACTAAAATAAACGTGTTATTTCCCCCAGAACACCCACTTGACGGGATGTTACGCAGCAGCACGGAAGATGGGTCTGTACGACCCGACCAAGACACGCGTAGAGCACATCGAGTTTGGTGTGGTCCTAGGAGAAGACAGGTAGGACAGCAATTACTGTTAGTCTACTAACCCAATAAGGGGCATACCGGTAGTAGCGCTGTAACCCTTTAAGGACGGTACAATGCATTAATGCATCATGCTCACCATATGGTTGGGACACTCCTGAAGGGTCAGCTCTGCAGCACTGATGAGTTCCTTGCCGGGACTGCATTGATGCATCATGGCGACAAGTGTCATATTTTAGGAACATCTGTCCGTAAAGGGTTACTGTCCTTGGTCATCATGATGCACGGATGCAGCCCTGGTGAGTAACTCGCTAGACTTGCTTGAATGCATGATGCTCATCCCTCAGGAGTGTATCAACCCTCCCAGGGTTGGCTTGAGTGCAGCCTTGGCAAGTGACCGAGGAACTCGCCAGGGATGCATTTCTACTGCATGTATCAACCCTGTCAGGGTCAGTATGATGCTCGAATGCAGCACTGGCGAGTAACTTGCCAGGGCTGCATTCATGCATCGGTATTACCCTGCAGGGTAGGATCGAAGGGTCGGCATGATGTATAAATGCAGCACTGGCGGGCAACTTGCCAGTGCTGCTCCAATGCATCATGACGACAAAGGACATAGCGGCCATTCACCTTTTGAGGACACTAAAAATATGACATTGGTCGTCATAATACACCAATGGAAGCCGGGTGAGTAACTCGCTGGTGCTGCATTGGTGCATCATGACGACCCTACCAGAGTGTCCCAGCCCCCTGGGGTTGGCATCAAGGCATGACGCCGCCTTTAAAGGGTAAAGGGGTTGATTACATCTTAATATGTGCCTGATCACAGTTTGGTTTTCAGGCGGAGATTCTATTTCGCAGAACCTAATGTGACACACTGCCTGCTTCACAAACTAGATGCCTTCTTAGTTCCCGTATTCTCCACAGAGGGGCATCACTGTACCATGCCAACAGTGCCGGCCAACAAGATCCACAAACCATTAGCACACTTGGAAGATATATCTGTAATAGGTGTTGGCTGGGTTTATAGAAGGACCTGCCCTAGGCGGGGCAGGGGAGGGTACTGCCTTCTTTAATAGCCCGATTCTTGTTTGCTTGTGTCCGGTGGTATCTCTATCTGTGTGTACATAGTGCGTTTTTAACCTGTTCATCTTTATATCTATGTACAAATCATCTTCATATCATCCTTATAGATATGTGCTTATAATGATGTCATCACAGACAAATTGATAAGGAAACTTTATCATTGGCATAATTCCTAACACAGCAGGCGCTTATAAAATAATTTTTATGGCGTTTTAGTCAGTTTAACTGTCTCAAAAAGCTTGAAATTTGAGCCTTTGTCTAAAAATGTCCTTAAAAGGTGGAGGGGGGGGGGGCGCTTATTAGGGAGAGGGTGCTTATTACGTCGAATACAGTAAATATCCTCAAACTTTGAATTCTTACTGCTCCACCAAGAGTCGGGTATTTAGGGCCTTATATAGCAGAGGTGGGTTTTTGAAGTAAAGCGAGGCAGTGGTTGGTTTGCACAGTAGGCCAGTATACCGTAGTTTACCCCATGGCTGGGGCAGGCAATTTACTTTTCTAACTCATGTCTTTAATCCAGCCGTTTCACAGCAACATTAGATTTCGTTGTTATCACGACTAAGCAAACTCCAGCGCACCAATAATTTCACCGACATTTTGTCGATATCGTATTAAGGATTATGGCAGGCAGATTTAGACGCCTATTATAGCAAGCAATTACATGCGGCAAACTCGATTTCACCACTGTGATGGGCCGCCATATCCACTTGTCTCCAACATCACGGATCCCTCTGATCTTTGTTTTTCTCTTCTCGGTATTTTTCTCCTTTCTCTCGCCTCGGCACCGATCCCTATTTGATTTGCGCCTCTCACAAGTCATTCAGCGGAAATCTCCTTTTGTCGCGGCGAGTTGGAGAAGCTTGCCTCTGTCGGGCCTCTCAGTAGATCTAACCCTCTAAAGGCCGCATGGTGCTTTAATGCATCATGCCCTATATTGTCATGATGCATGAATGCAGCTCTGGAACAGTACTCACCAGTGCTGCATTCATGCATCATGTCCACACTACTAGGGTGATACAATCCTAAGGGGTCAGCATGATGCATGAATGCAGCCCTGGTGAGTAACAATACATTATGGCGCTCAGGGGCGTAGCACCTTAAAGCACTATGCAGTCCTTAAATGGTTAAGCACCCAGTAAAGTCCTGTGGGGCTATAACTGAATGAGCCTGTGGTGGCCGGGGACGCGGGAGGCTAACCCTGTAAGGACGACATGTCGCTAAAAGATGTTGCTAAAAGATGACATAGGCAGAGATGCCACCTTTCCTACTTTTGTAGTAATTCCTACTTTTTCTCGCTGGGATTTCTGTGTAAAATGTATTGCATTAAGATAAATTCCTACATAGAATTAACTAAATATTAAGATTTCCTACTTTTTTGTCCATCAGGGAGTGGTGTCTCTGCTTAGCAGTGCTGTATTGGTGCATCATAACGACCCTGCGGGAGTGTCTCAACACCATAGGGTCGGTATGATGCATGAATGCAGCCCTGGCGAGTTACTCGCCAGGGCTGCATTAATGCATCATGACGACCAAGGCTATGATGCATTGATGCATTATGCCGTCCTTGAAGGGTTATGGGGGGAGAGAGGTAAGACTAGACGCGTCTCGCGCCTACCGAGGGGAGTCTCACATTAGATGTAATAGGGTTGATGCTGGGAACATGAAGGGAGCCCCCGCTCTCTGAGCTTCTGTGTGTGGGTGGGTGGGTGACTGAGTACCGTATTCAACGTTAGGCCGTTTTTATTCTGATAACTTGGATTACGGATCCGCCGATAGGAGTTTTGGCAATTTGCAAAAAAATATTATTATTTTTTTACCCCCTGCCCCCCGTTTTTTTTGAGAATTTAACCAAAACACATACATGCTGGTCATCACATTTGACATATCTAGGGTTGTTGACTCAGGGTTTAATTAACCCTGAGTAATATACACCTACTAATTTTTCATTTTAAGACAATTTTGTGACATAGGAGAATCGTTGTATTTCGGTTATCATTCGAGATAGACAAAAGCGGAAAAAAACATGAGATAGGCAAGGTCGGGGGACAGCATTTTCCGCAATTTTTTTTCAAAAAATCTCAATTTTTCTTGAAGAAATTGAACTGCGATCTTCACGAATTTATTTCTCTCTTTCGCTATTATGGAAATGTAGTAAAAAAAAAGCTACCACCTCCATGGGCCTTCATAGGCTGCAAGGCATTAAGTTTTTGGGTGCAAGATAGAAATGACATTTTGAGCAAATTTGCCCGTATTTCTCTCTTTCTACCCCCAAAGCGGGCAAAAACTGGGCACATTCTACCGCCATGACCTATGCAACAAGTCACATCCACTCTATATCTATATGTTAACAGATAGCGGTTATGATACAGATAGCGAATGTACACCAGGGGCGGGGGGACAGGGGATGGACGGCAAAGGCATGGACGCGTAACACACGCCGCCCTGTAGCCGACCGACACGGCGAAACGGAAACGGCGATAGTGTCGCTGCTGATGCTCCGGTCGACTCGCCCCCAGCCACCTGCTTTCCCACAGCCACCTGCTCACCTACAGCCACCACCTGGAATTTGATTATATATGACTTCCAATATATGAAATTAGGGTAGCTTTTTCTGGCGATTACGATTCTGCCGTCAGAAATGAGAAATAATGTATTGTACTCAAATTAGATCACTCATTCGAAATTCATTTCTGATGCCAGAATTGGCAGATTACCCTGAGTCATCTGTGAGGCCACTCACACACTCCATTTTTTATAGTCCGAAATTGGCCTGTAAACGGGTGTGTGCTTATTACGTTGAAAACGGTATGTGAGAGGGTGTTAGTGGATCTTTTCTAAACTTGAGAAAAGTCTCCTCTGCATTAGTCAATGGGACGTTAAACTACACAAACAATATCTTTGGGACTTCAGGGGGTGCTAATTTCGAAATAAAGTCAAGGCGGGGCAGGTGAAATTCTCCCCCACATTGTTCAGGGAGTGAGTACCGTAAAACCTCGCTTATAAGCTGCAGCTAGTACACGAGTCAGATCGGCGGTGCAGCTTATATGATCGACCCAAGGTCGGGATGCGGCTTGTACAGGAGTTTTTGCCGACCTCCCTTATAAGCCGACCCCCCAGTTTGAGAGAATTCTATAAGCCGAATCAGGACAAAAATCCCGAAAAAGGTCGGCTTATCAGAGAGGTTTTACGGTACTATGGTACAGCACTAAAAGTCACCATAACCAGATCTCGAGTGTGGCTTATAAAATCGGCCCCCAAGTCAGGGTGCGGCTTATATGCGAGTTAGGCTTGTGACGCAAAATTTTACGGTATTCGCATCGCTATTAGCCGCACCAGCAATCTGACTCGCGTACTAGCCACGGCTTATACGCGAGGTTTTACGGTACCACAAACCTAATGATACTGTTCTTAACCGTACAACTATTACTATTACATATTGTGTATTGTAGTTACAATGGATCTTAAAGGATACAATATTGGTTCTAACCTTTTAGGTAGTGTAGAGTCAGGAGCCGCCAGGTCTGATTGCTGAGAGCATTTTGCATTGTGCCTACACAATTGAGCTCTATGTCACAATAGGCCAAAAAAAAGAAAGGTGTGTTTCCTACCCGACCCTACCTAGCAAAACAGGGCCGACCCTAGACATTTTTATCCAATTTTGAAACAAAAAGTATATTTTGAGTAATTTTGGGGCTATTTATGAGTCAATTTGATGGTGCACGAGTCGACGCCAGTGTTGGTGAGTCAGTGCTGAAGTTTGCTATTAAATTTTTAGGTACTTTTCAGGCCAAAGTAAAAATTAAAAATTAAAAAAAAAAAAAAATCTGACCTACCCTACTTAGTTTTTCAGACTATGTAACCTGAAACGCACCTCTTTTTTTTTTGGCCTTACCCTTTGAGGACCGCACAATGCTTTGATGCAGTATGCCCTTTATTGTCATGATGCATGAATGCAGCCCAGGTGTGTCACTTGCCAATGCTGCATTAATGCATCATGCCAACCACACAAGATTGATACACTCCTGACGAGTTGGCATGATGCATCAACTCACCGGACCTGCATTCATGCATCATGCCGACAAAGGGCATAGCAGTTTAAGCATCATGCGCCCCTTACAGGGTTAACCAACCCTCCCAACCCCATCCCTGATCAATCATACCTCCTTTTTGAAGCATGGTGGCGCCCTGTAGTGGTGGCGGTGCGGTTACTCAGCCGGAAGTGGTTTTGGCTCGTGGGGAGCTTTATCCGGGTGATCTCTTCCCGGCTTACATCTGAGATGGAGCGGTGATGGTTCCCCCTCCGGGCGTTCCATACTGAGCTGTTCGTTATAGTTGTAGATTATTAACTGTTTAACTCTTTAAGGACGGCATATTGCTAAAAGATGGCATTTGTCGTTATGATGCACCAACGCATCCCCGGTCAGTATCTCGCTGATTCTGCATCGGTACAACATGCTGATCCTTCAGGAGTGTCTCAACCCGGTAGGGTTGGCATGATGTTTGAATGCAGCACTGGCAAGTTACTCGCCAGAGCTGCATTTATGCATCATGACGAACAAGGGCATGATGCATTAATGTGTTAATGTATAGGGTTGGCATGATGCTTGAATGCAGCACTGGCGAGTTACTCACCAGGGCTGCTTTTGTGCATCATCACAAGCAAGGGCATGATGCAATAATGCATTGTGCCGCCCTTAAAGGGTTTAGGGCCATATAGTGCTTTTATGTGCTCTGCCTTTTGTTGGCTTGTTGCATTCATGCAGCATGCCAATTCTGCAGGTTTGTCTCTGATGCATGAATGCAGCTCTGGCAAGTACTGGCGAGCTACTCACCAGGGCTGCATTCATGTAATAAGACAAAAAAATGGCATAATACTTTAAAGCACTACACGTCCCTTAGGGGTTTAAGGATGGCATGATGCCTTAATGCATCATGCCCTTGGTCGTATACTACTTGCCAGAGCTGCATTCAAGCATCATGCCGACCTTATGAGGTTGAGACACTCCCGAAGGGCCGGCATGTAACTCGCTGGGCCGAATTGGTGACATCCATCCTTAAAGGGTTAAGGTTTAAGATCCCCGTGTCCGTGGTTTGTTGGTTTTTGAGACGCCCCCTGGGCTGTGAAGGCTTCCCACCGTAGATCATCTTGAGTCCTTCAGAGCTGTGTGACGTGATTCCCGAGGCCTTTGTTTTAGTCGGTAGATGAGCGTGCCGAGTTTGATATTACTCGACAATCTAATTCTGTGCCCTCAGGCAATATGCAAATTGCTTTTCATTCTGGTATGTCCTGGGCAAAATCTACATAATTTGGCTTAAGGGCCGCATAGCGCTTTTATGAAGTAAGCCCTTTGTTGTTATGAAGCATGAATGCAGCACTGGCGAATCTTCTCGACTACTCGCCAGGGCTGCATTCATACATGATGCTGACCCTTCAGGGTTGATACACTCGTGGCATGATGCTTGAATCCCGTACTGACGAGTTACTTGCCAGGGCTGCATTCATGCATCATGACGATAAAAGGCATAATGTATTAAATCACTCTGTGGCCCTTAAAGGATAATTATAGCGTTGGTATAAGAGTATGGCACCATCCCGTTTAAAACCCTGGGTTACAAAAGAGTGACGGTCTTGTATATAAAGTGTCCGTCTTGTATAAGCAACGTGGGTTATAAGGGCCTTTATATGTAATAAGCGCTGTGGTGCTTAATTCTTTAAGGACAGCATCATGCATTCAAGCATCATGCCGACCCTATTAGATTGAGAGACTCCTGACGACAAATGTCAACTTTTGAAATAAGATTTTTTCATGTGTTCGTTCGATTTTGTTACTGTTATTCACAGCTTTGTGTAACATGGAGCATTTCACACTTGTGTAGGTGTTAAGGCCAATCTAAGTGTGAAGGCTGAGGAGTCAGTTTAGACCCTGTAGAGGCCATTGAGTAGTCCATATGACACAGCCATGGGGAAAAGGCGCTTATAAATTTGGATATTTGAGGCTGATTTTCCCACTCAAAATAATCTTTTAAGCGCCCAGGAAGCTTAATACGTTGAATGCGGTGTTCACAAATCGGAACCCAGGTCCGGGTTATAGGGGTTTACAATGTTGAGGTGCGGGTTATCGGAGAGGTATTCAGACGTTTTCAGACCCAAGGTGCGGGTTATAGGGTTTACTCCTCCCAGGGGCAGGTTATGTGCAAGATGCACATTATACGCGAGATGTGGGTTTTACGTGGGAATTTACGGTATATGGTAGTGTGGGGGGATGTTAATGCATATCAGGATCAGGGACCGTACAACCCTTTAAGGACTGCATGGTGCTTTAATGCATTGTGCCCTTGGTCGTCATGATGCATGAATGCAGCCCTGGCGAATAGTTCGCCAGTACTGCACTCATGCTTCATACCAACCCTTCGGGAGTGTATCAAGCCCATATGGACGGCATGATGCTTGAATGCAGCCCTGGCGGGTTACTCACCGGGGCTGCATTCATGCATCATGCTGTCCACGGGCATGATGCTGTAAATCACAGTGCGGCTCGTAAAGGATTTAGTAGATCCCTGCTCGTATTGATAGGTCTGCGCTGGTGGTGTGGCAGGGGGAGGGTCGGGGGTCAGAGGGCGACGGGATCATTGACGTCCCCCTGGAGGAACGTTCCCGTGACAGACGGCCAATCTGATTGGCCGAGACAGACAGGAAGTAGCGCTACGGGGCTCATCGCGAGTTAGTGTTACTCGGCGCCTTAGATCAATATCTCCGCTCGGTAAATAAAGATTGGACTTCTTATCGAAATCCAGGATTGCATTACAAGGATCTGTAATCTAGGAGATGTAGGGGTGGAGGGAGGGAGGAGGAGGGCGGGGAGGGGAGACATATTGGTCATCAGACGATGGAGGGATATACACTGCGACTGTAAATTCTCGCATATAAGCCTAACTCGCGAATTAGCTGCACTTAGCTGCACAAATTCTGTAAGCCTCAGAAAGGGTCTGAAAATTGCTACTTTAGTGCAGTAGTATGTCAGAGATTTAAGTGGATTTCAAAGATCTCCCCTGTTATATATAGACTACATTTTTAGGGATTTTGTCAATACCCAACTTACATCTCTGGTATAAAACCTCACGTATTAGCGGCGACTTTAGGCTGATCCTATAAGCCGTGATCTAACCCGCGTACTAGCCGCAGCTTCTACGCAAGAATTTACAGTACACGTGTAAGGCACTATTCGAGATGAGAGTAGGTAAATCCTGCCAGCTCAGCTATCGAACCAGCGCCTTCCCACACGGAGAGCCAGCTACTACAATATGTGTTAGGACATGAGATATTTGCGTAGTATTCTTTGGTTAGAATTCCATCCAGTTCAGCCTCTCCGAGATATTAGCCCTTTAAGGGCCGCATACTGCTTAAATGTCATTTACCCTTTATAGTCATGATACACTGCAGCCCTGGGAAATAACAGTACTGTCTACAAGCATCATACTGACTATGGGATTAATGGTGTATATAGAGCACCGGTCTATATAGGTATAATATAACCTAGGACCCTTGAACTGAACATTGGCAGGGTGCCAGGACTCACTGGGTCACCTGAATAATACACTCCCAAGGGATTGGCATGATGCATGAATGCAGCCCTGCTAAATAGACTCACCAGGGCTGCATTCATGCATCATGATGACAAAAGTTATAGCACATTAAAGCACTATACAGCCCTTTAACGGGCATATCACGGTGAGGAGCTGGTGCTGTAATATTAGTCTAGATTTTAGGATTATTCCATGTGTAACTTAGACTATCCCTGCAGAGATTTCTGTGATTTTCCTGCCCAAATAGAGCGGGCCTCAGCTCCATCAGTGTTACGAGCCCGGCCTGCATTACCTGGGCGTGGTCGTGAGTTCAGCCCCCGGCCACTCGGCGGCGCCACAGTCGCAGTAAAAGGGCGCCCCCTGGCGGTGGGCTCAGGTGTGACTCACTTAGTTCTCACACAGGCCATTAGGGGGCACCACATCCCCGGCTGCACGCCCCCTGGCCATGCGCAGTGAGCGATTGATCGGACTGCCACCTGCAGGGCAGTACCGGAATCACAACATCATGGCTGCCCCCCAACGCTGACTGTTAACTGTCAATACCGTCATTCCTACCCAGCTTATAGGGAATGTAGGTGCTGCCCCTGTGTAGGCAGCCATCTTGTCCCCCTAACTCTGACTGTAACTCTCAATACCGTCATTCCTACCCAGCTTATAGGGAATATAGGTGTTACCCCTGTGTAGGCTGCCATCTTGTCCCCCACTGTGTAGGCAGCCATCTTGTCCCCCCCAACGCTGACTGTTAACTGTCAATACAGTCATTCCTACCCAGCATATGGGGAATGTAGGTGCTGCCCCAGTGTAGGCAGCCATCTTGTCCCCCCAACTCTGACTGTTAACTGTCAATACCGTCATTCCTACCCAGCATATAGGGAACATAGGTGCTGCTCCTGTGTAGGCTGCCATCTTGTCCCCCCAACTCTGACTGTTAACTGTCAATACCGTCATTCCTACCCAGCATATAGGGAATGTAGGTGCTGCTCCTGTGTAGGCAGCCATCTTGTCCTGCTAACTGCCACCTACATATATGTAGGCAGCCATCTTGTCCTCCTAACTATACTACTATTAACTGTCAATAGGGCCTAGGCCGGACTGGAGCTGGTTGCGGCAGCCCACACTGATAAGAGCTGATAGGCTGGGTACCAGCATGTCCCTGGAAGTGATTGTTACCCAGGGACAAGGTACCCGTCAGTGTGTCTCTTACCAGTGATGATAACCGCACCCAGCGAAATTTTAAATGGCGGACCCACTGGGTATGGGTCTACAGCCCTATACAGTCATTCCTACCCAGCTTAAATAGGGAGTGTAAGTGGTACCCCTGTGTAGGCAGGCATCTTGTCCCCCTAACTACCACTATGTGGGCAACCATCTCGTCCCCCTATCCCTCACTCTGTAGGCAGCCATCTTGTCCCCCGAACTCTGACTGTTAACTGTCAATACCGTCATTCCTACCCAGCATATAGGGAATGTAGGTGTTGACCTTTGTAGGCAGCCATCTTGTCCCCCACTGTGTAGGCAGCCATCTTGTCCCCCCCCCCCCCCCCAACTCTGACTGTTAACTGTCTTTACCGTCATTCCAACCCAGCTTATAGGGAGTGTAAGTGGTACCCCTGTGTAGGCTGCCATCTTGTCCCCCTAACTACCACTATGTGGGCAGCCATCTTGTCCCCCTACCCCTCTCTCTGTAGGCAGCCATCTTGTCCCCCCAACTCTGACTGTTAACTGTTAATACCGTCATTCCTAGCCAGCTTATAGGGATTGAAAGTGTTACCCGTGTGTAGGCTGCCATCTTGTCTCCCAATGTGTAGGCAGCCATCGTGTCCCCCCAACTCTGACTATTAACTGCCAATACCATCATTCCTACCCAGCTTCTAGGGAATGTAGGTAGTACCCATGTGTAGGCAGCCATATTGTCCCCCTAACTGCCACTAATATGTAGGCAGCCATCTTGTCCCCCAATCCCTCCATCTGTAGGCAGCCATCTTGTCCCCCCTACTCTGACTGTTAACTGTCAATAACATCATTCCTACCCAGCGTATAGGGAATGTAGGCAGTGCCCCTCCGTAGGCAACCACCTTGTCCCCCAGCGGAAAAAATGGGCCTAAATATTTGCGAAAAATGTTTATCTATACAAAATCAATGTGAGGGGTATTTCATATTTGCACATACCGTAGTGACCTGTTTAAGCAACCCTGCGCTTATAAATTTCAATACCCTGTTACCCTCTGCGCTTATACAGGGGCCTGCGCCTATATGAGTCCCTTTTGAGATTTTGGGTTTCAGAGGGGTCCTAGACCTACGCTTAAATGGAACCTGCGCTTATTTGAGACCCCCGCGCTTTAACAGGTCAGATATTTTCGACAAGGCTAAGGGTGGGGGTCCTTACAGCACGGTGCAACCACTGCTAATGACGGTTAGGTCGTCGGACCATGACATCATTAGGAACACCATTGCTTGGCAACAGTCACTTGTTGACAGTGTTACTAGGTTACATGGCAACTGTCACTATGGGGATTAACAGTCCTTAGTGACTGGCTCTAGAAACAAGTTTTAGGGCCTAGGTTAGTAGTTTCGTCCTATGGGGACTCATCAGGCACCTGTTTTGTGCAAAACAGTGCCAAAATTAATCGCCAGTGGTCCCAAATTTTCAAGGAAACTTGGAGTTTGCAAAGGCTAGCTATCAACAACAGACAGGTTGTTGTTGACAGTAGTCCAGCTCCCAAAGCTGCAGGTCTCTGGGTGCCTCTATAAATGTAGCTAGGCTATAGGTATAAATTTGAATCATGATTTAGAATCAAGAGTCAGTGCTATAGGTATTTATAGAATATCTAAATAGTGTTCCATGGAATTTTAGACAGGCTAAAATTAGCTGAAATTATTACCCGCTAGGCCTAATGCCCCAAGACGCCGAGAATATTAATAAAATTTTCACAGGCCAGTATGGTAATACCAAATAAGCCTACCGTGTTCGACGTATTAAGCGCCCTGGGCGCTTATTAAATTATTTTGATGGTGTTTTAAGTACTCAAGAATTTAAGTATCTCCAAAATCGGGAAATTTAAGCCTTTGTTCTAGTCTAAATATGTCTCAAATAGGGGAGGGGGCGCTTATCAGGGGGAAGGCGCTTATTACGTCGAATACGGTATAGTGAGAAAACATTTAGTGTAGTGTGGCATGAGGACTGTAGGGGGCGTGAGTGGGGCGGCAGGGTGGCCGGCCGTGTAGGGGTAATGGCTACGTGGGGGTCAGGTATCGACTTAACCGGCCGTGCATGCTTTTACAGCGGGACTCGCCGGGTACAGACCTCAGTGACCCGCCTGCCAGTTACCAGTAGCACCCAGCACTAACAGCCCCCACCCCTGACCCCCGCAGCACGGGTACCAGCGGGCTTCTACACGCTGACTCTTTAAGGGCGCCATGTCGCTAACAGATGGCATTTGTCGTCATGATGCACCAATGCAGCCCTGGTGAGTAACTCGCCAGTGCTGCAATGGTGCATCATACCCACCCTTCAGGACCGTAGGGTCGACAGCATGCTTGAATGCAGCACTGGCGTGTTACTCACCAGGGCTGTTTTCACACATGATGACAACCAAGTGCACAATGCATTAAGGCATAATACCGTCCTTTCAGGGTAAACATATTTAACCCCTTAATGACCTCAAAGTGCTTTGATGCATTATGTCATGTGTCGTCATAAAGCACAAATGCAGCCCTGATGGGTTGACATAATGTACAAGTGTAGCATCGGCGAGTAATTCATCAGGGCTGCATTGGTGCATCATGACGACAAATGTCATCTTTTAACGACATGCCGATCTTAAAGGTCATTTAAGACCTTTGTGTGTGATGAAACTGCATTCATGATATGATACCTTAATGCATCATGCCCGTCGTTGTCTTGATGCATGAATGCAGCCCTGGCGAGTGACTCTTGAAACACTTGAAACTTGAGGCAGTATGCAGTCCTTAAAGAGCTAAGGTTAGAATCACACTCTTGTGTGTGGCATTCTAATATTTTTAGCTGTGAGAAGCAGGATTGGAAAATTAAAACAAAAATAATGATTTCCTCGCCTCTTACCCGAATTAATTGTTGCCAACTCACTTACGTACCTATAATGTACGGTATATATAATGAAAGTTTGTCTTAAATGCGGGGTCGGCCTGTAGTAGGGGTTTTAAGGTTCACAGAATCAGTACCGTAAAACATCTGATATGCCGACCTCTCCTATAGGCCGACCCCCCAGTTTGAGAGAATGTTATAAGCCAAATTTGGACCCATTTAAACATGGTTAAACTATAATATATTTGATAAAAAACCTCCTTTATAAGCCGACCCCCCTCTTGGAGACAATGCTATAAGCCGAATCTGGCCTAAACCCCCCCCCCCCAAAAAGGTCGGTTATCAGAGAGGTTTTATGGTAAATTAATGGATGAAAGCCTTCAGGGATTTCCCTGATTTCAGGAATTTTGAAGTCCCTAGGCCATATACATTCATATAAAAATCCAGGTTTTTGGGCCGATAATGGACCATTTCAGGGATTTTCATGCTCTGTGACTTTCATCAGACACCGTAATAGATCTACCAGCCCCACCCCCAGTGTCCCAGCACGCAGTAGCCTGGTAAGTAGTACATGGAGAGAGGGGTGTCTCGTGGCATAAGGCTCAGTCTCATGAGTTTGTAACAGTTGAAACGTCTTTGACCGGGTGTCGTCTTTGACCGGCGTCGTCTTTGACTGGTGTAGTCTTTGACCGGGTAGGGATTAAAATGAAGAAAAAAGTAGTATATAGTAAAGAAATTTAAGCTTCAACTTCTTCATGTAATAAACAGTCTATGGTTGTTTTACCCAATTTAAATTTTTTTTTTAATGCACATATTGAGGGTTCCTTTTGGGCTTTTTTTCTTCAGCCGGTCAAAGACGTCACTTGGTATTTTACTTAAACTTTCAACAGCTTATTATTATTATTGCATAATACTTTAAACAGCTGCACTGTCCAAAGTATTATGCAATAAGAAGTGCCACCAAGTACATTACATCATATACATATAGAATATTTTAAAAAAATGGAAAAAGAACTTTTCTATATACCCGGTCAAAGACGACGCTGGTCAAAGACGACGCCGGTCAAAGACGACGCCGGTCAAAGACGTTTCAACTGTTACAAACTCATGAGACTGAGCCATAATGTGGTGGCCACCTTGTCAGTAGTAGAGGGAAAGTGGACTTTGCAGTGGGATTTGTCAGAGGGCTTTGTATTACACAACTGAAGGATGCAGTCATCACATCTAGCAAGGAAATATTTTCTTTCTTCTGATTATTTTGACTGTCACACATTAACCCCTCAAGGACAGCATGATGCCATCATGCCCTTGGTCGTCATGATGCAGCCCTAAGCATCATGCCGACCCTACAGGGTTGAGGCACTCCTGAAGGGTCGGCATAATGCAGAAATGCAGCACTGGCGAGTTACTCGCCAGATTGCCTAATTTCGGAAATCTGCAAATTTATATTCACTCAAAATGGCGGTTTTTGACAAATCTATGAAAATTTGTACCGTACATGCGAAAAAGTCTACATTAAATTTTACAGTGTGCAAATAGGTGGCAGTGGCAATGGCAGTAAGGGATAGGGGGACAAAATGGCTGCCCACATAGTGGTAGTTAGGGGGACAAAATGGCTGCCCACATAGTGGTAGTTAGGGGAACAAAATGGCTGCCACATAGTGGTACTAGCTACATTCCCTATAAGCTGGTTAGCCTAATTATGGCTTATAGTATTGACAGTTAACAGTAGTATAGTTAGGGGGACAAGATGAGAAATTTTGTACATGCGAAAAAATCTACATTTACAGTATGCAAATGGGTGGCAGTGGCAGTGGCGGGAGTTGTACCTTGCAGGGGTCCCACAAGGCAGCTTCCTCGGCCCGCTGATGTTTCACCGCACACACTACAGTGGCCACCTCTGATTGGCTCTAATTAGACTGACTTCAAAGTCATGAGGAAGTGGCCGTGGAGAATTGGGGATATTTGAGGCCGGTATTGAGAGGATGTCCTAGCTATATAACCATTTAAGGGCGGCATGATGCATTCATGCATCATGCCATGGTCGTCATGATACATGAATGCAGCCCTGGCGAGTCACTCGCCAGGGCTGCATTCAAGCATCATGCCGACCCCACAGAGTTGAGACACTCCCGGAGGATCAGTATGATGCACCAGTGCAGCACCGGCGAGTTATTCGCTGGGCTTGATTGAGGACAAATGTCACCTTTTAGGGATGTGCCGTCCTTAAAGGGGTAATGGTGTGGGAAAAGTTGTCTGGAGCTCTTCCTCATATTAATTAATACAGGCATCCAATTCTCCCTTTGTCAGAATTAGATATTTTGTCAGAATATTGGTGTTAGGCTTATAGCAACGTACCCTAAGCCCTCCTTTAAGACAACCTCACCTTTAAGACGACCCCCTTGTATGAGAAAAAAAACTTGAATCACTTTAATCCTATATAAGAAAACCCCGCCTTTAAGACCACCCCTAGTTAGGCAAGATAAATCCCTTAGAAATATGCTCATCTTAGAGGAGGGGTTTTACGGTATTTGAAAAAAAAGGTTTCTCTGTATGATCTAATGTATCACACATAATCCCACCCATAGGCCGACCCCCTATTTGTTTGGCTTACATGAGAGTAGGGTTTTATATGTACAAACTACCTTAAAACCTCTGATAAGCCGACCTTTTTTGGGGATTTTAGGCCTGATTCAGCTTATAGCATTGTCTCATAGAGGGGGGTCGGTTCTAAGGGAGGTTTTTATCAAGTAAATTATAGTTTAATGTTTAAATGGGTCCAAATTCGGCTTATACCATAAAACCTCTCTGATAAGCCGAACGTTTTTTGGAATTTTAGGCTTGATTCGGCTTATAGCATTGTCTCAAAGAGGGTGGTCATCTTATAAGGGAGGTCATTTATCAAGTAACTTATAGTTTAACCATGTTTAAATGGGTACAACTTTGGCTTATAATATTCTCTTAAACTGGGGGTCGGCTTATAAGGGAGGTCGGCTTATCAGAGAGGTTTCATGGTACATCTTATCCACTCCCTCATCTATATCCCCCCAGCCCTGCTATAGTGAACTACAAGTATAAAACAAGAAGCAACAATGCCTCTGCTCTCAAACTAAGGACAATGTAATCCCCTGCATGTTAACTGAGGAGTATCTGTATCAACAGGTGTTCTTATACACGGGCCGGCAACAAGCAGCCACGGGACTCATCTGTCATAATAACCGACATTACCCGGCCTTACCTGTCCGCGACCCTCCCCCCTATGTAATACTAGGACTGCCTTAATGCTATAACGGCCGCTTAGTGCTGTAAAGCACTATGCAGTTTGTCCTCAAGTTGCATGGATGCAGCCCTGGCGAGTAACTTGCCAGGGCTGCATTCGTGCATCATCATGACCCTACGGGGTTGAGACAATCAATCAATTAACTCCCGGAGGGTTGCTATGATGCACCAATGGAGCACTGTTGAGTAACTCGCCGGGGTTGCATTGGTGCATCATGACGACAAATGTCATCATTTTGTGACATCCGTCCTAAAAGGGTTAACGCTTTAAGAGCTGCTTAGTGCTGCAATGCGCTATGCAGTTTGCCCATATGTATATACGCATGAGTGCATCCCTGGCGAGTAACTCACCTAAGCGTGAGTAACTCACCAAATGCTGCATTCAAGCTTCATGAATTCCAACCTTATATACTGGATTTACTCCTGTATGTTCAGCATGAATGCAGCCCTGGCGAGTAACTCGCAATTGTTACTCGCATTCATGCATCATGCCAACAAAGGGTATAGCGTCTTAAAGCACTAGGTGGCCCTTAGTGTTTTAATTTCCCCCACAGCGGCGGCGGCTGGGAAGGAGGAGGAGGAGGAGGGCCCGGGTGTATTTATACAGAGATGCTGCTATAATGCAGCGCCGTGAAATCACCAGGCAATTAGACGCGGAACTGCTCCAGGAAAAGACACTGACATTTGCCGAGCTGCTCGGGAACCGCTCGGGAGCCGTCTGACAAGCTGCTCCTCCCCCGTACCTGTGTGTCAGCCACACACCGGGGTCTGCTGCTGCCGCCGGGTAGGGTCTGGGATGCAACAGTGCCATTTTGTAAATTCAATTCAAAGATTTTAATTTCAACTGCAACTGACAGGAACAAGTCGTGTATTATGTCGGTTACAGCAAGTCGGAGATATGAGTATATGAAGTATTTGCTCTCTTCCTAGCATACAGTTTGCATCAATTTATAGATGCATATTTTTCATAAAAATAATGTAGGTGAATTATACATTTTCCTGTAAGTTAGTGTGTGATTAGTCATGTCTATTTTCTTAAATGTTAATACATGTTTTAGTATATGGAAATACAGTAGGATCAGGGGACATATAGTGGATATGTAGTCAGGAGTTGATACCCTATGCCACGCTATTCATACTACCGTTAAACCTCTCTGATAAGCCGACCATTTTTTGGGGTATTTTGTGCTTGATTCTGCCACACACCGGGGTTTGCTGCTGCCGCCGGGTAGGGTCTGGGATACCAAAGCGCCATTTTGTCAGGAGGCAGTCAATACAAAATCTTTCCCACCATGAAGGACATTCGGTCCTGCAGATTTTAATTTTTGTTGCAGGCCCGGCTTTATTCTTGCAGGCTCAAATAGCAGAGTGTAATCTTATTATTCAAAAATAAAATATTAAGTGTTTGTACTGATAATTGTATTGAATACGGTTCTCCTGTATGTAACAATAAACCATTTGATATGTAAAATAACTGAAGAAAATATTCAGTAATTATACTAGCTTTCTGTTTTATGCTGTAGAAACCTTAATAATGGTCCGATTTTAGCCATAAAATCTAGAAT
The DNA here is from genome assembly GCA_947462335.1 of Harmothoe impar. Taxonomy (NCBI): domain Eukaryota; kingdom Metazoa; phylum Annelida; class Polychaeta; order Phyllodocida; family Polynoidae; genus Harmothoe; species Harmothoe impar. Next base: position 12,758,252 of record OX381710.1, read on the forward strand.
GTAGGCAAGAATATCTACATTGCAGCCAGCCATTTGGGCCGGCACTAGATACCTTTCTGCAGGACCAGCAGTCCTTTTGCCGGCCATAGCAGGTTTTCATATAGACTGAGGGGGTCCCTATGTCACGCCATTCATACCAGATTACGGTTCCGTAAAACCTTGGTTATAAGCCGACCTTGGTTAAAAGCCGATTTTGAGTTTGGGAGGAAACATTCAGCTTATAATAAAAGTGCTTGAAATTCGTTTTGACTTTATTCCTATATTCGTCTTGATGCTTGAATGCAGCACTGGCAATTAATTTGCCAGTGCTGCATTCAAGCATCATGCCAACCATCTATGAGTGTACCAACCCCATATGGTTGGCATTTGGGGTTGAATGCAGCCCTGGCAAGTAAAAAGGGGCTGCATTCAAGTAGCCTGCTGAACCTATACCTGAAGGGTCGGCATGACAGCAAATGTCATCATTTAGCGACACGCCAATGTTTTGATACACTAGCCCCTTTGTCGGCAGCTTGGTGCAGGGCATGATAGCTGATGATATACTCGGAACTGCACCCTCTGGACCTTACTGCGCTGTACGGAGCGACCAGCCTGGGGCCAGCACCTGCCGCTCTGTGTGGGCAACATGGCAGCACGCTCACCAAGCACATACTTAGACGTCTTAGTGAGCACCAAGCAGATACTTAGACGTCTTAGTGAGCACCAAGCAGATACTTAGATGTCTTAGTGAGCACCAAGCAGATACTTAGACGTCTTAGTGAGCACCAAGCAGATACTTAGACGTCTTAGTGAGCACCAAGCAGATACTTAGATGTCTTAGTGAGCACCAAGCAGATACTTAGACGTCTTAGTGAGCACCCAGCAGATACTTAGACGTCTTAGTGAGCACCCAGCAGATACTTAGACGTCTTAGTGAGCACCAAGCAGATACTTAGATGTCTTAGTGAGCACCAAGTACCGTAAAACCTTGGCTATAAGCCGACCTTGGCTATAAGCCGAATGTGTGTTTAGGAGTAAAAATTCGGCTTATAACAAAAGTGCTTGAAATTTGTTTTCACTATGTTTCTACATTATTAAAACCTCGCCTATAAGCCGAATGGGAGTTTGGGGCTTAAAATTCGGCTTATAGCAAATAAAAACGCCAAATAAAATTCGGCTTATAGCCGAGGTTTTACAGTACATGTATACTTAGACATGTTAGTGAGCACCAAGCAGATACTCAGACGTCTTAGTGAGCACCAAGCACATACTTAGACGTCTTAGTTAGCACCAAGCAGGCCCACAAATCTGCCCTAGTATAGGTTCTACATGCTGCTTGAATGCAGCCCCTTTTTACTTGCCAGGACTGCATCCAAGCAGCATGCCAAACCTTTCGGGGTGGTACACTCATAGAGGGTCAGCATGATACTTGAATGCAGCACTAGCGAGTTAAATGCCAGTGCTGCATTCAAGCATCAAGACGAAAATAGGAATATAGTAAAAACAAATTTCAAGCACTTAAAGATTCAAATGACCCCAGATTCGGCTTGTAACCCCTTCTCAAAGCAGGGGGTCAGCTTATGACTGAAGTCGGCTCACCACCAGGTTTTTATGATAATTAATAGAGCGTGCGCTTAACTAATTTTATTATTTTTAAATTGCACGAATTTTGTGTTATTTATGGTCTAAATCGGCCTAAAAAGCAGGGTTTGTGTTAATTACGTCGAATACGGTAATAGCAGCATCAGTGTCTGCATAGACGGAGTGTCGGACAAGCATTAATTACACTAAGGAGGGGCCGGTATCAGCCGCTTGCATTTACACGTAGTTAAGGACGCCGCTGCTGGTACCCTCCAGATGCGCCTGCATTAAGGGGGGTCTTACCGGGAACCAGCGCCGGTGTTTAACACTCTAAGGCAGCGTAGTGCTTTAATGGATGTTTTGATGATGCATTAATGCAGCACTGGCGAGTTACTCGCCATGCTGACCCATCAGTGTGGATCAACCCTGTAGGGTCAGCATTATGCATGAATGCAGCACTGGTGAGTTACTCGCCAGGGCTGCATTCATGCATCATGACGACCAAGAGCATGATGCATTAACGCATGATACCGTCGTTAAAGGGTTAGCTGCAGCGTAAATGGTGCTAAGAGTGGTGTTAAACTGAGAGATCCTCATGTGGTAGGCGGGTATCGTGCATTAGTATCTAGTATTAGCATAACGAGCTACACGGTTCTTCCACGTAGCAACACGCAGCAGGCAGAGAGAGGGACAGGCAACGGGAGGCAACGGGCGGTGGGGATGTGTAGAGGCAATGATGTGTACCGTAAATGCTCATGTATAAGCCTTACCCTCGTATAAGCCGCATACCCCATATTTTGAAAAACCTATAAGCCGCACAGGGGTTTTGATTTAGACTACCATTAAGAGATAATGAACCCATGACGGCAAGAAACGGAAATGAAAAATAAACAAAAACAACAGGATGAACACAGAAGGAAATAGACAGTCTTGTGTAGAGGGGGAAACTCACCCCTGTGATCTATAGATCTGCTGCAAATGTATTTTAACATCAATAGGGGAGGGGTTTCTTAGTCTCTGGAGGGCAACCAGTCCATAAAATACATCTCAAATAACACCCGGAGTAGGAGTCTCCCCGTCTTGGAATTTTCTTTTAAAAAAAAGTCCCTCACATAATAGAGGCAACTACGTAATGGACAGCGGGCGGGAAGACAGAAGAGATAATTCATGACCCCCCTCGAAGGCTGGGAGGGAAGGCAGGCAGGCAGGGAAGGGAGGCTGGCAGGTAGTCTGGGAGGAAAGGCAGGCAGAGAGGAAAAGCAGGTAGGCTGAGAAGGAAGGGAGGCTGGCAGGTAGTCTGGGAGGAAAGGCAGGCAGGGAGGGAAGGCAGGTAGGCTGGGAGGGAAGGCAGGCTGGGAGGGAAGGCAGGTAGGCTGGGAGGGAAATCCAGCTTGGAGGAAAAACAGGCAGGCAGGAAAGGAATGCAGGCCAGGAAGGAAGGCAGGTAGGCTGGGAGGGAAGGCAGGCAGTATGGGAGGGATGCCAGGCAGGGAGGCTTGGAGGGAAGGCAGGGAGGCTGGGAGATAAGGCAGGGAGGCTGGGAGATAAGGCAGGGAGGCTGCGAGATAAGGCAGGGAGGCTGGGAGAGAAGGCTAGGAGGGAAGGCAGGCAGTATGGGAGAAAAGGCAGGGAGGCCGGGAGGGAAGGCAAGTACCGTAAAACCCCGGCTTTAAGACAGATTTTATTTGGGATTTATTTTTCCTATAAGACGGATTTTCTTTCGAAATTGGGGGGTCGTCTTAAAGGTGGGGTTTTTATACAATGGATTATAGTTAAAACCATTTTAAAAGATTTTTGGTACAAGACGGATTTTTTCCTCAAAGTAGGGGGTCGTCTTAAAGGCGGGGTCGTCTTAAAGGTGGGGTTTTACGGTAGGCCAAGAGGGAGGGAAGGCGCAAGGCTGAGAGGAAAGTGTCCAGGTAATAATGAACCCATAGCGGAACGAAACCAAAATAAAGAATATACAATAAAGAAGAACAAGATGATGGACACAGAAGGAAATAGACAGGGCCCAATCACAGGCATGTGGTGTGGCAAACATCGGGAGGTGGGTGGAGGAGGGAGGGAGGGGGGGGGGGGTGAAGGAGGTTTGTCATGAATATAAATGACTCTATGTGATAAGGGCCTGGTAGGAGCCGCTCTCAGCAATGTAGGTCAGGTGGCTGCTGGGTTAGAGGGTGGGTGCTGCTGGTAGATAGGTGGGTGGTAAGAGGTAGGTGCCACTCTCCGAGCCTTGGTTTCGTAGCGCTACCAGCTTCAGTAAAACCCCGGCTATATAACAACTCCCCCACACCCATTATAAGCGAACCCCCCAAATTGAGAAAAAAAAGTTGCCCTGTGTAAAAAAAAAGGTTTATAAATGTTATTCTCTTTAATCTACCGTAAAACCTTGTGTATAGGCGACGGCTTGCATGCAAGTCAGATCGCCAATGCGCCAATATCGGGATAAAATTGGAGTGCAGTTTAGATATAAAAGCTTTTATATGTATACTACAATACCAAATTACGCAAGGTTTTACGGTAATGTATCAAAGCCCCACCTACCGTAAAACCTCGCTTATAGGTCGATTTTTATTTGGAATTTATTTTTTCTATAAGTCGATTTTTCCTGCCAAAAGTCCAATTCGACCTATAGGTGAGGTTTTGAAAAATAGTGATATGATTTAGGCACCCAAAAATTGTTATCCTTTATAGAGTGAAATACACCTTTTTAGGGGATTGTTTTTTCATGTTAAAGTTATTTCCTTCCCCCACAAGTAGAGGCTTATCTTAAGAGTAAAATATTATTAAAATCACTCACTTTGACTCTGAGAAAATGTGGTTATAAGGGGGTCTAGGGCCTCAGAAAAATCTCAAACTCCAATTCGACCTATAAGTGGGGTTTTCCTAGAGTTCAAAAGATTTTGCTATAGGTCGATTCTTCCCCTGTTAAGTCCAATTCGACCTATAGGTGGGGTCGACTTATAAGCAAGGTTTTACGGTATAAGCCGAACCCCCAATTTCAGCAAATAAATGCAGCAATAAATGCAATGAAATAAAAACCGAAATCAATTTGTCTTATAGGTGGGTTTTATGGTACTTCATCTCTCCTAATATATTTCTGTTAAACAGAAGTCTCAGCCGTGATTTGGGGGTAGAAAATAAACATGTTCCGTCTTAGAAACTACTGTTGGTAGTTTGAGAGTGTGATGCAGATAGGAGAGCAGAAAAGTGGTACTGTTTTCCCCCTCTTCCACAGAAGAGTTCTAATAACGATGAAACAGGAGTGGACTTGTTCCGCAACTTCTCTAATTACACCGCTGGGCACAGGCTCCAACTGGTAACTACTTCCAGAGCTATTCAGTAGGAATAGGGTAAAGGTGTGATAGTCCATAGTCCCCCTTCATCTAGGTGCCCTGACCCACATACTTCAGACCTGTAGTTCCACCCTTTGGCACCAGGGTACACTATAGACCTCTAGTGGCTACGGGGAGAACTACAGGCCTGAAGCATGTGGACCAGGGCACCTAGATGAGGGGGGACTGTCAGACCTTTACCCTATTCCTTGTACCGTAAAACCTCGGATAGAAGCTGCGGCTAGTATGTGAGTCAGAACGTAGCTTGCTCCTGTCAAGTTATTGACCCAGGGGCACTACTGTGCCGCAGGGTCTTATACGACGGTACTGAACTCAATTTAAGACATTTTTCCCATCACTTGTATCTGGAATAATTCTAGAAATAAAGCTTTCTGCAAAACAAATGTCACTGTCTCATAATCTCCTGACAAATGCCCATGTCCCTATACAAGTATTGCAACTATGGGTTTTGTCAAATGGTCAAAAATGGCATTTCAAAATGTGTCACTTTTGGCTTTTTTTTGACAAATTTCTTTAACACTGCTGGTATAGGAAAAACCTCCCTCTAATGTCCTCCACCAACTTGTCGAGCCCATAGAGTTCCATGTTAAAGCAGCCAGGAACGTTTTTTTGAGACGGTATATGAGACGCCTTGTGAATACCTCCCTCTAATTTTTTTTTTTTTTTTAATTTTTTTTTTTTTCAAACTTTTTTTTTTCCAAACTTTTTTTTCCAAACTTTTTTCCCTCCCTCCCTCCCCCTCTCCCTCTCCCTCTCCCTCTCCCTCTCCCTCTCCCTCTCCCTCCCCTGGGTCACATGTGATGCCAATCGCCAATTGGCAATACCATTCATGGTGTATGTGAGTCTGGTACCAAGCTGGATCTCGCGAGAAATTCTGAGGACAGAACTAATATGGCTGCGCACATGGAACCACCAGAATTATCGCTATAGTCGGTTTAGGCAGAGGGAGAGTGGTGGGTGGGTGGGTCCCTAGGGGTGGATACCTTGGTCCCTAAGCCGTCTACTCTGGGGCCGGGCATGAGCAGGGCAAGCGGAAAGGATTAGCAGTTAGCAGCGGTGATCTACTGCTAGGAGGATGCCGCGGAGTGGTTAGGGAAGAGGGATATGTGATGGAAAACCTCCGCGGAGGTGTAGTATTTGCTGTAAAACCTCCGAGGCGTAGCCGAGGAGGTTTTAAAGCAAATACTACACCTCCAAGGAGGTTTTCTAGCTTATACTCCATTATCTTACAATACTCAGTCCATAAAGCATCAATTTAATGCATTATTTGATAAACTTTGAGGTAATCTTATACAACGTATTTGGTTCAAGTTGCGGCTCGAACCTGGGTGAGTAGAATGCTAGTGAAGAGGGGCTACTTGATTAAATAGTAATTCATTGCAAGAAGAACCATGAGTCTCCGTGGCCCAATGGATAAGACTGCTGGACAACTCACACAGCTATACACCATGGGTTCGACTCCCACCTAGTGCAATCATGTTTTTACTTTATTTTTATTTATGTTTGAAAGTAGGCTCATAAAAAATAACCAGACAAAAATATCACATAATTACGATAGTGTTTCTAGAAAAAGACACTATTATTATCACTATCATTTTCATTATTATTATGCAAAAGAGGGACAACAAGTATAATGACCGCATGGTGCAGTAAAGGTTCTATATGATTCCCCTGTGGCGCAGTGGTTAGGGCGATGGTCTTCAATTGGCATGCTTCACTCTTGTCTGGGTTCGAATCCCACTGAGACCAGGTTTTTTTTATGTTCATAATTACATTTTTTCTAGGGCTAGATATTATCTTTATCTATTTCCAATACTAGGGACCTTTAGCAACCACGTAAAAGCTCATTAAACGCAGACGTAGCAGTGTTGAATGTATAGGATACGTCTGCGTTTAATGAGCTACGTCGGGTTTGCTAAAGGTCCCTAATGTACACCATGTACATTACCATATGAAGCTGTGTTGAATATAAGGGATTTGTTGCGTTCAAACACTCAGTATGTATTCTGTCCTGACACACATAGGTCAGCCCCTGTGGCCGACCTGTTAGGGTGAAGGACTCAGAATTGGAGACTTTACCAATGGGGTTTCGAATCCTACAAAAAGCGTAGGATTTTAACTAGTAGAGATACCTACAAAACCTCCGGACAGCAGCAACAAAACCTCCGGACAGCACCTACAAAACCTCCGGACAGCAAGACAGTACTCACAAAATCTCCGTACAGCAGTCCCAAAATCTCCGCTCAGCATAGGAGAGGAGGAATATGAAAATAAACCTACAGTGAGGACAATAGCGTCGTCACCTGAGCGGAGTATAAGGGGGAGGAAAGGGGTCTTTGTGACACTACATGTATTATCCTTTAAAGGGGCAGTATCACCACTCACACTCAACCACATGTATAGTAGATTAAAACAGTACTAGAAATGTGAATGTGACATGATCAGTGATTAGGGCCGAGTCATTTATTACCGGCGGGGGGGGGGGGGCTTGGTGGATTTTTAGCGGCAATTTTTATTCCGACCCCACCACCAGTTAGCCGAAAGTAATCTCGACCCCCCACTATGTTCTGATTAGGACCCTTACCTAGCTGTGGCAGGAGTCTGGGCAGGACTAGGTACCACCAGGACCCTTACCTAGTTGTGGCAGGAGTCTGGGCAGGTCTAGGTACCACCAGGACCCTTACCTAGCTGTGGCAGGAGTCTGTACAGGACTAGGTACCACCAAGACCCTTACCTAGTTGTGGCAGGAGTCTGGGCAGGACTAGGTACCACCAGGACCCTTACCTAGCTGTGGCAGGAGTCTGGGCAGGACTATGTACCACCAGGGCCCTTACTTAGTTGTGGCAAGAGTCTGGGTAGCACTAGGTACCATCAGGACCCTTACATAGTTGTGGCTGGAGTCTGTATAGGACAAGGTACTGCCAGGACCCTTACATAGCTGTGGCAGGAGTCTGTACATGACCAGGTACCACCAGGACCCTTACCTAGTTGTGGCAGGAGTCTGGCTAGGACTAGATACCACCAGGACCCTTATCTAGTTGTGGCTGGAGTCTGTACAGGACTAGGTACCATAAGGACCCTTCCTTAGTTGTGGCAGGAGTCTGGCCAGGGCTGTACTGATATGACCAGAGTCTAGACAGGTTTGAGGCCCGTTGGGACCGGGCTGGCACCGGGGTTGGAACGGGTTTGTGGCGGGTTTAGGCGGCATGTACTTGTTACCCGAACAAGGCCCACTGTAGGCTCTGCATACCAACTGCCGTCTGTGACTCACCGCTGGGCACAAGCTCCAACTGGCCGCTTCTGCCAGAGCTATTCAGTAGCTGTAAGGAATAGGGTTCCCCTGTGTTTGGGGACCTTCATGATGGGGGCATGAAGGAGTAGAATAACTTCATTGGAGCCTTCCATAATACCAATGGGCATACTGGATTCGTAAAAGGCAACAAAACTTGAGGGGTCTCTTGCCTTACTGCTGTGAACAGTCACGTAAGCTGTTTGGCAACCGCTGCCCATATGCACGGGCCTGGGCCTTCTTGCTGGTGGTCTGGCATGGGATCCCTCCTCAGTGAACCACGTCTGAGATATCACAGACTGTGGTTTGTCTGGCCCTGCCTACTCTGGTACTAGCCCAGGTATGTAGGGCCAGGCAAATAAAAGAACACTTGCTATCCTTCGAAAAGAGTAGGGGACGTGCCCCGGTAGCGGTTTTCTCCCTCACCTCATAGATGCAGTCATTCATTTCATAGATTCGATCATCCATAGATGCAGTCACTGCTGTATTAGGCAAGCAGCATATAAATATCTGTCCTACTACTGCAAGGCAGACTACCACTATTTGTGGATCACTCCTTGCCAACTTGAGATGTCCCGTGAGGTACTTGATGTATGTCTGGATGTTGAACAAATCAATCAATCAATCAATCAATCAATCAAAGGAATAGGGTAAATGTCTGACAGTCCATGGTCCCCCTTCATCTAGGTGCCCTGACCCACATACTTCAGACCTGTAGTTCCACCCTTAGGCACCAGGGTACACTATAGACCTCTAGTGGCTACAGGGAGAACTACAGGCCTGAAGCATGTGTACCAGGGCACCTAGATGAAGGACTGTCAGACCTTTACCCTATTCCTTGTACCGTAAAACCTCGGGTAGAAGCCGCAGCTAGCATGCGAGTCAGATTGGCGGTGCGGCTTATAGGATCAACCCAGAGTCAGGGTGCGACTTATACACAAGTTTTCGCTACTATGGTACAGTACTAAAGTCACCAAAATCAGATCGCCAATGTAATTCGCGAGTTAAGCTTATAGGTGAGGTTTTATGGTAGCTATTCAATAGCTCTGGAACAATCCGCCAGATGGAGCCTGTGCCATTTGGAGCTTACTGGGGGACTGGGCTGATATCTAATGATATCAGGGCACAGAGCCATCCCGTATCTGGGCGCTCTTAGTAGGGCTCCCATTTTTCCTGCTTTTACAGGAATTCCTAGTTTTTCACAGAAATGTCTGCATTCAATTATGTCAATTTCCTGAGAGAGGTTATCCAGAATCATGGGCTTTCCTGAATTTCAGCCAAGGACGAAATCAATGATTGTCAACTGGTGCTGAAATTCATTTCATAGATTCGATCATCCATAGATGCGGTCACTGCTGTATTGGGCAAGCAACATATAAATATCTGTCCTACTACTGCAAGGCAGACTACCACTATTTGTGGATGACTCCTTGCCAACTTGAGATGCCAACAGTTGCTGAAATCACCAAAAACGGGTGCTGAAATCACAAAAACGGATGCTGAAATCACCAAAACAGATGCTAATATCACCAAAACAGATGCTAAAATCACCAAAACAGATGCAGAATTCACTAAATCGCTGACCTGCACCAAACCAGTGACCCATATAAAAGTCAGTGCTGTAATAATGGCAGTGAATACCAGAAGAGTTTACTAAAAACCTCGTGAGTGTTTCTTTATCTTCTATTTCCTATGAGAGAAGGATGGTCTTGTAAACAATGGGGCCAAGTGACACCGAAATTAACATTGGGAAATGGGAACGGATGGGCGAGTTCTCGATAACTGAGTCTCTATGACTTAATGGTAGTATTAAAGTGTGCTGTTCTTACCACGCTTCAAGACTCATGTATCCAGGCCTGCCCCTTTTAGTTCCTTTTATCCCCGCCATGCGGCAACACTTTACGAGCATGCGGCGCGCATGGTGGGTCACATGACCAGAGGGTAGATCACGTGATGAGTGACTGTTCCAGCCATAGACTGCAGCAGGGTCTTACCACCCACCAGGCACAAGGTTGTTGGGGGGTGTAAGGGACTTGAGAGCCTGTGTGCTCATTTCAGATCTCAAGTACCCATTATTCACTCACTCTAAATAAAGGACTTGCACATATTTGAGACATACCGGGTATAATTCAAATACTGTACCTCCTCTTCGCTACGCTAATACAAGATCTTTCAGACCGCTCCATTTAAATGGGCACTCTGAAACTAAAGAGACCCGCAAAAATTTTCTTCGATTTTCTTTATTTTGTAGGATTTTTTGCTGGAATTTCTGTATTGTACATTAAATTTTGACTAATTTCCTACAAAGAATTGACCTAAATCTTAAGGTTTCCTACTTTTTGAGGATTAGGAAGTACATCTCTCAATACCATCAGGACCCTTCTTTAGTCGTGAGAGAGTCGGGGACGGTGGGGGGAGAATAGCTCGGCCATAAACTCATGTAAGTAGGGGTCTGTCGGCAGCAAGTGCATAAACTGGGTCAATACACTCTCACAACCGAGGTTGCCTATAGTGAGGTACAGTGTGGGACACTCTGAATGTCTGCACTGCCCCCTGTTAGATGACATAGGAGGTGGTAGACAAACACAAAAATGCTTAAAATCTCAAATATAAAGTTCTTCTTATGTTCTGGAATAGCAGTGTGTCACTGAATCAGGATATAAGTAAGGTCTGCACCATTTGGGGCATCTAATTTCACTCAGATTGTCCCTAGTGCGCCCTACACAGCAGGTGGTAGTCAAATGGTTTCCCACACTGTTAGTAATATATCAGAACATCTGTCTGGAGAATGGAATGACCTAGTTAATGCACGTGGTCGGCAGCATGGCGGGGAGGGTTAGTTCTGTGACATGGCACCAGGGCGAAGCAATCATGTGTGACCAAGCGGAAATAATGGACGGGGAAGGAGCCCGGCGTGCTCTGTGTGGTATACTCGGGTAGTGAGACGCCTCATTGTGGGCGGCCATTGTTTGATCTGGTACCAGCGAGATTAGCACTGATAACAGCTATCACAATGGGTACCAGCTGTTACATAATTCACTGTAAGAATTCCGCAGGGAATGCAAGGAAATATCTCATTGGTTCATAATTGAATACTGGATAGCCTGATTAGGCACAATATTTTCTAAAAAAGAATTTGGAAAATAGGAAAATTCATTAAATCCTTAGATAAAGTGAAATAATTAAATACCGGTAGGTATATTTGAAAGAGGCAGCATATTTCCGTTTTTGTATCGGTATACTCGTTCATTCTGTAGTCCCACATATATGTATTGTCTGAGTGAGCGGCAAACTGAAGCCGACTGGGGCGCCGACCCCGCCTGAGGACAAAGTCGTCAAGATGACATTGATCTGACCTTGAGCTGAGGGCTGATATCATGGGGTATAGTACTTTGTATCCCTGCTGATATCAACCGGGTGATATACATGGTATTTGCTCAATGCCAATACTTTAAAAACCTCAGTTATAAGCCGAAGATGTTTATAAGCCGACCCTGGTAAGAAGCCAAATGTGAGTTTGAGGGGAAAAATTTGGCTTACCGGCTTTTATAAAAAAGTGATATTTTTCCCCACAACCGTAAAACCCCGCCTTTAAGACGACCTTATTTTGGGATTTATTTTCCCTAACTAGGGGGTTGTCTTAAAGGTGGGGTTTTCTTATAGAGGATTAAAGAGAAAACTATTTTTAAGTTTTTTCTCATACAAGGGGGTCGTCTTAAAGGTTAGGTCGTCTTAAAGGAAGGGTTTTACGGGTATTAAAACCACACCTATAAGACAAATGGGAGTTTGGGGGTTAAAATGCGGCTTAAAATATGAACGCCATATAACACTTGGCTTAAAACCGAGTTTTTACGGTACGTACCACCAAAATGTAGAGATGACCAATGAGGTCATGGTGTTTGTTCTACACCATTTGTTGTCATGATGCATGCATGCAATCCTGGCGAGTAACTCACCAACGAGGCATTCATGCATCATGCCAACCATATCTGCTTTTGATGCACTTCCAAAGATTTTGCATGATGCACCAATGCAGTCCAGCTAACGAAGAAACAACGACTGGTAGTTTGAACAACTTCTTGTTAATTCCCACAAAGTTAAACCTGTAGATATCTGCGTTACCTATACGTGCTATGATTGTGTCTAACCCCCATTGTTCTGTTCTCTGCAGGTGAGTGAGATTTACAGCTGCTGCTTCAACCTTCTGGTAGGTAACATATTACTGTAAAACCTTGGTTATAAAACCGAATGCGAGTTTGCGAGGAAAAATTCTGCTTAAAATTAAAGGGGCATTGTCACCACTCACACTTAACCACATAGTACACTAGAACAGTACTAGAATTGTGAGTGGGATTCTCCCGGTGAGAATGCCACTTTAAAGTGCTTGAAAATGGTTTTCACTACCACTGGTATATTCTAATACATCAAAACCTCGCATATCAGCCGAATGGGAGCTTGGGGGTTAAGATTCGGCTTATATCAAATAAAAACGCCAAGAAAATTTGCTTTGTAGCCAAGGTTTTACGGTAGTTTTACCATATAGACAAGAACCCAGAGTTTAATCAATTAACTTTCTCTATTGCGTCTTCATAAAATCCTCCGGTATTGACAATAATTCCCAACCGCCCCCGCGAAGTGTAAGGAACTTAGGATTCTGGATCCTTCCCTATTTCATCGTTCGGTTTCCGCTGGGTTCTGTGGTTGGGAGTTGGGATGATGATATAGCAGAGGGATGGGAAAGGGGGGATGATGATACGGCAGACAGGGGGGGGGGGGATGATGAGAAAGGGGCCTGTTGTTGTCTCAGTGAAATGATACCATAAATCATGCAGCCCTGATGGCTTGACGGAGAGACAACCGACTCACCAGGCGGGCGGAGGGGGGCACCGATCCGGCTACACGGTTGACAGACAACGGAAAATGAGACGGAAGGAAATGGATGTAGAGGTCAGGGGCAAACACAGGGGAGGGGGTAGACATGGGGTGGGAGGAGAGGGGGTACAGATGGAGAGAGGCGAGGGGGGGGGGGGGCTGGATATGGGGAGGGAGGGGAGGGGTACAGGGGGAGAGAGGGGAGGGGAGGGGGTACAGGGGGAGAGAGGGAAGGGGGGGAGGGGGCTGGATATGGGGAGGGAGGGGAGGGGATACAGGGGAGGGAGGGGAGTGGGGGTACAGGGGGAGAGAGGGGAGGGGAGGGGGTACAGGGGGGGAGAGAGGGGAGGGGAGTGGGGGTACAGGGGGAGAGAGGGGAGGGGAGGGGGTACAGGGGGAGAGAGGGGAGGGAGATGGCAATGCTGATATAAGGCAAGGTAATACATGGGGAATGTGGACGGAAGTAAGCCGTGTGGAAAGTATAGGAGTCATTTGTAGGCGAAATAATAAGAGGAGCGAATAAGAGGGTTATAATAATAATAGCTTTTATTGACAACAAAAGGGGAAGTCATTACTGACCTATGTGTTATACATGTACTAATGGAATAGTACCTGGTAGTCTAAAGTGGGTAGCACAAAGGGATGAAAAAACATTTGATTGAGTTAACCTATACTTTAATGATAGAACTACTTGTAAATACTGTACAAAGAAAAAGATAGCATGCTTTTTTTACAAGCAAAATTTATAAAATAAGAAAGAAACAGTGATAATGACATGATGTGACTATTCCATGGTGAAATCAAACCAGGGAGCAAACTATATAATTATTATATATGAGTCAAGGCACTGATGCCCATCCCCCCCCCCCCCATCACCCACACACACATATCCCCCCACCCCTCTCCCCCTTCACATCCCATTCTCTAACCCCAAACCTCTCTCGCAGCATCTCGATGCGCCCCTCCCATTGGCCACTGCGGGAATCTCGTTGCGCGTCGCCATGGTAACGTAAATGACCCAAGATGGCGGCTGTCCTTTTTGTGGTAATGGGGCCTGTGCAGGTCCATTTGGACGACACAAGGCTCCACTAACTAGGCTGTGTGAGGGGCCGAGGGGAGGGGCGCGGGGAGGCCCTCTAACGGCCACATAGGGAGTTCAGCCTGGTAAGGGCCTTGTAGTGGTGCTCAGTTGGCTGAGAGAATAAAAGAAATTGCCTAACTGTATATTACTTTAATACAGGGCTATATGTAGATGTAACATGCGAGTTACTCACCAGGGCTGCATCAATGCATCATGATGACCAAGGACATGATGCATTAAAGCACTATGCTGTCCTGAACCCTTTAAGGGCTTTATGCATTAATGTATCTTGCCCTTGGAAAGGTCAGCATGATGCACCAATGGTCAGTCTCAGTGAAAATGTGCCGGACACCGCCTATAGCTGGCTAAAGGGCTGCCGGACCGGCTGAACTGGTCCTACTGCCGGTCCGAATGACTGGCTGGATCTTTGGCTACATGCCAGTTTTTACGGCTTGTAAATCGGACCATTCTTAAGGTTTCTAGAGAGAAAAGCATTTTGCTTAAACTTTTTGAATGACATAACTGAAAATTGTACATACTGAAAAGCATTTTGCTTAAACTTTTTGAATAACATAAATGAAAATTGAACATAGTCTATTACAATGTTTCAATAGGATTATACAGGAAAGATGTATTTATTCAATGTGAATTATTGCCCTATAATTCTTTTTTATTAGATATGAAAATTGTATCCGGGCTTCCAAAAATTAAACCGGTCCTGCAAAATAAAAGATCTACAGGACCGAATGTCCTGCATTGCGAAAAAGGTTTCACGGAGACTGCACCAATATTAGCATTATAACGACAAATGTCACCTTTTGACGACATACAAACCTAAGAAAGTTAGAGAATCTAGCTTGGAGTAAAGGGAAAGAAAGGGCTATGAAAGAGGAAGATGCTCAGGTTTCCTGTATGAGCGTATCCTGACATATTGGTAGCCATTGCACGTCGCTGACATGGAATCTACCACCGCGGTAAAAGTATTTCTGTTATCGTTATCATATGGTACGGCTGAGGACGGGAGTAAAGATTGTGGGTTTGGTCATCTGGCCAGCGCAAGATAGTAAGGGTATCTAAAGCGCCGGGTATATATCGGGGATGGATGCGCTCGTTTATCATATGGATAGGGCTGGGGGTTAGATCTGAGATTCAGAAGGTAGTCTGTGACAGGTCTGACCCTCCCCCCCCCCCCCCACAATTTTCAACCCTTCTTGGAATGAGAGAAATTGTTCACCTCTCTCAGTGAAAAAAAAAGGCCAAATAAAAAAAAAAGTTTTTTTTTTTTTTACTTTTTTTTTTTTTACATTACCCTAAAATTGACCCAAAAAAGTATGAAAATGGAAAGATTTTTTTCAAAATTTTTGAAAACCTAAAATTTACCCCAAAAAAGTGTAAAAATAAAAAAAATTCTTCAAAATTGCATAAAAAAACGTAGGGTCGGCCCTGTTTACATAGGGTCGGTCGGGTGACCTGAAATATACCTTTTTTTTTTTGGCCTTACCGTACTATGCTTGAAATGGCATATGCTCAGCCCATTTTTCAATCCCTGTGGGGGGCGGGGGGGGGGAGCAAAAAATATTGACCCCTCTAGGGCGGGTGGTTGAAAAAATGTGCGCGTCCACATGAAATCTCACCGCCCCACCCCTGTCGTTAAAAAAGGAGCACTTCCTTACAGGACAAAAGCACTGCCTAAACCAGCAAAAGGTCAAATTAGTAACAATATCAGTACCGGTACTTAGAGCCCCAGTAACTAGTCTAGGGATTTTTCTCCCGTTCAGTAAGAACTTACTTAGTAAAAAAAAAAGATCATCAAGCGTTGAACTGCCCTGTCTCACATCATTGAAACTCCAGGAACTAGATGTGTTTTTAGGCGGCTTTAGAAAGAAAAGCCCTCAACAATTACAAAAAGAAAACTGAGGTGATGCCACCGCTGTTTGCTCGCACCCTGTAATGTGGTGGCTAGTACCCCGGGGCAGTGCCTACAACAGGGTACCGCCCCGCCGGCCATGTCATCTCCCAACCCTGCAAGGGACGCATACTGCTTTAATGCACTACCCACCTATAGGACGACCCCATCTATAAACTGAACCCCCAACTTGAGAAAGACAGTCGTCCTATACAAAATGGCTTTAAAATCGTTTTCTCTTTGTTCTAATGTATCAAAACCCCACCTACAAGCTGAACCCCCAAATACAGAAAAAAATTCGGCTCATAGAAAATAAAAACCCCAAATAAAATTTGTCTTATAGGCAGGGTTTTAGGGTATGACCATTTGTCGTTATGATGCATGAATACAACCCCAGCGAGTAACTCGCTGGGGCTGCATTGGTGCATGCCAATCCTTTAGGAGTGTATCAACCCCATAGCGTTGGCATTATGCTTGAATGCAGCGCTGGCAAGTAACTCATCAAGGCTGCATTCATGCATCATGACTAACAAAGGCATGATGCATCAAAGCATTTTTCTGTCCTTAACCATTTAAGTATGGCATGATACCTTAATGCGTCATGTCCTTGGTCGTCATGATGCATGAATGCAGTCCTGGCGAGTAACTCGCCAGTGCTGCATTCAAGCATCATGGCGACCCTATGGGGTTGGGACATTCCCAAAGGCTCGGCATGATGCACTACTGCAGCACCTAACTCGCAGGGGCTGCATTAGTGCATCATGACTTCAAATGTCATCTTTTAGCGACATCCATCCTTAAAGGGTTTAAGGGTAGGTCTGCTCGCGGGTGGCCGGGGTACATCCCATGAGGCTGCAGCGGCCAGCAGTAATGTAGTATAAAGCCTGCCCGGCCCCACACAGCCCACACAGCAGTAATGTAGTATAGCCTGCCCAGCCCCACACAGCCCACACAGCAGTAACGTAGCATAAAGCCTGCCCTGCCCCACACAGCTCACACAGCAGTAATGTAGTGTAGGGGTCGGATTCCCCGTACCCTGGTGGAGAGCCCGAAGGGGTGAAACACCTGGGTAATCCTCCCCCTCTGTACCATACCGATCCAGTAACGTAGGGAGCGGAGAACAGTCAGACACGGGTTGGTAGTGTAACGGTTAGCACGCTTGTCACCGGTGCGAGAGGTCTGTGGTTCGATTCCCGGCCGATCCAATGACTAAGTTTTCCGCGACCTCTACACTGGTGGATCTGCCGCGATGAATCGGGTAGTACGTTGACTGTGGACGGTAGGAGCATTCCAGCTTGCTGGGGATTGGCCACCTGCTGGCGGTTGGTAGTTGGAGGAGCAGGTTGGGAAGTGTTGGTCCCCAGTACGGGCAGTTGGAGTTCAGCATGGAGTTCAGTCAACAAATTGGCTGAATCGGTATGGTGTAGAAAGCTTCCATCACTGGGAAGTCAGGGTATCTCAATGACTGCTTGATAAAGCCCCATTGGGACCTTCGGTCTCCAGTGGGTGAGAATGCCTGGTGCTAGATGCCTCTATACTCCGGGGGCTGGGACTCTCTGTAACTGCTTGATAAAGCCCCTTCTAGGAGGGAGAGAAAGCCCAGGGTTGGTAACCCCCCGGAAAATCCGAATCTAGAGGACATGATGGAAGCTGATGGGGGTAGTGTAGGGGTCGGATTCCCCGTACCCTGGTGGAGAGCCCGAAGGGGTGAAACACCTGGGTAATCCTCCCCCTCTGTACCATACCGATCCAGTAACGTAGGGAGCGGAGAACAGTCAGACACGGGTTGGTAGTGTAACGGTTAGCACGCTTGTCACCGGTGCGAGAGGTCTGTGGTTCGATTCCCGGCCGATCCAATGACTAAGTTTTCCGCGACCTCTACAGTAGTATAGCCTGCCCGGCCCAACACAGCCCACACAGCAGTAATGTTGTATAAAGCCTGCCCTGCCCCACACAGCTCACACAGCCCACACAGCAGTAATGTAGTATAAGCTTGCCCGGCCCCACACAGCCCACACAGCCCACACAGCAGTAACGTAGCATAAAGCCTGCCCAGCCCCACACAGCAGTAACGTAGCATAAAGCCTGCCCAGCCCCACACAGCCCACACAGCAGTAACGTAGCATAAAGCCTGCCCAGCCCCACACAGCCCACACAGCAGTAACGTAGCATAAAGCTTGCCGGGCCCCACACAGCCCACACAGCCCACACAGCAGTAATGCAGTATAAAGCCTGCCCGGCCCCACACAGCCCACACAGCAGTAATGTAAGCCTGCCCGGCCCCACACAGCCCACACAGCCCACACAGCAGTAATGCAGTATAAAGCCTTCCCGGCCCCACACAGCAGTAATGTGGTATAAAACCTTCCCGGGCCCACACAGCCCACACAGCAGTAATGCAGTATAAAGCCTGCCCGGCCCCACACAGCCCACACAGCAGTAATGTAGAATAAAGCCTGCCCGGCCCCACACAGCCCACACAGCAGTAATGTAGTATGAAGCCTGCCCCTCCCCACACAGCCCACACAGCAGTAACGTAGTATAAAGCCTGCCCAGCCCCACACAGCCCACACAGCAGCAATGTGGTATAAAGCCTGCCCGGCCCCACACAGCAGTAATGTTGTATGAAGCCTGCCCGGCCCCACACAGCAGTAATGTTGTATAAAGCCTGCCCGGCCCCACACAGCCCACACAGCAGTAATGTAAGCCTGCCCGGCCCCACACAGCGCACACAGCAGTAATATAGCATAAAGCCTGCCCAGCCCCACACAGCAGTAATGTAGTATGAAGCCTGCCCAGCCCCACACAGCAGTAATGTAGTATGAAGCCTGCCCGGCCCCACACAGCAGTAATGTAGTATGAAGCCTGCCCAGCCCCACACAGCAGTAATGTAGTATGAAGCCTGCCCGGCCCCACACAGCCCACACAGCAGTAATGTAGTATGAAGCCTGCCCGGCCCCACACAGCCCACACAGCAGTAATATAGCATAAAGCCTGCCCGGCTCCACACAGCCCCCACAGCAGTAATGTTGTATGAAGCCTGCCCGGCCCCACACAGCCCACACAGCAGTAATGTAGCATAAAGCCTGCCCAGCCCCACACAGCCCACACAGTCACACCTATGCTGCAAGAGACGGGGACTTTTGGGTAAAAAAGATGTGCTTACGTTGGGCCCAGCTAGCAGAATCCTCATAAGTTTGTCTGTAATGGCTATGTTTGCAAACATCTCATATATCAGGAGGTTCACGGGACAATTACGGTATCTCTCAAAAAGTGTAAGTGAGAAAGCAGGATTTTGAGGTTGTACTGTATTTCTCTGTCACACCTTGAAACGTTCATAAAAAATTTCTTTTTTCCCGAAAAGTCACCCTTTCTTGCTGCATTGGTCTATAGGTCCCCCTGTCTCCAGGCACTGCTAGGTTCAGCTCTAAGCCTCCCATTTCCTACCTCGGCCTCCCCCTGGGTATGTAGCCCCACCTGTGTGTTTGAGTCTCTGTTTTGTTTTCCTATTACCGTAAAACCTTGGTTATAAGCCTACCTTGGTTATAAGCTGAATGTGATTTTGAAGGAAAAACTTCCCAACTGATGACGACAAATGTCATCTTTTAGCTATATGCCATCTTTAAGGATTCAAAAGCGAAATCAAAATGGCTAACTGCATGCATGTAGAGAGTGTATTCTATTTGATTCTCGCAGCATCATTTCCCTAGTACCCTAGTCAACCAGAGCCCTTGAACCCTTTAAGGACGGCATGATGCCTTAATGCATCATACCCTTGGTCGTCATAATGTATGAATGCAGCCCTGACAGGCAACTCGCCAGTGCTGTATTCAAGCATCATGCCGACCCTATCGGGTTGAGACACTCCCAAAGGGTCATCATGTAACTCACCAGGGCTGTATTCATGCATCATGACGACCAAGGGCATGATGCATTAATTTAATGCATTCCCGCCACTCTGTGGGTGGGTTTCCACCTTAAGACCTGTGTGCATCAACTGATTTAGGGAAGCTGCTCACTTAAAGTAAGAGCCTCAGCAAGTATTACCCCACCCTTCCATCTCCTAACCCGGTGTTAACCCAGCCAGGGCCGCAGAGTGCTTTAATGTATCATGTCCTTGGTCGTCATGATGCATGAATGCAGCCCTGGCGAGTAACTCACCAGGGCTGCATTCACTCATCATACCGACCAATTGGGAGTGTATAGGGTTGGCATGATGCATGAATGCAGAGTTGCTGACCAGGGCTGCATTGATGCATCAGGACGACCAATAATATAGCACATTAAAGCACTATGTGGCCCTTAGAGGGTTAAAGCCCTTCCTTTCCCCTTATCAGCGGCCCCTAACTAAGCAGAAGCTGTAGTTAAGTACCTGGGGGTCATAAAGGGGACAGGGCCCCATAAACAGGCATTACCCCCCGACCCCCCCCCGCCCAGCCCCTGGATCCACCACTCTCCTTGCATAGGCTCAAATAAGACTCTACCAAACTGTATAGACTATTTGGGGAACTCTTCTGTGGAAGAAGGGAGGAAAACAGTACTACTTTTCTGCCCTCCTATCCCCATCACACACTGCAGTATCCATACACCAAAGCGGGATCAAAAATAGTTCCCAAGAATATGTCCAATTACAACTATAAAAATATGACCAATACTTCTGTAACTTTTGAAAAATCAACCTGTTCCTCCCTTGGGAACTGAATTGGAAGTGCGCGAATTGGCGGCAATTCCCTAGGTGGTGGAGTGCACCCTGGAGGTACTGGGTGGAACTACCACCTAACATTAGTTTAGCATTTGGTGGGCACACAATATATACCCATATTTTCTATAAGCAAGTATGGTACACATTTTTAAAGTATGACGTAAACAAGTTTTCAAGGTTATCCGCCACCTTTTGGCAGAGAGAAAGTAGTGCCGGTACAAACAGATGAGAGACTCTGCTGGGAGATTGCACCCCCCAACTCCCCCTCTGACTGTGTCAGCCTCCTGGTTATCCTACAGGCGGCAGAGGCCAATAGGTGCAAGTAAACAGGGCATTATAGTTATAAACCCACTGAGGCCCTAAACATGATGGGCAATGGATACAGCTGACGAGATGTGGGCTGACTGAAGGATGCTATCGGAGGCCAAAAATGGTCTTTGCGTAAAGTCAGATGGTCAATCACATGATTTAATGAAGGTTGAAATGAAGACTATTTGATCACCCTTTAACTTTCCCGGTATATTTTAATATTGCAACAGTGGGTCACACCGCGAGAGCATTTAGACTACCGTAAAACCTCGCATATAACCCTAACTCTCCTATTAGTCGCACCCCGAATTTGTGCCGATCCTATAAGCCGCACCAGCCATCTGATTATTGTGGCTTTAGTACTGTACCATAGTAGCAAAAACTCGCGTATAAGCTGCACCCTGACTCTGGGCCGATCCTATAAGTAGGTATCCCAATAGAGGGCCGCTGGCCGTGTCCCACGCGTAAAAAACGCTTAAACACACTCTTTTCAAATCACTCTCTCTCTTAAACTACTGGGCCAATCCTTTATCAAATTGGCTTAAATTGACTGGGAGATGTATGCGCTTATGCTCAATGCATTAGATTATGAATATTGTTACTATAAGTACCCCTCTGGAAGAGGTAAATTTACCCAAAAAATGGAAAATCAGGCCCTGTGTCTATGAGTATCTAGCAGCCCTGAAAGACCTGCTGCACATATACCGCTGGCGCTCCCTGCCCATTAGAGATAAAGCTATCAGGTTTGAACCAGCGTGATCAGGAGGGTCTGGGCTTCATTTTAAGCTATAGTTTGTGGGGGTTGACCAATTGCAACCCTGTTCATTAATTGAATTAAAATTTTGGGATGAATTTTCAGCACCAAAAATTTATCATTTCATATCAAACTGGGTATCATTTGAAAGGTATTTTCAAGCTCTTTCCAACGCAAAAACAAGCTAAGTAATATCTTTAACGGGGAGGGTGCGCGAGCAGCTTGAAGCCTTAATCCCCCTGCCCAAAAGTCATGGTCGGAAGCAATAAAAAGCTATAAATAGGTTACATAATATGTAATATCAATAAATTTGTCATATAAACCCATCAGGACACCCATACTCAGGTTCACATACAAAAGAAATACTTTAGATATTCAAATTCGAAGATTTCCAAATTAACTGATTTTGTCGCTATACAGTCTCGCAATTAAATCCAACTATTTACATACATGCATACTATTACATAATATATGGCCATATATACTTATATAATAGTGATTAAATGAAGCATACCTTCTGATAGATATATCTCCCTAAATTCACTCTCTTTCTTAAAAGATATCTTGCCCATGAGTGATTAACTGTATCACCAGACTTGCCATAATTTACTCTTGTTATCAAAATATCATAATTTGCCATAGTTTATTAGCTATCAAATAGTTTCCCTAAAGGGTAGGGATGAGAATTTAGTAGTACCCAGCCTTATTATCAACCACATATTGAAGAAATCTTCTGGCTTTGTCTAATAGAAGGTGTATAATGATAATGTGAATACATTCCATTTTCAACATTTTGAGGAAATTGCGGACATTGACAGTTATTGACTAATTAAGGATGTTCAGACTTGTGTCCTAAGAAAATATGAATGACTGTTATCTTGAAAAAAAATAGGCATAATCTATGTAACATTTAGTATCAGTATCTAAGGAATTGAGCGTTTGTACAGTATATTTATGAAATGACAGCTTGCTGAAATCCCTATTTTAGGCATCCTGTTGAAAATCATCTAAAATGAGATAAATCCCGATGGAAATAATCCAACTTCAATCATCAATAAAACAACAACCGCTTGACCGATATGGATGATTCAAAAAGTATTCTTCTTGTTTTGAAGAGATCTTTCTGACCAAACCGCTTTTAAAGACACAACAGTAATCCCTAAAAACCATCTGGGATACCTACTATAAGCCGCACTGCCGATCTGATTTGCATATAAGCCGCAGCTTAATTATACATGAGGTTTTACGGTACCTCAGTCAAATTGTCGTTTTTCTTTTAGCTAGATGCCAAATTTCCCTCTCAAAGTCCCATTCAGCTTAAAAACGAGCTTTTAATATGGTAAGAATATATTATAATGAAAATAATGTTCAAAGACTATATGAATAGCCGATTTCCCCTCTTCAAACTCACATTTGGCTTATAACCAAGGATTTAATTAAGGTACACAGTTAGGGTATATGGTGAGGCTCTACTAGGTGGTTTAAGAGGAAAGGGCTTGTAAATGATAATATTGAAACTGGTTTTTAATATATTCTTACTGATAGGTTTAAAAACATCGTCTAAAAGCCTAATGGGACTTTGCAGATAATAATTCGTTCTATTCTGATAGCCGGATGATGTGGACCACTACCCCTCGACACTACCTTGGTAGGTCTTTAGCAAAAAAAAATTTAAATGCCAAAATAAATTTGGCATATATATTGTTGGAGTTTGGTTTTTGGAACCTGAGGCGGTGCAGTTAGTTCAACTTGAAGCTTCACTTCACTGAGACGGGGGCTGGAGGGGGGGGGGGTGGTGATTGGCCCTGTGTGTTGTTGTTCAGGGAGGAGGGAGAGGGGAGTTAGGGTAGTCATGGTTTGGCCCTAATTAAGGGAAATCCAGCAAAGTGCTCTGGGTATGTGGACTAATTGGGCGCTGTATCGCGTGGACCACAGCCACTTTCACCCACAATGTCCAATTACAACTATAAAAATATAACCAATACTTTAAATAACTTTTAATATTTGTTCTTCATACATGCATTTGGATATTCTAATT
Organism: Harmothoe impar; assembly: GCA_947462335.1. Classification (NCBI taxonomy): domain Eukaryota; kingdom Metazoa; phylum Annelida; class Polychaeta; order Phyllodocida; family Polynoidae; genus Harmothoe; species Harmothoe impar. Next base: position 12,782,119 of record OX381710.1, read on the forward strand.
GATTCATAAGGAGAGTTCGGGACCTGTTTTTTATTGACCGGATCTACCAGCCTGCCTACTCCCCCAGACCACCTCTCACAAACACCCAGCTAAGTTTTACTGAAGCTTATTCTTTGCGAGGGGTGGTCTGCGGGAGTAGGCAGGCTGGTAGATCCGGTCAATAAAAACCTGGTCCCGAACTCACCTAATGTTGTATGAATCTTAATTTCAAAAACATGGCGTAAACAAGTTTTCAGGGATATCCACCGCCTTATGGCCAAGCTGGCCCCAACTCGCGCTTGGACGCGTCCGAGCGACATCGCTGGTATTTAGGAGGCCATGACCGCATCACTTCCCCCGTATATTGGGGGGGATTCGTACGCGGTACCCATCTGCACTTTTAATGCAACATCACCAAGCGCACAGGAACTATTTTAACCAGCAACCTTTGGTGCCAGCGATGACGCTCGGGAAACGAGGTCGAGGTGGGGCCAGCTTGCCTTATGGCAGAGAGCAACTAGTGCTGGTACAAACAGATGGGAGACTCTGCTGGGAGATTGCCCCCCCCCCCCCCCCCTCTGACTGTGTCAGCCTCCTGGTTATCCCACAGGCGGCAGAGGCCAATAGGTGCAAGTAAACAGGGCCTTATAGCCATAAACCCAGTGAGGCCCTAAACATAATGGGCATTGGATACAGCTGACGAGATGTGGGCTCACTGAAGGCTGCTATCGGAGGCCAAAAATGGTCTTTGCGTAAAGTCAGATGGTCAATCAGATGATTTATCGAAGGTTAAAATGAAGATGTTTTGATCACCCTGTGACTATATTTTAGTATTGTAACTAGTCAGGGGCCAAATCTCAAAAAGACGCCTTATAAAAAGGTGCTAGGCGTTTGTAGTAGGATTGCATTCTGAGTTGGAATAGGGTAATTTGGGCGTGCCAAATTCAAATCTGCCATATGTCAAGACGTCAGTCCTTGATATACGTCCCAAATTCAAGATGGCCACCAAAAGGGCATTTTGCCAGATGAAATTCTGGCATTTTAATCAAGAATTATGCACAGGTGGCGGCCATCATGGATTTGGGACGTATATCAAGGACTGACATCTTGGCAAATGGCAGATTTGAATTTGGCACGCCCAAATTACCCTATTCCAACTCAGAATACTATTCCACTCAAAAATGCTTTAACCTTTCACATATTCTCAAAGGAGCTCCAGACTAGTGGGTCACACCACCAGAGCATTAGACTACCTAATTGCTTTCGTGTTTTTCTTTTAGCTAGATGCCAAATTTCCCTTCCAAAGCCCATTCAGCTGAATGAGATATTAATATGGTAAGAATATAGTGAAGATGATATTCAAAGACTATATGAATAGCTGGTTTCCCCTCCTCAAACTCACATTCGGCTTATAACCAAGGGTTTAAGGCACACAGTTAGGGTATATATATATGGTGGGGCTCTACTATGTGGGTTTAAGAGAAAAGGGCTTGTAACTAATTAAAGTGTTCGAGAGTGGTTTTTAATGTATTCTTACTGATATGTTTAATAAAAATAAAAACTCTCTTTCTTGATTTTAGACATTTTCTCGGGGGCCGAGACCCCCTACCCCCACAAAAATGTTATAAATGTCATGGAAAATTGAGATTTTTGTCGTGGAATGTCATGGAAATGTCATGGAATTTTAATTTGAAATTTTTGTGGGAACCCTGATATATTGGTGGTGGAGCTGGGTTATTGGAACCTGAGGCGGTGCAGTTAGTTCAACTTGAAGCTTCACTTCACTGAGACTGGGGGTGGAGGGGGGGGGGGGGTGATTGGCCCTGTGTGTTGTTGTTCAGGGAGGAGGGGGGGGGGGTTAGGGTAGTCATGGTTTGGCCCTAATTAAGGGAAATCCACCAAAGTGCTCTGGGTATGTGAACTAATTGGGCGCTGTATCGCGTGGACCGCAGCCACTTTCACCCACAATCCCCTCGTCCAGCTGTCACGTGGTCCATTTCCGGTTTTCCAATGAGGGCTCTAGACAGACAGGAAGTGGGGGGCATTATGGTCTAGCTCCCCGCGGTGAATGGTTAGACGACCACTACCTAGTGGGTCTCACTTGTTGAGATGGCCATTTTCTGTATTGGTATTTACATTTATAAATTTTTTAAATACATTATTCAACGTAATAAGCGCACCGCGCTTAAAAATGATTATGGACACCTTTTAGTAGTTAAGAGTTTAATAACTGGACATCGATTCTCTGTCTCTTTGTAGCTCTATAGTGATCGATGCCCAGTTTTATACTTCAGACCAGTGGCTCATTTTGGCTGTTTTTCGCCTCACAGATTGCTCCTAGCGCAAAATCCTGACTAGGTGTCAATATATTCTCTATGCCAATGTGTAATATGAGGGTAGAAAACAGTGGAACCTCAGTTAGAAAAAATCCTACTGAACAGTTTTTGAGAAAATTAGGGTTTTGTTGCCCTTTTTTGCTGTTTTTAGTACATTTCCTACATAACCCGTGAACGTCAGCATTTCTCAATTTTCAGGTATTTAGAATTAGAATTTGACATTTTTTTATTCGCAGTAGGATTCCTGAATACCGAGCCATTCTAGAAAAGTATTTCTTGATGATTTTCGTTGCACAAATTTAGGTTGTAATATAAAAACTGCATTGTCATCCAATCAAAGTGTTTGTGCACTGTTGATGGTCACCCCCTCCCACCCTCTTCACTGTGCATTGAAGGAGAACAGGCAGGGGAGGTACACGTGTCTGTATATAGCTGTTGACCTGGGTGCTGGGTGCATTTTCAATTTATGGGGTGCCAACTGTTCATGAAAGAAAATTCAAATAGATTTTTTTTTTTTAGTATCAGATTAATGCAACTACAAGTCGTGATAGCACTTAAAGCATTCTATTTGCATTAATATGAATGGTGGCCACCTTATGGGGTGCCAAATATTCATGAAAGAAAAATTGATAAGAATTTGTTTTTTATTAGCATTAAATTGATGCAACTACAATTCGAGATTGCATTTCAAGCATCGGGGCATTCAATGAATGGTAGTCATCTTAAATATATGGGGTGCCAACTGTTCATAAATAAAAAAAAAGAATAGAATTAGTTTTTTTATTAGTATCAGATTAATGCAACTACAATTTGTGATTGCACTAGCATTGTGGCATGCAATGACTGGTAGTCACCTTGAATGTATGGGGTGCCAACTGTTCATGAAAGAAAAAAAAGAAAGTTTTTTTTTAAAGAATCAAATTAATGCAACAGCAACTCAAGATTGCATTTAAACATTATGGCATTCAATGATTGGTGGCCATCTTGAACCTATGGGGTGCCAACTCTTCATGAAAAAAACAACTAAATTGGATGTTTTTAACAGTTTAAAATTAATGCAACTACATTTCAAGATTGCATTTAAAGCATTGTGGCATTCAATGAATGGTGGCCATCCTAAACCTATGGGGTGCCAACTGTGTTTGAAAAAGGTATCAAATAGAAATGTTCTTATATAGATATCAAATTAATGCAACTACAATTCTTCATTGCACTGAAAGCATTGTGGCATTTACTAAATGGTAGCCATCTTGAATGGGTTGTGAATGAAGGAAAAATCAAATAGGATTTGTTTTTTTGATAGTATCAAATTAATGCAACTACAATTTGTGATTGCACTTAAAGCATTGTGGCATGCAATGACTGGTAGTCACCTTGAATGTATGGGGTGCCAACTGTTCATGAAAGAAAAAAAAGAAAGTTTTTTTTTTAAGAATCAAATTAATGCAACAGCAACTCAAGATTGCATTTAAACATTATGGCATTCAATGATTGGTGGCCATCTTGAACCTATGGGGTGCCAACTCTTCATGAAAAAAACAACTAAATTGGATGTTTTTAACAGTTTAAAATTAATGCAACTACATTTCAAGATTGCATTTAAAGCATTGTGGCATTCAATGAATGGTGGCCATCCTAAACCTATGGGGTGCCAACTGTGTTTGAAAAAGGTATCAAATAGAAATGTTCTTATATAGATATCAAATTAATGCAACTACAATTCTTCATTGCACTGAAAGCATTGTGGCATTTACTAAATGGTAGCCATCTTGAATGGGTTGAATGAAGGAAAAATCAAATAGGATTTGTTTTTTTGATAGTATCAAATTAATGCAACTACAAGTCAAGATTGCATTTCAAGCATCGGGACATTCAATAAGTGATAGCCATCTTGAATCTATGGGATGCCAACTGTTCATGAAAGAAAAATAGAATAGATTTTTTTTTATTAGTATCAAACTACTGCAACTACTGCAACTGCAATTCGAGATTACATTGAAAGCATGGTGGCATTCAATCAATGGTTGCAATCTTGAATTTCGAAATGAACATACACACAGACATATAGGCATGAACATGGTGTTCTCCTTCATATAGATATTCATGGATTTCTACTTCTAATAAATATAGCTTTCTGTTACATGGATGTCGATGTCCAGTTTTAGATATATATCCATATAGTGCATTGGAGTGCTATAATGTTGGACTGCTGTATATTTGGGGTAAAAAATTGAGATATTTTTGGTTATTTTGTAGTATAAAAATCAGCCAAATGTGCGCTTAATAGGGAGTGTGTGCTTATTACGTCGAATAAAAGCCGTTTACTATGCTCAAGTACTGGAAGCACCATATTCAGTACTTTACCCCCATTGAATACAATGTTCCCTATTCAATGGGCTGAGAAAAAGTTGTCTTTCCTTCATTAAATGGCTTCAAATGGAAAATAAACACAAATACCAATTACATTGGTATCGTTTCTGACATATTTTGCAAGTGGGGGGCTGAGGCCATAGCCCACGAAGAGTGAGGTTGAGTGGGATATGGATATGTAGAAGACATTGCCATACCGTCGCGGCACTTTTTAATTGGTCAGGGCTATTACCTCCCACACTTATACATAAGTCTTAAGAGGCGCTCATTCAAGGCCCCGTCTTAGTGTTTGAGAAAGATTTACAGTCGGCCTTTACTTCCTCGAATTTGGGAAATGCAAGGAAAAGTGTCTGAGGAAGCAAATTATCTGGGGAATTAAGTGCAAATATAATGGAACATATCATAGAGGCAGTTTCCAGGCAACTGTCTGAGGAAGTGAGGGATCAGAGGTTAGGTAGTAAATGTTCGAGGTAGTGAGGGTCGGTTGTATACCTATGGCGCTTTTATACAAAACCGGCGCTCATTCAAAACCAGGCACATTATCGCGATGATACAATATCTGGCAAGTTGTAGAAAAGATTGCAAATGGAACATGGGAAACCACCTGGGGATTCCTGCTGTCGTGGAGGCATGTGGGGAGACAGTTAAACCTTTAAAGGCGACATGTCGCTAAAAGATGATATTTGTCATCATGATGCACCAATGCAGCCCCGGCGGGTAGCTTGCCGGTGCTACAATGGTGCATCATGGCGACCCTTCAGGAGTGTCTCAACCCTATAGGGTTGCCATGATGCATGAATGCAGTACTGGTGAGTCACTCCCCAGGGCTGCATTCATGCATCATGCCCTTTCATGCACCATGACGACCAAGCGCAAGATGCATTAAAGTGCCTCTACATGGGTAAAAATCGACATGGGCGACACAGCGACACGGCCGTTTTAGGCCGATTTAAAAATCGACGGACGCAGGAAATTAGGAGTAAAAATCGACCCACAGGGATTTTTCTCTACGTTTCTATATACATAAAAATAGACACAGTGACAGGGCTGTTTTGCTAAAAATTGACACGGCGACACGGTCAAAATTGTGGGCACCCATGTAGAGGTACATTAAAGCATCATGCCGTCCTTAAAGGGTTAAAAGCATGTGCGTGACTGGGGCGCGGGTTGGTGGGGATGGGTGAGGAAACACTGGAGAAGTGTGTCAGCGGCATAAAGACAGGACACAGCCACATCCGGGGTACTCAGCTGTTGCTATGGCAACTTGTTGGCATGTTCCTCCTACTCTGTCTAAGGCTGGCTGAGGGACCATGATGAGGCCGAGCGGAGAAGTGGGTAGAGTAGAGTCGTCATGTCTACTCTCGTCTTGTGTATTGTAGTATCAATATGCCCATGGACAATACTGTAAAACCTTGGTTTTAAGCCGACCTTGGTTATAAGCCGAATGTGAGTTTAAGAGGAAAAACTCTGTTTATAATGAAAGTGCTTGAAGTTGGTTTTTGCTCTGTTCCTATATGATTAAAACCTCGCCTATAAGAAAAACGCCAAATAAAATTCAGCTTATAACCGAGGTTTTACGGTAGTAAAATTACTGCACCTTTGCTGCAAGGTGGAAACCATAAAGTGACTACCGTAAAATCCGGCTATAGTGTAGAACGACCTCAGGGTTTAAAAATTATTTTCTCTTTAATTGTATATATTGGAACCCCATCTATAAGCCGTTCTCCAAAGTTGAGCAATAAGTTTGGCTTATAGAAATGAATAAATTCGTCTTATAGGTGGGGTTTACCGTGTCGTAAAATCTTGGTTATAAGGCAAAAATCTTTAGGTGGTTTAATTTGCTAAATTTAACCCCCAAACTACCATTCGGCTTATAGGTAACATTTTAGTACATTTTGTATATAGGAATAGTGAGATGCTTATAAGATAGTTAAGAGGATCTAGAACCATGCTGACCCCATAGCTTGAATGCAGCACTACTATAGAGTCGGGCCTGAGACTGGGGGCAGGGGTGATTTAAGCCTTTAGGGGTCGCATAGTGCTTTAAATTAATGCATTATGCCCTTTACTGTCATGATGCATCATGACTACCCAATGGGGTTGATACACTTGAAGGAATGATGCTTGAACAGGGATGCCAAGTGTTACGATTTTTTCGTAATTTTACGATTTTTGACCCCCATTACGACCATTACGATTTCTGGTGGCAAATTACGATTTTTAGGAATTTTGGAATATCCCTCCACATTGGACCAATAGGTAGGAAAAAAGGGGTAGGAAAAAAGAGATATGGGAAACTACTCACCATAACCTAGCCAACAAACTGGTCTGTTAATCTTAATAAGAATGAGAAGGCATTATATTTCACATTGTATATATGCAGCATAAAGAAATCATGTATGTGTAAGATCATTCTAAGGGACCTACTACTGTTACGATTTTTGTTAGGATTTCAAGCAAAAATGGTTACGATTTTTGGGCCTAAAATTCGTAACAAATACGATTTTGGGGGTGAGCAGCTTGGCATCCCTGCTTGAATGCAGCGTTAGCGATTAGACTACTTAAGATGTTTTTGAAGCACCCAATAAGGGTCACAAAGTGCATTTAATGCAGTATGCCCTTTCTCGTCATGATGCATTAATGCAGCCCTGGCAAGTAACTCGTCAGGGCTACATTCATGCCTTATGCGACATATGGCGTTGATACGCTCCCGAAGGGTCAGCATGATGCATAAATGCAGCGTTGGCGATTATACCCCTGTAGTAACCATACAATGTCCAGTCGGCTATAGTACTCTAAAAAGCCAGCTAATACTAAAAGTGCTTCAATTTCGTTTTCACTACATTCCTATACGGGACTAGCACATCCTGGTACCTCAGGTAGTCGGGGGCTAAACCCCATCTCCTTATCAAGCTAATCCCCTCACCTCACACCTGGAACAAAGGTGCTGATAAGAAATTCTCCCATGATGCACTGCTCTGGAGTCGGGGGCCTAACCAGAATGCATTGCTCTCAGCCAAAATGGCGGCCCCCATAGGCCAATGCGCTAGTCCCGTATATATCAAAACGTCGCCTATAAGCTAAATAGAAGTTTTTGGATTAAAATTTGGCTTATAGCAAATAAAATACGATTTTGGGGGTGAGCAACTTGGCATCCCTGCTTGAATGCAGCGTTAGCGATTAGACTACTTAAGATGTTTTTGAAGCACCCAATAAGGGTCACAAAGTGCATTTAATGCAGTATGCCCTTTCTCGTCATGATGCATAAATGCAGCCCTGGCAAGTAACTCGTCAGGGCTACATTCATGCCTTATGCGACATATGGCGTTGATACGCTCCCGAAGGGTCAGCATGATACATAAATGCAGCGTTGGCGATTATACCCCTGTAGTAACCATACAATGTCCAGTCGGCTATAGTACTCTAAAAAGCCAGCTAATACTAAAAGTGCTTCAATTTCGTTTTCACTACATTCCTATACGGGACTAGCACATCCTGGTACCTCAGGTAGTCGGGGGCTAAACCCCATCTCCTTATCAAGCTAATCCCCTCACCTCACACCTGGAACAAAGGTGCTGATAAGAAATTCTCCCATGATGCACTGCTCTGGAGTCGGGGGCCTAACCAGAATGCATTGCTCTCAGCCAAAATGGCGGCCCCCATAGGCCAATGCGCTAGTCCCGTATATATCAAAACGTCGCTTATAAGCTAAATAGAAGTTTTTGGATTAAAATTTGGCTTATAGCAAATAAAAACTCCAAATGAAATGTACCGTAAAACCTCTCTGATAAGCCGACCTTTTTTGGGGATTTTTGGCCCGATTCGGCTTATAGCATTGTCTCATAGAGGGGGTCGGCTTATAAGGGAGGTTTTTTATCAAGTGCTTTCTAGTTTAACCACGTTCAAATAGACCCAAATTCGGCTTATAATATTCTCTCAATGTGGGGGCTCGGCTTATAAGGGAGGTGGGCTTATCAGAGAGGTTTTACGGTAACCAAGGTTTGACGATTACGAACATTTAAAGTCATCAGAGAAAACAGCTCCACCCTGACAGTTTGTAGGCCGAGGTCAGGGCAGCTTTCTCCCCAAGAAAGAAAGAAAAGAACAGAGTGATAGCTTACCGGTCAATTGGAGGCAACAACTGGAAAAGCATTCCTGATTCAAAACTATAAACTGAACAGAGGGAGCCTGTTCTCTGCCACATAAAATACTTTTCAATTACACCTCGTATTATTAGCGTTCAAATACAACACTCCGTTTAATTAAACCTGCAAGGGCCGCATACCGCTTTATTTTCCTCGGTTGTCATGATACATGAATGCAGCCCTGGCGAGTAACTCACCGGGGCTACATTCATGCATCATGCTGACCCTTTGGGAGAGTATCATCAACCCCATAGGGTCGGCATGATGCATTAATGTTGCCCTGGCGAGTAGTTACTCGCCAGGGCTGCATTCATGCATCATGACGACAGGGCATACAGCATCAACACTGTGCTGCCCTGAAAGGGTTAAAGTGACAATATGACAAAACCAGAATAGGTAAACAATGGCTGTCTGGTGAGCAGCGCATTAGGGGTGGGAAGCAGGTAGCACGTGAAGCAGGAGGAAGTGAAACAAATCTACCACTACCTGAATCTAAATATTGTATTAATTTAAAAGCAAGCTATGGGCGTACTTAGACTTCCGCCTTATGCTACATTAAAAACCGCTTTGAGATATTCAGGGATTTATTTTCCTAGATTTTCTTATTTAAGAGGGGTATCGTAAAGATGGTATCTTGAGAGAAATCAAATTAGTTAAAAGAGAAATCAAATTTAAAGTATTTTTCATATGAGACGATTTTTCTTTTAGAAATGCTTGTTAATGAATATACCGCTATGTACAAATGTGCTGTGAACATGGAGCGAAATTTCCTCACCATTTTCACCTGGTGGCAGGGCCGCATACCGGTGTGGTCCCTAAACCTTGGGTGTAAACTGCCATAAAACCTCGGTTATCCTACAGTACTTAAAGTGACATGGTCCGATGATTAGGGCTCAAAAATCAATTTTGTTAAAAATGAACAGAAATGTTCAATATGGCCATACTATATGTAATATCTATCTTATTTAACATTATTCCCCATATTTTAGCTTAGAATTCAGTCAATTGTCAGTATTATGTTCATTTTAAGACTTTTGGAGTGCACGCTATAATTCCCTCTATTGAAAATACACTGTAAAATACTGTACTTGGGCCACATTGGACAATCTTAATGGGCTCATATTAGCCATAGTTGACATTGTATTGTGACCTATCCTCCAAATATGATATTGTACTCACATTTGGATCACATTTAAGTAGGATTTAAAATATGGAGAAAAATCGGACCATGTCACTTTAAGTCCCCATAATCAGGTGCTATGATAGGCTTATATGATTCTCCTAAGTAGGTGGGGTGGCTTATACGTTCACGAGTTAGGCTTATGCCTCCCTGAAAAACCTCCCTGTCCAATTTTTTAAGTCGGTCTCCCCCCCTCCCTAAAAAAGAGCCTAAAATCCCAAAATTTTCTCTGCTCAAAAGCGGGGTTGTCTGATACTATATAGTTGATGGGTGTCTGATTGGGGCGCAGTACTTATTTACATATTGTGTGCACTCTGCTGTGCAAGGTAGTCGGGGGGTCGGGAGGGAAAACCCACCCCCCTCTCCCACTCACAGGCTGAGCAGTACATACTTACAGTAGATGCCTGTATGTATAGCACAAGGTATGATACAGCTAGACACCCATCATCTTTCAACCCTAGATGGCCCTACGGTACCATGTCTTCGGCCATAGACAGGTGGCACCATCTATGGTGGACTAGGCAGTTTGTAGAGTGCAACCTTGACGGTACTACTGTCTATGCTACTGCCTATGGCCAAACACATGGTACAGTACTAAGGGCCATCTAGGGTTGAAAGATGATGGGCGTACGTCTGTCTTACCCCCCCCCCCCCCCCCCCCCCCGGTGTGGTAGTAAGACAAGTGGGCCGCAATCGGGCTGTGTGATTGGCGCTGGTCGGGAACACACAAATCATTATATGGACGAGAGGCCCACCGCTGTAATCTCTGCCACCAAGCACCCTCAGGGGAGGGCCGCTAACCCTCTAAGGGCTGCAGAGGGCTTAATGTGTCATGCCATTTGTTGTCATGATGCATGAATGCAGCTCTGGTGGGTAACTCATCAGGGCTGCATTCATGCATCATGCCGACCCATCTGAAGTGTGTTTACCCCATAGGATCGGCATGATACTTGAATGCAGCCCTGGTGGGTAACTCGCCAAGGCTGCATTCATGCATCATGACGACCCATCTGAAGTGTGTTTACACCATAGGGTCGGCATGATGCTTGAATGCAACCCTGGCGAGTTACTCGCCAGGGCTGCATTCAAGCATCATGACGACCAAAGCATTAAAGCACTTTGTGGCCTTTGACGGGTTAACTTAAATAGAACTGGGCCGCCGCAAAAACATCTGGAGCGTCCTCTTCCAATCAGGCGTTCAGTCGGAAACTGCACGCATGGTTTCTCTCATCAAATACTTCATTTGAGGAATCTGAAAAGAACAGGTCATTAACAAGATGGAATGGAGGGGGGGGGGGTTGTTTTAAAGATCTTTATTCTGGATTCGTTTATAGGAGGCACGGCCTGTTTTTTGTCGGATCCAGACATTAGGTTTTCTATCTAAAGTGGAGTTTAGGGTGCAGGGTTAGGAGATTAAAAATAATGAATAGAGAGTTTAAGTAGCTAGCTGTTTTACACATTTTCCCCTTTGTTAAACCTAAATAAAAGCTAAAATTTAGGTCTCTCTATATGAAGAGGGGCAGAAAATTCTGCATGAAAATTAACCAGGCCCCCTTGTTGTTAAATAATGATCTCTCCCTCACAAATGTTCAAGGGGAGTGAATAGATAAACAGTTATCCCAACTCTTACATTGGTGAGGTTGGCTTGGGTACATCACTATTAGCAGATCGTTGGTTTGAATTACTACTCCATCAGCAAACCCGCCATTTCAGCATCTTATAGGCAGAAGCATTCCGCAGTAGGAGGGTTATCAGAAGGCCTCTCTGTGGGGTTTGTCACCATTCTGCAGTATAGGAGTGATCAGAAGGCCTCTCTGTGGGGCTCAAACTTCCAGCAGAGGTATCACTCTCCTAGCATCTGTATTATTCGGAACCCAGTTGCATCAATCAACATGCATTATCCACCAGTGGATAAAAGATGGCTGTATCCGTACAGAGAGGTCATGGACTGTGTCAGACGGTGCCAGCTCTCTTCTCACGACAGAATGAGGAACTCGAAGAAGCTGAATACAACACAGAAGCCTCAGAAGACATCAGCAATAAGATGGTCAGGGAATCCTGTGAAACTTTGCTGAAAGTCAGGGGAAAAGAAAATGAGAAAATTAATGTAACAAATCCACAAGTAGCATGGGTTAAAGCTCAGTCCACTTAAAGACCGTCCAGTGCTATATCAAGGCTATATCAAGGTGTATAGTACCGTAAAACCTCTCTGATAAGTCAACCTTTTCAGGGGAAATGAGGCCTAATTCGGCTTATAAATCTCATTTCACGAGGTGTGTCAGTAGTCTGTAAAAGAGAGGCATGGGGGCTCTTGTTAAAATGGATTTTTGAGGCCAATTTTTCGAGTAAAAATAATTTTATAAGCACCCTGGGCGTTTATGACGTCGAAAATACGGTAAGCATTCTGTGATAGGTAATGGCAGTTGTACCAAAATGTAGGTACATAATATAATTTGGATTGGGCATTTAAGGTGGGTCGATCCCATTGAATCAAAGTGTTCAGAATTCTACAACTTTTTTTCTTTGGGTACCCTAAATCATTTAAAGACGGAAAATGAAAAGAAAAATAGGGGGTCCCGAGCTACTTTTTAAAATATGGAATTTTGAAAAATAAAAGTATTTTAATTATATATCAAAAAAACGAAAATAATCTAAAAATTTCTATAATTTTATTTTCTATCATCCATTAACCACAGAATTCTAAAACATCACAGAATGAACACAATGATATATAACTTTATTCCAAAAATTGTTACGGAGTTTTATCACTTTGCAATTTTTGGAAATATGTCATATTTCAGAGAAGAGTAGGAATAAATTTTCATAACTTTTTTACATAACCAAAGAAAAATAATAGTAAAATTGTTCAGATTTTTCTTAAACTTCATCAAAGGTTTGCTTAGATCATTTGCTGATGAATTAGAGTCATTTTGGTATGAAGTCCCGTGCATAATTTGAGGGTTTTGGCCCTTTGAAATAAAAAAGTAATGGAAAAACTGACGAAATCAAATCTTAGAAGCATTGCATTATGGGTAAATTCCCAACAATCTGCATGTAAAATGATCTCATCATGTAGGTTTGGATATATTCAAGCAATTTATTCACTTTTTATGGTCTTTCATATGCCATTTATTACTTAGTAAATGAAAAATCCTGAAAAATCTTAGAAAATGCCGAAAATACCAATAATTTTCATTTCAAAATAGAAAGTGCTTTAAAATGCTCAATTTTCCTCAGAATCGTCCAAGATTAATTGTGAATATAGAAAATTGTTCCGAGCATATGCCTACCAAAAATTGTATTATTCTGACATATTTAAGTCATATGCGCAGAAGGATGCGCAGTAGTCTATTTTGCAATGGCCGCGACCCACCTTAAACAAATAAAAGCAGGGCGGTATCTGATTCTGCCATTGTGTGACCATTGTACACTGGACCTCCACCAACAAACCCTCTGTTGGGCTACTCCAAATAATATCCTTGTTTCTCATCACCGCGCACATCCCCCAAATCATGTTTTCAAGATTTTTTTTTTGCTGTTGCAAATTATAATGGAAAGCATGATAATCATGGACAAATATGGGCATATTTTATATCAAATTGCAGCTTAGAATGTGGCAAATGCGATGGGATATAGAGAACATACATATTCACAACTGGCATAGATTATCTATCTTTTTAATTTTTTTATAAATTAAAATGTGAATTTAGTTTGGCGAGAACTTAGATCACCCTTGCTATTTAGCCCTCAACAAAAAAAATAGGGAAAAAAGGGCCCCCCATCATATTTCTCATGGCTTTTGATGAGAAACAAGGATTTTATTTGGAGTGGCCTTTTAAAGAGAAACCTTGTTGCTTGGGTCGGCTTTGTTTTGCAGCTCGGGTCGGGTTGGGGCCATGTTGTTTGCTACTTGCAGATACATATCCCTCCCACACACTAGCTCCTTAACCCTTTAATGGCAGCCTAAGGCTTTAATGCATGAATGCAGCTTTGGTGAGTTAAGGTGGGGCTCCACTAACCGATTTTGTTCCCAGATCGGGGCTATTCTCACGAATCTGGCTCAGTTATATACCATGACAATTATATACAGTAGACAGGAACCATGTTTACTAATGATGTTTTTGTTTATAAACAATGTGGAAAATAAAATTGCCAAGGCTATGTAACACAATTTAGGTCCCGATTTAAGCCCCGATTTTGCATCTCAGGCCGATCTGGGCATCCAATCTCATATCAAACAGGTTTGATTTTCATTTATCTGATGCTCCCCCATTCAAAGGGCTAAAATCGGCCGATTTATGCACAATAACCAATAGGAAATATGTGTTTGTTTTGACTTGATCAGACTGTAAAGACCTATATGATCGGTTTGTGAGAATGACCCAAAAAATCGGGTAGTGGAGTCCCAGCTTAACTCTGCATTCACACATCATGCCGACCCTTCAAGAGTTTATAAACCCCATACCATAGGGTCGACATAATGCTGGGCCAGGGCTACATTCATGCATGATGGTGAGAAGGAGCGCGACGGGGCTGCATTTGTGCATCATGACGACAAATGTCATCTTTTAGCGATATGCGGTCCTTAAAGGGTAAACCCTTTGAGGACAACATGATACTTTAATGCATCGTGCCCTTGGTCGGCATGATGCGTCAATGCAGCCCTGGCAAGTAACTTGCCAGTGCTGCATTCAAGCATCAAGCCGATCTACTGCGATTGAGACACCCCTGAAGGGTCGGCATGATGCACCAATGCAGCACCAGCGAGTTTCTAGCGTTTATTGATAGTGATGAAATTAGTGGTGATCATGACATTTTACTCCCACTTCTATCCCCATGGCTTTAATATCCAGATCATGACAAAATACAAATTACTGCATGTTCTAGCCGTCACTGTAGGAGCATCTCTCCTACTGAAGGGTAGGTACACCAGGAGTCGGACAGATGCCTTAAGACAGACACTTGATTTCATCATAATTTAAGCATTTGAAGCTCTTTCTTTGTGAACAATGGTAAAGTTTACCGTAAAACCCCTCCTTTAAGACGACCCTGCCCTTAAGACGACCCCCTACTTTGAGATGAAAATCTGTCTTGTAGGAAAAATATATACCAAAATAAATCCCGTCTTAAAGGCGGGGGATTTTTTCCCTGACCTGACTTGTTTGCAAGTACCTTGTCAGACTTTGGAGAGAGACTCTTTTAAAATATAATTTTTTTTTGAAGAATTAAATTTTCAGTTTTTCTCCCCATGTCTTCAGCGACTTGGCTGGCGTGGGAAAAGGCGGGATTTTATGGTAACTGTAACTGTAAGCTGTATTGTAAATGAATAACCTCAAATGCCACTGTCCATCTCAGGGTATGTGTCCGGCTCATGGTGAATCTACCCTATGTGTATGCGTGTTTTGATGTACATCGATGCAGGCCGGACGCTAAATGTCATCTCTATCGGGACAATGCGGGGGTAGTGTCGTGTAGGGTGACGTATCGCAATGTTAACCATTTAAGGACAGCATTGTGCTTTAATGCTTTATGCCCTTTGGCGCTATGATTCGTCATCAGGGTTCCCACGTGTCATGGAATGTCATGGAATTTGAAAGTTGTCTGGAAAGTCATGGAATGTCATGGAATTTTGTAAAAAAATTGCTGTGTCATGGAATGTCATGGAATGTCATGGAATTTGAAAATAATGAAATTAATATTACAAAATCTCCTAGAATATACCATTTGCTTTCTAGATCTTAGAAATTTTCTCTGGGGCCAAGCCCCCGCCCTCCGCAAAAATGTCATGGAAAATTGAGATTTTTGTCATGGAATGTCATGGAGATGTCATGGAATTCAATTTTTTTTTTTTTGTGGGAACCCTGGGACTCATGAATGCAGCCTTGGTGGGTGTATCAAATCCATAGGGTGGGCACAATGTGTGAATGCAGAACTGGCGAGTTACTCGCTGAATGCAGCACTGTCAAGTTACTCGCTAGGCTGCATTCATTCATTGTGATGGCAAGAGTATAGCATATTGAAACATTCGGTGTATATGAAAACCTACCAGACAACGGCTATAGCCGGCAAAAAGCCCAAATAACTGGCTGGAATCTGCGGATCCTTGCCTACATGCTGGTTTTTATGGCTTGTAAATCGAACCATTATTAAGTTCTCTAGAGCATAAAACAAAAGGCACAGATATATTGTACAACTTTCTTTAAAATCTTGATATTCAGATGATTTGTATAATTGGAATATAAGGTGCACCATATATTCATTTTCATCATCAATGCAAACGATGGCTTTATATTTGATGCATTGATGCAAATGTTGTTCTCCGGCCTGCAAAATTTTAGCTGGGGCTGCCAAATAAAAAAAGCTGCAGGACTATGTAATTAATTTATGCATGTCTTGCATGGCGAAAAAGTTGTCATGGTATTAAAGCACTACCACATACAGTCTTTGCGAAAACATTTTCAACCCACAGGACATTCGGTCCTGCATATTTCAATGTGGAAGGACCGGCTACATTTTTGGAGGACAGTATAGCCACATATCTGATGATATCTGCATTTTAAGTATAAAATAGTTTTGTCCATTAAAAATTCAATTCACTTGTAATCATTTATGCCCGAATCGGGATAGATACATTAGTTTTACACAGCATATTGACATACATATTTCAGCTTTAGAAGGCCAACTGAATTCTTCTAGTTCAGAAAAGCCCAACATGTGACTGGACATTCGGTCCTGCTACACTTATAAATCTGCTGGACCGGTAGTATTTTAGAAGGACATTGCCACTGTCCTGCATGTTTCTGCAAAGACTGCAAATACAGCCCTTAAAGCTTTTATATACGGCCTGTTGTACAAAAATTTTGTACACAGCTGTGGTTGAGATTGATTTGGTTTCTGTAATAAGGGCCTAAAACTTTTATGTTGCTCCCCTATTGTCATTGTAAAGGAGAAATCAATTCATTTCTCAGGAGTCAAGTAACCCCCCCCCCCCCCCTCCCCACACACACACACACACGACCTAGGCTATTGTGTACTGCATCTGTCCCTTGTACATGTATGCCGTATGGTTAACCATTTAACCCTTTAAGGACGGATGTCGCCCAAAGATGACATTTGACGTCATGATGCACCAATACAGCCCTGGTGAGTAACTTACCAGTGCTGCATTCATGCATCATGACGACCAAAGGTTTAAGGGCCACATAGTGCTTTAATGTATTTTGCTCTTTGTCGTCATGATGCATGAATGCAGCCATGGCGAGTATATCACCAGTGCTGCATTAATGCATCATGCCGACCTTATGGAGGATCGGCTTGATGTTTGGATGCAGCACTGGCGTGTGCATTCAAACATCATGACAACTAAGGGGCATAAAGTACTGTGCGGCCCTTAAATGGTTAAACCTTTAAAGACGCTATGATTCCCCAAGTTTCATATACTGTATTCGACGTAATAGGCGCACGGTGCGCTAAAAAAATGATTATGGGCACCTTTTAGTAGTTAAGAGTTTAATTGTGGTAAAAAATTGGGATATTTTTGGTTATTTTGTAGTCTAAGAATCGGCCAAAAACGGGGGGTGTGCGCTTATTACGGGGTGTGCGCTTATTACGTCTAATACGGTATTCATTCATCGGCATGATGCACCAAATTAGTGGCAGCGAATTACTGCGCCCTACTATGGCACTGCACCACTGACTCATAATGATGCATGAATGCAGCACTGGTGAATTACTCACTAAGGCTAGATTCATGATGAAAAAAGTGCATGATGTATTAAAGCCCTATGCTACCCTTTAATGTTTTAATGTCACCCTACCCAGCGCTGTTATAAGAAATGAACACACATGATAGCAATACAGGCCACTCGTGTATGAGCATCCCGCTCAGTGTTGTATGTCCGTAGTTGGATTGTTGATTGTCGACTGGAGAACCGCTGCTTAAAAATGGTATATCAGCTAATATACTTCCCAAACCTTTTCTTCAAAATGGATATAATTTTAATGTCAAGGATTTTGTTATTATTTTAGCTGATATGCAGTACTCAATGTTAAATATATTTGTCTATAAATGCATGATTTGAGATAGAAAACAATGTTGCTTATTCACCTCACTGACTCAGTGTCCCCCTATGTGAGCAACCCGGGAACTAAGCTAATAGGGAAAGCACTGAGCCATACAGTATAAACACATAGGGGGTTTTAGTGTCGACCTACAGTAAAGATTATGGCACTGCTTGTGCTAAATTCATATGTTTATATACTGCCAATCACCTTATGAGTCGGGGAATATGTATAGAACATGATATACAACAGTGATATAGCATTAGTTAAAAGTCACCCAAATTTAGCTGATATGCCATCTTTAACCCCATAGTATAAGGGCGCATGTCGCTTAAAGATAACATTAGTCGTCATGATGCACCAAATCCAATGCAGCTGCGACGAAAAAGCTTGCTGCTGCCAGACATTAAAGTGCACAAACTATTGACCAATGCAGCAAGAAAGAGTGACTTTTTTCAAAATGAAGTAAGTTTACGTCGGTCTCAGCAGAATGCAGGTAATGTGTCACATTATTTATGCATGTGTGTTAATTTTGACCAACTTGTTGAGAGCCCTCAAACCTGTAGATAATACTAGATATTTCTGTCCTTGTGTGTGCTATGATTGTGTCTAACCCCCGTTGTTCTGTTCCCTGCAGGTGAGTTAGATTTACCGCTGCTGCTTCAAGCTTCTGGTAGGTAACATTTAACTATTTGAAGAGAGACATAATTGGTCGTGAATTTCCCCGAAAATAGGTATTTCAGGCATTTTCTGTCATGTTTACAATACAAGGATACCAGCGTTATAGGGCTGAGACAGGCTGTCCCAATGTGTCTAAGCTGTATAAGACAACAAGAAGACGGCCCTGTCATTGTATGGGTACAGTTAAAAGGACATGCCGGACAATGAAGTGCACAAACTATAGACCAATGTAGCAAGAAAGGGTGACCATTTCAAAATAAAGTTGTGTTTACGTTGGTCTCATTAGAATTCAGGGGTTGGATTTTGAGGTTAGATTCATGTATTTGTCGGTCACAATTCTCAGAAGTGTTCAAAAACGTTATCAACATCATTTCTGAAAAGTCACCCTTTCTTGCTGCAATGGTCTATAGTCAACTGATGCAGACAGAAAGGGGAGCAGTGGTACAGGACCTGGTTGCCTGTATCGGGTCTTAGACCGACCACCCACCGCCTGTCATGTCATCTCTAGACAAATACAGACACATTTAGATTCCTGCCCTGTGAGAACCATGTCCTTGTCAGGTCTCCCTTTCTGTTGATGGACATCCAATCGCCTAAACAAGGAAGTCAATTGTGACCAAGGTTTGCATGCAGCGAGTCACCGGAAGTAGACTTGTGGTAGGACCCGGGAATGAAGTCAGCGCCCACTGCCTGCCATGTTTTCTGTCAGGTCTTCTGTGGTGTCTTCTGTTGTGTCTTCTGTTGTGTCTTCGGTTCTATCTTTGGTTGTGTATTTGGTCATGTCTTTGGTTGTGTCTTTCTGTAACGTGTTGTGTCTTCTGTCACGTCTTCTGTCATGACTTCTGTCAAGTCTTCAGTTGCATCTTCTTTTTGATGTCTTCTGTCACATCTTCTGTTGCATCTTCTGTCACGTCTTTAGTCGCATCTTCTGTCACGTCTTCTGTCATGACTTCTGTCACGTCTTCTGTCGCATCTTCTGTCACGTCTTCTGTCATGTTTTCTTCATGTCTCCTGTCACGTCTTCTGTCGCATCTTCTGTCACGTCTTCTGTCGCGTCTTCAGTCGCATTTTCTGTCACGTCTTCTGTCGCATCTTCTGTCACGTCTTCTGTTGTGTCTTCTGTCATGTCTCCTGTCAAGTCTTCAGTCACATTTTCTGTCA
Organism: Harmothoe impar; assembly: GCA_947462335.1. Taxonomy (NCBI): domain Eukaryota; kingdom Metazoa; phylum Annelida; class Polychaeta; order Phyllodocida; family Polynoidae; genus Harmothoe; species Harmothoe impar. The sequence goes on from OX381710.1 coordinate 12,802,032, forward strand.
CATTTTCTGTCGCATTTTCAGTCGCATCTTCTGTCACTAGGTATCCCAGTAGGCCGCCACTGGCCGTGTCCTCGAGTGAATACTCACCAAAACACCTACTTTTAGAAATGGTCTCCTCTCCAAACTATCTGGTGTATCACCTATCTAAAGTATCCTAGTGAGAGGTCTAATGTATCCGCATCGTCCTGATGTACCAGGGCAGCTGTATCTTGATGCTAAATACCCCTACTGATGCTGTGAAGTTAGGTAAAAATTGGAAAACAGGACATTCTGTCAGTGATTAGCCATGCAGCCCTAGAGGACACACTGTCTATATATTGATTTCGCTCCCACGCCATTAGAGATACAGTCTTAGGAGCTTTACCACAGTAATCAGGACACTCTAAGCGTCATTTTGAGGTATTATACATAGGGGTAGGCCTATTTGAAGTATTTTAAAATTCAAAAATAAGAATTTTCAGTCAATTTTTGGCACCTTTTTGAAGAGCTATATATGAAGGGTTTGGATGCAAAACGACATAAATCCATCCAAGAATTGAAGCATATAGTGCATTTTGTAAAGCCACCCTGGGGGCAATTTTAGTAATTTGGTGACAGATTGTGTACTGAGTAGACCCTAATGCCATAAAAAATTGTTAATCTTGGAAAAATAGTTAGTGGGTTATATCTAAGCATCCCTAACCAATCTTTTTGCCAGATTTTTGTCTCTTTTTTGGAAATGGCGCTTATGTCGTTTTGCATCCAAACTCTTCATATACATATTTGGAATCATTTGAAAGGTAATTCTCTGCTCTATGAGATGCACTTACAAGTTAGTTGGTAGGATTAATGGCGTAAGAGCGAAAGTAGAATAATGCTCCCAACCCCCTGCAGCCCAATAATAGAAAATGATTTTGCTCCAAAACTGTTAAAGACTAAGTTTCAGGAATTTTACCACCTAAAGCAGTGCATTCAGGGCTTTATTTTGAGGTATGGCACGTGGAGATATACCCATTGGATGTATTTTTGAATAAAAAAATAAGAATTTTTGGGCAATTTTTAGTACTTTTCAACACTTTTTTGAAACTTTAGATACACATATTTGAGGTAGTTTGAAAGGTATTTTCTCACTCTATAAGATGTACTCACTACTTAGTTGATATGCTTAATGGTTTAGGTTTGAGAGCAGAATTAATTACCTAACACCCTGTACCAGAGTCCAGGACTGAAGGGATGTGTCCTCACATAGTGGTTATGAAGGGCACATAGCATACTATATCAATAAATATAATGTATATACAACCCACAGGATCCGTATGCATGTGATTCCATGCAAATATACCAATTGCAAACCAATTTCTTCCCAGCATTGAACACCACAATATCAGGATTTCAAAATCATTATGTAATGGGGCCTAAAGTTACACAAGTGTGTAGTTATGTTATGGGAATAATATAAATGAGTTGACATTAAAAGTTGGATCCTGAGGTGAAAATGAAATATTGTCCTAAGATGGCACAAAGTAGCTTGATATCAGTGATATTTCAGCAATTTCGGGCAATATCATCCTTTTTATCAGATCACTCGGTATTATGTAATGCCTTAAATGAGTAAAAAATTCTTGGAAATGATGTATACCATATTGACCTATACTTATAGAAGAATTCAACTTGACACATTAAATAACAGTCATGTGCTATTGATTTGGAGTCTGATCATTTTCACTGATCAGGGACATTTGGATAATTAGTGTTTCCCTCATTTTTGAATGGAAATTGTGAAGTTAACCTTAGTTATCCAGATCAGGAAAAAAAATAGGCACAGTCTCCATGATTTGTATAAAGGATTCCTGCAGAACCAACAGGATATCATACATATTGATGAAATGAGACACTTCCAAATTTGAGATATTCAAGCATATCTGTGCGAGATCTAGGTGAACATATGTAATATATTACGATTTTGAGGGTCTGTTAAAATGAATATTGAGGTCTGCACTAACCAAGGCTTCATTGATTAAAGGAGAAATATTCGGTTATTAGAGATCAAGCATTTTCCAGGATCTATTTCCTTTTTCAGGAATTCCAGAATGCTCACAATATGCCTGCATAATCTAGTAGAGAGTAAGGTCTGAAATTGGCTAAGTCCAAACAACATTTTTTCATCTTCAAATGGCTGTAAAATCCAAACCGCTGGACCGATTTGTATGATATTTAAACCGTTTTCATCATTTAACATGGTCTATCCATCTAACCTATTTTGACATGTGTAACCATTATATCTGAAAATGACCTGGGATACCTACTGTCACGTCTTCTGTCGCATCTTCAGTCACATCTTCTGTCGCATCTTCTGTCGCATCTTCTGTCACGTCTTCTGTCACGTCTTCTGTCACATCTTCTGTCACATCTTCTGTCGCATCTTCTGTCGCGTCTTCTGTCTGTTTTCTGTCATGTCTCCTGTCACGTCTTCAGTTGCATCTTCTGTCATGTTTTCTGTCAAGTCTTCTGTCACGTTTTCTGTCATGTCTTTAGTCGCATCTTCTGTCACGTCTTCTGTCACGTTTTCTGTCATGTCTCCTGTCACACCTTCTGTCGCGTCTTCTGTCACGTCTTCTGTCACGTCTTCAGTCGCATCTTCTGACAAGTTTTCTGTTGTGTCTTCTGTCATGACTTCTGTCACGTTTTCTGTCACGTTTTCTGTCCTATACCCTGTTTTTGTCACGTCTTCTGTCATGACTTCTGTCGCATCATCTGTCACGTCTTTAGTCGCATCTTCTGTCACATCTTCTGTCACGTCTTCCATCACGTTTTCTGTCATGTTTTCTGTCATGTCTTCAGTTGCATCTTCTGTCATGTTTTCAGTCACATCTTCTGTCACATCTTCTGTCACATCTTCTGTCACGTTTTCTGTCACATCTTCTGTCGCATCTTCTGTCATGTATTCAGTCACATCTTCTGTTGTGTCTTCTGTCACATTTTCTGTCACGTCGTACGTCACGTCTTCTGTCATGACTTCGGTCACGTCTTCAGTCGCACCTTCTGTCACATCTTTTGTTATGTCTTCTGTCCCGTTTCCTGTCCCGCCCCCTGTCCCATCTCCTGTCCCGTTTCCTGTCCCGTCTTCTTTCACGTCTCCCATCCCGTCTCCAAAATGAAACCTTATATAAAGCCTCAGTATCAAGGAGTTCCAAAATAAAACACCATAAAAAAACTTGATATGAAAGAAGCCCACAAGGAGACCAAGTAAAAGGCCAAAGGTATGAAGCCCCGAGGGTGAGACAGAATAAAAGCTGTCTGAGGAGGTTTGGCAGGTCGACACATACAGTCTGCTGATAGGTCATACGAGATGCGCACCAGAGTAGCGCCTAACCCTTTAAGGGCCGCATGCTGCTTTAATACAGTATGCCCTTTGTCGGTATGATGCATGAATGCAGCCGTGGAAAGTAACTCGCCAGCGCTGCATTCATGCATCATACTGACCCTTCAGGATTGTAACAACCCCATATGATCAGCATGATGCATAAATATAACATTGGCGAGTTACTCAACAGGGTTACATTCATGCATCATGAGGACAAAGGGCCCGATACATTAAAGCACTATGCGCCCTTAAAAGGCTGAAAGGGCAAGACGCTCAGGTATATGTCACGGTTGTCATATCCCCAGGTGGCGATGTAAGGAGACAGAATGTAGCGGAACAACAACATGTTCAGGCACCTGATTTCTTTAAGAAAAAATAAGCGACTGACACAAGTTCTCTAGTATTTGTCATTTTTAGATTTATGAAAAACTACTTGTATGTATAAAATCAAAGTAAATACAAGTGATAATCATTTTATGGTTTCCTGTGATCGACATTAGTCTGAAAGTTCCATTCTCTAGCACTGCTACTGCCACCATGGTGCTGCAGTAGTTCCCTTCTCTAGCACTGCTACTGCCACCATGGTGCTGCAGTAGTTCCCTTCTCTAGCACTGCTACTGCCACCATGGCGCTGCAGTAGTTCCCTTCTCTACCACTGCTACTGCCACCATGGCCCTGCAGTAGTTCCCTCCTCTACCACTGCTACTGCCACCATGGTGCTGCAGTAGTTCCCTCCCCTACCACTGCTACTGCCACCATGGTGCTGCAGTAGTTCCCTCCCCTGCCACTGCTACTGCCACCATGGTGCTGCAGTAGTTCCCTTCTCTACCACTGCTACTGCCAGCATGGCGCTGCAGTAGTTCCCTCCTCTACCACTGCTACTGCCACCATGGTGCTGCAGTAGTTCCCTCCCCTGCCACTGCTACTGCCACCATGGTGCTGCAGTAGTTCCCTCCTCTACCACTGCTACTGCCACCATGGTGCTGCAGTAGTTCCCTCCCCTGCCACTGCTACTGCCACCATGGTCCTGCAGTAGTTCCCTCCCCTACCACTGCTACTGCCACCATGGTGCTGCAGTAGTTCCCTCCCCTACCACTGCTACTGCCACCATGGTGCTGCAGTAGTTCCCTTCTCTACCACTGCTACTGCCAGCATGGCGCTGCAGTAGTTCCCTCCTCTACCACTGCTACTGCCACCATGGCGCTGCAGTAGTTCCCTCCCCTACCACTGCTCCCGCCACCATGGCGCTGCAGTAGTTCCCTCCCCTGCCACTGCTACTGCCACCATGGTGCTGCAGTAGTTCCCTTCTTCACCACTGCTACTGCCACCATGGTGCTGCAGTAGTTCCCTTCTTCACCACTGCTACTGCCACCATGGTGCTGCAGTAGCTCCCTCCCCTACCACTGCTACTGCCACCATGGCGCTGCAGTTGTTCCCTCCCCTACCACTGCTACTGCCACCATGGTGCTGCAGTAGTTCCCTTCTTCACCACTGCTACTGCCACCATGGTGCTGCAGTAGTTCCCTTCTTCACCACTGCTACTGCCACCATGGTGCTGCAGTAGCTCCCTCCCCTACCACTGCTACAGCCACCATGGTGCTGCAGTAGTTCCCTCCCCTACCACTGCTACTGCCACCATGGTGCTGCAGTAGTTCCCTTCTCTACCACTGCTACTGCCACCATGGTGCTGCAGTAGTTCCCTTCTCTACCACTGTTCCTGCCACCATGGCGCTACAGTAGTTCCCTTCTCTACCACTGCTACTGCCACCATGGCGCTGCAGTAGTTCCCTCCTCTACCACTGCTCCTGCCACCATGGTGCTGCAGTAGTTCCCTTCTTCACCACTGCTACTGCCACCATGGCGCTGCAGTAAGTACTGGGTTCATAAATCATCTGTAGTAAGAGGCTGAGGGTTGATCTTATATTTTTATCAGCAAAGATAGACCTCATACAATGAGCTTTTAATTAGTGAGCCATAACAATTACATGGATAAGATATACACATTATATACTACCAGTAGTACAATATAGAGATGATTTCAAACAGGCGTGCGTGCGTGGGACGTTCATCATGCCATTCTAGTTCCCTTTGCTGCCACTGCTACTGTCAGCATGGCGCTGCCTTAGGGACTGGTAATTTTTTAACAAGGAGGGGGGGAGTTGGTGGATTTGGGGGCCGGTGAACCAAAAACAATTGGGGGAAAAAATATATGTACCCCGCTTGAGGGAGGGACCAAAAAAATTGCAGGGAAAATGTAGTGAAAAAGCCTGCGCATTACTATAGCTAAAAGGGGTCGGCCGCACTCAATTTCAACTTGCCTGATGGGGGACCAACAAAATTTCGACCCCTCCCATGGGGGGGGGGGCAAAAAGTTCAACCTGCTGGCATGAAAATCCACTGCCCCCCCCCCCCCCCTTTAGCTAGTAAATGAGCACTCCCTTAGGGGCGTGTGCAGGGTAGGTGTAGGGGAGTCGGCTGGAGGCGGGCTGGAGGCCTTAGGCAGACAATCAGGGTGTAATTGGAATGTGATGGGTGTGTGGGGATTATGTGCTGAGTGGTAGCTCACAGTCCCATCTCCAGTCTACTGTTACCACCGACCACATATACCAGGCAGGCGACTGCACGGTATGCCATTTGCATACCCCCCGACTATTTATTTCATGGTGAATACAATCTATCAAGGTTAAACCTATGGGAGGGCCGTATGCCAGTACAGCGTGCAATAACCCTCAGCCGTATTGCACGATGTAGCTGTATTGCACGCTCCCAGGGGTTGCCATGGGGTTGCCACGCTCCCGAGGTCACGTGACCTGTCAGGAATTCAAAATGGCGGCACCACGGAAGTAAACAAACTCCGCGGAAGTATCCAAACATCGCGGAAGTAACATGGACTGTAGATGTATTCTACATCAATAAACCCTGAAATAAAGTGCAGTGCATGGGCCGTATTGCACTAGGCCTACAGCCAGCATGCAATGCGGCCCAAGCACTGCTCGTGCACTAACCACTGACGAGGTCACTTTAGCATGCAGCTCTGTCTATGTATATAAGCCTAACTGGCGTATACACCACTCCTTGGAACAATCATATAAGCTTTATTTCATGGTAAATACGGCTTCTCAAGGTAAAAGCAATGTGAGGGCCGTTCCCCAGGGAAGCGTGAAATAACCCTAGGCGGTATTTCAGGCTGTGGCCGTATTGCACGCTCCCAAAAGTCACGTGACCCTTGGTAGATTCAAAACAAGTCCAGTGCCATTATTATTTGAAATAAGCATGAAATACACATTAAATAAGCATAAAAAACATGAAGTAAATACAGAGCGTCACTTAAAAGTGACCTCGTCAGTGATAATTGGAGTGGGCTATGTTCTCTGTAACGCTGTGAAACTAGGTCAAGCCCACTCTTATATAGTCACCCTCATTTTTCGTGCAGACCTCTTTTCTCTCATGGATTACACCTTGATGCAATATCATGTGAACTATTTGAGCTATATCATTCTATTGCAAAACACCTCAGGAATATGTATGTGTAAAAAAAAAAGGGAAAAAAAAAAGTTTTATCACCTAAAGTAAGAGATTTCTTTGAAAAACTGAAAAAGAACTGACATTCTCCCAAAAAAAAGTGAATATTTGGAGAAGCTAATTTTGGACATGAAATCATTACTATAACACTTTGATTCTTCTTCAGTTGTATTCTATACTAAAAATGGTGATAACTGATGTCCTTACTTTGATGAAAATACTTTGCATCAAAACAATATTTTGATCTGAAGTTTGCTTTTGGGTTCCCCTTTGTAACACTCAATCGTAAACTTAGCGGGCGTCAATGACCGGCGAAAATCCAACATGCCACATGGCCGCGGTCGAGTCGAGCGATCAAAACATCTCAATTTAACTGCCAGGGGCGCTATTTCGAGGTGGAATCGATGATTAACAACCTTTTTTGGTCAATATTAGTTGATTACAGTAAAGACTTCAAGGTAATTCGATAGATTTAACGCAAAATGTCTGAATACACATTTGCGAGTTGCCGCCATCGTCCAGGCATCGAAGTTCGGCGAGCACCTTCCGTTGTCAAGCCTGGCCCACATTGCGAAAATGGCTCGTATCAAAGCTTAAACTTAACCAATATTCATGGTATTACTATGGTTAGCTTGAGAAATGTTTGCTTTATTATTGAAATAGGTCCTAATACATCGATTTCACCCCTAATTATCTCCGCTCCCCCTTTCCTTGCACTACACGCCAGAATGACGTTGTCTCCTGCGTGATACTGCTTGGCCAATCAGCGCACAGCCTCGTTTTGGATCAGATACAGATTGCCTCAGGCCAGATATCACTTGCTTCTGGGGACACGGTCAACAGGACTCATCGCCTGGGGCCTGCTACGTCAAGCAGTAGCCGCTACTAAGATGTATCAATTTGCCGCCGCTACTAAGATGTATCAATTTGCCGCCGCTACTAAGATGTATCAATTTGCCTTATATATGGGATATATGATATATAGCCTATGACTATGTATAATGTAGGCCTAGGGGGCCTATATAGATCTAGCCCCCCCTCCCCCCGATTACTATAATAAACCAAAGTATTTATAAATTAAAGTAACATTTCTGACTGATGTAGGCCTACTAGCTGTAGCCTAGGCTATTGAAAAAAAGGGGGTGGGGTGCTATAGGTAGGTAATTTTATTAATGTAGGCCTATACTAACTGTAGCCTAGATTATTGAAAATAGGGGGGGGCGCCAGTGTTATAGGTAATTTTATCAATGTAGGCCTACTAACTGTAGCTAGACTATTGAAGGGGGGGGGGGAGTGCTATAGGCAATTTTATCAATGTAGGCCTACTAACTGTAGCCTAGATTATTGAAAAAGGGCTCATTATAGAGAAATTTAACTTTAAAGCGACATGGCACACTCTCCCAGTAGACAAGTATGTCACTATGCAGTCGATATAGAGCTAAATGTTTGATTTTTAGTTCCAGGGGGGGTGATGGGTTTGGGGGGGGCGTAAAAATTTCCAACCCCTCCTGAGGGGGGGGGGGGGCGTAAAAATTTCTGACCCCTCTTGAGGGGGGGGGGGCGTAAAAAATTTAGCCCCTGTTTAGCAAAAAAGCCTGCGAGTTACTATAGTTCAAAGGGGGGTGGGCGAAAAAATGTCTACGCCTTCGCGAGGGGGAGGGGCACAAAACGCCATGTGTGACCATTGTACCAAATATAGAAACCTTATCATGGTAGAGTAACAGCCAAAAATAATACACCTTTCATGGGGAATTCAGCAAGAAATGAGGTCTAATTACGGTTGCCAGTGTTTTTTTTGAGTGGCCTTCTCTTGGGTGACCATAACAAAATGCACTAACTTATGCGCCGACCAGTATTTATGATAGGGGTATTGTGTGACATGCCCATGTCACATGTCACTAAGTTTCAAAATGCCCAAGCTGCGGTAAATTTAAGGGCTGACCCATATACAATGTAGGCCTATTTTAAAAATATAGCAAAAAAAAGCAAAAATTTTCACGTCTTGAAATGGTCCTAAAAACACTCCTTATCAAGGGCCTGCACGGGCCTCTACTGAGGGCCCAGAAGTGGATCCTTTCCCTTGAAATTGTGTTCACACATGGTGTCTAAATTTGGGGAACTGCACACCCCCCCCCCTCCAAGATTGAAGCTGATTCACAATTTTGGATTTGTAGGATAATCTCTCAATCTTGAAACTCAAGAAGGCACCAGCCAACCTCCAATGGCATCTGGAGCTTGAAGCTTCACTCAAAATACATGGTGGTATTGTGAACCCAACTTTGACTGGAGCTTGAGCTTGAAGCATCAATTGGAGCTTGAAGCTCAAGTTTCAGCTTTCGTCAATGTAGGCCTACTAACTGTAACCTAGACTATTCAAAAAAGAGGGGTGCCAAAAACTCAAGATTATCTGATTTCCTTGTGTAATACATGGATTTTAGGGTTATCTAAGGTGTAGAAAATTACAGTTTGGAAAAATCCAAGCTGGCCATCAAAAACTCAAGATTGTCTGATTTACTTGTGTAATACATGGATTTTAGGGTTATCTCGGGTGTAGAATCCATATTTTGGATCAAAATTGCAATTTGCAGATTTCCAAGATGGCTGCCAAGATGGGGGGCAGTGCTATAGACAATTTTATCAATGTAGGCCTACTAACTGTAGCCTAGATTATAGCTCTATAGTGACATAGCCCACTCCTTTAGTTAACATTTGTGTTACTCTATAGTAGCTGTAGTTTTTAAACCGCTATTTATTTCACAAGTGGTGCTTGGGCCGTATTGCACTAGGCCTATGGCCAGCGTGCAATACGGCCCAATCACCACTCGTGAAATAACCACTGACGAGGTCACTTTAGCGTGCAGCTCTGTCTATGTACCCGGAGTCCCTTCAAGGGAAGGGGTTTTGGCCTTTTGGTTTTGTAATTTCCTTAGTTTTTGGTTTTGTAATTTCCTTAGTTCCATGCCTGGTATATTGAAAAAAAATTATGGGTATACGGTTCCTAACAAAACAAAGAACAACATTTACTATGTAACTCATTTCTGGCATCTCTGAAACCTGGTTTATCATAATTCTGGCTATAGGCCGCGAACGACCCTCCCTACCTGTGGGCGTCTAGTAGCACTAATCTGATTCCCACGCGTCATGGCATGACACAGCGGTTCCCCACATGCCCCGCTAGACGCGAGAGTGGCACGGGAACAGACACCTTCTCAGAGCTTGTCAAAACATGACCTTACCAGCTTGTGCCATGCTAATCTAGCAGCCCGGGCATTCTGTTAAATGGGTTATTGGGTTTGCTCAAACTCAGGGTGTGGGTTATACACAAGTTTCTTATAGTATACTAATGGTATAATGTGATTCATCAGGGGTGCCAGCGGAGGGAAGGCAATGCGCCAATATGCTGGTTATTAATACATTTCATATTTACTTTGTATTTTGAACGTCTTATTAGACCCAATTTGGTTGCTATGGAAACACGCTATCGCCATGGATACCTACTCAAATGACTTTTTGACTCTTTTAATCAATCAGGCATGCCCAAAAACCCCAATTTATAGGTATTACACATGCAAATCACATAAGAATTGACTGATTTATGACTTTAAACATTTTCGTCAGCCATCTTGGACGCCATCTTGAATTTCGGAAAACGCTCAACGATGCCAGCCGGGCATCGTCAAGATTCTGAAAGTATATGACTTCCTGTACCCAAATCAGTCATAACCTCTTCGGGGGGTTTTTCTGCAAGGTTTTCAAGCTGGCAACTGGACTAAATAAAAACCTTTAAAAAATGGGTCTAGACCCCTAAAATTGACAGGGGACATGGACATTTTGGGGCTTTAATGATATGAGCATTTCTTAAAAGCCACAGGTGACATTGCCCCCCCCCCCCATCCCCATACTGTCTATACCCCCATACTACGGTACTACCGCCGGTAAAGTGCCCATAATCAGACCCCAAGTGTGGGTAAAAGGATTTCCTCAAAATCAAAGTGCGGGTAATTTTTGTTGGTTGATAACTGCTATCGCATATTCACAAATATTCCCTGCCCAAAGTATGGTCATGTTGCGAAAAATTACTGCTTTTAATTATTATTTATATGCAACTCTAACCACCAGGTGGGAATTACAAGATTGTACTCAAGTTTTTTTCCTTGATTAATCTTTACGTGTATTCCCTGCCCAAAGTATTGTTACATAGGGTAGCGTAGTACGATCTACCGGTTGTGATCAGCAATGTTGACCTCAGCTGCGAATCGTGCGTAGCTTGCACAATCTAAGACAGCTACCGCTGGAGTTAATGATTACAGGGAGGAATAATGATAATGTATCCCACCAGGCGGCGCTATCTGGTAGCGGTAACGAGTCAAAGGTCGGCTAATACCGCGGCAGGGGTAGACGGATCACCTGGCGTGAGGCTGCTTGCAGAATAGTGCTTTAATTCGCTGTGACTTTTGTCGTCATGAGGCATGAATGCAGCCCTGGAGAGTAACTCGCCAATGCTGCATTCAAGCATTATGCCAATTCCACAGGGTTCAGACACTCCTGAGCTGAAGGCTTGGCATGATGCACTAATGCAGCACTGGGGAGTTACTCGCCGGGGCTGCATTGGTGCATCATGACGACAAATGTCATCTTTTAGCGACATCCGTCCTTAAGGGGTTAATAGCAGCGTAGTGCTTTAAGGCATCATGACCTTTATACATCATAGACCTTTGTCGTCATGATGCATGAATGCAGTCCTGCGAGTCACTTGCCAGGGCGGCATTCATACATTATGCCGCCCTTTGGGATGTCTCAACCCTTCGGGTCTGTATGAGATTCGAATGCAGCCCTAGCGAGTATGCGTACCTGTACTCTCCAGGGCTGCATTCATCTATGTTGACGACAAAGGGCATAGCACATTAAAGCGCTATGCAGCCCTTAAAGGGCTAAGTAATTAGCTAGCTAAGTAGATTAACCCTTTAAGAACAGCCTGATGCCTCAGGGCTTCAGGCTTATTTGTTACCTTTTAGCACCAACACAGTGCTGGGGAGTAATTTTGGCTGCTGCGTTCATACATCATGCCAACCTCTCAAGATCGCATCATCCACATAATGTCGGCATGATGCATGAATGCAGTACTGATGAGGGTATCATTTCTGCATCATGACAGCAAAGGGAAATTTGTACATCAAAGCATTAAGCGGCACTTTAAGTGTGATTTATACCAAAGTACAGAACTGATATATAGAAGCAGCCACACAGAGAAAAAAAAAGTTGTTTCTCTTCACCACGCGCATCATGAAAATCGTGATTCAGAGAACAAAAGTTTTGTGATTTTTTAAAAAAGATTTTTAATGAAAGATCTGTCAAAAAGTGGACAAATATTGGGCGCAAAAGTCTTAATTTCCCTATTTATTTAATCCCCCAGTAAAAAAAATAATTAGAAAAACGCCCTTGTCATATTTATCACTGCCAGGTGATGAGAAGAAATTTTTGTTTTTTTTAGTGGCCTAAGCAGGCACACAGAATGGAGGCTTCAGGTGGGTACAGGAATCATCCTTTCTGCGTCAGCCGTGACTGCTCACTCTGGGAACAAGGGGGGATCCATATCAGAACAGTGTAACCCTTTAGGGATGGCATGATGCCTTAATGCATCGTATCCTTGGTTGTCATGATGCATGAATGCAGCCCTGGTGAGTAACTGACCAGTGCTGCATTCAAGCATCATGACGACCCTAGGGGTGGAGACAGCCCCGGAGGGTCGGCATGATGCACCAATGCAGCTCTGGTGAGTTACTCGCCAGGGCTGAATTGATGCATCATGAAGACAAATGTCATCTTTTACCAACATGCATCCTTAAAGGGGTAAGTAGCCGAGCAGAAAGTATTTCCGCCACCCCCCACCCGCCCGGGTGTCCTTTTCATGCGAATTCTTATATATAATACTGTACCATCACGTATACGGGCGAAGTTTTGAATAAGTGCCGGTCTTGAATAAGCGCTGGTCGTAGGGGGGTCTCTAAATAACTCTTTAGCACTGAATGTACATCGTGAATAAGCGCATGCGTTGTATAAGCACCTCTCCAAAATCATAAGCTCCGGGGCACTTATAAATGGCAGTACAGTAAGGTGATTATATACCAGAGGACAAAGGTGCTAGACCAATTAGTGCTAATGGTGGAATCTGATTGGATGAGAGAGCGCTGGGACTCCTGCTGTTGTTATGTCCCCATAACGACTGTAAAACCTTGCGTATTGGCCGCGGCTAGTATGCAAGTCAGATCGCCAGTGCGGCTTATAGGATCAGGAGTGTGGCTTAGACGCAAGTTTTTAGATTTCTTTTTTAGATTTGAGTTTTTTTTATTGCCAACTCACAAAAATTACAATTTGTGGTATATGTTAAGACAATTGCCAAAGTGCCATTTCTGTATACTACTACTAAGTCGTCATGATACCCAGTGTCAAAGTGCCATTTCTGTATACTATACTACTACCAAATCGTTATGATACCCACTCTCAAAATGCCATTTCTGTATACTACTACCAAATCTTTATGGTACCCACTGTCAAAATGCCATTTCTGTATACTACTACCAAATCTTTATGATACCCATTGTCAAAGTGCCATTTCTGTGTACTACTACCAAATCTTTATGATAACCATTGTCAAAGTGCCATTTCTTTCTACTACTACCAAATCTTTATGGTACCCATTATCAAAGTGCCATTTCTATATACTACTACCAAGTCTACTGAGCTTATGGCAACCTTTGTCAAGGTGCCATGTCCATATACTACTGTGTGCCGTGCCTGTGTTAACCACAGTAACTGGGACATGTGCCTACACTACTCACCATGCAGCACTCCACAAGCATGGGGGCGGGGGGGGGGGGGGGGTAAATGCATACAAAAGCGTACATGATAACAGGGGGGGTGGGGTGGGGGGGGGGGGGTAAATGCATACAAAAGCGTACATGATAACAGGGGTGTGGCGGGAGGGGGTTCCAGAGCCATTTTCACATACCGGTACTCTTTATACTTTAAACGTAGATATTTTCGCCCTGCACGTTTAATCAAAATTAAACCCACATAACCGGGGCTTATATGAAGAAGTATCATGACTACGTGTTAAAATCCGCGAATTTAAATCCGCGCGAAATTGTACTTTATAGCAAATCCGTGAAAATTTATACTAGCAAAAATATCTACGTTTACAACATATGCATAACTCTTTTTTGCATTCCAACTACCGGTATATCAATAGTTTTCACTTGAGACATAGCCATGGCTGCAGGGAAGGGGTACACCAGTGATCTTCAGTGACAAAAGGGAGTACTTTGAGTATGTACTTTGGGAGGGGGTGGGGGGGTCACCCCAATGCGTACATAATGCAACATGGGGGGTGGAGGGGTCTATTTTCTGGAGAAAAAAATGCGTACGTTTTTTTTTGGAAGCCCCCCCCATCATGTAATTTATCATCTTGATTTCCTGCACAGTGATTTCCAGCTTTTTGTAGGGCCCCAGACGAGTAAAATCGACAAGGGGAGAAGACCTGGTTTTTACCCCTTACGCACAAAGGACAAGGGAATGCTGGGGGTTGACTACGAGGGACAAACCTATTATTTAAATAGACAAGGGACAAGACCCATTTCTTAGGATCGACAAGGGACATGTGCATCCCCCCGTCTGGGCTCTTTTTGTCAACCAGAGAGTGCAGGGTTCCCACGTGTCATGGAAAGTCATGGAATGTCATGGAATTTGAAAGCTATCATGGAATTTTTAAATTTTAAAATTAAAATTTTTAAATTTGGAAAATGAAATAATAGAATTACGGTAATATTACAAATAGTACAATATTAATAATGTACCCTTTACCTTCTACATTTTAGCCATTTTTCTCAGGGGCCAAGCCCCCCTAAGCCCCCGCCCCCGCCAACAAGAATGTAATAAATGTCTTGGGCAATTGAGATTTTTGTCATGGAAATATCATGAAATTTCAATTTGAAATTGTTGTTGGAACCCTGAAGAGTGGCATGTCTTTCAATTGAAACAATGATAACGACGGCTTGTGTCTGTGAATGCTGCCGGGTCTGGTCACTGTGTGGAGGGAGCAGGTTAGGCTGAGCTGATGGGAGCAGCGCAGGGCTAGAGGGGAGGTGGGCTGAGCTGGGGGGGAGGGGGGTGGACCCTGGTACACACCCGGTACAAATAGGCCACCATTTATGTTTAGCCTTTCCCAAACGAACTCTTTAGGCTGAAAAATACTCTCTTTTTCTAAAAAAAAAAACGCTGACATTTAGGCCCCTAAAATGACCCCTTTTTCTGGAAAACGTGAACTTGTGACCATCAAGTTTAGTATAGTTGAGTATTACGCAATTTGCATGTTGCCGAAATACCCCTTTTAAATTTCAAAAACCGATATTCATAAAATACCCCTTTTTCAACAAAAAACACTGATTTATCTTGGGAAAGCAGCCCTTGTTCTGAAAAATCGTTGACATTGCTAGTGGCAGGAAAAGTCCCCATAGCTCAGCGTTTTTTGAACGTGGATGGTGTCTGATTTGGGGACTGAGTGCAGGAACTGTGTGGGGGGGGGGGGGCGACCTGGGGCTGGTCTCCTGGGAGATGGTGGTATTAGCACAGCACCCAGCCCTCTAATAGCCTTACTACCACGCTAAACAACCGCTCCCTAGAACCCCTCACCGCCCCCACAGACACAGTACTACCCCCTCCTCATACACCCCTACAGCTTTACTACCACCCTAAACAACCTCAAACCCCCCCCCCCCCCCTTCATCTACTAGCACCTATGGCTGTGTCTCAGAAACTTGGGCCAATGTTTTTGTCTCAGACCGGGAGCCATCTCTGACTGGGTGCCATCTCTGACCGGTGCCATCTCTGACCAGCCTGAATGGAAACGGTTTATTCGGGGCAGATGTAAATAGAATTTGGCTGAAAAGGTTAATGGATATTATAACTCTTTAAAGTAGTAATTAGTTGCCCACTTTTATCATCATCTGCCCTATAAACAGCCCCATTGCCTGTTTCTCAATGCCCCTACAAGTATAGCCTTACTGTTACTCTTGACAAGCCTTCTATAGGCCTCTATCACGTCCCCCTATTGGGCTTTATATGGTGGCAGCCATTTTGATAGGACACAAACTCGCGTGCCTATTCACATCATAGGAGCGAGATTCCACGAGCACAACCACCCTTTACTAGTCCCCCCCCCCCCCCATACTACTCACACTACTAGAACAAACAGTATCTGTCTCTCTAATCTACCAAGACATACAACCAGTGTCTCTATTCAAGACCCATTACGTCGCAAACATAAATCAGCAATCTATTCACATTTGCTCGACACAATGATTTGATGTAAGTACTATGAGTAATGTCATAAGCCTGGCCAGTAAAACTCTCATCGGCTTGACACGACATGTTGACAGTCTCCTGTGCTGCTGATACGGACTCATGTCAATTCAAATGTGAATATAACCGGTTTAATGAGTTCTATAAATAAGCTGAGGTCTAGCGGGAATGGGTAGTAATTATAAGAGTATTTAACCGTTGAATAGCCTCATGGTGCTTTAATGCGCTATGCATTTGTTGTCATGATGCATGAATGCAGCCCTGGCGAGTAGCTCACCAGGGCTGCATTCATTCATGCATCATGCCGGTCCTAAAGAAGTGTATCAACGCCATTGAGTTGGTACAATGCAGCACTGGTGTTTTATTTACTCGTCAGGACTGCATTGATGCATCATATCGACAGCGAATATAGCTGATTAGAGCGCGATGCGGCCCTGACAGGGTTGGCATGTTGAGGCGCAGAGGCCGGTGGCAGGGTAATAGTCATAATAGCCATGGCAGCCGGCCACACGAGCGCCGACATAAGAACAGCGGCCGTCTCAGCGGCAGCTCAAGGCAATTAATTCTCCATGAGCTTAGATTATACCTCCCTGCCTCCTCGACCAACCCGAGTCAGGGAGCGGACATTTGGTGCCTGGTCGGGGGGGGGGGCTTAGATTATCCATCCCTGCACTAACACCAAATCAGGGTCCGGCCATTTGGTGCCCGGTCGGGGGGGGGGGCTTAGATTATACCTTAAATGTCAATGTCAAAATTCGATATTTTGATGTAAGCAATGATGAAAAATGCCTAAAATGGTCCCTATTTCAAAAGTATTTACATTGCTTTTACCTTCAATAGGAATCAAAAGCACACCCTTGCACTGAATCTGACTTACACTTACAGTGAAGGGAGAACCCTGAGAAGATAGAATGGGAAAATTTCGTGAACTCCCCCCGCTCCATTCTTTGCCAAAACATGCAAAAAGTGGCAATGTCCTGCCAAAATGCCACCGGTCCAGTGGCTTCACAAGTGTAGCAGGACCAAATGTCCAGTCACATATTGGGCTTTTCCGAACTAAAAGAATATAGTAGGGTTTCTAAAGCTGAAATATGTTTGTCAATATACTGTGTAAAACTATGTATCTATCCCGATTTGGCCTCAAATGATTACAAATATGGAGTATTTTTAGTGGAAAACACTATTTCCCCTATATATTTCATATTTAAAATGCATTAATCGTCAGATATGTGGCTATTCGGTCCTTCAAAAATGCAGCATTGAAAATTTGAAGGACCGAATGTCTTGTGGGATGAAAATGTTTTCGCAAAGATTGAGGCCCCCCCCCCCTCCCTGAATGCAGCAATAATGACTCGTCCCTAGCTGTGAAGAAGGCGAGGAGGAATTGGCAAACAGTCCAGTGAGTGAAGGTTAGCGGCGGCTAGCGGCTGTCGCGTGGCGTCAGGTATAAAAAGCAGCCCCACCCCTGACAGCGTGGCAGGCCTATATTGGTGTGATTGACATTTACACTGCCATAACCCTGTAAGCACCACACGATGAATTAGGTTTGATAATCACTCATTGTCATTATGTGCCACTCGCAGTGAGTGAGTAACTCGCTGGCTGCGTTGGTGCATCATGCCGACCAATCAGGAGTGTGTCAACCCATTTGCCGCATCACAATGCAGCCCTGGTGAGTTAATCGCTAATCACCAGGGCTGCATTCATGATGTCAAAGCCCTGGTGCATTAAAGCACTGTTCTGTTGTTACAGGAGTATGGTGTTAGACGACAGCCTGACCAGTCTTGGGGACAGTCTGGTCAATGTGTCTCTCCGTCCGCACTGTTAGACTAGCGGCTGCTGGCTGTCACACCGCTAGAATCAAGGCCGGAGAATCTTGCAAAACCTGCTACGGGGAGGTCATAATCCTCAGTTAAACCCTAAAACCTCTCTGATAAGCCGACCTTTTTGGGGAATTTTTTACCGAATCCGGCTTATCACATTTTTTTCAAAGTGGGGAGTCGGCTCATGAGGGAGTTTTTTAAATGTAGTTATTAGAGTTTCAACCTGTTTAAATGACCCGACTTCGGCTTATAAATTTCTCTCAAAGGCGGGGTCGGCTTATAGTATAAGGGAGAGAGGTTTTTACGGTAGGTGTTTATTAGCTCATTAACATAAGATACTGTCACCTCACACCATTTAAACAACTCATTCATATTGCTATTTATGAACTATATATAGTAGAAGCTGTTGTGTGTCACACTGCTAGAGTACCCTCCTTGGCTCCTGAAAGACCTGTACCCGATTTGACCCAATTTGACTTTTTATGTCTTCCTCCAATTTTGTTAGAATGTTTCACACCTTTGTGTGACATGGAGCACTTCACACCTGTGCAGGTGTTAAAGTCAAGCCAAGTGTGAAGGCCTAGGGTTGTGTGTAACCTTGTAGAACCCACTTAGGGAGTGCTCATTTTTTAACAACAGGGGGGATGGTGAGATTTCGCGAAATTTTTTCACCCCCCCCCCTAGAGGGGTCGGAATTTTTTACTCCCCCCCCCCCCCCCCTCACGGCAGGCCGAAAATCACGCACGTTCGCGCCCCTTTGTAGTATAGTAATGCGCGGGCTTTTTCCCTCAAAACAGGTTGAATTTTTTCACCCCCCCCAAGAGGGGTCTAAATTTTTTACCCCCCCCCCCCGGCCAAGGGGTCCAAATCTTTTAACCCCCCCCCCCAAATCCACCACCCCACCTGTTGTTAAAAAATGAGCACTCCCTTAGGTGGGCCAGTAGTCTGTAAAACGCAGTTATGGGGGATGGTGCTTATGAAAATTGATATTTAAGATAGATTTTTGCACTCAGAATTAGGTTGGATATGGTGTATGACAAAAGGTCAGCATGTTACATGTGTCTGCATTATACTGGTTATGTGACAAGTCACCACCTCAGCGCTGATCCACATGTTTTTGAGTTGTTGCCTATCTGTCGACCGCAGGAGGCCAGAGCGGACGACGACCTGCCAACTATTTCTTTTATCAAACCTTGCATGTTAACCATCTGAAGGCAGCTATGTGGTTGGTGTCATGATGCATGAATGAAGCCCTGGCAAGTAACTCGCCAGCGCTGCATTCATGCATCATGAATGATTGATACACTCCTGAAAGATTGGCAATGCAGCATCAGTGAGTGACTAACTGACACAGCACTGCATTAGTGCATCATGATGACAAATGAAGATGAAGCCTTAAGCCAGCATGCCCTTCTTAAGGGGTTAATTTCTTCTTGTTGAGATAACTGGCTATCAGCAAAGGCCATAGTAGAGGTACTTAATTGCACTGCCGGACAGCTGGGAGGTAATAGCACACACAGCATCCCGCCACTCTGCCAGCCCTACCCAGACCCATGAAACAACTAGGTAAGAGTTCTGATGGTACCTGGTCCTGTACAGACTCCTGCCACAACTAGGTAAGGGTTCTGAAGTAGCCTAGTCCTACCCAGACTCCTGCCACAACTAGGTAAAGGTCCTGATACATGTAGTACCTAGTCCTGCCCAGACTCCTGCCACAAGGTAAGGGGTGTAATGGTACCTAGTCCTACCCAGACCTTTGCAACAACTAGGTAAGGGTCCTGGTGGTACCTAGTCCTCTACCGACTCCTATCACAACTACGTAAGGGCCCTGATGGTACCTAGTCTTACCTAGAGTCCTGCAACAACTAGGTAAGGGTTCTGGTGGTACCTAGTTTTACCCAGACTCCTGCTACAACTAGGTGAGGGTCTTGATGGTACCTAGTCTTACCCAGACTCCTGGCACAACTAGGGAACCAGCAAGACTGACAAAATCAGCAGTTTTACAGGAATACCTGTTTCCCCCCCCCCCTCTGACATTTCTCTATCAATTGTAATATGTTAATTTCTTCCAGCAAATTGACCAAAACCGCAGCATCTCTGAACTAGAGACTGGGTAAGAGTCCTGATGGTACCTGGTCCTGTACAGACTCCTGCCACATGGTATGGGTTCTGACGGTACCTAGTTTCACGGGTCACTACTAGAGTGAATCCCCAACTGAAATGGCTGTTGTTTAGAGTAGACCTTACACGAGCGGCAGCAGTGTCAGGGTGTGGTGGATGCATGGTGCACTACCAGCCTGCCACCTCCTGCCCTGCCTACTGGCTGCCTGGATAATTACAAACTGAGCTGGTCTGTTTTACAGCCACCTCCCTGAGCTGCTCCATGAGCCGCTTGTGGTCCGCCCAATGAGTCGCTCGCTGCCCTCCCTATGAGCCCCTAGCTGCCCTCCCTATGAGCCCCATGCTGCCCTCCCAATGTGCCCCTCGCTGCCCTCCCTATGAGCCCCTCGCTGCCCTCCCTATGAGACACTCGCTGCCCTCCCTATGAGACACTCGCTGCCCTCCCTATGAGACACTCGCTGCCCTCCCTATGAGACACTCGCTGCCCTCCCTATGAACCCCTCGCTGCCCTTCCTATGAACCCTTCACTGTCCTCCCTATGAACCCCTCGCTGCCTTTCCTATGACCTGTTTGCTGCCCTCCCTATGACCTGTTCGCTGCCCTCCCTATAAGCCCCTCGCTGCCCTCCCTATAAGTCCCTCGCTGCCCTCCTTATGAGCCTCATGTTGCCCTCCCTATGATCCCCTCACTGCCCTCCCTATGAGTCCCTCTCTGCCCTCCATATGAGCTCCTCGCTGCCCTCACTTATGAGCCCCTCGCTGCCCTCCCTATGAACCCCTTGCTGCCCTCCCTATGAACCCCTCGCTGCCCTCCCTATGAACCCCTCCCTGCCCTCCCTATGAACCCCTCGCTGCCCTCCTTATGAGCTCCTCGCTGCCCTCACTTATGAGCCCCTCGCTGCCCTCCCTATGAGCCCTTCGCTGCCCTCCCTATGTGCCCCTTGCTGCCCTCCCTATGAGCCCCTTGCTGCCCTCCCTATGAGCCCCTAGCTGCCCTCCCTATGAGCTACTCCCTGCCCTCCCTATGAGTTGCTCTCTGCCCTCCCTATGAGCCCCTCGCTGCCCCCCTATGAGCCCCTCGCTGCCTCCCTATGAGCCCCTCTCTGCCCTCCCTATGAGCCCCTCGCTGCCCTCCCTGTGAGCCCCTTGCTGCCCTACCTATGAGCCCCTTGCTGCCCTCCCTATGTGCCCCTCGCTGCCCACTCTGTGAGACCCTCGCTGCCCTTCCTATGACGTGTTCGCTGCCCTTCCTATGACCTGTTCGCTGCCCTCCCTATAAGCCCCTCGCTGCCCTCCCTATAAGTCCCTCGCTGCCCTCCTTATGAGCCTCATGCTGCCCTATGAGCCCCTCGCTGCCCTCCCTATGAGTCCCTCTCTGCCCTCCCAATGAGCCCCTCGCTGCCCTCCCTATGAGCCCCTCGCTGCCCTCCCAATGAGCCCCTAGCTGCCCTCCCTATGAGCCATAGCTGCCCTTCCTTTGTGCCCCTCGCTGCCCTCCCTATGAGCCCCTCGCTGCCCTCCCTATGAGCCCCTCACTGCCTTTCCTATGAGCCCCTCACTGCCCTCCCTATGTGTCGCTGCCCTCCCTATGAGTAGCTGCCCTCCGCCCTATGAGCCCCTCGCTGCCCTTCCTATGAGCCCCTTGCTGCCCTCCCTATGAGCCCCTCGCTGCCCTCCCTATGGGTCGCTGCCCTCCCTATGAGCCCCTCGCTGCCCTTCCTATGAGTCGCTGCCCTCCGCCCTATGAGCCCCTCGCTGCCCTTCCTATGAGTCGCTGCCCTCCCTATGAGCCCCTCGCTGCCCTTCCTATGAGTCGCTGCCCTTCCTATGAGTCCCTCGCTGCCCTCCCTATGAGCCCTTTGCTGCCCTCCCTATGAACCCTTCGCTGCCCTCCCTATGAGCCCCTCGCTGCCCTCCCTATGAGTCCCTCACTGCCCTCCCTATGAGCTGTTCGCTATATGAGCCACAAGCTGCCCCACTAACTGGCCTCTATATTAGTCACCTCCATATTAGCTACCCTCCTTATGAACTACTTGCTGTCATTCCTGCTCTGTGCGTCAATAAAAAAGTAACCCTAGATGGAAATAAATAAAGTCCAACACCAACGAAGCTACTAAAGCACCTGAGGTTAGAACCTAATGGAACAATCATGGAGGATGAGGTGTGAATGGTACTGCTAGATAATATGTTTAAACTGTTGTATATCTTATTTATCGTTCAGTTTTAATTTTTCATGAAAATTTGTTGTTATAACTAGTTGGTGACTTATTCAAATTAGTTGAATGTTCTACTGAGCACGATATGCTCATTTATTCCCTGCTCTTGTACTAACTACATGCTCAAGATGACCACATGAATGGACAGAGGGAAAAAAGGGATTTTTCTTGTTTACTGTAGAAAAAACGTCTCCAACTCCAGTGCCTCATTTTTTATAATTTTTTATAATATTGTTTTATGTATTTATATTATATCTATTGGCAGCTATAACTAAATTGTTGTGTTAGAAGCATCTAAAAAAATCTACAAAACCCGACAAAAAGCAGTTTTTGTTCCATCATCAAAAGTAAAGATAGCGATATGTTTCGTTTTTCCTTGGATTGTATTCTTTCTTAAAATGTTCTTAAGGCTGGCTTTTTACCATAAGTCTTGCTATATTTATCAGAAATGTCCCCATTATTATCCCGAGTCTGTGGTTAGTTCTTGGTTTGTAGGCATGCTCACTAATGGTACACGTAGAGATACAGCGATATTTCTCTGTGATGTCACAAAAAACAAATTAATGACACGCGTGATATCATTACCTCGTCGCATGAGAGGCCTGCCTACAGAACATAGTGCTCACTTTGTGGGATTGCTGCACAGTAACATGTGATATACCACTCACAGAGTAATGGACACAACTAAAAACCCTTTAACCCTTTAAGGACGGCATGATGCCTTAATGCATCATGCCCTTAGTCGTCATGATGCACAAATGCATCATGCCCTTGGTCGTCATGATGCACGAATTCATCATGCCCTTGGTCGTCATGATGCACGAATGCATCATGCCCTTGGTAGCCATGATGCACGAATGCATCATGCCCTTGGTCGTGGATGATGCACGAATGCATCATGCCCTTGGTCGTCATGATGCATGAATGCAGCACTGGTGAGTAACTCGCCAGTGCTGCAAGTAACTCGCCGGGGCTGCATTGGTGCATCATGCCAACAAATGGCATCTTTTAGCGACATGCACCTTTAAAGGCCTCCATTATGAGAATGTATGACCGTAAATAACTCACCAGTGCTCCTTGAATGCATCAGGACAACCTGCATGGTTGATACACTCCTAAAGAGTCAGCATGATGCACCAATGTGATACCGGCGAGTTACTCATCAGTGCATTATTGCGCCAAATGAACGTAAACCTTACCTCATTGTGCCGTCTATAAAGGATTACGATTCGATAGAGTAAGTGGTATGTCTATCAACATCCCTACTCCACGCATAAATCAAACAGAGCTTATGTCTTGCACTAAAAACAAGTTCAATATTCATTACAGCACATGCACACTTCTCATACGATGGATTTTCTTTCTTCGATGTACAACATCATAAAAAGCCTGCCTCTCCTGTATCAGAAAATTGTCATGTGATCTGGAAATTCATTTTTGTGCCATCCAATAAATAGGAATTATGAGCCTTCCCTTCTGATGAAACAAACAATCTGCCATGGGCAGTAAGGAAAGCCGATCTCCGCTGTTCACGCCCACTCCTGTACGGATTGAACTGTGGATCGGTATGCGCCCATCTCGGCTCTGGTCTCACATCGGTTAGATTTGAAATACATAGATTCAAAAAGGTATTAGTCTGAAGGTGAAGAACAGGGAGCTATGTTTAATGTGAAAGTACAGTACTTAGATGCATTATGCATAATGAAACAGCCTTATTGGAACACATTGAACTTTAATCACTTTCCCTTCAGTTACAAATGAAAACATTGCTCAGCTTGTAACAATGTGATACTTTGTAAAAAAGAGAGACTTGTTTAGAGCTCACTGAAAAAAAGAATGGGGTTGAAACACTCCCGAAGGGTAGGCACGATGCACTAATGTAGCACCAGTGAGTTACTCGCCGGGGCTACATTGGTGCATCATGACGGCAATTGTCATCTTCCAGCGACATGTCGTTCTTAAAGGCAGGGCTGCGAAATGTGCGCAGATGTCCGGAATTCCGCATATTCTTTGTTCCAGAGGACCATTCCTGTGATTTATCCAAATCCCTAGAGAAAATAAAAAGTCATTTACAAGGGGGTGGGGGTATGGACATTTTTGTACTCTCTGAATTTCAGAAATTCTTCAAGTTTCTGTACAGATATATATAATTTGAATGTACCTGTGAATACAAGATATGTTTTAAGTGCGTGAGCAACCTGAATTGCCAAACTTACTGAATGAAAAGCCTAAATTGTAATGCTGCCCGAAGACGTATAATGCTCTTCAAATGAAACAATTTTTGGCATTTCACAGCCAAACAGGTTTACCCCTCCCCCCCCCCCCCCGTGCTCCCCTATAAGCCGGTCCTGCTCCCGGTGCAGCCCTGGTGCCTGTAGACGGGAGATAGCCCTGCCTCATGTTGACAAGGCCCTAACCAAATAACCTCCTCCCCCTCCTCCCTGTTCCCCTTCCATGACCTCCCATACTCCCTCCCCACTGTCTCCAGTAATGGGCATTCCATGGTTTGTCTGGCCATGCCTACTATGGGACTAGCCCAGGTATGTAGGACCAGGCAAATAAAAGAACACTTGCTATCCTTCAAAAAGAGTAGTGGAATCCCCCGGTAGCGGTTTTCTCTCTCACCTTATAGATGCGGTCATTCATTCCTTAGATTCAATCATCCTTAGATGCGGTCACTGCTGTATTGGGCAAGCAGCATATAAATATCTGTCCTACTGCAGGGATAATTGTGGCCAAATCCGTGGCAACTTTGGATAGGTGAGTTACTTGATGTACGTCCTCTGCCAAACCTGCACATCGAATCTCTTAAAGCACGCCATGTTTCTAAAAAGTAACATTTGTTGTTGTGATGCATTGGTCAATGCAGCCTGGCGAGTTACTCGCCTGTCTCGGTGCATTATGCTGACCCTTCGAGAGTTGATCAGCCCCCAAGGGTCGGCATGATGTACGAATGCAGCACTGGCAAGTTACGTGAGAATTTAGGGTATATGTTAAACTTAAAACTACTTAACCTGATAGGTCGCTTTTGCGACCGTGAAAGAGAGAGCCAGCGAGAAGGTGTGCCTTTAGAGACTGGTGTGGGCTGACTGTATGTTTTGGAAAGAATTAGCGAGAAAGAAGGAGAGAACCCCAGCCACCAGAAAGCAGGGATGCCAAGTGTTACAACATTTTTTGTAATTTTACGATTTCTTTACCCCTTTTACGCCCATTACGATTTTAGATATCAAATTTTCAAGCATCTGGTTTTAAGGTAAATGTACCATACTGAGGTATGGGATAAAAAGCCTAATATATAAGTAATACGAAACTAGACTAAAATTAGATATTGTAGGTCATTGAGCAAACAAATCTCTAGAAACATTACACATTAGACACATAACACATTAAGGAGCAAACAAATGATTAATCATGTATGATGATAATGATTTTAATGGATCATTAGAATTTTTTCTGACCCTTCAGAAATGTTATTTCATTGTTACGATTTTTGTTACGATTTTAGCCAAAAATTGTTACGATTTTGGGGCCCAAAAATCGTAAGAAATACGATTTTGGGATGGGGTAACTTGGCATCCCTGAGAAAGGTTTCTGGTTGTCTCTACATTGTAAGTATGCTAAACCCTCTATTTGTGTGCAATAAAGCATCAGAAGTATCACTCCTACAAAGGGCTGATACACCAATGCAGCACCGGTGAGTTACTCGCTGAGGCTGCATTGGTGCATCATGAAGACCAATGTCATTGTTTGAGTGTGTCCTAAAAGGGTTAAGGGTTATAGCTGTCAGTATTTCTGGAGACCAGGGTAGTGACTATGACTGACCCGCAGTAAGGGTAGTGACTAATAGCATTGACTTTGAGTTCATACTGCAGCCATAACAGACACATGTTCTATAACTCTGATGGCCACAGCTACTTCCTCCCCCTGTAACTGACCCCCTACCTCCCATAACCTTCCCCCCCCCCATCAGGTCCCCTCCCCCCTCATCCCTCATTTCTAGGTCACAGACACGCCATGGGAAATGTTGTCTGCTCCCGGCTGGTTTTGCTGGTTCCTGCTGGTACCCGGGGGCAAGAGTCGTTTGTCGGCGCCGCTCGGCGGAAACTTTGTGACAGTTGGCTTGTGCCCTGGGGGTAGCGACACAGGAAGCCTCTCAGCGGGCTGGGTGGTGACCACGGCGGGAGTCAGGGTACCCCCTGGTTACTGGGCTACTGGTCAATAGTCTACAGCCAAGGCATCCAACGTGGGTTAAGTGTCGGTTTGGTAACTAGGGTGGGTGCTGAGTGACAAGTTGGTAACTAGGGTGGTTGCTGAGTGACAGGTTAGTAACTAGGGTAGTTGCTGAGTGACAAGTTGGTAACTAGGGTGGTTGCTGAGTGACAGGTTAGTAACTAGGGTAGTTGCTGAGTGACAAGTTAGTAACTAGGGTGGTTGCTGAGTGACAGGTTAGTAACTAGGGTAGTTGCTGAGTGACAAGTAAGTAACTAGGGTGGTTGCTGAGTGACAGGTTAGTAACTAGGGTAGTTGCTGAGTGACAAGTTAGTAACTAGGGTGGTTGCTGAGTGACAGGTTAGTAACTATAGGGTAGTTGCTGAGTGACAAGTTAGTAACTAGGGTGGTTGCTGAGTGACAGGTTAGTAACTAGGGTAGTTGCTGAGTGATAACTTGGTAACTAGGGTGGTTGCTGAGTGACGAGTTAGTAACTAGGGTGGTTGCTGAGTGACAGGCTAGTAACTAGGGTGGTTGCTGAGCAACAACTTGGTAACTAGGGTGGTTGCTGAGTGACAAGTTAGTAACTAGGGTGGTTGCTGAGTGACAGGTTAGTAACTAGGGTAGTTGCTGAGTGACAACTTGGTAACTAGGGTGGTTGCTGAGTGACAAGTTAGTAACTAGGGTGGTTGCTGAGTGACAGGTTACTAGTAACTAGGGTAGTTGCTGAGTGACAAGTTAGTAACTAGGGTGGTTGCTGAGTGACAAGTTAGTAACTACGGTGGTTGCTGAGTGACAGGTTAGTAACTAGGGTAGTTGCTCAGTGAAAAGTTGGTAACTAGGGTGGTTGCCAAGTGACAACTTGGTAACTAGGGTGGTGGCTGAGTTACGAGTTGGTAACTAGGGCAGTTGCCATCTGACTAGTTGGTAACTAGGGTGAAAACTCGCTGGTAAATGACTTGCTGAGACAATCACGCTAGATAAGACAGTTAATTGGATTGTAGAATGTTGCATTCTATCGATCTATCCTCTGCACAGACTTTGAATCCCTTTGTTGTCAAGTTTGGTACACAGATTTGAGGCGTTACAAGTTCCCTGTTTTCGAGGTTGTTTGATGCTGTTAGCTGGGATGGCTCTGTGGTAGGCAGGAACCGAAGAAGGAGTGATTTGGTAATAACAGCATCCCATCACAAGATAACCAGCCATTGCTACCAAAAACAAGGAAGCCCAGATGAAAAGGATTGACAAAATGAGAAAAGCTTTGAGGAAATTAAATTGTTTTTCCCTGTGTCATTCTAGAACAAAATTGACGGACTGAATTTTGGTTGTTTGAAGACCAGTTAGGACCACCCCAAGAGAAGCAGGCGATAATGGAATTATGATATCATTGTTCCCCATGCAGTTCATCTTGTGAGCTGGCCCTCTTATAGCTGTAGTACTCACTGAAATATGTGCTGATACAGCATTCTGCCAATTGACCCTTTCAGGGCTGCATAGTATTTTAATGCACCATACCTTTTGTCGCCATCCATCTTGCCAACACTACATTCATACATCATGCCATCACCAGAGGATTGATATACTCCCAAAGAGTCCTCATGATGTATGAATGAAACCCTGATTAGCCTCACCAGAGCTGTATTCATGCATCATGCCATCAAAGGGCATAGCACATTAAAGTGCTATGCAGCCCTGAAGTCTTTGGTCCTCATGATACATGAATGTAGCCTTGGGTGAGTAACTCGCCAGTGCAGCATTCAAGCATCGTGACCCTACAGAGTTGATACATTCCTGAAGGGTCGGCATGATGCACCAATGTACCACCAGCGATTTACTCGCTGGGGCTGCATTGGTCCATCATAACAAATGTCAACTTTTGGCCACATGCATCTTTAAAGGGCTAGAGATATTGGTGGTGAGGTGGCTGGGGTGGGTGATGGGCTGAGGGGTTAGACTGTGATGCATGCTCCCCATCAGTGTGTTGAAACTATGTCGTTTCTTCACATTGACAATTCACTCTGTGCATTGTGGGTAGCTAACCGCTAGTGGTTGATTAGATGCAGATATCCTTGTGCAGTGGTGATGTGGCTGTCCATATATGGCTGTATGTATACTGAGTACAGTATGAGTGTGTACAGCAAAGGGTCATTAACCCAGACTGTAGACACTGCTAATAGTAGGTGCCCCATCATAGGGTGAGTTACTCTAGAGGCACCCTGGTAGGAATGTGGGTTTGATTGATCCCCATATCATATGGGAGCAAGACTGGTTATGGTCAGATGGGGGGGGGGGCGCTATAGGGTAAGGTTCCACAGGCTGTAGATAGGTCCATTCAGGGGTAAGCTGGCATGACATACTTATTGTTGTGATCATAGTAGAATCAGGCACTACTTTCAGGTGTCTACCCACAATGCATAGAGTGGATTGTGAGTGACAACATACCGCGTAATGGTCACTTGGGAGTGTGACTGTGATGTAGTGGAAAAGGTACAGAGGGTAGGGGGTGGCATACCCTGGTCCCACGTCCCATTCTGGCACAGAATAGCACATCTAACACCACTATGACCTTTAACTTGAGGTTTTGGTGGGTTAAGCCAGTCCCAGTAGTTGGCTTGGAACCAGCGAACAGGAACCAGAACTGGAACCAGAAAGTATGACCGAGCACTCTCATCAAACATTCTGACCCTTCTCGCTGGTTCCAAGCTATCAGCAGGAGTTGTCCAAACCCAGCAAAGTCTTGTTCAAATATGTTGGTCAGACAGAGCGAGCACTTCTAGAACGGATGAAAGGACACAGATTTGACATCAAGTCCCCTTTAGGACAAGACACAAAGTTCTGTGTCCCGACACTATAAATCCTGTATAAGTGCATCAGACTCCACCCTAAAGTGGACAAACGGCCCTGAAATAAGCATCTTAAGCTTTATCAAAAGTTTCCCCACTTCAGCTGAGGGAATTGCATAAAGGAACCAAGAAGAGAGAAGATGGATGCATCGTTTATGCACCATTACTCCAAAGGGGCTTAATCTTATAGATTAAACTAGTACATGACCATCCAAATAAAAATAACTGTCCAACAATGCTAAGTCTAAGTTCAAGGCCACACCAAATAAAAAAGTTGGTCTACAGATTTCCCGCACCATATTTTCGAAAATGCAAAAAAATTGTGTCTATGGACTGCGCCCGCATCATATTTTGAGAAATAGGATTTTTTTAAATTATTTCTCTTTTTGGTAGCCTTTTCTGTCATCGTTAGTCAGATAATTAAACAGAGATTCGCCCGGCTCCCCAATTTAAGGTTGAAATATATAGACAAAAAGAAGAAATTGGGGGGAAAAAAATCGCCCTACCTCACCTATTTTTGAAAAACAAAATCTGTAGACCAATTTTTTTTGGTGTGGCCTGAGGTCATAGTTACCAGAGCCTTGCTTCAGACGAGAAGGGGTGGGACTGTGTGGTGATGCATGGCCAGCCCAGTCACCGCGCCCGAGAGGTGGGAGGAAAAAGGTAATGTACGAGCACAGTAAACCGATATGTTGGGTCAGGCAACGAGATGAGTCTCAGAGTCGCTGGTATATAAACACAACGCCCTACTACAAGGTACAACACAGGGTATAATGTTGGAGAAATACAGAAATGCAAAGTGCAGGGTTCCCACGTGTGATGGAATGTCAGGGAATTTGAAGGTTGTTTGGAAAGTTATGGAATGTCATGGAATTTAGTAAAAGATGGATGTGTGTCATGGAATGTCATAGAATGTCATGGAAAATGAAAATAATGGAATT
The DNA here is from genome assembly GCA_947462335.1 of Harmothoe impar. Taxonomy (NCBI): domain Eukaryota; kingdom Metazoa; phylum Annelida; class Polychaeta; order Phyllodocida; family Polynoidae; genus Harmothoe; species Harmothoe impar. Next base: position 12,832,406 of record OX381710.1, read on the forward strand.
AATATCACAAAATCTCATAAAAAGTACCATTTGCTTTCTAGATTTTAGAAAGTTTCTCAGGGGTCAAGCCCCCGTATAAATGTCATGGAAAATTGAGATTTTTCTTTTTTCAGATTTGTTTATGTTAAGGGCCAAGCCAAGTGTAAAGGTATAGGAGTCAGTAGAAGTCCTGTAGGGGCCACTGGGGTAGGACAGTATTCTTTCCCACACAGCCATAGGGAGCGCTTATTAGAATGGTTATTTGAGGCCGATTTTTAAATGGGTCCAAATGTGGCTTATGAAATTCTCTCAAACTGGGGAGTCATCTTATAAGGGAGGTCGGCGTATCAGAGAGGCTTTACGGTACTCTTGTTCCCAGATCCTTTCACAGGAAGGGTCTGGTAAAGTTTTACTGGGTTTTAGCCATCACTGCTGGTAGTTTGGGGCCATTGAACAGCAACCAGAATGAATGATCTCCCCCTCATACTTTGTGGTTCCAGTTCTGGTTTCTGTTTGCTGGTTCCAAGCTAAGAACAGGGATTGCCCAGACCCAGTTTAAGTCCAAGTTCAAGGTCATAGTTGTGTTTACAAGGGCCCTTCCCTCTCAGAATGGCGCGTGGGACAAGCGTACCTTCCACCTCCCTACCTCCCACTCGTATATCACCTACTCACCTCCTGCCACCCCCCCTCCCCATGTAGGTTTGGGGTTGTGTAAGGTGTCCCTGCTATTGACGTGGACACATTTCATATTCATTGGGTGGCGGCGGGGGACTTGTGTGATGCCGTGTGTTAACCCTTTAGGGACGGCATGATGCATTAATGCATTATGCCTTTGGTCATCATGATGCATGAATGCAGCTCTGGTGAGTAACTCGCCAGTGCTGCATTCAAGCATCATGCCGAGCCTACGGGGTTGAGACACTCCCGTAGGTTCGGCATGATTCACCAATGCAGCACTGGGGAGTTATTCGCCAGGCTGCTTTGATGGATCATGCCAACAAATGTTATCTTTAGCGACATGCGTCCTTCAGGGGTTAATACAATATATCTCCTTCCTTCCTCCCCCATGTTTCATGTTGTGAGGCAAGTCACATACCACGTGAGAAGAGTCCTTGAATAATATCTGTAGATGTGAGCCATGACATGGTGTAAAACCCCGCTTTTCTGGGATTTCATTTTTACTACCGTGAAACCTTGCGTAAAAAAACACAAACCACCTAAAACCTTCCGTAAAACCTTGCGTAAAAGCCTCGGCTAGTACGCGAGTCAAATTGGCGGTGCGGCTTATAGCATAGGCCCAGGTTCAGGGTGCGGTATATATACACGAGTTTTTGTCACGATCGTACAGTACTTAAAGTCACCATAATCAGATCTCTGGTGTGGCTTATAGGATCAGCCCAAACTTGGGGTGTGGCTAATATGTGAGTTAGGTTTATACGCAATGTCTTACAATATAAGGAAGTGGTCCTTTTTTAATAACAGGCCGGGGGTGGATTTTTTTGGGGGGGACCAAAAATATGTCTCCCCATTTTAGCGAAAAGGTAGCGCATAACTATAGCTAAAATTGGTCACCCACACGAAATTTGAATCCCGCTGGCGGGCGGGGGGGGGGGGGGGTACCCCTCTCACAGGTGGACCAACAATTTCAGTTTGCTAACACGAAAATCCACCAAATAACCATTCCCTAAAACAGATTTGGGTGGCTGGTCATATTGAAGCTAGGGCCTTTTTCAAACCAGAGTTGTATGGTAGATGTACACATGTTGCAGAATTTGATTGATTTACAAAAACAAGCATGAAAGAAGAACAATCAATTAGCTCAAAATGCACGGATAACCCACCTGCCAATTCAAATCGCGGCACGCTACCAATTACTCAGCAAAGGGCCGCATAGTGCTTTAAGGTCTGCCCTTTTGTCGTCATGATGTATTAAAGCAGCCCTGGCGAGTAACTTGCCAGTGCTGCATTAATGCATCATGCCACCCCTATGAAGCTAATAAACTCCAATATCTCATCTTGGTGCATGAATTCCAATCCAGTCCAATTACTCCAATCTTACAACTCTCAGGATAGCTAAAGATTTAAAAAAAAGACTCAGATGGGAATCATCAGGACAGCCTTGTGTCCTTTCTTGGATTGCATGCCATGGGTTGCGGCACCATATTCCACACACCACACCAGCTATGGAGGGTAGCATGCAGACTGATCGCGGCTCATTGGCCGCTCGTCTCCTGCATACCCACGATTACACTGGTCACATGCACCATTCTGGCAACATCACTATGACCTTGAACTTGAAAATGCAGTCTTTGCCAAATCCTGCCGGACAGTGGCAATGTCCGTCTAAAAAGGCTCTGGTCCGGCAAAATACCTGGTGTTGCCAGACCAGGTGTCCTGCACATTCTAGGCTTTTCAAAACTGAAAGAATTTTTCAAATTTTCCATTTAGAACTGAAGTTAGAAGTCAGAGAGTATACAGTGATATTCTATGGAGATTTTCTTATAGCATTAATTTGATAAGATATTAAATTACCCTAAATTGTATGCTTTTAGCATCTGGTCCTGCAGAAATCTATCCAGTCCTGCAAAATTTGCAAACCGCAGGACCAAATGTCCTGCATAGTGAAAAAGTTTTCGCAAAGACTGGAAATGGAACCAGAAAGTATGATGGGAACTCCCACCATGTATTCAGGTTCTTGTTCACTGCTTTTATTCTACCAGCAGGGATTGCCCTAATTCCAGTAAAATCCAAGTTCAAGGTCATAGTAGTAGTTACCAGAGCCGTCATGTGAAAGGCTCTGGGTATGAGAGTACCCCTACGCTGTGCGTGCGAGGGTCAGGGGTCGCGGTACACATCGCTGATAGCCAATCAGAGAGGGCGGTCGGGGTAGCATGACCGGGCGGGGGTTCTCACGAGACAGATTCAGGACGGTGCACTGCATGTACTTATTGTGCACCACCATGAGTCTCCTGTCCTGCCATACACTGTAGCACAGACAGTCATTCCGCAAGGATGTGATTCCTCCTACAGTTGTAGGATTTCCTACACTTTTGAGTAAAAAAGCCAACCCTCGTGATGAGTCCAGATTCCTTGAGGTAATATATTTCATGGGGGGTTGGGGGGGGGGGGGTCCGTTACTCAAATTGTAACAGGGTGAGCAGAATGTATGACAGAAGGCATAAGAATGCAGCATTTGGCTGATGGATTTTAAAAATTATCCGGTAGGTGGGAGGGCATGCCCCCAGCACCTAGGCTTGTCGCTGTGCTGCATTTGCGACCATTTGTAAGTAATATTTCACTTGAGTGCTTTATTTAGTGTCTTTAAATACCCTATATTGAGGCTTAAATATTCTCCTACAGTTTTACAACTTTCAAATCACATCCCTAATTCGCTACATGGTGCCATACAAGCTCAGTATCAGTCTATGGATTGGCAGACATCTTTGTAGGAGTTTACCTACCTGGAAGTGATACAAACACTGACTCTCTGTGCTAACCCCTTCCAAGACATGCAGTGACCCTACAGAGTTCAAGACTCTCAGTGTTCTAGGCAATCAAATGCCTTGGTTAATTGCCACTCCTAAGACTGATTATACACTGTGGTGTGCCCTAGTGTTATTCAGTCTTATTACCTAAGACTAAGCACTCGGCTTGTATCCTGCAGTGTCGTGTTAGCTAGAGTGGCTTATACGCAAGTTTTTGCTATTATAGTACAGTACAAAAACAATCACCATAATCACATCTCTGGTGTGGCTTATAGGATGGGCCCAAGTCTGGGTGTGGCTTATATGTGACTTAGGCTTATACGCGAGGTTTTACAGTAGGCTTATACGTGGGTTTTTACGGTACAAATAGCGTGTGATTGACAGATAGTGTTTCTGCCCGTGACCATGTTAAACATCAATCTGTAGTCCCCACGACAACCATGTGGCGGCTTACAGTGTAAGAAACCAACTTCACCGCTGAAATAGGATTAGGGGTGGTCATTATTCACCGGGTGGGCTACTGTGAATTATCAGTCGGGACCCAGGCATTTCCCAGCTCCCTTCTGTTTCTGTTAAGTTTCATTATAAATCACAACTGATTTAGTACTAAATATGGGTACATATGGTGCGGTTTATACAAGGGTTTTTAAGAGTGGAAGCGTGCTGGGCCCATAACCTATAGAGAATCGGTAAATACGGACAGAAAGACCGGACGAACGTCTTGATGCATGATGGCAACCACAGCTTGTGACGTCACATTTATTTGAGCACACGTGACCATATAATTTACACGCCAGGTGGCAGGTCGGAACTTTGCCGCCTCGATTAACAATATGTAGGATCGCACATATTTCAATACTAAGGTCACCAAAATCGGACCCCTTTGAACTATAAATTTAAAAAGAAATTCTACAGTATAGCCCTCTTTAGGGTAGGACAAAAATCTAAAACATCCCCTCAAATTATAGTCAGGTCACTCAAAAAAACATTTCTCATCAGCGGGCGCTGAAAATGTGATGTCAATAGTGTAAGCTTTTATTTGATATCAATAGGCATATATATTTTCTCATAATCTTTCAAAATTTTCATTAAAAATTTTAAAAAGAAGAAGAAAAAGCTTTACCTTAAAACCTGATTTTAAAAACGCTCACGTGGCCCCACACAACAGCTTCTGTTTTATTCAGGGATGCCACCTTTCCTAACTTTTTTGGAATTACAAATTTGGAGCTGTAATTCCCAAATACAATTTATCTCATTTCCTATTAAAATTGAGCAAAATTGGATAATTTCCGAATTTTTGGTGGCCAGTGAGTGGCATCTCTGTTTATTGGAAAGTGCTAAATTCCCCCCTCCCCTCAATTCACCCTGTGGTTACATAATGGCAAGTCCCTCCAGCACTGTGAGAGTAGCGACATCAAGCCAAATGAACATTCTTATCCCAGAATTTTAAGATACACACCACTAGAAAGGTGGTGAAATTTGCAATTTAGTGGTGCATGATGCAGGCCTATATGAAAGTAAATTTTATTTTTTTTATTAAATCAATTTATTGAAATTGGCAAAATACTGCTAGCCACCCCTAATATTGTTATGTCTCACCCAAGGTGGTGTGACTTTTGTTATTCTTATTCCCTACATATTTGCCTAGCATCATGTAAGAAGAAATACACAGTGGAATGCATTCTTATGATTTTATTCACCTCTGATGACAGTAAAGTTGGAATTATTTAATTTAATTCAATTTAATTTATTTTTAAACTTATTTTTATTCTCCAAACTGCATCTATATTGATTTTATTTGTTAGGCACATTAATCATTATGTGTTTAAAAATATTTGCTCATGAGACAATTGACTTTTGCTATATTTTATGCTGTATATAACACCTACAGAAATAGAAATTGGCACGTGGAACCTTCCTGTTGTTACATAATGGCCAGTCCCTCTAGCACTGTGAGAGGAGGAGGTCCAAAACCTGCAGCAAACCCCGAATATCTACATCCGGTCGCTGTCTGTATCGACACCCGGGTAACCAACCCGAATGGGGGGGGGGGGGGGCACTCGCTTTTTATTCTGAAAGGTGTGTGCGGCTGGCCTTTCATAATCTTTACAATTAGTAAGGGGGTAGTTGGACAAAAGTGACCCTTTCTGAGAGGATTTTCAGTCAAAAGTGCCTATGTTTTAGCAAATATTTTTGAGAGGTGTGACTCTTGGTGAGAGGGATTTTGTTTAAAGAGTAATCCTTGCTGTGGGAAATTTTGGTAAGAATTGACCCTTTGGCGAGGGGGATTTTACTAAAAAAAAATTCCTGTTCCCAGCCGCACAATTGTGTGATCAAAATATACCAAGTGCCCCCCCCCCCCTCCACACGCCCTAAGGTAACCTGTCCAACTTGGCCCTCCCCCACAACAATGGCCGAACATCCAGGACTTTATCGGCGCGACGTCTTTCAATATGGCCGACAAGAGTTCAATATGGCAGACAAGAGACGTCGGGGAGTAGCACACAAAAGGCCCCACACCTGACCAGCTGTCGACTCGGGCTGACAATGGGGATCCATACGCTCCACGTCAGGCACATCCTCACATTGATTTATATCTCCTTGTGAGAAACAAGATTACCCCAGCATCCGAAACTCTCCCCGCCGCTGCCGCAATTGAATTTGCAGCACTAACCCTATGGTGGGTTGCCTGAGGGTGTGGAGGGTGTGTGTGTTGGGGGGTGGGTGAGTAGAGGTATCCTCAATCTGGAACCTGCTGGCTGTGAGGCCATATTTAACAGGGATGCCAAGTGTTACGATAAATAGCCTACTACGAATACATAAAACTAGCCTAAAACTAGATTCGTTTGGTCATCGAGCGAACAAATCTACAAATACATTTTACAGTGAAGAGCAAACAAATTACTTATAATGTATGATGAGCCAGATTTCGACTTAATTTATTGAATCATTAAAATCCATCCATACATCATGCTGACCCTTCAGAAATGTTATTATATTGTTACGATTTTTGTTATGATTTCATCTAAAAATTATTACGATTTTGGGGTCCAAAAATCGTAAGATTTTTGGGGTGGGATAACTTGGCATCCCTGCCATAACAGCAGTGGTGTGAAATCTCCATGGAAACTCGGAAATCCCAGGTTTTAATCTTCAGCTGGACAGTTCCTGAGATTCATCCAGATCCAATGAAAAAATTATTTCCCTTTATGTAGGCGGGGAGGCACAGTTGGTGACTGGAAGTACGAGTCTTATTTACAGGCACTATCAATAAACTTTGCATCCTCCTGGTTACCACATTTACCACTAGTTTTACAACCCACAGTGGGATTCCTTGAAGCCCCAGTCCCACCCCACATTTTATTGCCCGATTCATTGGCTATCCTATCCAGCTGTGAGCTCATTACGTGAGCCTCAGGCACGCACCAATAACACTTACTCTACACCTTCATTTAGCTCCTTAACTCTCTAAGGATGGCATGTCGCTAAAAGATGACATTTGTCGTCATGATGTAACAATTCAATGCAGCCCCAGCAAGCCCCAGCCCCAGCAAGTCTTTGCGAAAACATGCAATGTCCACCTAAAATGCCACCAGTCCAGCAGATTGACAAGTGAAGCAGGACCAAATGTCCAGTCACATGTTCGGTTTTTCAAACTAAAAGAATTCAGTTCGGTTTCTAAAGCTGAAATATGTGTGACTGCATAAAACTATCCCGATTTGGGCATAAATAATTACAAATAGAATGTACTTTTAATGGACAATACCATTTTATACTTAAAATGCATAAATTATCTGTGGCCACCTGGTCCTTCAAAATTGAAGCCGGTCCTGCAACATAAAAAATTTGCAGGACCAAATGTCCTGTGGGATGGAAAGGTTTTTCGCAAAAACTGCTTTGCCAGCAGGTCCCAGATTGAGTGTAACTGAGGGTGAAGAGGGAGGGAGTGGGTGTGTAGGAGGGAGTGTGTTGGGGACTAACCTGCTACATACATACTTAGCGCTACCAGGGGCTTTATCCATATGACAGGTCATGTCTTAAGGCCAAAAAAAAAAAGTTGTGTTCAGGTTACATGGCCCAAAAAAAATAGGGTAGGTAGGTCGATTTTTTTTTTTTTTTACCAATTTTTTTTTTAGGATTTCGAGACAAAATTCCTCCCATTTTCGTATAATTTTCAGTCAAAAAAGATTTCAGTCAAAAAAAGTGTTTACCTGAACACAACTTTTTTTTTTTGGCCTAAGGAAGGCAATAGGGATTTTATATTATTTGATATAAAAGCTACCCAAACTCCAGCCCTATCCCTATTTGTAAGACATGCTGGTAATGATGCTGACACATTCTATAATATATACAGTGGGCCCTCACTTCCTCGAATTTAGAAAATGCAAGGAAAGAATCTGAGGAAGCAAAATAAGATATTTCTCCCCCTACTCCAACTAAACCGTATTCATCGTCGGGGTAAGAATTGAAAATTCTACTTCTGAAATTAAATATCTTTAAGGCTTTGATTGGGTCCCTATCATAAATGATAATAGAGTACAATTAATAAATGATATCACAAAATATGAAAATGCTGAAATAAACTTTTAAACAAGTAAATATGTGTGGAAATAGTGGTACAACAATCTGCAGTGTGGAATTGTCTCAAGCAGGCTTTCGTGATGTTTCACAATAGAATTGGGCTGCTCATTGTGTGGTGGTTTACAATGTGAGCCTCAGGCACGCACCAATAAGACTTACTCTACACCTTCATTTAGCTCCTTAACTCTTCAAGGACGGCATGTTGCAAAAAGATGACATTTGTCATCTTGATGTATCAATGCAGCCCCGGCGAGTAACTCACGAATGCTGCATTGGTGCATCACACCGACCTTACAGGAGTGTCGCAATCTGATAGGGTCGGCTTGATGCTTGAATGCGGCACTGGCGAGTTACTCACCAGGGCTGCATTCATGCATCATGACAACCAAAGGGAAGACGCATGAAGGCATTCTGCCGTCCTTAAAGGGTTAATAAGCCCTACAGCCCAACCCCCGGAGGTGCTGATGAGTGTTTGAGGCAGTAAAAAGGCCGGTGTGGAGGTGGGGAGGGGCTCACTCAGCACTCATTGTTGGGATTGTGCCGACAATCAGCGACGGGTACCGGGCACAATGAGACACATCCACACTGCCACCCCGCTCAGGCAGCTGGTAGGCTATAGGCCACTTAGACATTACCCGCTGTAGGCAGCCATCTTGTCCCCCCTGTAGACAATCAGCGACAGGTACCTGGCACAATGAGACACATCCACACTGCCACCCCGCTCAGGCAGCTGGTAGGCTATAGGCCACTTAGACATTACCCGCTGTAGGCAGCCATCTTGTCCCCCCTGTATACAATCAGCGACAGGTACCCGCCACAATGAGACACATCCACACTGCCACCTGGCTCAGGCAGCTGGTAGGCTATAGGCCACTTAGACATTACCCACTGTAGGCAGCCATCTTGTCCCCCCTGTATACAATCAGCGACAGGTACCTGGCACAATGAGACACATCCACGCTGCCACCCGGCTCAGGCAGCTGGTAGGCTATAGGCCACTTAGACTTTACCCACTGTAGGCAGCCATCTTGTCCCCCCTGTATACAGCTCCTTCTACCACTGGTAGGCTATAGGCCACTTACCTATTACCCACTGTAGGCAGCCATCTTGTCCCCCCTGTAGACAATCAGCGACGGGTACCCGGCACAATGAGACACATCCACACTGCCACCCCGCTCAGGCAGCTGGTAGGCTATAGGCCACTTAGGCATTACCCACTGTAGGCAGCCATCTTGTCCCACTGTATACAGCTCCTTCTGCCACTGGTAGGCTATAGGCAACTCAACTATTACCCACTGTAGGCAGCCATCTTGTCCCCCCTGTAGACAATCAGCGACGGGTACCCGGCACAATGAGACACATCCACACTGCCACCCCGCTCAGGCAGCTGGTAGGCTATAGGCCACTTAGGCATTACCCACTGTAGGCAGCCATCTTGTCCCACTGTATACAGCTCCTTCTGCCACTGGTAGGCTAAAGGCAACTCAACTATTACCCACTGTAGGCAGCCATCTTGTCCCCCCTGTAGACAATCAGCGACTGGTACCCGGCACAATGAGACACATCCACGCTGCCACCCCGCTCAGGCAGCTGGTAGGCTATAGGCAACTCAACTATTACCCCCTGTAGACAATCAGCGATAGGCACCGGCACCATGCCACCCGGCCAGGGCAAGGCAATCAGTTTCAAAGTAGGGGGGACTGAAGGATATTTTGACCCCTTTATACTTAACCTTTTTGGTTTGACCTTTTTTGGGATTGGTCAAAAAGTAGGGGGGACATGTCCCCCCGTCCCCCCCCCCCGTTGCCACGCCCCTGCCGGCTCAGGCAGCTGGTAGGCTATAGGCCACTTAGACATTACCTACTGTAGGCAGCCATCTTGTCCCCCCCTTTATACAGCTCCTTCTGCCACTGGTAGGCTATAGGCCGCCTACCCGTTACCGACTGTAGGCAGCCATCTTGTCCTCCCTGTATATACAATCAGCGACAGGCACCCCCACACTGTGATACCTTCGGTAGCTGGTGGTCTATAAGCCACTTAGCATTACCCACTGTAGGCAGCCATCTTGTCTCCCCTGTAGACAATCAGCGATAGGCACCGGCACCATGCCACCCGGCTCAGGGAGCTGGTAGGCTATAGGCCACGTAGACATTACCCACTGTAGGCAGCCATCTTGTCCCCCCTGTATACAGCTCATTCTACCACTGGTAGGCTATAGGCAACTCACCCATTACCCACTTTAGGCAGCCATCTTGTCCCCCTGTATACTTCTCACAAGACTTTGCTAGCTAGAAGGTAATAGGCCACTCACCCATAACCCACTGTAGGCAGCCATCTTGTCCCCCTGTATACAGCTCCTTCTACCACTGTTAGGCTATAGGCAACTCAACTATTACCCAATATCGGCAGCCATCTTGTTCCCCCCTGTATACAATCAGTGATAGGCACCGGCACAATGCCACCCGGCTCAGGCAGGTTTCAGGCAGGGCTTCAATTTTGAAATGTATACATTACAACAGCTCCAGCATAGGGTGAGATGATGAAAAACTTCAATAATTTACAGAAATGCTGCTGCGTTTTTTTTTTTAATGTTTTATTAGGTTTAATAATACAATTACATCGAAATAAAATGTAAATGTACCAAACCTAGCACGGGCGCATTGCCCTACTCCCGCTAGGACCTCTGTCGTTGCTTATATTCTTACATTAGTACAAATTGTCCAGGTATGACATCACTATTATTAGTTGTCAATACTAGCATACAGCCTATGATTGAGTGTGCATTCACCACTGATAGAGAATCAGTCTAATGAGATGAGATGAGATGAGCATGTTGAAGTGATGATACATCAGAGATGAGTTAATTTACATTCATAAAACATTTTGGATAATTTCTCTTGATAGAAATTTTAAAAGAATTGAGGTCTACTATTTCCGTATATTCAACCTTAAGTTGGTTCCATCTTTGTATACCTCTATATAAAGCACTCCTAAGCACTATTGGCTTTAGAGACCTTGGTAGGAGTAGTCGTTTCCCTTGCCCCCGTCGAGTGGGTAAATTCCTTTTATCTATATATTTATCAATTTTGGATAGCGAATGTGCGTAAAAAAGTAAATGTATGTCCCTTCTATCATTTAACATCATGCATTTTGACTTTTCATGGAGTTGTACTGTATTATAAAGGGGATTTTTCTCTAATTTCACTTTATAAATGGTTCTTAAGGCTTTGTTTTGAAGATATTGTAACTCTAACGACTCTCCCCTAAGGTCTCTATCCCATATAAAATCCACATAATCTAGGCTTGGAAGCACCATAGCCTTGTACATAGTTAGAGCATCAGCCGTGTCAATATAATCACGCACCTTAGCCGATTGGTGTATTTTATGTCTTATACCGGTAATAGCCTTCTTTCTGTGCTCAACAAATTTAAGCTCAGGATCTAGACTTAGACCAAGGTATTCAAATACATTAACATTATCAATTTGTACATTATTCATAATTAGAGGTTGACATTGGGCTAAACTGCCATTAAAAAGCATCCATTTGGTTTTACTTTCGTTAACCGTGAGACTATTTAGCCTACACCATATTGTTAGCTTGTCAAGTATAGGCTGCATTGATACATAATCATGCACAGAAATAACAGCATCATCTGCGTAAAGAGTGATATCAAAATCTCCTAACATGGGCAAAGAATTAATATAAATAGAGAAAAGCACTGGACCACATACCGAACCCTGTGGAACGCCATACCGGGTTGGCCTGAGCTCAGATACATGGTTATTGGCTAAAGTACGTTGGTTTCTTTCAGTTAGGTAGCTTGTAAACCAGTCTTGGGTATTTTTACTAAGTCCAAAGGTAGATAATTTTTTCATTAGAATAGAGTGTGAGACTGTATCGAAAGCTTTTTTATAATCGAGATATAGAGATATTGTGGGTTTATTATTAATAATATTTTCTATTATATTGGTTAAATGTTCATTAATTGCTGTAACAGTCGAGTGCTTTTCTCTATAACCATGCTGCCTTGGGGTGAGAAGGTCATACGTCTTCATATATCCCTGTAACCTACCACAAACAACCTTTTCTAATAGTTTACCGGGTAGTGGCAGCAAACTGATAGGTCGCAGGTCGTTCACATCATTTGAGTTTGGCTTTTTTGGCAATGGGATAATTGTAGCAGATTTCCAGGTATTTGGAAAGGTACTTTTCCTTAGACATAAGTTATACAAACACATAATTACATCTGGAACACTGATAAATGCATCCTTCAGCACAAATGATTTCATGTGTTTAATAGACGAGGACTTATTAATTTTAATTGAATTAATCATCTTTATAATATCAGCGTATGCCATGGGCTGCATAAGGCTCGTCACCTGATCTGGAACATTCAGCGGCGGGTCATACACAGTGTCAACAGGTATGGGAGGGAGAGCTTCAGCAAGTCTCTCGCCCACCATGGAGAAAAAATTGTTTATGTAGTCGGCACATTCAGCAGGAGGGATAGGCTCGCGTGTCATATTGTTTCTTAGTTTAATGTAAGTGGCAGTGGTTTTTACTGGTAAAAGTTTCCTAATAGCTAACCAAAATTTTTTGGGATCTTCTTTTTTCATAATTAATAATTCTCCAATTTTAGTTTTCCTACTATTATATATCATGGCTTCTACTTTATTCCTATAAAAGTCAGCAATATGCCTATCATCCTCTGAGCCAGTCGTCCGCGCTACCCTATACAAATAGTCCCGTTCATTCATTTGACGTGAAATCTCTGGAGTCAACCACTCCGGTGTAAATTCAGGTATCACCAAGGTGCGTATGGGACAGAGAATATCCAAACATGATTTCATAGCATTAAGAATTTCATTCCACATTTGATCCGGGTCGTCCATAGAAACAATATTATTCCAGTCCTTTTCCCTTAACCTATTTTTATACAGTAGGAAGTCATAATGTTTATAGGATCTGGCTTCAACAGTTTTCTTTTTAATTTTTGTGCGTTCACATTTTATTCGCAAAAATGTAGGCACATGGTCAGAAATGTGAAAATCTATGAGGCCTGATTCAGCAACATTGTGAACGTTGGTATACATGTGATCAAGTAGCGTGCCTGACTTTGGCCTAGTTATACCTTGTATATATTGAAAAACGTCGTTGTTAGTACAGAAATTATCAATTTTTGCCTCATCAGCATCAGCTTGTGTATGTAAATCCACATTAAAATCTCCCATAAATATTACTTTTCTATTTTTTGTGACCGTGCTTTTTAAAGCTGTTAGCTTAGTGAATATTGCACTTTTATCCACATCCTTGTCAGGTGGCCTATAGCATACAAACACTTTATATTTTATTTTACCAAATTCTAAGTCTACCGCTAAAATTTCATATTCTCTATCAATTATTGACGAATTGTTATCAATAGTGGCGACAATGTGGTCCTTAAAATATAACATCACTCCCCCTGCCTTCTTATCTCTATTAGGGAATCTGTCCAGTCTTACAAACTGATATCCCGGTACATGCATCATGCTATCATTAATAGTAGGGGTCAACCAGGACTCCACCACCCCGGCTACGTCAGAGCCAGATACTAATTTGGCAGAGTTAGTACGTTTAGGGTACACAGATCTAGCGTTAAAACATATGAACAGTAAACCCTTCTTCTCCTTTAAGTCAGATAAATAAACCATTTGGTAGCAAATCGTGGAAGGTGTCAGACATGATGCAGTGATAGGAAATGATACCAAGTATGAGGTGACTGAATTGCTTATTGCACATGATCTCAGGTATGGCTTCAGAAGGGCTATGTACTCCGATATCTAGGTATGGTACACACAAATCAGTATTAGCTAAAGGAACAATAAAATAAATAAATCAGTGGCATGATATATACCTTTTAACTCAGATTTATTACCTAAACAACTTAGTTATCACAAATGATCAATTAATTGAGTACCGGTAAGGCGACTAGGCCTGCACTTATAGCAAACGTATATACAATTCTGGTCCGCCTCTCAGCTGACCAATAACATGTTATACAATCTTCTCAACCACACGCCTCCTACTGTGGGTCAATCTAATCATCTTGTTACCTAACCATTGCGGGGGCAGTAGGTCGGTGCAATAATAACAACCCTAGGGGAACATGGGTCGTTGCATAAGTCTATAGGCGCTGTTAATTGTCAAGTATATTCTATACCGTCTAACTATAGCAAAAGAAGAAATACATACATTATATTTGGATCTTATCTATTAAACGTCTACCAAATAGGACTCAAAGTGAATCTTTTACCAAACTATATCTATTTCCAGTTATTATGTAAACAGACATTTTATACATTGGTGTGATTTAATACTTGTATTAGACAGTCATTGTCATAAGGTAGGCTAATCTTTTAAGACTCAGAGGCGCACACATCACTTTGTTGTTTTAGATTTCCTTGTGAAAACCTCTCGTAATCTCATTGTCTCTGCTCTCATAGCTTTCATGGCAGACGACTTGACATCTCCTCCCTTACCACCAGTGGTTTTGTTTTTACGTTGTTCCCTCGGGGTAGTTATATGTGGAGACAGCGTAAAGTCAAGCTTCATCGGTACCAGCGCTGGTTCTGCGGTTGGTGGTGTGTTAGGGGTTACGTCTGCCGCCGCTGTGGCGCCCTGGCTGGAGGTTGAGTCTGTGGGCGTGGTCACTTCTCTTATAGCATTGTCAGGTTGTACTGGAGGGGCTGGAGCTGCTCTTTTCAGTTGGGTTGACATAGGTGAGGTGATCACAGATGGGGACATAATCGTGCTGGTTGCCATGACGACCGTGGTTATTGCCTGCATGGGTGAGCTGCTTGGACTATGTGTTACCACCACAGGTAGGACAGGTACTAACGGGGCGGGCTGCTCAGGAGCTGCTCGCTGTGTATCCGTTGGGGTGCCCTGGGTGGTTTGTGTTACAGTCTCTATTGGTGGTACTGGAGTGGAGGTGGCAGCAGGGGTTGAGGTTTCTACTGGCTTGACTCGTCTGATCAGTTCTGCTCTGACCTTCATGAGTATCTCACCCCCCCTGTTTTTACCTTTGTATTTACCTGAGAGTAGGGATTTTGCTCGCAAGCTGACCCCCACCCCCCAGTATAAATCAGAGGTTGCCTCCAGAAGCTTACGGTCCCCCGAGCCCAGTATCATTTGCATTAATTCGTCATCCTGTTCGTATTTGCACAGGTTGAGTTGCTCCAGGTTGGTCTCGTCGTGCTTCTTCCACTCATCACAAGTGATAGACCTCGCAATGCTTTTGGCTGCCCTGGGATCAAAGGTGTCAAGTATACGTTTGGCTTTATCCATTTTCTTGGCAAATATAGCTTTACGGTATGACAGACCTTGTTCCACCGAGGAGAACACTTTTCCATCAGAGACAATGGTGCAGTGATAGAAGTTGCTGAACGGCGCAAGTTCCGATTGATATGCAACAATGTTATCTGTAATGATGGTTTTAGCCTTTGCCAATTTTAAGTCAGGGGGGAGGTCGTCCAGATCATGGTAATTGTAGTACCTTCCTTCAAATATCAGACCCCGCCCTCTAGGTTTCACGTCAAGATTAGCATCATATGCCAGTTTAGCAATACTTGAAATGTCATTTTTCTGACGTCTAATCTCAGCATTGACGTCTTCCTTTATGAATACGTCACCAAAACCATCTATTTTGCTCAGCTTGCCTTTATATGAGAGTAGTTTATCACGCACGTCACCTTTGGTTAAAACCACAACAATATTCCTCCTGGTGGATGAGGGCGGACCTTGCCTGTAAGCGAGGTCTAACTCGTAGATGTCCAGCTCCTTGTCAATCCTTTTAAACAGTTCAAAGGCTACCATGCGAGTGTCTTCTCCCCTCACGAAGGGTACCCCCTCTACTATTAAATTCTTCCTTTTGCAGGTGTTGTCTAACAGGCTGATGGTTTGGAATTGCTCTTTCAACTCGCATGTGTTTAATCGGACGAGCCTCTGTAGCTCTTCTATGTTACATTCCGCATTTTTCATGTCCCTTTTAAGAGTGTTCTGACTCTGCGTAATTCTAGTAACATCCGTTTGCGTAAACTCCAGTGATTGCCTAATGTCACCGATCACATTCTCATTGGTTTCAACACTTTTAAATAGGAACTGGAGTGCTGCTGCTATTTTCAGTTGGTTTGCATCTTTTTCACCAGACCTTAGTTTAGGCTGCGTCAGCTCATTGATAAACTCGCCCACCTCATTTCTTGAAGCCATGTTGACGGGTTGACAGGTGAGTTGTAGGTAGCGTGGCGTGGTTGGTGACTCCTATATATAGGTGTGTGTGCGCCCAGGTGTGTGACAGGTATGGCTGACTGGTTATGGCCGGCTACAGCGTGTGGAGAATTATTCCTCGCTTGCCAACATAACAATGTCCATTGGTCAGGGTTCAAATTCACACAACTGCTTCTCCAGGTTGTAATACTGCGTTAATCCAAATTTGGTTGTCCCAGCTCTCACATATACCTCATAATATAGAATGATACCGGAGCACTGCGCGGAGACGTGTTACCTGCTTGCTGCCATACCTACGCGTTATGCCGCATATTTTTATTCTTTGGGTTACGGACACTTTTAGAAATTTCTCAAGTACAGAGGATGAAAAATATCAAAATTTAAGATGAAATAAAATATAGGCTTTCACGTTTTACTACCTAAATTTGTTGATAATGGTCCGATTTACACGCCATAAAAACTGACATATAGGAATCTGAGTGGAGTTTCACAATTTTATATTTTATGTGGGGGTTTTCATAGTAGTGCGGCGGGCCGGTAACCAACCGAAAGAATAACCCAAAGTTTGGCCTTACTTTCATGTTGGTGATGGTGGTGGGAGGCGGGGTGAGGCTGTTATCCGGTCAGTGTTGTCAGATTGTCTCCTCCCTCAAGCCCCGCTTTCCGCCAACATCTCAAAAAGTACAAACCCTATGGGTGGCCAAATACTCGGGAGGAACTTTAATCCAATTCCACCTAATCTCGCCAACAGATTCCATTTAAAAATGTAAGTCCATCGGAGACTTCGGTCTGGCCTCACAAGAACTGCCCCAAAAACTGACACAGATTTTACCCTTTAAGGACAGTGCATTGCTTTAATGCAGTATCAGTAATTGTTGTCATGATGCATGAATGCAGCCCTGGTGAGTAACTCGCCAGTGTATCATGCCGCTCCTCCGTGGTCCATACACTTCTGACGGGTCGGCATAACGCACTGTTCCTGTATCGTGATAACAAATGAACATGAAGGGGTTGAGGTATGGTGCGGTCCTTAACGGGTTAAATCAGATTGGCAGCAGCTGAGGGGGAGGCGGCCGACTGCAGACACCACTGGGGGATCCCACCATTAACCCGGTAAGGGCCACACAGCGCTTTAATGCATCATGCCCTTGGTCAGCATGATGCATGAATGCAGCCCTGGCGAGTAACTCGCCGGTGCTGCATTCAAGCATCATGCCGACCCTATGGGGTTGAGACACTGCACAAATGCAGCACCAGCGAGTTACTAGCCGGGGCTTCATTGGTGCATCATGGGGACAAATGTCATCTTTTAGCAACATCCGTCCTATAAGGGTTAAGGGCCGCACAGCACTCTAATGCATCATCCCACGTTTTGTCATGATGCATGAATGCAGCCCTAGTGAGTACCGCGCCAGAGCTGCATTCATGCATCATGACGACCCTATGGAGTTGATACACTCCCAAAGGGTCGGTCGGCATGGTGCTTGAATGCAGGCTTGGTGAGTTACTCGCCAGGGCTGCATTCATGCATCATGCTGACTAACGGCATGATGCATGAAAGGAGTATGCGGCCCTTCCACCATCAAACGGTTCTGACTCAGCAAGACGGGGGCGGAAGCCGAGTTGTTTTTTATCGAGTAGGGATTACATTCTCCAAAATGACAAATTTTGCATAAAGTTCAGGGCAGGTCTCGTGAGAGTTAGTCACGGGAGGAGGATGGTGATGGGGAAGGGTGGAGGCAGGGGAGGAGGGGAGAAGATAGGATCAGATTGTCAGGTATTGTTAGCATGTGATGGTAGAAATGGTAGGGGGAATTACAAAATGGGGATTACATTGGACATAATTTATATGCAGCAGTTTTTTCCTCATAGAGACAAAATGATGATGCACATAGTTTTAGACATGAATAAAATTAGAAGTATGTCCTTTGTCATCATCATGATGCATGACAGCCCTGAGAAATAACTCACCAAGACTGCATTCATGAATGCATCATAACGTCAAAGGGTAAAGTGTATTAAAGCAATATGCTGGCCTCAAATGGTAAATTACTAGTGGCAGGAAACCTGTGCTGGTATTAGAAGTGATGAATAAGTACTTTGCAGACAGCCCAACCACAGGACAATACTATATAGCAATGCAGGCCACACAATTGGTATGGCAAAGGCCGATCAAAATGGGCGTTACTTGTAGGGCCAACAACAAAATGGACTTTTTCTGGGTTAAACCCTACCTAAGTGACTAAATACCCCCTCAATACCCATTCCATCTCCAGACCTACCTTTGACTTGAATTGAACCCTAGAGATGCCACTCTTGGTGCTTTTGTAGGAATTCCTACATTTTTCTGCTGACATTTCTGTATTTGAGTTATGTTAATTTCCTGCAGAAAATCTACCAAAAATGTAAGATTTCCTACTTTTTGCCAATGACCGAGTATCATCTTTGATTGGCCTTGGGAGGGAGGGGCAGTACTGTAGTGAGTACCGTATTCGATCTAATAAGCGCCCTCCCCCTAATACGCGCCGCCCCCCTTTTAGGGGCATTTTTAGACTAGAATAAAGGCTCAAATTTCACGAGTTTGGTGCCAATTAAACTCTTAAGTACTAAAACACCATACAAATAATGTTATAAGCACACAGGGCCCTTTTTACGTGGAGTAAAGTGTGTGTGTGGGGGGGGGGGGGTGGGGGGGGGGGTAGAGAGCCCCCTCGTCACAGTGGGAGTGATGGGGAGCATTGGTTTGACCTTTTTTGGGATTGGTCAAAAAGTAGGGGGGACATGTCCCCCCGTCCCCCCCCCCCCGTTGCCACGCCCCTGCCGGCTCAGGCAGCTGGTAGGCTATAGGCCACTTAGACATTACCTACTGTAGGCAGCCATCTTGTCCCCCCCTTTATACAGCTCCTTCTGCCACTGGTAGGCTATAGGCCGCCTACCCGTTACCGACTGTAGGCAGCCATCTTGTCCTCCCTGTATATACAATCAGCGACAGGCACCCCCACACTGTGATACCTTCGGTAGCTGGTGGTCTATAAGCCACTTAGCATTACCCACTGTAGGCAGCCATCTTGTCTCCCCTGTAGACAATCAGCGATAGGCACCGGCACCATGCCACCCGGCTCAGGGAGCTGGTAGGCTATAGGCCACGTAGACATTACCCACTGTAGGCAGCCATCTTGTCCCCCCTGTATACAGCTCATTCTACCACTGGTAGGCTATAGGCAACTCACCCATTACCCACTTTAGGCAGCCATCTTGTCCCCCTGTATACTTCTCACAAGACTTTGCTAGCTAGAAGGTAATAGGCCACTCACCCATAACCCACTGTAGGCAGCCATCTTGTCCCCCTGTATACAGCTCCTTCTACCACTGTTAGGCTATAGGCAACTCAACTATTACCCAATATCGGCAGCCATCTTGTTCCCCCCTGTATACAATCAGTGATAGGCACCGGCACAATGCCACCCGGCTCAGGCAGGTTTCAGGCAGGGCTTCAATTTTGAAATGTATACATTACAACAGCTCCAGCATAGGGTGAGATGATGAAAAACTTCAATAATTTACAGAAATGCTGCTGCGTTAGGCCGCATATTTTTATTCTTTGGGTTACGGACACTTTTAGAAATTTCTCAAGTACAGAGGATGAAAAATATCAAAATTTAAGATGAAATAAAATATAGGCTTTCACGTTTTACTACCTAAATTTGTTGATAATGGTCCGATTTACACGCCATAAAAACTGACATATAGGAATCTGAGTGGAGTTTCACAATTTTATATTTTATGTGGGGGTTTTCATAGTAGTGCGGCGGGCCGGTAACCAACCGAAAGAATAACCCAAAGTTTGGCCTTACTTTCATGTTGGTGATGGTGGTGGGAGGCGGGGTGAGGCTGTTATCCGGTCAGTGTTGTCAGATTGTCTCCTCCCTCAAGCCCCGCTTTCCGCCAACATCTCAAAAAGTACAAACCCTATGGGTGGCCAAATACTCGGGAGGAACTTTAATCCAATTCCACCTAATCTCGCCAACAGATTCCATTTAAAAATGTAAGTCCATCGGAGACTTCGGTCTGGCCTCACAAGAACTGCCCCAAAAACTGACACAGATTTTACCCTTTAAGGACAGTGCATTGCTTTAATGCAGTATCAGTAATTGTTGTCATGATGCATGAATGCAGCCCTGGTGAGTAACTCGCCAGTGTATCATGCCGCTCCTCCGTGGTCCATACACTTCTGACGGGTCGGCATAACGCACTAATACCATCCCGGCGAGTTGTTCCTGTATCGTGATAACAAATGAACACAAAGGGTTGAGGTACGGTGCGGTCCTTAACGGGTTAAATCAGATTGGCAGCAGCTGAGGGGGGAGGCGGCCGACTGCAGACACCACTGGGGGATCCCACCATTAACAAGGTAAGGGCAGCACAGCTCTTGAATGCATCACCCCCTTGGTCAGCATGATGCATGAATGCAGCCCTGGTGAGTAACTCGCTAGAGCTGCATTCAAGCATCATGCCGACCCTATGGGGTTGAGACACTGCACCAATGCAGCACCCGCGAGTTACTCGCCGGGGCTTCATTGGTGCATCATGGGGACAAATGTCATCTTTTAGCAACATTCGTCCTTTAAGGGTTAAGGGCCGCACAGCACTCCAATGCACTATCCCACGTTTTGTCATGATGCATGAATGCAGCCCTGGTGAGTAACTCGCAAGAGCTGCATTTAAGCATCATGCTGACCCTATGGGGTTGAGACACTGCACCAATGCAGCACCGACAAGTTACTCGCTGGGGCTTCATTGGTGCATCATGGTGACAAATGTCATCTTTTAGCAACATCCGTCCTTAACGGGTTAAGGGCCGCACAGCACTCTAATGCACTATCCCACGTTTTGTCATGATGCATGAATGCAGCCCTAGTGAGTAACTCGCTGGTACTGCATTCATGCATCATGACGACCCTATGGGGTTGATTCACTCCCAAAGGGTCGGTCGGCATGGTGCTTGAATGCAGGCTTGGTGAGTTACTCGCCAGGGCTGCATTCATGCATCATGCTGACTAACGGCATGATGCATTAAAGGAGTATGCGGCCCTTCCACCATTAAACGGTTCTGACTCAGCAAGACGGGGGCGGAAGCCGAGGCGTTTTTTATCGAGTAGGGATTACATTCTCCAAAATGACAAATTTTGCATAAAGTTCAGGGCAGGTCTCGTGAGAGTTAGTCACGGGAGGAAGATGGTGATGGGGAAGGGTGGAGGCAGGGGAGGAGGGTAGAAGATAGGATGGGACTGTCAGGTATTGACATGCAATGCGGGTATTAAATGGGGATACCTTATTGCATTGGATATAATTTATACCTTTTTGCATTGGATTTAATTTATACCTTTTTGCATTGGATATAATTTATACCTTTTTGCATTGGATATAATTTATACCTTTTTGCATTGGATATAAATTATATGCAGTAGTATTTCCTCACAGCGACAACATATTGCACATGTTTTTGAGACATGAATGATAAGTGATGCATGCTACAAATCCGTCATAGAAAGTATAAAAAATGAATAAAGTGTTGAGTATAGAAATAGGAGACAGAAAGATGGAGTCCCAGAACTATCCGCTGTCATATGATGTGGTGGGTTGAGATGAGATTGCAGAGATGCCATTGTTCATACTTTTGCAGGAATTCCTACTCTTTTGCTGGAATTTCTGTATGGTAATTTCCTATGGAAAATTAACCAAAATTGTAAGATTTCCTAATTTTTTGTCGACCATGGATGATAATAGAGGTTCAATGAGATGGTATCAGGGTTTTTATGGCGATTATGAGGACTCTTGCACTGTGTGCTGGGAGGTGCTTGGAGGGAGGGGGCAGTAGTGTATGTGTGTGATGGGGGGGGGGGGGGGGGGTAGAGAGGCCCCTCGTCACACTGGGAGTGATGGGGAGCAGAACGGGCAGCTTACGGCGAGACACCACGTGACTGATGAGTAACTCACCCACACTAAGCTGCTCTTTGTAGCAAGGGGAGGGGGGAGGGGGAAGGGGTACTATCTTGAATTATCACGTATACTGTATTCGACGTAATAAGCGCCCTGGGCGCTTAAAAACATATTTTAAGTGGAAAAATCGGCCTCAAATATTCATTCTAATAAGCGCCCCCCATGGCTGTGATATGCAGACCTCAGTGGCCTCTACAAGGCTTCTGCACCCCCCTATGACTTCACATCTGACTTGGCCTTAACACCTGCACAGGTGTGAAGTGCTCTATATTACACACAGGTGTGAAAATCAGTACCAAAATCGGAGGATCACATTAAAAAATCTGGAAAAAATCTGAAAAAGGGGGGGGGGGGGCGCTTATTAGGGGGAGGGCGCTTATTACGTCGAATACGGTAGGCCTAACTTACGTATTACTATAAAACCTTATATTATTTCGTAAAGTTGGGGATACGGCTAATAGGTGAGTTAGGCTTATAAGCAAGGTTTTCAGGGCTGCATCCATGCATCATGCCGACCAAGGGCATGATGCATTAATGCAGTATGCCATCCTTAAAGGGTTCAAGGTTTAACATAGAGACTGGTGTGTAAGGCCCCTACTGACTCCCTTAGGTGAGTAATGGGAGCTAGGGAGAGAAATTTGATGCATAATTAATAAATAAGTCCAGCTGGTGAATGTCAGCAGGGTCTAGGGCACTTTTATAGTCGTGGTCCCGCGGGAAACAATACTTTGTTCACATACCTCAACTTGGACTCCCTTTTGACTCTTGTTTCTTTTTTCTCTCTCGTGGTGATTGTAGGCAATTGTGTGTGTGTGTGTGGGGGGGGGGGGGTGGTGGTGAGGGGGGGGGGGGGGGTTCTGGTGACAGGCAGAGTGAGATGGATGGATGCAGGGCTTTAAGGTGAAGAATGGAAGTAGCATCTAACCATCTAAGGACCGCATAGTGCTTTAATACTTTAAGGACGGATGTCGCTAAAAGATGACATTTGTCTTCATGATGCACCAATGCAGCCGTGGCGAGTAACCCACTAGGGCTGCATTGGTTCATCATGCCGACCCTCCGGGAGTGTCTCAACCTCATAAGCAGCACTGGCGAGTTACTCGCCAGGGCTGCATTCATGCATCATGAGGGTCAAACACATTGAGGGTCATGAGGCAGTCTCTGCTCACAGTACTAAAGTATACAGGGAATACAATACTCTAAAGAGGAGGCATTTTGTTACAACAGGAGTTGGTTGCTCTGTGTATTTCCCATTTTCTCCCTGTCCCAAACACCCATATAAGATATAGACAACGCTTCACGAGGGCTATTTTACGAGGCATCGGGAGTGAAATAACCCTGAGTGAGGAACTATACAAGTGCTCCTTTGTGTTTAATTTATGTCATTTTTAATCATCAATTTTAACGATTTAAAATTCCGTGAAATACGGGAAAGGGCTATTTAACAGAGGGTGTGAAAGACGGCTGTCTTCGGTTAAATCAATGGGGCTGCCTTTATTCCATAAAAAATAAATAACTATTCACTATAAGCCGAATAATATCATGGACACAATATATCACAGAGGGCTGCATACAGTGTTTCTATACTGAGTGAGTGGGAGACGCGGAGTAGTAGTAGGGTAGTAGGCTGTAAGGTAGGATGGATGTGAGAGGGCCTGAGAGTGACGCTTCTAGGAGACGTTTATCCCCCTACTCATGCATCACTGTGGGTACTGACAGGTCGATCACCCCCTAAACCCACTAACACCCCCTCCCTTACCCCCCCCCCCCTCCTCCCCCCCCTCCCCCCTCCCCTACCACACACACACTTCTAGGGTACTACGGGCCCTCAAGGTGTTTCCATGACAACATGGTATAGTCCAGTCGCCCAATGTAGGCAACCATCTTTTCTTTGTTTAAATTTAGATATTTATATTTCTAGAGGTCTAGTATAGGGTGAAATAATAAAAAGCGGTACACATCAAAGTAAGTAAATCCGATGATTTGGAGTCAGAATTCAGTCTTTGATAAAATTGAACCAGGATGTTATCCAATGTAACACGTTCTTTCCTGTCTATTCCATTCATACTTATTGTTAATCAGTTTGGTCAAATTCGATCTTAATGGCCAACAATTGTCAGTGGGTGGAATGAAATCATGCACAATATCATTGTTCACTTTGTAAAAGACCGTGGTTGGGCCCCATGGGATCCACTTTCTATTCGAGTATGTCCCGTTCCATATACTCTTAGTATTAGGAATGATTTAAAATCGGATGAAAATGGGACAGACCAGCTTTAAAGCACTGTGCGGCCCTTAACCCTGTAGGGCCAGCATTATGCCTTAATGCATCGTGCCCTGGTGTGTAACTCACCAATGAGTAACTTGCCAATGCTGCATGCATTCAAGCATCATGCCAACCCTACGGGATTGAGACACTCCTGGATGGGTCGGCATGATGCAGCAATGTGCACAGCACCGGCGAGTTCCTTACCAGGCTACATTGGTACATCATGACATCAAATGTTTTCTTTTAGAGACATGCCGTCTTTAAAGGGTTAAAGGGTCAATGTCAGAAGTCAGATGAATGTTCACTCAGTGGTGGAGCGGGATAACCCAGTCCCAGCACTTGTTTGTCCTGGCGGCAGATATTGGAACTACCTCGTTCTGCCCCCATCTCATCAGGGTCTGGTACCAGCACCCGCCACTAGGGGCAGTAAACAGGAAGTCAGCCTGGTCACTTCCGCCTAAATCATCCAAGATGGCTGCCATGGGACGCCCTCGGTAATCTGCTGAGTAAACACCTTCCCATCATGCCCTGCGCCGTTATAGCGGGTAATGTGGGGGGGTGGGGGGCGCCCTGTAAAGGGACAGACCCGGTGTCAGTGCTAGTGGTGGGGGCCCTAGAGATCAGATGTCACTTTTCCTACTTTCGCAGGATTTTTTTATTTTTATAATTAAATATCTTATTAAATACTATGTAAATTTCCTACATAAAATCGTCCAAAATTGTAATATTTCCAACTTTTTTTTCTAGCAGGTGTCCTTATGCCAGAACCTTATGCCAACTTTCAGAGGCGTAGGAAGCTAATCTTTATTGGGGGGCCAGGGGGGGGGGGGCAATCCAAACCTCTTTGAATATTGGCTTTTATGCATGATGTATCATATACATGCTCATATATTGGATTGTATAGAAACAACGTATTGGATCCCTCTTTAGTTCTGATTGGGGCCCAGGCCCCTCTACCCCCAAGCTAAGGATTGGTAATTGTATGTATTATATTATGGCCTTTGCAAATTTACTCCCCCCTTTTCAGTGATTGGGGGGCCGGGGCCCTCCTGGCCCCTATTTTCCTACGCCACTGACTTTAAAAGGTTAGAGACCGGCAGGTACCCGTACGTACGACACTCCATAGACTAGTACCGAAAGGAAACCAGCAATCAGGCTACGTCACGTCCTGCCTCATTTCCGGCTGGTTTCCCGTGTGTCCTGCATTAACTGTGTCTGACCAGAAACCAGCGGTGTCATGTTTGTACTTCCTGTTGCTGCTGGGTCCTGTCTGTCTGTGTGTCTGAGGATGTCAAGGATGTCAATGACCTGCCTGTCTATGTATGGGGGTGCAGAGGGGTCCCCCCTGAGGTCGGAAAGTCGCCGAAATTAAGGGGTCCAGGTCGAAAAGTCGGTTTTTTGGACCCTTTGATCTATAGTAAATTTTATTCAAAAGTCGCCAGGTCACTTATATTATTGCTTTAGGTCGGAAGTCGCCTCCAAAACAGCCCAGGTCGCCAGGTCGCTTTTGACCCATCTGGAGCCACATGTATGCAAGCCTCCCTTCCTGCCTGCCTGCCTGTCTGCCTGCCTCCCTTCCTGCCTGCCTGCCTGTATATGTATGCCTGCCTGCCTGCCTGTCAGTTTGCCTGTCTATGTATGCATGCCTGCCTGCCTGCCTGCCTACCTGTCTGTCTGCCTGCCTGCCTTCCTGCTTGTCAGTTTGCCTACCTGCCTGCCTGCCTGCCTGTCTGCTTGCCTGCCTACACGATTTTTAAAAGGGCCCTTCCACTCGTGTCGCAAGTGTCGATTTATACCCATGTAGAAGCACATTTTATGTGTCCTGGGTGAGATATTCGTTGCCGCGGTGTGAGGTCTGACCGTGCCGTCCCTACCCAGCCTCCATCAGAGCCATGTGTAATGATGTAGTAATACAATACACCCACCCTGGGGGGCCTTACCCCGGGGGGGGGGGGGGGGGTAATGCCATGTCAGCCGGCCCCCTGGTCCCCTACTGAGGAAATAGACATCTAACATGGAGGACAGCCACCTGGGAGGCACGGGGATTCTGTCGTGAGAACAAACGTGGCGCCGCACAATGCAGTCAATTACATCTCTTTACGAATACGGCCATCTCTGTACGGATACAGCCACCTCTGTATGGATACAGCCATCTCTGTGCGAATACAGCCATCTCTGTACGGATACAGCCATCTCTGTACGGATACAGCCATCTCTGTACGGATACAGCCATCTCTGTACGAATACAGCCATCTCTGTACGAAAACAGCCATCTCTGTACGAATACAGCCATCTCTGTACGGATACAGCCATCTCTGTACGAATACAGCCATCTCTGTACGAATACAGCCATCTCTGTACGGATACAGCCATCTCTGTACGGATACAGCCATCTCTGTACGGATACAGCCATCTCTGTACGGATACAGCCATCTCTGTACGGATACAGCCATCTCTGTACGAATACAGCCATCTCTGTACGGATACGGCCATCTCTGTACGGATACAGCCATCTCTGTATGGATACGGCCATCTCTGTACGGATACAGCCATCTCTGTACGAATACAGCCATCTCTGTACGGATACAGCCATCTCTGTACGAATACAGCCATCTCTGTACGAATACAGCCATCTCTGTACGAATACGGCCATCTCTGTACAAATACAGCCATCTCTGTACGGATACAGCCATCTCTGTACAAATACGGCCATCTCTATACGGATACGGCCATCTCTGTACGGATACGGCCATCTCTGTACGAATACAGCCATCTCTGTACGAATACAGCCATCTCTGTACGAATACAGCCATCTCTGTACGAATACGGCCATCTCTGTACAAATACAGCCATCTCTGTACGAATACAGCCATCTCTGTACGAATACAGCCATCTCTGTTCGGATACAGCCATCTCTGTACGAATACAGCTATCTCTGTACGAATACAGCCATCTCTGTACGAATACAGCCATCTCTGTACGAATACAGCCATCTCTGTACGAATACAGCCATCTCTGTACGAATACAGCCATCTCTGTACGGATACAGCCATCTCTGTACGAATACAGCCATCTCTGTACGAATACAGCCATCTCTGTACGGATACAGCCATCTCTGTACGGATACAGCCATCTCTGTACGAATACAGCCACCTCTCTACGAATACAGCCATCTCTGTACGAATACAGCCATCTCTGTACGAATACAGCCATCTCTGTACGGATACGGCCATCTCTGTACGGATACGGTCATCTCTGTACGGATACGGCCATCTCTGTACGGATACAGCCATCTCTGTACGGATACAGCCATCTCTGTACGGATACAGCCATCTCTGTACGGATACAGCCATCTCTGTACGGATACAGCCATCTCTGTACGGATACAGCCATCTCTGTACGGATACAGCCATCTCTGTACGGATACAGCCATCTCTGTACGGATACAGCCATCTCTGTACGGATACAGCCATCTCTGTACGGATACAGCCATCTCTGTACGGATACAGCCATCTCTGTATGGATACAGCCATCTCTGTACGGATACAGCCATCTCTGTACGGATACAGCCATCTCTGTACGGATACAGCCATCTCTGTACGGATATGGCCACCTGGGGGGCACAAGGAATTCTGTCGTGAGACGAAAGATGGCGCCACACAACACAGTCAATTACATCTCTGTATGTATACGGCCATCTTTATCTAATGGTGGATAATGTATGTTAATTTATGCAGTTGGTTTTGAGCCTGGACTAAGACTGTGTTAGGATAGGAGAATGATGCCTATGCTTGGTGAAGTTAACCCCGCCGAGAGGCTCTCAGAACTGAACCCTGCAAAGAATCTGAAGAGAAAATCGAAGATGGCGGCGTAACAATACCTGTAGATTGTCCCTTCGTTTATTCAATACATAAAACTTAGCGATGTACAGATACCTTTGATACCAACAACATCCCTAGTCTGCCTGACTCCTGTGCTAGCAATTTGAACACCGCAAAAAGACCCTTACACTGACAGAAACCCACTAACCAATGGCTTTCTTACCACTTTTGTCTCTTATATTATTCTCTCACTATACATTGCTTTTTGTGTTAATAAAGGTTCAGCAGTCACATAAAATTTTGAACATGATGTGACCAAGTTCGAGACAAAAAAGAAAGTTAAAAGAGAGGCCTTCTTCAGATGACTCCTCTGCTGTAGAATGTTGTAGTGGTGTAGGGTAGAGGGGAGGGGGACACCGGTCGTCTGTCCGTGCATCAGGATGCCCCAGGGGGTAGGGGGAGGGCAGAATGGGACCCAATCAGAATTCTGAGGGATTGCCTAACCTACCCCCAGCCCACCGGGTGACGTAAGTCCTTGAAACATGTGTAGTACAGCATCATGCCCCGGGCTGCGTTGGTGCATCATGACAACAAAGGTCATCTTTTGGGCTTATTAGCGACATATGTCCTTAAACTTAAAGGGTTAACATTTTGAATAGAAAGAAACATGAAATACCGTATTCGACGTAATAAGCGCCCTGGGCGCTTATAAAAAAAATTTTTATGGTAGTTTTAGTAGTTAAGAGTTTAATTGTCTGCAAAATCGCGAAATTTGAGCCTTTGTTCTAGTCTCAAAATGCCCCAAAAAGGGGGGGGGGCGCTTATTACGTCGAATATGGTAAAGGTAGAGTCCCATAGCGAGGGTAATTCTTGATCGTTCCTCCTCCAGTTGGTCTAACCTTGGGAGGAACGATCCAAAATGACCCACGGCATGGGCCTTTATTTATCTTATCCTGGTTCAGGCATCATTTGAGGAGCGCATCATGACAGATGGCCACCCTTACTACCAGCATGATACATCAACCCCCGGAGCGGACTGTGCAAATAGCCCTCTCAGACTGCCGCAAACCCACTCAGAGAAGGCCACACCAAAAAGTAAAGTTGGTCCATCGATTTCGATTTCGTGCACCTTATTTTCGGAAATGGATTTTTTTTCTTTTTTCTTCTTTTTTTTGAAAAAAAGGAAATTGTCAATGGATTTTACTCGCCTCCTTTTTTTTTCAAACTTGAGAATTGAAAAAAGAATTCTTGTAATTCCCCCAGATCAACCAATAAATTCTTATTGTAGGGGTTCACTAAGATTTGTTGTCGGAGGTTGGGCAAAAGAGAAGGAAGAAAAAAAAGTCACTTGCTCCACTTTTCCACCTACAAAATCCATTTACAAAAAAAAAATTCTTTAAAATAAAAAAAAACTCGCGAAATCCAGTCGCCAATTTTTTTGTTGTTGTGGCCTATACCAACCTTTTTTGTGAAGTTCAGGCGCTGGCGTGAGTGAGTTGGTATGGTTGATGCCCGGGGGGGGCACTCAACCTCAGTTTGGGTACCCACTGCAAAACGGTCCCTGGAAGCTGTGGCGGTGAACATCCATTAGACAAGAAAAAGGGGGGCTGTCACTAACCAAACGGCTCTAAAACAGGGGGGCTGTTGGAAGATGTATGGTAACAAGGCTGTTGTTATAGTCAAGTGTACTAATATTTCATGCCCAGAAAACTGTAATTAGCTTTCCAAATGTTTATATAACAATATCCCGGCCTAGCAAGAAGCTGTCAGATGACATCTAAGAAAAATGGGGGGCTGTTAATTGGTCAAGGTAGAATAAGAGGGCTGTCACATCATGGAATGTGTGGGCTGTAGTTTATGTTTCGGTACCTACCATCAAAGAGCCAGTACCCACCCCGGGGGTTGATGTTGTAGTCTGAAGATTGCTCTTCAAATGTGGATCCTATTAGCTCGGCTACCCCTCTATTTCTGCGGTTACGACCTCCAAATGTCCTGTATGGCTCCGCCTGTTTCTCTCGCTGCTTGAGTATAGTAGGGAACCATGATGATCAATGTAGGCTAAACTAGTGTATACCGTACAGCCAAAGCTCAACCCAACTCTTGAAAAACTTACTTTATGACCCTTTTTCTAATAAATTTCTCAATAAAGAAAAATGTACCAGATATACCGTAGTCGCAAGTTAGCCGAATAAAATGTCATTTGATTTTGCCCCCGAAGCAGGAGGAGCTTTTTAAGTCCAAGCAGAGTTTCTATCTTTTCAACGATTCACTCACCAGGACCGCCTGTACAACCGTGATCTGCAGTAACTAACGTGATCTGCAGTAGTGCAGATAACGGCAGACCATCCAAACGTGATCTGCATCAAAGTAACATGATCTGCATCAAAATAACATGATCTGCTACAACCATTCAACCATTATCTACATAATTTTGGACACTTTTTACGCCAAATTGACCCTTATTAGGAAAATTGACCTTTTTGTAATTTTCAACACTTTTCTCACCAATTTGGCCATTTTTAGGAAAATTGACTTTTTGGTGATTTTTAAGAAAGAAATACCCCAAGTGGACCATGGACAATGTGAAACCAGTCCCCAGTCTATACTTCTTAGATGCCCCAGGTCATACCTGGGTAATGTGAAACAACTTCAAAATACTTTCTAGAAAAATAACTCCGTACAGAGATGGCTGTATTCGTACAGAGATGGCTGTATTCGTACAGAGATGGCCGTATTCGTAAAGAGATGTAATTGACTGTGTTGGATGGGGCCACCATTTCCTCTCGCGACAGAATCCCCGTGCCTCCCAGGTGGCTGTCCTCCATGTTTGATGGCTCCTAACCCATCTTTAACCCTTTTAAGGACGGATGTCACTAAAAGATGACATTTTTCGTGATGTTGCACCAATGCAGCCCCGGTGAGTAACTCACGGGTGCTGCATTGGTGCATCATGTGGACCCTACGTGAGTGTCTCAACCTCATGAGGTTTAACCCTTTAATAAATGTCATGCGGAAATGCAGCGACTACCGATACATTCTCAGTCAGCTGGCAACCGAATGTTGGCCTCAATACTGTTTATTGATTTATACACATTTAGCATTAAATTTGACAAATCGTCCTGATCGACACACCTGCCTCCCACTATACATACACCCAGTGAATTGTACTTTGTATTGCCTTGGTGTTTTTTATTTAATTTTTTTGAAATACAAGCTTTATTATGCTTAACTATAGGAAGGGCCGTATTCAGTTTCCCACACTTTCTGTAATACTTACTTAATGACCTTGACCTTCCCTTTGTTTCAGGTATGTACTTCACGAGCTCTCCACCAGGTGTCCCTCTGTGCTTGGTGAGTAATCGCACCCTTTTCATATTTCCAGCTTTAACCCTTTAAGGACGGTATAGTGGATTAATGTATCATGTCCTTATCGTAACAACGCATGAATGCAGCCCTTTCGAGCAACTCGCCAGTGCTGAATTCAAGCATCATGCCAACCTCACCGGGTTGATTCACCCCCGAAGGGTCGGCATGATGCACCAATGCTGCGTTGGCGAGTTACTCGCCAGGGCTGCAGTGGTGCATCATGATGACCAATGTCATCTATTAGCAACAGGGTTAACAGTCTTCCCAGATTGGCCGTCTGCGGATGTACTGGCGACTGCGGCCCTGTACAGTATGCATGTATCGCCCACCATCCTAGGCCAAAAAAAAAGAAAGCTTGTTTCAGGTAACACAGCAAGAAAATGTAGGGTCGGTAGGTCTTTTTTCTTTTTTTTAACTTTTTTTTTTTAACATGAAGGTACTACCCGGCCTCCTCGAAGACCTGAAAATTGACCCAAAAAGGGGAAATGTAGGCAAATTAAAGCTTACACTCAGTGTTGCCGATGGATTAAGGTAGAAAGAACTTGCATTTTCACAACTTCTGTAGATCAATAAACTCTTGAACTACTAAAACGTAAATTTTATTCACGAAAACCTTACAATTCCGCTACCGATTTGGGACCCCCTCCCTCCAGTCCACCCCCTCCCCCCACCCAAATTCTATTTTGAATCCCAAATAAAATCATCTTAAAAGTGGGGTTTTACGGTTCAATTAAATAACAGCCAATGTTCTGACAGTGTGATTACTCTATTTACTGTACCCGTGGGTGGGGAAAGTGCTGAGTCATCACACACCACCTTAGTACATCGTGACAGTGGTAATGCTGTACTATTATAATTACATATACGTAACCAAAGCGGATATTACTTAGATCTTAGAAGTGTCTACAGATGTTACGTATGATTTAGATCAGTCTCACAA
This sequence comes from Harmothoe impar, assembly GCA_947462335.1. Lineage (NCBI taxonomy): Eukaryota > Metazoa > Annelida > Polychaeta > Phyllodocida > Polynoidae > Harmothoe > Harmothoe impar. Next base: position 12,865,114 of record OX381710.1, read on the forward strand.
TTAGAGTACCGGGCCAGTCTCTTTGGTTTCCTGTTGCCATTACCGATACCTACAATCATGGTGCTCTCTTATGTATAGTATGCCCTTTAATTTGAATATTATAAGGGAGTGGTCATTTTTTAACAACCGGGGGGGGGGGGGGAGGGGTACGGCATAATGCATAAATGCATCATGTCTTTGGTCGTCTTGATGCATGAATGCAGCCCTGTCGAGTAACTCACCAGCGCTACGTTCAAGCACCATGCCAACCCTACGGGATTGAGACACCCCCAAAGGGTCGGCATGAGGCACCAATGCCGCGTCGGCAAGTTACTCGCCGGGGCTGCAGTGGTGCATCATGATGACCAATGCCATCTATTAGCAACAGGGTTAACAGATTCCCAGATTGGCTGTCTGTGGATGTACTGGCGACTGCGGCCCTGTAGAGTATGCATGTATCACACACCAACCTAGGCCAAAAAAAAAAGGCTTGTTTCAGGTAACATGGCAAGAAAATGTAGGGTCGGTAGGTCGGGTTTGTTTTTTTAAACTTTGTTTTTAATATCAAAGTTACCCGGCCTCCTTGAAGACCTGAAAATTGACCCTAAAAATTGCATAAAAAAAACCTAGGGTCGGCCCTGTTTTGATAGGGTCGGTCGGGTGACCTGAAACAACCCTTTTTCTTTTGGCCCTATAAGCAGCCATTGACACTTTGCCATTGCCACATATGTAACTAAGGTTTTTTTAATGGTGAATACGGTCTGTCAATGTTAAACCAATGGGTTAAAGAGGCTTCATAAGTATGGCACAGTCTGTAGAAAGTGTTATGTGTCTGTCTCCTACTCTACAGAGGACTTCACAATGTGTGCTTGTCTCCAACTATGCAGGGCACTTTAAAACGAATTATCATTGACATATTTGCATCGAAAGGTGACATATTCCTTTGACACCTTTCATGCAGGTAAAATGTATAGAAGTATGTATGATGCATGTTGGCTGCACCAGAAGGCCTTGGTCCTCGTGAATTAGCTGTTTTTGTTACCATATCGTCCACACCTGTCTATGAACATGAATTAGCCCTTTCTGTTACTGTGCCTCCCTCACTCTGCGTACAATAGGCAGTTGAGATGCTAGGTAGGAATGCCAAGTGTTTACGATTTCTTTCGTAATTTTACGATTTTTGAGCCCAATTACGACCATTACGATTTCTGCTGACAAATTATGATTTTTAGGAATAGTTGAAGTATGTATACAAAAAAGGCCAAACTCCTACCTTGCATGTTGCGGGGAGGGGGATATATCGCTCCACTTTGGAGCAAGGGGTATGAAAATAGGTAGGGAAAAAAAAGTGAAATGGAAAGAAATGTCTTTGATCCCCTTCTTCTGAAATGGCTAGCCAGGCCCTATTAATTATCATATTATATATGGAGCATAAAGCACAAACTTATGTGCAAGAGCATTCAAAGGGGTATATGCTATTGTTACGATTTTTGTTACGATTTCAAGCAAATGTTGTCAAGATTTTGGGGTCTAAAAATAGTAACAAATACGATTTTGGGGGTGGGTAACTTGGCATCCCTGGCTAGGGGGTTAACATATTATGGGGATAATAATCTATTTGTAGTTGCATGTGAACTGCACTACACTCCTGATTTACGCCACCGAACTGGCGCATAGGTGAAATGCAGCCCTGCTCCCAGCACATATATACAGTCTATACAAACACTTTTTCACCATGTAGGACATTCCGTCCTGCAGATTATTTTCTTTGCAGGCCCGGTTCAATTTTAGCAGGCTCAGATATCTGAGTACAATCTTGCTACCGGTATTTAGATTTGACATTTAAAGCAAGTGGTCGTATTGACAATGCTAGTAAATAGGGTTCCCCTATATGTTACAATTAAGGTTGATCGCTACTCATTGAATACGGACCACTGCGCAGGTCTCTGCGCATATAGCTTATATGTCTCAGATTGAGCTAATATTAATAAACTAGAAACATATTTATGCTGACTAAGCTATATAAAAAGATCGGACAATTTCGAGCAAAATTGAGCGTTTTATTGGACTTTGAATATTTGATGTATTTATAGCCGATAATATTTGCTATTTTTTATATAAGTTAGAACATTGGACTTATTAATCAATAACTCATTATCTAGATATATAAAGATCTCATCAGGTTCTTTGAAATAACCAAGAGTAGGAAATACAGCCATTTTACACCCCGATTTTTGCCCGCTTACCCATTTTTTTAGGCTCTAAATATGAGATTTAGACCATTTTTGCACTATTTTTTAACTTCAAAGGCCCAAAACCATAAAAATATGCCCGGGACCACCCATCAAAAGTCCTTTAAAATGTTAGCTATCGATATGAACAATTTTTTGAAAAAATTAAAAAAAAAGTTCATGGATTTTTTTCAGTGATATTCAGATATTGCCGAAAAATTATGCATTAAATTTGAATAATCGTCACAAAACCATCACGTTTTTTCATACAAAGGTACACTTTTGGACCATCATTTTATTTTTCCCATTAAGGGACATAACCTAGAATTATTCATGTGCAATACAAAATTAATGTCGGCATTGGTTCACTAAGAAGAAAAAATCATGAAAATTTCCCTTTTTTTTGTATTTTTTGGCAAAAATATAGAATACTTTTTTTTTCAAAAATCTGTAATAAAAAAAGTAGTTCGGGACCCCCCCATTTTTTTTTCCATTTTCCATTTCTAAATGATGAGAGCTACCTTTGGGGTGAAAAACAGGACATTTCATGGATAGAAAGTTAAGAGTAGCGATCAACCTTAAATTAACCATTTTAATATGTAATTTACTAAAGAATATTATTTCTGTTTTATGCTGTAGAAACCTTGGTAATGGTCCGATCTACAAACTGTAAAAATGGCATTTCGGCAAGCATTTCCAGAATACAGCTGGTTATTCGAACCGGCTTTATCCTTCTTTCTGCCGGACTGGCAGACTTTTTGCCGGCTATAGCCAGTGTCAACCAGGTTTTCGTATAGACTGTATGTAATGGGCTGGAAGTAGCTGCTGGGAGACCTCTAATAAGAGCAGAGCAGTGGATAACCGAATATGCCTTGTTACCTTGACTTATGTCTTGGAACCTGCATCTACTAGCACAATGCTTCACCATAACCACAGCCTTAATCTACAAGGCAGATTTAGGCTGTGGCCTGGGTTATGGTGAAGCATTGTGTTCAGCCATAGGTATTATTGCTACCCTAATGTTATACTGCTGGTGGGTATGAATTCCTGTATACCGTCTGTCATAGTACCCACTGAAGTCTCATAGAATTTCGTGGAATAAGATATTGTCATGGAAACTATAGAAATAATGGTCATTGAATGCTATGGAATTTCAATCAGAATTTTCCATGACAACCCATATTCCACAAAGCCGCAGGCTGAGTGGAATATGGCCCTAGCCCCCAGGAGTGAAATATTGCAGAGAGGTATCAATGTAGTTGGCATTTGCATTTATTTTTTTATCTGAAGCCATTTAATGAAGGAAAGACAGCTTTTTCTTAGACCATTGAATACGGCCACATTGTATTCAATGGGGGGGCATTGAATGGTTGAGCAAAGTAAATTTTATATTTCAAAAAATTATATGAGAGTGATTACGATATGGATTCCTGTCTAGGTGACCATAGCATACATACTCATAGCTCTTCATTCACGCGGCAGGGGCCGCATTCAAACACATACTTTATCTATAACACCCCCCCCCCTCCCCACTCACTCACCCTCTCTGTCTGCATGCCAGCGTCATATGACTTTAGGCCAAATATTAAAAAAGGTGCGTGTCAGGTTAGTAAACCCTGCTTCACAAAGCAAGACCAACTCTATCATTTTTCCTACCCAAATCATTTTATTATTCTGTGTTTTTATTATTTAATTCCTATTTAATGTCTGTTTGTGCCCAACTGTCAGTTATTGCCCTTTTAGTGTTTTTCAATATTATAACAATTCTGAGCTTCCTGGCCATTCTACAGCGAAAGATGGCACCACCTATCGGGATGATTTCCTCTCTGTACAGACTCGGCCATATTTTGAAGGTCACCCAATAATGGGTAATTGATGTTATTTCATTCGGTCGGATTTGAGTCAGCCAAACAGCTGCTCGAAGAGTGACGCCTCTGCTAGCAATTTAAACCCAACAGAGAGGCCTTCTGCTGACTGCCTCTGCTGCAGAATGGTCCCTGGGTGGCAGAGACATGGGGTTTACCCCTGTAGTGTTTGGTCTGATGAGGCTATTGTCGGGGCAGCCCGGGCCCAGGGGAGGCGTACATTGGTAGTGAAGGCACTCCTATACCCCGGTTACCTAATCCCATCCGCTGTCCTGCTGCTCGTAAACCTCTAAGGACGACAGAGCGCTTTAACCCTTTAAGGACGGCATAATGCATTAATGAATCATTCCCTCGGTCGCCGTAATGCATGAATGCAGCCTTGGCATGTGACTTGCCAGTGCTGCATTCATGTATCATGCCAACCTCTGGGGTTGAGACACTCCCGAAGGGTCGGCATGATGCACCAATGTCATATTTTAGTGACATGTGGCCTGAAAGCGTTAACGTGCTATGTCCCTGGGCGTCATGATGCATGAATGCAGCCCTGGCCAGTTTACAGTATTGTATGCCAAGTGTTACGATTTTTTCGTAATTTTACGATTTTTGGCTCCAATTACGACCATTACGACTTCTGCTGGCAAATTACGATTTTTAGGAATTTTTTAAGTGTGTATACAAAAAAGGCCCTAGCCCCTACCTTGCGTGAGTTTGAGTTTGAGTTTAGATTTTTATTGGCATTGATAATTCGTAGCTATACAGACGTTTTTCAATAAAATGCGTGGGGGTGGGGGGGTGGGATAAATCCTTCCACTTTGAACCAAGCCCAAAACTCTTATCAAAAGGGGTAGAAAAAAGAGAAATGGGATCCCCTTCTTTTGAAACTGCTTTCTGCACTAAAAAAGTCCCTTTAAAGGACAAACTTTTGTTACGATTTTTGTTACGATTTTAGGCAAAGATTGATACGATATTGGGGTCCAAAAATCGTAAAAGATACTTTGTGGGTGGGGTGACCTGGCATCCCTGATGATGCATGAATGCAGCCCTGGCCAGTCTACTCGCCAGGGCTGCATTCATACATCATGCCAACTCTTCGGGAGTATATCAATCCTATAGTTGATGCTTGAATGCAGATCACCATGGCTCTATTCTTGCATCAGTCTGACAAAGGACATATGATGGTGCATTAATGCAATATGCGGCCCTTAAAGGGTTTAACCCTCGAGAAGAGACTTCATGATAAGCCTCATCATAAGTGATTGTTGCATCATAGATCCTAGAAAAGTGTATCTGAAGGAATGTGTAAGTTATATCAGTCTTTGCGAAAACATGCAGGACAGTGGCAATGTCCTTCTAAAATGCCACCGGTCCAGCAGATTTACAAGTGTAGCAGGACCGAATGTCCGGTTGCATGTTGGGCTTTCTGAACTAGAAGAATTCAGTTGGGCTTCTAAAGCTGAAAATGTGGAAAACTATATATCTATCCTGATTTTTAATGGACAAAACTCTTCTATACTTAAAATGCAGAAATCATCAGATATGTGGCCATCCGGTCCTCCAAAAATGTAGCCAGTCCTTCAACATTGAAAATTATCGGGTGTGGACTTGTTCCCGCAACCCCATTGTTTACACGGAGACCAGCAAATTTGTGAGATCTTGGCTCAGTAGTATAGTATGTAACCATGGTAACGTGACCTACTTACGTCACGTGACCTACTTAGGCTCAGCCAATCAGAAGCCGGCATTCTGGTAACTAGGGTAACGTGACCTACTTAGGGTTTGTTTGTAAACAACACCACGTGGCTCTCTTGTTTGTAAACAACACCACGTGACACGTGACTGTTTGTAAACAAACAATTCGACTTAGTCTGACATTTTCAGCTGTCGCATGCTGACCTGCTGCTATCATAAGAGAAACAAAAGCCCTAATCACGCTTTTCAGCTGGATCCTTCCACCCACCAGACATGGATCCAGATGGGAGGGTGGTTTAAAATTAATCCTTGTACCGACTGTCATACAATAGTGTAATTAGTTGAACACGTGTTACCTGTATAAAGGATTAGCAGGTCATGGGCTTAGAGTGTGTATAGAAAAACAACTACAGGTAGCCTGAACAAAGCGAGCCCCTCCCTTTCTGTCACTCTGTCTGTGACTAGAGGGCGCGCGTGTGGTAAGCGGCTTAAATCTAAAGAAAAAAAATCACCCTCTCCTGTCCTCAGCAGTCAGCTGGCCGGCGGCTGGAAAATGCGATTAGAGGGATGATGAGCGCGGTTTTTTATATTCAATATATTAGAAGTGTGCTTTGTTGCTTATATAGTTCATTATGCGTTTAAAATGTTCGCGAGTATCGTAGAAATGTACAAAAATCCTATTGTGGCGCCATCTGACGAAAAGAGCGGAGAACTATACTAGGGTATGGCGAGCTAGACTAGAGCATGTAATCACCAGGCGGCAGAGTGGTCAAAAGACAATCTCGTAGTAGTAGGTCTACTTGGATCTTGAGTAGCCACCCTTGTGGTTGCAATTACCTAGACTAGTTGACCCTGCCAGCCTGGTCAAGTGAAATTAGTAAGGAGACCGCACATTAACGCGCTCCACAGTCTTTAGACAGTTAAGACTATAGTACCGTAGATTCTACTGTGTACTCACACTAACTATTTACAGTGCTACATATTCATACCCGTGTTCTAAGTGTTTTTTTTAGAAAAAAGCGATCTACTCACCCATTTTTTTTAGACAAACTCCTATTAGCAGGTAACCCCTGTATAAACCATACTGCAAAGATCTGCTACTTCGAGCGTCTGCCTCGTGACTGATAGTGTACAACAAGACGAAGTGGGCAGAGGTGAAGTACTGTTCCAAGAAAAATTGAGGCTCTTTATATAGCTGAGAGAGCGGCTAATCCGGATGTTCTAAGCTTGTTTTCACCTAGAGCCCCACCCTCTTCCAGAGAGGAATCAAATTGCTTTTCACCTGGACCCTTCCATCCCTCATCCATCAGCATGAAAAGAGGGATAACAAGTGTAACGTGCGCTACATGTATATGGGATTATAGCTGGTGAAGAGATAAAGCCAGGTCAACTGTGTATACAAAGACTACAGGAGGTGATTAACGACAGGTGTGACGCGCCAGCCCGTGGACGGATTATCTTCTAAGCTGACGCTTATTCAACTAGCCAGCTGCCGCCCGCTCCACTCACCACGGCAAGAGGAGGTGCTTTTGTTTTACACTTAAGTCGCTTACCACATGTACTCGTCTCTACCTCACAGACAGACACCCTCTCGCTTGCTTCACGACCCCTGTAGCTTTTTTTGTATACACACTCTAATCTCATAACCCCCTGATCCGTTATACAGGTAACGGGTATTCTCTTTTAAATAGCTGCCAGTCAGCCTGCGGCAGCTGAAAACGACGGTAAGTAGCTTAGCTCTAGAAGCAATAAGGCGTATATAAGGAGGCTGACACGTGTATAGGCGCCTTATAAGTCGGCAGGGGGTAAATACTAGTGAAAAAGGAAGGCAGGTGTGCAGGTAGCTTTCTAACAGACACGTGTGTGCACTAAGCTGCTTAAGTCTAAACCCACCTGCAGTAGTCAGGTAGCATGTGAAAACTTACTTAACAGATCTCTTAATTGAGTAGAGACTCTGTACTGAGAGAGTCTTTTCAGCCGTTTAAGAGGATTATCTAGGACAGGGTACATAAGGAGTGAAACGACGCTCTCACCCATCACACTTTCTCGACCCGCCCTTCATCATCGTAGCATCGTCCACTCTACGCTCGCTCAGAATGTTATGATGGTTAGTTCTGCTATTTTCAGCTACTTTTCTTATCGAAGTGTTGACGCTACAGAGCATCGAAACTCTCTCCAAATGAGTCCAAGAAAGAAAAAGCAACTTCCACTTGAAGCAGGAAGAGAAACAAAGCCCTATGATGCATGTGAGGTAAAGAAACATTGGAAGGACGTCACCAAGGAGCAATGGATAGAAGCATGCTTCAACTTCATCGGAACGGAAGTAGTTTCATTTGGACAGAGGGAGAAGATTTTGTTGGAGCTATTTTTCTTAGCTCCGTATACTTGGCCTGACTGTGGTGAAATTCCTTCAGGTATTTGTTCAGTCTTTGCCATAGAAGTTATCAGGTCTTTGAAGGAGCTTCGATATATGCAAGGCACTCACGAGGAGATTGTTCAGAAAATGACGGAATTCGAAACAGGAGAAGACACAATATGGTGCGAGGAGACGACATATACGGACAATGATCTGGAGTACATCATTTGTAGCCCGTTGGAACATTATGTTAAAGACTTTGAGGACATGCTAGACAGCACTGAGATGAACCCGAAAGAGAGATCCCTTACTGCACAGAAAGAGGCCAAAGCTGTGTTGGAAAAGCTCAAGTTTAGTCAAGGATTCACTCTTCAAAGCAGCTGTGTGAGTGTGATAAAAGGCCTTGTGTTGAAACATCCAGACATGAAGTTTTCGCGTGCTGTCGACACACTTCCTTTGCCTGAACTGATGATGAACATGATCGATCCCATCGTACCAACATGTTTCGACTCTGCCAATTGTCCCATGTATAAAATGGTTTCAAGTTTTGCCCGTGGCCGATGGCTAAACGATCCACTGAAGTCAGAAAACCTCCTTGATTTAATCAACTGACTAAATGTATTTTCTCATACTAGTATTAGTAGCATTAGTAATAGCAGCTACTCAGTCTCGTGCAGCACAAGCAGCAGCATCTGTCAGCAGCATCCGTGACATCGTCAGCAGCAGCAGCAGCTGCACGAGCAGCACAAGCAGCAGCATCTGTCAACAGCATCCGTGACATCGTCAGCAACTGCAGCAGCTGCACGAGCAGCACAAGCAGCAGCAGCTGTCAGCAGCTGCAGCAGCTGCACGAGCAGCACAAGCAGCAGCACCAACAGCAACAGCAAATCAGCAGCAGCAGCAGCAGCAGCAGCAGCGGCGGTGTGGACCACTAAATTCGAGATGGCGACATGTCTGTTTCTTAGAATCGACATTCGACATGAGGCCTAGTGACATTTGACATGAAGCTTGAAAAACATAGTGACAGGTGACATGAGCAATTCTTAAAATCGACATGAGATATGAGCATAATTAAGCGACATCGACATGTGCCATGGCTATTTTTTTTTAAGACAAACGCCATAGACTCCTCATTCAAACCCCCACTAGTAGTGCTCTATAAGCGCAAGCTTTGCCTTAAGAGAGCTGTGGCTGTGAACCCTCTCCTCCCCCCCGTACACACAGGTAAATATCAGTCAGCCAATGTCGCCAATACTACTCTCATACAAGGGTCAGGCACTGCTGGACTATAATAGATGGGTCAAGGACCATTCTACTGAGGGTCAGGCTAGGCTGGACATTCAATAACAGGCTGGACTTTGGCAAACTTGCTTGAAAGTCTGGCCAGCAAGAGTCCGTTGAAGGACTATACGGTAAAAAGGCTGCTGTTACAGTCAAGATACTCATATTTCAAGCCCAGAAAACTGTAATTAGCTTTCCAAGTTGTTTATTTAACAATATCCTGGCCTAGCAAGAAGCTGTCAGATGACATCTAAGAAAAATGGGGCTGTTAATTGATCAAGAGAGCTACATTGTTACAGAGTCCTATTCCTCTTTTGAGGTGGGACCAAATTTGAAAAAAGAATAAACTCAAAAAAAAAGCCTTAAGATTGAAACAGTTGTAGATGACAAATTTAATGAGGAAGTCGTATCAATTAGTTTACAAATAGCCGCTGCACGAGCAGCACAAGCAGCAGCTGACACTAGTGTCAGCTGCAGCAGCTGCACGAGCTCTGATTGGCTGAGAGCTTCTAAGTAGGTCACCCAGAATGCACCACTAATCCCCTAAGTAGGTCACTTCCGGTCACGTGACCAAATGGAGGCCTCTGATTGGCTGCAGGTCGATTGAGTAATAAACAGTACTTAACTATAGTCCCGTTCCGATACATACTATACTACTTGGCTCTGCTCTCGGAACGTAGCCTGTTGCTGACAAACTATGGTCTGTGGGAGTGTGGTACCAAGCTAAATCTCGCGTGATATTCCGAGGACAGAACTAACATGGCCGCCCATACGGAGCCACCAGAATTATCACTATATGGTTGGGCCAAACGTTTGTTTCAGGTAACATGGGCAGAATATATGTAGGGTCGGTAGGTCGGATTTTTTTTCTTTTTTACAATGAAAGTACTACTAGCTGGCTGCTCCGAAGACCCTAAAATTGACCCAAAAAATGTTTAGAAAATACGGATTTTTTCCCCCCAAATTGCATTAAAAAAACTTAAGGTTGGCCCTGTTTTGATAGGGTCGGTCGGGTGACCTGAAACAAACCTTTTCTTTTGGCCCTGGCATGATCCGTGAATGCAGTACTGGACTGTGACATACCAGGGTGCATTCATTAGTAACAACAAATATAGTGCATCAACTCTTGAAGCTAAAATATTACATTTGTCGTCATGATGCACCAATGTAGCCGCGGTGAGGAACTCGCTGGAGCTGCATTGGTGCATCATGACGACCCTTCGGGAGTGTTTCAACCCGTAGTATAGGGTTGACATGATGCTTGAAAGCAGCCCTGGCCAGTAGACTCATGCACCATGACGACTAAGGGTATAATGCATTGACCATGCATTTTTGTGCCTCTACATGGGTACCCACAATTTTGACCATGTCGCTGAGTCGATTTTTAGCATAAGGGGCGTGTCGCTGGGTCGATTTTTAGCTATATAAGAACTTAGAGAAAATTGCATGTGGGTCGATTTTTATCCCTTATTTCCCTGTGTCCGTCGATTTTTAAAAGGGCCTAAAACGGCCATGTCGCCGTGTCGCCCGTGTCGATTTTTACCCATGTAGAGGCACATTTTTTCGTGTTTAAAGCACCATGCTGTCCTTGAATGGCTATGGGCTCTTGTCTAGGAAGTGGGCTACAACCAGCTGCCTGTATGTATGCACCAAGACGACAAATACAGTGCATTAAAAGCACTTTGCTGTCTTTATAGGGCTGTTGTTTAAAGTGGGGAGGGGGGGTCGTCTGACATAGCATTTGTTTGCTATGGATTAGATGATCTATTAGCATCACGGATATACAGTACAATAAAGCACTTTGCTGTCCTTAAAGGGCTAGGGGGGGTTGTGTAGGGCTGGTCTGTTGTGTATAAAGGGGTGGGGGCTGACTATACCAGCGGTCTTTATGCATGCATCATGACGATAAATATAGTGCACTAAAGCACTTTGCTGTCCTTAAAGGGTTATGGGGTGTTGTGTGTAGGGGTGGTCTGTTGTGTATGTGTGTGTGGGGGGGGGGGGGATCTGAGATAACACATGTTGCTATGGACTACATGATCCACAAGCATCTCGGATATATAGTGCATTTAGGCCCTTTGCTGTCCTTAACCCTTTAAGGATGGCATAATGCAATAATTCATCATGCATTGGTCGTCATGATGCATGAATGCCGCCCTGGCGAGTAACTCGCCAGTGCTGCATTCATGCATCATGCCGACCCTATGAGGCTGCGACACTCCCATAGGGTCGGCATGATGCACTAATGCAGTACCAGTGCATCACTCGCCAGGGCTGCATTGGTACATCATGCCGACAAATGTCATCTTTTAGCGACATCCATCCTTACAGGCACAGATCTTGGTACCCCTCCAGCGGCAGTCGGAGTGGAGCCGGGACAGGTACTCAGCCCTATATATACCGTAAAACCTCTCTGATTAGCCGACCTTTATTTGGGATTTTAGGACTGATTCGGCTCATAGCATTGTCTGAAAGAGGGGGGTCGGTTTATAAGGGAGGTTTTCTATCAAGCAAATCATAGTTAACCATGTTTAAATGGGACCAAATTCGGCTTATAATATTCTCTCAAACTGGGGGATCGGCTTATAAGGGAGGTCGGCTTATCAGAGAGGTTTTACGGTAGGGGCGTTCGGGCTTTAAAGGGTTAAAGGGCTATGGGGGGGGGTGTAGAGAGGGCTGGTGTGTATAGAGTGGGGGGGGGGGTGACTATACCAGCTGCTGTAGCCCCCTTTGTGCTGCTGGCGGGGCGGTCCATGTCTGAGTGTGAATACAGAGTGGGGGATGGCATGCAGGGAGGGACAACATATAGCACTTGTTGCTGCGGGCTGTATTATCTGTATAGCGCCTGGTCTGATGATGTTCTCTAGATACAGCCTCGACTGTGAATTCAGAATAATCCTTTAAGGACGGCGTTATGCCTTAAGGTTGATCGCTACTCATTGAATATGGACCACTGCGCAGGTCTCTGCGCATCTAGCTTAAATGTATCAGATTGTGCTAATATTAGAAAACAAGATACATATACATGCTTAGAAGCCATATTAAAAGATGAGCTAATTCTGAGCAAAATTGAGCATTTTATTGGACTTTGAATATTTGATACATTTATAGCCAATAATATTTGCTATTTTTAATATAAGTTAGAATATTGGACTTATTAATCAATAACTCATTATCTAGATAGATATAGATCCCATCAGGTTCTTTGAAATAACCAAGGGTAGGATACACAACCATTTTAAACCCCGACTTTTGCCATTTTACCCATTATTTTAGGCTTTAAATATGAACTTTAGTCCAGTTTTGCATTATTTTTTTAACTTCAAAGGCCCAAAACCATAAAAATATGCCCGGGACCACCTATCAAAATTCCTTTAAAATGTTAGCTATTGATCTAAACAATTTTTTGAAAAAAAAAGAAAAAAAGTTCATGGATTTTTTTCAGCGATATTTAGATATTGTTGAAGATTTATGCATTAAATTTGAATAATCGTCATAAAACCATCACGTCTTTTCAAACAAAAGTACATTTTTGGACCATGATTTTATTTTTCTCACCAAAGGACATAACCTAGGATTATTCATGTGCAATATAAAATTAATGTGGGCATTGGTTCACTAAGAAAAAAAATCATGAAAATTTCCCATTTTTTGTATTTTTGGCAAAAATAAGGAATACTTTTTTTTTCAAAAATCTGTAATAAAAAAAGTAGCTCGGGACCCCCCCATTTTTTTTACATTTTCCATTTCTAGATAATATAAGCTACCTTTGGGGGAAAAAACAGGACATTTCATGGATACAAGAGTAGCGATCAACCTTAATGCATCATCAGGGTTCCCACGTGTCATGGAATGTTATGGAATTTAAAAGCTGTCATGGAATGTCATGGAAATGTCATAGAAAATTAAAATAATAGTGATATTACAAAATCTTCGAGAATGTACCATTTGTTTTCTAGATTTTAGAAATTTTCTCCGAGAGTCAAGCCTCCTAACCTTGCACAAGAGTGTACTAAATGTCATGGAGATTTTTGTCATGGAATGTCATGGGAATATCATGGAATTTCAATCTGACATTTTTGTGGGAACCCTGCTTGATCATGCCCTATGGTGTTGAGACACTCCCTATATTATAAGGGTCAGCTTGATGCACCATCACGGCACATGCGAGTCAATCGCAGAGGCATAGGAAGCAAATCTTTATTGGGGGGGGGGGCAGGGGGGCCCACCCAAACCAGACTCAGACATTTGATTTTAAGTATGATGGCGCATAAATACACGCTTGTATCAAAAGTGTATGAGAAAGTAGTACTGAGCCCCCTTTAGTCTTGATGGGGGGCCCAAGCAACTTTTCCCCCACACTTTCCTATGTGGGAGAGGTACGATTTAGGTAATTTGTGTATTCTAGTATAGGGTCTTGGCAAATTTGGGGAGGCACAAATATATTCAGGCCTCCCCTCCTATGTGATTGGGGGGGGGGGGCCTTGCCCCCCCCCCCCTTTTTCCTACGCCACTGAAAACGACACAGCAGCATTGATGCATGTATCATTGTGACAGTGTAGCCTCAATGCATCATAAGGCATCATGACGACCAAGGACATGATGCAATAATGCATTGTGTCGTTCATAAAATGTTAAAATTGTTAAGAGCGGAACAGGTTTTAATTCCACTTTAGCTATTCATGAAGGGTTGGTGTAATTCTCAGGAATTCTGATTTGCATTTAGATTTGTTGACATGGTCTGTGAGTGGTATTACGTACCATTACATCAGACTAAACGCTGCGCTTAGTATTCCCAATCTTTCCATTATCAGAACCTCTAAATATGCATTACAGTCGAGATTGGCTCAGATCCAGTTGCGTGTGTTTCAGATTGGCTTCACAGTTTTATTGTCAGCTTGCCTTCAGAAAGTTGTGTGCAGTTCTGTTCTGTTCTGTCTTTTCAGAATAGTTGTTGGTAAAGCCTTTGAATGTTTCTAAAGCGTGACTGAAAAATACAGTCTTTGCGAAAACATGCAGGACAGTGGCAATGTCCTCCTAAAATGCCACCAGTCCAGCAGATTGACAAGTGTAGCAGGACTGACTGTCCAGTCTCATGTTGGGCTTCTCTGAACTAAATTAGTTGGGTTTCTAAACCTGAAACATGTTTGTCAACATACTGTGTTAAACTCTGTATTTATCCTGATTTGGCCATTAATTATTACAAATATAATGTATACAGTACTGTTTTCTAGTTAAATGCATAAATCGTCATTCCAAAATGTAGCCGGTCCTGCAACATTGAAAATCTGCAGGCTCAAATGTCTTGTGGTATGAAAGAGGTTTTGCAAAGACTGAAAATACATAAATATAACCTCAAAACCTACATTCAAATATAAAGTCTATCAATGATAATTGTCCTGTGAATCTACTGATATGAGATGTTCCAAAACTTTGCCAATACAAGACAATTAAGATTCTGCTAAAACAAACATAAACACAAATTATGAAAAAGTTGCCCTTTCTCGCTGCATGCTCTATAATTCCTCATGTAACCGACATCTTTACCTGCATACACGATCGGCAAAGTGGGGGAAAAGAGACCGGTCAGGCGAAGTCAGGGAATGTTGTGAGATTTTCAATCGGAACACTTGTAGGAACCCTGCTGTAGTATTCTAATGGTTCCTCCGAGATTCCTCTTTGTTAAATTGCTACTTTTTTCCTTCGATCCATATTAAATCAATCCCCTGCTTTTTATTGGCCAGTGAGTGGCATCTCTGTCTCCTTCACTTTGGAAACCAATACATTTTTAGCTTCTCTGCAGCTACGGATACTTCAACAGCAAATTTCACCTCATATTTGGAAAAGTGCACATATATTTATATTACTCAACTACCGTAAAACCTTGCTTCGGGCCTACCTTGCTTATAAGCCCAATGTGAATTTGAGAGGGGAAAATGTGCTTATTAGTTTATAAGTGTTTGAAATATGTTTTCGCTACATTCCTATATATGTAAACCTCAGCTATAACTTATAAGACGAATAGGACTTTGGGGGATAACAATTCGGCTCTACGGTAGCTCTAGAAAATGCTCATTTTCTTGAATTTAAATCTAGATACCACTTGGGTATATGAATGAACTTAATAGCCGCACAATATACGTAAAGAGACACATTTGTATCCATCTAAATTCCAACTTGTAGTACAGGTTAAGTTTTTGTGAATGGATGTAATACCCCACCCTACTGACTGAGTACTTTGATGAACCCTGCCAATTTGTCAGCATGATGCATGAATGCAGCCCTGGTGACTAACTCATTGGTGCTACATTCATGCATAATGCCGATCCTGGAGAGTGCCCATGGGTGCTATGCTGCTCAAGCACTTAGACAGTTTGCCTACTGGCGAATAAATCGCAGGGATTTCATTAGTGCATCACAATGACAAATTAGCATAAAGCCTTGAAGCATGAGGCCACCCTTAAAGGGTTAAACCTTTAAAGCCAACTTACTGCCTGGATGTGTCATGCTCTTGATCCTCATGATGCATGAATGCAGACGCGATTCTACTCGCCAGTGCCGCATTATGCGGACCCTACGTAAGTGTATCAAAACCTTATGATCGGCATGATGCATGAATGCAGCCCTAGTTAGTTACTCTTCAGGGCTGCATTCATGCATCATGATAATGTAGGTCATGATACATTAGAGCACAACGGTACCCTTAAAGGGTGAGCCATGCCCGAGGTGCATGCCGGTACCTATTGATGTCGTTACTTTGTGCACACCTGCCAAACCAAGGTGTGGCACTCTTAACCCTTGAACCCTTTAGGGACGGCATGTCGCTAAAAGAGGACATTTGTCATCATGATGCACCAAGGCTGCCTGAGCGAGTAACTCACCAGTGCTGCATCGGTGCATCATGCCGACTCTTTAAGAGTGCCTCAACCCCGTAGGATCAGCATGATGATTGAATGCAGCACTTGCGAGTTACTTGGCAGGGCTCCATTTATGCATCATGACAAACAAGGCATCATGCCGTCCTTAAAGGGTCAGGACCGCATAGTGCTCTAATGCATCATGACCTTGCTCTCTAGATTTTAGACATTTTCTCAGGGGCCAAGCCCCCTGACGCCCTAAAGAATGTGATGAATATCATGGAAAATTGAGATTTTTTGTGGAAATGTCATGTAATTTCAATCTGAATTGTTTGTTGGAACCCTGTATATCATCCTTTTTATGTACAAATTAGTGTTAACTGAAGGGCCAAACCCTCTGTCAACCATTTCACAAGCAAACGCTCATCCATTAACATTTTCACCAAAATGGCGACAAATGAGTCCTTGGGTCAGAATATTGACAGAGGATTTAACCCTCCAGACATGTCCAAGGCATACATTACTTGGTCTATCCTTGGTTCATTTAACCAATATTTTAAGAAATAAACGATCTCCTTAATAAAATCTATATATTATAGATATTATAATGATATACATAGTCATGTCTTTAATAAAAAAAATCTTTGGTAATATACACGATCACCTCTTTAATTAATAAAGTCTATAAGTCAACAATCACAGAATAGAATTATATTTAGCCTCACTCAATGATGATGGGCCAGTCGGTAGAACATACAAGGTGTCACAGAGGTCAACAAACATGTGCAGCATAACACAGTAACCGAAGTAGTCTGAATCCCAATACGTAATAAACACTTGACATCCATCCGCGTAGGAATATATTACATCGGCGTTCACGACCGGGACTTATTTATCAACACGTACATGCGCTGATTGACATCCATTATTTGGAACAACTCACAGTTTGGTGAAAACTAAAGCAGTAGTCCAAAATAGTATCCAGTAGTCACTGTATACATATATTATATTAATATTACATATTTACAATATCATATATTGCACATATACAAAGAAACCTGGTATCAAAGGAGCATTTTTTTCTCATATTTTCAAAGTTTTAGACGGACAGCTATCTGCTTCGTACATCCGTGTCTATTATAGACACATTGTGCACTGTTGTCGACACGTATATGATAATAATAATAATAATCCAACTGCGGAATATCGATAATTCTCTTTTCACGGGGGTCCACGAGTATGTTCTCAACATAGGGAAAGGGTCCACCAGAGACAGGAGAGTAGCTGGAAACGCTTTGATGCGCCTCGTCCTCCACGACAACCACAAGGTCAGCACAAGGTCAGGTCAAGGTCAATAACGGGACGAGACGGCTGGGGCCAGCCCCACGCTGCCCCGTATAGAGGGATGAGTCAGGAGTGTATCAACCCCAGGGTCGGCATGATGCATGAATGCAGCCCTGGCGAGTAACTCACCAGGGCTGCTTTCATGCATCATGACGACAAAGGGTGCGTTAAACACTGGATACGACCCTTAGAGGGTGAGTTAACATGTGGGGTTGGCTTGCCTGTCTGGGCGCTCAAAGCATTTCCTGCCTTTTCCTATGTTACAGTAACACACACACTTCCAATGTGTCAGCTTGATATGGAGCCGCCTCAAACCATGCCACAGCTTCCGCTCCATCCAGGCCACCAGGAAGGTGTGTACCGGCGTCTGGATCACACACAGCGCCCCGAGCACCCAGGTCAAGTTGCGGTTCAACCCGGGCGCCATCGAGACTTGTAGGAACTGGAGGAAGGCGAAGGGGAGCACACAGGAGAGGACAGTGAGGAGGAGGACTAGGCAGACTGTGTTCACCTGAAGGGACTGGATGATCTCTTTCTTGTCTAGCACCGGCTCACAGTCATCATCCACTGTATCGTTCACGCTACTGTCCACCACCGAGAGGTGATCGCTCGGGTTGCCGTTCGCGACATTATTATCTCCTCCTGCTGCGTTATTCTCCTCCCCTGCGCCCACCCCCGGGGCTCCATCCTCCGGCCCTCCTCCCCCCGGGGGGGCCTCCTCGATAAGCTCGTCGCCCCCCCTCGTGTTGTCACCACCACCACTACCAGAAGCGGCGGGGGAGGCGGACCGAGCGCCGGCACCCTCCTCCTCCGGATGCTCCTCTGTAATGCTACCCGTGATCTTGTTACTGCTCGTGCTCTGCGACTTGGACGTGTTTTTATCGGTGAGCGTCGAGAGCGCTCCACTAGCGCTGGCTGCACCGGTCATAAACGCCTTGGGGTTTTCTAGTTGATCCTGGAGGGCTACAATGTCTACCGACCACTTTCGCACATAGTTATAAGTATTGGGGCCGCTGCTTGAGGATTTGGCGGTTTCGATTGAGCCTCGCCGGCCTCCAAAGGATGACTCGCCTAGTCCAATGTTGGCCACGGTGTGGCGGCGGCCGGATAAAGACTTCTGAAGTTTTATCTTCATCCGCTGCTCGAAGTCGTCGTCAGAGAGCTCGCTCTCGCTACCCTGCTTGTCTTCCTTCTTGGGGCTGCCGAAGGTAAGCTTCTTCTTAGAGCCCTCAGACACTAGCTTAGCCTTGGGTTTGGGCTCGGGGGGATGGGGGGTGTTCCCGCCTTCGGGGATTGAGTTGAGGAAGCGTTGTTTGGCCTCCTCGAGGTCTTCAGTCTGCTTCTGGCAGATGTAGTCCTTAGTGAGAGAGTTGGTGGTCGGGTGGCGTTTGGGGTTCGCCATGCGCTGCCGCTGAAGTACAATCACCCCCAGCATGGCCGAGCTAATGATAAGCAGCACTAGCACCCATAGGGTGTTAATCGCAACCGCCGCGATCGACAACCGTGACTCCACCCCCAGCGGCCAAGTCTGGGTGCAAACCCGGAAGTCGACTGTCCGCTCATAGTCCAACGATACACCCACCGCAAAGATAACCCCGAGGACCGCCGAGACGGCGATCCCGGCCATGATGTAAGCAGACTGGATGAGGCAGATGGAGAGGAACTGGAGGATACGGTGAATGGAGATGAAGACGTTGACAAACACAAGGGTCCCTACACAGAAGTAAAACAGCGCCACGTCAAAGTGACACACCGCCGGGTACAGTCCGAGATGGCAGTAGTTCAACACGATACGCAGCGCCTCTAGTGGCACCCACAACAAACACAGGATAACGTTGACACTCGCCAGGCAGTACGGGAGTCCAAATTGAATATGCCGGATGCTCTTCTTGCACTTAGTCGACAAGAGCAGCGCCATGTTACTCAGCAGTCCTAGCGCGCCAAACGCTACCATGGCTGTACAACACACTATCACTGAGTACAGCTCCACCTCCACCTCATGAGGACTGAGGCCCCCTGGGTACTGGCCACCCCCCAGGGACTGGTTGGCACTGACCAGGGAGGGACCCCTCCCCCCGGCCGGCACGGTCAGGGTATGCTCCGTCTGATTATGGTCCCGGCCGGAGTAAGAGAACGGCACCGTAGACGTAGCCATCTTTACGATGATTTAATCCGCTTTTAATCCACTCTGTGGCTAGTCTGTACTCCTCTTTGCACCTCAGTGACTTGCTGAGATGCCACTTTTCTTCCTACTATTGTAGGGATTTCTACTTTTTTTCCCCCTTGTTAATCCTGTATTAATTCCACATTGGCTTTCTACATTTTGTAGACCCTGTAGTAGACCCTACTTTGTTGTATCCTGTTGACACTACCAGGACTAGGTCATCTCCTATCTACCTCCTCGGTCTCTGCACAGTGGAGTATACTTAATCCTTGTTCTTATGGTAGACCTATAAATCCAGGTAGACAATCCAGGTAGTGGATAGGGGTAGCCAGAATATCAATCACTACACCCCCACTTCAGCTTACCTACTACCACTGTTCACAGAGTGTAGTAAGTAACCAACATTTTCTCAAAATTCTATCACAAATCTATTTCTCCAGGTAGCCACAGTTACCAGGTGGCTAGACAATGAGGCTGGGTCCTTATTCCTTATAGTAACCTAACAACCTGTGGTAGTCCTAGAATGGGTAGTCCTATAAGCCCTGGGAGTGCTTTGAGCACTAGTAGTCCCAACGTGGACAGGTGACAGGCCCACAACCTGTGGGAGACATACAGCTCTGTATTGGGTGGCTGGGAGTAATATATCTACTGACGGGCCGCCCTTAGTGGCACTGTGATAGTAATGTAAGCTCCAGGAGTCAAATAACCTCTGATAGCTCTTTAATGGCTATGTGGTAGTCCAATAGGCTCTGAATAGGATCTTATAACCTTGAATATTCCTTTATAACCTTGGGTAGTCATTTATAACCTTGGATAGTTCTTTATAACCTTGGACAGTCCTTTATAACCTTGGGATAGTCCTTTATTACCTTGGATAATCCTTTATAACCTTGGATAGTCCTTTATAACCTTGGGATAGTCCTTTATAGCTTTGGATAGTCCTTTATTACCTTGGATAATCCTTTATAACCTTGGATAGTCCTTTATAACCTTGGGATAATCCTTATGTGGTATTCCTATGATCTGGTTACATGGTGGGCCTATAATAGCTGAGACTTCTGTCAGCCCTGGTAATCCTTTAGTAGTTATGTGGTAGTCCTAAAAGCTCATAGGTAGTACTTAAGTTGTTACAGGTCAATTCCTATAAGATCCAGTAGTCAAGGGTACTATATATATGCTGATGGTAGTCCTTTATTGGCTTGTTGAGTCTTATAGCTTGTGGGAGTCTTGTAGGCTCTGACAGGTGTATATCCTATCCAGTGTGGCAGTCTTTTCAATGGCTATATGGTAGTCCCATGAGCTGTAGTAGTCTTTTAGCGGTTATATGATTGGCCAGTAATCTCTGGCAGCCTTATAGTGGCTAGTTGAGAGTCTTATAACCTGTGGGAGTCTTGTAAGCTCTGATAGGTGTCTATCCTATACGATGTGGTAGTCCATTCAGTGGCTATATGGTAGTCCCATGAGCTTTAGTAGTCCTTTAGCGGTTATGTGATTTGCCGGTAATCTCTGGCAGTCTTGTAGTGGCTAGTTGAGAGTCTTATAACCTGTGCGAGTCTTGTAAGCTCTGATAGGTGTCTATCCTACACAGTGTGGTAGTCCCTTTAGTGGCTATATGGTAGTCCCATGAGCTATAGTAGTCCTTTAGCGGCTCTATGGTAGTTCCCTAAGCTTTAGTAGTCCTGTAGTGGCTATATGGTAGTTCCCAAGCTGTAGTAGTCAGGTGAGAGGTAAGATGACAGACCTGGTAGTGTGCTAACAGGTAGGTGGTGGTCCTGTAAGCAGTCCTCAGCGAGGGCTGTAGCAGCCGGTGGGAGTAGTGCAGGCTAGCAGGGAGCAGGCTAGGAGGCAGTCCTCCTCCCACCGCCTCCAACACCGCCACTCCTGATATTACCTTTACAGGACACAGCCACAGCCACAGGCGACTCCCATCGCTCTCTCACCTCCCGCCGCCACTGCTGCTGCTGCTGCCGCTGCTGCTGCTGCTGCTGCTGCTGCCGCTGCTGCTGCTGCCGCTGCTGCTGCTGCTGCTTATGGCACTCTCTAACCAGAGACTTTTATATGCTCTGATCTTATCTTTGCCCCAATCTACAGGCTATTTTGTGAAAGAAGGAGAGCTGTTTTTATCTGTTGTTGCTGCTGCTTGTCGCTCTCTCTAACAAGAGACTCTTATCTTATTCATCTCTGCCCCAACCTACAGGATATAGGAACTCTTCTGTTGGAGAAGGGGAGAAAGCAGCTCTTATATCCTCTGTTCCTGCTGCAGCTGCTTGTTGCACTCTCCAACCAGAGACTCTTATCTTATCTCTTCCACAACCTCTTCTCTGGAAGAAGGATAGCTGTTCCTTCCTGCCAGATATTACAGATTCTGCCTCAAATTACAGGCTATAGGAACTCTCTTGTTAGAGGAGAGAAAACAGCTCTTTCATTGTTGCTGCCAGACATAATGTTACTCACACAGTTCCCCCTTTTTCATCCTTTAGATATTTGATAGTTGAATATCTTATGGGTAAGTTTTCAGGCATAGGTAAGTTTTGCTAGTGCACTGCCACGTTTTGGCAGAGACAGAAGTAGTGCCGCTAGTGGTGTGCCGGGAGACTGGTGCTGGTGCTGCGCCGGTAGCGGGCCCCTTGCGTTAATGATAATAATGACTGTCAGCATCTAGGACTGTAAGCAGCACACATATGGCACCAGTATGCAGCATTCAGGGACGGACAATGTGTCTGTACCACTTCCCACGTGTCGGGTACTACCGGGTCGTGCTTGCTTACACACAGGTTAACCAGCAATGCAACTTGTTCCCGTGATCACCATATGTCCATTGACCCGAGCAGCGCGCGTTAGATTTTGGCTCTGTTCTCGGAACGCAGCGTGTTTTCCGGGTAAATTATCGCGTGGTACCTGACTTAATCTCGCGAGCCGAAGATGACCATGCGTACCGGGGAAAGAGATTTATCCCTATTATAGCCTCTCTGAACGTTGGTCCTGTTCCGCGGGGACTTGTCTTGCTGCTGGCATTAGGGAAGTCTCTACAGGTGTGGGCGGGGCTAATTGTAGCATGGGGTGGTACTGGTAATAACCTGTAAGTACTGACTTCCTGTAACCAGCACTGTGGTGTCACTATAACACAGGGGCAGTGATGCTAGTAGTTGTACACCGGTCAATATAACCACTAATAATTACATTACGATGCGGTAGTAATCATAACCGGTTGCGGTATTATTATTGCACCGCGAGTGTAGCTCACATGGAAGTGGTCATCATCACCGCGGCTTATTAGTCGTAGATGTGTAGTGGTTGTGATGACACCATGTGTAGTATTGGCCCACTAATACTGGGTATAACTGCAGTTAAGTACATGCCTCACAAGTAGGCAGCAGGACTTGTAATCCTATAGCAGCTCTAGCATCATGGGCGGCATCACATGCCACGTTGCTAGGCTCTGTGGCGGTATCCTCCACCGTGGTCACAGCAGTGGCCGTAATACTACTCTCCCTTTGTCCCGATTACATGAGCAGAGATCGATGTAAAGCCAGAGACTTGTGTTATGTATAGCCAATTTGTCAAATTATGGTGAATCTCTGCCAAACACCTCCTCTAGGGTTTCACACCTACACAGCGTCCTCCTGCAGGTGTTAAAGTGTGACAGGTAGTGAGTAGTATATAGGTGCCTGGGGGCCTAGTACACACAGTCAGCGTGAGTAGTATAGGACCAGTCAGAGAGGCCACTTTGGTAGGACTACTTTTGTAGGACTACTTTTGTAGCACTACTTTTGTAGGACTACTATTGTAGGACTACTTTTGTAGTTATTTCTCACTGAAATTTCCGTATTGAAATATATCAATTTCCTGCAGGAAATTGGCCAACCTCCTAAGATATATATCCTGATATTTCTCCACCAAGAGGTGGCTTCTCAGAATGAGGAGCCTGTAGGGTGGGAGGTCCCAGTAGTGGAGGGTCGGGGTGCTGTATTCTCAGTGGGTATGGACAGGTGAGTGGTTACAAGTAGCGGTTGGAGTAGCACCAGGCTGGGTTATAACAGCCGCCCACACCCACTACACGGTATAGGGGTATAGGACGGGGGGGGGGGGGGGGGTCCTCTAGGGGGTTAGTGGGGGGGGGGGGGTAGATCCCCTTAGGGGGGCGGTGTCAATCCCTCCCTGTAACACCCCTACAGCGGATTAGCGGATAATCCCCCTGCTGATCCCAGCACGAGTTGGTGGGTGGGGGAGGGGGGGTGGGACACGCCCTAGTAATCCACGACCTTCAGACCACGTGTACATGCACCCTCCTCCAGGGTGGGGGTAGGTGAGCAGGGGCTTGGTGGGGGGGGGGGGGGGAGGGATTCAGTAGAGCTCACACAGCGCTGGTTAAGTAGTCTGTGGTCGGCCTTGTCTAATGGGAAACCTGGTAGGGCTAAAGGGTAGCGGGTGGAGGTAAGGGTAGGGGTGTGGGGTGGTTGTGAGTAGATGATGGGGATAGGCAGGGGATGGAGGAGGGTCAGGTATGG
Source organism: Harmothoe impar (assembly GCA_947462335.1). Classification (NCBI taxonomy): domain Eukaryota; kingdom Metazoa; phylum Annelida; class Polychaeta; order Phyllodocida; family Polynoidae; genus Harmothoe; species Harmothoe impar. The sequence goes on from OX381710.1 coordinate 12,889,388, forward strand.
GTCCCTCCCTCTTGTCACGAAGCTGAGATGGTGACAGTGGTATGGGGGGGGGGGGGTGGTTCCACCCTCCTTGTCTGGGCTAGTATGTTTTGAGTAGATCAGTCTCGTCTATTAAAGTAAGGTTTTAGTGTAGTGATGTGAACTAGAAGCTGGCCGGGGAAGCTGGATATATGTTCTCAGGCTCCTCCTCCTCCTATAGCCCAGCACTGAGGGAGTCTGTAGAGGTAGTAGTGAGGTGAGTAGGCGAGTAGGGAGGGGGTTGCCGCCCTCCTCGAGTGGATCAGTGTCCTCTAAGTAAGGGTATAGTGTTGGCAGGTAGTGGTGGGAACACAAGATGAATTTCGCAATCCTACACTCCAGTACTAAGGTGTATATGTAGAGGTACACTGTTTGAAGTAAATGTAGCCGAACTGTAGAATCTACTGTAGTTTTACCATATATATACGATGATATTAGTGTACAGGGGCAGTAGAATTCACTGTAGTTTTACCATATATTGTGGTACTAGTGTACATGGCCAGTGGCAGTAGAATCTACTGTAGTTTTACCATATATACTGTGGTACTAGTGCCTACATGGCCAGTGGCAGTAGAATCTACTGTAGTTTTACAGTATATACGGCTGTATTAGTGCACGGGGGCAGTGGAATCTACTGTAGTTTTACAGTGTACTCGATGGTATTAGTGAGCATGGGCAGTAGAATCTACTGTAGTTTTACCATATATACTGCAGTATTAGTGAGCATGGGCAGTAGAATCCAACAGTGGTTTACAGTATAAAAGGGTTATTTTTGGGTTCACTATTGACAGTGTATTAAGGTATGTAGGTGAGTGGGTGGGAGTATGGCTGAGAAGATGCACGTACACCCCCTGATGGTGATCTAACTCCTGGCACCACACCTGCCACCTTTAACGTTACAGCCACCTGCACCCCACACCTCCAGGGCTGGAGGCCACACACCAAATACTACCACCCACTATACACACTCCCACAGAGTCAGTGAGTGGGGTAAGGCTCTGGACACTGACTCAGTGGATGCTTTCAACCAGTTACCACACAAGCTGGCTCTCAGATAGTTACTGCACAAGGCAGGCTCTGTAGATGGTCCCTCAGCCAGTTACTGTACAAGACTGCCTTTGGAGATGGTCCCTCAGCCAGTTACTGTACAAGGATGGCTCTGAAGATGGTCCCTCAGTTAGTGTAGATGGTTTCTCAGCCAGTCAGTAAAAGGCTGCTGAAAAGGCTCTGGTCCCTTGGCAAGTTAGTGTAGAAAATCAACTAATTGGGTTAAAGATGCTGAAAAGCTCAGCACGTGTTTTCTCAGCCAATTCAGTAGTAGAAAGGCTGAGTTATTGATACAACTCAATATAGACAGTCTCAGGTAGTGAGTGAATGAGGTATCTGAGCCAGCTTGTCAAGAAGAATTGCTAAGGCGCTGGTCCCTCGGCCAGATACTGGAGACTTAAGCCAGTCAGAAGATAGTCCCTGGAGTCTCAGGACTCTCAGTTGGAAGACTCAAGCCAGTTAGTAGATAGTCTCCGGACACTGAGTAGGGCGACTCAGGGTTAGTGTAGAAGGCTGAATACTAGTACCTCAGTAGGTGGTCCCTCAGTAGCAGGCAGTGGGTGCGGCAGGCCCTATAGACCTACCCAACACTGAGAGGCCTCCCAGACGCTGGGATGTAACTCACAGCCCCCTCAGCGTCTCACCAGGGTGAGCCATCCTCCAGGGTGGAGGATCTATAAGGTAGCCTGGTTAGCTAGTCTTATTTATAACAGAAATGCCACGTTTCTTACTTTTGCAGGAATTCCTACTTTTTCAGTGGAATTTCTGTTTTAAAATATGTTCCACTTGCTGCAGAAAATTGACCAAAATCACAACATTTTCCCTCCCTTTTCTCGCCCAGGGAGTGGGAGGGAGACCAGGGCTGGTGGTGGTTGTTGATACTAGTGGTCCTGGTCTGTGTCACGTTCCGCCCACCCACCTGTCTGACTCTAGTGTAGTGTGTAATGTGGCAGTCAGTGCTACTTTATCCTACTTCCTCCTCCTCTCCAGCCTCAGATATCAGCAGCGGTGGCCTAAATGGTAGAGTGCTTGACTCATATGCAGTAGGGCGGTGGTTCAAACCCACCGCTGCAGCTGTGGCCTGGTGGGCAGAATGGGTTCCTCGTATGCAGTAGGTCGGTAGTTCAACCCCCACACTGCAACAGTTGCCTAATAATAGAGTGGTTGCCTCGTATGCAGTAGGGCGGTGGTTCAAACCCACCGCTGCAGCTGTGGCCTAGTGGGTAGAGTGTTTGCCTCGTATGCAGCAGGTCGGTGGTTCAAACCCCACAGTGCAGCGGTTGCCTAGTGGGTAGAGCGCTTGACTCATATACAGTAGGGCGGTGGTTCAAACCCACCGCTGCAGCTGTGGCCTGGTGGGCAGAATGGTTTCCTCATATGCAGTAGGGCGGTGGTTCAAACCCCACAGTGCAGCGGTTGCCTAGTAGTAGAATGGTTTCCTCGTATGCAACAGATCAGTAGTTCAAACCCCACACTGCAGCAGTTGTCTAGTGGGTAAACTGGGGCAAGACTAGTGGTAGAGTGTTTGCCTCGTATGCAGTAGGTCAGCTGTTCAAACCCTGACCAGGATGAGTAGAGAGGGTGTTATGTGCACATCGGTAACTGGTTCCATACCTGCCCCCATGGTAAACCCGCCGACTCAGTAGCTACATACACTACCCTGCTACCCTACACATGTAGCACCAGTGACCAGGGCTTAGGGAGGCATTCCTCTAGACCAGCCCTCATCCATGTACCTCATCCCTTTTATAGCAGTAGTCTAGTGGTAGTGTTCGTGTCTCAGATGCAGTAGGTCAGTGGTTCAAACCCCACTGCAACGGTGGCCTAGTGGTAGTGTTCCTGCCTCAGATGCAGGAGGTCGATGGTTCAAACCCCACTGCAGCAATATCCTAGTGGCAGTGTATCAGCTTCACATGCAGTAGGTCGGTGGTTCAAATCCCACTGCAGCGATATCCTAGTGGTAGTGTTCCTGCCTTAAATGCAGTAGGTCAGTGATTCAAACCCAGCCTACACCACACAATGCACTCAGGTAGGTGGATAGCTGTATGTAGATGGGTCTGACACTATTGTCATCAAGTGAGTGGTATACCCCTGTACATACACGGTATGAGTCTACAGCCTGGGCCTCCTACCCCTCCTAGTAACCTGTTGTGTCCAGGTAGGTCTAGTCCATGTTGGGGCTCACAGGGAGAGGGGCCACATCCCCAGCAGCAGCAGCACTTGGCGCTGTCTGTAGTCTCCCCATCAAACAGTCAGCTCTGTAGGCGTCATCCCTAATCCGCAGCCATCCACGTTAATCCTATCACCTCAGGTAGTAGTTGTTAATCCTTAATCTTATCATGTTAATCCTGTTAAGGTAGATCATATGGTTATTCTGGAGACAGATGTGGCAGTGATGTCCCCCAATATAATGTTCCGTCCTGCCTCTAGTATTGAAGCCCCTACCTTAGTAATTAATGCCTTAGTGTATTAGGGCATAGATGAGCCCATGGGTATGTTTACAATGTAGGGCCTATGTCCATCACTTCTCTGTAGGGTTTACATATGTAAGGCCAGTGTAGGGACACCATATTATGTAGTGTGCTCCCCCAATATGATGTCTCTCCAGTGTTACTCCAGTAGTGTTAAAGGTGCTACTGCAGGTACTCCCACTGTCTAATAGGGCAGAGATGATACCCTGGGTATAGGGCAGCAATAGTGTATGTTCTCACAGGGTAAAGATTGTATAATGTATCAGGCGGCTTATAGGGCCCCTATCTACCATATGTAGGTAGTGTGTGCCCTCAGTATAATGTCCACTCCTAACTCCAGTGCTCAAGCAGGGATGATACCCTGGGTATGTACATACAATATAGGTGTATGTTGTTCAGGTGTATAGAAGGTGTACCTACACGCTGTACATGTGTAGGCAGTGCCCTGTAAGGCCCTCCTGTACCAAATGTATATAGTGTGTCCCCCAATATATTATGTCCAGTCCTTACTCCTGTCTTCAGGCAGGGGTGATGCAGGGGTATATACTATAGGTGTATGCTGTGCAGGTGTCTACAAGGTATACCTACAATGTGTCCCTGTGTAGGTGACTACCCTGTAAGGTCCTCCAGTACCATACGTGATGTGTCAGCAGGCAGGTAGGTAGGTAGGGTTGGGGACAGCACTGTAGACAGGACAGCCGCCCGCTGGTCGTGCTGGGTGCTGGCTGATAAATCTCCTCCTGTCCCTCCTAAACCACCACCTCCATCACCACCTGCAGTCTCCACCTCCCTCCTCCAGCCTCTCCCTCCTCCCTCCTGTCTCCTCCCTTCTCCAGGGCGGCTCTCACAGCCTGGGGACGTGTTGGGTGAGGTATGGTGTGTGTGTGTGTGGGGGGGGGGGTGTCCAGGCTGCCCAGGAGGATGTATGGATGCCTTGTATGGGCTGTCTACACCTCTGTCTCTGCGTGTTGTTGTTGTTGGTGGTGGTTGACCTGTAAGGTAGTGTCTTGTTGTGGCCGGTTGTTGACCAGTAGGGTAGTAGTAGTTGGGAGTGGGGCTTGTCGTAATGCTGGGGCCCCAACCCTAAGCGGTAAGCTCCGGTCTCTGTAGTAGTAGTGTCAGCCTTGGTTTTAATGAAGTAGTGAAGGCTCTCCTCCCGTAGCGTGCAGTGTGTGAGGGCGCGCTGCCCGGGGCCGGTGCCGGGCTCTGCTCGCTGCGTCTCCCGGCGCCTGAGGCTGCTGTGCCGGTCGGCGCCCGATGGGAGCGGCCTGGTCTGCCTACTGAGTACTGCCTCTCTGTCTGTGTGTCCGCACTGGGAGCTGGGACTGCTGCTGCTGCTGCTGCTGCTGCTGCTGTTACTGCTGCTGCTGCTGCTGCTGCTGCTGCTGCTGCTGCTGCTGCTGCTGCTGCTGCTGCTGCTGCTGCTGCTGCCGCTGCTACTGCTTTTCCTGCTTCTGCTACCAGTGCTGTTGCTGCTGCTGCTGCTGCTGCTTCTGCTATAAGAGAGTGATCATTGCTAAACAACAAGAGGTGTGTGGGTCGGTGAATTTTCGCGCAAGCAAATCGATTTTTTTTGTCCCCCTCCCCCCAGAGAGGTACCTCAATGTCCCCCCCCCCCTTCCAAGGCGGCTTGAAATTGAGCTCGCCCATCCCCTTTGAACTATCGTAACTCGCAGGCTTTTCTTTTTACTAAAAGAAAAGGGTGACATTTGTTTGGCAATTCCCTCAAGAGGGTTCTAAATTCATTTGCCCCCCCCCCTTCAACCTTAAGGAGACTTCTGCCCCCCCCCCCCCCCACCCAATCCGCAGGGGCGTGGCAAGTAGTTTCAATGTAGGGAGGACTTTGGGGTATGTTGACCCTTTTTTACCCTCTTTTACCTGACCTTTTTGGTTTGACCTTTTTTGGGGTTGGTCAAAAGTGGGGGGGGGGGGGGGGGCCACGTCCCTCCCCCCCCCCCCAAGTTGCCACGCCCCTGATCCACCACCAAATGACCACTCCCTTCCTTCTGCTGCAGCGGGGCAGGGCCCGACCCCAACCCTGTGCAGTCTGTAGGATCTGTAGGACGACTAGGGGACTAGGACTAGCAGGGATGTTTCCTCCTACAGTTGTAGGATTTCCTACACTTTTGAGCAAAAAAAGTTAGCCCTCGTGATTTGTCCAGATCCATTGAGATATTTTTCAGTGGGTGGGGGCTGCGGGGGCTGTTACTCATATTGTCACAGGGTGAGCAGAATATATGACAGACGGCATCAGAATGCACCATTTGGCTTTTAGATTTTTAAATTTTTTCGGGTAGGGGGAGGGCATTCCCAAGCCCCTAACTTTGTCGCTTGTGACTAGCAATATTCCACTTGAGCGCTATATATAGTGTCCTTAAATACCTTATATTGAGACTTCAAAATTCTGCTACAGTTTTACAATTTTCAGATCACATCCCTGACTAGGGCTACACAGAGAAAAGAAACAGCGTCAAAAGGGAGTCCAGCTCGCTTCCACAATAACTCCCCTCTTTAGGGGAGCACAGCCCACCTAAGGGAGCCTAGATGGACCCCTTATGTCAGCAAGGGAGTCTAGGAGACTCCCTTGCTGACTTAAGGGAGTCACCTTGGGGAGTCACATTGCTCACTGGCTCACCTAAGGGAGTCACATAAGGATCTGGACTCCCTTAGAGAGGGGAGTCATTCTGGAGGCAACCTGGACTCCCTTTTGGCTCCGTTTCTTTTCTCTGTGCTGGGAAGCTCTATGTATGAGATAGACCCATGTGGAAAGTGTCTGTGGTTTAGACACCAACTGAGGTAAAGCTGTCTAAACCACACAGGGCTGTGTCTCATGATATGGGGCCAAGTGTGAACGTCTTTGACCGGGTGCCAGCTTTGACCTGGTGCCAGCTTTGACCGGCTTGATAGAAAAGGGTTTATTAAGTGCAGATTAAGATATAAATGGGTTTCTAACTACTAATGTTAAGTGTTGTAACGTCCATAAACCTTTTCAGACAATTTTTATCTTCAAATGCCCTTAATAAACCCTTTTCAATCAAGCCGGTCAAAGCTGGCATCAGGTCAAAGCTGGCACCCGGTCAAAGACGTTCACACTTGGCCCCATCTCATGACACTCAACCAGAGTCTCCCCGCCCCTTCCCCCTCCAGGCCGTCCAGTTTTATTGACTCAGGGTCCATACTCTGCATTCATGCATCATGCCGACCTTAAAGTGATCTCATCAACTACCAAGGGCAATGTCTGATCCTGCAAGGGCCGCATGTTGTTGTGATGTTATTGTATCACAGTCTGTCCTCACGCCCTCAAATTTGGATAATGCAAGGGGTAATTTATGAGGAAGCAAATTATCTGGGGAATAGGGTCAAAATATAGCGGAACATATACACGGGTAAGGCCAGTTGCAGAGCTTGTGTGTGAGGAAGTGAGGGGTTCAATGTAGTGACTGTTCGAGGAAGTATGCTCGATATAATCATGAGGCATGAATGCAGCCTTGGGGAGTAACTCAACAGTGCTGCATTCATGCATCATGCTGACCCTGCAGGTTTGCTACACTCCCAAAGGTTTGAAACCGAGTACCATCGCAAGGGCTGCATTCACGCATCATGACGACAAAGGGTATAACACATTAAAGCACTATACGGCCCTTAACGGGTTAAAAACGGGTTAGCATTGCTATCCTGTTTCCACACAAACTGGGCTGTAAACACGAGTCTCATTGACTTTCATTGGTTGCCTTAAGCAGGGGTTTGTTTCTTCCATGGGGATTGTGGATATAAGTTAACGTTAAGGTAGAAATGCTGCCCCTTTGTTACAATTATAATTGAATTTTACTTGGGAGTATCTATTCCAATTCCGAAACTACAGAGAGTTAGGGGGCGATCGTATTTTAACAACAGGGGTTAAAGGCGCACTGAACCCACGACGTCATTTGCGTACAAAACTCGGCAGGGTTAGGTCCTGGGTTGAGTGCGCCTTTAACTTAATTGGGAATGGGAGCAAAATATCCAAATTATCCACATCATCTCTACCTATGATTATTTTTGTCTTTATTTCTCAATTTTAAGCTCTATTTTGGAAATTACATCATCCAATAATCATTTGGAATAACATCTACATCTGATTAAGTTATAGTAAGGCAAATTCCATCAGCCACAATTGAAGCTGGTTTCATAGTTACGTTACTCATTCATGCACCATGACAATAACGGGCATAATGCATTAACCCTTTAAGGACGGCATAATGCCTTAATGCATCATGCCCTTGGTCATCATGATGCATGAATGCAGCCCTGGCTAGTAACCCACCGAAGCTGAATTCATGCATCAAGCCGACTTTATGAGGTTGAGACACTCAAAGGGTCGGCATGATTCACCAATGCAGCACCGGCGAGTTACTCGTTGGGGCTGCATAGGGGCATCGTGACGACAAATAATGCCCCAATGCATCCTTTAAGGGTTAATGCGGTATGCGGCCAGCACATGGTAACAAACACAAGCTGGGGTTGGTTTTGTTTGCTTGGCTATGTTTGGTCCTTTTGACATGTGTTCGTCAATGAGCCAGGACTGCTGTACATACAATGTCCCCCCCCCCCCCCCACCCCCACCCCCACCCCCGTCTGGGCCCTCGGCTTTCTATGTTATGGTGAAGGCGGTGGTAACTTTTTTTGCAACATATGGAGGGGGGCAGTGGATTTTCACGGGGACGCTTTTTTGTTTTTTTTTTGTATTTTTTTTGGGGGTGGGGGGTCGGGAGTCCGACCCCAAGAGGAGTCCGCATTTTGTTGCCCCCACTCGCCAAATCCACCGAACCTCAGCCCCCTTTTGCTTAAAAATGACCACCCCTAACCTTTCCAATCTTGCCTTCAGTTCTAACATCTAGGGCTCCCTTCTCTGCATGACCAAAAAGCTCCATACCCCCACCCCACACCCCTCCATCCAACGTCCCTCCCACCCGTCCCATGCCCCCCCCCCCCCTCTGGATGGCCTGCCGTCCCCGGCCTCCCTCATGTCCCATTATTTACTAATGGATGACCAATGGTTTACCCAAAGCACAGCCCGGCCTTGGGCCCAATCCCAAACAAAGTGATTAATCCATTGGGAATGCCCCTTTACCTGGTAATATACTTTGTGAACCATCCCATGCTGCTTTGGTGAATTATGTCCTAGGTTATCATGATGCATGAATGCTGCCCTGATCAGTCATTCATTTCAAAGATTCAATCATCCATAGATGCGGTCACTGCTGTATTGGGCAAGCAGCATATAAATATCTGTCCTACTACTGCAAGGCAGACTACCACTATTTGTGGCTGACTCCTTGCCATCTTGAGATATGTCCCAGGCGTCACAGTACACTTGGACATTAAAAAACCCAATCAATCAATCAATCAATCATGATGAGTAACTTATAAATGAGCTACTCATCAGGGCTGCATTCATATATGTGTAAATACAGCACACTGACTCGGGAGCATATCAACCCAGTATCCTGGGGGGGGGGGGCACTCAACCTCAGTTTGGGTACCCACTGCAAAACGGGCCCCGGGAGCTGTGGTGGTGAACCTCCGTAAGATATGAAAAAGGGGGGCTGTCACTAACCAAAAGGCTCTAAAACAGGGGGCTATTGGAAGATGTATGGTAACAAGGCTGCTGTCACAGTCAAGTCTACTTATATGTCATGCCCAGAAAACTGTAATTAGCTTTCCAAAATGTTTATACAACAATATCCTGGCCTAGCAAGAAGCTGTCAGATGACATCTAAGAAAAATGGGGGGCTGTTAATTGATCAAGGGAGAATAAGAGGGCCGTCACATTATGGAATGTGTAGGCTGTAGTTTATGTTTCAGTACCTACCATCAAAGAGCCAGTACCCACCCCGGGCCCAGTATGGTTGTTTTCATGATTGGCACATGGCGAGTAACTCGCGAGGGCTGCATTCATGCATCATGATCATGTACCATAGCAGTCAGGAACAAACACCCTATGCAAATAAAGCTGCAGCTACCCTTTAAGGACACATGTCGCGAAAAGGTGATATTTGTCATCATGATGCACCAATGCAGCCCTGGCGAGTAACTCACCGGGGCTGCATTGGTGCATCATGCCGACCTTTTTTGGGAGTGTCTCAACCCAGCAGGTTGGTCATGATGCTTGAATGCAGCACTGGCAAGTTGCAGGGCTGCATTCAAATGCATTTTGCCGTCCTTAAAGGGTTAATATTGCCGTCTGTTGATGTTGACTCTAAAAATCACATACATCATATAACTGACTGTGGACATCACAGCTAACTCTCTAAGGGCAGCAGAATGCCTAAATGCGTGAACACAGTCCTGGAAAATAACTGTACAGTGCTGCATTCATACATATACCACTAGTTTGACAACACAGTGGAATTCCTTGAAGATAGCACCAACCCCTCTCCACATCACATTGCCCTGCTAATTTGTCAGAGACATTGGCTTAACAGTCCAGCTATGAACTCATTAAGGGATTTTTATGTTAGCCCAGCTAGTCCCAGATTCAGTATATTTATCCCTTTGAGGACGGATGTTGCTAAAATATGACATTTGTCGTCATGATGCACCAGTAACTCGCCGGTGCTGCATTTGTGCATCACGCCTACTCTCCGGGCAGCAGTGTCCCAACCCAATAGGGTCGGCATGATGCTTGAATGCAGCACTGGCCAGTAACTCGCCAGGGCTGCATTCATGCATCATGATGACCAAGGGCATGAGGCATTAAGGCATCATGCCGTCCTTACAGGGTTAATTGACACATGAAACATGGCCAGGTGCTAAAGTGAAAACTAAACACTGACGGCCACAGCTGGCACGCGTCTCTAATATTGACGCACTTTGTGTGGTCAATAATACACGCTATACAACACTAGGAGGGGGGGGGGGCTGTGGTGGGAGGGGGGAGGGGGTATGCTACCAGGGTTCCCATATGTCATGGAAAGTCAGGTCATGGAAAATGAAAATAATCAAATCATTTCCAAAATACAATGGGTCAATACAACACAGGGAGGGGGGGGGGGTGGCTGTGGTGGGGGCGGGGGGTATGATACCAGGGTTCCCACATGTCATGGGAAGTCAAGTCATGGAAAGTGAAAATAACCAAACAATGGGTCAATACCTCTATACAACATAGGGAAGTGGGGGAGGGGGGGCTGTGGTGGGATGGGGGGGGGGGTATGATACCATGGTTCCCACATGTCATGGAAAGTCTGCCCATGTTACCTGAAACAAACCCCTTTTTTTTGTCCTAAGGGTGGGGCAAGTATAGTGTTTGTGGGGGGGGGGTAGTGTCTATGGGTGGTGTGTGGGGGGGGGGAGAGGCGTAGGAAACAAATCTTCAATGGGGGGGCCCAGGGGGGCCCACTCCAACCAACTTTCGATATCAGCCTTTACGAATGATGTATCATATACACACTTGTATATTGTATTGTATAGAAAAGAAGTGTTTGAGCCCCCTTTAGTTCTGATTGGGGGCCCAGGCCCCTCTGTCCCCGCTTTTTTCCGATGTGGGAGAGGTAACGGTTGGAAATTGTGTGAATTTTATTACAGTCTTGACAAATTTTGGGGGGGCCCAAACATAGTCAGGCCCCCCCTCCTTAGTGATGGGGGGGGGGCGGGCCCCCTGCCCCCCCCCTTTTCCTACGCCACTGGGTGGGGGGGGGGGGTGGTAGTGCATGGCGAGTGGTGATGCCTGGTCGTGTAATCAGGCCGTTCTGTACGCTACCATACATGTAACGACCAGCACCACTCTGTAATAGACTCGGTGTCAGTTCTGATCAGGGTAGGATGGCTAACCCCAGGGTCAGCGCACCGAGCGGCTCACCCTGCTGCCTCACCCTGCTCATCCATACTACAAAACTGTCATTACTGTAAACGTATTTTATTTCGCACTGTACATATTTTCGCGGATTTTAAAATCCGCGAAAATATGTACAGAGCGAAAATTTATCTAATATAGCTATATAACTGTAATATTTCAATATCAGCGAATTTAAATCCCAGCGAAATTGTACTTTGAAGGAAATCCGCGAAAATTTGTATCAGCGAAAATATGTACGTTTACAGTATAAGGCCACTCAAAAAAAAAGTGGTTTCTCATCACCAAGGTGTGAAAAATGTGACAAGGGAGGCTTTTTTAACCCTTTTTTTTTGATCGGGGGCTGAAATATATACGTTTTTCGTGACCAAAGTTCACATTTTAGCAGTTAAGAATTTATGGAAAGTAGGGAAAATGAAAGTTATTACTATCCCACTGCATTAGAGACAGTAATAGCTTTGATTTGATACCAAATATCCCAATATTTGTCCATTTTTATCATATTTTTCATCAAAAATTAGCAAAAAGAAAAAAAAAGTTTTTCTCAAAAGCTGATTTTTGTGATGCGCCCGGTGATGAGAAACCATTTAATTTTTTTGAGTGGCCTAAGCAGAATTTGATTTGTCATTTTCATGATGAGCGAACCAGCGATCGTGGGTCAATTGTCATGGCTACATTCATGACAACAAATGGACAACCATGCGGATAAATTTACCGCTGGCATTATAGTAAATCCCATGTCATGTCTTATAGTAACGGTTGTGTTTGTGTTTATTTCCAGGTAAGAGGCAACTTGTCAGCACTAATGCTGTAGGGTGAGTGTACGTCCTGGCTACCCTCAGCCTCACCACCTACCACAGGTAAGGAAACCTGAAAAATATAAATGGACCCCAAATTAACTCCTAACCCATCTTTTATTGAACGCTTCACTACTGGAAATGTACTAATTACCCTACTGTAGGTTTGGGAAGGTCAAGGAATTACCTTCAGTTCTGTGGGTTTTCTGTAGTATCCCTTTAAGGACTACATGTTGCTAAAAGGTGAATTTGTCTTCATGATACACAAATGCAGCCCAGGTGAGTAACTCACCGGTACTGCATTTGGTGCAACATGCTGATCCTTCAGGAGCATATCAATCCCGAAGGGGTCGGCATGATGCATGAATGCAGCACTGGCGATTCACCAGCGCTGCATTCATGCATCATGATGACCAGCGACATGATGCATTAATGCATTATGTCGTCCTTACAGGGTTAAGACAGTCGCCTGCTGTACGAAACACATCAGTCGATACAAAATCTTTTTCAGCATATAGGACATTCGGTCCTGCAGATTTTGTTGTTGTTGCAGGCCCGGCTTAATTTTTGCAGGGCCCCGATATCAGAGTACAAGTGTTTGTACTGATAATTACATTGAATATGGTTCCCCTGTATGTTACGATTATATAAACCATTTTAATATGTAAAATAACTGAAGAAAATATTCAGAAATTATACTAGCTTTCTGTTTATGATGTAGAACTTTAATAATGGTCCAATTCACTAGACGTAAAAACTAGAACATAGGCGAGAACCTCTAGATTACAGCCAGCCATTTTTGGCCGGCACTAGCCACCTGTCTGACTTGATAGCCCCATCCCATGCAAATTATCTAAAATATCGCCTGGGAACAGGTTTTGACTACTTCTTAAATTTTTCTCCAAAAGTCCCATGAGAGTATTAAAGCAATATGTGCCCCTTAATGCTCTAAGGACGGATGTCGCTAAAAGATTACATTTTCGTCCAGATGCACCAATGCAGGCCTGGCGAGTGACTCGCCACTGCTGCACTCAAGCATCATGCCAACCCTATGGGATTGAGACACTCCCAGAGGGTCGGCATGATGCATCAATACAGCCCCCGCGAGTTACTCGCCGGGGCTGCATTGGTGCATCATGATGACAAATGTCATCTTTTAGCGACATCCGTCCTTATAGGGTTACAGGGGTATGCAGCTGTCACCCTTGGGGCTGAGGACGTTATTGCCTTAAAGAGGCTTGTATTTGTACAAAGGGCCGTGTATTTAGGCGGGAACTCAGCTGGAAGATGGGACGCTGTGGTGCAGGTTTTTCGGCTGCAGGAATATAGGCTCTTTTATTAAGGCCATATGGTGTATTGTACCACAGTAGCTGCAAATCAGTACCTCTGATACTAGTACAATCTCATACTCTCTCTCCCCAGGGAGGGGGGGGGGGATTTTACCGGGATGTGTGGTCATGGGTCTAAAAACCTGACCCATATAGGTGTAAGCCGATACCCGCTAACCGTGACCAGAAAAATGACCCATATTGAAAAAGATTATTCAAAGGGTATACCACTATGCATATTGGTGCTTGATAAAATAACCAATAAGGATCTTTAATGATGAACGAATATGCATTGCTCCTCACATTTATCCTCAGGTAACTCATGTAATTATACCTATCTTTCCCAATCCATGCACCATGGAAAGAAGTATGGTTACAATTTGTTGCCAAACCCCCTTGCCTATAAATATCATTTGTGTTATTCTCTAACTTTTATTCAATTTCTTAAATTAGATTAGATTTTTATTTTATTTTTACACTGTTCTGCGCCCATACTGTAGTGTATACACTGACGGAAGGAGGTAGATTTTAGCCACTTGAACTCAGCCGCCACATTTACAGTAGATTAACCCTTTAATGCATCATGCCATGGTCGTCATGATGCATGAATGCAGCCCTGGTGAGTAACCAACCAGTGCTGCATTCAAGCATCATGCTGACACCACAGGTTTAATACACTCAGCATGATGCACCGATGCAACACTGGCGAGTAACTCTCCATGGCTGCATTGCGACATGATGACAACAAATTCAGCTTTTAGCGACATGCCTTCCTTGAAGGGTTGGCGTGGCGGTGAGAGAGGAGGGAGTGGGACCCTGGATACCTAGGTGCACCTCTAACACACTAATTGCAGCTACTGTAAACCAAGCCGGCCCCTCAATGATTTACTCACCACCTAAACCTTTAAGGCCCAGATCTCGGTACCCCTCCAGCGACAGTCAGAGTGGAGCCGGGACAGGTGCTCAGCCCTATTTATAAGGGCGCTGGGGGTTTAAGGAACACATACTGCTTTACTGTGTTCTGTCCTAAGTCGCCATTGATGCAGAAATGCAGCTAAGGCGAGTAACTCATGCATTCAAGCATCATGCCGACCCTCCGGTCACTTGACGACATAACGACTCGAGTTAACATCATCCCTATTGGATCGGCACGATGCTTGAAAGCACACTTGCAAGTTACTCGCCAGTGCTGTATTCCAGATTTGCATCATCCCTGTAGGGTTCTTATGGTGCTTGAATGCAGCACTGGTGAGTTACTCGCCAGGGCTGCATTCATAATGCATCATGATGACAAAAGGCATAGTATATGCACTATGCATACTTTAAAGGGTTAGCTTTAGGGAGCTTTTGGCAAGGATTTGGGTCAGGTCTTAGATTTACCGGGGAAGCTAAATTTATAAAGCTGTTCCAGCTTACCACCTTGTACATGGTAATGATGTCTCGTCTCCCCCGTAATCTATGTCAGCCTCCCTTAGTTCTTATATTATTTTTAGTTTCCAGTAGACGGCGCCCCAGCCTAATTAGTGTGCACCACCTTATAATATAAGTAGATACCCCCTTTCAATGGCTAGCTTTCAAACTAAGTATAACCCAAAACATACCACTTCCTAAACCCAATTAAAGATAGGTTAGGAGTTAATTTGGGGTTAATTTCATTTTTTCATTTTTCAACGTATTCATGTTCATAATGTCCATATACATATTTTAAAATAATTCTGATACATATAAATTCATAAACCGTAGAGCAAATCATGGCAGAATAGGTAAGGGGACCAGACTTGAAAGAGGCCCCCTGACCTGGTTTTCTCTATATTTTATGCATTTGCACGTGTCAGAATTATTACAAAAGCTACACACATATTTATATCGACATTATGAACACAAATACGTTGAAAACCTGAAAAATAAAAATCGACCCCAAATTAACTCCTAACCCATCTTTTATTAAACTCTTCTCTACTGGCAATGTACTAATTACCCTACTGTAGGGAGGCTGGTTAGGGAAGGTCAAGGAATCACCTTCAATTCTGTGGGAATGCCGCACTGTATTCTGTATCTCCCTGCTTTAACCCTTTAAGGATGACATGTTCCTAAAAGGTGAATTTGTCTTCATGATACACAAACGCAGCCCTGGCGAGTAACACACGGTTGCTGCATTGGTGCAAGATGCTGATCCATCAGGAGTGTATCAATCCCAAAGGGCCGGCATGATGCTTGAATGCAGCACTGGCGATTTACTCACCAGGGCTGCATTCATGCATCATGACGACCAGCAGCATGATGCATTAATGCATTATGTCGTCCTTACAGGGTTAAGACAGCCGACTGCTGTACGATGGGCCCCTAATGGCGGACAGTCTACTGCATGGGGAGCTACTCAAGGTTGACCCAATTAACTAATTAGCCTCAAGGATGACCTAATTAGCTACAAGCCTATCCTAATTACCCTCATCAGCAGTATGGTAACCAGCGCAGGGGGTTACACCCGGGGGGGGGGGGGCACTTGATATTTTTTTAGGTTTAGGAAAATCTAATGAAAAAATAGCTCTCGTGTATCTGGTGGAAACAGGGATATTCTAGCAAAACACAGGGAAATTTTGGGAAATCCTGCCACTCGCAAAAATATGTACAGCATGAAATAGTAGAATATGTTTATAGTACACAAAATATTTTGAGAGACCTTCCCCCTGTGGGGGTGGGGGGGATTAGAGCAGCCTATTTACTAACTAGGGCCCAGCGCATAGATAGGTTTGCGCCCATGCTTATATCATAAGTGCAGGGAGCGCCGAGCGAGAGCGGGTTGTAGCAGTTACTGGGTATTACATAAACTGGTCACCGTGTACACAGAGATAACTCCCTCATGTGGAGGTAATGCCATGGTAATACTGACATGGTAATACTGACATGGTAATACTGACATGGTAATACTGACACGGTAATACTGACACGGTAATACTGACATGGTAATACTGACATGGTAATACTGACATGGTAATACTGACATGGTAATACTGACATGGTAATACTGACATGGTAATACTGACATGGTAATACTGACATGGTAATACTGACATGGTAATACTGACATGGGTTCCTGCCCTATCCTCGATGTCTCTGTGATACCATCTCTCATGGGTTCCACTGTCGGGTAGGGAGGAGGGGGGTGTGTATTCCCTCCAGTGCAGGGAGATGTCAGGGAATTTCAAATTTTTCGGATTTGGTAGCTATCACCACAATGACCTTGCACTTGGATTTTGCTGGGTTTGGGCAATCCCTGCTTGTAGTTTGGAACCAGTGAACAGCGACGTGAATGTATGATGGGAGTTCTCCCATCATACTTTCTGGTTCCAGTTCTGGTTCCTGTTCGCTGGTTCCAAGCTAACTGCAGGGACAGCCTAAACCAAGCTAAAACTCAAGTTCAAGGTCACAGTGGTGTTTACAAGTGAAGTGGCTATCCCAGGTTAGTCATAGAGACATTGGTCAGGCATGCGCTATTCAAAAATGACTGAGGCATAACAATGTATGACTAATGCCTTACTCAAAAGGACTTAGCCTAAAACTCATTGAAATGACCAACCTGACAATATTAACTAACCTAGGTTGGTCATATAGGGAACCAAAACATGACTAACATGGTCTGACTGAGACATTGTTCGTATAGGGAGCCAAAGAATAACAGTGCGGTGCAGGTTGTTGACAATGACAGGAGAGCAGACAGAGCGGGGAGACAGGGACGGGTACACTGAAAAAGTAAACTTGTCTCCAGACTCGTCAAAGTGACTATCATAGAATAAACGAGTCAAAAGTTGTCTAACCTATTAGGATACCATCCCACAAATATAATCTGGAGCTGGCAAATGTTGGGTTTTGGGCTGGCACATGCCAAGTGGGTCTTCTATCTCCAGCTAGAAGACCCGCTTCCTTGTCACTTAGACAAGTTTTTGACTCGTTTATTTTATGACCGTCACTTGGAAGAGTCTGGAGACAAGTTCACTTTTTGAGTGTATCGCATTTACCCGTGTATTCGCCCTGGCCTATACAAGTACTAAGTGGTAAACTGACCAGGATTATACACGGGGCAGGCTTATACTCGGGGCAGGCTTATATTCCTTAAGCTGTAGAAACACTATGATACCTTCTTACAATTTTCAGAATTACCTACTTTTCCGGCACATTTACTGCAACATTTCCAATTTTCTTACCGATTTAAGCTATATTTCTCTTTGAAATGGCTAGGCATATGAATGGAGTAAATTGGGGTCACATGGCCGAAAAATGTAAATACTCCCAAGTAGAAGTGGAGTTATGGCCTGAAATTTTTATTGAGTATATATAGCACCCCTGGGCATATAATCGGTGACGGCTTATACAACACTAAGTCACTTTTTGCCCAGGCTTATACACGGGAAATACAGTATTTACCCCGAGTCTGAGTACTAGAAGGTCACCGACCACCTGTACTAACCCTATAAGGGCCAAGCAGTGCTTAAATGCACCACCAGGGTTCCCAGGGATTTCTGGGTATAAAGTGGGAAATTAGTACAGTTTTAGTGTATTAAACTTGTCAGTTGAAAGAATTATTTGTCAGGTAGAATTCAGTTAAATGTCAGTTAAAGATGTGACTGCAAAATTATGGGAACCCTGAATTCAATCCCTTGGTCATCATGATGCATAGATGCAGCCCTGGCGATTAACTTGCCAGTGCTGCATTCAAGCAGAATGCCAACCCTATTGGCATGATGCGCTTGAATGCAGCAATGATGCAGCAATGCAGCATTGGTGTCTGCCAGTACCCATTTGTTCCTGCGACATGCCGTCCTTAGCGGGTTAATGGGCATGTAATAAATAAAACATCAGCTCCATGCTGTGCCAGACGGGTGTGACTGCCGCTCTAACGGAGCCGCCATTTTGTAACAACACGGGGGTGTTCGAGGAATTTTGCACAGACTTGCAAAAAAAATCCAGTTTTCCTGTTTCCCTCCTCCAAGACAGTAAAAATCTACAGCGGCTGACCTCTTTTAGCTATAGTTATGCTTCAGCTTTTTTGCTTAAATAAAGAGGGGTGAATTTTCTTTGGTCTGCCCCTCTAGAGGGGTCCACTATTTTCTGTCCTCTTCAAGGGACCAATTTTTTTGGTCCCCCCTGTTGTTAAAAAATACCCACTACCTAAGGGAGTGGTCAATTTTTCGCAGGATTTTTAGCATGAGCGGGTCAAACCTTTTTTTTTGTCCTCCCCAGGCCAGTTGAAATTGAGTGCGGCCGACCCCTTTGTTCCCCCCCACGAGGGGTCCTAATCCCCCCCCCCCCTTCACGGGCTCCAAATTTCTTTGGCCCCCCCGGGCCCCCAAATCCACCACCCCCCCCTGTTTTAAAAAAGTGACCCCTTCCTAAGTACAGGGTGTGGTCTCACGACACGCCACACTCTACTCCCCTCCAGGCACCAACCCTGATACCGCACTCCTCCATCAGGCCCACACCATCCGGGTTATAGAAAACTGACGTCCCTGGTAGTATGTGATCCGTTTGAGCCTGTTATCTGCCTATACCTCACACGAAAGTCTGTGGGCAGAACGGATATGAGGCCTAAAAAAAAGGTTTGTTTCAGGTAACATGGCAAGGAGATGTAGGGTCGGTAGGTCGGATTTTTTTCTTTTTTTAAACTTTTTTTTTTAACATGAAAGTACTAACCGGCCTCTTCAAAAAACCCAAAATTTACCAAAAGAGGGTAAAAATACAAAATTTCTTTTTCAAAATTGCATAAAAAAACGTAGGGTCGGCCCTGTTTTGATATGGTCGGTTGGGTTACCTGAAACAAACCTATTTTTTTTGGCCTAAGAGAAACCAGAATTATAGCTAGAGTAAATTTAAAGACATCATGTAGAGGGCAGGATACCATCAGGCTTCATGTGTCCCCCCCCCAAAAAAAATTAAATTAAATTAAATTAAATTTAAAAAATGCAAAAAAAAAACTTCTCCCTTTCCTTCACGTGCCCCAACAGCACCACCTGTTAGAAGTACCACGGTCAGAGTAGAGCCGTCTATAGTTAAGACTGGAGAATTTGGCGAAGCCGCCAAAGAGAGAGTTAATTGATAAAACTCCAGCGGGTTATTAGCAAATGTAATTCTCACAGAGGATAGCAATTGTTTATGTCAGTTGGTCGATTTTCACTCCTCCAGGGTGATCTGTTTAACATAGATGCCCCATAATTGACTTTTAACCCAGCCATAAACAGCCGCAAACCCGATGATGTGTGCAAGTGTTAAGGTCAGGGGAAGGTGAGTTGCTCTTAAAGACACTTTAAATGGGTTGTTCAAATGTGGTGAGTTGATGGTATCTGATGTTAATGAGATAGCACCTGTAATTAAGGATTACGACTAGAGGGGGGGGGGCCTTGATGGGGGGGGGGGGGGTCCCCATGTCCCATGTCGATCTTAAGAAATGCTCATGTCGCCATGTCGAATTGAAGGGTCTAGGACCATAGAGGGAGTTTCGCCAAATTCTCGGGTCTTGACTATATATATACAGCGTGTTGAGCAGGCTGCGTCTGTCAGGTCTGCAGTAACTCCATGCTGGCTGCTGATTGGTGCAGCCTGGTTACCACACAGTACAGCGTCCGTCTCCATGGTTACAGTCTCCCACCACCCACCACTTCTACCAGCCCTCTCACTAAGGCCCTGGGTTATATGATTGGTCGATTTGATACTTAATCTAATCTGCCAGACATTGTCTTTAACTATAGAAATAAATGGGTGTTAAATCATTTTGAAAACGTCAGTAGAATTCTAACCACCGCTACGAAATGACTTTTGAGAAATCTTTTGTGATAGAAGGCCTGAAAGATGGGATTTTCTGTGGAAGAATGACAGAAAAGGGGTACCACTTTACTGCTCTCCCATCTACCAGCATCCCTGACCAAAAATAGTTCCTTGAAAAATCCTCAATTATTACCAGAAGAATTCGCCATTATGTCTGTAACTTACAAAATCTCTTGTTTAGGTCTTCATCCACATATTTAAATTGATTTGTTCATAAAAAAGATGTTTCAATGCGTATTGCGTAGGGGGCATTTTTGACCCGTTGGCTTGTGCATCGTTGGGTTGGTGCAGAGAGTGATGCGGTACGGAGCGAAATATCTGCCAAACGTAGACTGCAGCTACCCAGCAGTCTTTGCAAAAACATGCAGGACAGTGGCAATGTCCTTCTAAAATGCCACAGGTCCAGCAGATTTACAAGTGTAGCAGGACCGAATGTCCGGTTGCATGTTGGGCTTTTCTGAGCTAGAAGAATTCAGTTGGGATTCTAAAGCTGAAATATGTATGTCAATATAATGTGGAAAACTATCTATCTATCCTGATTTTCTTCTGTACATAGAATGCAGAAATCATCACATATGTGGCGATCCGGTCCTCCAAAAATATAGCCGGTCCTTCATCATTGAAAATGTGCAGGACCGAATGTCCTGTGGGATGAAAAAGTTTTCGCAAAGACTGTACCCAGTGATATCTCCTCCTCCCCCTCCTCCGTGTGACTGTCTGAGTGTCTGGTCTGTGAACAGCACTACTAGCTGTGGGCTTGCACTCCTAACCCTTTTACCCTTAACCCTTTAAGGACAGCATGATACCTTAATGCATCATGCCCTTGGTCGTCATGATGCATGAATGCAGTCCTGGCGAGTAACTCACCAGGACTACATTTATGATGCCCCTATGTGGTTGATATACTCCCGATGCATGATGCACCAATGCAGCTCTGGCGAGATACTCGTCGGGGCTGCAATGGTGCATCATGACGACGAATTATCTTTTAGTGACATATTAACATGAGGAACATATTGATATGAAAAGTCCTGCACAGTGTAATACAGCACTGCCAAGTTACTCGCCAGGGCTTCATTCGCGCATCATGAAGACAAAGGATATAATGCATTAAAGCACTATGTGGCCCTTCAAGGGCTAAAGGGCTTGAGCCTTGACTACTCTAGAATGGGGCTGGATGGCTAAATTCGACATGGCCATTTCTTAAAATCGACATTTGACATGGAGGTTAGTGACATGCGGGAACAAATAAGTGACATAACATGGGTGATTTCTTAAATTCAACATTTATTCGGCAGGTTCATAAAGGTGACATGGGACATGAGGATTTAAGTGACAGGGGACATGGCCGTTTCTTAAATTCAATATGCGACATGGGGACGCCCCCATCTAGACCCCCTCTAGAGGCGCTACAGCCGTTCTCCACCCCCAGACTTTGATCCTACGTCTCGACCTTATCTCAGCTGACCTTTCACCTGACCCTTAAAAGCCCGCATTGTGCTTTAATGCATCATTTCTTCTCTGATCATGATGCACTCATTCATGCAGTCCTGACCAGGTCATTCATGCATCATGCAGACCCTACAGGCTTGATACATCGCCAAAGGGTCCTCATGATGCATGATTGCTTCCCAAGGTAGCAAAGGCAGCATTCATGCATCATGCCAACAAAGGACATGCCAATAGCCCTTTAATAAAGCAGTATGCAGTCCTTAAGGGGTTGGCCCTGGTCTGATACAGATCCCTTTACCCGAGGTCCCACAGGAGGAGAGAGAAGCAACGTCAGATGACATCAGGGTCGGTATAAGGGCAGACCGGGCCAACCTGCGGTCAGCGCCATTTCCCTAAGCGCCCGGGGACTCGTTCCAAGAGATTAATTCTAGATTGGTAATATTAAACAATACACAATGTCCCTGAGCATGACTTTGCTCCCTGTTCTCTGGTTGCTATGGTTACAATACTGTAAGATGGGTCCTTTCTGTAGTCTAGACTGGAGGCCAGATGGACCCAGACTGGTTGTCCCTTGTAGTTATGGTTCATGCATGCAGCCCTGCTGGGGGTTGGGACCTCGCTCAGAGGTAGAGCATTCATCTGGCACTCACAAGATTGTGGGTTCAAGGCTCAGCAGCACCCTGCTGTATGGGCTGCGACCTCCGTCTGCTGTGGTAGACATACAGGCCTGTCCATCTCACACTGTGCCTATGTAGTGTGGGATGTAAAAGAACCATTGTCTCGGTAAAAGTGTAGGGGCATGCTTTTACCTTCAGTCATTCATAGATTTCATCATCATCACGGCCCTTGAAATGACCTCAGCTGTTAATTAGGGCGTAAAGCAACCCAACAACCAACCAACCATCCAGCCCTGCTATACCTTGTCTGGGAGGACCTGCCGGGCTCCCTAACTGTGAGGGCATTAGGACCTTTATTAGTGGTAATATTAACACCTACAGGAGGAAGCCAGCCTCTTCCCTTTGGTGGTGTCATTATAGGGCATTTGGGACAGGAGGGAGTGCTTTCATTTTGACCCATTGGCACACACACTGCTGGATTGGCATAGAGGCTGATAGTGGAGGTCCAAACGGAATATATACCGAACGTAGAGTGTCAGATGCCTACACCCAGTGACCGGACTCCAGTCCTTGTATCCCCCGGGGAGGCAGAGGAAGCGGTGGGTCTGAAGAACGGGAGATACCTCACTGATTGTGGCTTCAGGACAGAAAGGGGCGTGAGGTTGTGGCTTCCCATTCCAAATAGTGAATAACTTACGAATACAATTGTCCTTCTTTGCATGGAAGTGAAGTAAAAGGCAATTGCCCCCAAAAAAGAAGTTATCTGGAGGATTTGGTGAAGCCACATATTTAAATTTCCTGCGCTCAACTTTATGACCTCCAGCCTTCTCTGTGTGTCATAAATGACCATGCCAAGCTCCAGGGTTAACTCTTCAGAAGTAGGATATCAATATGGGTTTAATGCACCTTAAAGGGGTTGTAAGAAGATGGTATCTAATGCTAATGTATTAGTACT
This sequence comes from Harmothoe impar, assembly GCA_947462335.1. Classification (NCBI taxonomy): domain Eukaryota; kingdom Metazoa; phylum Annelida; class Polychaeta; order Phyllodocida; family Polynoidae; genus Harmothoe; species Harmothoe impar. The sequence continues at coordinate 12,912,720 of OX381710.1, forward strand.
TATTAGGGGGCAGGGGTCATTACTACCTGGCCACCAAACCATCTAGCAGACTGTCTAGTCTTGATTAGGGTAGATTCATGTTGAGTCGTACACATACCTTGGTACGGACACTTGAATTTGTGTTTATTCTAGCATGCCAGCTTCTTATTTGTGAATAATTGTTAAGCTTATGTGTCATTCTTTATAACAAAGAACCAATATAGAATACCTATAGATTCTATATTGATAACTATCAATATCAGTCTCGGGGTATGTGACCAAATAATGGTCAGTCTACTCTATATGTCCTGTCTGAAGTGACAATACCCAATGTTATGCTATTCACAAGCTATTGACCCGTGAGTCACACACGCCTTTCACAAGAAATGACTAGCCGATGCTCCAATCAGGTCCGCCTGACCTCTTCTCTGGTTTGGAGAAAGGGCCGTAGCACATTATGGTAATGAGATGCAATGACCTGCTCGTCTCACTATGACCCCTAGAGAGGTCACACCTTTGAGAAGAAGATGCAAAGTAGTACCAGCTAACACTTGTGTGCTGGCTGCACTATTCTATGTGTCCCTGGGGAGAGAAACCCTATCTGTATCCATGTTTTAACCCTTTGAGCACAGCATGTTGCTTTACATTTGAGGTCTTGGTGTACCAATGCAAGCCCATAGAAGCTTGGGGCATCATGCCAACTTTTGCCTGGTTGCAAAAGAGGAACTCTCAAGAAACAGTTCCTATCCATATACACATGAGAGACAAGATAGTGGGGCAAGATGGCTGTCTACAGCGGATGAGACAAGATGGCTGCCTACAGTTGGTGAGACAAGATGGCTGCCTACAGACAGTGAGACAAGATGGCCGCCTACAGCTTGTGAGACAAGATGGCCGCCTACAGACAGTGAGACAAGATGGCCGCCTACAGTGGCTGAGACAAGATGGCCGCCAACAGATGGTGAGACAAGATGGCCGCCTACAGAGGGTGAGACAAGATGGCCACCGACAGCAGGTGAGACAAGATGGCCGCCAACAGACAATGAGACAAGATGGCCACCGACAGCAGGTGAGACAAGATGGCCGCCTACAGCGGGCGAGACAAGATGGCCGCCTACGGCAGGTGATACAAGATGGCCGCCTACAGAGGGTGAGACAAGATGGCTGCCTACAGAGGGTGAAACAAGATGGCCGCCTTCAGAGGGTGAGACAAGATGGCTACCTACAGAGGGTGAGACAGGATGGCTGCCTACAGAGGGTGAGACAAGATGGCCGCCTACAGTTGGTGAGACAAGATGGCCGCCTACAGTTGGTGAGACAAGATGGCCGCCTACAGCATGTGAGTCAAGATGGCCGCCTACAGCAGGTGAGACAAGATGGCCGCCTACAGCGGGCGAGACGGTCAGCATTACCATAGTTACACCGGTAGCTCACCCAATCAGGAGCTGACCTTGTGTATCTGTATGCAGGTATCAGTGTAAGAGGATTAAGGTGGATCACCGTGGGGATTATGCCGTCATGATGCGGCTTAAGCAGCTGACCCTGCAGCTTACACCCCATTAGTACAGCGGTCTAAAGGTCATGTAATGTGTCCTACTTTGTCACCCCCAGGTCTCTCTACAAGCCATCTGGGCACAGAGGGAGAGGTATGGGATGTATAGGCCTATAGTGTCCTAGTATGTCACCCTGCCCCCAACCCCCAGGCCTCCCGCCCTCTCTATAAGCCAGACTCAGCAGCACCCTGCTGCTTGGGCCGCAACCTCCCCCCTGCTGTGGTAGACATACAGCATATTAAAGGCCTGTCCATCTCACTGTGCCTATGTAGTTTGGGATGTAAAAGAACCATTGCCTCAGTAAAAGTGTAGGGACGTGCTTTCTACCTTCAGTCACCTCATCGATTTGATTACCATCACTGCCCTTGAAATGACCTCAGCTGTTGATTAGGGCGTAAAGCAACCCAACAACCAACCAACTATAAGCCAGAGATACACTGGTATTCTGACCACAGTCATCACTGGCTCAGTCACTATAGACTATGGTGATGAACCTAGCTAGTCATTGTGTGGCTCCCTATAGGGCCAACTTTGGTCAGTTCTGACCCACCCATCTATAATCTTTCCATTTCCATGAGTATTAGGCGAGGTCTTTTTGAGTAAGGCATTCGTCTTATTTCGTTTTGCCTCAAGTCAATTTTGAATATCAGTTGGTCAGTACTGACCAAGGCCCCTATGACAAACCTGGTATAGCCACCACAGAGCTCAGTGCATTTAGATTAACAGTATCTGTAGAGGTGTCGGAGGTATAAAGAGGAGGACCAAAGACAATGATATTCAGTGATATATAGACAAAGGCCCTTGGCAGGAGGATATTTTGGTATCGTTCCCTACGAGGTGGGGCTGGGGCCATATCCCATGAAGCCGCAGGCTGAGTCGGATACAGCCCCAGCCCCACCAAGGGGGGAACAATACTAAAAATCCTCTGGCTATGGGCTTTTGCCTTTATTTTATGGTTTCTACTCTTTAAAATATGTTTAATTGCATATAAATGACCATAATAAGTTGAACGATGATGACGTCACAGCCCATGGGAAACGGGAACACCGTATCCCATAGGTGGCATGGGATACAGGATTTCATAGTGGTCATCGTATCCACCATGAAATAAAGACAATAACCTGATAGATTGACAATTTGCTGCCAGGAATGTACCTTAAGCACATGGGCATACAGAGAGGTTGCTTCCCTCAGCTAGATTGTCAAATGGACAGATGTAGCATGTAGGCCCTGGTGCTAGTTTACTCCTGCTGATCCTCACTTCCTGGAAATAACCCATACATTAGGGCATCATTCAGCTTCCAATGCCGTAACAGCCACATCATAGCACTTTAATTTGCTAAGAGGTTGGGTGCCTTGATGCATGAATCTAGCCTTAGGGAGTAACCCACGGCCCTGCATTCATGCAGCGTGCCGATCCTATGGCGTTGAAGCATTCCGGCAGGGTCATCATGATGCATCAATGCAGCGCTGCATTCATGCATCATGATGACAAATGGCATACCACATTAGCACTCAGCGTCCCTGACAGTGCTAACGCCGCACCGACCCAGTCCCCAGGCGCTCTGTAGGCGCAGAGCCCCACGTAATAACGGGTAGGGTTTCCTGCACCTCCAGACAAGGAAATGACTGCACGAGTCTACTTCCTCTACTCACCCCTGCAGCTCCCCTCAAGCTGAGACTACTGCTGCTGCTGCTGCTGTTACTGTTACTGCTGCTGCTGTTACTGCTGTTGTTGCTGTTACTACTGGTGTTGTTACTGCTGCTGCTGTTACTGCTGCTGCTGTTACTGCTGCTGCTGTTACTGCTGCTGCTGTTACTGCTGTTGTTGCTGCTGTTACTGCTGCTGCTGTTACTGCTGCTGCTGTTACTGCTGCTGTTGTTGCTGCTGCTGTTGTTGCTGCTGTTGCTGCTGCTGTTACTGCTGCTGCTGTTACTGCTGCTGCTGTTACTGCTGCTGCTGTTGTTGCTGTTACTGCTGCTGCTGTTACTGCTGCTGTTGTTGCTGCTGTTACTGCTGCTGCTGTTACTGCTGCTGCTGTTACTGCTGCTGCTGTTACTGCTGCTGCTGTTACTGCTGCTGCTGTTGTTGCTGTTACTGCTGCTGTTATTGCTGTTGCTGCTGCTGTTGCTGCTGCTGTTACTGCAGTTGTTACTGTTACTGCTACTGCTGCTTTTACTGCTACTACTGCTGCTATTACCGCTGCTGATGTCACTACAGCCAATGTGGCCTGTGTAATGAGATCTTACACAGGCCAATTGACTTCTACACAGGTCAAAATGTATTGAGAAATTTAATTATGAATAATAATGAATAATGGTTCCATGACCATAACGTTGCTTCTAATAGGACTATCTGAAAAATTCTTTCACCATTGAAACCATTGTGGCCGATGTGTAAAGGGCTTACATCAGCCATTACGATTCTACATCGGCAAAAGCCGATTTGCCAATGTCATTTTGGCAACACTGCAGACAGCCAGAGACTGTGTTAAGCATAGATCCCTCTACGAGGGGCCTATGGCATTTAGACACCGACCGTAGGGAGGCTGTCTAAATGACAAATTCCCCGGGTTAATGGGATCTATCCGACTTAGAACCTGGTATTTAATTGCTCTTTTATTATCTTTTAATTACCCTACATGAAAGGCTGAATACTGCGGGGCCTATGTCTACTTCCTTGAAATAACCCATATATACATATTCACAAAGGCATACAGAGAGGTTGCATCCTAGTGCTAGTTTACTCCTGCTGATCCCCACTTCCTGGAAATAACCCATACATTTGGGCATCATTCAGCCTCCAATGCTGTAAGGGCCTCATCATAGCGCTGTAACGTACTAAGCGGTTGGTTAGCATGATGCAAGAATACACCCTTGTCTTCATGAGGCGCCAATGCCACCCCGGTGAGTTACTGACCGGTGCTGCGTTGGTGCATCATGCCAACTCTTCAGGAGTGTCTGGACCCCGGAGGGTCGGCATGATGCTTGAATGCAGCCCTGGCGAGTTACTCACCAGGCCTGCATTCATGCATCATGTCGACCAATGGCATGATGCATTAAATGCATCATGCCATTCCTAAAGGGTTAAAGCTGAGCTGTGATTAGAGCTGAATATTGGCCGTAATTAAAGACTCATTAATGCAGATGAGTCCTGGCCAAGGTTACAGGAAGGTCAAGGTTACACCAAGGTCACTGATGAAGCCGTCATACCCACCGTCACTCAGACGCTGTGTGAAACTATTTGACACGTAAAGTTAGTTTCTATGTATTTTGCACACAATGCACTGAGTGAATTGTCAAGAACGTATTTCTACTAGGGTAAAGGCACCCGTTTCGGACGCTCCCGGGTAATGAATAGGTGACCATCATTCCTTGATCAAATTAACCCATTTAATGGACACAAAATATTATATGGGTCACACTGTTGTATACTTTAGATCTAGCAGATTCTATCCCTGAAGGATTTGCATAAAATTGAATCCTTAAAGTATTCATAAATCCACATCAAATATGGTACTCTCAAAAGACTAAACTGTACCTAAAGTCGGACACCTCATGCTAAATATGACCCTAGAGTCGGACACTTGGTATATTCATTGGTTTAATTGCTTTAGTTTGTTGCATATGGAATAATCTTGGAACGAGGTGTAGACCCTATATATAGACCACATGTAAAGCCCCCTTCACTTACAATCACATTCTCAATTCCAAATGGAAAATGACTAATGTCTTGGTCAACATAAATAAGCCCGGGTCCACACAACTATACAAACCATACCATGCCTATCGTTCCTAGAAATAAAAAGACTATGTTGGTTAGTCAGAATTGACTAACAAGAATCAAATTGGTTGGACATATATGAAGCCAATAGGTTAATTACTTTTGACTTAGTTTTAGGCAAGGAGATTATTATTGTCTAGTGTCCGACTCTGGGTGTAATTAGTGTCCGACTTTAGGTGCAGTTTGATGGTGATACAAAATCCCTCTTCGGAAAGGATTATGGGTAATTTATCTATTTTTCCTGACTTGTACTTTCACAAAAAATACACATCTTGCTATTATTATCCATAGGAATGCGTTGATTTTGACTAGAAGGCCAGAACAGGTTGAATAAGAAAATGAACCTTCCCATTTACTCTTGAATTTTATTGCAAGAATATAGCAAGAACACCCCAAGTTCAAGTAGCCAAAGAACTAGGTCGGACATGGATAATACTTGGTACATTGCATAGTTAGAAGGAAAAACACCTCAGGTTTCATCTTTAATTGACATGATAGGTGAAATATTTATATTGACCTTGTAATTCATACCCAATGGTGTCCGACTCAAGGTATCTGTCCGTCTCAGGGTTCCTCTACCCTAGACAATAGAAACATGTTCATGATAATTAACTCAGTGCACTGGCTCAAAATTTGACATATTTTCCTGCCTTGTCTATTTACCTACATATATATGTATATACATATACATATGTACAAATCATCCCAGTAATTTAGGATTGAGATAATCAAGCTGCTATATGTGAACAGATAATAAACGATGAAGTGCCATCATGAGTTTAGTTGTGTTGAAATCCCCAGAGAGCCACTTCGAATGCCCAAGCGGACAATAAACAACTCCAACCAACAAAATGCTGTGTCGAAAAGAATACTCCACGATGGCTCACAGCTTTTTTTCAAATTTGCGCTAGTTTATGGATATATACAATGCACTCATTTCCAATAACTCCTGTTTTATAGATCTATGTAGGTTAATTACACACTAAATTACAGGTGTATTGCCACTAATGTAAACTAATATGCGGGCCAGGAATGCACTTCCCGAGTACCAATACGGCTATACGGAGGAGAGTCTACATGGTATGGGAGCCGCCATTGTCCCCTGACTCCAGAGCAGTGCTTTGAGCGTCAATTTGTTAGCCACTGTTCACACCTGTGAACAATGGTGACAGATACAAATATTAAGGCTGGCAGTTAACATCTTACCCTTATCTTGATAACCTTAATCAGTTCCCCATTGTCTCAGGTGTGAGGTGAGGGTCTTAGCCTGATTAGGAGACAATGCATTGAACACACACTGACTGACTGACATGTAGTCACCCACAGAGGTGTTAAAGGGGCATTCTCACCACTCGCACTTACCACATAGCAGACTAGAACAGTACTAGAATTGTGAGTAGGAAACGCTCGGTGAGAATGTCACTTTAATACACTATTTCTCTGAGATTTAAGATATATTCTCCATTCTTTATGCTTGTCAAATTAAAGGCCATTTCATGGAGAATCCTGCATCTAATTTTTAAAGAAGATAGATAGATAGTAAATGAGAGAGAACCTTCCAAGGTAAAGTACACAAAGAGGCCTGACACGACTACCTGAGCCTCCTGGTGCATGCCACTAGAACCAGTATAGGCTCTCCTCCTTATATGCAGGATAATGATTGACATGGCATTTACAGCTTTCTGGATTAATGACATCAAATTAAACTTTAAAGTACATAATTATGTTATAATTATCATAAAACTGTGGCCCTGTCTTAAATACCAACGTTGATGTAATCAGAATTTGTAATCTCCCTGTGCTTCTGAGGACACATTGCTATATAGCATCTTTAACTTTAACAGGTCCTTATAATGCACCAATGCAGCCCCGATGCGTAACTTGCTGGTGCTGCATTGGCGCATCATGCCAACCCGTCAGGACAGTCTGAACCCTGTATGGTCGGCATGATGCATGAGTGCAGTCCTGGTGAGTTACTCACCAGGGCTGCATTCATGCATCGTGACGAGCAAAGGCATGAAACATCAGGGTATTAAGCTGTCCTTAAGGGCATTTAAAGCCCTGTGGAGCCCTTACCGGGTCCGTCCCGGGGTGTCCCTAATAGAGGTTAATCTAGGCGGGATGTAAAGGTGGCCGCGTAAAGAGTAACTACAAGTTGTGGCAGTTACCTCTTACTCTCGTTCCCAAATTCTTCCGAAGGAAGGCTCTGGTAACAGCCAAATGACCTTGAACTTGGGATTTTGCTGGGTCTGGGTAATCCCTGCTCGTAGCCTGGAATCAGTGGACAGGAACCAGAATGTATGATGGTATTTTTACCATCAGACTTTCTGGTTCCATTTCCTGTTCCTGTTTGCTGCTTCCAAGGTACCAGCAGGGGTTGCCCAGACCCAGCAAAATCCCAAGTTCAAGGTCATTTGGCTGTTACCAGAGCCTTCCTTCGGAAGGATTTGGGAAAGAGAGTAGTTACCTCTCCGCTCACACCCTGAGTTAATGCCACCCGTACCAGACATACATACCACTTCTAGCCACTACATCCACTCTCCTGCCGTGCTGCTGCACACAGTGTCTGTGGTACAGACTCTGCCCCAACCTGGCTGTTCACATCAGAATCAATGAGAGTTACGCACCTGTGTGTCAAAGAGTTAAGGAGACCATGTGACTGTCACGGAGAGTCACTTGACTGTCACAGAGTCAAGGAGAGTGACATGAATTTCTCAGAAAGTTGCATAGAGACATACATACCACATCTAGTCACTACACCCACTCTCCTGCCGCGCTGATGCATGCGGTGTATGTGGTACAGACTCTGCCCCAACCTGGCTGTTCACATCAGAAACAGTTTCCCAGACATGGAGAATGAAGTGACACGTTGACAGAGAGTCTTGGAGAGTTAGGTGACTGTGTCAGATACTTCCTTGGAGAGTGAGGTGAAAGTGTCGGAGAGTCATGGTAAATCAGAGTGAAGTGACCATGTCAGGAGAGTCATATGAGTCAGAGAGTCTTTGGGAGTAACATGACTATATTAAAAGTCATGGAGAGTCATGTGAGTGTCAGAGAGTGTCAGTCATAAGGAGTCATGTGAATGTAACGGAGTCTTAGAGAGTCATGTGACAAGAGTCAGAGAGTCATAAAGACTCATGTGACAAGTGACAGAGTAACGTGAATGTAGCAGAGAGTCATGGAGAGTCATATGACTGTCAGAGAGTCATGGAGAGTCATATGACAGTGTCAGGTAGTGATGGGAAATCACATGAGTACATCAGAGAGTCATGGAGAGAGTCACATGAGTACATCAGAGAGTCATGGGGAGTCATGTGACTGTCATAGTCATGAAGACTCATATGATAGTGTCAGGGAGTCATGGGGAGTCAGATGACTATATGAGAGTCAAGGGGAGTCCTGTGACAGTGTCAGAGTCATGGGGAGTCCTGTAACAGTGTCAGAGAGTCATGGGGAGTCTCGTGACAGTTTCAGAGTAAAGGGGAGTCCTGTGACAGTGTCAGAGTCATGGGGAGTCCTGTGACTGTCAGAGAGTCATGGGAAGTCTCGTGACAGTTTCAGAGTCATGGGGAGTCTCGTGACAGTTTCAGAGTCATGGGGAGTCTCGTGACAGTTTCAGAGTAAATGGGGAGTCCTGTGACAGTGTCAGAAAGTCATGGGGAGTCCTGTGACTGTGTCAGAGAGTCATGGGGAGTCTCGTGACAGTTTCAGAGTCATGGGGAGTCCTGTGACAGTTTCAGAGTAAAGGGGAGTCCTGTGACAGTTTCAGAGTCATGGGGAGTCTCGTGACAGTTTCAGAGTCATGTGGAGTCTCGTGACAGTTTCAGAGTCATGGGGAGTCCTGTGACAGTGTCAGAGAGTCATGGGGAGTCTCGTGACAGTTTCAGAGTCATGGGGAGTCCTGTGACAGTGTCAGAGAGTCATGGGGAGTCTCGTGACAGTTTCAGAGTCATGGGGAGTCCTGTGACAGTGTCAGAGAGTCATGGGGAGTCTTGTGACAAAGTCAGAGAGTGCGGCACCACCGCTGTAAGTCGGTAACTGTGCGGCGGGGTCTGGTTTAGGGTGGCGCGGCAGGACGTGACAGATATGTGTGATGAGTGCCGCACCTGTCCCCACTACAACTGTTAGTCCACTCACTGCTCACCACGGGCCACCACTGAGCTAAACCTCGGGGGGGATGTCAGTTGTTTCTGGTAACAGAAACAGGGTAGTCCAGGGTTCCCACAAGTCATGGAAAGTCATGGAATGTCATGGAATTTGAAAGCTGTCATGGAAAGTCATGGAATGTCATGGAATTTATAAAAATTTGCTGTGTTGTCATGGAATGTCATGGAAATGGAAAATAATAGAATATATATTACAAAATCTCTGTGAATGTACCATTTCCCTTCTAGTTTTTAGAAATTTTTTCAGGGGCCAAGCCCCTTAACCCCCGCAAAGACATGATAAATGTCATGGAAAATCGAGATTTTTGTCATGGAATGTCATGGAAATGTCATGGAATTTCAATCTGAAATTTTTGTGGGAACCCTGTAGTCAACTCCAAGTTCCCCCTCTGCTTTGAGCATCGCATTCTGGTGAAAATGCATGCGTTTGGATGCATTGAAATGGCATAATCTCATGGATTTGAATAATAAATGATATTACTGGGATGTAGAACACACAATTTTGCATTAAACTGGAGATATACCCACATTTAGCAAAGTCCCCCCTCTGCTTTGTGTCAACATTGCTGCGGTCCTTAAAGCACATGGCCTGCATACCTACAACACTGTGGGGAGCAAGGAAAGGACAGGGGTCTGTACACAGGTAGCACAGGTAGCCAAGTGTAGCAGCCAGGGTGGCCCACACTATCCTACCTGACGGTAGGACTAGGACTCTGCTTGGAGACAAAGGTCAGTTGGTGCGCGTGCTGCTCACTGCCAACAAATAAGCTGTACACTGAGAACCTGTGGCTCCCTGTAGACCAACCTAGTCAATTTGGAATCAACTGTACTAAGGCCTAAAAAAAAAGTTTGTTTCAGGTCACCTCTCAAAATAGGGCCGACCCTACGTTTTTTATGCAATTTTGAAGAAATCTTTGTATTTTTACATTTTTTTGGTTAATTTTAGGGTTTTCGGAGAGGCGGGCTAGTACTTTCATGTTAAGAAAAAAAAAAGAACAAAAAATAAATCCGACCTACCGACCCTACATTTTCTTGCCATGTTACCTGAAACTAACTTCTTCTTATTTTTTGCCTAATGTACAGTCGGTGATAGAACCTACCGTGGTCATTGGGGGTCCTGCTATTTTGTCTTCTGAGCTGTGGCAATGGACTTCTCAGAGTTTTCCCATATTACATTATATATTTTCTTGTAAAACAAAAATCACTGAATGCCCGACCACTGGTTTACTAACAGCTATTCCACAAACAAGCACAAATGTAAGTTAATACGGAAAGCCAAGGGTCTAGAGATATGCTACGCTGGCTACCTGCGTGTAGTATAATACACGCAGGTGTAGACCAATTAAAGGCCTGTCAATCATCCAGGTTCAGGGAATTTCTGTTAGGTGACACCTCTGTCTTGCACTGTGTTTTGTACAATGCAATTCGCCACCTACAGGACTGTATGGAACTATGCGTCAGATTTTGGCCAAGCCTGGCCCCCACCTGGCTCACAGAGTGGATTGGCCTACACCTGCGTGTATTATACTACACGCAGGTAGCCAGCGTAGAGATATGCATGGGGCCTCCATTGACCCTGTAAACCTTTTACTTTGTCTGCAATGAGGACTTCTAGTTCACCCCCAATCAAAACATGGGGATCTCTCACCAGACAAGTATAGTAATACTTGGCTGGCCTGCTAGCTACGACCAACTTAGCTTAGTTAATATTGTCAGGTTGGTCAGTACTGAGCGACTCACCTTAGTCTTGAGGAAGGCATAATGTTGTTTTGCCTCAGTCATTCGTGAATAGCACTTGGTCATGCCTGACCAATGTCCCTATAACCAACTTGGGATAGCCACTGCAGACTAAGGGCCAGGGCATTTAGACAACCTGTGTAGCCTGTAGAGGGCAATGCCCTTGGTGATCACATTTTCTGAGAATTTCCTAATCAAGGTCAGTCGGTTGTTGTTTTAGCCCGTAACACGAGGCTTTTGTCTTCCTGGTTCCTATCTCCCCCACTGAATGTGATTATTGACCCAGGGAACCCTGGGTCTCTGTGAGACGGTTTTCCTACAAAAAACATAGATTGGTCAGCTGACTTTTGTTTTTTGGTATTTCTCTCCCATTAAAAGCTCATACACATCTCGGGAACTATCTTTCTCTTCCCGTTTTTCCCAAAATTTCCGTACAATTTTTTTTCCTAGTGAAAAAAGACAAATAAAAAATGTCAAAAACAACTCAAAAAACAAGTCTCTGTGAACTAATGCTGAAGATAGGCCAGTGACCTTGAATCCCGACTTTAAAAGAGTCACGTTCACACAGACTTCCTATACCTGCAATGGTGAAGAGCAGGTGAGACGTTTTTATGAGACGCTTTTTGGTCATTTAGAGCCTTCCATTAGGGTCCCCTCGGAATCCACGGGCATCAACTTTCGCGCATGTTTTTGCGTGTAGTGCATACAACTTACAGCAGAGGCATGTTGAAAACGCTAAAGTTGATGCCCGTGTGTGGGTTAGGGTGGTGGTAGAGTCTTTTTTTTTGTTTCAACTTGGTTGCATCATTTTTTTCTGAGTGTTGGGACATGAGTCTGTGGACATGAGTCTTGGGACATGAGTTTTGGGACATGAATCTTGGGACATGAGTCTTGGGACATGAGTCTTGGGACAGGAGTCTTGGGACACTGCCAATCTTGGAAAAGCCCTGGGTCACTTGTGATGTATATCACACAATCCATCTTTACATGCAAATAAGGCGCCGCTTGGTTAATAAGATTACTTTACCTGATGAGATTAATTGGCCAGGTGATAGAAGGCGTCAACACGGGGTGTTTGTGGACGCGTCTAGCCACACTCTCAAAAAGGAGAGGATGGGACAACAGGCAATGAGACCTGACACATTTATAGCCTTCAGTTTCAGAGTGGTACTCAGCAGTGAGACACCCAGTGAGGGGTGAGGTACAGTGGAGTGGCTATTCACAACCTGTAAACATGTACCTGGTATTGAGGATAGGTTGTAGGCCTGGTGGTGGGGATAGGTCGGATTTGATTGTTATGAATTTGGGGGAGGGGGTTGTTACAGGGATCTATGCATATCATTAACCACTAGCGGTTAGCTACCCAGAATGTACAGAGTGAAATGTCAGTGTGAGGAAACCACACAGTTTCAACCAGAGATGGCACTTTTCCTATTATTGCAGGATTTCCTACTTTTTATTGGAATTTCTGTATTGAATTATGATCATTTCCTACAGAAATGGACCAAAATTGGAAGATTTCCTTTTTTTTGTTGACGGCATCTCTATGGGGGTGGATGGCTAAATTCGATATGGCGACATGGCCTTTTCTTCAAGTCGACATGCGACATGGAGCTTAGTGACATGAAAGGAAAAAAATAAGTGACATAGGGTATTTCATAAAATCGACATCGGACATGAGAGGTTCTTAGAGGCGACATGGGAAATAGGGATTTCAAGCAACATGACATTGACATTTCTTAAATGGGGGTGCAGAGGGGTCCCCCCCTAAGGTCAGAAAGTCGCCGAAATTAAGGGGTTCAGGTCACAAAGTCGCTTTTTTGGACCCTTTATCCTATTGTCCTTTATGCCCAAAAGTCGCTAGGTCGCTTTTAATATTGCCTTAGGTCGAAAGTCGCCTCCAAAACGGCCCAGGTCGCGAGGTCGCTTTTGACTCATCTGCAGTCACTTAAATTCGACATGTGACATGGGGACCCCCCCCCCCCCCCACACACACACACACACATCTAGACCCCCATCTCTGTTCAAGACACTGATAGGGAGTGTGGGACCTAGCCAGTGTCTACATCCTGAGCCTCAGTACTCTGGTTCCCAAGTCCAGGCTCTGGTAACAGCCAAATGACATGGAACTTGGGATTTTGCTGGGTCTGGGCAACCCCTGCTGGTACGCTAGTCCCGCGCCTGGTTCCGCTGCGCTGCATAGGCGCCAGTGACCACCAATATTTCGCCTGTCAATCATCCCGGTTCAGGCCCTTTCTACCGGCCTTTCTACCAGGTGACACCTATGTCTCCCACTGTATTTTACATTATGCAATTCGCCACCTGTGGCTGGACACCAGAACTGTGCGTCAGATTTTGGCCAGGCCTGATCCAGCCTGGCTCACAGCGCTAATTGGCCTACACCTGCGTGTATTATACTACACACAGGCAGCCAGCGTACCCCTGCTGGTAGCTTGGAAGCAGCGAACAGGAACAGGAAATGGAACCAGAAAGTCTGATGGTAAAACTACCATCATACATTCTGGTTCCTGTCAACTGGTGCAAGGCTACCAGCAGGGGTTGCCCAGACCCAGCGGTCTCCCAAGTTCAAGGTCATTTGGCTGTTACCAGAGCCTTCCTTCGGAAGGATTTGGGACTGAGAGTAGAGCCTCAGGAGGTAATTCCACATCTGTAGACAGTGTGTGTGTGTGTGTATGGGTAGTGCGTGTGTGGGGGGGGGGGGGAGGGGGTGCCTGGGGCCCTCATTGTCTGCTGACAAAACCTGCTGACTCATCATGCCCACCAATGGGCGATAATAGAGAGATAAGCAGTCTGCATTGTGCTAGGTGTTACCACTGATGAAGCCTTATAGACCGTCGTCATTGGCTTCATATATGGAGCTACAATCCTTCCTGCTTTTTCTGAACTCTGGATCCATTTATAAAAGTTGTCTCTGGATGATGACAAAAAAGGGCCCATAATATTTGCGGCAGATTTTCTGATTTGTTTCCCTTTCATAAACTTGCGGTAATACCTACTTTCCTTTCCAGACTTGCCTCACCGAGGGCTGTATATCTTTATAACGCTGGCTACAAGTGCACATAATGAGTCTATACCATAGCTCTCCACCCCTCGGGGGGGGGGGGGCACTCCCTCAGATTTGGATACGATTTTAAGGGAAGAGATCCTCTTTTGGGCCTTGTGCAAGGAACCGCGAAGCCCCCTTGAAAAGGGGTGGATTTTAGGTGTGTGTTTCTTTTTTTTTGGGGGGGGGGGTGCATGTTTTGCCATTGTCTTGCCATATCCTTTATATTGATGACCCATGATTAGGACAGTTTTTCATGTAGCTACTCGTGATAAGGTTATATTGTTCAGAGTCAACCATCAAGAGGGTGTGTTTATATGGTGAATTATATGTGAAAATGGTATAATTTTGGCTGATTTCTTCCCTACTATAAGAGATATAGGGAGTAGCTCCCCCCACCCTCCCCCTACTCTCCCTGCTACCCCCCCCCCCCCCCCCCCCCCCGGTGCCCCTGTGCCAGCCTCATCAGACGGCCTTGTCTCGTTGTCAGATACAGCGTCCCAGCTGCGTCTGTCCTGTGTCACGTGACGTGTACTTCAACCACCGCCCACCAGGGGGGGGGGGGGTGTGTGTAGGGGGTGTTGGTAACAGTTGGTCTGCAGCAGTGCAGGGAATGGTACCACCAACTCTAGGATATTCTTATAGGGGACATTTTGTCTTGCCCAGTCCTTCTAATAGTCATATTAGTGGACCTTGTTTGAAGTTGGGGCTTGTAAGGGTCATTAGGAAGTGGGGTGGTGGCGAGAGTAGCTCCATTGAACTGACCAGCATCCGGACAGTATAGGGACTGGTTCTGTTCAAGGGACATTAGAATTGTGTCAGTTGGGAAAATGATAATCTGGATTTTAGAGACTTATTTTAGGAATATATTTAGGTTCTACCTAGATCAATTTATCAGGTATTCCCACAGATGTCATACAGTTTCCAGGAATTGTTCTACACATGTGGACATATGTTCAAGATAATCACACTTAAACCACGGTGGTGGGGCAGAACAATAGAGTTCGCACCTTGGTTATACTGCATACCCTGGTTTAAAATAGATAGACAATGGTTATGAACAGGTATGTAGATTAACCACAGCTTGCTGCTAGGGCGACTTGGGCTTCGCCCTCGTCTGGCCCCACCAGCAAGCTGTGGTTAATTCCACATACCTTTTCATAACCATTGTCTATCTATTACATACCCATAGTTGACTTATACAGAGTGTGGCCCAATGGACCGCATCCACATACATAGCCAGTATTGTATTGTATCAGCCAGAGGTGCATCTGGCTCAGATGAGTGTACTCAGCCAAAGCCAATATATACTGAGTACAGGGCTCTCACAGTGGTTTATCTGTCCTATGCCACTACTGGTAGTAGTGATTGTTTTGCACATATTATACAGGCAGGCAGTTCCTTTTCTCATTTCTCCCAGCCAGCTGTGGTGTAAAAGCCATTCAAACCTCAATCTGTTGCTTTGAGCCCCTTGTCCAGGCGTGGACTTCTTTAAGATAGGGCTTAGTGGCTTTAGTGTTTTAGTACGGAGAGTTGGGTGTAAGCCACCTCCCAGAGCTCTCAATTGCCGTATAGACGTCTACACTTCCTCCAACAGAGGGTGTCCCAACCTGCTAAATTAGGGCACTTAAATTTTACCAGTAACTAGGGATGGCATTGATACCCCATGAATCGATATACCGACATTTCTAGAATTCCGATTATCGCATTGACAAAGCAATTATATCGATACGTGTATATCCTGTAACCCGTTGTCATCAGGATGAATAAATGCAACCCTGGCAAGCTACATTCATGCATTGTGCCGACTCTCATGGCTAAGAGTTTCCTAAAGGTTTTCCATGATGTTCTACCATAGCATTGGCAAGGTATCAGCGCTTATGTAAGACAGGCGCTTAGTCAAGTTTATTTTTAGTGCTTAGCAGATATTTGAAGGCTCCCCTTCAACTAGCACTTATATGAGGCCGCCACTTATTCGAAACCTGGCGCCTAAAGTTACTATGTCAGCTAATTTGCAGGTGTGTTGGCCAAGCCAAGTGTGAAGGCATAGGGATCCAGTAGTCTGTAAATGGCAGCCATGGCGGAAACATTTTCATTCCACAGGACATTCAGTTGTTTAAATTTTCAATGTTGCAGGACCGGCTACATTTTTTGAAGGACTGGATAGCCACACACATAAAAGTTTTGTCCATTGAAAGTTTTTTTAAAATTTGTATTTATCTATGGGTAAATCAGGATAAACACATAGATTTACACAGTATATTGACGAACCTATTTCAGGTTTAGAAACCCAACTAAGTTATTTTAGTTCAGAAAAGCAAAACATGTGACTCTCCTGTATCTTTTCGCTCAGTTTCAGTTTTCAATGTTTTTATTGGCTTAGAATAGTCATATCACATACGTTTTTCACATTCGCCAATATTGTAAATTCAACAAAAAAATACAAAATACAATAAAAATTGTGCAAGGGTGGTGGGACGCTTATTTGCGGATATTTCAGGCAGTTTTTCTGCACTCAAAATAATTTTGTAAGCGCCCAGGGTGCTTATTACATCGACTACGGTACACATATTTTGTGTAAGTGTATTGAGAAGGGAGACGTTGGGCGGAGTAATACGCTGACTGTGCGGTAACCATGGTAACAAGGAGCCAGGTATCGGTTACTTCTGCTGTAGATAACATTATTAACCGTACGCTTCATACACCTCTACATGTATCAGCAACCCATAGTGCTTTAATAGGGGATGCTCTTTTGTCGTTAATGTGCATCAGTCTTTGCGAAAACATGCAGGAGAGTGGCAATATCCTTCTAAAATGCCACCAGTCCAGCAGATTGACAAGTGTAGCAGGACCGAATTTTTAAAATTTTCAATGGACAAAACTCTTGTCAGATATGTATGTGGCTATCTGGTCCTTCAAAAATGTAGCTGGTCCTGCAACATTGAAAACTTGACGGACCGAATGTCCTGTGGGATGAAAATGGTTTCGCAAAGACTGTGCATCAATGCAGCATTGGCCATTAACTTGTTGGTGTTGCATTCGTGCTTGATCCCGAAGTGTCTGCAAGATGCACCAATCGTGCAGTCAGTGCGCTACTCACCAGCGCTGCATTGTTAAATCATGATGACACATGAAGGTGGAACTTGAGACATCATGCCGTTCTCAAAGGGTTAGCCCTGAATGACGGCATGTCGCTAAATTATTACATTTGTCATAATGCACTAATGCAGCTCTGGCGCTGCATTGGTGCATCATTTCGACCCTTTTTGGAGTGTCAACACTGTAGATTCGGCATGATGCTTGAATGCAGCACTGGCGAGTAACTCAGCAGGGCTGCATTCATGCATCATAATGACCCTGGGCATGATGCATTAAGGCATTATGCTGTCCCTAAAGGGTTAAACACGGCCTGTGTGTGCTGCTTCTGTAGACACAATATGAGTCCTGCGGGAGACGCTGCAGAGTGTGCGCATCTGCTCATGTATACACAGCCAAAAATTATTTTCTCATTTTAAGGAACTAAGATAAATAAACTCGACTGGCGGACAAATGACTAGTTTAAAAAAAATATATTTTCTAAAAACTAGTCATTTGTCCACCAGGCGAGTTTATTTATCTTAGTCTCTTGAAATGAGAAAATTATTTTTGGCTTTGTACTGCCCGTCTGTATTTGTGATAGCGCTCTGTATCAAGGCTTTGTCATTTATAATCATCACATGAGAAGACCCCTGTGGTAAACAGCTATGTTACTGAGATCTATCTGACAAACATATTTCTCCTTCCCAAATTGTAGATGTGATCTGGTGATGAAAGTGCACTGGTTTTTTTCTTCTTATTAAAGCTGATTATCAAAGGTTGAATGGAAATTGCCTGAATGAAATTAGAACGTTATAATCATCATTCACTTTTCTGTCAAATAATCAAATGATATTTTAAATGCAAATTGATATTTCAAATATTCAAAATTAACATACCGTAAAGTCCGTGTATAACTCCCACTTTGCGTATAATCATCCCCCAACGGATAATGCTATGACCCGCATAATATTATACTATTTTTGGTTCAATGAGTCCACATAGCACTTAAACCAATTTAACAAAAAAAAACATACGCAACGCGGTAAATTTTGTTAACATTTTAATTTAAAAAATCATTTTTAGCAATAAATAATGCAATATTCATGTCAATCCCTCCTAATACCCACACCTAGACTTTAGCAACATTGTACAGTGCTAGAGATTTGGTTTGTGTATTACCCGCGGGGAAATACAGCGCTGCCCGAATTCCCCTCTAGAGTTCTGCACCCAGTCAATCTTCTACAGGAAATTAGCATAATACGATGTAAAATTGCAGGAAAGGGGAGAAAAATGGCAGTTTATATAGAGGGCCTTCCAGATTGGTATAAATTAGAAAAACACGTGGCATGCCATGTGACTTGTCCACATGCAGATACTACTTTTATTCAAAATTTTGGGCTATAATTCACGCCTTCACTATATGTTTGTTTCTTCATTCTGTATCATTAGTGTTCGTGAAAACCTTTTTGCCATGCAGGACATTCGGTCCAGCAAATCTTATATTTTGCAAGACCGGCTCAGTTTTTGCAGGAATTTACATCGAATAAATAGAGCTTTCCTGTATTCTCCTTTTGAAACACTGTAATATGCACAACTTTGAAAAAAAAGCAACATATTCTTCTCTCTAGAAACCTTAATAATGGTCCGATTTACAAGCCGTAAAAACTGACATGTGGCCAAAGATCCAGGCAATTATTTGGACGGGTCCAGCAGCTTTTTAGCTGGCTATTTTTACAGAGACTGTATCATCCCCAATATCATTGTAAATTCATTGTAATGTGTCACCTGTAGTAACGGTTGTGTTCGTGTTTATTTCCAGGTAAGAGGCAACTTCTCAGAACTAAGGCCCAAACATCCAAGTAAGGTATATAGACAAAACACTATTGACATACATGTACATCATACTTCACGAGTGGAGGTAGGGTCGTATCACACTCGGCTCTGTGTGATATGACCGTATTTATTAGTTCTGATGTTCTTTAAAAAACTGCCCAATCCAAGACATTAATTTTGAGTGGTTTTGTTCAGATATATAGGTTAGACAATAAACCCAATTTAGGAATACCTCATAATGATTTTCAGATGTTCGGCCAATACCCAACTGTCATGTATGCTGCAGAAGGGGAGATACTTGCGTCTAGTTGGCACTGCATCACAGGCCGGTGCCAAGTGTACTAGTCACTGATACCGATAGGCCTGTAGTCAGGCAGCCTCGGCCAGCGTCTATCCCACCAGTTGGATAGCCTGGGAGCAGGCTGTCATCCTATTCCAATATACAGTTACCTCTGTCAGGTATAGGTGTTTATTACACAGTAGCTACTTTGATTACCCTAACATTTTCAAAAAATAGATAATAATCTTTCTGTAGTTGTTGACCAATACACACCCATTTGCACTGCCAATCTGGCGTAAATGAGTAGCCAAGTGAAGACAAGGTCTGCCCCCATACCATAAACAGGAAAGGGAAGGGAGCAGTGATGGTATGGGAGTCCGAGACTGATAGTCAGGGGACCTGTAAGCTGGAGGATAGGAATCTACCTTAGATTCTCGCGTACAAGCCTAACTCGTGTATTTGCCACACCTAGAGTTTCGAAAAATTCTATAAGGCTCCCAGGGGGCCTCAATATGACGAATTTAGGTACTCTACTTTTCTTGCCACGCCCCTGCTTAAAGTATATTTAATTCACTTAAATGCAAACTTTCATACAGTGTGTTGACCAGACCGTGTATCCCCCAGCAGCGTTACCTCGTGTTAGGATACCTAACCTATAGACTCGGTATGGCGGCGCTATCACCCAGATCTTCCCCCTCTGATCCACCCCCCTATGTGGGGAAGCGGCTTATATGGGGGAATAGTGCTTTAAGGGCCGCGTTATGCTTTAATGCGATGTACCCTTTGTCGTCATGATGCATGAATGCAGCGGTTTTGAGTTTTCGCAAGGGCTGCATTCATGCATCATGCTGACTCTTTGGGAGTATATAAACCCCGTAGAGTCAGGATGATGCTTGAATGCAGTACTGGCAATGCCGCATTTATGCATCATGAATACTAATAGGCATGATGCATTAAAGCACTACGCGGCCCTTGCAGGTATAGCTAGTGTCCCCAGCTTTGGGAATGGCCTCGGCATCAAAGTAAAAACTAAGTGCCAGGATGGCGGTGGGGGCTCTATCAGGCTGCGACTAGCCGCGCCTCTGATCTATATTTTCTTGACGCTGGCTGTCGCTTTGATCATAACGTACGCTCAAGGCCAGGGATTGTTAGCTTTTTCTTTACGTTTAGATTCAGTAGGCTACACGCTAGATATGATGCACATATTACGTGTTTGATATCAGTTGTTAAACCAGTTTTGGCACCAGTGCTTCGGCTATGTCAGCATTATAGAATCTGTTTTACAGATATCTATCTGTGAATGGCTGCCATTTTGACCAGGCATGGGATTCTTCCAGCTTCAGCCGATTTCCGGGTTTTGACGGCCAAAAGGGTCATCCCTGTGATTTGTACAGATCCAATAAAAAGAAATCAGAAATTTCCTTACAAATTCTGATGCCACATTTGGGTGGAAAGACATTTGGTCCTGCTACACTTGTCAATCTGCTGGTCCGGTGGCATTTTAAAAGGACATTACCACTGTCCTGCATGTTTTCTCAAAGACTGGATTCTTCCAGCTTCAGCCGATTTCCGGTTTTTGAAGGCCGAAAGGGTCATCCCTGTGATTTGTACAGATCCAATAAAAAATATTTTGTAATTAATAGGGGTGAGGGGTCTTTGGACAATACGCTCTGGACAATCGTAATTATCCGTGTCTATCCGTGAAAGGCAGAAAAGTGTGAGGAAGGTTGATTTTAACCTTTTAATGGCAGCCTAGTGCTTTAATGCATCATGCCCTGGGTCAGCATGATGCATGAATTCAGCCCTGTTTGTCTAGCCCTGTCTACTATGGTACTAGCCCAGGTAGGTAGGACCAGGCAAATAAAAGAACAAGTGCTATCCTTCGAAAAGAGTAGGGGACATGCCCCGGTTGCGGTTTTCATTCATTTAAAAGATTAGATTATCCATAGATGGTCACTACTGTATTGGGCAAGCAGCATATAAATATCTGTCCTACTACTGCAAGGCAGACTACCACTATTTGTGGATGACTCCTAGCCAACTTGAGATATGTCCCGTGAGGTACTTGATGTACGTCTGTACGTTAAACAAATCAATCAATTAACTCTCCAGGGCTGCATTCATGCATCCTCATGCCGACTCCTAAAGCTTCTTCTGCATGGTGAATGAATGCAGCCCTGCCAGGAAAAGAAAACGAGTAGTTATTTTACCAGCGTTCAGACAGAACTCGGAGGGAAGCCGGGCCGGGAAGAACAAAGGGACAACTGAGTGACAGGTGTCTGTGTAGGATTACGTTTTTCGACTAACAAATGGCATTTTGATTGATTATGCAAAAAAACGTAGAGGAAGAATCCCAGAAGGCATTGGAGGAAAAAAGTGACAGCGAAAACACAACTCTGGAGGCAATATGCATTTGTCGTACCAACCCCTCTCAATAAAGCCCATCACATCGAACCCGAAATAAAATAGATGAGTGCTTGCTGAAGAATTACCCGACGAGGAAGAAGAATGTCCCCTGGGGAGGCTTAATAGAAATCACATATTAGGAGCACCATTTGCCGTCCATACATCAGCTCGGGTAACCCTTTAACCGTCTAAGGACGCATGTCGCTAAAAGATGACATTTGTCGTCATGATGCACCAATGCAGCACCCGCGAGTAACTCGCTAATGCTGCATTTGTGCCTCATGCCGACCCTTTATGTAGTGTCTCAACTCCTGCTTGATGCACCAATGCAGCACTGGCGAGTTACTCACCAGGGCTGCATGTGAGGTTTTTCATCAAAATTTGGCAAAAATCAAAAATCAAAAAAATCCTCAAAACCTGATTTTTATGATGCGCGCGGTGATGAGAAACCATTTTATTTTTTTGAGTGGCCTAAGACCAACCACAGTCAATTTTTTTAGCGACATGGCGTCCTTCCAGATGTTAACACGCTGTCTGGTGTGATTTTATACTTCAGGGTTTTATCAGAAAAGTAGTAATCAATTTCTTTATTTTTATTTCGTAAAAGGCGGATCAGTGCTAAAGCCATCCTTCCAGGTTGTCAACAGCTGACGTCCAAAGTGGCAGTATAGAGCACGGAGTTACTAGGTTCAGGACAATTCATGGGTAAAAAAATGGTCAGGGAAAGATATGGAAGGTCAGGGAGTCTGAGGCAAGACAGAGTTATATACACAGCAGTCAGTAGAGGGCTCTAGTATATATAACTGAATCTGGGACCTGCTGGTGAGGCCGACAAAGGGCCTCCCTAATGAGCTCACAGCTGGACAGGATAGCCCATGTCTTTGGGAAATTAGCAGGGCAATAACATGGGGTGGGACTGGTGCTAACTTTAAGGGTTTCTACTGTGGTAAATGTGGTTACCAGGAGGATGCAAAGTTTATTGGTAGCATCTGTAAATGACACTTTCTATGTTTTAATTGATATCATCAATGTGGACCATAATGACCTCACAGTATGGGGGCTCGCCAGAAGGTCCCAGTTGTTGTAGGAACTACCTGTATGCAGTGTTTGATCCCAGGGTGAGTAGATGACCGTGCCACAAGAGTGCCTTTACCCTAATACTACCAACCCCCTGCCGACAATCTCCACCACTACACTCTGGTTTAAGTCTGTGACGATGGCCAACCATCAGTAGACGTTAAGACTGCCTCCATTGAGGTGGCTCCATCAACCCTTTAAGGACGGACATCATTAAAAGATGATATTTCTCGGCATCATGCACCAATGCAGCCCCAGCGAGTAACTCACCGGGGCTTCATTGGTGCATCATGCTGACCCTCCGGGACTGTCTCCACCCTCTAGGGTCGGCATGATGCTTGAATGCAGCGTTTATTCGCCAGGGCTGCATTCATGCAATATGACTACCAAGGGCATGATACATTAAGGTATCATGCCATCCTTAAAGGGCTTAACCTCTAAGAACGGCATGATGCCTCAAGGCATCTATCAGTTGGTATGATGCATCAATGCAGCATTGGTGAGTTACTCACCAGTGCGGCATTTATGCATCATGCCGATAAAACGGCACATTGCATTAAAAGAAAAGACCAGCGTAATTTCATGTGGACTTCTATCTCTAGTTTTGGGATTGATTTGCAATATTCAGGTATATAAATCATTAAAATATGCAGGATGTAGCATTTACAGCTGAAATAAAAAGGAGTGCCCATGAAAATAGTGATGTCACAAGAGAACAAAAACACAACAAGCCCTACTAAACCTATACAAATATGGTACATTGTATTATCATTTATAATGCATCAGACACTCAATACATGATAAAGGAGTTAGTCATTGTCTTTATCAACTAGTTATACACCATTTTCCGTTTCCATTCCACAAAGAGAGTTTCTAAGTAGGCCACAAAAGCCAATATAAATGAAACAAATATAAAATATAAAATCGTCTGCACCTACTCTGCCCTATGATTGGCCCTTGAGTGGCCCTTAATTGGCCTATACAGTGGTGTAGATTACCGACCAACCAATCAAGAAGTCGTTATTGTGCCACTCAATGGTGTCTAGACCAATCAGTTGAGATGTATTGAGTGTGTCTGGGCAAATTCATGGTCTCTTGTGACGTCACTCTGTTCTTCTTTATTTCAGGTTTAAATGCTACATGGTGCATATTTAGAAAATGTGTATCTTACAATATTATTAATAAATACCAATGTTACAGATTTAAAGCCACATAGAATTACGCTGGTCTTGTCTTTTAAATCAC
The DNA here is from genome assembly GCA_947462335.1 of Harmothoe impar. Classification (NCBI taxonomy): domain Eukaryota; kingdom Metazoa; phylum Annelida; class Polychaeta; order Phyllodocida; family Polynoidae; genus Harmothoe; species Harmothoe impar. The sequence continues at coordinate 12,936,922 of OX381710.1, forward strand.
GCTGCTGCCCTTAGAGGGTTAACTTAAAGATGGCCTCCATTAAGGATGTCAGCGGTGACTTGGTTGTCATGACAACCTGAATGCGGCCTGAACCAACCGCTCAGAGTTTTTCACTGTTTTTAATGGATTTCAGTGATTTCTCTTTGACTCGCAGGAAAAGTCGCTATTGATTTCTTTGCGGAGGGCAGAATGGCGAGGTGCTTAGTGCAGGATTGATGTCGGAGGGGTGATTAAAGACCCCGCCTTTAACCCTTTAAGGACTGCATGTCGTTTATAGATCACTTTTCCGTCATGATGAAACTCGCCGTTGTTGCATTGGTGCATCATGCCCTTCCTACGGGAGTGTCTCAACCCTGTACGATTGGCATCATACTTGAGTGCAGCACTGGTTAGTCACTCAACAGGCATGCATTAATGCATCATGATGACCGAGGGCGTTATGCATTGATGCACATAGGGCATGATGCCTTAAAGTATCATGCCCTTGGTCGTCATAATGCAGCCCTGGCGAGTAACTTGGCACAGCTGCATTCAAGCATCATGTAAACCGTACAGGGTTGAGGTACTCCCAAAGGGTCAGCATGATGCAGCAATGCAGCACCGGCAAGTAACTCACCAGGCCTGCAATTGCACATCATGATGACAAATGCCATCTTTTAGCGACATGCCGTCCTAAAGGGTTAAAGGGGGTGATGCTGTCTGTTAAACGCTCGGTTCACAATTACATCTGCTGAGGTTTCCATCAGAGTGCATTCACAAGACGCAGGAAATGTCGCTTTTAGAAGTGATCCGCACCGTTTTTAGCTGAGGTGTTTGGTAGGATCACATGCTGCGATCTGGCCGGGCTTACAAGGAGATCAAATGTGCTTGAGCAAAAGTTTAAAAAATCACAATTTTCAACCTGTAATGTATTGTATTGATATTTTCAATGTTTTCAATTATGGTACTATGGATGACGTTGGATATCACTAATTCCTCACTAAAATGGAGATTTTGGATCTTAAACTCTTCACGAAAGGTTAGAAAGTTACTTTTCCTATCTTTGCAGTAATTTTTCTGGTGTAAAGTCTGTATTAAATTAGTTATATAGCCTACAGGGGGAACTTCAGGATTTCCTGATTTCTGTGGCAATGACATACATATTAACCCCAGTATGAACAAGCATGGGATTCTTCCAGATAAAGGTAAAAAAGAGTCATCCCTGTGATTTGTACAAATCCAATGAACAAATTGTTTTTAACATTAAAAGGGGGGGGGGTCTTCGTCTCATGTTTTGTCAGTTTTTTTTTTCTAGATTTTGAGAAAATGTCAGTTAAAAGTCAGTTAGAATAAGCTGAGCACAGCTTTCAAAATCTTAAAGACAAAAGACACTGAATGCAGCATTTGACTTCTAGATTTTTCAAAATTCCTGGTTAAACAGTGTGTTATATGCGGTAAATAGCGTTACCAAACTTGTCAGTTGAAAGGATTATCTCTCAGTTAAATGTCAGTTACCGTAAAACTTCGCGTAGAAGCCGCGGCTTGTACCCGAATCAGAGCCAGCTTTCTTTTGATACCAAACATGCCTATATGGGGTGCGGCTTATACGAGAGTTTTAAAAAGTATAATACAGTACTAAATTAACAACTTTCATATACCCTATTAGGCTTGTAGGATTTCCTAAAGTTGGCGCTGCGGCTAATACGCAAGTTAGGCTTATACGCAAGGTTTTATGGTAAAAGTGTGACTGAAACATAGTGGGAACTCTGGATCTTTCTTCAAAACCCACTCCCATCCCTGTATAAACCAGCAGCTAGAGCTGAGGCAGCCCACTCCCCGCACAGCCGGCTCAGATGGAGCCACATGTTGACTTACATAAGGCACTTCATGTCTGATATCCTCCGAGTCGCCCAAGGCTGTAGGGGGCGCTGTGAGCAGAATCAGCCGCCATTTTATTGGGCAACGTAAAGCAGTGGTTTCGGTGGGCAGCCCCCCTAAAGTCGGAAATTAAACTGGTCCATAGCCAGGTTTATAGCGCAGAACACACTGCTACGGTCGCCGCCCCCACTGTAAGGAAATGTCATGAATAGTTAGGTACAATGTAGACATCATGATGAGTTATTTACAATGATATTGAGTCGCCTAAGGCTGTAGAGGGCGCTGTGTGCAGAATCGGCCGCCATATTGTTGGGGGACATAAAGCATTGGTTTTGATAGGACAGGCTCCTAAAAATTGCTGATTGTAGCAAAATAAGGCTAAATTAGGCTTCTAAAATGCTCAATTTATCAAGATAAAAACATTCCCTATTCATCCGAAAGGATTTACTGATTTAGACACATATAATCGACACATTTTTGTGCTACGTCAAGATCAAGACACAGCAATGTTATACGTCCTGTGGGCGTGTCCATTACTTAAGCTGGGACTGACGAGATAGATAAGCACTGATAACATTGGTCACATGTTTACCAGCTGTTGCATAATACACCATAAGAATTCTGCAATGAATGCAGGGTGTTATCTGATTGGTTGATAATGCATCTAACTACATGCCTCTACCCTCGTGGCCCAGCACTCCAGCATCCACCTGATACCATCCACGTTACAGAAAACACAGAAAAGGGGTGTTTTTCACTGACTCAGCACTTATTAAGCCCTGACAAAAAGGTGGTCTATTTGACACTGACTCACTGGAAAGGTGGTCTATTTGACACTTACTCACTGGGAAGGTGGTCTATTTGACACTTACTCACTGGAAAGGTGGTCTATTTGACACTTACTCACTGGAAAGGTGGTGCATTTGACACTGATTCCCTGGGGGTAAAAAAAAGAAATCCTACCAACCCTACATTTTCTTCCCCTGTTACCTGAAACATACCTTTTTTTTGGCCTAAAGCCATGTGAGACAAACATGACTAATTGGAGCCTGGTGCTGAACCTTGTACCTTTTGTAACCTTGGTTGTGGCTAATTGGGTGGGGGTGGATGCTAATAGCGTCAAGGTAACCGACTTACTGCTGCTAACCCCCAAATTAACAGTGTTGTTGTTTTTTTTTGTTTTTTTTCTGTCCTGAGGAGATACATAACCATTATAGATTGTATTTCTTGTATTCCACAGCATATATATGCAGTCTTTGCGAAAACATGCAGGACAGTGGCAATGTCCTTCTAAAATGCCACCGGTCCAGCGGAATCACAAGTGTAGCAGGACCGAACGTCCAGTCACATATTGGGCTTTTCTGAACTAGAAGAATTCAGTTGGGCTTTTACACTTAAAATACAGAAATCATCAGATATGTGACTATCCTCCAAAAATGTCGCCGGTCCTTCAACATTGATAATTTGCAGGACCGAATGTCCTGTGGGATGAAATGGTTTTCGCAAAGACTGTATATGTATGATATATTCCGTTAGGTGGAGGACTTACCACTTGTCCCTAGTTGGGAGTGGTAATAGGATGGGGGGGGGGGACTGACCAGAGTGTATTTGGTCAGTCCCTCCACCATTTGTTAATCTTATGAAATTTGGTTTAAGTATTTTTGGAAAAAGAAGAAGGAATTGAGCTTTAAGCCCAAGGATGCAATGTAGAAAGTTCATTGTCAATTGTACTTAGGGTACTGACAGCCTCATTATGTTATAAATATAAGTAGATAAGATAGGAAAGGAGAGTAAAATATGATAGAGTAGGGAAGAGTAAAAGAAAAGTAAGAAAAGGTAGAGAGAAAAAATTATAATACTGTAAACGTAGATATTTTCGCGCATGTATATTTTCGCGAATTCGCCATGAAGTACAATTTCGCGCATTGTTAAATTCGCGCATTTTGTAATATGGTTGTTCTGTGTCTATACTGGATAAATATTCGCTCTGTACTTATTTTCGCGCATTTTCATTTCCGCGAAAATCGCGAAAATATGTACAACACGAAATAAAGTACGTTTACAGTAGATGGATGGCGCCCACACACCCATCGTTGCCGGCACGCTGGCTTTTGCCTGCCATTTCAAATCGGCCGATAAGAAGTGAAGATAGGGTCATATTTGTAAGACTGTTTTATTTTAAATATTTGCATCGTATAAAACAAGTTATTATGAACTTTATGAAGGTACCTTCAAGTCCTTGAAATTTCAAAATTCACATGGACTGCGTGAGAAGGAACTGGCCTGCATTAGATGCCTAGACGTAGGCCACCTTAGCTTGCATTGAGAGAAAGTTTTCCGCAAAAACCTCCCAACCTTTACTCTTGTCTTTCACACATTGCTGACCGTTCATTAAAAAGGCAAGAGTGGTGCTTGAGACAGAAACTCGATAGATTAATCGTTGTGGTAAGTGTGGTGGGGGAGGCGGCCAGGGGGGTCGATATGTATAACTAATCAGGCAGCTTCATATTTATGACGGAGCCAGCTGTTGTGTTTATTGTCTACGTTGCCACCCAAGGTTACCCGATTGAATAACAATGGCCGACTCTCTACTTCCTGTCCACCGTCAATGGCCGACTCTCTGCTACCTGTCCGCCGTCTGACAGTAACACCTAGAGTCAATACCGCAGTCGCCGAAGATGAATCAAATTGGTAATTAAAGCTCTTTAAGGATGGCTTATGCCTTAAGGCATCATACCCTTGGTCGTTTGATGTATGAATGCAGCCCTGGTGAGTAACTCGCCAGGGCTGCATTCAAGCATCATGCCGACCCGACAGGGTTGAGACACTCCCGGCATGATGCACCAATGCAGCACTGGCGAGTTATGGCGAGTTACTCGCCATGGCAAATTACTCGCCATGGTGCTGCATTTGTGCAATGTTTTGGTTGGTCACCACGGAGGAGTGTTGTTAGGCAGTGAGAGGAAGTGCCCACTGCAGCGAAAAATTTCAGGTAATTTTTCTTTCGTTCCAGGTCAGGGCAATGTCAGAGAATTTCCGATTTTTTGGCAAAATGTCAGGGAAAATGAGATTTTCTAAAATGTCAGGTAAAATAATATTTTGTCAGGGAAAATCAGGGGATACCAAAAACAAGTCATCTGTTTTCTTTCTAAATCCTCAAGAGCAAAGGGGTTTAAACTTTGCGTGCATGTGATACACAAAATCCCTGTTGTTAACTGATGACCACTCGGTAAGTAGAAGATAACTTTAAAAGCAGTGCATATTCATAGTTGGAGGGCATTGTAAAACATTGGGTTTATATTGCAATTGTCAGGGAAATTTGATATAACGTCAGGGAAATGTCAGGGAATTTAGAACTACCTTGGCGGTGGCAAACCTGCACTGTTCAATCTGGGACTTGCAGAGGGGGAATTACCGCCCAGCACCAAGCCAGCCCTCCTTGTGAACTTAGTCTTCATATAATATTTGTATAATTCATTATAACACAGGTATCGACTCTGTACTACATGTGTCAGAAGCACCTGGTCGGCGTAGGAGGCGGCAGTGGGGGGGCGGGGTGATAAAATAGGTTGGCCGGTTCCCGCTGGTACCGGCTTCTTATGAAGTTACCCACGTCTGAGGGGCTGTTACAAAACGAAATTTAGGTTACGGAACGTAAATCGTTATGATCAACTTTTTTTTAAAATTTACATTAATGTTTAAATGTTTAAAAACTTACCCTGATATTAGCGTAAATGTCAAAATTACGCTGTGGTCTTCCAAAAAAGGCTAATTTACGCTATTTTTCCACCCTTCCTGGAAAGGTGGTGGGTAAAAATGGGGTCTGTTATAAAACCTAACGTAAAACCATAGCGCAAAAAGAGGGTGTTACAAAATAATTTTTTTACTTTGTTTTTCAAGGGGGTGTTACAAAACGAAATTTACGTTTCCGATTTTTTTCATGTTATGGACGTTTTTTAACGTTATGGACTCCTTTTTTTCCCACCACCTTTCCAGGAAGTGTGCAAAAATGTGTAAATTAGCCTAAATTAGAAGACCACAGCATAAATCTGACATTTCACTAACACACGTTTTTAAACACTAACGTAAATTCAAAAAGAAATCATAACATAATTATATTCCATAACGTAAATTTTGTTTTGTAACATCCCCCAGGGGGCTTTTCCAAAACAAAATTTACTTTAGATGACAAACTTTAAAAAAAATTAACATTAGTGTTTTACAACTTACGTTATTACCAGCGTAAATGTCAAATATAAGCTGTAAAAAGCTAACTTATGCTTTACGCTATTTTTTCACACTTCCTGGAAAGGTGGTGTGAAAAAATAGTCGATAGTGTAAAAAAAACTTCCGTAACTGAGAGAAAAACGGTAACGTAAAATTTTATTTTTGTTTTTATTTTAACACCCCCTTGAACAACAGCGTAAACACGATTCTTTTGTAACACCCTCTTTTTGCGCCATGATTTTACTTATACGTTGTATTTTGTAACACCCCCAGCAGTGTTTAATTTGGTGCTATATATTGCTGCTGCAGCTGTGTCTGAACCTGCAGCCTGGTTTCTAACACTAGTGTGTGCAGGTGTGTGGACACCTGGTCTGGGCAGCAACTGAACACTGTAACCATCACTGCATGGAAAACTCGATATACCGTAAAACCTCGCTTATAGGTCGATTTTTATTTTGAATTTATTTTCGCTATAGGTCGAATTTTCACCTCTCAAGTCCAAATTCGACCTATAGGTGAGGTTTTGAAAAAAAAGTAAAATTATTTAGGGACCCAAAATAGGTTGATTTAAATGCTGTAATATACACACTTTCTAGGGAATTGTTTTTCCATGTGTAATAAACGATACTTTGTATCTTTATGATATTGGTAGAGTATCAATTAAAGAACAAAGTCGACACAGTTCGGATCAAGTGTTACAGGTTGCAATATCAGGTTTATTCAGAAAACCTAGACAAGCAGTCACTAAGTGTGCGAACTCCCTATAGAGTTCGGAACGGGTCAGTAGGCTAAGCAGCCGATATGATCACAGGGTCTCCTCTGCCAGCGTGGCTCAGAGTAACCGACGAGTACCGTCAGATGCCGGGTATATATAGGCAGCCAGCCTGCGTGCGCACACGCAGACCGGAAGCCTATAGCGACCTCTGTCCATACCCCAAGTCCGGGGTAGGTGTCGCCACCTACCGTCGGACTGAAGGGTTCGGACTGAGCTCGCAACACAGCATCCAACAGCACTCGTCATATAACAACCCCGTATAACCCTAGCCCCTACACTACCCCCTACCAGATAATAACCGGGAGGTAAATAATTAAGGTTATAGTCGGAAAACACTTCGGACTGGCATTATCTTATAAATACCACCTTAGGGGTTTATTAAAGTTATACCTTACAAACAATATGACGTTACTGTTGAACACAAAAAGGTATTAATTTACACACATATCTACATATATAGACCGTAATTAAAATTACGCCCCATTCCCTAGGATAGATGGAGTTAATCTATACATATAGTATACACAACACTTGAAAAAGTACAATATCACAGTAAAAAAAAATTTCGTCCCTTCAGGACCCCGAGCTAATTACACTCGTAATGAATAATACTTATAAGTGATGAACAGTATCACTTCTTTTAAGGTTTTAGAAACATATTAAAGTATTATTACAAAAAGACATCATACGTGATTTTATAGCGAAGATCCGGATCCTCTGTTGATGATGTTGCATTCCGCCCGGCTTTCAGAACCTACTTCATTCAGCTCCTACTCACCGGAACGAGAAAGTTCATAGCTCATGCTCGGGAGCTTATAGTAGTATATAAAAAAAATTCCAAGTCCTGCCTCCAGGCGATCTTCGGACTTATAACTAGGAGCACTCGGTCCTGATATATATAGTTTATATAAAAAAACATCTCGTATCGGATCCATGGTGGTAGCGTACTCCTGTCCCGAGCTTTGATCTCTCTCCGGATCTCCTCGTCCTCCTCCGTCCGTTTTGCCTGGCAGACTGCCTCCTTGCGTAGCCAGCCTGCCGCTTCTTTTCGTCCGGATACTTGTACACCCCATAGCAGGGTGTTTTTAGCCTGTAGGGGTGGTATCCTTAAAATACCCCCCCCTTCTTCTTGATCGGATCCTAAGATAGGATAATCCTATCCGGATTCCGAGTCGTCTTTAGGGCTCGACTTGGCCGCAGCCTCCTCATCCTCAGAGTCTGACTCAGCTTCCGCCAGAGTCAGCTCCTGGAGCCAGAGCTCGATTTGAGCCCGAGTCCCATCCCATTCGTGCATCTCGTGCGCGAAACAGTCTCTGAACCTCCGACGTTCGTGGTCCAGTTTTTCCTCGGCGTTCTTGACTGCCAGCTTCTGCTTTTTCCTTTCGGATTTAGCAGCAACTCGCTCAGTCCGAGCATTTTCACGCTCCTCCTGAACCGACTCCATGGCCGCTGCTTTCTGAGTAGCGACTTCACTCCGGTGGAGATGATGCACCGTGTCCAGGGACAACATCGCCACCTCCTGACTTAGGCCAGTAAGCAATCGGTGGAAGTTATCCTGCCACCGGTCGAAGGCCTCCTGTCCGGCTTCGTAGGACTTGAAGTCGGCGGGAGGAAACGTGGGAGGGCCCCTTAGTCGCAAGACTAAGTGCCCCTCCTCCGGAGTCTCCTGTGGGGGATCCGGAGTCTGTTTTGGCTTCGGCTTTTGCTTCACCGAAGCCTTGTCCTTCCCGGTCTGGGTGAGAGTCTGTGACTCCCCTCCCGGAACCAAATCCAGATTGGGGAATTTGTCAACGAACGACCCCCCCGTACTGGAGTTCGGATCCTCCAGACTAGGCCGAGGTGGCCTGCCCTGGGGACCCGACTTCCAGTCAGTCGTGCGAGAGGTAAATGCCGGTCCTTTGTACCCCGGATCTGCCTTCTCCATAACGGATTGCCTTTCATCCGTTTTCTGTTTCTTCGGGTCGATGGGCTCCGAGGACCCATCGGATCGTTTCGGAGCTCGCCGCTTCCGCGTACTGGTACGCTGCTGGTACTCTTCGAATTCATCGTAGAGTTCGCCCTCCGGAATATGGAGATACGTGCGATCCGGGTTCACCTTGTAGAAGACCCGCACCTTCCCTTTCTCGTTGGAGCCAAAATCCACCTCGAGGTTGTCATTCTTGTCTACTAGGGTCCCAAAATGGGAGTAGACTTCTGCGTGAGCGGTCTGAATGCGTTCCGCTGCAGTCTCCAGAGCCAAGCTATGGAACTTGGCAAGGTGTCGAATGATGTCTGCTCTGGTGTAGAACAGACCACCATTCGGACAACCCTTGCTGCCCTTCGAACCCACACTCAGGCAGTCATATCGCATGAAATGACGTACATGATGGCGGGTAACATGCCTTGCATACCGAACCTTGGTAGGCCAAGTTCGGGGTTTCTCCAGGGTCTCATCGATGTCTCGACAAGCTTTGAATGGGCACTTACTAAATGAATGCCATCTAGACATTGCCCATGCCAACTTCGTCTTTTGAAGGAGCGAATGGTATTTGGTGCTACCAGTTCGGACCTTCTCCAGCAATTCGTAGTGGTACAGCTGTACCGACTTGTCTAGAGGATCAGGTTTGATCCATTCTTCGTCGTCAGAGAGACCGTCAGGACCCACTTCCTCCGGAAGCTTTGATGACCGCTTATCTTTAACACAGTCATTTACACACATGGGTTTAAAGAACTGAAACCCACTAGCGGCATTGGCTCGGAGTGCAGTCCGGACCAATTCCTGCAGTTCGTTGTCCGGGATTGTGTTCTTGTCCAATCCCTTCAGAACTTCATCTACCTCTTCAGGGGACTGACCCGCATTCAGAGATGTCAACCGGATGGTCTCCCGTAGGTATTGATGCCTACGACTGGCCTTCTCCATCCGACTAGTGTCAGCAGACCTAGTCGCAGCTGTGCTCTGTTGGACAATCTCTTCCTCCAGAGTATCATTAAGAATAGACTCGTTAGTCTTTTTCTCCATGTTCCGGGCCAGCCTCATGGCGGGCGTCAGCTGTCGCCTTTTCTCCCTCCTATTATGCACGACCTTGAATTCGTCTGCGAGTAGCATTTCGTATTCAAGGGCCGCGATAAGTTCGGGGCGTCCTTCTGTCTCAGCAACCAAGCGAGCTGTAGCCGCCGATTCACTGAGGCCTTGCATTGCAGCCGTCACGTAGGCCGGGAACCAGGTCGGAAACCGGTCGGACAGAATGTCCAGGCCCCGGAAGGTTCTCATCTGGACCAAGTCAAACGACCTGATCTCCTCCTTGCTCATCTGTGCGATGATGGCTCCTCGTAGCAGGGATGGGACGTCGGCGTCCTCCTTATCCCATACTTCATGTTGGACTGGGGGGATTATCGGTACCCCCGATCCACCTGAACCACCGCCTGCAGCTTGGTCCAGTTTACCGGCCTCATCCGAAGTATCCATATGGGATGGCTCTAGACGGGGCTCGGCAGGCTGGTGAGGAGTCTCCACTCGGACGGGGGTTGCTCCTGGAGGAGGCCTCTCCACCCGAACGGGTACTTCTCTTCTTGGCTCCACTGGAGCCGGTAGCTGGAAGGTGATGCCGGACAGCACCTCCTGCACAACTTTGACCGTATGAGCTGCGGATGATGTATCCATAGTCTCCTCGGTCCTAGTTTCAGTTGGGTGAGTTGTCGTTTTCGGACGAGCTCCCCCGTGCCCGGACGTACCAGCCATGGCTGCGGCCGTAGCGGCCACTGCAGAGCTGTTGTCCAACTCTCGCGAGAAGGACAACACATCCACGGCTGACGTCGGAGCAGCTGACGTTCCAGCTGCTTTACTGGCATCCTTTTCCTTGCTAGGGATCGGGATGTTTGACTTGGTAGGGCCCGGAGTCTTGACAGCCTGAGTGCTGCCGGACGTCTGTCCCTTCTTCTTCTGGTCCTTAGCCGCTGGCTTCGGATCAGTTTTCTTTTGATCCTTTGGCACCTTTGGAGTCGGAGCCTTGGGAGTGACCGTTTTCGGATCCTTGGTTACCGTGGCAGTGGCAACCTTCGGATCCGCTTTCTTAGTACCCTGGGTACTAGGCTTCTTCGGATCGGGCTTTTTAGGCTCGTCCTTTCCCGGAGGCTTCTTTCCAACACCTACGTGTTTAAGAGCCTTGGTACTAACCTTACCATCGGCCGACCGGGACCGATCTCGGGTAGCACCCTTACCACCGCGCGTCCTCGGACGTGAAGTGTCGGAGTCGCTGTCGCCTCCCATAGACAGTTTCCGTGTAACTGTCTTCTTGAGGCTGGGCGAAATGCTCAGACTGCACATCCGAGACAGATGTCCAGTCGACTCGGAGGGGTTCGACTCTACTGCACTGTAGGCGATCCCTCACAACATTCCGGAGTCCTCGCTGCCATCGGGTGACGGAGACTTCCGAATCGGTGACACGATCGGATCCACACGTAGTTCCGACAGAGTCTGGCTAAGCTCATCACCACTGGGGCTCTGAGCATCCATGTGCTCCTCGGTGGCGGATGCCACCTCGGAGTGACCGGAGAGTTCGGACTGGCGGAGCTGCTGCTCGGCCATCCTCACTTATTCAAGTGTCTTGCGACGGGAGTTTGACGGGGAAAACACTTAGTTCCCCGTCTCCCTCTTTGTCTTAGACGGACCAGCAAAGAGTACTCACAGTTCCTACTCTTTGTATGCCTTTTCTACTCCTCTAGCTGCCCAAAAACACCGACTTCTCCGCTGCCGACACACGCACGATTGATCCGGGAGAGCCCCAAAATCAATATGGCGGTTCCCTCGCTTTTGTTTTTAAAACAAAGCGCATGCGCAGCGTCTCGCGTGATTGGACGCGATCCCGTTACCCGGTGTGACCCAATTATCGCTTAATCAGGTCACGACCTTTCCCGCCCGCAGCTCGGGCTCGGGGGATCACACTGCCACGTAGGCGGCTCGCAAAAGTCAAAATATACTTCGAATAAAGAGTTCGTCAGGAGTATTAGTGGATTAATATGGGAAATCGAAGATTACCCCACCGGATTATCCGTCCACCACCCTCGGGAGCACTCCAACATTCTTTTCTATTTGACTCTGAGCGCCCCTGTTGGTAGCACACATATAACATATAAAACAACACAGGACACCACACTCGTTGTGTAAACAAGCTAGGTTACCGCCCCTCTGGCCACCAGCCTTGGGCTTCGCCGAACAGGTTTCCCGTTCACCTCTCGTAACCTGGCCGAAGGACTCTCGTTCTTAACTAAAACTCCAGCCTTGATTTTAGTTTTCCGTGCCCTTCTTCCTTCGCCTGCCGAGACTTTCTTTTTCACGGTCTTCTGGGGCTTCTTTCGTACCACTCTCTTAGGGGTATCCTCTGACACCCCTTCCAAAGGTACAAATTTAGCCTCCGAAGTTCCCTTTTCCACCTCCGTTTCCGGGGTGAGCTCCCTTCCAGCCCAAGCACGCAACCGAGCCACATGGCTCGTCCGGATGCGCCCTGCTTCGGACTGAATCAACACAGTCGTCTGACTGATACATTTAACCACGGTGTGTGGTCCATCCCAGTTATTTGCCAGCTTGACGTTGCAGAGCGGTTCGTGCAGGCGGATCACTCTATCCCCTACTACGAAGCGTCGCAACTTCAATCCGGTGTCATAACCTACCTTCTGCCAATTCGCAGCTTTGAGCAAATGCGCCCTAACTGTTTCGTAGGCAAATTTGAACCTCTCTCGTAGAGATTCTACAAATAGCACCGTACATGGTGCTTCCGGACTGATCCCTACCACCCCGAATACTAAATCCGCCGGCATGATCAAGTCCTCTCCGAACACCAAGAGGTTCGGTGTGCAATTTGTCGAAGTGTGGACCGTATTGTTATACGCATGTACCACAAATTCGCACTGATCATCCCAATCATCCATATGGGAGTTCACTAATGGCTTCAAAACCTGGATCAAGGTCCGATTGAACCGTTCCACCTGCCCGTCGGACTGTGGTCGGTACGGATTGGTCCGAGTTTTGCATATAGCCAACTGATGACACATAGCTGCCCAAAGCTTGGACTCAAATTCTCTCCCTTGATCGCTATGTAACATCAAGGGAGCCCCCAGATGGAGGATCCACCCCTTTACTAGTGCTTCCGCACAAGTAGCAGCAGTATGATCCTCTAGTGGGTACACTCGGGTGTATTTCGTATAGTAGTCCGAGACCACCATCGTACACGTATTACCCTTAGGAGTGGGTTTCACTCCACTGATAATATCCACGGCTATTCGAGCAAATCTCACCCCGAATAGTTCCTGCTGCAGTGGCAATTTTCCTAATCCAGGACCAGGTTTGCCTAAACAACATGCCGGACATGTCTCGATCCACCTCAAAAGGTCGCCAGACATTCCGGGCCAGTAATACCTCCGACTCAGCCGTTCCAAAGAGCGTTTCTTTCCGAAATGCCCACTAGTGGAATGGCCGTGGCAGTAGTACAGGATGTCTTTCCTCATAGCAGCAGGGATTACCATTTGTAATACCCTCCGCTTTCCTGGACAAGTCTTCCACCTGCACAACAACGAGTCTCGGACCTCCAGTTCATGGAACTGTGCCAAGAAACGTCGCATTTCACGGTTTTCCAGCGATATTTCGGGTCTCACTGGACAGACCCCAGTAGGGACAAGCTCCCTCAGTCGTGCTATGGTAGGATCGGCCATCTGGTACGTCCTTATAGTGTCGGTGGACCAATCCAACAGGTTTTGCAACAACCCATCATAAGGCAAACGCACACTCGCTACCACAGCATTGTGAGCACCACAATCCCCACATTCCGGACGCACACAACGGCGTACCGGACGTCTACTCAGGCAGTCAGCATTAATATGCTTTGTGCCCGCTCGGTGCTGGATATGAGAGTTCTCCAGTCCGAACTCGCTGAGGTGATTCAACCATCGACCAATCATTCCCTCCGCATCCTTAAAGTTAAGGAGCCACCTGAGGGCCGAATGATCAGTGCGAAGTGTGAAATTCCCTCCATATAAGAAGTGCCGAAACTTCTTCGTGTATACCACCACTGCGAGCAACTCTCGCTTGGTAGTACAATAATTTCTCTGTGCCTTGTTCATACTGTTACTAGCGAACGCCAACGGGACCTCTACTCCGTCCTGGATTTGGGACAATGCGGCCCCGATGCTCTCATTGCTCGCATCAGTGTCAAGGATGAAATGCCCCTTCTCCGTAGGGTATCTCAGCACTGGGGTGGTCCGGAACAACGCCTTAATCTCTTTGAAGGCTTCATTCTGTTCCATCCCCCATGGGAAGGGTTCCTTTTTCCTCCCCGGAGTCCAATGGCTCAACCGTTGGAGTGGCTGAGACACCCTAGAGAATCCGGGGATGAAGTCCCTGTAATAGGAACAGAACCCTAGAAAGGATCTGATATCCTTTGGTCCTTTTGGAACTTCCCAAGTCTCCACAGTCTCCAGTTTAGTCGGATCAGCCTGCACACCCTCGGTGGAGATGATCCGGCCCAAATAGACCATGGACTTCCGAAAAAGTTCACACTTCTTTGGCTTTAATGTCAAGCCATTGGACCGAATTCGTTCCAACACCTCTCCGAGGTTCAACGCACACTCTTCAAACGTCTTGCCGAAAACAATGACATCATCCAAGTATACCAAGCACTTGCGCCACAGTAGATCACTCAACAGAGTTTCCATCATAGCTTCAAATGTGGCCGGGGCGTTGCATAACCCGAAAGGCATCAGTTCAAACTGATACAGTCCAATGTGACTCGTAAAAGCCGTTTTCTCTTTATCCTCCTCCTTCATCCCGATCTGCCAATACCCGGACTGCAGATCAAGGGTGCAGAACCATTGGTTCCCACCCAACGAGTCCAGAGTCTCATCAATTCGGGGGAGAGGATATGCATTCTTCTTGGTTACTCCATTCAGGCGCCTATAATCGATACAAAATCGGATAGACCCATCCTTTTTAGTAACCATCTGAACCGGACTGGACCAGGGACTAGTGCTAGGCACTATCACCTTCTGTTCCAGCATGGTTTTCACTTGTTCTTCAACAACAGCTTTCTTACCCAACGGCAAACGTCGGTAAGGCATTTTGAAAGGCTGTGCATCTCCAGTATTGATAGAATGCAACACTTTGTTGGTTCGGCCTAACGGCTCCCCCTCCACTTGCCATGCATCCTGATACTTCACTACCAGCCTCCTTAGAGAATCGAGATCCATCCGATCCGTCAGATCCGTTTCGGATATCATTTTCTCGAGTCCCTCACTCAACGGGGTCGGAGAAGGGTCACCCTTCATGCTCACCTGTCCAGCGGACACTACGGCCTCACTGGTGAACACCTTCCCCAACACTGTATCTTTCTTAAGATACTGTGGTTCCAACCCGGGGTTGGAAACCGGCACTACGGTCCAAGCACCATCCCCCACCAGGGTATCCATGCCTGTCAGACCGATGCTTCCCAACATGGCCACATCCGGTTCCACAACTGCTTCTTCCTCTCTCCTAAGCCCCTTGCTTCGGACCAGCACGTCACACGTCTGTCCGGGAGGAATCTGAACAGTTTGGACCACCGTTGCCACTGTCGATACTTGTCGGAGCACACATTGCTCCACCGCACGGTACGGGTGCTCTATTCGGAGTACCCCTGTACCAGGATTCAGGACCGCGTCATACAACGCCGAAAAATCCAACCCCAGTATACCGTCGTCTGCAATATCCGCAATTGTGGGAGAAGCCACATACTCCTTCCCTCCAATTCGGACCGGTATGAACGCGCGCCCATACGTCTGCATACTTGACCCATCGGCTGAACAGGCGTTTACCCTCGTTTTGAAGTTATCACGACTGTCCGGCATAAGAGCATAGAATTTGGAGGAGATAAAGGAGTGGCTGGCTCCCGTATCTACTAAAAATTCGCCCGCCCTACCGGCCACAGTAACAGACACATACCACCGCCTCCCCCCCAGCGGAGACGGGTTTACAGTGAAGCGTTTGAAATCCTTCGGAGCAGCCAGATCAAGGCCATGTTTCTTCAAATGGTCGAAACATGGATGATCCGGGGAAAGCTGGGTACTCCCTACCCACACGGTGTCTGTGACAGCCGCAACTTCCTCGTTCCTATCCGTAATGGGCCTCCCTGCCTCATTGCCGGGCAACTGATGGACTGGAATGTTAATCAGGCCGGCATCCGAGCCCCTCAAGCTCGAAGCCACCCCTGATTCCCTTCCTGTCTTCTGAATTTCACTAGGCTCTACCTCTCTGGTATGTTGGCGTACTTCATCTCCAGGGGTTGTCCGCTCGCCTTCTCGGACTACCCCCTCTAGTTTCCCTCCTTTCCGGGAACTTTCGGACTCGGAGCCGTACACTCCGCGGCAAAGCACTTAGCGGTCCTCCGATTGATCTTCCTTCTGTTAGGCTGTGTAGCCCCCTGAATGGAAGTCGTCATCTTCTCAAACAGCGCTGTGAAAAACGCTGCGTCCATCACCGGAGCCTTCGGCTCTGATGACTCCCTTTTTGGAGGGGGGTTTCCACCCCCTTCCGGCTTCTTACTCTTCCACGGCGGTTTAGAGGAATTTCCATTCCTCTTGAACTGAGCCGCTGAAGCTATCGCCCCCTCCTCATCACTGCCCGAACCATCAGACTGTTCCGGAGAACATTCTATAATGGCCGAGGCCCGGGTAGGCATCCGGTCCCCTAACAGTGACTTTTTGAGAGCATGTATGTCGATGGCCTTAAAAAGGTCATCTAGTGACGTATCTGCTCTCCACGTGTCATACACCGTTTGTTGTATGTCTGGGTCTCTCAGTCCGGCAACGAACTGAGAGAACAATTCCTTAGAAAATAAGGCATCATGGATTCCTGAAGCAGGGTGTACCTTCTTCAGGAGTCTCATCAATGCAAGTCCGAAAACCCTTGGAGCTTCGTTCTTGCCTTGCACACGCTTCTTAAAAGCGACCATCGGATCGATCCGTGCGGAATCTCCGTACAGGATGGTTCCGATTTCAACGAGCTGTTTGAAAGTTCCGCGGGGTCCGCATTCCTCTTTCCACTGCTCAACTGCCATGAGACCATCTCCCATGCGTAATCCCTTACAAACGTACGGGATTGCATCCTGTTGGTCCCACCCGCTGAGGTTTATATCCTCAACGGTGGCTCCCAACCAATCTTCCCAAGAATTCTTCTGCCAGTAGGGAAATGGCTCGCTAGCTATGCGTCTAGCAGCATTGGACGAACCTCTAATTTTAGAGGTTATCGCCAGACATTTAGAAATGGATGCTGACGCGTCCTTTTCCGCACCTACATTGTGCAATCCGATCCCCGCTATTGCGGGATTCGTATCGTACAATTCTTGCAATTCTGTACTCAGCATTGTTCTTCTGGGAGCCTTCCTCGGACTCTTCGTACCAGGAGTCGCCCCCGGAGTAGCGCCCGTGGTTGGCACACTATTCTGTCTGTCCAGAAAAGCCTGGTAGGTCCCATACGACACTATGTCCGTAGTGGGGTCTACGCCCTGTCCGAACCACCAGTTCTTCTCCTGATCAGTCATATACTGACACTGCTGGGCCAGAGCAAGCAATCGTTGATGTTCTGACTTCTCTTTTTCCAACTCCTTGGCCTGCTTCTCAGCCTCCTCCTCCTGCTGAGCTTTTTCCAGTTTAGCTTTAGCAGCCTCTCCGGCAGCTCGGAGCCCTTCCTTTCGAGCCCTCAGAACCGCCGCTTCCTGCTCCGCTAACTCCTCTGCGAGAACAGCGTTCTCCTTCATTCGTTTCTGTTGCTGCTCTAAAGCAGCCTGCTGTTTGCGATACACGTCTCGCCTTTCCATTTCCAAGTTTTTCTGTTCCTGGAACAATATGTTTGCTTGGCATTCTCGCCATTGCAACAAACTTGAAGGAGTCAGGTCGGTTTTCGCCGCCTTATCCTGTTCGGCCGCTTTTTTCAAGCGTACCGCGTCTAGTTCTTGCTCGTCCACTCTCAACTCTGATCGTGGACTCCGAACCAACTCCGACAATGGTCTTCCCCTGCCTACTGAGGCTAGACCGGTCGGGGCTGCAAATACCTGCTTTGGTATCGGACGGATACCACTGATCCCTACCCTCGGTGAGGAATCACCCCCCCTGCCTCTGCCCCTGGATCGTCCCACTCGGAGTGGTCGTCCCGGTGTCGAGGTTGACAAGGCAGGTTCAATGGTTACTCCACGTCCCATAGGCTGATTGGGAGTGTCTGTAAAGCTCATGTAATGGAGGCCTTCCGGACTACCATTGTCCGCAGATGCGAATGAGGTACTGCTGTCTTGCATACTTTCTCGCGTCTCTGATAAAAACTGTTGTAAAGCAGCTCTTTTTGCTTTCAGAATGTCGCACTCCGTCACTAGACTTCGGCGGACCTCCTGTAAGTCCTCTGTGTCCCGAACAATAGCTGATCGGGCCCCTTCTGCTTCATGCATTACAGCGTCTCGAGCTGCGCAAATATGGTTCAGCTCCGTGTTTGCCTCGACAAACTCGGACCGGATCCCTCGTAGGTCCGCTTCTTTCTGATCGTATTCCGCTCGGACTCTGCTGAGGGATTGTACCAGCTTTTCATTCTCCTCCAACAAGGTAGACAGCCTTGCGTCCTTTTCCTTGATCTTGGAAGCTCTGTGTGTGACTGCACCTTCCAATGCAATCAGACTGCTTTTCCATTCATTGGATTGCTTCTGAATGGTCAACAATTCCATTTGAGCCATCTGTACACGTTCCTGCACTCGGGCTTCTCTCATGTCGTCAAAGCGACGCTCCTCCAACAGGGCAAACCTCCTCGGAGTCGGCGCGGCTGACCTTGACCCACCAACGTTGAACAAGGACAAGTTCATTTCTTCTAATGAGCGGCTCATTATGGTAGGACCCCTGGGTCCTCGTGCTGCGTCGGTTCCGGATGGAACATTCGCCCTACTGTGGGTATCTGCCTCATAACTGGCATCTAGCCCCTCCGGTGACAAGGCTGCTGCCTCATCAGGAGACCTCGCTGCTCCGTCCAGAGCCCGAGGTCTGTGCTACTGCACAGGCTAACCTGCGTTTCACTCAGAACTGGTCACGGCACCAGTGTAATAAACGATACTTTGTATCTTTATGATATTGGTAGAGTATCAATTAAAGAACAAAGTCGACACAGTTCGGATCAAGTGTTACAGGTTGCAATATCAGGTTTATTCAGAAAACCTAGACAAGCAGTCACTAAGTGTGCGAACTCCCTATAGAGTTCGGAACGGGTCAGTAGGCTAAGCAGCCGATATGATCACAGGGTCTCCTCTGCCAGCGTGGCTCAGAGTAACCGACGAGTACCGTCAGATGCCGGGTATATATAGGCAGCCAGCCTGCGTGCGCACACGCAGACCGGAAGCCTATAGCGACCTCTGTCCATACCCCAAGTCCGGGGTAGGTGTCGCCACCTACCGTCGGACTGAAGGGTTCGGACTGAGCTCGCAACACAGCATCCAACAGCACTCGTCATATAACAACCCCGTATAACCCTAGCCCCTACACATGTAAGGCTCATTTCATCACACCACATATTGGGAGTCGTCTTTAGGACAGAATGCCATGACTATTACTCACTTTGGCTATAGGAAAAGGGTGGTCATGGGGGGTCTGGGTTGGGGTGTGGCCCCCTCAAAAATTCTCAAACTCCAATTCGACCTATAAGTGAGGTTTTCCAAAAAGTGAAAGCCTTTTCCTATAAGTCGATTTTCCCTCAAAAGTCGAATTTGACCTATAAGTGAGGTCGACTTATAAGCGAGGTTTAACGGTAAGTTCATTTAAGTTTTCCTTAAAAGTCATTATATATGCTTAATGTCGTAGATAAGTAGCTATAATGACCTTTAATAGACCTTGCTGGGAAGACTTAACCCTTTAGGGCCGAGCATCGACTATAGTCGATGCCATGGCTGGCCGAGCATCGACTATAGTCGATGCCATGGCTGGCCGAGCATCGACTATAGTCATCATAACTCTATGGAAATCAGCAAAGGCTCGGCCCTGGGAGGGTTCCTATGAAAGTGTCCCGGCCCCATCACCAGCAATTTTTTTTTTGGTCGGCCCTAAAGGGTTAAATGTCAAAGCTTTCATATTTAAGCATATTTTGGTATACCAAAAGTGACTATTTTGGTATATTTTAGCAAATTGAAGTTGACCTAAATGCACCAAAATATTTACCTAAAGGTGATTATAGGTGATTAAACAAAATGTTAAGGCCATGGGGAATTTACTTAAATGTGATTACACCAAATGTCAAGACATATTGGACGAGTCATTGATTACACAGAGAAAAGCCTAGGTGACCCTCTGACTGAACTAAGGGAGTCACCTGGTGAGGGGGGGGGGGGGGGAGGGGGTCATATAACTCTCTGGGTCATGTGACTCCACTCCTCCAGGTGACTCCCTTAGGTCAGCCAGAGAGTCACCCAGGCTCACTTAGGCGACCTGGACTCCCCTAAACAGGGGAGTCATTCTGGAGGCAGCCTGGACTCCCTTTGGACGCTGTTTTCTCTCTCTGTGTAGGCTAAGCAGTTTGGTCAGTTCTGAGAGACTGAGAGTCGTAAAGAGGTATTTTCATTGGGAAATTTTGGAATTCTGCCCTGGTATTAATTTGGGCCCAAAAATATCCCTTTTTAGTCCAAAATTAGACCACAAATGCGTACACAATGCATATGCCAAAATGGCTCCAGACCACCGCCCCCACCCCCTGTGCAATTCTGTACACATTTCGCTTGACCCCCCCCCCCCCCTACTGCTGTGGTAAGCCTGTAACTCGAAGAATAAAAAAAAAGTGTGGCCTTATTGAAAAATAAACCGTCCCACGAAGAGAGCTACAGCCCTGGTGGCATGTTGCCGGGGGGGGGGGGTAAGACATAAGACACCCTGAGCCCCTGATATGACTTATCTAGTAGTGTCCCTTTGATCCCCTACTCCAGATCATCCCCGCCTCTTCTGTGAAGCCCTCAGGACTCTAGTGTGTCTCTAGTCCTATGATGAACCAACTTTGAATAACATGGGTCCTAGCGCAGTCTTTTTTTCTTTTCTTTTTTAAGGGTTATAATCATTTATTGACCATATTAAGGAAATATACAAGTAAAGTCATGTCTATGAGGTTTTCAAAGAGTTCAAAGCATTTTGTTATAAGTCGATTTTTTTCATCAGAAGTCCAATTCGACATACCGTATTCGACGTAATAATAAGCGCCCTCCCCCAATAAGCGCCCCTCCCCTTTTTGGGGCATTTTTAGACTACAACAAAGGCTCACATTTCCCAATTTTGGAGACAATAGACTCTTAGGTACCAAAAACACCATAAAAATAATTTTATAAGCGCCCAGGGCGCTTATTACATCGAATACAGTATAGGTGAGGTCGACTTATTAGCAAGGTTTTGGGGTACCTGAAATCCAAAATGGCTGCGCTCTGTGCTAGGCTTGCTATATAACATAGCACAGGGCAGCATGTCGTGAATAGCTATCGTCTAGCCTGGAATATCTCTCTGTGTTATGTATAGAGCTGTAACACACGCGTCTGGGATGTGTCCAAATCTAAGCAGATACATGTAGGGTGAAGCATTTCTAAGTTAGGGATGCCAAGTGTTGTAATAGTTTCGTAATTTTACGATTTTTGACCCCAATAACGACCATTACGATTTCTGCTGGCAAATTATGATTTTTAGGAATTTTTGAAGTGTACGAAGAAAATCAGATCTAGTCCCTAACTGGTGTATTGGAGGATATTTCCAGAGCCAAAAGCTCCCTTGACTATTGCTTTGAAACTGCTTGCCACGCACACTCCTACCTATACACTAGTCTACTAAGAGTAGGCATTAATAACTTTATTATATATAGGGAGTACATAAAAATTAAAGCCATTGAGCACCTATGTGCATGTGCATTCTGAAGGAATGCTACTGCTACGATTTTTGTTACGATTTTCAGTTAAAATTGTTACGATTTTGGGGTCCAGAAATCGTAATCAATATGAACTTGCAATTGGGGTCGGGTAACTTGGCATCCCTGCTAAGTCTTCTCAGCCAAAGGGAAAGATGAATGAGGCAAAAAAAAAAAAGAGGTTTGTTTCAGGTAACCCGACCGACCTTATCAAAACAGGGCCGACCATGCCTTTTTTAATGCAATTTTCAAGAAATATTTATATTTTCACACTTTTTTGGGGTCAATTTTAGGTTTACAAAAAAAAAAAGAATCCCCCCCCATTTTTACACCTTTTGTTCAATTTAGAGGTATCGTAGAGGCGTTGTTTTACGGTAGTCTAAAATTGGGCCAAAATGGGGGTTATCCTTATAAGCGAGTAAATGTTTGTTTCTGTCAAAGAACACATCTCTCGCCCATCTATTTTGTCTTGAGAGTTCATCGTTGTGAAAGATGATCTATCAACCATCTCTCTCATTAGCTAAGCTCGTTAATTAAGATGTATGGCTCTCTCAAATAATGTAATATTTGTTACAAGTGTGCTCGGCTATTGTCGATTTCCTATAATTTCTCTCATAGATCAACTGTTTGCAATATAAATACATACGGGTCCATACGACATTACCACGCAGATGGTGCAGACACCTGTACAAAATCTGCCTTTTTGTAATGTACCTTTAAGAGGAGCATAGTACTTTCATGTCACTGTTCTGCTTAACCCTTTCAGGACGGCATAGTGCATTATTGCATCATGCCTTGGTTGGCACGATGCATGACTGCAGCCCTGGCGAGTAACTTGCCAGTGCTGCATTCAAGCATCATGCCGACCCTATACGGGGTTGAGACACTCCGAAAAGGTCTTCATGATGCACCAATGCAGCTGCATTGGTGCATCATGATGACAAATGTTTATCGACATCTGTGTTTTTTTGACATCCGTTCTCAAAGGGTTGAATGCAGCACTAGAGGCGGAGGAAGCAACTCTTCATTGGAGGGGGGGGGCAGCGGGGCATACTCCAGCCAGATTTTATTGAAGGTTTTTATACATGATGAGGCATATATATATACACGCTTACTGTATTCAATGTAAAAAGTCCCCTCCCCCTAATAAGCGCCCCCCCCCCTGCTTCCAGGTTCTAAGGCCAAGCCAAGTGCAAAGTTATATAGGGGTGAGTAGAAGCCTTTAGAGGCCCCTGTGGTGGGTTAGTAGTCTATAAACGACAGCCATGGGGGGGGGGGCTTATTAATATGATTATTTCAGGCTGATTTTTCCACTCAAAATAATATTTTGAGCACCCAGGGGATGTATCACCCTAACTCGCGTAAGCTTTAGACTACAGCGGGGGTGAACCCTCTACTTTAAGCAAGTCATATTTATCTCCTACTCACATATGCCGTACTGTCGATCTGACTCGTGCACTAGCCGCGGCTTCTGCACAGGTATTTACGGTATGCTTCCCTTAAAGGGCTAAAACAAGTTAGTGTCACCTGTTGTCGTGTGGCTAGGGAAAACCCTTCCACATCAATGAGGGCGTAAAGATGAGAGATGAGACGTCAGTTTGAGTACTTGGTATCTTTTATTAATAATAATATTAATATCAGAGTACCAGTCACTAGGGCTCAGTATAGATGGTAAGTCGGTGGTTACTGAGATGGTTACTGATTTCCCCCTAGCTGTCCGGGGCTTAAGTACAGATGCCCGGCAGGTAGAGGAGGAGCCCATGTGACCGGAAGTAGATGTAACGGTGGTTTTCATTGGATAATATACATTTGACATTTGATTGGATAATTATATATTCATGGCTTTAACATGTGGTGTGCGCTGGACCGCGGGTGGGGAGCCTGGGTCCAGTGCATTATGGGTAATGGATTACATAATAAGTAGCATGCACACATGGGGGCTTTGTCGCCTGCCTCCAGGTGGCCTCCAGCCGGCTCAAGTGGCTATTATGGTGTTTGGGTTCCTTCCCTTCATAATGAAGAATGGTGTGAAGGCAGTGGTGGCAGACTCTGTGTTGTTGATGGAGAACACGAGGTGTGGTAGGAATACATCCCATGTGTCCTGGTGTTCCTCACAGTAGGCCCGTATGCCTTCAGACAGCGTCTTCACGTATCTTTCAGCCTGGCCGTTCGATTTTGGTCTATAGGCCGAGCTGAAGACATGTTTTATGTTGAGGGAGGATGTCATGTTTCTGAATTTTGAGTTTTTATATGACGTTCCATTGTCTGACTGGAGGTATGTTGGTATACCCTCGGCCAGAACAACCTTCTCTATGAATTCTGCGGTAGTTGTTTCCGCGTCCAATGATGTAGTAGGGTAAGCTATGCAGAATTTAGAGAACCTGTCGACCACTACCTGAATGTATACATTCTTACCTGGTGTTGGTGGTAGTGGGCCTATGGCATCTATGTGGACAAACTGGAATGGGTAAGAAGGGGTACTATG
This sequence comes from Harmothoe impar, assembly GCA_947462335.1. NCBI lineage: Eukaryota > Metazoa > Annelida > Polychaeta > Phyllodocida > Polynoidae > Harmothoe > Harmothoe impar. The sequence continues at coordinate 12,961,162 of OX381710.1, forward strand.
GGCCGTCATTGGCAGGTTGTTGGTTAGGTTCATCTTTTTGGCTTTCAAACAGACGTGGCATGTCGCTGTGAATTTCTGGACGTCGGCCGCCATGCTCTTCCAATATACTTTGGGAAGCATGGTCGACAGCATTCTTTGTGCGCCAGCGTGGCCTGCCATTGGTAGGTCGTGAAAAAGCTTCAAGATGGGAAGTCTCATGTCATCTGGGATGACGGGTTGGAATGAGAATTCCTTGTGTTTCTTCCATAGTACCGTGTTGATATGGACCAAAATATCATTCAGCATGATGTGATCATCAGCTATCCTGATAAATTGCTCCGTCTCCTTCTTGTTTTTGTCATTGGGTACCTGTCCGTTCTCTAAATACATGATGATAGCTTTCGTATGTAAATTGTATCTTTGTTCTCTTTTGAGGTTGAGTATGGAGATCTGTGGGTCGGAGAGGCTTTCTATCATTTCAATCAGATGATTAGTCTGATTGGCCAAGTGTTTTGCCATGTCTGTGGCGTCTCTTCTAGGCTTCTCATTTTTCTTCTTCGTTTTTGGTTTATCTGTGGTTTTCTTAGGTTGCGGTGCCGGGGTGTGGCCTGGGACCGGTCTGGTCGCCGCAACCTGCTCTATTTGTTCTGTTTGAGTTTCTTCTATGAATGTTGATAGGGCTTCTAGGGATGTAGAGGGTACTGTCAGCTGCTGTGGGGCGTGGCCTGGGACCGGTCGTGCAGCTGAATTCACTTCCTGTTGTACCGAGGCCACTATGGCTGCTAACAGTCCTCTGTATTCTGTTTGTGGAAGCCCAAAATGATGTAATTTGGTACTTGGGATGTCAGGATTTGCTCTCAGGTTGGGGGTCAATCGTTTTACTTCTTCTATATCTTCTGTGTTTTCCTCCATACATTCACAATAGAAGTGATGGGTGGAGTTTCTCTTCAGGATTGATTTGGGTAGTCGTTTTGGTAGTGTCAATGGTGGTTCGTCTTCTTTGAACTTCTGTGTGTGTATGTCATCCTCAAACATAATTCTATGTTGCACCCTTATGGCTTTGGGTTTTGGTGGAGGATCTGTCATTGGTGTCTTGTCTAGTGGGTAGTGGGTGCCCACCTTGCCCACATGTTTTTGTTATCTGATTTTGTCAACATGTGGATGAGGGCTTGGTGGTCAGTATATAACTCGAATGGTCTTCCTTCTAGGTAGTGTCTGAAGTACTCTATTGCAAATACTACTCCCAATAGTTCTCTTTGGGTGGCACCATAATTCCTTTCGTGGTCATGGAGTGCTCTGCCCGCAAAGGCTACTGGTCGTAGAACGCCGTCTTTTTCCTGGGAAAGGGTAGCTCCCAGGGCTGTACCGGATGCATCTGTTGTAAGATGGAACTGTTTGTTGTAGTCTGGGTACAGCAAGATGACGTCATTGCATATAGAGTCCTTCAGGGTCTGAAATGCAGTCTCACATTCTTTGGTCCAAACAAATTTGTTCCCATTTTTGAGTAGGTTGAATAGAGGTCGACCAATTTCACTGAACCCTTTGATGAATTTTCTATAATATTGGGCGAGTCCAGTGAATGACCGCACCTCTTTTGTGGTCTTCGGTGTGGGGAATGTCTGGATCTTGTGGACTTTGTCTGGGGATGGTTTGATACCGTCAGTGGTGACTTTCATTCCTAGGAAGTCTAGTTCCTCTAGGAAGAATTCGCACTTGGTTTTCTTCAACTTTAGTTTGCCATTTCTTAGTGCTTCGAATATGTTTCTTAAATCGATGAAATGTTGGTCTATGGTAGGTGATAAACACAAGATGTCGTCTAAGTATGGGATTGCACATTTGTACTGCAGGTTCTGTAGGATCAAGTTGACTACAGCTTGGAAAGCCTGAGCACTGCTGGCGAGTCCCATGGGCATGGTCTTGTATCTATACTTTTTGGTCCTAGTGAGAAAAGCTGTGATGTCCCTGTCGTCCTCTCTAATTGGTATCTGGAAGTACCCTTGTTGGGCATCCATTTTAGAGAACACGGCAGGTCGCATCTCACCAATCATTTCTAGGCTGTCGTCTGCTCGTGGTGATGTAAGTGCTTGGTTGATGGATTGGGAATTCACATATCTTAGATCTGTCACTAATCTGTAACCCTGCCCGTTCTTTTTCTCTACAAGAAAACTTCTAGATGACCAAGGACCCGTTTTGGTTTCCTCCAGAATGTCCTGCTTTACCAGCTTCTGACATTCAATTTCAAGTCGTTCAGCTTTGTGCGGGGCCATTCTGAATGGGTAGAACTGTAAGGCTTTGGCGTCTGGGATCAGGTTGATTTTATGGGTGTACAGATGGGTTCTTCCAATCATGTTATCTTTTCCCACGAATATGTCGTCGTATTTTTCTATTAATTGGCAAAAAGTTGTGAATTGATCTTCTGTGAGGCATTCTGGTTTTTGGAAGACGTGTGATTGTTCTTTTTCTGGTTCTATGTCTATGTCCTTCCCTATGTACATATCTTTGTCTATGTCTTGTTCGTCGTGACCTGTTGTCTCTTGTACCATATTTATATGATCTTCGTCGTCTGACATGGATTGATCCATGTCAGAGTCAGAATACTCTGAGTATGTTGGTGTTGGTACATAGAATGTTTTGTCTGACCCTGTTGATGATGCACTGTCACTGATAGTGGAGTTGTTATCTATGTCTATGTCTCTGTCTGTCTCCTCGGGTTGTGTCTCGTCGTAGCCTGTCGATAATATATTATTTTCTTTGTCTATGTCTGTTTTTGTATATAAGGCTACGATTTCACCCTTCTGGATTTTACAGATTCTAGATGTGATATTCAATAATATCAGTGGGTGTCTGTCTCTTTGGTCAGGTGTCACGACTGAACGTTGTACGATGTAGTTTGGAAGTTTGTCTGATCTGTCAAAATTGTCTGTTATACCATTGATTTGACTGACTGAGTGGTAGCATGTGACTTGGCCAGTTATGGCCATTTCGGAAAATGGAGGTATCAAAATAGCTCTCACTGCCCTGATTGGTTGAGATTTTGGAGTTGGGTCAGTGGCGTAATTGATTTTACTTTTAGTCTTTGATAGAAAATCTGTTCCCAATATGATTGGTGAGGAACAATTTGGAAGAATTGCAAATTGATGACTGAATGTTTTGCCTTGAATTTTGAATTTTATTTTGATAGCTCTTTTGATGTGACACAATGCTCCATCGGCAAGATAAACTTTGGACCTGATTCGTGAAAACTCATGAGGAACTAGTTTCGATAGAGTGGAGGCTAGACCCTCTCTCATGCAAGAGACGGTGGCTCCTGTGTCTACTAGGCTGGGGATGTTGGTATCTCTGAATTGTAGATCTATATTGCCATTGACCATGTTGATAAACAAAACACTCTGCTCACCTTCTTCCATGTGTAGGTCGGGGAGTGGTGGGGGGACGACTTCCAGAGTAGCTTGGACGTCGGCGGGTTTCCCGCGCACTGGTGCAGCGTTGTGGATTGTCTGTGGGTCATGTGGCGTGGTGTCGATGGGCGATGCTGTGTCTTCTGTGTTGGGGACTGTTTTGTCATCCTGATGAGGCCTATCCATAGGATGACAATCTAGTTTCCCGTCGTCTTGGTGAGGTCCTTCATCATGCTGACGAGCTGTGCCATGGTGTACTGTGGAGTGGGGTTTTGTGGCGTTGGTTGAAGTTGAAGTTGTTGTTGTTGTTGTGGCCATTGTTGTTGTTGTTGTTGTTGTTGTGGCCATTGTTGTTGTTGTTGTGGTGGCTGCCATGATTGCTGTTGTGGCTGCCACCTTTGTTGTTGTTGTTGGCTCTGGATGAGTTTGAAGTGATGTGGAGGTAGGGAACCCGTTTGAAGAAGGGTTATAATGTCTTTGGGTCCCCCTTTGAATCGGTGGGTGGGAGGGATGAGGCCCATTGAGCGTGCCTTCCTGATGTTGTCGACGTAGTTGATGTCGAAGTCTTCTCTCCTCCCCCTATAGTTGGGTGGTAACGCGAAGTCAGTGGGTGGAGATTGGTGTGTAGGTGCAGCTGCTTGTTTGTGGTAGGTGGGTTTTGGTTTACCACCCCCCATAGCAGCTACTGTATGTTCGGTCTCCATTACTTCCTGTTGCTTCTGAAGAAGGTCTCTCAGTTTCTCATTCTCCCTGTCCTTTTCCCTTAACTGAGCAGCTATGACTGGGTCTAGGGTGTTGTTGGATAGGGATGATACCTTATGTGTGGAGGTCTTCTTGTACAGGTACGCACACCTGAGTGCTCTGCAGAGGGAGGCCCATGTAGTAGGACTTTCCGCCCTGATTGCTTCTCGGTAGTCCTCGTTTAGCACAGTGGCTACCTGGATGATGGCAGCTTCTATGTCCACCCCCTTGTTTTGGAAGTGGGTGTTGGCATCCTTTAGCCATTCTTCCATGGTTTGTAGGGTGGGGTCAAATTGGGACAGTGTCAATAGCTTTATGTCGTTTTCGACATCCTTGAAGTGGTGAATAAGTCCCTTCTTTATAAGATCGTAATCGTCCTGTGTACTAGTGGGCTGCATACTGTACCACTCGTATGCTGGTCCAGTTAAATAGACTGCGCAGGTGACGTGGATGGGGTGATCTTCTTGGGGATATTTAAGTCTAACAAATCGTTCTAGGTCTGTGAACCACTTGCTGGTGCTCATTTTAATGTCCGGTTTCGAAAATCTGATTGGTTCACGGATGGTGTATTTGTTTGCTTTTGATATGGCGCTAGCCAGGTCGCTAATGGACTTGTTGTTTCTATATTCTGCGATATCAGATTTGAGTCTTTCTAACTCTGCCTTGTGGGCCGCTAGTTGCTCATCTAATTTTCTTGATATCCTATCGTCTAGTTCTCGTTGTCTTTGTACTTCTACCTGATCGTCTCCGGCCATGTTGACAGTGGGTTCAACACGAATGGGAGAGGTGGGTGGGGTAGCTATGTCTATAGGTATAATAGGTACAGTGTCTATAAGTGTTGTTTTAGAATGTCTTACTGTGTCCTTGTAGATGCAGGAGGTGGACTTAGTGATGTGCTTGTTGTTGCTTGGTCCTTTCCTCCTGGTGAGTTGTAGACCTGATGTTGGTGCTGGTCCCTGGCTCCTAGTGTGCCTCCGTGATGATAGGTCACTGAGGGACTGGTGTCTCTGCATTAAAAAATTTCTTCATGGTCGCAGGTAGCTGAAGGTTGCCCGGTTCTCTACCACTCTGTGGCTAGGGAAAACCCTTCCACATCAATGAGGGCGTAAAGATGAGAGATGAGACGTCAGTTTGAGTACTTGGTATCTTTTATTAATAATAATATTAATATCAGAGTACCAGTCACTAGGGCTCAGTATAGATGGTAAGTCGGTGGTTACTGAGATGGTTACTGATTTCCCTCTAGCTGTCCGGGGCTTAAGTACAGATGCCCGGCAGGTAGAGGAGGAGCCCATGTGACCGGAAGTAGATGTAACGGTGGTTTTCATTGGATAATATACATTTGACATTTGATTGGATAATTATATATTCATGGCTTTAACATGTGGTGTGCGCTGGACCGCGGGTGGGGAGCCTGGGTCCAGTGCATTATGGGTAATGGATTACATAATAAGTAGCATGCACACATGGGGGCTTTGTCGCCTGCCTCCAGGTGGCCTCCAGCCGGCTCAAGTGGCTTTGGCGGTGCCACACTGATTAAGGGTGTCCAGCTTTATAGCTTTGTTTATGTGTAGACAGTTAATCCTTGGGGTCAACATATTGTGTATAGGTGACCGGTCAGTGCCTTGTTGTCTGGAGGGGCTGACCGTTACCTATTGTTCCTGGGATAAGGGTCTGCTTGTGATCTATGGATTAGTTATGTATGGGGGTCAGTTATGCTTGGCTTTATGAGTAAAAGGTATGTCTGACGTCTAGGTGTACTTTGATGGACATATGGATTGAAAATATGCATAAAGTATTGTGCGTATTACAAATAATAATAAATATGAATATTAATAATCATAAATCATAATTATGACGTAATATGACGTAATACAATTGATGAAGGTATAATAAGGGGTTTTGTGGCGTGACAGCCGCCGATCGGTGTAGATCATCGGTTTAATCTCACCAGAGGCACCAGCTGTCAGGGGCGGATATTGATGACAAAGTTAACTCTTTAAGGACGGCTTGTCGCTAAAAGATTACTTTTATCGTCCTGATACACCAATGCAGCCCCAGCGAGTAACTCTCAGGTGCTGCATTGGTGCATCATGCCGACCCTTCAGGAGTCTCTCAACCCTGTATGGTTGGCATGATGCTTGAATGCTGCACTGGCGAGTTACTCACCAGTTCTGCATTCATGCATCATGCTGACCAAGGGCATAATGCATTAAGGCATCATGCCGTCCATAAAGGGTTAAGGACGCCATGTCGCTAAAAGATGACTTTTGTCGGCATAATCCACCAATGCAGCCCTGGTAATTAACTCACCGGTGCTGCATTGGTGCATCATGCCGACCCTTGGGAGTGGCTCAACCCCAAATGGTCGGCATGATGCATGAATGCAGCCCTGGCTAGTAACTCGCCTAGGGCATGATGCATTAATACACTGTGCTGTCTTTAAGGGGTTAAGAGACGCGTAGTGCTTTAATCCATATCCCCCTTATCGTCATGTTGCATGAATGCAGCCCTGATGAGCAGTATGCCGACCCTACACAGCTGATGCACTCTTGAATAGTTGGCATGATACATAAATGCAGCGTGGCAAGGTACTCGCCAGAGCTGCATTCATGTATGAATGCATCACAACTAATAGCATCACATCACATCATATCAGGTCCTTAAAGGGCTAAAGTGGATTTGATGAAATAGTGCTATTAAAAAGAGATTATATCTACATATATATGTATAGGAACTAGAGTTTATTTAAACATTTCTGGTCGAGAAAGAGGACAGGACAAGATTAATATTGTTCTGTAAATTGCATATTCGGACATTATGAGTATACGTATATCCCATCTCAATTTTTAGAAATCACTATTTGGGAACTGGCTATATATATATATATATTATACAAACCTGACCCAATACCTGTCATAGAGGCAACTACAGCTGGTTTGTGGGGGGGGGCTGGCTTTATTAAATTTTATTTCATGTTTTCATTCATCATAACTTTCTCTTTGGTGGCTTTGCCCAATTCTCCAGTATTTACTATATGTTCATACTCCATTTCACAGGGTATATATATTCGCGGAAATTAAAAATCCACATTTCTTTTCTATGCTACCCGTGAATATCAGTCCTTTTACAGTAGAGGCCTACCAGTTGGATCTTTTTATGGGTCTATACAATAGATTACCTGGCCCAGAGCTAAGCGGGAGACAGAAGAGTAATATACTCCAAGCAGATTAGTCCCAACAGAGCAAAAACAGCCATTCCTTACCATTAGCCGCCAGCTATGATGAGATATGTATGTGGTATTTAATACAGCCTGTGCGCGCCCACCGGGGGCAAGGCTACTGGTGGGGGTTAGCCCCTTAACCCTTTAAGGACTGCATAATGCATGAATGCAGCCCTGGCTAGTAACTCGCCAGGGCGGCATAAGGCATCAGGCCGACTCTACGGGGTTGAGACACTCCTGAAGGGTCGGCATGATGCACCAATGCCGCCCTGGCGAGTAACTTGCCAGGGCTGCATTAAGGTATTATGCCAATCCTATGGGGTTGAGATACTCCTGAAGGGTCGGCATGATGTTGCAATACATTGCCAGCGAATTGAATAATTAATGAAAAACTTCCCATGCCTTGTAAAGATTTCTTAGCCAAATAAAAAATACCAAAATACAAATACAATCGCATGGGCCGCGTAGGCACATCATGACAACAAATTACCCTTATAGGGCCCTTAGACAACTTTTATAGACGCCGGTCTTATATAACTGCCGGGATTAATTACGCCTCCAAATGTACTGGTTTACCCCCCTAACATCCTTTAAAACCTCTGTCTATATGAAATTGATGTGGGCTATGCACTAGGAAAAGATGACTTTTCAGAAAAATTGTTGACAAAGTTTTTGAACATTTCTGAAACGTGACTGACTAATGCATATATTATTTAACCTCAAAATCTTGTATTCCAATATACAATATTCGAAAGATAATCATTCTGTGAATCCCCTGATATGATATGTTCATAAATGCAGCCATTACAGACAATATTAGGAGGATTGTACTGATAACAACATAAACACAACTTTAGTATAAAAAGGTCACCCTTTCTTGCTGCGTTGGCCTATAGCTTACAAGGGGGGGGGGGTTCCCAGAGGATCCATCAAATAAGCATTAGCCCATCGTTGTAGTGTCCCCAGGAGGAGTCTAACAAGAAGTTAACCCACTGCCAGGCCTCATAAACCCCACATACTTGTAGTACTCATACCTATAGTGCTGCAACACGGCTCTGCAGCGCCTTGCTAGCAGTAGCGGTGGCAGGAAAGGGAACTAATAAACCACATACTTGTAGTACTCATACCTATAGTGCTGCAACTGGGCTCTGCAGCGCCATGTTAGCAGTAGCAGTGGCAGCAAGGGGAACTAATAAACCCCACACACTTATAGTACTCATAACTATAGTGCTGCAACTGGGCTGTGCAGCGCCATGCGAGCAGTAGCGGTGGCAACAAGGGGAACTAATAAACCCACATACTTATATTATTCATACCTATAGTGCTGCAACTGGGCTCTGCAGCGCCTTGTTAGCAGTAGCAGTGGCAGCAAGGGGAACTAATAAACCCCCATACGTATAGTACTCATAGCTATAGTGCTGCAACTGGGCTCTGCAGCGCCATGCGAGCAGTAGCAGTGGCAACAAAGGGAACTAATAAACCCACATACTTAGTACTCATTGCGTAGCAGTAGCGGTGGCAAAAAGGGAACTAAGATGCAGAAATGATAATGCTTTTTGCGCTGTAGGGACCAGTAGGAACTGCAGAGTATGATGGGAGAGGTCCTGGTGAACTCCCAGCATACCTTCCGGTTCCTAATCACTGGTCCCTATAAGCACTGCCCAAACCCAGCAAAATGCCACAGCTCTATAGGGGGACAAGATGGCGGCCTACACAGCGCTCTATGAAGACAAGGTGGCTGCCTACACAAGGTGACCAGCTACAACTCTATAGGGGGACAAGATGGCTGCCTACACAGGGTGACCAGCTACAACTCTTTAGGGGGACAAAATGGCTGCCTAAACTGGGTGACCAGCTGCTGCTCTATAGGGGGACAAGATGAGGGCCTACACAGGGTGACCAGTTGCAGCCCTATAGGGAGACAAGATGGCTGCCTACACTGGGTGACCAGCTACAGCTCTATAGGGGGACAAGATGGCTGCCTGCACAGAGTGACCAGCTACAGCTCTATATGGAGACAAGATGGCGGCCTACACCATGTGACCAGCCAGAGCTCTATAGGGGGACAATATGGCTGCCTACACAAGGTGACCAGCTATAGCTCTACAGGGACAAGATGGCTGCCTACACCAAGTGACCAGCCAGAGCTGTATAGGGGGACAAGATGGCTGCCTACACAGGGTGACCAGTTACAGTTCTATAGGGGGGACAAGATAGCTGCCTACATGAGGTGACCAGCTATATAGCTGAGGCAGACAGATACGATGAGCGTTGCCTAACGTCTTTTTAAGTGTTGAGAAGGGAGTCCCTCCTTCCCTCTCTCCCTGGTCGGCCATCTAACATCCCCTGGTGTACCATTGTACAACAACACGGTACACGGTCTGTAATTGTATATCTATGACGACCGCCGCTCGGTGATATATCATATCTCGTGTCTTGAAACAAGCTGTATTTACTTCGACTAGATGTCTCGGCATGGCTTTAAATGCTGGCTCTAGTATCAGACAGTATAGCATTCTACAGGACTTTTCAGGATTTCTTATTATGTAGCTAAAAAAGGGCTCTATGGATTGCACAGATCAAGTATTAAAGGGGAAGTTCTAAGTCTCTGATGGGGCCCAGTCTCATGACAATTCTCTGGAGTACTGGAGAATCCTCCTGTGGAGAAGGGGTTTAAACTGTGTCTTGGACTTTTCTTAATGTCCAATACCTGTACCACAGCATGCCATATCATTGCCCTACATTTATTGCCCTACAGGAGGTCCGTTATTGGTGTATTAAGCCATTATTCTAACATGATGCCGACAAAAGCAACTGCTTATTTTTTAATGATTTGCATTTAATTAAGTCACACATAAAACTATTTTTTCAGAGTCTGAACTGCTTCGTTACCATTTTATTGTACGAAAACAATGTGTCGCCTTTTTCTGTAAACCTGTCTGTGTTGACGCGGTGACCTCTGCTCAGTCTGTCCGGATGCCGCGACCTTCGGCTACTTTTTCTGCGGACGCTGTGACCTCTGAGTTTACTGCAGGCTTTATTGGATCATGCTGACAGTCAAGCTGTCACAATTGACAGTTTGACTGTCAACCGTAGGAAATCAAGTTGCCATCCGCCCTTACCAGTGGCGGTATACGGCAGGATAAGTGGTGCATCTCCCGATATGGGGTTTAGATGCTATCAACCCTTTAAGGACGGCATGTCGCTAAAAGTTGAAATTTGTTGTCATGATGCACCAATGCAGCACTGGCGAGTTACTCACCGGTAGATCATGCCGACCCTTCGGGAGTGTCTCAACCCCGTAGGGTCGGCATGATGCATGAATGCAGCACTGGTGAGTTACTCACCAGTGCTACCTTCATGCACCATGATGACCAAGGTTATGATGCATTAATGCATCATGCCAACCTTAAAGGGTTAGTGGGCAGCATGGGGATGTGATATGATGCACATAAATCTGACTAAGCCTACATCAATAGCCCTAACTATGATTAGTGTACACACATAACACGCCCCGATGCTGCTGCACTTGGCTGTGAGTGAGTCGTAGCCATCCCAGGGTTGCCACCGTCAGGGAAAATGTCAGGACATTTTTTTTGATCCAGGTCAGGGAAATATCAGGGAATTTCAGATTCTTTGGCACTTGATTTCTTTTTTACACAGGTAAGATCTAAATTATAATATGTTTAGGGTAATCCACTGAAATGATAATCGTTCGTCGGCTGGGGTTCGGGGGCTCGGATATTTTTTGTGAAAAATGGATCATTGCTACGACAATGTTGAGGAAAAAATGCCATTTCCATCTACACACTTGTGTATACAGCATATATAGCGAGTCCCCCACCCCTACCCTCCTACCATCCCTCCCCCCACCCACCCGGGACATGCAGCGATGTGCTGTCTTATCTGGCAGTATATCAAGTTGGTGTGATTACATGGAATGCAGTCGTTGGACATGATTGGCTGCTCTACTTAATCGCGGATCTCGCTAAAAGATTGCATTTAGATTTGTCGTCATGAGCCCCGTTGAGTAACTCGCCGATGCTGCATTCATGCATCATGACGACCATACGGGAGTGTCTCAACCCAGGGCTGCATTCATGCATCATGACGACCAAGGGCATGATGCATTAAGGCATCATGCTGCCCTCAAAGGTGGTTATGCCTCTATGCTCTATGTTGATTTGAGCCTCTGCTGCATCAATGTGATAGCAGTGAATGTTTAGGGCTACACTGATGCATAATACTGGCTCTTTGAGAGTGTATCAACCCATATCATTGGCAGAATGCATGAGTTACTCGATAAGCCCTCTATTTCACAAATATTACATGTGTTACCAGATTGATGATTAAATAGCTTATATAGATCATGAATGAGTATTAAACTACAAATTATTTTATTAGATGTTTGTCTGGCCAAAACAGGATCTGCTGGCAAGGCCTACAACGGGCTTCCCTTATGAGCTCATGGCTGGACAGGATTGCCCATGTCTTTAGGAAATTAACAGGGCAATAAAATGTGGGGTGGGACTGACCAGTGTTATCTTCTCGGGATTCCACTGTGAGCTATAAAATCAGTGGTAAATGGGGTAACCAGGAGGATGCAAAGTTTATTGATAATGCCTGTAAATGACACTTAGGTTAGGTGGTGTCTATGTTTTAGTTGATATTATCAATGTGGACCATAATGACCTCACAGTTGCGGGGCTCACCAGCAGGTCCCAGATCCAGTTTACAAGGTACAGAATGATACTGTACTGATCTCTGTCGCTGTGAGTCTTTGTGAACTACCGTAAATTCTCGCGTTTAAGCCTAACTCGCGTACAAGCCGCACCCATAACTTTGACAAATTATATAAGCCGCAGAGGGGGTCTGAATATTCCGATTTTGGTACTGTAGTATACTAATAAAAACTCTCGTATAAGCCGCACCCTATATAGGCATGTTTGGTATCAAAAGAAAGCTGATTCTGACTCGCGTAAAAGCCGCGGCTTCTACACCAGAATTTACGGTACTCCCCTCAGGGGTGGGTGGGGGGGGGGGAGGGGGGGATCCCGAGCCATTTATATGGAGATGAGAGCCAGGGATGAGACACGCCCAAGACTGCATTTAAACATCATGCTGACCCTATGGGGTTGATGTACTCACTAAGGGTAGGCATGGCTGCATGAATGCAGCTCTAGTGAGTTACTCGCCAGGGCTGCATGCATGCATCATGCTTACAAAGGGCATATTTCATTAATGCACTATGCAGCAAATACTGTGTTGACAAAATGCATAGCGCATAAGAGCACTGTCTGGTCCTTAAAGGTTAACCCTTTAAAGGTGACATGATACCTTAATGCATCATGCCCTTGGTCATCATGATGCATGAATGCAGCCCTGGTGAGTAACTCGTCATTCAAGCATCATTCCAACCCTATGGGGTTGAGACACTACTGAAGGGTCGACATGATGCAGCAATGCAGCACCGGTGAGTTACTTGCAGGGGTTGCATTGGTGCATCATGGCGACAAATGTCAGCTTTTAGCGACATCTGTCCTTAAAGGCTTAAACAAGCCTTATTTATAATATATGTATACCTCTTCAGACTCATATCAAACTGTATAACAACTATAAGCTATAACCAATTGTTATAACCAAAGATCTCAGATGCTGTGAGTCCCTGTGAGCTGCTCTCCTCAGGAGGAAGCAGCTCGCGGGGAGGGGTGGCCATTTATATGGAGATGAGGGTGAGATGTGACGCGCCCCAGACGCTGACGACGCTCCCACCCCACACACAGATAACTCACACGGGGAAGAAAGGCGCCGCGTCCCGGGGAGGGTCCTTAGTCTTGGAGCGTAGATAACAACTGCCGCCCCACTTAGGAAGTGTTCATTTATGAGTTACAAGGGGAGAGCTCAGGAGTGTTCATTTATGAGTTGCAGGGGGGGGGGCTTAGGAAGTACCGTAAAACCTTGCGTGTAAGCCGCGACTAGTACGCGAGTCAGATCGGCGGTGCGGCTTATAGGATCTGCCCAGAGACAGGGTGTGGCTTATACGCGAGCTTTTTCTATTATGGTACAGTACTGAAAGTTACCATAGTCAGATCTCTAATCTGAAGGGGGGGGGGGGCTAAGGAAGTGTTCATTTATGATTTAAAGGGGGGGTGGGTGGAGGGTAAAAAATGTCAGTGTTTGTCAGAATTGTGTTGATTAATGCCTATTCTACCGATAGAAAGCCATGTAAAATTGCGCTGGTCTTTTCTTTTAAGGATGGCATAGTGTATTAATGCATCATGCCTTGGTTGCCATGATGCATGAATCCAGCCCTGGCGAGCATCATGCCGACCCTATGGGGTTGAGACTGCCGAAGGGTCGGCTTGATGCATCAATGTAGCACCAGCAAGTTACTTGCCGGGGCTGCATTGGTGCATCATGACAACAAATGTTATCTTTTAGCGACACCCATACTTAAAGGGGTTAGGAAGTAATGAGAAACAAAGGATGAATAGACTGGTGGGAGGTTATGTATCACCAGGCACAAAGACCAGACAGTGGGGACACTCATATTTATTAGTTACCCGACTACTAATCTTAATTAGTGACAACAATACATATGTAGGGGTCGGATTCCCCGTGCCTTGGTGATAAGCCCCTATATCACTTGGGTAATCCGGCTCCCCTCTGTACCATACCGATCCAGTGACGTACGATGCGGTCAGATTGTCAGACGGGGAAGTAGCTCAGTGGTAGAGCACTTGGCTCCGGAGTCAGGAGGTCGTGGGTTCGAGTCCCGCTTTCTCCAGACGATTTATCCGCGACCGTTGCACATATATAGATGAACACTACAAGTAAGGGCAGATGGCTGTGTAGTGTGTATTATTCTGGAAAGAAACATGTAGGAAAGGGGCAACAGCAATCCCAACCGCTTACCGTATTCAACGTTTTAAACGCCGCCCCCCTTTTTGGAGCATTTTTAGACTAGAGCAAAGGCTCAAATTTAACAGTTTTGGTGACAATAAAGCTCTTAAGAACTAAAAACGCCATGAAAAGCCCAAGGCGCTTATTACGTCAAAAAAAGTATATGCAGCCTCGCTCCCAACACCCCAGATTTGAGTCAAACACTGTGCCTTGTACGAATTGGTATTATTAATTGATATTATTGGTAGTATCGTTTGCCTAAATGCTAATCCTCATTATTGACAAAAACATATAAGGAAAATTACTGGATGAAAAGAAGCCTGATAGAGATGTCATAGACATCTAATTTATGTCGATGACGATTATTGACATATAGTTGTCAATATATCAATGTATTGCAATATAGTATTTAAACTGTTAAGTACATCTGGAACACTATTTATTGCCTAATAAGCTGAGAAAAATGACAAAAACAACGGTTGATGTTAGTATTACACCATTGGTAGCACAGGTGATGTGCAAGATGTAAATCCATGATGTTACATGTAACATAAGGCCTCACCAAAAAAAAGTTGGTCTACGGATTTCCCACACCATATTTTCGTAAATGCTTTTTTTTTTTTAATTTGATATTTTTTAATAATTTTCAATATGTTCTGAGATTTTTTTTCGGAGGTTGACCCTTTTTCTGATCAATAGCCAGATCTGGAAGTTTGCAAAAAAAAGTGTCCAAAAAAAAAAAGAAGTTTAATTTGGAAAAGGAAAAAAAAAAGATTTTCGCTCACTCGCTCACTTCATTTTTTCAAAATGAAAATCCGTAGACCAACCTTTTTTTTGGTGTGGCCTAATGACTGGTTTCCCTCTCACCATGTACTTAGATAAGACCTCTAATCATGTTGTATGACCTCTAATCATGTAGTATGACCTCTAATCATGCCATATGACCTCTAATCATGTTGTATGACGTCAGGATCTAATTACATACAATTTATATTTACAGGTGAGCCTCCTTTAAACGTGCAACTTTAGAACCAGTGAATGACTGACTGCCTCATGTGAGTACCTTCAGGGCCCAGGTGTGGGTACCAGGGGCCCCACTATGGCCCCAGACGGGTAAATTCGACAAGGCAACAAGCCCCTGTTTTAGCCCTTATAGACAAGGGACAAGGGAATGCTAGGGGTTGGCGACAAGGGACAAAGCTACCCCTTTAAATCGACATGGGACAAGACCCATTTCTTAGCATCGACAAGGGACATTGGCATTTCTTAGGATCGACAAGTGACACAGCTACCCCCCGTCTAGGGCCCTCCCACTCACCCACCCCCTTTTTCATTCAGGATTATTGCAGATTTCAATGCCCAGCGACTGGAGCGCTTTTCAATACTTTGGTGTTCATACACAGAGTGTTGGTATTTACTAAAAATATGTTTGTCAACATACTGTGGAGGTGTGTACCCATCCCTGATTTGGTAACTCGCTGGTAGATCATGCTGACCCTTCGGGAGTGTCTCAACCCCGTAGGGTCGGCATGATGCATGAATGCAGCACTGGTGAGTTACTCACCAGTGCTGCATTAATGCATCGTGACCACCATTAATGCATCATGCCATCCTTAAAGGGTTAGTGGGCAGCATGGGGATGTGATATGATGCACATAAATCTGACTAAGCCTACATCAATAGCCCTAACTATGATTAGTGTACACACATAACATGCCCCGATGCTGCTGCACTTGGCTGGGAGTGAGTCGTAGCCATCCCAGGGTTGCCACCGTCAGGGGAAATGTCAGGAAAAATTTTTTCGTTCCAGGTCAGGGAAATATCAGGGAATGTCAGATTCTTTGGCAAAATACCATTTCCATCCACACATTTGTGTACCTGTACACAGAATACACAGCGAGTCCCCCACCCTACCCTCCTACCACCCCTCCCTCCACCCACCCGGGACATGCAGCGATGTCTTATCTGGCAGTATATCAAGTTGGTGTGATTACATGGAATGCAGTCATTGGACATGATTGGCTGCTCTACTTAATCGCGGATGTCGCTAAAAGATTGCATTTAGATTTGTCGTCATGAGCCCCGTTGAGTAACTCGCCGAAGCTGCATCTGTGCACCATGACGACCATACGGGAGTGTCTCAGCCCTATAGGGTCAGCATGAGTTAGTCACCAGGGCTGCATTCATGCATCATGACGACCAAGGGCATGATGTATTAAGGCATCATGCTGCCCTTAAAGGATGGTTATGCCTCTATGCTTCATGTTGATTTGTGCCTCTGCTGCACCAATGTGGTAGCAGCGAGTGTTCAGAGCTACACTGGTGCATCATGCTGGCTATTTGGGAGTGTATCAACCCCTTATGGTTGACAGTATAGTATGCATGAATGCAGCACCAACATGTTACTCGATACGCCCTCTATTTCACAAATATTACAATTCAAGTGGAAAAAGTGAAGATTAAAGAACTTACTGGGCACACTATATGGAAGCCCTAATCTATATTATACTGAATCTGGGACCTGCTGGCGAGGCCGACAAAGGTCTTCGCTAATAAGCTCATGGCTGGACAGGATTGCCCATGTCTTTAGGAAATTAACAGGGCAATAAAATGTGGGGTGGGACTGACCAGTGTTATCTTCTCGGGATTCCACTGTGAGCTACAAAATAGATGGTAAATGGGGTAACCAGGAGGATGCAAAGTCTATTGATAATGCCTGTAAATGACACTTAGGTTAGGTGGTGTCAATGTTTTAGTTGATACTATCAATGTGGACCATAATGACCTCACAGTTGGGGGGCTCACCAGCAGGTCCCAGATTCAGTTTACAAGGTACAGAATGATATACATGTAGTAGTGATCTCTGTCGCTGTGACTCCTTGTAAGTGGCTCTCCTCAGGGGTGGGTGGGGGGAGGGGAGCTCCCGAGCCATTTATATGGAGATGAGAGGCAGGGATGAGACACGCCCAAGACTGCATTTAAACATCATGCTGACCCTATGGGGTTGAAGTACTCACTAAGGGTAGGCATGGCTGCATGAATGCAGCTCTAGTGAGTTACTCGCCAGGGTTGCATTCATGCATCGTGTGAAGAAAGGGCATATTTCATTAATGCACTATGCGGCAAATACCCTGTTGACAAAAGGCATAGCGCATTTATATAAGAGGACTATCTTGCCCTTAATGGTTAATCCTTTAAGAGCGGCATGATACCCTAATGCATCATGCCCTTGGTTGTTATGATGCATGAATGCAGCCCTGATGAGTAACTCGCCATTCAAGCATCATGGGTTGAGACACTACTGAAGGGTCGACATGATGCAGCAATGTAGCACCGGCGAGTTACTTGTCGGGGCTGCATTGGTGCATCATGGCGACAAATGTCAGCTTTTAGCGACATCTGTCCTTAGTTATAACCAAAGATCTCAGATGCTTTGAGTCCCTGTGAGTTGCTCTCCTCAGGGGGGAGCAGCTCGCGGGGAGGGGTGGCCATTTATATGGAGATGAGGGTGAGATGTGACGCGCCCCAGACGCTGACGACACTCCCACCCCACACACAGATAACTCACATGGGGAAGAAAGGCACCCGGGGAGGGTCCTTAGTCTTGGAGTGTAGATAACAACTGCCGCCCCACTTAGGAAGTGTCCATTTATGAGTTACAGGGGGAGAGCGTAGGAGTGTTCATTTATGAGTTGCAGGGGGGAGCTTAGGAGTGTTCATTTATGAGTTGCAGGGGGGGGGCTTAGGAAGTACCATAAAACCTCGCGTATAAGCCGGGGCTAGTACGCGAGTCATATCGGCGGTGCGGCTTATAGGATCTACCCAGAGACAGGGTGCGGGTTATAGGATCTACCCAGAGACAGGGTGCGGCTTATACTCGAGGTTTTGCTATTATGGTACAGTACTAAAAGTGAATAGTTGCAGGGGGGGGCTTAGGAAGTGTTCATTTATGATTTAAAGGGGGGGGGGGTGGAGGGTAAAAAATGTCAGTATTGATAGTATGTTTGTCAGAATTGTGTTGATTAATGCCTCTTCTACCGATAGAAAGCAATATGAAATTGCGCTGGTCTTTCTTTTAAGGATGGCATAGTGCATTAATGCATCATGCCTTGGTTGCCATGATGCATGGATCCAGCCCTGGCGAGCATCATGCCGACCCTATGGGGTTGAGCCTGCCGAAGAGTCAAATTGATGTACCAATGTAGCACCGGCAAGTTACTTGCCGGGGCTGCATTGGTGCATTATGATGACAAATATCATCTTTTAGCGACATCCATACTTAAAGGGTTAGGAAGTAATGAGAAACAAAGGATGAATAGACGGTGGTTGTTCGTGTGTGGGCGGAGGTGCCTATGTATCATCAGGCACAAAGACCAGACAGTGGCGGCACTCATATTTATTAGTTACCCGACTACTAATCTTAATTAGTGACAACAATACATATGTAGGGGTCGGATTCCCCGTGCCTTGGTGATAAGCCCCTATATCACTTGGGTAATCCAGCTCCCCTCTGTACCATACCGATCCAGTAACGTACAGCGCGGTCAGATTGTCAGACGGGGAAGTAGCTCAGTGATAGAGCACTTGGCTCCGGAGTCAGGAGGTCGTGGGTTCGAGTCCCGCTTTCTCCAGACGATTTATCCGCGACCGTTACACATATGTAGATGAACACTACAAGTAAGGGCAGATGGCTGTGTAGTGTGTATTATTCTGGAAAGAAACATGTAGGAAAGGGGCAACAGCAATCCCAACAGCAATCCCAACAGCTTACCGTATTCAATGTAATAAGCACCCTCCCCCTGATAAGCGCCCCCCCCCCCCCGCTTTTTGGAGCATTTTTAGACTAGAACAAAGGCTCAAATTTAACGGTTTTGGTGACAATTAAACTCTTAAGAACTAAAAACGCCATGAAAAGCCCAAGGCGCTTATTACGGTACGTCAAATGCTGTATATGCAGACTCACTCCAAACACCCCAGATTTGACAGACAGAGTCAAACACTGTGCATTGTACGAATTGGTATCATTAATTGATATTATTGGTAGTATCGTTTGCCTAAATGCTAATCCTCATTATTGACAAAAACATATAAGGAAAATTACTGGATGAAAAGTAGCCTAGTAGAGATGTCATTGACATCTAATTTATGTCGATGACAATTATTGACATATAGTTGTCAATATATCAATGTATTGCAATATAGTATTTAAACTGTTAAGTACATCTGGAACACTATTTATTGCCTAATAAGTTGAGAAAAATGGCAAACACAAAGGTTGATGTTAGTATAACACCATTGGTAGCACAGGTGATGTGTGAGATGTAAATCCATGATCTGACATAAGGCCACACCAAAAATAAAGTTGGTCTACGGATTTCCCAAACCATATTTTCGTAAATGCTTTATTTTTTTTTAATTTTGATATTTTTTAATAATTTTCAATATGTTCTGAGATTTTTTTTCGGGGGTTGGCCCTTTTTCTGATCAATAGCCAGATCTGGAAGTTTGCAAAAAAAGTGTCCCCAAAAAAATTTGGAAAAGGAAAAATAAAAGATTTTCGCTCACTCGCTCACTTCATTTTTTCTAAATGAAAATCCGTAGACCAACTTTTTTTTAGTGTGGCCTAATGACTGGTTTCCCTCTCACCATGTACTTAGATAAGACCTCTAATAATGCCATATGACCACTAAACATGTTGTATGACGTCAGGTTCTAATTACATACACTTTATATTTACAGGTGAGCCTCCTTTTAACGTCCAACTTTAGAACAAGTGAATGACTGACGGCCTCATGTGAGTACCTTCAAGGCCCAGGTGTGGGTACCAGGGGCCCCACTCACCCACCCCCTTTTTCATTCAGGATTATTGCAGTTTTCAATTATATGCCCAGCGACCGGAGCGCTGTGCAATACTTTGGTGTTCATACGTAGAGTGTTGGTATTTACTAAAAATATGTTTGTCAACATACTGTGGAGGTCTGTATCCATCCCTGATTTGGCCATAAATGATTGATCACAAATACTATACTCTTATGAGCAATGCTATTTCTTAGACTAAGAAGCATAAATCATGAGATATGTTGGTATGCAGTCCTTCAGAAATTTTAATTTAGCCAGTCTTGCAAAATGGAAAATATGCAAGACCAAATGTCCTGTAGGCTAAAACAGTTTTTGCACCGACTGTAGCTGGTCAATGCCTAACCCTGCTCTTACTCTTAGGAGGGCCCTAGACAGGGGGTAGCTGTGTCACTTGTCGATCCGAAGAAATGCCAATGTCCCTTGTCAATCCTAAGAAATTGGTCGTGTCCCATGTCGAAGTAAAGGGGTAGCTTTGTTCCTTGTCGCCAACCCCTAGCATTCCCTTGTCCCTTCTCCATAAGGGCTAAAACGGGGGCTTGTTGCCTTGTCGAATTTTCGTCTGGGGCCCTCCTAGAGAGCTGCCCAGACCCTACTCTCGTCCCCAAATCCTTCCAAAGGAAGGCTCTGGGGACAGCCAAATGACCTTGAACTTGGGATTTTGCTGGGTCTGGGCAACCCCTGCTGGTAGGCTGGAACCAGTGAACAGGAACAGGAAATGGAACCAGAATGTATGATGGTAGTTTTAGGTAGTTTTACCATCAGCCTTTCTGCTTCCATTTCCTGTTCCTGTTCGCTGGTTCCAAGCTACCAGCAGGGGGTTGCCCAGACCCAGGAAAATCCCAACATTTGGCAGTTACCAGAGCCTTCCTTCGGAAGGATTTGGGAACGAGAGTACCCAGACCCCTGCCTGGCCGCCCTGTCGTGCCCCGGTCTAACCGACCGTTGTGCCATGTAATATACATAATCGGGGCCCGGTGCAGGGCGGTGGCCTCCCGGGGAGGAAGGTAACCCGGACCATCAATCAGACCTAAGGGGTCTCCGCCGGTCTCCGAGCCGGGCTCCTTTGTCACCGGC
The DNA here is from genome assembly GCA_947462335.1 of Harmothoe impar. Taxonomy (NCBI): domain Eukaryota; kingdom Metazoa; phylum Annelida; class Polychaeta; order Phyllodocida; family Polynoidae; genus Harmothoe; species Harmothoe impar. The sequence goes on from OX381710.1 coordinate 12,982,339, forward strand.
ACCCCCTGATAACCCCTATCTACGCCTGAGGACAATGCAGCTCTAACCCACTAAGGGCCCCAGAGCGCTTTAATCCTATAAGGACGGCATGATACCTTAATGCATCATGCCTTTGGTTGTCATGATGCATGATTGCAGCCTTGGCGAGTAACTTGCCAGTCTGGCATTCAAGCATCATGCCGGCCCCTCTGCGTTCAGACACTCCCGAAGGCTTGGTTTGTTGCATTGGTGCATCATGATGACAAATGTCATCTTTTAGTGACGTCTGCCCTTAAAGGATTGATGTGTTTTCACTTTTGTCCTCATTATGCATGGATGCATCCCTAGCGAGTAATTCGTTGAGACACTACTGAAGGGTCTGCAAAATGCACCAATGCAGCCCCCTTGAGTAACTCCCCAGGGCTGCATTGGTGCATTATGACGCCAAATGTCCTCTTTTAGCGACATCCATTCTTAAAGGGTATTAAGGCCGAAAAAAAAAAAGTTTTGTTTCAGGTAACGTGGGAAGAAACTCTAGGGTCGGTAGGTTGGATTTTTTTTTTTTTTTTCCTTATTTTTTTTTTTTTTTTAAAGCTCCTCTAGATACCCTAAAATCGGCTAAAAACTAAAATTGGGAATATTTTTTTCAAAAATGTTGTAAACCTAAATTAGACCCAAAAAAATCTAAAAATCTAAAAATTTCTTCAAAATTGCATAAAAAAAACCTAGGGTCGGCCCTGTTTAGATAGGGTCTGTCGGGTGACCTGAAACAAACGCTCTTTTTTTTTTGGCCTAACCCGCTAGGGGCCGCATCATGCTCTAATGGGTTATGGCCCCTTTACTCATGATGCATGGATGCAGCGCGGGCAAGTAACTCGCAAGTGCTGTATTCAACCGTCATGCTGTCCACCGCTTGAATGTTTGCATTTAAGCAAAGTTATTAAACGCCTAAATGAAATACATTAAGCAGCTTTAGGTTCAGTTATGCCAAATAAATGTCATCGAAAGGTCATAATGGCATTTAAGTGGCTTTTATTGGCATTTACTCGAGTTTAATGTGCTTAAAATGTTCCATTAAGCATTACCGTAAAACCTCGCTTATAGGTCGACCTCACCTGTAGGTCGAATTGGACTTTTGAGGGAAAAAATCGACTTATAGCAAAATGCTTTGAACTATGGGAAAACCTCACATATAGGTCGAATTGGAGTTTGAGAGTTTTTTGGGGGGCAAACCCCACCCTAAATCTCACTAGAGTAACTTTTTCGGGGCCAAAATGACTATTACTTCTGGTATGTTGCCCTTTTATATATACTCCCTACTTCTTGAGAAAAGAGATTTGGGTTTACAGGGAAAATAATCTTCGAAAAAAGGGTGTGTTTTCCAGTATTAAGAATGACGTTTTTTTGGCTCTTTAAATGGTTTACCATTTTTCAAAACCCCACCTATAGGTCGAATTGGTCTTTTGGCAAGAAAAATCGACTTATAGCAAAATTTTATTCCAAATAAAAATCGACCTATAAGCGAGGTTTTACGGTAGTTAAATTTACTTGAATGCAACCATTCATGTAGTGAACTGATGTGTCGCTGCACTCCCGAAGTGTCAATGTGATGCATGAATGCAGCACTGGCGAGTTACTCGCAGCTCTGTATACATTTACCATTACGACAAAGGAGTGGACCAAAGGCATGCTTCATAAATGTACTATGCGGCCCTTAACCCTTTATGGACGGCATGATGCTTTAATGCATCATGCCCTTGATCATCATGGTGCATGAATTCACCAGTGCTGCATTCATGCATCGTGCCAACCCTACAGGGTCAAGACACCCCCAAAGGGTCGGCATGATGCACCAATGCAGCACTGGTGAGTTACCCGCCGGGGCTGCATCATGATGACAAATGTCATCTTTTAGTGGTGTCCGCCCTTAAAGGGTTATAGAGTAAGTAACTCCCCTACTCACAGCCGCTGTTGCTTTATCTGGACACCCCCCCCCTACATTGTACACAGTCTGTTTCTGGTATCTCACTGTCCTACTGTACGTACCAAAAAACCTCGGGAATATTTCATATAAGCAGAATTTCTACGTAGTTGTTACAGGACGTTTACCAATCTGTACGCGAAATACAGTGAAGGAGCCTTACAGATTGGTACTAGTCCTATAACTACTTCATGCCACTAGCTGTATACAGGATACAAGAGGTGTGAAATGCTTTGTTCTCCCTGCCCGCTGGGTATAAATATGGATATTCTTATTTCTCTCACACCATTTCTTACACACCCACACCCACACACCCATTTCTCTCACACCTATTTCTTACACACCCACACACCCATTTCTCTCACACCTATTTCTCACACACCCACACACCCATTTCTCTCACACCTATTTCTCACACAACCACACCCACACACCCATTTCTCTCACACCTATTTCTTACACACCCACACACCCATTTCTCTCACACCTATTTCTTACACACCCACACCCACACCCACACCCACACACCCATTTCTCTCACACCTATTTCTCACACAACCACACCCACACACCCATTTCTTTCACACCTATTTCTTACACAACCACACCCACACACCCATTTCTCTCACACCTATTTCTTACACACCCACACACACACACCCATTTCTCTCACACCTATTTCTTACACACCCACACCCACACACCCATTTCTCTCACACCTATTTCTTACACACCCACACCCACACACCCATTTCTCTCACACCTATTTCTTACACACCCACACCCACACACCCATTTCTCTCACACCTATTTCTTACACACCCACACCCACACACCCATTTCTCTCACACCTATTTCTTACACACCCACACCCACACACCCATTTCTCTCACACCTATTTCTTACACACCCACACCCACACACCCATTTCTCTCACACCTATTTCTTACACACCCACACACCCATTTCTCTCACACACCCACACACCCATTTCTCTCACACCTATTTCTCACACACCCACACACCCATTTCTCACACCTATTTCTCACACACCCACACACCCTTTTCTGACGCACCCATTTCTCACACCTCTGCCTCTGGCAGGGATCATCCATCCTTAGTCCCCCCCCCCCCCGGTTACACAGCCACACTCCCCCCACCTCACCTAGGGATCCGTCCTTTCCCCTTTACACGTCAGGGATCCGTCCTTTATCACCTGCAGAACAAGGTGGAGATTGGTTCTCGGCCGTGCACAGGCCTCCAGTGTGTACCCGAGGTGGCGGTGGGGGTGGTCTGGGGGCAGGCGGATTATTGGTTTACAGCCTCTACCCAATCGTACAAAGTGGCCTGTTTGTCCTGGGTTTGACGCGGGGCTGTCCCCGCCGACTCTTGACTTCCTCCCACGCGAGCAAACCTGAGCCACTCTGAGTGAAACAGGAGGCAGCCCGGTGTAGATCTACGTGGGCAGAGGTCGGTGTAAACCCGGTAAGGAGCCGGGGTGGGGGGGGGGGGGGGGGGGAACTCAGATCTGAAATGACTACCATGAAACATTGCGTATAAGCTGTGGCTAGAACACGAGTCAGATTGGCGGCGTATAAGTGAGTTTTTGCTACTATGGTACAGTACTAATAGTCACCCTATTCAGATTCAGATCTCTGGTGCGGCTTATAGGATCAGCACAAAGTAGGGGTGCATCTTATACGCGAGTTAGGCTTATACGCGAGGTTTTACGGTACCCACCTCCAAACATCCCCACGGAAGTGGTTGCGGTGGATCTCCAAATTAGGGAGCAGTGACTTTTGGCACCCTGAAAATAGGGGGCGGTAACTCTAAGAGGAGGAGCAATTATTAGGGTGTAAATGGTAAAATCTAAAGAGAACAATTATTATCCATGTCTACTTTGCTATTTGCATCAGGAAATAAAAGACATATTTCATGGATCCCTAAAATAACAGGGGCAGTGGCTGAGTTACTCATAGGCCTATGACCATTGATTGGGTTGTTTCAATGATGTGAGGTTCTATGGTATCCAATGTTAATGAGCTAACACCTATAATTTTAGATTACGCCCTCCCATAAGGAAGTTTTGCCAAATTCTCCAATCTTGACTCTTATCACCTACAAGCCCCTGCTTGGTGTTACGCTGGTTGCTGCTGCCGGGTACCAGATCAAGCTGAATCTTTGATGGCACGGCGTGAGGTCTGCGTGACCCGCGGCCACCGACATCTCTCGCGGACACACGCGCTGTGACCAGACCTGTCGGACATATTGAGTCTTTATTAGATTTGTACTCCTGCAGAGTCTCCAGGCAGAGGCAGTTAACCCTGTAAGGACAGCAAAGAGCTTTAATGTGCTGTAACTTTTGTTGGAATGAGGCATAAATGCAGCCCTGGTGCGTCTATTTGCCAGGGCTGCATTCATACATCATGCCGAACCTTTAGGTATGAATCAGTTCATAGGGTTGGCATGATGCATGAATGCAGCGCTGGCGAGTCACTTGCCAGGGCTGCATGAATGCATTATAACAACCAAGGACAGAGCACATTAAAGCAGTCTGCGGCCCTCACAGGGTCAGAGAAGACCCTCAGGTGTTGGTGCCCAGACACTCAGAGCTGCAGATTCTCCAAGCAGATTCTCCCAACTGTTTGTACCGGCACTACTTCCTTCTCTGCCAAAACGTGGCGGATCACCCTGAAAACTTACCTACGCCATGCTTTCAAAATAAACATTTTTACGACTATGAATCGATTCAAATATATAAAGGAGGGTATGGAGAACAAATGTGTAAAATTACAAAAGTCCCAAATGCCCAAAATTGAACATATTTCTGGAAACTATTTTTGGTGTATGGATATTGCAGTGTGTCATGTGGATAGGAGAGTAGACAAGTAGTCCCATTTTCCTCCCTTCTTCCACAGAAAAGTTCAGAGAGTCTCATTGGAGACTGTGCTGGGAGAGTGGTTCAGGTCTCTGGAGGTGTGGGCGCCTTGGGGCATGGCAGTACAGGGAGTCAGTGGGATTGGTTTGGTTCAGTCCTAAATATAATGTATAGACTAGTACAAGTAGCCATGGGATGCTTCACAATTCTTCTGTATTTTCCAGGATTTTTCCAGGCTAAAGGTGTTTTTTCACAGCTCCACGAGTTACGCACCAGTGTTGCATTCAAGCATCATGCCTACCCTACAGGCTTGAGACACTCCTGAAGACACTCCTTTAGCGACATGCCGTTGCTGAGGATGGCATGATGCCTTTGTGCATAGTAGATCATGCTCTTGGTCGTCATAATGCATGAATGCAGCCCTGACGAGTAACTCGCCAGGGTTGCATTCATGCATCATGATGACCTTATGAGGTTGATACACTCCCAAAGGATAACCATGATGCACCAATGCAGCACCAGCGAGTGGTGCATCATGCAGGGTTCCCACATGTCATGGAAAGTCATGGAATGTCATGGAGTTTTAAAGCTGTCTGGAAAGTCATAGAATGTCATGGAATTTTGTAAAAATTTGCTATGTGTCATGGAATGTCATGGAAAATCAAAATAATGGAATTAATATACCAAATCTCCCAGAAATCTCTCATTTGCTTTCTTGATTTTAGACATTTTCTTGCGGGCCAAGCCCCCTGACCTCCACAACAATGTTTTAAATGTCATGGGAAATTGGGATTTTTGTCATGGAATGTCATGGAAATGTCGTGGAATTTCTGTCTGAAATTTTCGTGGGAACCCTGAATTCATGATGACAAATGTCATCTTTCGGGGACATGCCGTCCTTAAAGAGTTATAGTCGAGTTATTCTGTCCACGTTCAGGTTTACGGGCCGCACTGAATGCCATGCTCCCTTCATGTCAGTGCTAGGGCATTGATAGTCTCTGCGGCCATCAATTTCTCACGGACTCTGATTTTGTCCATTTCTGAGACACATTTGCTTAACCTCAAGACCTCGGCGCCATTTGTCACCATAAACTAGCAATGGCGAGGAGCTCGGCAGGACGGGCATTGCCGCCTTGTTATTTATTTGCCTCCTAAGTCTAAAGCGAGCCCAAACTGAAAGGAAAATATATAGTCTTATATGGAAGATACTTTAAAACGGCGCTCTGTTAAATTTTATATATGAAAACAGATCTTTGAGGAAATCTGTGTTAAACGCCAGAATTTAGGGTGTATTGGAAATTTGGCTTCATGGCCCCATTGGTGGGACTGTGCAGTACCTTCTGTTCAATTATCTGTATATTACACTGCATGTAAGTTTGCATTTAAGTAATTTAAGATTGAATTAAATATGCTAAAAAAGCTTTAAAGACTTTGAGCATATTTAATTCAAGCCATTTGAAGCCAGTTATTACCTTGCCATGAGATTTCTATGGCACTACTTAAGTTAAAGTCGCTTAAATATTTCTTTAACCCTTTTAGGATGTATGTCGCTAAAAGATGACATTTGTGGTCATGATGCACCAATGCAGCCCTGGCGTGTAGCTCGCTGGTGCAGCATTGGTTCATCATGCCCATAAGGTCAGTATGATGCTTGAATGCAGTGCTGGCAAGTTACCCATCCGAGCTGCCCTCATGCATCATGATTACCCAGGGCATGATGCATTAAGGCATCATGCTGTTCTGAAAGGGTTAAGGCATCATGCCGTCCTGAAAGGGTTAAGGCATCTTAAATTTGAACATTCATGCTGTGTGACATTTCCTGCATACCACCCTGGCATGCTGCAGGGGCCTATCAGGGCCACAACCTGTACTTCCGGTGGGACTGGGGCCTATTTCCGGTTGCTGCTGCTGGTTGCTGGCTGCTGTAGTAAGTCCTGTAGGTACCAGCGAAGTGCCCCGGATACAGACCCTGAGTAGCTAGGATTTTATTTGGGGTAAAAAATTGAGATATTTTGGGTTATTCAGTCTAAAAACCGAAGCAAAAGGGGTGTGTGTGCCCTTATTAAGATACTTGCGCTAATAATATTGATTACGGCATTCAGGACTGGTACTTTTTTGGAGTCCAAGTGCATATGGTATTATATACTGTACGTATCCTTCTCCAGCTGTTTTAGTTCAATATGCTCACATACTTTCTTTCCATGCGCCAATCAAGGACCTGCACTTATTTAGAGATGCCACTTTTCTTACTTTTGCTCTTACTCTTAGGAATTCCTACTTTTCAGCTAGGATCATTTGTTTGTGATTACACAAAAATCAATTTCCTACATCAATTTGACCACTTTTTGTCGACCAGGGAGTGGCATCTCTGCTTATTTCAGATCCAATTTTCGTTGTTGATATTTTAAAAATTATATTGTCTACTATGTGTTAAACAGGTCTTGGGCTAATTAGGGAACATGGGTGGATATGGTAGTTAAGGTTTACTACAGCAACTCCCCCCCCCACTCCCCCACCTCTTCCAGCTACTGTAAACGTAGATATTTTCGCGGATTTGCTAAAAAGTACATTTTCACATGTACTTAAGTTCACGAATTTTGGAAGTTGGTAGTGGTATGGCTATACTGGATAAATATTCACTCTGAACATATTTTCGCTGATTATAAAGTCTGCGAACTTCGCGAAAATATGTACAGCACGAAAATATCTACATTTACCATCCCCCTAACACGGTACTCCCCTTAAGTGCTAGTAATGTGCCTCTACATGGGTCCCCACGAATTTGACCCATGTCACCGTGTCAATTTTTAACAAAAAGGGCTGTGTCATCGTGTCGATTTTTAAGTATATAAGAACTTAGAGAAACATCCCTGTGGGTCGATTTTTATCTCCAATCTTCCTGTGTCCGTCAATTTTCAAAATGGCCAAAAAGGGCCGTGTCGCCGTGTCGCTCGTGTTGATTTTTACCCATGTAGAGGCATGGTAATGCCGCCCTAATGCAGCCAGCGGCAGCCTCCTAAGTAATATTCACCCCGCCTCTACCCACCTTCCCAGGGGGGCACTCACTCTATGATGGTACCCGTCCAGCTGCCAAACTACTGCCCGCCTAAAAACAGGAGCCGCAAAATCACTGCACCTCATTAATGCAAAGGACCCCCCCCCTGATTCACTACAGATGAGCCATCGCCCCTGTAATACTACCTTTATTTCCTGACGCACATAGTGCAGTAGATATGGATAATAATTGTTTTCATTATATCATATCATTTGCATCTTACTGAGGCCGAACTACTACCCCCTCCTCTAGAGCTACCAGCCCTTATTTTTGAGGAAATGGAGAGTCGCTGACCGCCCCCTAATTTCTAGACCACTGTTACCGCTTCCATGGGTCATTTTGGAGGTGGGTACCCATTTTAGACCTGGAGGCACTAAGGGTGTGCTTTTCACCAGAATCCCCTTCACTAAGGGTCAATTTTCTCCAAAATACCCATCACCAAGGGCCACTTTTCAAAAAAATCTCTCCAAAAAGTGTCACATTTTGGGGTTTTCACCCATACACCAAATTCCTTCTCACGAAGGGCGAATTTCCTAGAAACCTAGTCATGTAAAGGGCACTTTTGACTAAAATCCCCCTCAGCAAGGGTGTTTTTTTATCAAAATCCCCCTCACCAAGGGTAAGGGTTGCTGAAGGGCCAGCCGCACACCCAGTTAAAAAAACATTGAGTACCCCCCCCCCCCCCATTCCACCTCTCAGCACCCCCTACACTAAGCTGTGCCCTACTACCTTACCGGCACTCCGGCACCAAGCCGCGACCCAGATTTATGCCGGGTTTTTATCTTTTGTCGTCCTTTTTTATTTGTGTTTAATTACGGGTATCTATCAGGGAAAGGGTCTCTTCAAGCTGGGAATCAGTGTCATCGTTTTTAACCCTTTGAAGGCCAATTAGCGCTTTAATGTGCTGTGCCATTTTGCGAGTCTATGGGCTACAATCGTACATTATGCCGACCCGACAGGAGATGCTTGAATGCAGCGCTAGCATGTTACTCGATAAGAATGCAGTTAAGCATCATGACAATAAATGGCAGAATGCATTAAAGCACTATGCGGCGGTGAAAGGCTTGACTATATATATGTGTTTAACATGAGCAGAAAAGGGGTCAGCAGGATTCCATGTTAATGGATCCTCTGGTGATGCGTTGTATCTTTCTTAACCTTTTAAGGACAGCATGATGCCTTAATGCATCATGTCCTTGGTCATCATGATGCTTAAATGTAGCCCAGGTGAGTAACTCACAAGTACTGTATTCAAGCAGCATGCTGACCCTACAGGATTGCGACTCCCTAAGAGTGGGCATGATGCACCAATGCAGCTCTGTCGAGTTACTCACTTGGGCTGAATTAGTGCATCATGACGACAAATGTCATCATTTAGCAGCACTGTTAGAACCGATCCTATACCCCTGTGTTGAGACTGACACCATCAGAGTTTTGGGAAATATGGAGAAATGGGTTGGTTTTTTTTGCCACAATTTACTAGATAAAAGGGTCTTTTCCATTATAACTTAGTGATGGAGCATTTTCCTCTTACTTTGTGAAACTGGCAACATCCATGTCTCATGCGACTACCACTAAGATTGGGGATGGCGTTGTTTCTCTAATATATAAGTGTAAGAGTATAGAAGTCAACCACCTATGAGAGATTGGAACACCAATACACATTTTATAACATTCAGCATTCAGCCAAGTGTTAGTGTAAACGTAGATATTTTCGCGCATGTATATTTTCGTGATTTGGCAATAAAATACAATTTCGCGCATATTTAGATTAGCACATTTTAGAATATAGAAGTGTAACTAGACTGGGTAAATATTTGCTCTGTACTTATTTCCGCAGATTTTCATTTCCGCGAAAAAGCGCGAAAATATGTACAGCGTGAAATAAAGTATGTTTACAGTACTATCGAATTCAAAACATATATATTTATATTTATATATATATATATATATATATATATATAAAGCAATGGCCGAGGCGGTTACACTTTTCTTCAAGTGAATGGGGTGAAAATTCCTTGAATAAATTTACAAGATAATAGCTTCGCGCAGTCTTTGTGAAAACATGCAGGACAGTGGCAATGTCCTTCTAAAATGCCACCGGTCCAGCAGATTTACAAGTGTAGCAGGACCGAATGTCCAGTCGCATGTTGGGCTTTTCGGAACTAGAAGAATTCAGATGGGCTTCTAAAGCTGAAATATGTATGTCAATATACTGTGTAAAACTAAATATCTATTCTGATTTGGTCAAAAAATGTTTACAAATAAATTGTATTTGTAATGGACAAAAATGTTTTAAACTTAAAATGCAGAAATCATCAGATATGTGGCTATCCGGATGGTCCTCCAAATATGTAGCCAGTCCTTCAACATTGACAATTAGCAGGACCGAATGTCCTGTGGAATAAAGAGGTTTTTGCAAAGACTGTTGGCGCTATGAATCAGCTGCATCTTTATAAAACCTCTCGTTAATCGTCCAATCCCATGTCCATTACCCGTGTAACGACACACGGCAACTAAGAGCGGATGTCGCTGTGAATCATATCGCACATTCTCATATATCCACTTTTTAAGGCTCACCAAAGTCGTATATATTACGCCGCGTCTACCTCCCTGGTAGGAGGAAGCCCCACTACAGCCCGCCTTACACACCTGGTCTACACCCACCCATGTACACCAAACAGGTAGAGGTCCAGCATGGTCACTATATCCATATATAACACTTTAACCCGTTAAGGACAGATGTGCTAAAAGATGACATTTGTCGTCATGATGCATCAATGCAACCCCGGCGAGTAACTCATTGGTGCATCATGCAGACCCTTTGGCAGTGTCTAAATCCCGTAGGGCTGGCATGATGCTTGAGTGCAGCACTGGCGAGTTACTTGCCAGGACTGTATTCATGCACCATGACAACCATGTGTATCATCCATCAAGAAATCTCAAACAAAATAGCCACTGGGAATCTGTTACAAAATGCCCGCTGGGAATATGTTAAAAAATGGCTGCCAAGAAACTTACAGAATGGCCCCTTGGCAGCTCCTACAAAATGGCTGCTAGGAATCTGTTACAAAATGGCCGCCAAGAATCTGTTACACAATGGCCGCCGAGTATCTCCTACAAAATGGCCGCTAGGAATCTCCTATAATAATGGCGGTGGTGCCATCTAGACTATATACATGCCAGCAGCAGCCCCCGCTGGTTACTTGGTGTACCTGTACTCTACCTTTAGCCCTTCATGGTTACTCAGCACTCAGCCCGTCCGTCCCTCAGCCCGGCTCCCCGCCCGGCCCTCAGGGATATAAATCCCCACGGGCACACCCCACCCCCTTCACACTGTGGCCTTTATTGAGCTGCTTCTGAGAGCGCCACCAGAGGTCACGTCACAGCCCTGTCATTAAGGTTGAGGCATGTCTGCAGCTAGCGAGCAGCTCAGGGTGTGGGGGAAGCAGCTCAGGGTGTGGGGGGAGCAGCTCAGGGTGTGAGGGGAGCAGCTCAGGATGTGGGGAGCAGCTCAGGTTGAGGGGAGTAGCTAAGTGTGTGCGGGGAGCAGCTCAGGGTGTGTGGGGAGCAGCTCAGGGTGTGTGGGGAGCAGCTCAGAGTGTGGGGAGCAGCTCAGGGTGAGGGCAGCAGCTCAGGGTGTGGGGGAGCAGCTCAGGGTGTGGGGAGCAGCTCAGGGTGAGGGCAGCAGCTCAGGGTGAGGGCAGCAGCTCAGGGTGAGGGGAGCAGCTCAGGGTGTGGGGGAGCAGCTCAGGGTGAGGGGAGCAGCTCAGGGTGAGGGGAGCAGCTCAGGGTGAGGGGAGCAGCTCAGGGTGTGGGGGAGCAGCTCAGAGTGAGGGGAGCAGCTCATGGTGAGGGGAGCAGCTCAGGGTGAGGGCAGCAGCTCGGGGTGTGGGGAAAGGAGAAAGGGATAGACCCCTTTATACAAAGCGGGAGAAATGTCATGCACCTGTGTGAAATATTCATGCCCCCCCCCCCCGCCATGTTGTTAAAAATGATCACTCCCTTAAATAGGAGCTTGCCAGACTGATTATGATTAATTATCTGAATTATGGGATGAAGCCACCCCTATAGCCTGCACCCAGGCACATATTAATGCCCATACTATATATATATCCTATGATGAAGTGCAAGTCATTATTTGTATTATCCATCTGTCTATATTTACCATGATCCATGTAGGTTTTAGTACATGATAAGGTGACTAATGAGAACATATAATGGCGAGATCTAGGCCTACAAACTCTAGACACGCTACATCTAGGCCTGCTATATTAGGCCTGTTGTATCTGGCATCAACTTACAATGGGTTGGTATGACATTTTGCAGAAAAGGTGTTTCAGCTTATACCTTTATAAAATCCCAGGTCAGTCAGTAGTTTTTGAAACTGTCTTTTTCTCAATAGCAAATAAGAGGGGGCATTTGGCATTGTTACTGCAGGCTTGTTCTGCTCTGCCTGAGCTAAATATGTCCCATAAATGTCCTCAACATTGCCTCGCGGTCGGCCCTACCAGTAATGTACTGTCGGGTAACCTGAAACGGACCAATTTGATGCCGCGTACAAGTACACTTTAATATGGTTAAGTTTACATGCACTTTTATGGACTTAAATTGTATATGAAATGAAACAATTATATCTATGGAGTACAGGTTCAGCTAGTGAAGTCATGTATACCTGTATGTTCAGACTGTCTCTTGTAGCACTATGGTATGGACCCTGTCATTCTCTTTCTTTGATCATCCCTGATGGGAGAATGTATAGACTGTTTCTTGTGGCTTTGTCATAGACGCACTGTCCCTGGTTGATTGGGGCACGTCCAGTTACATGTTGACTGTGTGAGGCCAGAGAGGACACACAGCAGGGAGGTAGCTTCATTATAGATGTTGTACCTGTATGTATACCCAGACAAACCCATTCTGCGCACCTGCTGACCTCCCTCGCTAGACTAATGCCGACTGTCACGACTGGACGACAGAACAGGCTCCCTCCCTCCCTCCCTCCCTCCCTCCCTCCCTCCCTCCCTCCCTCCCTCCCTCCCTCCCTCCCTCCCTCCCTCCCTCCCTCCCTCCCTCCCTCCCTCCCTCTCTCCCTCTCTCCCTCCCTCCCTCCCTCCCTCCCTCCCTCCCTCCCTCCCTCTCTCCCTCTCTCCCTCTCTCCCTCCCTGCCTGCCTCCCTCCCTCCCTCCCTCTCTCCCTCCCTGCCTGCCTCCCTGACTCCCTCCCTCCCTCCCTCCCTCCCTCCCTCCCTCCCTCCCTCCCTCCCTCCCTCCCTCCCTGCCTCTCTGCCTCTCTCCCTCCCTCCCCCCCCCTCCCTGCCTCCCTCCCTCCCTCCCTGCCTGCCTGCCTCCCTCACTGCCTGCCTCCCTCCCTCCCTCCCTGCCTCCCTGCCTCCCTCCCTGCCTCTATGCCTCCCTCCTACCCTCCCTCCCTGCCTTCCTGCCTCCCTCCCTGCCTGCCTCTCTCCCTCCCTCCCTCCCTTTCTGCCTCCCTCCCTGCCTCGCTCCCTCCCTCCCTGCCTCTCTCCCGCCCGCCCTCCCTCCCTCCCTCCCTCCCTCCCTCCCCTCCTCTCTTTGTTTCCAATCATTGTACCTGAGAATTACTCCGCCTTCCTACCTGAATCCTACATCCCTATCTGCACCCCGCCCCCATCTCTACAAGACATGCTCCCTCCCTCACTATGCTGCTGTGTACAGGCATCCCCACTTCCCGTCTGCTATTGACAGTTGGGGGCGGCTAGAGGCCGACTTCCTCCTCACACAAAGTAGTCCGTGCACATCATATTCAGTGCAGAAAGTAGTCCGTGCAGAAAGTAGTCCATGCAGAAAGTAGTCCATGCAGAAAGTAGTCCAAGCAGAAAGTAGTCCATGCAGAAAGTTGCCTTTATAGGGCCATTATTAGGTGGAACATGCTCAAACCGGAATTTACAGAAATTGGAGACCTAAACAAATTTAAACTGGCCATTAAGAAAGGCTACGATAACTGCTTTATGTAGTTACTGGGTTTTTTATCTGATTTGCGACTTTCTCAATTATTTACACTGTGTCTGACTGCCAAATGTTCTACCCACAAACTGTTCAAAACCAACTCCCCTCATCATTCATCTCATCTCATTGTCTCCCTCATCTGATTAATTAATAGCATAATTTCTTGTCGCTTAATTTATAGATACTAGCTCTTGTAATTCAAACAGTGATAGCCATACCATTGTATTTGTATACGTTAAATGTCAAACAGCAATCATAGGGGCCCTAGCGGAGGTAATGCAACGCGCACATGCTAGGTTTAATGCATTTATTATCTTTTGATGTATCTGTATTATTTTCCCGAATAAAACACTTTAAAAAAAAAGTAGTCCAAGCAGAAAGTAGTCCATGCAGAAAGTAGCCCATCCAGAAAGAAGTCCATCCAGAAACTAGTTCGGGCATGAAGTAGTCCACACAGAAAATAGTCTGTCCAGAAAGTAGTCCGGCTGCTAAAAGCTACTGAGGTGGCCTTTAGGCTGGTCAGCGCGGCGGGGTGGGAACCTCCCCGGCTGGTGTGTAAAGTCGGCGTATGTGGCTGGAATTTGTCTTGAGTTCTTGGGCTATGGAGGTCTATGGATCTGTGCCCGGAATTACATTTAGAACTTCTAAAGCATGCTCACATCAAGAAGAAAGAAAACTTAGAAGATATTTTCCAAGCCCTAAATCTAAAGCAAATGTACCATTCTCAGTTCCCCATTTCAATATACTACTTACAGTACCATTCACTTGGCCTCGCTGGAAATGCTGCTGGAAATCTTGCTCCAGCGGCTGCCCACCACAGCTTATCTATAGGATTGCCTTCGGCTTTTTTAGGTGAATTGATGTGTTGTATGGTGCACCTCAATTTCACAAAACTCTCCTGAGAATTGAGAGTGAAATATATCAAAGAATACATTGCTGCTACTTCTCAAATCTTTTCCATAACACTACCAATTTAACTGGTTTTAAAATGATTTTCTTTGCTTTTCTATAAAAGATTATGTTCATTTGGTGCAGATATTTGAACATAATGTCCACAATTGTTGTTGACTTAGGGAGTGGTATATTGTCCTCAGTCTTTGACTTGCTTGCATTGTAATAGGTTGGTGTATACTTGGTATTGCTTGGTTGTGTACACCCGTCTGGGCGATATGTTAGATTGTACCCAGGGCACCTTCACAAGACTGACTGGGGACCGCCCCACCCCAACTAGGGCCACAGTGTTGCTGAAAACTTTTTATTGAAGCAGGCCAAGCTGGCCTGCGTCTAAGCATCTTACGCAAGCCATTTCCCTTTCATGCAGGCCATATGAATATTGATATTTAAGGCGCCCAAATAAACCTCATTATAACTGCAAAGAATTTTGAAAATATTTGGATATTAAAGAACTTCACTAAAATTGCCCTAGCTTCGCTTCTAATTGACCGATTTGAAAAATCCTTTCAGCAATATGAAGCTGAGATCATGGCAGGCCATTCTGGCCTGCGTCCTCAGGCCCTAAGGCAACACTGAGTCTGCAGTTTGCTCTCTAAGGAAAACATAGTGCTATACCCTTTTGTCGTAATAATGCATGAATGCAGACCTGGCGAGTAACTCAAGGCTGCTTCATACATGCATCATGCCAACCTTCTAAAGTTGATACACTCCAGACACTCCAGAATGATGCACCTATGCTGTGCCCATTCGGTGAAGTCTTCATCATCATGCGATCCTAAGAGGGCTGCTTCCCCAACCCCCACCGTGCCCCCTTCCCCTAAGGTCCTCCATCCCAAGGGCCTCATTTCTCTTGCATACATTATATCAACAGGAGATGTTGCAGCAAGTCCTTACCAACAGAAACAGCCATTAAGTGTCGGTAATTCCTTTCCCGGCTTGGCCTGACTACCGTAAAACCTCGTGTATAAGCCTAACTCGCGTATAAGCCGCACCCAGAGTTTGGGCCGATCCTATAAGCCGCACTGCCGATCTGATTATGGTGACTTCTAGGACTGTAGCATAGTGGCATAAACTCGCGTATAAGCCGCACCCTGAGCCTGGGCGATCCTATAAGCCGCACCTCCGATCTGATTCATGTACTAGCCGCGGCTTATATGCGAGGTTTTACGGTAGTGGTCTTTATCAGATATTAAGTCTCCCCAGCATGTTGTAAGTTCCTTCTGGTTACAAGATTCGATCATTCATGTCATTGATACTCTCGGCCATAGATCCGAACACTGCTTTATTGGGCAAGCATTATTATCCAGTATTTCAATACCTCTCCAGAATGAGTAACAAGCTAAAAGTTAGGAGAGGCCCTGCTTGAGGTTAAACTACTCAAGCAATCAAGTCTTTTCCTGTATATAGTTCTGGCAGGTCCAAATCTAGGCAAAATGCATTCTTTAAAAGAGAAAGAGAAGGGAAAAGACCAACCCCCTGTGGGATATGAACCTGTCAGGACTATATATAGGCTGAACTGCCAACTATTACGAATTTGAGCCTTTTTTAATGCCTGATTACGAAATTACTAAGTGCCCTTCCTAAATCACGAATTTTGAGATTTCTGGGGGAGGGGGTACATTTATATAAGATGCTACCAAATAATGTGACAAGGAGTGCTGTCTGCTGAGGGAAACCACCAAATAAGTGTCCTCCTCTGTGAAGTATCTCTAAAGGCAAAAGAAAAATCTGAATCTTGGAAAGTCTTCTGTTAGTAAAATGTTTTATTTTCATATAGAAATCTATCTTACAAGACCTCTTCTCTTTATGTTGGCAGAATTCATGTAGTTATGTCCCTAAACGAATGGGTTTTAATGGGGATTCAGCATTACAAATTCAATTACGAATTTAGAGGGGTGAAATTACGAATATGGGTTCCATGCCTGCCCGCTCTGGTTGTTGGACTCACCTCGTCGTCTGACACGGTTGTCTTAGAGTCCATATAAAGCCGTTTTGTCTCAATCTGCGCCCGACCGTCCCGTCTCCCCTCCTTATTATGGGTGCAGTGTGACGTAGAGGACCTCTATCCGGTCCACTTGTCCTATATTATTGTCCTTGCATATTCAAGTTAGTACATCTGATGTGTGGGGCAAAAAAAGTGGATTTCTCTAAAAATGAGTCAGAATGTTCACAAATAATATATTTGACTTACTATCAGTTCTATTCCCCCTAATTCCCTCCGATTTGGCTCTAATTCGATTTTATTGCCCAATTTATGGCCATTTTGAAATGAAAGCATGCATGCTTCAAGTCCCCCAATTGAAAATACACTAGAAAAGTAGGGGAAATTGAATCTATTTGTGACCTATCAACACCCATTGGTGACATTTAATTGACCTCTATTCTCTAAATATTATACTTTTACAGTGTTGGGGACACATTTGAGTAAAATTTAGAATTTGAAGAAAAATCAGATATATACCCACTTTAATATCCTATAAGGAACGGGTCTTGTTCCTCTTTTTTAGAGGGGATTGTGTCCAGTTTGAGTGTAAAAGCCAGGGTTCCTACCTTCAATTCAGAGATGCCACTTTTCCTAATATTGCAGGAATTCTTACTATTTTGCTGGAATATCTGTAATGAACTAAGTTAATTTCCTACTGAAAATTCACCAAACTTCTAAGATTTCATCGTTTTTGTCGATAAGAGCTTCTCCGTGCTCTGGTTGCTGGACGACTCACCTCATTGTCAGACACGGGTGTCGTAGAGTCCATATAAAGCCGCTTTGTCTCAATCTGCGCCCGACCGTCCCGTCCCCCCTCCTTATTATGGGTGCAGTGTGACAGACAGTCTCTCAGGTAGGCTCCATCCCACTCTCCCAGCAAAGTCTCAAATAAGACTCTGCCAAAAGGCCCAGACTCTCGGAACTTTTCTGTGAAAAAATGGATGAAAAGAGTACTAATTGTCTGCTCTCCTATAGCCATCACACACTGCCATCTTAATACACCAAAAACAGTTTTCAGGAATATGTCCAATTTGGACCATCAAAACATGGTCTATGCTTTTGGAATTTTAAACAGTTGTTCTCAAAAGCTTTTCCCACATATTTGAATCGAATCATAGGTCTATAATTGCATGTCTAAAAAGCATGGCATAGGTAAGTTTTCAGGGAAATCCACCGCCTTTTGGCAGAGAAGGAAGTAGTGCCGGTTGAAACGGATGGGAGAATCTGCTGGGAGCTTGGCTCCATCCAGCACCTGAATCACTGCATAAATGTTAGAATTTAAGCTAACTTTTTATTCAGTAAATGCCAGGGAAATATGGAATAGTGGCTTTAAGTGGCATTTACAGGGATTAAAGTGTTACTAAAAGTGTTACTTTAAGCAGTCCAAGCTGTGGTTAAATTCCAACATCTCTGCAGTAAAAGCCATGAGTTGTATAAGGCCAAAAATAAATAAAAGGTTTGTTTCAGGTCACCCGAACGACCCTATTGAAACAGGGTCGACCCTACATTTTTTACGCAATTTTGAAGAATTTTTTTATATTTTTACCTTTTTCGGGTCAATTTTCGGGTCTTTGGAAAGGCTGGCTAGTACTTTCATGTTAAAAAAAGAATAGTAAAAGATCTTTTAAAAAATCTGACCTACCCACACTACATTTTCTTGCCACGTTACCTGAAACACACTTTTTTTTTTGGCCTAAACAATGCTGTTACAGAATTGGCACCATGGGAGGTGGGAAAACTGACAGGTAGAAATAACCATTGTCTGCAGATTGAGGATGGATTGTTACTTGTAGCTGAAATTGGACACTGATCAAGACAGACTAGACCCCAAACCACCATGAAACATGCATCACCAATAGAAACATCCATGTCACGTGCACCATATCTAAGTCGGTATCAATCTGCTTCTACCCACTGCTCCTCACCTCGCGTGGTATGAACTAGGCAAAATAAAAAGGTTTGTTTCAGGTAGCATGGGAGGAAAATGTAGAGTCGGTAGGTCAGTTTTTTTTTGTTTGTTTTTGTTTTTAATTTGTTTTCTTAACATGAATGTACTGGCCAACTTTTTTGAATACCATAAAATTGACCAAAAAAGGGTAAAAGTACGGAAATTTCTTCAATATTGCATGAATAACGTCAGGTCGGCCCTGTTTTGATAGGGTCAGTCGGGTAACCTGAAACAAACCTCTCTTTTCGGCACTATATTGGCGGTGTCAGGGGCATGATGAAGGGTGGTCTTGGTCTCGTCTCCCTGTCAGGTGCTGCAGGAGGCGGAGCGGGCGGATGATAGATCCCGATATGATAGCCTTTACACGTCACTGCTCATGATGAAGTGGGCTTATAGGCCTCTGTGTCCCTTAATGTAGGGTTTTAACCCTTTAAGGACGGCATGTCGCTAAAAGACAATATTTGTCTCCATGATGCACCAACGCAGCCTCGGCGAGTAATTTGCTGGGGCTACATTGCATCATGCCGGGAGTGTCAACCCCATATGGTTGGCATGATGCTTGAATGCAGCCCTGGCGAGTTACTCGCTCCCCCCTGGGACTAATAACTAATGCCTTGACACCACTCTACTCTTTCCTGCACTGTTTGAGTCGCTAGTCGAGTCGCACCCACCACCTTCCTTAACCATAAATGCAGGCCAACATTTCAAATTGGCCAATGGGGCTATATTTTCTGTTTGCCATATCCATTAGACCTCACGATATTCCGCCATCCAATGAGGGTAATTAAGATCCAATTAAAACGTCATGTTGTGTGCAGCATTGACTATGTGATGTGACAGCCATCCACCAGTTGGTGTCTAAAGCACTTTAGCATTTTGTACAGCAGTCTATACGAAGACCCTCCTGACACCGGCTATAGCTGCCGGCAAAAAATCTGCCGGTCTGGCAGAAAGAGGTCTACTAGAGATGTAGAGATCCCTCCCTACATGCCATTCATTACGGCTTGTAAATCGGACCATTATTAAGGTTTCTGCAGCATATTAACGGCTTGAATATTTTCTGTAATGTTCTTCAGTAATTCGCATATTAAAATGGTTAATATAATTGTAATATATCGGGGGGCCCCATTCATTATCATTGTCAGTACAGCCCTTGCTTTATATCTTATTTTTAAATAGCAAGGCTGTACTCAGTTATCCGGGCATGCAAAAATTGAGCCGGGCCTGCAAATGAAAGAATTTGCAGGACCGAATGTCGTGCGAGGTAAAAAAGTTTTTGTGGTACAGGGGTCTATCCTTTATTATCTATCAACCCCCCCCCCCCCCCCGCCCTAAAGCAATACATCTGGTTTCTCCATATGTATGGTCATGTTAGTTCTGTCCATGGAATTTCTTGTGAGATTTAGGCAGATACTAGACTCAAACAGACTACTAGGAACAAGGTAAGGGAGTGATCATTTTTTAACAACAGGGGGGGGGCCAAAAAATTTGGACCCCTTGACCGGGGGGGCAAACAAATTTGGACCCCTCTTGGGGGCCGGGTCAAAATAATTTAACCTGTTTTGAGCCAAAAAGCCTGCGCGTTACTATGCTTCAAAGAGCCCGTGCGCGAGCCGACTTTCGGTCGTAAGGGGGGGGGTAAAAAATGTTGACCCCTCGACCGGGGGGGGGTGTAAAAAATTTTGCAACCACCACCCCCCCTGTTGTTAAAAAATGATCACTCCCTAAGTTCTGATGGCAGAGCCAACAATTCACAAGGTTGCCGATGCCAGTGTAAGCACAGAGGTCGCGGTACCAAGTTCACTCCTGCATCGCTATAACCCTGTCAGTATGTATTACATGCCTGGTCATGGGGCACAAACCATGACTTGCACATCCCTCATTATCACCCACCCAATAATGCATGCTGGGTACCCCGCACGCCCCCTGGGGGACTGGTGGGTAATCACATTGTGCAGAACCTACATGTAACCACTGTACAGCTACCATAAAACCTCACATAGAAGTCTAAGTCGCGTATTAGCTGCACCTAGACTTTAAGAATCTCCTCTAAGTCGCACAGGGAGTTTCATTATGGCAACTTTAGCACTGTAGAATAGACTTAACAACTTGTATTTAAGCTGCACCCTGACTTTGTCCTGATCCTATTAGCCGTGCTGGTGATCTGACTTACATACTAGCCACGGCTTCTACGTGAGGTTTTACGATAGATGTAAATTTTAGATGGGTGTCGTCACAAGTCCCTCTACATGTCAGATATAGTTAGCGAGGGTCGGGCAGGTTACATCACCCACTAATAACCTTGTAAGTGCAGCATAGTGATTTGTTATAATGACCTTTGGTGTCATGATGCATGAATGCAGCCCTGGTGAGTAAGATGCCTTTTCTGCACTCCAATCTTATGCCAACACTACAGGTTGATATACCATATTTGATGTAACAAGCGCCCTGGGTGCTTAAAAAAGTATTTTGAGTGGAAAAATCTGCCTCAAATATTCATTCTTATAGGCACCTCCCCCTCCCATATCTCTCTAAAATGAGTGTACCACTAATGTCGCTCATGTCGCTCAGCCCTGTTTCTGTCATCGGATTTCCTTCATAATGATAATGCAGCACCGGCGAGTTACTCACCTGGGCAGTGCATCATGACGACAAATGTCATCTTAAAGGGTTAAAGTGTTAATGAGATGTGAGGGAGGTCACAGTAAGTGCAGGCATGGGGATGGCAGTGCCAGAATAGATATAGACACTGACACATCAACACTTGGAAAGGTGAAGTGCTCCCTGTCACACAAAGGTGTGGAAAGCAGTAACAAAATCGGAGGAAGACTGAAAGGGGAAGGAGCTTATTAGGAGGACGGTGCTTATTAGGTCGAATACAGTACTCCGAAAGGGTCAGCATAATGCACAATTGCAATGCTAGTAAGTTACTCACCAGGGCTTTAAAGACTATTGAGTAGGAATCATTTAGGAATCATGCCCTCAGCATCTTGCCCTTGGTCGTCATGAGGCACGAATGCAGCCCTGGCGTTCGAACATTAACTTCCTCGAATCCCTCACTTCCTCAGACAGCAGCGCTGCAACTGCCTTGATATATTCTATTATATTTGGACTTATTTCCTTGGATAATTAGTTTCCTCCGACATTTTTCATTGCATTTTCCAAATTTGAGGAAGTGAGGACCGACATTACTCTCCAGTGCTTTAAAGACAAATGTATATGAAACATTTAGGCATCATGCCGTCCTTAAAGGGTTAATGAGAGGTGAGGGAGGTCACAGTAAGTCCATGCCTGGGGATGGCAGAGCTATAGGCTGTGTCTCACGACCTTGAGCCAATGTTTTTGTCTCTGACCGGGTGCCATCTCTGACCAGGCGCCGTCTCTGACCTGGTGTCAGAAAAACGTGTTTTTTAAGGTGGTTGCCTATCTTGGGTCAAAAGTATCTAGATTTACTCCTAATATTTACCCAATGTACCTTATATAATTTGGGACCAAACCATGAAAAGAAAAGTAGGGGGTCCCGAGCTACTTTTTAAAATATAGAATTTTGAAAAATAAAAGTAGTCATCTAAGATTGAACCAGAGAATCCTTTATTTTGAGAGCAATGGTAGTAAAAGTATCACCATATTTTTAAAACTTCCTAAAAACATTCTTCAGATCCTTTCTGAATTAATGGTATCCATTTCAACATATGGTCCCGTGCATAATTTAGTGGTTTTGGGCAATTGAAAATAAAAAGTAAGAATAATCAATGAATCAAAAGGTAGTCTACAGGTATATCTCAGAATAGCAATCTGTAGCCCTGCCTCCGTGGCTCAATAGGATAGGCACTGAACTTGGACACTGGGGTTGTGAGTTCGCTCCTTGGCCAGTCCACCACTTTTACTTAGTACTCTATAGGAGAGCTCACACGTCACATGCACAGAAATCGTCGCAATGAACGTGTTTATCAAGGTAGGCAACCACCTTAAATGTTAACCAATACCCATATATATAAGGATATGTAAAAACGTTATGGCAGCTGTTATGTAATTATTATTAGCCTCCTGCTGTTGGTAGAACATAACTAAACTCCCAAAGTGACACCCGGTCAGAGACGGCACCCGGTCAGAGACGGCACCCGGTCAGAGACGGCACCCGGTCAGAGACGGCACCTGGTCAGAGACAAAAACATTGGCTCAAGGTCGTGAGACACAGCCTATAGTGAATCTCCCATCTGGAGACGAGCCTACACGCTGGGTGGTGCTAATGTCCCATGATATAAGAGTTGTATCTCATTAACATCAGATACCAGCACCCAGCACCAGGCTCACAACCCTTTCAGAAGCTCATTAAAGGGACTCGCTACTTGTCACAGGATTACTGATGTTCTATTGACGTTTGCATATAACTCAGGATTATGTTAGTTTGATTTATGATCTAATAGAAAATCAAAAGAAATTGCCATGTCACGGTACTAACTTTCATGATACAGCCATTTGAGCAAAGGAGTACCTTAACTATAGAAATGAATAGGAAAACAGCATTTTCACATTATCTGTCATGGATAATCCCCTTCTTCTATTGATATTGCAACCAAACCTTGGGAATGTATAATGGACATCTATACAAACATTTTAGGACCAATAAAACAGGGGGTCACGGATAAAATGAGAAAGGCATGAATTTTGGGAAAAATATTTCTTTTGCCTTAACTATAGGATCCTATGGGTGTCCTAGCAGTGAATCTATGTGAACAATGGAGGTATACTGTCAAAATAGCAAATACAAATAGTTGATTTAGGGAAAGTGGTCTATGTAGGAATATGAATACAGCTTAAAGAATACTTTTCATGAGCTTTGATTTTTGCCGCCAGGTGGCTTCTGTGTAGGAACCAGCAATTCCCTTTAAGGAGACCCTGGTCTAAGGTTTACAATATCCTCCAGTGTCTGTGTTGGTTATTTATGGGGGCAGGCAACCATGGAGGACCTGACCCAGTAACTGCAAATCGGGCTCCCCTTGGAGAGAATCAAGTTTTGTGTATAGACCCTTGCAGTTTAATCTGTTATCCCACCTTTGTCGGCCTCACCAAATCCTGGGAGATTCACTTTAGAATAGATATGGACACTGGTACATCAGCAAGTTGGTGAGGGCAGACCAATAGCCACCAGGCATGGAAATAAGAAGCATGCTTTGGTTGTCTAATGATGGAATAACATCCCGTGCCCAGTGGTATCCACATTATCGTGACCTGTGGAGCCCCGTCTCTGACAGGCCATCTATTGACCCCGCTACTGCTCAATTCTTGTCAGCAATCTTTGGTCGAGGTTATCACGGGGAAAGGGTTGATAATATCTAGCTTGGATAGAATATGACACAAAGTGATGTTGTTTGGTCTACTCTAAGGAAAAGACAGCAAAGAGTACTTTTTTGCATCTGCGTGTATAATGTAGACTGGAATGTGATCAGTCGAAGCCAGAGTAATTTAACTTGGCATCTGATTGGCTAGAAGCCCTGAGGTAAACAGATATGCAGCTTGGGATAAGACAAAGACTGCACAATAGATAGTCTGGCAGCCTGCTAATGCAACCTTGCAAAAATGCTCCCTGAACAGGCTATGGATTATTACAGGTAGTCCTATACTTTCAGAATCTGGACA
Source organism: Harmothoe impar (assembly GCA_947462335.1). Taxonomy (NCBI): domain Eukaryota; kingdom Metazoa; phylum Annelida; class Polychaeta; order Phyllodocida; family Polynoidae; genus Harmothoe; species Harmothoe impar. Next base: position 13,006,742 of record OX381710.1, read on the forward strand.
ATGTCAAGATGGTGGTATTGGTCGTTTTCAGAAGTGGTTGCCATAGCTACCCCAACCTCGGGTTCAGTTTGTTGCCATGGTAACCATTTCTCGAAACGCTCATGGATGCCAGCTTGACATGGTCTGGAATCTGAAAGGACATGACTTCCTGTACCCAAATAAGTCATAACGAGACCTTTTCTGCAAGCTGCCAGGAAAATCCACCCGTGCCAACTACATTACTAGTGTAACAGCAGGTTTTGGAGGTGCTGTGAGCACAAGGTCAATCAACAGGGGTGTGAAATATCCACAGATATGCGGAATTCTGCATTTTCTATCTCCCAGAGGATCACTCCTTTGATTCATCTAAATCTGCTGAGAAAATAAAAGTCGGGGGGTAGGGGTATGGGCTGATATTTTTGTGCCCTCGGAATTTTCACGGATTTAAGTTTCTGTATCTAAACCTAAAATTTGAATGTACCTGTGAAGAAAAAGATAGGTTTTAGGTGATTAAACAACCTAAATTGCAAAACCTAATGAATGAAAAGCATTAATTGTAATGCTGCCCGGAGATGCATAATGGTCTTCAGATGATACTGTTTTCGGCATTTCACACCCCTGATCAACACCTTCAATGAACTGCATGAATGTTAGCATTTAAATGAAGACTGGAGAGCTTAAAGTCACAATTTAATCATCTTTAATTCTAATCAATACCACTTAAAGCTGCTTAAATCTCATTACAACCTTCTGGTGTCATTTACCGTAAAACCTCTCTGATAAGCTGGCCTTTTCTTTTAGATTTTAGGCCCAATTCGGCTTATAGCATTGTCTCAAAGAGGGGGCGGGTCGGCTTATAAGGGAGGGTTTTTTATCAAGTAAATTATAATCAAGCAATGTTTAAATTGGTCTAATTTCGGCTCATAAAATTCTCTCAAACTGGGGTTGGGCTTATAATGGAGGTCGGCTTATCAGAGAGGTTTTACAGTACATGGCATGCACTGAAATTAAAGCCGCTTAAACATTGACTTTTTTTTTTGTAAACAGTTATCTTTATTACCGGTAGTTATTCATGTTGAGTAGTTACATCAAGGACAAGTATACAGGTTCAATATATGTTGTGCATAGATATCGCACTCCCATGATAAATTTTTACAATAATAATGATGTGATAACGATGTCACATAAACAACAACTCGGCAAGAAAGAAAGGCCCCCTTCCTCCCACCCTAATTAGGTTTGTGGTGGATTTTCTTAGGGGACCCTTTCCTTATAAAAGGATCAACAATTAGTTTAGAGACTTCAGATTTGGTCTGAATGGGGTTTTTGGGTACTAAGGGGTTACATCAATCAGTATAGAGATCAAACAATGGAACATTACACTAAATTAACATTATACAATTGGTATCTGTTTTGCTAACCACTCTCTTTAAGCAATAAAGGGTCTGCTTATATGCCTTCATGCAGTGACGGTGGCGCCCACTAGACAAGAAGCTTGACGTGGATGTTTTCTATGATAGACCGGTACATTAACCCTTTAAGGGCGGCATGATGCCTTATTGCATCATGTCCTTGGTTGTTTTGATGCGTGCATGGGGTTGAGACACTCCCAAAGTAACTCGTCAGTACTGCGTTCAAGCATTGTGCCGACCCTGTGGGGTTGAGACACTTCCTTAGGGTTGGCATGATGCACCGATGCATCATCGACCATTATGACGACAAATGACGTCATCTTTTAGCGACATGTGTCCTTTAAGGGTTAACTATAAGTACCTGTACCTGCACGGTCCTGCCCCCTAACGACAGCCAGCTGAACTACAGGTCACCATTAGCCTACAGCACGTCCTGTGACGTCATGTCACGTGACCACTAAGTGCATTCTGGGTAATGAGACCGTCAGTTAGCGGGCCCGGTCGGCATGCAATGTGTTAAGTACCACGGCGACATAGGCGCTTAGTGATTTCAATCCACCTATATACCCCTGGCACTTACACAAGCCGGTGCTTTTTTAAGACCAGAATTTATTACATGATGAATATGAGCACCAATAAAGTAAAGCTTTCCACTTGTGATAAATGCAAAAGCCCTCTGACTCTGAGCACAGTCTATATACATCATTCTTCAGTCGTTGAACCCAGGGTTTTGTCACTCAAGGCCAACTCGCGATGAATACTGTACGCAAAGTCGACTGTCATGGGTTTTGTCTTTATTTATAATTATTGTGGTTTATTCCTATGAAAATGTTCATAAGCAAAAATATCTGCGTTTACATAATATGTGGTGCATCTCATTCACCCCTTGAAGGACAGTATGTCCCTAAAAGATGACATTTGTTGTCATGATGCACCAATGCAGCCATGGCAAATAATTCACAGAGGCAGCATTGATGCATTCATGCCGACCCTGTGGGAGTGCCTCAACCTCATAGGGTCGGCATGATGCTTGAATGCAGCACTGGCGAGTTACTCGCAAGAGCTGTTTGTGGGGACTTTCATGATGGGGCCATAAAGGAGTAGAATAACTTCATCGGGAGCCTTCCATAATACCAATGGGCATACCCGGAATCGTAAAAGGCGATAAAACCTGAGGGGTCTCATGCCTTACTGCTGTGAGGGCTATGAGCGGGCCCGGGCTTTCTTGCTGGTGGTCTGGCATGGGATCCCTCCTCAGTGAACCACGTCTGAGATATCATATGCCGTGGTTTGTCTGGCCCTGCCTACTATGGTACTAGCCCAGGTATGTAGGACCAGGCAAATTAATGTACAATTGCTATCTTTCGAAAAGAGTATGGGACGTGTCCCGGTAGCGGTTTTCTCCCTCACCTCATAGATGCGGTCATTCATTTCATAGATTCAATAATCCATAGATGCGATCACTGCTGTATTGGGCAAGCAGCATATAGATAGCTGTCTTACCACTGCAAGGCAGACTACCACTATTTGTGGCTGACTCCTTGCCAACTTGAGATATGTCACCAGAGCTGCATTCATGCACCATGACAACAAAGGGCATAGTACATCAAACCACTATGCCATCTTTAAAGGGTTAAATCTAGGGATGTCATTGACATTCAATTTATGTCGATGATGATTATTGACATATGGTTTCGATATATCAACCTTTTGCAATATAATATTTAAACTGTCAAGAACATCTGAAACACTGTTTACTGCCTTGATAAGCTGAGGAAAGTAACAAGAACAAAGATTAATGGTAGTTGAACACCAGTTCTACCATAGCCATTGACAATGTTCATATAATAATCATTCATATGAAACACAAAACTTCTGTGAGGTAGGAATCTAAACTTAGGCCGGGGTAAAGGATAGGTACCCCAATTGAAAGCTCAACTGTTAGATTTAAGACACTCCCTCTCTTACTAAACAATACCCTTTAGGATACACCGGATGCAAGCACATGTATTTTGCACCATGATACAAGTGCATACCTTGTTTTTCCCACTTGAAGAGAACGATTTCTCATAAAAATATTCACATAATTATATTGACATATCAAAAATGTCTATATATTATATTGAAATATTAACATAATAGTGATATGTCAATGACATCCCTAGTTAAATCGCCCTGTACCCCCAGCACTTGCTGCTGTCAGCCTGTACCACACTCAAAAAATAAACTTGTCTCCAGACTCTTCAAAGTGACAGTCATAAAATAAACGAGTCAAAAACTGGTCTAAGTGACAAGGAAGCGGGTCTCCTAGCTGGAGATAGAAGACCCACTTGGCATGTGCCAGCCCAAAACCCGACATTTGCCAGCTCCAGATTCTATCTGTGGGATGTTAACTTGATAGGTTAGACAACTTTTGACTCGTTTATTTTATGATAGTCACTTTGACGAGTCTGGAGACAAGTTTACTTTTTCAGTGCAGGGCCAGCTGGGAGTATGTCTGTGGATGGCCTACAAGTCATCCCGGCTGGCCTCCTTCATTTCCGCCTCCGCCCACACCATGCCTTCCTATACTCCCTCCGATCCCTCCCACGCAGCCCTTTCTATAACCCGGAAAGGGCCGCATAGTGCTTTAATATAGTAAACCCTTTGTGGTCATGATGCATGAATGCAGCTCTAATGAGTAACTCACCAGGGCTGCAATCATGTCGACTATTCGGATGTGTATCAATCCAGTAGTGTCGGCATAATACTCGATAATAGTTACTCACCAGGGCAAAGGGCATCGCGCATTAAAGCACTATGCGGCCTTTAAATGGTTTTATAGGCCGCATGCAGAAGGCCAGACAGCATTACCATTTTAAATTTGATTTCACATACATACATAAGTTCTGCGCGACAAGCAGACTCTCTACTTCCAGATTTTATCATATGTAATGACATAAATCCACTTGTCTGTACATATAGTCTAGAGATGCCACTTTTCCTACATTTGCAGAAATTCCTACTTTTGGATGGGATTTTTCCGTTGACCTGTGTTAAATTCCTATATAGAATTTACCAGAATCCTAAGATTTCCTACATTTTGTCTATGAGTGGCATCCATGATTTATCTCATGAAAGAAAAAACAATGGACCCTTTGAAAAGGAGGGACCAAATAAATTTTGACCCCTCTTGAGGGGTGGACCAAACAGATTTCACCCCGTTTTAGCGAAAAGCCAGTGTGTTATGGTAGCTCAAAGGGGTCGGCCACAATCAATTTGAAAATGTCTGGCGTAGGGTGGACCAGTCTATATGACACTGGCTATAGTCGGCAAAAAGGCTGGCCCGAATGTCTGGCTACAATCCAGAGATCCTTGCCTACGTGCCGTTTTTTCCGGCTTATACATCGGACCATTATTAAGGTATCTACAGTGTAAAACAGAAAGCCTGAATATTTTCTGTAATGTTCAGTAATTTATATATTAAAATGATGAATATTATCATAACATACTGAGGAACCCTGTTCATGTAATACTATCAGTATAAACACTTGCTTTAGGGGGCCTTATATCTAATTCTTAAATATCAAGATTAGATTGCACACCAATACCTGGGCCTGCAAAAATGAAGGTGGGCCTGCAAAAAGATATTTCTGCAGGACCAAATGTCCTGCATGGAGAAAAAGTTTTTGTATAGACTGGTATGGAAAAAATCTGGAACCCTCTCGTGGGGGGGGGGGGGCAGAAAAATGTCGCCATGCTTGCCCTTCAAGCGTAGATACCCATTAACACTAGTCACGTCATGTGACTGCAGGAGCCGGTGAGAACAGGAAATAATTTTGCAGCTTGCCGGCCTTCCTGTCAGCAAGACAAAAGGTTTTGGGGGTCGTGTATAGGTAAAAAGTGGTTTTCATGCTTGAATGCAGCCCTGGTAAGCCGTTTGCCAGAACTGCATTTAAGCCTCATGCTGACAAAGGGCATAGGCCATCACAGCACTTAAACGCATGTTGCTAAAACAAGGAATTTGTCGTCATGATGCCCCAATGCAGCCCCGGCAAGTAACTCACCAGGGCTGCATTGGTGCATCATGCCGACCCTTCAGGAGTGTCTCAACCCCATAGGGTCGGCCTGATGCTTGAATGGTATTTGTCATGATGAACCAATGCAGCTCTGGCAAGTAATTAAGCGCTGCTGCATTGGTGCATCATGCTGACCCTTTGGGAGTGTCTACCCCATAGAGTCCGTATGTTCTTGAATGCAGCCCTGGCGAGTCACTTCCCAGGGCTGCCTTCACAAAGCATGACGACCAATACAAGGGCATGACGCATTAATGCATTAGGCCGTCATTAAAGGGTTAAAGGTTTAAAGGGACTCGCTACTTGTCGCAGAATTACTGATGTTCTATTTACTTTTGCATATAACTCAGGATTATGTTAGTTTGCTTTATTATCTAATAGAATATCAAAAGAAATTGCCATGTTACGGTACTAACTTTCATGATACGGCCATTTGAGCAAAGGAGTACCTTAACTATAGAAATGAATAGGAAAACAGCATTTTCACATCATCTGTCATGGATAATCCCCTTCTTCTTTTGATATTGCAACCAAACCTTGGGAATGCATAATGGACATCCATACAAACATTTTAGGACCAATTAAAGAGGGGGTCACGGATGAAATGAGAAAGGCATGAATTCTGGAAAAAAAAATCTTTTGCCTTAACCATAGGATCCTATGGGTGTCCTAGCAGTGAATATATGTGAACAATGGAGGTATTCTCTCAAAATAGCAAATACAAACAGCTGATTCAGGGAAACTGGTCTATGTAGGAATATGAATACAGCTTAAAGAATGCTTTTCATGAGCGTCAATTTTTGCCGCCAGGTGGCTTCTGTGTAGGAACCAGCAATTCCCTTTAAAGCGGCAGAGCCCCATCTCCCCACCGCTCCCCAAGCCGCTTCCACACCCGTCAACCCCAACCAGCAGCTTAGTCTCTCTGAGCTGCTCCTCACAGAAGTAGGTCATAGGGAAGCTGTATGTGCTCAAGTCTTAATACTGCTATTTAAGCCCCCATCTGGTGTTTAGACATAGCCTCAGGGATATAGCCTTCCAGTTGGTGTTTATGGAGATGGCCTTGATAGTGCTTTAGGCTCCCAATCAGTGGTAAGCCTCAATATGCATCCCATTGGTGTTTAGACTGCCATTTATACATGTTGCTCAGTATTTGATTAGGTATTTAGACATAGTTTCAATGCTGTAGGGCCCATTAGGTATTTAAATATAGTTTCAGTGTTCTAGGACACATTTGGTGTTTAGATATTGTTTCAATGCTGTAGCACTCATTTGGTGTTTAGAATGGTCGGGACGTGGTAGAACTGGGTTGAAGCAGTTACCGCTGGAGACCGAACAAATTCAAAGTTGATTTGGTGTTTAGACATATTTTCAATACTGTAGGGTCCATTTGGTGTTTACACATATATAGTTTCAATGCTGTTGCACTCATTTGGTGTTTAGACATATTTTCAACACTGTAGGGCCCATTTTGTGATTAGACATAGTTTTAATGCTGTAGCAGGATTCCCATGCGTCATGGAATGCCATGGAATTTGCAAGATGTCGGGAAAGTCATGGAAACTGAAAATAATGAAATTAATATTACAAAATCTCCTAGGATGCACAATTTGCTTTCTAGATTTTAGAAATTTTCTTGGGGGCCAAGGCTCCCGACCTGCACAAATCTTTTTATAAATGTCATGGAAAATGGACATTTTTGTCATGGAATGTCATGGAAATGTCATGAGATTCAATCTGTAATCTTTTGTGGGAACCCTGTGTAGGACACATTTGGTGTTTATACGTAATTTCAATGCTGTATGACCCATTTGGTGTTTAAACCTGCCGTATAACCTCAGTGCTACAGGCCCCTTTTCGGGGCCATCCTCCACAGCTCGCTGGTATTCCTCCCTCTCCTATTTCACCCCACCTTGTCGCTATGTTCCCCAGACACGTCGTAGCTCAGGCTCGGTCCCCCATACATCCCCGTGCGCGGACCCCGCCCGTCCGGGCTCTGTCACGGGCCCATCTTTATCTCCTCTTTTAACGGGTCCCGGGGGTCGGGCCCGCTGTCAGCTACATCCATAGTCACCTCAGAGGCTGCATGCTGATAGCCTGCCTGTCACCAGCATGGTCCTGGCTCTGCTAACCAGCCCTACTCCTGCCAACCGGGTCTCCCATCCTCCCTCCCCCTCCTCCCTCCTCCCTCCTCCCTCCTCCCTCCTCCCTCCTCCCTCCTCCCTCCTCCCTCCTCCCTCCTCCCTCCTCCCTCCTCCCTCCTCTCTCCTCCCTCCTCCCTCCTTCCTCCTCTCTCCTCCCTCCTCTCTCCTCCCTCCTCCCTCCTTCCTCCTCCCTCCTCCCTCCTCCCTCCTCCCTCCTTCCTCCTCCCTCCTCTCTCCTCCCTCCTCCCTCCTCCCTCCTCCCTCCTCTCCTCCCTCCTCCCTCCTCCCTCCTCTCTCCTTCCTCCTCTCTCCTCCCTCCTCTCTCCTCCCTCCTCTCTCCTCTCTCCTCCCTCCTTCCTCCTCCCTCCTCCCTCCTCTCTCCTCTCTCCTCCCTCCTCCCCCCTCTCTCCTCCCTCCTGCCTCCTCCCTCCTGCCTCTTCCCTCCTTCCTCCTCCCTCCTCCCTCCTCTCTCCTCTCTCCTCCCTCCTCCCTCCTCTCTCCTCCCTCCTCTCTCCTCCCTCCTCCCTCCTCCCTCCTCTATCCTCTCTCCTCCCTCCTCTCTCCTCCGTCCTCTCTCCTCCCTCCTCTCTCCTCCCTCCTCCCTCCTTCCTCCTCCCTCCTCCCTCCTCTCTCCTCCCTCCTCCCCCCTCTCTCCTCCCTCCTGCCTCCTCCCTCCTGCCTCTTCCCTCCTTCCTCCTCCCTCCTCCCTCCTCTCTCCTCTCTCCTCCCTCCTCTCTCCTCCCTCCTCCCTCCTCTCTCCTCCCTCCTCTCTCCTCCCTCCTCCCTCCTCTCTCCTCCCTCCTCTCTCCTCCCTCCTCCCTCCTCTCTCCTCCCTCCTCTCTCCTCCCTCCTCCCTCCTCTCTCCTCTCTCCTCCCTCCTCCCTCCTCCCTCCCTCCTCCTCCCTCCTCCCTCCTCCCTCCTCCCTCCTGCCTCCTCCCTCCCCCTCCTCCCTCCTCTCTCCTCTCTCCTGCCTCCTCCCTGTCCTGCCCCGCTCTGCCTGTCACCAGCCTGGTCCTTGCTCTCCTAACCAGCACTACCCCTGCCAGTCTGGTCTACCTCCAAGTCCTGCTCCCCCTCCCTGCCCTCCCTCTCCCTGTTCGCTCCTCCCTCCCCTGCCCTCCCCCTCCCCTCCCTGCCCTCCCCCTCCCTGCCCTTCCCCGCGAGGGCTCTATATACGAGGTGCATTTTAGGCAATTCTGGAGGGAAAGGGGTATATTTTAAGAGCATTTGAGGAGTTACAAGGGAAAGGTTTGCCCTTTTTTGCTATCTTACTTAGTGATCACCCATACTTAAGTTAGGGGGTTCCACTCAGTCAGCAGTGCGTGTCCCCACTGCTCCCACTGTGAGTACAGGGTGGCTGTGGCACGTCCCTCTGTATTACCATGCAACAGACACCTCTCAGTTAATGCTAAATCCGGGGAAATCTAAGCATTTCTCATCAAATCAAAAGGCATGGCATTATTCTAAACATTCAGGGTCACATCCCCAACCCACCCCTTTTTTTGTACCATGTTTGATTAATAAGTTATGGTTAAAACAGAATTAAATGTTGCTGTATAATGCAGACAGAATAATAAAATGAAAAAGGGGTATGGTCCTATTATACACTTGATATATGAGAATTGAATGCACAAATTAAAACTGATCTAATTATTACCATTTCTCCCGGATTTTAAGCCTAATGAAGGTCACAATGAAGTACCCAATGCCCTACACGATAATAACAAAAGATATATCCTCTTAAAGATGTTGAATCATATTTTATAGTGCTAAAATAATAAGATACATATACTATACGGTTGCTAATCTATTGACATGTAAACTTGATGTATTTTCCCCCATTAGGCTCTGTGGATGCACGCAGGGTAATTACTCAGTGTGATGCATGCCCCAGATACACTCAGTACAGGTGCCATGGGCCTGGTAGCCACAGCAGGCAGCCAGTGGGGTAAAATTATAGGGAGTTTTCCATCTTCCAAAGGCTCTCAATCGTTTACTTCTATATCTTTTATAATTCTGTTTTTAACATTGGATTAGTATAGGTCTTCTTCATCGAGCCTATATTTTGAATAGTTTCTACAGAGGTTTTCCAATTTTCTATGGAACCCCCTACTTAAGTGCATTTATGGTATATTTTTTCTATAGCCACCCGTGATAAGGGTGTATTTCTCTTGGTCTTCATCGATTACATTATGATTTCTGGTCAATTTCCAAAAAGGGTGCGATTTTGTAGAATTTTCTCCCATGATAAGGGTACCAAATTTGAGGTGATGTTCATACATAGTTACAATAGAAAGTATAACGAGTGCCCCCCCCCCCTCCGGGCTCTGTCTCCCTGCCTTCTCTGTCCATGTCCACCATACTGACCACTGCCTCCGCCCCCACGACTTCAGCCTTACCCAGTCCTTTCTCAATCCTTGTTTGGTCATTTCCTTTAACGGCTATTCAGTATTGCTAGAGCAGCATGTATAGGTTACGACCAGTAGAAGGAAGATGATCCAGGATAAGCACTTATTAAGACACTGGTCATTTTTTAACAATGGGGTCGGAGGGGTCTGTCTTTTTCACTGGGATTTCTGTCAATGATTAGGTTAAGCCCATCATAGAATTGACAAAAATTTCATACATTTTGTCTATGGCATAGCAGATCTAGAGTAGAATATAAAATAGTTTTGTATTATGCCTTTTCGTGTGAAGATACATAAACAGAAGATACATGTACAACTTCTGCCATACATATGCGGCTTATAGGATCGTCCCATAGTCGGGGTGCGGCTTATACACGGGTTTTTGCTACTATAATACAGTACTAAAATCACCATAACCAGATCACTGCTGCGGCTTATAGGATCAGCCCAAAGTCAGGATACAGATAATACGCGAGTTAGGCTTATACGTGAGGTTTTACGGTACCCATATGTTGCTGTTTATAAAGCAGTCCGTCAGTCATCATGATAAACACCTGCTCTTATCCAGTCTCAGACACCCATCCCAAAGTTACACTGTGGTCTGGGAGCAGGCCTACTCTTAACCTTTGCACCAGTTTGACGGTGCAAAAGTGTGTATTGGGGAATACACACCTAACTACAGAAAGATTTATCTAGATCAGAGGAGTAACTGGGGGCTACTGTGTAATTAACACATTTAGTTGAAAGCAGTAATCAAAATGTATGTATTAGTGTAAGATGCTCCCAGGCTATCCAAATAGGATAGGCGCTGGCCGAGACTGGCTCTAATCCGGCCCGACTTCCTGCCCCAGTCTGCCCCGCACCCTGTTTACGTCTATATATAGAAGGATGGGGCTAAATACAGCCATCCCCCTGTAGGGGAGGGGAGGGCTTCTCGGCTGCAGCTCATCCCACTATGTATAGATGTTGTTGTCGCTATTTATAACTGGCTTATTGGTGTGTGGCACCCGGGGGGGGGGGGTGGCCATTTAAGGACAGGATGCAGCCTTAGGATTTTGATTGTTATCATGATGCACTGATGCAGTACTTTCTTACTCACCAGTGCTGTTTGGTGCATCATGTCAACTCACTGATGCTGCATTGGTGCATCATGTCAACTCACTGATGCTGCATTGGTGCATCATGTCAACACAGTGATGCTGCATTGATGCATCATGACAACTCTGCAGTGCATCATGCCAATGTGTGATGTGTGTTTTTCATGTTGAGAAAGCTGGAAGCCCTCTTTCTCCACCATAGTCATATACAGAGATTTATCCATATTCTTCACATGAGGCATAGTCACTGAAATCAAGATGCTATAACTGGAAAGTATGTGGACAGATTTCTTGTTCTGCTCAGCAGGAGATAACGTCCATGACCACATGGACCTGACAGAAAGCTCATGTCTACTCAGCAAGAGTCGACGTCCAGGAACATGTAGACATGACAAATCCATCTGTAAAGTGTGAGATAAGTGTCTATAGACACATAATCAAACTTAATCAGTCTGAAAATGTAGTCATGACATATGTTATATCTTCAATTTTTATCGACACATTCGACTTTCATCCCTGTGTGTACCGTAATACCTTGCGTATAAGCCGCGGCTAGTACGCGAGTCAGATCGGCGGTGCAGCTTATAGGGTTGGCCGCCGGTCAGGGTGAGGCCCCAGCATAGTGTCAGCATGATGCATTAACTACCCTAAAACCCCACCTTTAAGACGACCCCCCAGTTTGGGGGGGGAAAATTGTCTTGTACAAAAAAACTTTCAAAATGGTTTTCACTATAAACCAATGTATAAAAAACCCACCTTTAAGACGAACCCCTCCAATCTTAAGAAAAAAATCTGTCTTGTAGGAAAAATAAATACCAAATAAAATCTGTCTTAAGCTGGGGTTTTACGGTACATTTGTGCATTGCTGCCTTCATGGGTCTCACAGAACGGGGTGATTGTTTACGGCTGCCTGATGTGACAGCATGTAGACATGTATCGATTGAGATGTCAGTACAAATAAAAACAAGATTATACTGCCAGCTATAAATTCATTCAGAATGCTTGAGTACCCTCATAGTTAACCCATCATAGTAAATAAGCCTAGCACACCGCACTAGGTTGACCCAGATAAGCAGTGGCATTCTTTGTTGGTGTCCTGAGATGTCTTGAGGCCCAAGGATAGCTGTAACCAGCGTAGGGGCTGGTTGCCGGTGTTCTGAGGCTGTAACCACCGGTGGGGCTGGTTGCCAGTGTTCTGAGGCTGTAACCAGCGGTCCGGCTGGTTGCTGGTGTTCTGAGGCTGTAACCAGCGGTGGGGCTGGTCGCCGGCGTTCTGAGTCTGTAACCAGCGGTGGGGCTGGTTGCCAGTGTTCTGAGGCTGTAACCAGCGGTGGGGCTGGTTGCCAGTGTTCTGAGGCTGTAACCAGCGGTGGGGCTGGTTGCCGGTGTTTTGAGGCTGTAACCAGCGGTGGGGCTGGTTGCCGGTGTTCTGAGGCAGCGACAGCGGTGGGGCTGGTCGCCAGGGTGTTCTGAGGCTGTAACCAGCGGTGGGGCTGGTCGCCGGTGTTCTGAGGCAGCGACCGCGGTGGGGCTGGTCGCCAGGGTGTTCTGAGGCACCGAGGCTGGTCGCCGGTGTTCTGAGGCTGTAACCAGCGGTGGGGCTGGTTGCCGGTATTCTGAGGCCGTAACCAGCAGTGGGGCTGGTTGCTGGTGTTCTGAGGCTGTAACCAGCGGTGGGGCTGGTTGCCGGTATTCTGAGGCCGTAACCAGCGGAGGGGCTGGTTGCCGGTGTTCTGAGGCTGTAACCAGCGGTGGGGCTGGTCGCCGGTGTTCTGAGGCTGTAACCAGCAGTGGGGCTGGTCACTGGTGGTTCTTATACCACACTCTGGTGGAAAGACCACAGGCAGCACCCTTTACTTACTGACTTAATCACGGCTGAGTTCACTCATGATCAGCCTTAACTGTTGCCAATATACTGAGTAAAGGGCTCTGGCTGTGATGCAAGCTTATATACCAAGTCACTTATATACCATATCTACCACATAGACCTGTATACCCCGTGTACATCTACACCACAGTCAGCATGAGCTCACGTCACAACACTCCCCCACCTTCCCCTTACCACCGGTATATTCTCAGAGGCGGTCTGCGAAGCAGCAAATAGCTGCCCGTGATGCGGTGACAAGGATAAATGAGTGTGGCACCACTTATAGCAGTGTCTACGCTGTAATGTAACAAATGAGTGCTGGCACAGGCTTCTCAGTCACCGACTCTAACAGCACACGTAGGGAAGGTTCCTGATGGTGCTGGACCCAGTTTGTTCCATATATAGGGTTATATCATTTTTAGTGATATGCCGTCCTTAAATGGTTAACCCTTTACGGACGGATATCACTAAAGGATGACATTTGTCATGATGCACCAATGCAGCCTAGGCAAGTAACTTGAGGTTCTGTAACTAGGAGAGTAACTTCTGAGGTTGAGACACTCCTGCAGGGTTGGCATGATGCGCCAATGCAGCCCTGGTGAGTTACTCGCCAGAGCTGCATTCATGCATCATGACCACAAATGGCATGATGCATCAAGGCATCATACCATCCTTAAATGGTTAAGGAGATTACGGGGAGATCTAGGGAGTGTGACGTAGACAAGTGCTGTCCGAACGCCCTGTCATGGGGGCTGGAACTGACAGGAAAATTACCCGCTCTTTATATCATACGCCAAAAGTGAACGCTGTAATGGCAGACTGCGTCTTTTACATGCAGAATTCAAAGATTTTTTTCTATATGATCTAGTTTAGACTTTAGGATTGCATGATTAGTCCCTTACGAAATTTCATATTTAGGTCTACTGTTTCATTTAAGATGATCTAAAGGTATGCCCAACTCCATCAAAATGTATAATTATGAATGTGTGGGTTTCATATAAATCCTCCAATATGCTGGGATTTCTGTGCTATGTCCTCCTGAAAGTTTCCCAAACTGTGATATCTTCTGCTTTTTGCCAAGCAGTAGCGGATGCTAGGCTAAGTGTTACTGTCTCCTCAATACAGTATTACCCATAATGCACTGCACTTACACCACCTACTTCCGGTCAGCACCAGCAGGGGGTGTCAGGTTTCTGTCTCTACTTCCTGTACTACTCCTGCCCCCTGGTGGAACATCCCTGCAACTCAATGCTGATTTCTGTATCAAATGTCGGCGAGTGCTTGAGTGGTTTCAGCACGAACGATTTCCACTGAGACATTTCTACTTTTCCCTTCATTTAGAGTAAGGGCAAAGAGCAAAAGAATACTAAGAGGGTCCACTTGACGATTTGCTTTATTATTTGCTCTTTGGTAAGGGTTACCATATCATTGCAATTGACCCAAAATCACGTTATGAAATAAACCCGAGAAAGACTTCCATTCGTCATTTCCTGACAGGCCCCCTTATCATAGGAAAGCCATTTGTTACGCAATCCAGATGAAATACTGATTGGAGGGCTCTCTGGTACACACTGTGAAAGCCTATGTGTTTTGATTGTTCATAATGGCTCCCTTTCAGGTTTCCATCTCTGGTGGCTCACAGTTTTTGCATGCTATTATGGCCATATTCACAGGTTAAAAGAGAAATAACAAACTCCAAATTTCTCATATAGACTTATAGGCAGTTGATATATTGAAACATAATGAAAAAAAAATCACCCAAAAATTAGCTGGTAATGGATCTTTAATTCCCCCCCCCCCCACATGAAACGCGCTATACTGCAGCTTCTATGGGAGAGACACGCCCGTAAATCTAGCCACGTCAGGTCCTGACCTGCCATAGACTCGGTCACTGCTGTGGTGGTGGAAGAAGCCACTTTACTTAGATTTTTAATTCATGACATTATTGTTCATAAACATTTAAGTAAAGAAATAAAGATATTTATTCTTGTTTAGACATAAACTTAAATGAAATAATAGGCCTTGTTTAGATATAAACTTTAATGAAATAATAGGCTTTGTTAAGATATAAACTTTAATGAAATAATAGGCCTTGTTTAGTTCTAAACTTAAATGAATAATAGGCTTTGTTTAGTTCTAAACTTTAATGAAATAATAGGCCTTGTTTAGATATAAACTTTGATGAAATAATAGGCCTTTTTTAGATATAAACTTTAATGAAACAATAGGCCTTGTTTAGATATAAACTTTAATGAAATGATAGGCCTTTTTTAGATATAAACTTTAATGAAATAATAGGCCTTGTTTAGAAATAAACTTTAATGAAATAATAGGCCTTGTTTAGATATAAACTTTAATGAAACAATAGGCCTTTTTTAGATATAAACTTTAATGAAATAATAGGCCGTGTTTAGATATAAACTTTAATGAAACAATAGGCCGTGTTTAGATATAAACTTTAATGAAATAATAGGCCTTGTTTAGATATTATAAACTTTAATGAAATAATAGGCCGTGTTTAGTTCTAAACTTTAATGAAATAATAGGCCGTGTTTAGATATAAACTTTAATGTAACAATAGGCCGTGTTTAGATATAAACTTTAATGAAACAATAGGCCTTACGATACTGACAGGTGTTACTTAACAGGAGGTATGAGCTCTACTTGATTAAACCGATGAAGCTGCTGTATTTACCATGAAATAAAAGGTTTTGTTCTTGTGTGTGTGTTATACTGCATTATGCCATACAATGGGGGGTCTTTGTAGACAGATTATACAGCAAAGATTCTACTATACCTCATACATCAACTAAATTACTATTGGCAGGAGGCAACAATATATACAGTGAAAGCCATTCTATAATAGATCGGCGGAAAGTCTAGCAGAGCCGCGGTTCTCATCCATCAAAAGTCTGCTACTGAGAAGTTGAAAATCTCAAACAGAATATTTATCGACCACAACACAGTGGCTTTTAGCATTTATTTTACCCTCTAAAGGCAGCAAAGTGCTTTAATGCACTTAAATGGTGCACTGTTCATTTAAGGCTCACTCTCACCAAATCAGTGCAACTAAAAAAGTGACGTACATGATCGGCGGACGTACATGATCGGCGGACGTACATGATCGGCAGAGTACAAAACCCAGCTTTTACCCCCTGCACTACGATGTTTAACTCTCCCAACCATACCTACAGGCTGTAATGTATCTTTGGGGAGTTTATTAGAAAAAAAAACCTCCCAAAATATTTATAGGGGCCGGAGGGGGGGGGCTCAATGTGTAACCGATCATGTACGTCACATGATGTACATGATCGGCTTGGAATGTCATGTAACATTTCCTCATTACCCACTGCTTCACATGTCTATGATTATACATATTTAGACCTACAACATATGTACACCTTGCTATGATTGATTTATGTTTTATATATGGTCAGAAAACAGTAATTAAGACAGTCAATAAATAATGGCCGATCATGTACGTCACATGACGTACATGATCGGGATCGAAATGTCATGTAAAATGATTTTAATAGTCGCATCTATACATTTCTAACACATAACATTTCAATACACACATCATATGTACACGTTGGTAAGGTTTATTCATGTTTTATCATGTTCATAAAGGGTAGGGCAGTCAATAAATCACCGATCATGTACGTCACCGATCATGTACGTCACATGACGTACATGATCAGTATTAAAATGCCATGAAAAATGACCTTAATAGTCGCATCTATACATTGCTAACATATTACATTTCAAGAGACACATCGTATGTACACCTTGGTAAGGTTTATTTATGTTTTATCATCTTCAGAAAGGGTAGGGCAGTCAATAGATCACCGATCATGTACGTCACCGATCATGTACGTCACCGATCATGTACGTGTGCCGATCATGTACGTCCGCCGATCATGTACGTCACTTTTTTAGTTGCACTGGTTTGGTGAGAGTGAGCCTTAATGCGCTTAAAATGTGCTTGAATGTCCGAATGCAATGGCTGGAATGAAAGAGTGCATGCTATTATTCCAAAATGACCATACATTGTGTAATGAGATTAAATTTCAGCAAAATAATGAGAAATGAAAGGAAGGGGAATAGACAGAAAGGGAGGTATTGTAAACATCCGGGATCAATTTTAAAAGGACTGAATTTGGAGTGCCAAACATTGGATATACCAACTTTAAGTGGCGCTTTGATGCGCAAAAAATTGTTAAATGCATACTGCAAATAGTGCTTTAATGCATTATGTAAATAGTGCTTTGTCATCATGATGCATGAATGCAGTCCTGGTGAGTAAATCGCCAATGCTACATTTCCAAACCGTTGTTCTCAGTAGCCATTCCCACCTCCCCCACACAGCCAAGCCAGCCGTGCAGCAGAAAAAGAGCATGCGCAGCTTTCCTTGAAATGAGATGCGGTTATCCCTGGTTGTAAATCATGACGACCGACAGCTGGCGGGCGGCTTTCTTACCGCTCCCCACAGCCGGCTCATTACGGCGCGTGGAGCGAGCCATCTTTTTATAGTCAATATGGGCGCATTTGGTAAATTTGATTCATAAATTTTGTGATTAGTTTAAGAGAATATATACACTTTCCCAAAGGCAGCCAGCACCCCTAAATGTCCAGTGATTAGATATGTTATTACCTTCAGGGTCCACTGTCCATCAGCACTGCAAACTGACTCTATACTGTAAATAGTTAGTGTAGGTACATAGTAGAATCTACTGTCGATCTACAGTACTACAGTAAAATAAACTGTAGATTTACTGTAGATTCTACTGTTTACCTGCAAGCAACTGTGCCAAATAAAAATGTTTCAAACTCAAAAACTCAAAACCTACTGTAGAAGCTACTGTGCACCTACAAAAATGGAAACCAACCTTTTACAGTTTACTTATGGCTGCCCTCTCCCATGCTGTGGTAGAATTCCAGCATACCAAAGGCCTGTGCCTCTCACACCAGGTCTATGTGGTTTCGAAGGTTAAAGAACCCTTACTTCGGTAAATGTGAAAATCTGCATCAGTCAATAGGACGTTAAACTATCTAAACAAACAAACAGAAACTCTGACCTCTAACCGTTATGGGTGAGATTTTCTCTAGAGGAGGGGGATTCCACCACCGACACATACTTTGACCTATTACTAATAAATGGACTTAGTCCTGTCGAGTTGTCGACAGTAGAATACCCCCTTTAATGCTAGTTTGAATGAAGAGGTTTGAGAACATAGAAAACCTAATCAGATCAAATAAATTATGGTTAAGGCTGACAAAAATTGTTACATCTGTTGAATATCACTTAATATCAGGGATAAAAGTCTTTTCCGTGATTTTAAGGTTTTTTTATGTCACGAAGACCGGTACTTTACTTTTGCGAACCTTTATTCAGGGCCTCAATTTGAACATTTCCAGTCTGGACTTGGTCACTTTCATCCATGAAAATAATCCATGTACAGTCGACCCTCACTACCTCGAACATTTGCTTCCTCACATCCCTCACTTCCTCAGACAGTTGCCTGGGAATTTCCCTTAAATGTTCCAATATAATTATTTGGACTTAATTCCTCAGATAATTTGCATCCTCAGACATTTTTCCTTGCATTTTCCAAATAGGGGAAGTGAGGGCCGACTGTACTAGTGAGATTATTAAGAGTGATTCACGTGTCGGTACAATTTATATAGCTTCTTTACTATTTAAATGTAGGGTGAAGGTCAGGGCTCGTTTCCATTACTCGCCTCCCACGCAGATATGTAAAACCTCTGCCGAAGGCCATCAAACCCACAGAACTGCCGACACGTCACACCGATTGACACAGAACGACAAGCTATTACTCAGATGACAGCGCGACCTTGAGATGCGATGGTGCCTAACCCTTAGATGGCCGTATAGTGCTTTAATACTTATTTGCCTTTAACATCATAATGTATGAATGCAGATCTGGTTGGTAACTCACCAGGGCTGCATGCAAGAATCATGCCTACTCTGTTGGTTTATACACTAACACTTCCGTAGGGTGGTAATGATGCATGAATGCGGCCCTGGTGAGTCATGCATCATAACTATAAAGAACACAGCATATTCAAGCAGCATGCAACACTTTACCCTTTGAGGATGGCATCATGCCTTTAATGCATCATGCCCTTGGTTGTCATGATGCGTAAATGCATCCCTCGTTAGTGCTGCATCATGCCGTCCCGTTGGGGTTGAGACACTCCCAAAGGAGTTAATGCAGCACCGGTGAGTTACTCGCCAGGGCTGCAAATGACAAATGTCATCTTTTAGCGAAATGCCATCCTTAAAGAGTTTAAAGGTCCAGAACTGGTTCACAGTAGTAAATCCGGCTGTTTGAAACGCTATCTCTGCCCATCAACGATTCACCACGCCCCGACATTCTGCAGCAGAGGGAGGATAGAAGGCCTCTCTGTGCGGTTCTAATCTCCAGATGAGGCGCCACTCTCCAAACACAGTCTTTGTCTGGACTCAAATCTAACTGCATTAATGAACACAAATTATCCACTCGTGGATGAAGATGTACAGCCCAAAAGAAAAGTTTCATTTCAAGAAATTGAGATCTTAAAAACCTTGCATGCCCGAAAAATGACTACCGGTAGTTTAAAAAAACTAAAAAACTTTTAAAATTTCTTTTAAGAAAAACCTGGTTGTTTGTTCGCCATTTTTCAGCTATGTGATCATATATATCCGTACAGAGAGGTAATGGAGCTCTCTGGGTGGTGCCACCTCTACTCTCGTGACGGAACGATGGTGCTTGGTGCCTTTGTATACATATTGGGTGTCATACATTATTCATGTAGGGGGCGGGGGGGGGCAGGTAGAGGTGATAACAGATAAAAATACCCTTTAAAGACAGTAATATGCCTTAATACATCATACCCTTGGTCAACATGGTGCATGACTGCAGCCCTGGCGAGTAACTCGCCAGGGCTGCATTCATGCATCATGCCGATTCTTCGGACTGTCTCAGCCCCATAGGGTCAGCATGATGCACCAATGCATCTAGGCAAGTCACTTACCAGGGCTGCATCGGTGCATCATGACGACAAATGTCATCTTTTAGCGACATGCCGTCCTTAAAGGGATACCGGACTAAAAGACCATCACACCAGCCCGTGATGACTGCCATTATCTGTGGCTGTAAAACTGATGGTCGAGTGTAGATCAGGGTGAAGATAGACGACTCGTTTCATGACGATTTATTTTCAATGATAGAAGCGGCCACTAAATAGCACTAGGTGGCAGAAGGACCGCCCTTTCTGTCGGTTGAGTCTATCCGTAATCTAGCTAAATGGATGTGGACATTTACTGTGACAGTTACTATGACAGTTATTTTTTTTTGGGCTTTTCATAGTAATATGGCATAGGGATAGTATCTTTAGGGTTGTTGTTTTTGCAGTTATGATAGATCTTGAAGGATACAATCATGGTTGTAACTTTTTTCATAGTATCTGTCGCAGTAAATGTTTGCCCCCACATCCATAAAGCCAGATTACGGATAGACTCGACCGACAGAAAGGGCGCTCCTTCTGCCACCTAGCGCTATTTAGTGTTGTGAGACCGGGATGCTCCAGTCGGCAGATATTCCGCACGACAACGTCTACTCCATCTCTGCAATATCCTTCCTTCGTGTAAAGCCGGTGATCCACTGCCGCGAGTTTGCTGCGAATGTTGTCGTGCGAGAGAAACTTGCGAGTACACTCGTAAAAATCAAAACTTTTAGATTTCTGCGAATTTACTCGCAGCCACACGCCCCTCGCGACGACGTTGTCAGAAGGATTTGCAGCAGCTGATCCACTGATGGAACGTTCTCTCCGTGTGTACTCGCACGAGTGTCACTCGCAGCAAAATCGCAGCAAATTCGCGGCAGTGGATCACCGCCTTAAGACTAGGGACCAAAACGGTCCCCTATGCCATGGTCATTGAAATATGCAATTTTGTTTGAACTATTTGATTCAAATATTTGCATGAGGCTCTCAAGAAGTAATTCTGAAAGTTATAAACAGATTGATCATGTTTTAATGGTAGCATTTGTTGAATTTCTGAGGGACTATTTTTGATGTAGGCACTTGGGCAGTGTGTGATTCGGATAGGAAAGCAGCAAAGTAGTACTCCTTTCGGACCTTTTTCCACCGGAGAGCGCCAGGTTGATCCAGAGAGAAGATTATATCGAGTCGCTGGAAATCGAGAGTGGCTGCAGCGTAGGTTGGGGAGGGCATCATGTGGTAGACACGTGACACTAAGGATGCAGCCCACAGCAGCAACACACAGATTGCCTGCTGACTACCGCTTTTACATCCTCCCCCTCTTTACTCCTTTTACTGTGTTGAAAATCAGAGCCTTCTTACCCCGTTAAGGACGAATGTCGCAAGAAGATGACAAGTGTCATCATGATGCACCAATCCAGCCCCAGCAAGTAACTCACCGGTGCTGAATTGGTGCATCATGCCGACCCTACAGGAGTGTCTCATCCCTGTAGGGTCAGCATGATGCATGAATGCAGCCCTGCCGAGTTACTCGCCAGGGCTGCATTCATGCATGATGACAACTAAGGCATGATGCATTGATGCACTATGCTGTCCTTAAAGGGTTGACCCTATAAACGCTGTACAGTGACCCTCACTACCTCAAACATTTACTACCTCGGATCTCTCACCTCCTCAGACAGTTGCATGGCTTGTGCCCTTATGTTCCATTATATTTGGAACTAATTCCTCACATGATTTGCTACCTGAGACCTTTTTCCTTACATTTTCCAAATTCGAGGAAGTGAGGGCCAACTGTATTATAGGGATGAGTCTTCGAGCTTTTTCCCTGATTTCTTTTTTTGTGTGTGTCAGAAATAACTGTTCTTAGCTATAGAAGACCTTATTTCAGGGGCCTCAATTTGAATATTTCAAGTTTTTTTTAGGTCACTTTTATTCCTGTAAATAACGAGTTAATATGCTATGCTTTATCATCATGATGCATGCAGCCCTGGCAAGTAACTCACTAGGACTGCATGAATGCATCATGCCGACCCCTCAGAAGTGCATCAAGGCTTATTGCCATGTTGCAGATAGTGGATGGATCTTGTCCCTTGTCGCTAACTCGCTGTCTTGTCCCTTGTCAATTGGCTTAAAATGTCACCTTGTGGCGTTCCCCCGTCTAGGGCCTCACCACACTACCTGGTGGTAGGGTGTGGTACTACAGAGGTATACCACCTCCTTATTGGCTGACTTAGATGTCACATGATCTGTCATGTGACCTTCTCCCCTTTTCTTTCAGCCAATCGGCTTCTGTCAGGATCCGGGGTGACTGACCTCTTCCCTCGCTCTGCCCCGACCATCGCCCTACCCCGACCATCGCCACGCCTACAACCCATTTATGCTTGCTCAGCAATTTGAGTTGTGGCATGAAGGCCGGAATAAACGGTTTCCCTGACAACGCGGGACACAGTGCTGCCCCCTACAGGACCTTCACTCTATAGCCCTTTAAGGCCCGCATGGTGCTTTAATGCATCATGCCCTTGGTGGTCATGATGCATGAATGCAGCCCTCGCGAGCGAGTAACTCGCCAGTGCTGCACTAAGGTGTATCAAGCCGACCCGGAAAGACTCCCGCAGGGTCGTCATGATGCATGAATGCAGCTCTGTTGAGTAGACTCGCCAGGGCTGCATGAATGCATCATAACGACAAAAGGCGTATCACAAGAAAAGCACTCTGCGGTCCTTAAAGGTCTAACGGCCTTGGAGCAGCATCCCCTAACCCAATAATAACCTCCCCACAGACACACTATTTATTACACCCCTCTATTCACAGCATTCCACAGGCGTTCACTGAGCCGTGTTCTGGTGGAGATGGTCCGCAGAGGGTTGGTAGTATTAGTATAAAGGCCTGACACTGTGGTGGTTCGGTCATCTAGGTGACCACGTGACCAAACACTACATACAGCTAGTTCCCAGGCCTATCAATAGATGTCACTAGTATAGGCCTGGTGATAGGCCTGGGAACTAGCTGTATGTAGTGTTTGGTCACGTGGTCACCTAGATGACCGCACCACCACAGTGTCAGGCCTTTATACTAATACTACCAACCCACTGCAGACCATCTCCACCAGAACTCAGTGGACGCCTGTGCAGCATTCAGCCTCCACTCTCTTCACAGCTAATAAAAACCCAGCGACAGACGGCCTATTTACTACTACTCACAGCCTAGATCCACCCCGGGGTGGGCACTCCGTCTTTGAGGGGAGATAACAACTGCCGCTCTACCGCCCCACTTATCAGAGGTTTGGAAATTTGACCGCCCTATGTTTTTATGGAAAAAGTGTACATGGACTTATCCACTCCAATCACTAGCCCCTGAATTTCAGGGCTGACCGTGTCTGGGGCCATTGCAAGGCCTTCCACAACTTTGATTACTAAAAGGAATTCATCTTTTAAGCAAGAAAAACTGCTCACTTTAAGGTTATAATTTTGACCGTCCTACTTCTCAGTGTCTTGAGGACCTCTGACCATGCCCCTTTTATGGATTTAATGGAAATTGGCCACAGTGAAATTGCTGCAGTGGTTATTCAATTCATGGGGGAGTGCTCCCCCCCTTCCCCCCCCCCCCCCCACACACACACACCAGTCACCCACCCTACTGACAACCTATTCATTAAACAGACAGACAGTTAATACTCCTTTCCCTTCACATCCAATTGGAGAATGTTGGCCATGCTGAATAGAGTGAGTGATATAAGGAGGGAATCCTTGTACATAGAACATGGTATTTGAACTCACCGATGGCAGTGTTGGGGTTGAGGGTGTATAGAGCCTGTAGGCCCACGGCATTCTGCCTTTGATGTATGGTAATTAAATGCCAGTTGAAATGTCCAGTCCAACGCCCGATAGACCCCATTACCTTGGTGACTTTAGGTTATAGGCCACCTTCTTCGTTATTTCTATATCATATAGACGCATTTGATAGGGTTCTATCCTATACAGAACCAGGTAACCTGGAATTTCCTCTGAATTTGCTCATAAAAAAAAGAAAAGATTGCGGGCACCCGAAAAATAAATTAACCACCCATCCCCCCTAGAGGGGTAAAAAAACTGGGATGCATATGCAGACCTGCCAAGTATTACGATTTAATCGTAATATTACGATTTTCAGCTCTTTTTAGGGTCATTACCATTTGCCTTAACCAAATTACGATTTTGGAAGTTTCTATGGAAATATTTATGTAGGAAAATCTGTAAAAGATACTAGTGAAAAGGGGTGGGACCTTTTTAATTTGGTAAATTCAAGCATCATGACGACCTTATGGGGTTGAAACACTCCCGAAAGGTCACTGAGCATGATGCACCAATGCAGCAGCGGCGAGTTACTCACCGGGCCTACATTGGTGCATCATGACGACCAATGTCATCTTTGAACGACATCCGTTCTTAAAGGGTTCAGACAGTCTAGGTTGTCTGAGCCAACCGAACATTTACCTACCCAAACAACGCGGCACACCGGTTGTGGCTGACAGTGGCCGTCTGTCTGCCCTAAGGCCAAATAAAAAAAAAGTTTTGTTTCAGGTAACATGGGATGAAAATCTAGGGTCGGTAGGTCTGATCTTCTTTTTTTTCTTACTTTTTTTTTTTTTTTTTTTACAGCCCCTCTGCGATACCAAAAAAGTGGAAAAATGTGGGGAAAAAATTCAAAATTTTTGTAAACCTAAAATTGACCCAAAAAAGTGTCAAAATTTCAAAATTTCTTCAAAATTACACCAAAAAAAGTAGGGTCGGCCCTGTTTTGATAGGGTCGGGCGGGTGACCTGAAACAAACCTTTTTTTTTGTTTGGCCTAAGTACCTGTCATGGCCCCAGGACCTCAATCTGAAACCCGAGCGGAGCTTTCTGAGGAAGTAGCAGTACAGAACATTGTCAGGTAACACTTTAAGGACGGCATGTCACTGATAGACAAAATTTGTCGTCATGATGCACCAATGCAGCCCTGGCTAGTAACTCACCGGGGCTGCTTTGGTGCATCATGCTGCTCCTTTGTGAGCGTCCCAACCCTGCATGATGCTTGAATGCAGCACTGGCGAGTTACTCGACAGGGCTGGATACATGCATCATGACGAGCAAGAGCATTATGCATTATACTGCCCTTAAGGGGTTAAATGATTCCAGAAATCCACTCACCATGTCCCACTTCCTCAGGTCTAGAGTTCCCAGTTATTAGTGTCAGATGCTCTTCTGAACCATTTAAAGACAGGATAGTGATTTAATGTGTTATTTCCCATATTGTCATGCTACAGGAATCTAGTCCTAGGAAGTAACCTGCCAGGGCTGAATGAATGCATCATGCCGACCATACGGTTGATACACTCCTGCAGGGTCGTGATGATACACAGCATACTGCACTGGACCATGATGACAAATGTTGCTATATAGCCGGTGATCCACTGCCGCGAGATTGCTGCGAATGTTGTCGTACGAGGGAAGCTTGCGAGTACACTCGCAAATATCAAAACTTTTAGATTTCTGTGAATTTACTCGCAGGTCGCACGCCCCTCGCGACTTCGTTGTCGTAGGGAGTCGCAGCAGCAGATCCACTGCTGGAAGGTTTTCTGCGTATTTACTTGCAGGAGTGTAATTCGCAGCTAATTCGCAGCAAATTCGCGGCAGTGGATCACCGCCTTATACCTTTTATAAAGGGTTGCATAATTGGTCGGCATGATGCATGACTGCAATGCTGACGAGTAAATGTACACTCCGGTACGATCGTCATGATGCACCATTGCAGTGCAGTGCATTGGTGCATCATGCCTGTAAAGATGGCATCATGGAGTCTCCGGCCATCAATTACCTGTCGCCTCCCAGGGCCCACATCCAGGGTAGGGTAGATTCACCTGGAGTCGGACACATACCTTGAGACGGACACTTGGTTTTGTGGTTATTCAAGGGTTTGGTCGATGGTTTACACCGGGTGAAGTCTTTGAGTCTTTGACCGGGTGACGTCTTTGACCGGCAAGATTTAAAGTTAAAAAGGGTATATGGACAGAAATGTGGGCTAAAGTTAATATATATTATAACACTGTATATTTCGAATTCGCCAGCATTTCTGTGTATGCACACATCTCAGCAGGTTTATTCTTGCCAGTGAAAGACGTCACCTGGTCAAAGACGTCACCCGGTCAAAGACGTCACCCGGTCAAAGACGTCACCCGGTCAAAGACGTCACCCGGTCAAAGATGTCACCCGGTCAAAGACTATCAAGTTCTATCAATGTCATGAGACAGAGCCATAAGCGCACAGTGTGCTTATTATGTTGAATAGAGTAAATCAGAGATGCCACTTCTCCTACTTTTGTAGGAATTCCTACTTTTTGGCTGGAATTTCTGTATTGAATTATGGTAATTTCCTACAGAAAATCGACCAAAATTGTAAGATTTCCTACTGTTTATGAAAGACTGAAATAAAGCCTCCAGTAGAATAGGATTAGTGAGCGGTGAAGGTCCTTTGTGGTTCGCGACGCGATGCGGGCGTTTGTAGAAAAGGTCTTCATGAACTACGCTAAGTGAGCCACTCACTGTAGGTCAAAGGTCAGGGATCAAAGGTCACGGGCTTTTCTCTAAAGGTGCTAGTAAGGGCTCTAGACATGCAACGTAGAGAGGTGGCCAACTGCCATGCACCCTTTACAGGCCTTGCAGGGTTCCCACTTGTCAGAGAAGGTTATAGAATACAACAGAAATTTGCAATTTGAAAAAGCAAAAAAAATCCTTTGCCTCAATTTATCTCAATTATTGTTTGATTAGAAACCACTTCATTTGAATATGTATTAACACAAGTTCATTATTATTAACTAAAAGTTAGCTGGGCTGACTCTTGAGGACAGGGACAGTCCCACATCCTATAAATGCCATGAGCATTTTACTATTGCTTCATTTGACTAGTATCACACTACTTTCTTACTAAATTAATAAAGAATGGATATATAGATTATGACAAATAAAATGAAACATTCTCAGTTCAACTATAAGCACATAAGGACTTACAGAGCCTAAAAAAAAAAAGTGTACTTGAAGTTGTTAACCCTTTAAGGACGGATGTCGCTAAAAGATGACATTTGTCGTCATGATGCACCAGTCCAGCCCCGACAAGAAATTTGCCAGTGCTAAATTGGTGCATCATGCCGACCTTTCGAGTGTGTCTCAACCCTATAGGGTCGGCATGATGCTTGAATGCAGCATTCATGTATCATGACGACCAAGGGCACGATGCATAAGGCATGATGCCATCTTTAAAGGGTTAGGTGTGTTGCCTTATTAACGTGTCTTGTATAATTTGATTACAGGTGAGTGAGACGACTCTGAGGATGTCAGGTGCCCCCCCCCCTCCAGCCCACGCTAGGGGGGGGGGATCAGGTACAGTGTACTAGCATATGTAGAATCATTAACTATTTCCCTTAAAACCTCTCTGATAAGCCGATCTTTTTGGGGGGATTTGGGGCCTAATTCGGCCTATAGCGTTGTCTGCAACTGGGGGGTGGGCTTATAAAGGAGTTTTTAATGCAGCGATTTTCTAGCTCAAAATTCGGAGATGAGAGGATATTTACTGGACATAGAGAATGCAGGTAACGCCCATGTTGAGCAGAAGGTTGAAGGTCAGCGTCCCTGTTCGAGCGTTCCCTGGTTTCACACCTTCCGGTATTGGGCCCAGCAAAATAAATTTTTGGTTCTGGTAACATGCTAGAAAACACTAGGTAGGGTGGGTCCGTTGTTGTTGTTTTTTTAGTTGATTTTTCTTTACAAAGTACAGAATCTTCATATCTAGACTAAACTACCGTTACTTTTCATCTGAAAATAGATATTTTAAGAGATTGGTCATATGAGCCTGGTGATATCTTTGTACCATTTTAGGGAAAGGTGTAACTTTTGTTGGGGGATGATGTAAAATTTGTCCCAAAAAAACTCTTGAAAGACCTTTTTTTGTGTGGAAAATTCCAAAAAAAAAATTGAATTGGCCCTGTTTACCTAGGTAGGGTTGGGTGTTTACCGGAAACAAAGAATTTATTTAGCTAAGCCTCAGTGCCAAGGGGCACAACGCTCCCAGGGTCCGACAGCAGATAAAAACATGAGACACAAATTAGTGTAAAAAAAGATGTGTTCAAATGACGGATGCGTTTTCAAGTTTTCCCATTGGAAACTGCAAAAAAAAGAGTGAGGTAGAATCATCAAAAGAAATAGTTTTCACCAACAATCAGTTTTAGTTTCATTCACAAAGACAGAACTGCCACATTTTTTACTTTTATAAGAAATGATATCTTTCCTCTGGATTTCGATATCAAATTGTATCGATATCCTGTAGAAAATGACCAACATTGGAAGATTTCCTACTTTTGTCAATTACCGTAAAACCTCGCTTATAGGTCGATTTTATTTTGGAATTAATTTTTGCTATAGGTCGATTTTTCTTGCCAAAATTCCAATTCGACCTATAGGTGGGGTTTTGAAAAATGGTAAACCATTTAAAGAGCCAAAAAAACCTTCATTCTTAAAACTGGAAAACATACCTTTTTTCTGAGATTATTATCCCTGTAAACCCAAATCTCTTTGTGCAAGAAGTAGGGGGCTGTCTAAAGGGCAAGATACCAGAAATAATAGTCATTTTGGCCTCGGGAAAAGCTTCTCTAGTGGGGTTTAGGGTGGGGTTTGCCCCCCCAAAAATCTCAAACTCCAATTCGACCTATAAGTGGGGTTTTCCTAAAGTTCAATGTATTTTGCTATAGGTCGATTTTTCCCCTCAAAATTCCAATTCGACCTATAAGTGAGGTCGACCTATAGGCGAGGTTTTACGGTAGGGATTGGCGTCACTGCAAAGAGATGCTGTAACTGTATCCCCTGCTCTCCAGCCTCACATAAGTCACAAACAGACCTCCACCTCCTCCCCTTTCCTCAGTTATGCTACTCTCTGCCTGCCCTTTACCATTCTCTGTCCACTTATTGTTAATAGAACAGCTTGGCTATGGTCATAGCACAGAGATGCCACCGTCAGGGAGATATTTGTTCCAGGTCAGGAAATATTATGGAATTTGACATTTCATCAGGGAAAAGTGGACTTTCTGAAAGAGTCATGGAATTTCAAATTCTGCAAGAGAGATCTTTGAACTATCAAAAAGACCTCATATTATTTTAGAAAAAGAAACACTATCCGTTACTTTAGTTTTAGGGGAAAAGGGGGAAAAGATTAATCAACCCCCTGTTGTTAAATAATGTCCAATAAAGCAATTTATGTCGTGATTTTCAGGAAATTTTGATATTTAATAAGGGAAATAGTGGTGGCGATTTTGTGCCATATTATAAAGAAACCTATCTAGGCCTACCCTACTCTGCGTGTAGCAGTGGCGTGTATGTAGAGTGCAGGTCTCAGATCGGGCTCTATCTGAGAGGGGCTGTATTATGGTTTTACAGTTGGTGTACCCCCCAGGGGCATCATATTATACCGTATGACATCCGATAGCGCAAAAAGTACCTCAAGAGATATGCCAGACAGTCATGTCCGGGAGAGGCAGCCAAACTGTTGTCTTTTTACTCCTCTGCTTTACCCTGCAGAGGCCGCGTAGTGCTTTAATCCTTTAAGAACAGATGTCACTAAAAGATGACATTTGTAATCATGATGCACCAATGCAGCCCCGGTGAGTAACTAACTCGCCAGTGCTACATTGGTGCATCATGGCGACCCTTCGAGAGTGCCTCAATCCCATAGGGTCGACATGATGCATGAATGCAACCCTGGCGAGTTACTCGCCAGGGCTGCATTCATGCATCTTGACGACCAAGGCATGATGCATTAATGTACTATGCCATCCTTAAAGCGTCAGAACACAAGAAAACAGACACGCAACACAAATCAGCTACGAGCCAAACTGAGA
This sequence comes from Harmothoe impar, assembly GCA_947462335.1. Lineage (NCBI taxonomy): Eukaryota > Metazoa > Annelida > Polychaeta > Phyllodocida > Polynoidae > Harmothoe > Harmothoe impar. Next base: position 13,036,609 of record OX381710.1, read on the forward strand.
AAAACCAAGCCCTCGGTGGAATGGGGGTTGTTACTCTACTAGGGTAAATGGACCTAAAGGTAACCACGTACCTTGAGTTGCCCACCTTAAGTTTGTAGTCATTCATGCATGATAGGCCCTATTCTTGTGTATCACAGTACACTTTAAGTGATACTCTTTCAAGTAAAGGACAAATAAAGACAATACCATACATGATTGACCCAGGGAACCCTGGGTCTTAGGGAGACGGTTTCTGCCGAAATGGAGTGGTTTTGTTGTCCAACTTCAACCAGCTTGCATTTCTAATGTTTTGCATTTAGAATAAATACAACTGCATCACAGAATGCTTTCAAGTCATGGCTGTCCTCCTGTAAGCAAAAACAGTGCAAGAAAGATAGATTTATTAGCCAAAAATGGATGCAAAAAGTCTAACTTTCAGGTAAAAACAGTCTTCTGTGTGAACTAATGCAAAAGAATAGGACAGTGACCTTGAATCCACCCTTTAAAAGAGTCACGCTCACACAGACTTCCTATACCTACAATGGTTAAGACCAGGTGAGATCAAAAAGTGAGACGCTTTTAACACCAAGAGAAACTCTGATAGTGGTACACAAGGACACAGTGTGGTGAGGGTGGGGTTGGGGTGGTGTCAGAGCTCTTGGCCCCCTGACACTGGGCCGACTGTCATCTGGCCGGGGACAGTTGCCTCCCTCCTCCCCCCCCCCCCCCCGCCTGACATTGGGCCCCCGGATTCTTGGGCACCCCCCAAAGACGGATTTTTAATGAAATTCTGCCAATAGAAAATGGTTGACAGATTGGCCGTCATGTTGACAAATTGGTAGACAGACTGTCTGCCATGTCGACTGATTTGCTGTCATGTTGACATCTTGGCCTCCATGTCGACATCTCGGCCACATAATAATGATATGTCAACATCTTGGCCACCAGTACCTCCTCATCACGTCTACCATCTCCTCATGTCCACCAACTCCTCCTCGTGACATGGCGGCATGTATGTCGACAAGGCTGCGTGTTGGGACTTTGGGTTGGTTGGGACTTTGGGTTGGTTGGGACTTTGGGTTGGTTGGGACTTTGGGTTGGGGCCCTGGGTCACATGTGATGTATATCACACAATCAATCTTTAACGTGGACATCTCAAGGTACGTGGTTAGGCAACAAAAAAGGTTTGTTTTAGGTAACATGGAAAGAAAATGTAGGGTTAGTCGGTCGGATTTTCTTTTTCTTTTTTAAACATGAAAGTACTAGCCAGCCTCTCCGGAGACCCTAAAATTGACCCAAAAAAGGTAAAAATCTTTCATTGATATTATTGTTTATGGTAATTACAGAGCAGGCGCTCAGGTATTTATACCTTGCCTGGACTCATGGGCGTAATTTTCAGCATAGGGAAAAAAAAAAAAGGTAAAAAGTTTAATGAAAAAACTTAGGATCAGCCCTGTTTTGGTAGGGTCAGTTGGGTGACCTGAAACAAACCTCTCTTTTTTCACGGGGAGTTTCTCAGAGCTGTAAATTCTATGTAAATACTATGTCAACATTGCTTGATAGGGCCCATATGTGTTTTGACTTGGGCGAGCGTATTTGCCCACCCTGGTTTTTGGTCCTTTTTGTCCAGGGCTACCAATGGAGCCCATATGGGTAAGCTCAGATTCCCAGCGCCCAGCCCTGGTCCAGATTTAGCACACACTATAAAAATGTACAAATAAATGGTAATTTCTGGAGGGAAATCAGATATCAGTATGTTTTGAAATATTTAAAATGTTGTCATGAAAATAATAATTTTGTGGGCTGACACATCTGGGCTCCCACTGGTAGCCCTGGACAAAAAGGACCATAACCCAGATATTGGCAAGCCCAGCTGGCCTAAGTAAAACACATATGGGCCCCAGGGACCAATGCTGACTGGGAAGTGGTCATAATCTAAGAATACAGCCAGCCACCTACCTTCCCCCAGCCCACTGTGTGATCTAAGATCAATTAAAGTCCATGTATACATGATGAGTATACGTTAATAAAAATGTACAAATAAATGGTAATTTCTGGAGGGAAATCAGATGTCAGTATGTTTTGAAATATTTAAAATTTCACACACTGACACATTAGGGGGTAATTTACTGTCACACACACACTGACACATTAGGGGGTAATTTACTGTCACACACTGACACACTTAACCATGTAGTTACAATTACCATTCCCTAATATTACCATGTCTTGACGTAGCACAAAGTGTGTGATTGGAAGTGGTAATCACACAGGGTTTATGCAGACCAGTCAGCATCACACTGACTTGAGTTATGGATGCAGGTAGGGGTGGGGCAGGGTGAGAGGACAGTCATGTGGGTGTAACAAACCCAGTCAAGCATCCCCTACCCAACTCATGTCACCTCTAGAACCCTAAACCAACCCAATACCCTGAACTAACCCCCTTTTCTAGCATCTCCCCCCCCCCCTCCCGCAAACCTGTCAATCAATGCACCCTAAAATTATTCTGTCATAAGACACAAGGTGGCAGCAACATTAATAGTACTCTCTGTACATTTGATACCATATTTAGACCTCTGCGGCTGATATAATTATGCATCTATAAAAGGTCACTATTGTAAAAGTCTTTTATATTTCACATTGTACATATATTAGTGGAAATGAAAATTTGGGGGAAAATATACAGAGTGAATATTTATCCAATATGGTCATAAGACTAGCATATTCCGGAAATCGCGAATTCAAAAACACAAAATTGTACTTTTTACCAAATTTAGGAACTAAGACAGTGCTGGGGGATTGATGCCTCTATTTTAGGTTTGAACCAATCAGAGAAGACCATGGGTAAACTGGGTTCTCGTTCAGATTGCCCTCGGAGGGGAGTTACACGGTGTGAAATGGCCTGCAGGTCGCTGCCTGACACGGGGCGGGGCCCGCGACCCGCCCACACGGGGCCCGCGACCCGCCTACAGACCCAGACAATGACCTTCAGACGACCTCCACCTGACCTCCACCCCAGCATAGCAGGCGACCTTGACCTTGGGCGGCCATTGACAGCTGTGATTGTGGCCTTCATGTTGGCGCCACCTAGGGAGGGCTGGGGGTATTGATCCACTGTGTGGGAATAGGGAGGGAGGCTGTGAGGGAAGGGGGGGGGGGGTCCAGCAGCCCTCCCTAGTCTTTGCGAAAACATGCAGGACAGTGGCAATGTCCTCCTAAAATGCCACCGGTCCAGCAGATTTACAAGTGTAGCAGGACTGACTGTCCAGTCACATATTGGGATTGTCTGAAATGAAATAATTTGGTTGGGTTTCTATACCTGAAAAATGGTTTTCAATAAACTGTGTAAAACTATGTATTTATCATGATAAGGCCATAGATTATTACAAATATAATGTACAATACTATTTTCTAGTTAAAATGCATAAATTATCAGATATGTTGGGTATCCTGTCCTTCAAAAAGGGAGCCGGCCCTGCAACATTGAAAATCTGCAGGACCCAATGTCCTGTGGGATGAAAAAGTTTTCACAATGTATAGGGGTAGAGACCAAAGGAAAGAACATTACATGTGTTACCGTACCGTTGTGTTTAAGCGCCAGGTATTGAATGAGCGTCGGTCTTGTGCAAACGCGGGGAGTATGAGGGTCTTGAAAGTACTTTAGAATGGATCTCCAATAAGCACCTGTCTTGTATAAGCGCCGGGGGTAAAGAGCCCTTCAAAACTATAAGCACCGGGACGTTTAAATACGACAGTACAGCATTTTTGGGTCGAACAGTTAGACCTATATGCTGCAAGAGGGAACAGGAATCGGTTAGAGTGAAGGGATATCAAGGCGACGAGAGGAGCAGCAAAAGCGATGGAGGAAGAAGCAAGGCGATCATGGGAGAGGGACGGGAAGGGAACCATGGGGCTGGGATGGGCAGCAAAGCGATGGAGGAAGAATCAAGGCAATCATGGGGAAGGAAATGAGGAAACGGGAGGGGAAGAGAACTGAGCACACTAGAGAGTAACCAAGGAGAGCATAGAGGCTCCAGGAATCAGGAAGTGTAATCACGTTTCGCACCTCGTCTTGACCTTTATGGGCGGTGTTAATCATAAATATTATATGGCATATGCCGGAAGAGTTATGGCTTAACCATTTCATGTACCAGCCTAAGCAGTTCTCACAGGCCACAGGACTAGCACAACAACAGTTTCCAGTCTGACCCAGCCTTAGAAAAAGCCTGGCAACAAACAAGGTCTAGAGAAGGTCACAATAATTGATTAATTGATTTGTTTAACGTCCAGGCGTAAATAGTATCCTATGGGACTGCCTCAAGTTAGCACGGAGTCATCCACAAATAGTGGTAGTCTGCCTCGCAGTTATACACATATTTAAATGCTCGATACAGTAAATGGGGTGCAGTGCTTTGATACAAGTCCTCACGGCATCAGCTCCCTTCCTGAAGTTGTCCTGGCCCTGTCCGCCATCTAAATGAGACTTTAAATGGTGTATGAATATGAGTCAGAATGGTGGATATGTGTGGGATGGTGTGAGTAGTATATGTGAATGGTGGTAATAGACTGGCAAGGAGGTGTGAGTGCTATATCAGAGTGGTGGTTTTAGACAGGCAGGGTTTGAGTAGTATATGTGAATGGTTATTATAGCCGGGTATGGTGTGAGTAGTATATGGGAATGGTTGTTATAGCCAGGCTAGGTGTGAGTAGTATATGTGAATGGTTGTTATAGCCAGGCTAGGTGTGAGTAGTATATGTCAATGGTTGTTATAGCCAGGCTAGGTGTGAGTAGTATACGTGAATGGTTGTTATAGCCAGGCTAGGTGTGAGTAGTATACGTGAATGGTTGTTATGGCCAGGCTTGGTGTGAGTAGTATATCAGAATGAGTGTTTTAGACAGGCTAGGTGTGAGTAGTATACGTGAATGGTTGTTATGGCCAGGCTAAGTGTGAGGAGTATACGTGAATGGTTGTTATAGCCAGGCTAGGTGTGAGTAGTATACGTGAATGGTTGTTATAGCCAGGCTAGGTGTGAGTAGTATACGTGAATGGTTGTTATAGCCAGGCTTGGTTTGAGTAGTATATGTGAATGGTTTTGCCGTGCTTGATGTGAGTAGTATACGTGAATGGTTGTTATAGCCGGGTATGGTATGAGTGTATTATAAATATTATCTAGTTAGTGCAAGTAAAGTGTATAATGCACCAATGCAGCATGGGTTTTATTGCGAGTTATAATACACATATTACATTGAATTAATTGTGTTGTAATATAACACTATTTGGTTATAGCGCTATTTGGTTATATTCAACTAAAATGGTCCCTGGTTTTCCTTTTCTACATTAACAGCTTTTCCCCCTTTGTCCGAGCCGGCTACTCGGCCCGATCCGTCATCATTAACTATGCAGCAGTGGCCATTTATCAACTCTGGCATCGAGAAATAACGACTCCTCAATGTCGTCAAATGTTTCTCAATTTCCATTTTTCAAATAACTATTTCTTGGCCGCATAGTGATTGAAAGTCCTTTGTCGCCATAATGCATGACCGTGGTTGGCAAGTCCGGGCGGACTTGCTGACGAGGTGTTGGGAGGACCCTTGCTTGACCAAATATGACACAAAACCAGATGGTTGAGGGTGAGAGAATTTCACCAAAGAAGTGATACCCAACATAATGCATGACCGCAGCATGTTGCGTGGCAGGGCTGCATTCATGTATCATCATGACAAATGGCAGAGCACTTCAAAGCACCAGGCAGCTTTAAGGGGTTAACACTTTAAGGACGGCTTGATGTATTAATGCATCATGGCCTTGGTGGTCATAATGCATGAATGTGGCCTGGCAGGCCACTCACAAGTGCTGCATTCAAGCATCATGTCAACCTCACGGGGTCGAGACACTCCCGAAAGGTCAATAGGATGGGCCTACATTGGTGCATCATGATCACAAATGTCATCTTTTTGCGACATGACGTCCTTAATGGGTTAAGAAGGCAGTTGTAATCACTCACCACTTCAGTCAAAACAACTTCTCACTGTCAATTCCTGCTCAATTTCCGCTTTCCCGGTATTAGTCATTAACAGACGGGAAAACACCGACAACGGCTGTTATATGTGATATGTCAGTTACATGTATTTTCTGCCTAGTAGCAGGGTGGAGGAGGGGGGGGGGGCAATGTGATTAATATTAATGTATTTAACTATAGAGGACCTTCATTTAGTGGCCTTTTTTGAGAATTGTGACTTTCATCCCTGGTGAGTAACTTGCCTCATGACACACTGTAAACGCTTGATATACTGTGAAAGTATTTATTTTCACAGGTCAAAATTTTCTCGTTTGAGTGAAAATCAGCAAATTCGCGGGTATTTATTCCATACTTAAGCATATAAAAATTTCGCGGATTTTCCATATCCGCCAAAAATATATATACCCAGCAAAAAGATATACCCAGCAAAATAAAGTACTTTCACAAGGGGTAGTTATTGTGCATTGACGACAAAGAGCATAGCATATTTAAACATTATGCAGTCAAGCAAATTAAATAAAAACCGTTGTCTCATTTAGCAGTACAGGGAATTATGATAAAGTTCTACCTGTTTTATTGTCAATGATCAGAGAGTTAATATTTCCTAGTAATGATTTTAAGTCATGCAAGTCACATATATATCATAACTGCAAAACTTTTGGGGGATAACGGAAAGAGGCATATGGTCAACATGTGTAATGAAGACATAATATAGGAAAGTCTTTAAAAGTCCAATATTACTGCTATCCTCCATAGCTCTATTGTAGCCAGTCTGACTCTTAAGGAAACCAATAGTTTTCTACTTGAGAAGCTTTCACCGCCAGCTCGTATATGAGACTTGACCCCTGAACTTGACTGCCCCCCTGTCCACTGACCTTTGACCTCTACCCACTGCTGTCACTATTTATTGCTCCACCCTCCACCCCCACTATTAATATTGACCCTGATGGTACCTGGTCCTGCCCAGACTCCTGCCACAACTAGGTATGGGTCCTGGTGGCACCTTGTCCTACCCAGACTCTTTCCGCAGCTAAGAGATGGTCCTGATGGTACCTAGTCCTGCTCAGACCCCTGCCACAACTAGGTAAGGGTCCTGGTGGTACCTAGTCCTACCCAGACTCCTGCCACAACTAGGTAAGGGTCCTGATGGTACCTAGTCCTACCCATACTCCTGCCACAACTAGGTAAGGGTCCTGGTGGTACCTAGTCCTGCACAGACTCCCGCCACAACTAGGTAAGGGTCCTGATGGTACCTAGTCCTGTCCAGATAAAGGTACTTAGTCCTGCACATACTCCTGATGGTGCTCTGGAAAAAACGGTAAGCTGAAATGGTTAATTATTGGTAGGGGAGAGTCATGGACAGTCAATCTGAATTTTAATCAGATAATTTCCTGTGGGAACTACTATACGTCCATGGGAACCACCTCTAAGATGGCCACAGCGCTGTCCAGACTTTACATCCAAGCATCAAAGCCTTCCAGATGCATGTCGAGCGACTAAACTACCACCCTGGCGGCCATTTTGCTGACCTCTTTCCGCTCGTCCCGTTTACAGCTGCAAAGAACCTGGCGGCCATCTTCTTTCCACATCCGGGCCCTTTATTGTTGCTGCCCGCCAGCACCAGGGGGCAGCGCTATTAGCGAGCATTAAAGATGGCCGCTGACAAAGGACGCCAGCCAGGTTGTGGACAGCCAATAAGGGGTCAGGTCTTTATTAGACAGGAAGTCAGAGGTCGGCGCCTTGGTTACCGACCTGTCACTCCACCGTCTGGTCTGACCGTATTGTGGCTGATGAGATTGATAATATGCGTATAACAGGAATTTAGCACCGTCACAGGCAGCTGCCATTCAGTAGCAGGAATTATGCTGGTCAATGGACCTGATAGGGCAGTCACCTGATGAATAGAAACAGATGAATACTAGGTACATTTGTTTTTGACCCAGGGGCACTACTGTGCCTCAGGGTCTTATACGACGGTTCTCAACCCAATTTAAGACATTTTCCCCATCACTTGTACCTCGAATAATTCAGCAAATAAATCTTCCTGCCAAAGAAATGTCTGTGTTTTGAGTCGTACAGCTCAATGCCAATCTCCCCATACCAATATTGTAAATGTGGGTTTCCTCAAATTCTCAAAAATGGCTTTTAAAAAAGTGTCACTTTTGGCTTTTTTTTCACTGATTTCTTTAGCATTGCAGGTATAGGAAAAACCTCCCTCTTATGCCCTCCACCAACTTGTTGAACCCATAGAATTCCATGTTAAAGCAGCCAGGAACGCTTTTTTGAGACGGTGTATGAGACGCTTTGTGAGTACCTCCCTCTAATTAATTCCCCCTCCCCCTCCCCCTCTCCCTCTCCCTCTCCCTCTCCCTCTCCCTCTCCCTCTCCCTCCCCTGGGTCACATGTGATGCCAATCGCCAATACCATTCATTGTCTAGACCTTGTGTAGACTTATTCACAGAACAGATAGGGCATTGCCCAGGTTATATTCAAGCATTATGATGACGAAGCGCATAACGTTGTGATTTAAACAAAAATTATTTATTGATCCTGATTTCGAAAAAAACAGTATATCAATCACAACCAGCCTTATGAAGACGTGCTCCCCTCTTATAGAGACTACATCAGGTGTTTCATATGTTTCCTCTTACTAGCTATATTCTGTTAGTACTCAAGAGGGGGATCTTCTGTTGTTTTTATACAACAAGGATATACATTGAGTAAGTATCCAATGCAGAGCCAACTGCTGCAGATATCAACTCAAATCTGAGCCCGTTGAGGACAAGATCCACGCAAACACACCTTGGAACCAAGCAAATGAAATTATTGAAAACCTAGGCAATAAACAATTCTGAGGTAAATAACAATATACAGTGCAATCTTGATACAAACAAATCCAGGGGGTACATATAGGAGCACCCCAGGTCCGGGAAATGAGGGGAAAGCCTCCCCAGAGTCGTTCTTTACACCAGGGTTAATTTTCACAACGCAGGTAGGTGTGAAAACACTGCAGGGCTCACTGGCTACTGGGTGAAGTGGAGGAGCACAGAGGGAAAGTCTATAGAAAAAGCTCATTTATATGTGATTTCATGGCAATCCCATGTATGATTCACTATTCCTCATGTATGATTCAAGAGAATACACTAATCTATCTTATGGGATATGTACATTTAACAGCAAATTGATAGAAAATTCAGCAAATGGGTTATAAGAAAACCATTGCTAATTTTAGCCCTGTAGTGCTTATGCTACAAGCAAAACCGTTGCTAATTCTAGCCCTGCAGTGTTTTCACACTTACCTGCGTTGTGAAAATTATCCCTGGTGTAAAGAACGGCTCTGGGGAGGGTTTCCCTTCATTTCCCGGACCTGCACCCAGGGACATACGACCGCTTGGAACCTTGCTAGTGAAGTGACTACTGCACCGCCATATACAAATAAATAACAATATAAATAATAATTAAAAAAAAAAAAGAATCTGGCAACAGGAAACAATTAACTCATCAGGAACCATTTGGGAGATTAAAAGGATCCAGATTCCTCCAGATTTGTTTCAAATTTGATTTAAAAACTGTCTGAATGAAATTAACAACATTAAAGGCAAGGCACCTCAGAAAACAAAAAAGGATGTTTGCTAAAATATTGAAGCTTCCTGTAGTATGAAGGCTTCCCATCAAGTTGAAGGCGACCCGTTGTAATGGTTTAACGGCTTCTGAAATTACTCATTCAGGCCATACCATAAACCATTTAAGGACAAGTGTCGCTAATAGATGGCATTGGTCATGGTGCATGAACGCAGCCATTGTGAGTAACTTGGTTCAGGGTCGAATATGAGCGGTCCGGAATATAAAACTTGACAGGTAATTATTAATCAGCACTTATCATCCAGTAGGAAATTGCCAACTCAACTCTATCAGAGTAGCTTAGTGCTTTCATGCATAACGTCACTTTGTGGTCATAATACATGAACACCAGTGGCGGATCCAGGATTGTCTAGAGGGGGGGGGGGGGGCGGGCAAACCTGGCCAACCTGGAGTCACTGTCTGTTGACCACGAGTGAAGCGCATTAGCCACACTAGCGGGGTTGGGGAGCATGCCCCCAAGACAATTTTCTCACGCATTTTAGGACATAATATTTTAACAGTTTTCTTCTCCTTTTTTTTCTCTTCTTCCTCTTTTTTCTTTTGGGGGGGGGGCAAGGCCCGTCGCCCCCCCCCCCCTGGATGAACACAACCTTACTGAATAACTCCCCAGTGCTGCAATCGTGCATCATACCAACCATATGATGATACACTCCCTAAGGGTCAGCATGATACACCGATGCACATGCACATGAAGCCCTGAGGCTTTAGCCCTTTATATTAATCACTAACCAAGCTGTATTGGCAGCCACTGCCCATATGCACGGGCCCAGGCCTTCATGCTGGTGGTCTACTCTGTGATCTCCCCTCAGTGAACCATGTCTGAGATATCAAAGGCCGTGGTTTGTCTAGCCCTGCCTATTATGGTACTAGCCCAGGTAGGTAGGACTAGGAAAATAAAAGAATACTTGGTATCCTTCGGAAAGAGTAGGGGAAGTGCCCCGGTGGCGGTTTTCTCCCTCACCCCATAGATGCGGTCATTCATTTCATAGATTCGATCATCCATAGATGCAGTCACTGCTGTATCGGGCAAGCAGCATATAAATATCTGTCCTACTACTGCAAGGCTGACTACCACTATTTGTGGCTGACTCCTTGGCAACTTGAGATATGTCCCATGAGGTACATCTGGACGTTAAAAAAAATCAATCAATCAATCAATCAATCAACCTTTATATTAAGGGCCGCATTTATTAATGTTTTAATTGTTACCTTTGTCGACATGATGCATGAATGCAGCCCTGCAGAGCCAACTGATACATCATTCGCGCACATCATTCGGACCCTACGTCAGAGTATCAACCCTGAACGATCGGCGTGATGTTTGAATGCAGCACTGGCGAGTTACATAACAGGGCTGCATTCATGACGACAAAGGGTACATATAGACAAAGGCCCATGGCCAGAGGATATTTAGGTATTGTTCCCCCCAAGGTGGGGCTGGGGCCGTATCCCACGAAGCCGCAGGCTGAGTGGGATGCAGCCCCAGCCCCACCAAGGGGGGAACGATACCAAAAATCCTCTGGCTATGGGCCTTTGCCTTTATTTCATGGTTTTTACTCTTCAAAGTATGTTTAATTGCATATAAATGGCCATAATAGTTTGAAGAAGTGATGACATCACAGACCATGGGATACGGGATACAGGATTTCTAGTACTTAAACATAGTGGTAATCGTATCCACCATGGAATATCATATTAAAGCACAATGTGGCACTTAAAGGGTTGGGCGGCCCTTACAGAGGTTTAAGGCATCATCCAGGAGGAAATGGTGTACCTTCAGGCGCCCGCCACTCTGCCCCCAGAGACCACCCCACTTACCCCGGTCTGTCTTGCATGAGTCTCTGCCCCATTATACCATTTCACATCAGATTTGTTTGTTTCATCCACTATTCCAGTCCCACAGTTCTCACAGTGAAAGTCAGGTAATCATGCGAAATCTTGCAGCGTGTCAGTTAAGACTAGGGAAAATTGAAAAAAAAACAAAAAAAAAAACATTCAACAAATTCCATTAGTCTATGGCCGTCAAATATTCCTGCATACAGTAAATGTGTTCAGGAAAAATCATGGAGAGAAAGGGGATTTCAACCTGGAATTTTTGGTTGGAGCATAGTTAAGAATCTTTGATAGAAGGCCTAGCAGGGCAGTACCTACCATCCTGGGATTGGGGGAGAATGAAGTTACGTGTGTGGTTGAAGAGTGGCCCTCTGGGGTTGGGGCAGAGTGGATAATGAAGATTTGTATGTGCTAGGAGTGTGGCGAGCCCCCAGCCCGCAGGCCCCATGTAGAGGGCAGGGACTCAAGTTGGGGCAGAGTGGAGAATGGCGGCCTGTATGTGGCTGGAGAGTCGTGCGCCCCCAGCCCGCAGGCCCCGTGTTGAGGGCAGCGACTCAGGGCCAGCTGTAATTGTCGACCATCACACCGCCTGCCACCTGATCCTGCCGTGCCCAGCCGTAACGAGCACTGTGATTGGCTGCCAACCCGGGGTCAGGGCCCAGGGAATCGGTTTCCTTTGGAGGTAAAGAAGGTGGTGATTGGCTGCGGCAGGGCGCCATGTCTGTAGGCTGGGCGCCAGGCGTCAGGCGGGAGGAGGGGGGGGAGGACTCCAAGACAGGATATGAGGTCGATGCCAGCTTGTTTCCTGAAGGTTATACGTCGCGGGGGTTACACATCCTGAAGGTTACACGTTGCCCGTGTGATTGAATCAACGTGAGAGTTAGGAGGCCGGTGTGGGGGAGGTTCATGCACGTCAGACTCATCATGTCCGTCTGACAGGGTCCATGTCTCACACTATCTGTATGTCAGGTACACTAGTTCTCAATCCTCCACTCATGTCAGCCTTCACCCTTTTACTCCTTCCACCCATTAAGCCAATATAATGCATAAAATTGCATTGAGTTACAAGAAAGCCAGTGGTAAAGGGCTGTATACTGTGAAAGCACTTTATTTCGCTGGGTACTGTGAAAGTACTGATATTCACGGGTGTAATTTTTCGCTTATGTGGCAAAAAAGACTAATTCGCGGGTATTTATTCCATACTGTAGCATACCAGAATTTCGCGGATTTTTCATTTCCGTGAATATAGCGAAAATATATACCCAGCGAAATAAAGTACGACCACAGTATAAATTTTAATGATTTCCGCAGAAATGAAAATTCGCAAGATGTTTATATGCTTAAGTATGGAATAGATACCCGCAAATTTGCCGATTTTCCCTCCTCCACGAAAATTTAAACCCGTGAAAATGAATACTTTCACAGTAGTTCTCTAATGAGCTACGCTCTTTGTCGTCATGCTGAATTAATTTAGCAAGTAACTCACCTGGCCTTCATTCATTCATCATGACCACCTTTTAGAGAGTGCATCAACCCCATAGAATCAGCATAATGCTTGAATGCAGCCCTGGTGACCTACTTGGCAGGCCTGCATTCTTGCATCATGGTGGGACTGAACCCCTGAAATCCACATGGCGACATGGCCTTTTCTTAAAATCGACATTTGACAAAAAGCTTCGTGACATGAAGGAAAAAATCTAGACCCCCATTATGACAGCAAAATGGGCATGGAACATTGCAGCACTATGCAGCCCAGGCCTGAAGTAACCAGCCAGCTTTTCATATGAAAATATACCACTTTTCCTGCCTTTGTAGGAATTTCTACTGTAATACTGGAACTTTTCACATTAAATGTGTTTTCCTACAAAAGGATCAGTAAAATGATAAGGTTTCCCACTTAAGAGTGCCATTATCCTTTAACATGTGGAATTCAAAGGTGGACCATAGTTGTTGAGAGTGGAGGGATGCCCACAGAACACAGCAGCACTTTGGGTTCAGACGCTGGCCGGTCCGCCTCAGACCCCATTACTGGCCGCTTCATCCTCCATTACTGACTACTTTGTTCTAGTATTACGCCCAGGCATCCCCCGTCCATCCTTTTAGCCGTCCATTTAAGTGCGGGACCAGTCGGCGATTGGGTCGGATGCGAGCCTCTCATTCTGTCTGTCCATCTCCCCACCACCCAATTATCCCCGCTGTCAAGGTCGCCAATCTCTCACCTGTCATGGCTGACAACCCCTGATGTAAGCTGTCATTGCCCCCAACCCCTTTTGTAACCCGTCATGGCCGCCATGTAACCAGTCATGGCCGACCTCTCATGTAAATGGCGTTAAACATCCATTATTCACTCACTCATGTAAACTGTCATGGCCGCCGACCTCTTATGTAATCCGTCATGGCCGCCGACCTCTCATGTAATCAGTCATGGTCGCCATGTAACCCGTCATGGCCGCCATGTAACCCGTCATGGCCGCCATGTAACCCGTCATGGCCGCCGACCTCTCATGTAACCCGTCATGGCTGACCTCTCATGTAACCTGTCATGGCCGCCATGTAACCCGTCATGGCTGACCTCTCATGTAACCTGTCATGGCCGCTATGTAACCCGTCATGGCCGCCATGTAACCCGTCATGGCCGCCATGTAACCCGTCATGGCCGCCGACCTCTCATGTAACCCGTCATGGCTGACCTCTCATGTAACCTGTCATGGCCGCTATGTAACCCGTCATGGCCGCCATGTAACCCGTCATGGCCGCCATGTAACCCGTCATGGCTGCCATGTAACCCGTCATGGCCGCCATGTAACCCATAATGGCCGCCATGTAACCCGTCATGGCTACCAACCTTTCCTTTTGTCTCTTCCTCCTCCCTCCGTCCAACCTCCTGTCCCTTCCTCCATCCCTTCTTTCCCCTGCCCTCTTCACATCCTTATCCTCAAACCCTCCTTTTGCTCTGCCCTCTTCACATCCTTATCCTTAAGTCCTCCTTTCGCTCTGCCCTCTTCACATCCTTATCCTCCAACCCTCCTACACTTCCCTTGCCCCATCCTGCACTCTTGCCTTTGTATTCCCCTTCCTTCTACAACCCAATTATACCATGAGTATCAAAAGAAATAGTAGAAACAGTGAGAAATTATTTTGTCCGCCCATTGATGAAATAATGAACACAAAATTGTTTTACACGAGTCACTTTGATTCAAATTTATTGTCCAAACCACCAAGTTTTCTCTGTGGCAAAACCAGTAGGCAATTGGCTATGAAACAATTCCCCCTGTTTTGCCGGCTTTGATTTGGAAGCGGCCAAGAAGGAAACTTGGAGAGCACTCAGTCAGCGGGGAACTAATTGACAGAGAAGGGATGTTGAACTCTTTAAGGACAGCATGATGGATTAATATATTAGTGCAGCATTGGGGAGTTACTTACCAGTGTTGCATTCACGCATCATGTTGACCATACAGCGTTCATACTCCACCCTCCAACTAGAGGCATATTACAACGACAAATTACTCGCCCGTACTGCGCTAGTGCATCCTGCAGACAAAAGTTCAGGCAGCGTATCATCCTTAAAGTGAAAGAGTTAAATATTAGGGAGGTGTGACATGCATGTGCCGACAGAACAAATTGACACAAAATTCAGGTCTTTATGATTAAAAATAGAAGTTCCTTAATTAGTGTGTACACAGTTTTAGTTCATGACAACTTCTAATTATTTCGGACACTAGATTAAGATTTCTTTGTCTCAGCATGATGTCTCAAGGCTTCATGCTCCTTGATAGAAATGATGCCCCAGCGCCACACTAGCGAGTTACTTACCAGTGGCATCACTGTACTATGCAGACTCGTCGGACGTGTATACATCAACCTCAAAGAGTCAGTACAAGATACCGTATTTCCCCGTGTATAAGCCCGGGCTTATATAAGTACCAAGTGCTAAACTGACCAGGCTTATACACGGGGCAGGCTTATACTCGGGGCAGGCTTATACTCGGGGCAGGCTTATATTCCTTTAACTGTAGAAACACCTTGATACCTTCTTACAATTTTCTTAATTACCTACTATTCCGACACATTTACTGTAACATTTCCAATAATTTTCTTACCAATTTAAGTTTGTCTCTCTTTAAAATGGCTATACATGAATGGAGTAAATAGGGTTCACATAGCCGAAAGAATTATGTAAATACTCAAAGTAGAAGTGGAGTTATGGCCTGAAATATGATTTTTATTGAGTATATATTACACCCCCAGGCTTATACTCGGGGCCCGGCTTATACAACACTAGGTCTCCTTTTGCCCAGGCTTATACACGGGGCAGGCTTATACACGGGCCCCGGCTTATACACGGAGAAATACGGTAGTCACCATTGCTTTATTATAATATACATAGACCAATACATAGATCAGTTTATCAAGCTGGAAAAAGGTAGTTATTTTGTGCGTTATGCCAACCTGTCAGCAGTTATACCGAAAACCTGGTTTCCGCTGGAACCATTGCTGATTATATAAACACTCATTCTAGCATGGATGGTTATTGCCTATACAACTACCGCACCGTCATGTTTAAGTGCCGGGTCTTGAATAAGAGCCGGTCTTGTATAAGCGCCGGGGGTATGAGGGTCTGGAAATAACTCTTAAGCACTAAAACTGGATCTTAAATAAGCGCCTGTCTTGTATAAGCGCCGGGGGTAAAGACCCCTCCCAAGTTATAAGCGCTGGGGCGCTTAAACACGGCGGTACGGTATAATACAAATAATATATTACAAATTATACAAATCTTTGGCAGTCCATGAAAAATGCCACTTGTCATGTTATTAATCATAATGCTTAAAAAGATGATTCAAATCGAACTCAACACTATAGGGTTGGCGTGATGCTTAAATGCTGCACTAGCGAGTTACTCACCAGGGCTGCATTCATGCCGCAGAAAGACAATAAAAGCTATAATGCATTAAAGCCCTTTGTTGCCCTTAAAGGGTTAACCCCCCCCCCCCCCCCCAATACACAAACAGTGTGTATTAATGTGGCCGCTGTAATTATCCTGATTACAACGTCTATTTACTTCCTAATTGAGATGCAGATGGGACGTTCAAATCACCTCTTTTTGCGGGTCGCAGCACGTCGGTGCGTCGCGACAAGCCCCGAGCAGGTTTTGGGCTGATTGACATGTTAGTGTTATTACAGGCTTAAACCTTTAAGGACTGCATAGTGCTTTAATGTGTCCTTTGTTGGCATAATGTATAAATGCAGTCATGGCTGGCGAGTTACTCTCCAGAGGCTCATCATGCTGACCCGCATGACGATACATTCACAAAGTTGTGATATGCATGAATGCAGCCCTGGCGAGTTACTCACCCGGATCGCAGTCATGCATCATGCTGACAAAGAGCATAACCCATTAAAGCACTATGCAGTCTTTAAAGGGCTAATTACAATGATATGCAGAGGTCTTCTCCTCATGACTGGATGTTTCCATCTGTATTCATCTTACAGACAATGTTGATGATAGTTGAAGGGCATTGCATATAACCATTGTGGGATAACACACAGATGCCGCTTTTTCTACTTTTGCAGGAATTCCTACTAGATCTATTTCGCTGGAATTTCTGTATTAAATTATACTTATGGATTAGGGTGTAATACCACAAACCAAACAGACCCGGTGAATGAGTTAACAGTTTTTATTCCATTGGTAGATACACTTGTATAGGTGGGTGAGGGGCTATTCTTGGATGACGTTTCGGCAATGGCCTTCTTCAGATCCTAGCCTTACTAAACAAGAATGGATATGTGATTGGCTTATATAGTGTAACAATGCATCATGGGAATGCTTTTACAAAGGATCATGGGAGATAATTAAATATCATTAAATCATACTTATTTTCTTCCTAAAATAGAGCAATCTTTTAAGATTAACTACTTTTTGTCTATCAGGGAGTGCGGTCTCTGGATAAGAAAGTTGGAATAATATGGACAAAATTCTGTTTACTTTCTGCTTCTGAATGTAGACTTCTGAGGCTTTAATTGGATGTGCTACGTTTCCTACTTTTGCAGGAATTCCTACTTTTTCACTGGGATTTCTGCTATAAGTTATGTTAATTTCCCACATAAAATTGACTAAAATCTACAGATTTCCTACTTTTTGTCCACTGGGGAGTAGCATCTCTGTATTTATGGATTATGCTATCTACTTTTGATTTCCTGGAATTTTCATATTACCTGTAAATTAAGTT
Source organism: Harmothoe impar (assembly GCA_947462335.1). Taxonomy (NCBI): domain Eukaryota; kingdom Metazoa; phylum Annelida; class Polychaeta; order Phyllodocida; family Polynoidae; genus Harmothoe; species Harmothoe impar. The sequence goes on from OX381710.1 coordinate 13,054,314, forward strand.
ATTTTCCGCTAGACTATGGACTAAATCAGTACACTTTATACTGTGAAACACCGTCTACAGGCTGACTCATCTTAGAATAAAATTCCTTTTACCGTATTCCTATACATTTAAGCCAGACTATGAGTCAAACCTTTAGTTTGGAAGCTTAGTTCGGCTTGCCATATTCTGGTAGAAATTTAAACTAAATAACCCTGAAAATCTCAATTTTGGGGCATGACTACACTCTTAACTCTTGAAATTGTGATTTTGATATTTGTTGAGCACACAAAGTGTAAATTACGTCGAAGATTATATGGAGGAAAATGCCAATTGTCTTACGTATATATGTGTGTGGGGCGCGGTTTCTCCGAAAACGACTTTTTCGGAGACATCGGGAGTTGAACCCGGGGCCTTCCGCCTGCCAAGCGATTGCTCTACCACTGAGCTACATCCCCATGTCCTATCAGATAGACCATGTCTCACTTTACTGGATCGGTATGGTACAGAGGGGAGCAGGATTACCCGAGTGATACCCCCTTGCGGGTTTACCACCAGGGTACGGGAATCCGAGCCCCTATATATATGTGGGGTTTTATGGTGCTATTGCTATAGCTGAGAGTGGCATGTCTACCATACAGTTTACATGTCTGGGCCCTAGTGTGGGGATGCTAAGGTATTAACCCTTTAAGGACTGCATAATGCATTAATGCATCATACCCTTGTTCGTCATGATGCATGAATACAGCCCTGGTGAGGAACTCGCCAATGCTGCATTCAAGCATCATGCTGACCCTACGGGGTTGAGACTCTCCCAAAGGGTGGGCATGATGCACCAATGCAGTACAGGAGAGTTACTCGCGGGGCTGCATTGGTGCATCATGTCGACAAATTTCATCTTTAGTCGACATGCCATCGTTAAAGGGTATTAATGAGATGTCTTCAGGAACTCACCAGGCTGTAAATTGGTGTCATTAGAGACTCAATGAGGCAATTAGACTGTATAACCCATTAAGGACAGATGTCGGTAAAAGATGACATTTGTCTGTTATGTGTGATGCTTCAATGCAGCCCTCGCGAGTACCTGGTGAGTAACTCGCCGGTGCTGCATTGGTGCATCATGATGACTCTTCAGGAGTGTCTCAACCCCATAGGGTCGGCATGATGCATGAATGCAGCACTGGCGAGTTACTCCACAGGGCTGTATATATGCATCATGCATCATTGTGGCTCCGTGTGTGTGGCCATGTTAGTTCTGTCCTTGGAATAATATGCAAGATTTAGCTTGGTACCAGACTCACACACACCATGATATGAAGAACAAGCTGCGTTCCGTGGACAGAACCAAGATCTCATGGGGACAAGTTCCCACCGGTTTTATCTTTTTAGCAGAGGCTTTACGTTAAGGCCTACCTAAATTCTTGGGAATTTACGCCTAACTTACGTATAAGCTGTACCATTATAAACTTTGATAAATTCAGAGCAGGCCTGAAAGTTTCAAATTTAATACTGCAGTATACTTAATGAAAAAAAACTCGTATTAGCCGCACCCTATAGGTATGTATCCATATTATCCCTGCAAATATTCAAATAGATTATCCTATCCAAATTATCCCTGCAAATAATTGAATATATTAAACTCTCTAAATTATGCCTGTAACTACTAGTAGTTATGTTGTATCACATTCCTTAAGTTGTGCACTGAGAGAGGATAAGCACCCAGGAGGCATTGCTCTGTTCCAGCTTCCGAGAAGATTCAATTCTCAAGATGAAAGGGTAAAAATGTAAATCCTGCCAACTTGCGTAATTAGTGTACGCATTTCTGTGTCATGACGGATAATGAACCGTGTAGCCAACCCTTTTAGGACAGCATAATGACGACAAAGTAACATAGGACATCAAAGCACCCTTTAACCCTTTAAGGACAGTATGTCACTAAAAGGGGAATTTGTCGTCATAAAGTAACTTGATGGTTGTGCATCGTGTCAACCTTTGGGGTGTGTCTCAACCCCATAGGGGTTGCAGCACTGGCAGGTTACCTACCAGTGCTGCATTCATGCATCATGACGACCAAGGTCATGATGCATTATTGCATCATGCTGTCCTTAAAGGGTTAAATGGTTTTGTTGTAAAGTGATGTCCTGAAATCTAGGACATGAATGCCAGTGTCAGTACATGTGGAATAAACACGTAAAAGTCATCCACCACACGCGGACTGATTTATTAACTGTTAACCCTTTAAGGACAGCATGATGCCACAGAGCCCGTGGTCATCATGTTGCAGGAATGCACCCCTGGCTAATAATTCGCCAGTGCTGCATGCAAGCATCATACTAACACTATAGGATTGAGACATCCCCGAAGGGTCGGCATGATGCACCTGGTCACCAATGCAGCACTGGTAAGTTACTCACTGTTGCTGCATTGGTGCATCATGACAACAAATATTATTTTTTAGCGACACCTGTCCTGAAAGGGTTAAGGAATGCATAGCACTATCATACTATGACCCTTGTCGTCATGCTGCATGAATGCAGCCCTGGAGAGTAGACTGCATGAATGCATCATGTTATGGGTTGATCCACTCTCTTAGGGTAAGCATGATGCATAAATGCAGCACTGGCCAGTTACTCGCCAAATTGCCAGGGCTGCATTCATGTGTCATGGCAATAAACAGATACAGGACACGTAGCAGTAAAGCACTCTGCAGTCCATAAAGGTTTGATTAGTGATGTGGCAGCCACATACTATTTGATGTTGCGCCTTTCATAAAATGCCGTCTTACTTTAGGCGGTGATCCACTGCCGCGAGCCTGCTGCGAATGTTATCATACGACAGACCCTTGCGGGTACACTCGTAAAAATCAAAACTTTTTGATTTCTGCAAATTTACTCACAGCCGCACGCCCCTCGTGACGTCACTGTCGCAGAGACTCCCAGCAGCAGATCCACTGCTGGAACGTATTGTACGTGTGTACTCGCACGAGTGTGATTCGCAGCAAAATCGCAGCAAATTCACGGCAGTGGATCACCGGCTTTTCACCGACCGTCCTGAAGACTCTTCTTGTCACTCGCTCATTTGGCTTCCTTCCCCACAACACTCCCTCTGTGTCCCTCTTTATAAAGCCTTGCATGTTGATTCTGTGCATTAAGCCTTCAACTCTTTAAGGACGCATGTCGCCAAAAGATAATATTTGTCGTCATGATGCACCAATGCAGCCCTGGCCAGTAACGTGCTGGTGCTGCATTGGTGCATCATCCGACTCTCCGGGAGTGTCTAAACCCCACAGGGTTGGCCTCTTGCCAGTTACTTGCCAGGCTGCATTCATGCATCGTGACGCCCAAGGGCATGATGCATTAAGGCATCATGCCGTCCTTTAAGAGTTAAGGACAGCATGATGAAGTTTCAAGGAGTTACTTGCCAGAGCTGTATGGGTCTTTCATGCCGCTCCATGTATGTATGTATAAACATTGTAGGGTTGGCATGATGCACTCATAAAACACTGCGTTTATGCATCATGACAACAAAATGGTATAGTATAGTAGTTTAATGCATTGTGGCGTTTTACAATGTTGTGCTCTTTGTTGCCATATGCATGGATACAGCCTTGGCAATTAAATTGCCAGGGCTGCAATAATGTATCATGACGACCCTATGAGGTATCTATATATGCTCCCAAAATGCTTTCTAAGCAAGTAAATCCTGTCGGATGAATCAAGAAATATGTATTTATCTTGATAGTGTAGGGACACTAATATTAGTATTGTAATCGAACGCCTACAAGGTAGTTCGGGCGGCCGGAGCCAGGGGGCACCCCTATCGGAGGCGGACAGTATATAAGCTGTCCTCACCCCCTTGCTCTGGCAGACCTTCTCAGGTCTCTGACTGTATAACATATTGAAAGCATCGAAAGATAATCATATACCGATCGAACCTCATATACCTCAAGGACTAGCTTTATTGTACAGGTGAACGCTAATAAAAACCTGTTTCTTGCATCTCTACATGAAAACTGCAGTTCGAGTCCTTATTTAATCGAATTACCTAAAGACGAACTCTACACTGGTGCCGTGACCAGGATTTTATGTAGGAGATAGCGGACTGACCCTGGCAGAGGCTCAGTCAAGGAACGGGGGGGATGAAGGATCGGGAACCGAGCTGGAAGATGGGGAATTGGACTACACAGTCGCCCAAATCAATGAAATCTGGGATATTGCCTCTCGAATGCATACTCCAGAGAATAAAAAAGGTCGAAAGAGGAGTCTGATTTTTCGAACTCCGGGAGAATTTCCTCCTCCCAGGACGGTGCCGAATACCAATCCGTTCAGAGGGAACCCATGGGCGGACATGCTTCCCTCCGAACCGAACCTCGGACATATGGAACGAGACTTGTCCAGAAGAGGTCGACAGGTCCCTGATTATGACGCCTACTGCGAGAAATTGAAAGCAGAAGAGGAGTCAATGAGGGATCGGTATACAGCCATGAATGAGGATTTGATCCGATTGGCCCACGAAAAGGCAAGGGTCATCGCACAGAACCAGAAGGAAGCAGCGGAATTGAGTGAAGTAAAATCCAGAATCCAAGCGGATAGGAAATATATAAGTGAACAGTTGGCTCTCGAAACCTCTCAGTTGGCCAAGGTCCAACAGAAGGTTAAGATTGCTCAACACAGTCTGACCGAGGAGCAAGCACAACTCCAGAAAGAGAAGGAAGAGGCTCGCCGAAGTCGTGATCTTCGGGATACCTATGAAAGTGAGATCGAACGACAATCCAAAAGGGTCAAGAAAATCAAGGCTGATTATTCGAGGGAAGAGAAAGCCGGCGAGGCCCTGCGGGAACAGTTCGAGCAAGAACGAGAAGCGTTGAAGCAAGCTCGAATCGACATGAAGACTGACCTCGAAAAAATTCAGAAAAATAAAGATGAAATCAATGATACCTACCTGGCTTATCAGAGTCAGATAGAGGAGATCCGCAAAGAGGAAGAGACTAGGAGGCGGGAAACAATGAATGAGGGAGCCAAGCTACCTAAACACGTTGCATCCACACCTAGTCCGATATTGAGTACAGTCGAGCCCATCGAAACACGGGGGGTTGTTTCGGAGGGGAAGTATGAACGAACCCAGGGAGGGACTGTTCCGAATGAGACTTATCGTAAAGTCACGTATGGGGGAACCGAGGAGAAAGAAATCTCTAGCACTCATGATATCACGAGCGAGGCCCCACCCAAAAGAATGAACCATAGTTACGGCTCTCTGCATCCCTTTGCGGATGACACGCTGGCAGGACATAATTATACGGTGCCCCCACCACCGATATATAATATAACCTACCAGTATCGGGCACCATTACCCGGAGCCGGATCGAACGAAGGACATCAGTCCTATAACGAAGGAGGAGGATCGATTCCGAGCAGGGGGACAGGTGGTGCTCCGAACCCCGGAACGAATCCGGGAGGAGGAGCCGGAACTGTGCCGAACCCTGGTTCGTACGGAGGTTACCCCCCCAGTCCTGAACGAACTCAGCCAAATCCAAGAGGAGGAGCACCAAGACCGGTCCCTGCCCCGAGGAGGTTGACAAAACGATCATCTATGGGCCCGAGGGTTGCTGCCATAGTGGAATCCGATCCTTGTATACAAGGAATGGGGATAGACTGTTGCAGTCGGACCCGGGAAGATGAGTCAGAAATAATGGAATGGAGCCGGAGGCAGTCTGATAGACTGGTATGGAGTCAGAACAGTGCCAGGAAGCCTGTTCGAACTCCCCGACGGTTCAATGGAGAGAATTGGAAGGAAAGCTACCAAGACTTTTGCGACGATAACCGTTATCATGGGTGGGACAAGGAGGCTTCCTTGGGTCCTCTCATTAAATGGTTGAGTGAGGGTCCGGGACGAATAGCTGTAGATGATTGGCGAGAGACGTATGGGGAAGATGGAGACTATGACCAATTGGTGGCAGCCGCCACACACATTTTTGGGGTGCTGTCCGCGAATGATCCTTGGTCGGAGTTCCAGGTACGAACACAGAAACCAAAAGAGTCTCCGAAAGTATTCGGACTAGAGCTTCAAAGATTATTGCAAAAGGCTCGACCTTATTGGAGACGGGATGATGAATATTTCTTAGATGAACTATTCACACACTTCATAAAAGGACTGAGGGATCCGTCCCATGCTGAACTCGTCCAGAAAGAATGGGGGCGAGGATCCTCAATGGTAGACTTCTTTTTGGCTATCGATCAGCATGAAAAGAAGAAACGACTACTTTCTGGGTTCGTACCCAACCAAAGAGTGGCGTCTGCACATACGGCTGCTCCAGAGGAAAGCGATTCGGACGCTGGTTCGGATGAGGAAAGAATTGCAGCATTAGGGGGAGATAAGTGGGATCGAAAGAATCGGTGGAAGAAAAATGGTAGTAAACCACCCGAGAAAGAGAAGCCAGTAGAGGCAAGCTCGAAGCCCATCCCTACCCCCCAGTTAGGAGCGTCATCAGAGAATGAGAAACGGTTAATGGCCATGATGGAGGAAATGAAAGGATTGTTGGACTATCAGAAACGACCGAAGCTAGATCGAGCAACGGTGAAGTGTTTCAGGTGCCAGGAGACCGGACATTTCGCAGCCGAATGTACGGCCGAGAAACCAGTTTGGAGGGAAAGAAAGAGAGAGGAGACGGGAAATTAGAGGGGGTTGTCCGTGAAGGCAAGCTGACGACCCCGAATAAAGTATGCCAGGATACAATCCATACGAACGCGATTGAGGAGTCTGTAATGTATCCGCCCAGCAGCATGGGAAATGCTGATGAGCCGAAAACATGTGGGGCTGGGGGTATTGGTGAGACAGTTGCCAGGGAGAGCAAAGAAGGGAAACCGATCACCAATAGAGAGGAAGGTTGGGTAGAGGAACTATCCAGGATCGGGGGGATCCGCCTTCCCCAAGGTCATCCGTGTCTGGAGTATTTGAAAGGATTCGGATTCAATTTTGACATGGCAGACGACATCAAAAGGTTCGCAAGTAATCCCTCTATGATGGGAGGAAAGAGATGGTATGTGTCCGTATCTGTAAACGGCAGAATGGGAGAATTTTTGTTGGATACCGGAGCTAGCCACTCCGCTATGTCGAAAAGATTCTACGATCTGGTGTCGAACATGGATGATGACCTCACAACGAGGGTAAATGCATGTGCGGCTGATGGGAGCAAGATACGAACGTTTGGTAGAACTTGTATGATCATCTTGGTGGGTGGTAGGGAATATATCATTTCCCCTACTGTCGCTGGGATAGAAGATGATGGTATCATTGGGATGGATTTCGCTTCCTTATATGGGGTAAAATTGGACCCCATCACTGGAATGTTGAAAGTAAATCGTCCCTACAAAGACAGGATACAATGCCTGGCACGAGAAGTTAGTGGAGTAGCGAGTGTGGTACAGACGGTAAAAATACCTCCCGGAATGGCATGTGATGTGTTAATAGCCTCCAGTAGGATGAAGAGGGGCGTTCCGGGGGTTTTCGAACCTAATGTGACAGTGTTGGGAAAGAGGGGTTTGGAATCAGCCGACACCCTGATAGGCAACATAGCATGGGGGGTGGCCCCTATAACGAACCCGGGTTCGAAAACCATCTACCTAGAGAAAGGCACTGTAGTGGGAGAAGTGATATCCGCGGAAGCGGTCACCAGTAGCTTTGAGAATGGAAGTGGACTAGTCCCGAACAATGAAGTAATGGAAGAAGGATTGGAAAAGTTAATAGAGGGATCCGGAGTAGAGACGGAGGAACAGAGGAAAGCCCTGAGGGAGATGTTAACTGAGTGTAGTTTAGCCTTTGCGCGGCCCGGAGAGCCGTTGGGACGAACGGATCGAGTCCTGCACTCAATTAACACAGAAGGGGCGAATCCAGTAAAGATACCATATAGACGTCTTCCGCTAGCAAAGAAAGTGGTGGCGGAAGAGGAGATTACGAAGATGTTGGCGGAAAGAGTGATAACTCCGAGCACCAGCCCTTGGAGTAGTCCAGTATGTATGGTAACAAAGAAGGATGGGAGTATCCGATTCTGTATAGACTACCGAAAACTAAATGGCTTGACTAAAAAGAATTCGTATCCGCTCCCCCGGATAGATGAGACCATTGATTCCCTCGGAGGAAATAAATGGTTTTGTACGATTGATTTGCAGTCTGGCTATTGGCAAGTAGGAATGAAAGAAGAAGACAAGGAGAAAACTGCGTTTTCGAGCCATGTAGGGTTGTTCCAGTATAACGTGATGCCATTCGGACTCTGTAATGCTCCGGCCACGTTTGAAGCAATGATGGAGACCTTACTGAGTGACTTATTGTGGAAGAAATGTCTAGTATATCTGGACGATGTGATCATATTCGGAAAGACATTCGAGGAATGCCTGGAGAACTTGAAGTTGGTGTTGCAGCGAATAATCTCGAATGGATTAAAGCTGAAAGCTAAAAAGTGTAACATGTTTCAGAAAAGTATTAACTATCTAGGACGGATCATCTCAACGGATGGGGTGAAAGCTGATCCGGAAAAGGTTAAGACGGTAACAGACTGGAGCATTCCTAAAGGACCGAAAGAAGTAAGATCCTTCCTAGGATTTTGTTCTTATTATAGAGATTTCTTACCAGGATACTCCCGGATAAGTTATCCAATACAATGTCTGTCGCACTGGACCCCGGGGAGACGTAAGGAGAAGTTTCCATGGGGGAAAGAACAAGGGGAATCATTCGAACTGATTAAACGGTTGTTCGTGGAAACACCAGTTTTGAAATACCCCACTGCGGATGGTCATTTCATATTAGACACTGATGCGAGCAATGAAAGTATAGGGGCTGCTTTGTCTCAAGTCCAAGATGGGAAAGAGGTTCCAATCGCATTTGCAAGCAATACAATGAGTAAGGCACAAAGGAATTATTGTACGACAAAGAGAGAATTATTGGCAGTGGTAGTATATACTAAGAAATATAAGCACTTCTTGTGGGGATCTGATTTTACTTTACGTACGGATCACTCCTCCCTGCGGTGGTTATTAAACTTTAAGGATGCAGAAGGTATGATAGGACGGTGGTTAGCACACCTATCCGAGTTCGGATTGGACCATAGCCAAATTCAGCATAGAAAGGGGGCTAAGCATGTAAACGCTGACGCGTTGTCGCGAATCCCGGTGAGGAAGTGTCAGAATGACGGATGTGATGATTGTGGGAAGCATAATGCCGTGTTGGCAGGAGTCCGAAAGCCTTTTAGAGATCTCGAACCCGTTATACTAGAATGGGACGAGAACTCCATTAAGGGCTTCCAGGAGAGAGATGCGAATAGTATCCGTCTGAAGATGTTACTTGTAGAAGGAAGGATCCCGAGTCGGCCAGCAATATCGTTGGAGAATAGGGAGATGAGGCGACTAATAGCTCAATGGACAGAGTTAGAGGTGGTGAATGGACTGATCTATAGGTGGAAGACGAATGCGTTGGGAAATAAGTCGAGACAGATCTTCATTCCTACTGCCATGCGAAGGGATATAATGTTCTTTTGCCATGGGCATCGGACCAGTGGCCATTTTGGGAGAAAACGGTCTCTGGAAAGGCTGGCTAGAATGTATTACTGGCCAGGTATGAGTACGGATCTGTTGAGATGGATAGACACTTGTCCGAAATGTTGTACGAGCAAGCCCGGACCTGGGTTGGGGAAAATGCCCTTAACCCAGGAACTGTTTGGAGTAAGGTTCGCAAGAGTGGCAGTAGATATAATTACAGGATTTGTGACAACTCCGGAAGGAAATACATGTATGATGGTAGTAACGGATTACTATACGAAGTATACGAAGGTATTCCCAATGAAGGATCATAAAGCAGCAACTTGTGCTAGAATGTTAGTGAAGGGATGGATACTGTACTTGGGAGTGCCTCTGATGTTGCATAGCGACCAAGGGAGAGAGTTCGAATCGAATCTATGGCAGGAAATGTGTCATCAATTGGCCATTTGCAAGACCCGAACCAATCCGTATCGACCACAGAGTGATGGTCAGGTGGAAAGATTCAATCGTACCCTGATACAGGTCCTGAAGAGTTTAGTAAATCAGGAGATGGATGATTGGGATGAGCAGTGTGACTTTGTTTGCCATGCTTATAATAGCACGGTACATGCGAGTACGAACTGCTCTCCGAATCTGTTAGTATTCGGGGAGGATCTGATTATGCCAGCGGACCTAGTGTTCGGAGTAGTGGGTATGAATCCAGATGTCCCGTGTCAGATCATGTTTGTGGAAGCGTTGAAGGAGCAATTCCGGAAGGCGTACGAATTAGTAAGAAAGGAATTAGGAAAGACAGCTAAATGGCAGAAAGTGGGCTATGATACTAACCTAAAGGTTCGGCGGTTTGCGGTAGGGGACTTAGTAGCAAGATACCACGAACCTCTGGTTGGCATCAAGCTGAGAGATAATTGGGATGGTCCGTGGAGGATTACCCAGAGAGTAAGTGATGATACAGTCCTGATGAGGGATACCTTCGGGAGGAATCAGAAATCGAATGTGGCCCGGTTGAAACCATGGAAGGGGAGAGAGTACTCCTCGGAAATGTTCAAAATGGGACAGGAAGAAAAAGATGAGATGAAAAGGGATTTAGATAGAGTAATCGAGAAGAGGGGCCCGGGTAGGCCCAGGAAAGTGAAGAAGGAAGCGGTGCAAATTAAAGCATCTCCAAAAAGATCGGAGAAAACAAAGAATGTCTCGGCAGGTGTAGACAGGAAGAGAAGGACTGTCCCCTCTGTGGCTAAGAGGGAACGGGCGAAAACCTCTCCGAATGTCAGGTGTAAGGAGAATCCAGTAGGGGTTCGTCGCAGCCCTAGGTTGAGGGTGAGGGGTGCTGTTACCTAACCTGAAACACAACGATGTAATCAGTTAAATATTGTCATAATTACCAGGGCAACCGGGTAATTCGTCTTCTATGTAGGAATGATCACGATAAAAGTCAGAGATCCAACAAACTTACCTGTGAATGTGCCAGAGGGTAATGGACGGATAATCCGGCGGATTAGTAGTTGCTATCCGTATTTAAATCCATAATGACTCGAGATGAATTCGACAGGGCGGTGAGGATATCAGTGCTATAATTACCTGATCGTAATGCGTGACGCGCGGGAAGGATGAATGATTGTTTATATTTTTGCAAGCGCGGGAAACCGAAGTCTCGCCGAATGCGCGGTATCTCGCGAGACCAACGCGCGTGCGCAAAGGTCGACGCGGGTCAGCAATCCGCCATATTTGTTTACGGTTCGCCGGACAGAGCAAGGGGAAGCGTATCAGAGCACAAAAGCGAGGAGATAAAGATTGATTGAAAGTAAACTCGGTGAATAGCAGGTGGGTGAAGTCGCCAGGATCCCGTAGAAAGGGTCCTGGTACCTGTCATTCCGTTATAAACGAGTGAAAGAACTTTTTGAGTGTCACGATGGCTTCGGCGTCTGGCTCTCATTCCGAACGATCGGCCCTCGACGAGGTGTCCGAAGCATTTATGGAGACCGAGGCGATGTCGCCAGTTACCAAGAACGAAGAAAGTGCATTGAATGAATCCGGAGCAGAGGAGAGTAGCATGGGAATGGAAGGAATAGAGATTGAGGAAATCCTGGAACGATCGGAGGAGCCGCTGCTCGAACCGAATCTGGATGGATTTAAATCGAGGTACGACGGTCGGGAAGTTCATATTCACGACCGGATCCTAGAAGGAGACCGAAAGTGTTGGGACGCAACCACTAGGGACTGCGTTCGGCACTTCCTATCCCCGACAGAATACGCAGCACTGCCATCCGAATGGCTGCTGTTTTACAATCGGACTGAGGCTGGACTGCAAGTGAGTCAGTCGTTCCGGAGGGCGATGTTCGATTGCGAAATCGCATATCGGCAGAATCGCCTTCCGAACCTACCACATGTATTGACTGACCATACTGGAATGGGGGTGACCGGAATGGATACCGCGGGAGAGGTATTGTACCGGGAACCCGATATGGAGAAAGAACCCAGGACTGCAGAGGACTGGGTAGAACGAACAGAGCATCCGGGCACCCCGAGGCTCTACACTCTGGATGGAGACGAGTTGCTTCGTCGACTGGAAGAGTGTTCCGAGCCGGAGGAAAAGTTGAACGGAATCATCAGTACGATGATTCGAGAGGGGACCTATGCCACTAGGGCATATGTTCCCGGGCAGGAGGAAGAGCTCAGCTCTGCTCAACATAAAGAGCGACTGGCTTCCATCCGAAAGGGCAAAGCAATCCTGAAGGCCGCCAAACAAAAAGGTGGTGTGTCAACAGGGAGCGAAACCGAAGGAGAGGAGACCCCAAAGAAAACGAAAGTTAAAGGCGTGAAGGGAAAGACGAAGAAAAAGTCTCTGACCGACACCGAATCTGACAGTGACCAGGGTGCCTTCACACCGGTTCTGTCAGCGAAAGAAAAAAAGAAGTTGAAGGAATCTAAGAAAGACATAAAAATGACTGTGCCTCCGAAAGTGATTGCTAAAGTCACAGAGGTAGTGGGCAGGAAAGATCCTTCGAGTGATAATCCACTGGAGGGACGGATGGCTGCCGTTCAGGCTGCTGCCGCCGCCAAGGTCAGTGGTATTATCAAAGGAGCCACTAAGAAGGCAACCAAAGTGACTGAACCCGTAGATAGTCCGGACGACGAGTCTGGACCAGATTCGGGTGACGAACCTCCGGAAACCGATCCGGATCCAAACACACAGGATCCGGAGGACAAGATGGAGGTTCCGAATGAGGAGGAACCAGAGGAGGAAGAAGAGGGAGAGGGTGAAGAGGGATCAAAAGATGAGGAAGAACGGGAAAGAACTCAACGAATCTGGAAGAATAGTGAGGCGAAGTTCGCACACTTCATTCCGGGTTCGTTCGAGGAATGTGCGAAGGGCAAGAAAGCGTACGGTTGCCCCGAACCCCGTAATATGAATGACGAAAGCGATGACGAGGATTGGATTCGGGAAACCGAAGACGATCCCTTGCCATCAGATTTCTATCTAGAATGGTTCAAACAACTGACCAAATATCCTGAAAGCTACTACATAAGAGACCAGAAGTCGAAATTGCGCTGGGCCTACTTATGTTGGTATCAGAAAGACGGTGAGCGATATTGTCCGTTCACCATTTGTATAGAAGAGAAAGGAACGGACAGGACATATCCGACAGCAATGCGGTTCCTGAGACATCTATGCGAACGGCACTTCCACCACACGGTGGTGTACGAATGTGCCAATTCGAAAGGGCAGCGGGATAGCGCAACCTGCAATGGTTGCGTTACTCCCAGAAGGGGTGTGATGCTTCGACATCTGAAGTTTTGCCACAGCCCCGGACTGAGTGCAGCACGCGAGAAAGTAGTGAGTCTGCACGATAAAGTGATGACAGAATATAATAAAATGATCCCTTCGGACTTTAAGCACATCGGCGTGAAGACAGATTCGTTCTGTAATGTGCACGAGTCCACGAAGGGCAAGCTATGTGCGAGAGTTGCCCTAGTGAGAGCTAGAGGTAAATTTCAGATGAAGAACGAACTCTTCTCTAGAGTGTGTGAATGGAGGGGTGATCCACCCAAGGCAAAAATTGACGAGAAGAGGCGAGCTAGCCGCAGCCCAGCGAGTGTCAAAGGAAAGAAATCTCGGTCCGATTCTCCCGAAAGACCGGAGTTTAAGAAGCCACTGGCTGTGGCTCGTGACTCGAGATCTACACAACAGAAACGGAAAGATTCGACTGTATATCAGTCGCCAATGAGTGGGAGGTCAGACTCACGTCCGTCCTCGTCAGCAAGTTCGGCTTCGGCCTCAGCATCAGCGTCAGCCTCGCAGAGTGATAATGCACCTGCTTGGTTCGACCGGAAAGAACCGGCCCGTGAGCCGGAGACTGGTGATTTCCCAGAATTGAGCGCACAGAAGGTTTCGGCCCGTGTCGAACCTGTACTGACTCAGATTCCGGACAATAGGCCCCGACTGAGCACGAGACCGGTGGATCTGTATTTTGATCCGAGTGACAAAGTGGTGTGCGCCCAAGCCCAGCAGGCAGTGGACGACTTCCAGGAAACCCAGAGGGAATTGGCTGTCCGATACAACCAGGGGGTGGCGAACTTATTTGCCCGCTCTCTGGTTGAACAGGAGGCCAGAACCAGAACGAACCTGGAAAAAGATAATGAGGCGCTTCTGGCCGCCGAAACGAATAAGATTCGGAACGAAGCCAAGCTAGCCGCATCACGGACTGCTTTGGCTCAGAAACGCCTGCAGGAGTCAAATGACCGGAACGAGGCTATGAACGTTAAGTTCCAGCAGGTATTTGGGGTGTTCTTGGACGAGTGGGATGGCACCCGCGAATCCGCTCTGGAACTGCTAAAGAACCAGAGTGAGGAGGGGTGAGCCCACGATTCCAGAGTGAGAAAATATGAGTGATTGGATATTCGAAAGAGAACGAGTTAGTGTAGTATGAACGTCTACTGAAACATCAAACAGCAGTAACCGAAGTACGCAAGCTGAATACGGTGACCATACATCTGAAGAGGAGAGCACCATTCACCCGTTCGGAAGAACGTGTCTGTTCAGTTAGAACAGAGGCAGCAGTACGAAAATGAAGAGGAGAGCACCACTAACCCGTTCGAATGAACGTGCCTGTCCAGTTTGGGACAGGACGGCTGTTGAAGAGGAGAGCACCACACACCCGAGTCCTTCCGAAAGGATGGTACTTCGTGCCTAACCAATGTTGAAAAAGGTTAGGATGGCTGCCCGGATCTTCAGTTTTTTGTTCCTGTGTTGTTGTTTTTTTTGTCATGAGAGATGTCAAATTGTTCTAGTCGCTAATCTATATATGTTTGTATGTATACTATACAAGTGTCCTTAATCATTCGAAATGTGTCAAGCCGTTCGGATATATTACCACCTATGTAAATAATATTAGTTTTTGTATATTTGTATACACCCTACTGTGTTCACGACGTAACATAACGCTTTACTAAAATAAACTCAGTTGTATGAGTTTATATTATATTGTACATATATTTAAAAGCGTAAGCGTATGTAATGTCTGGGGGGGGTGGTGTAGGGACACTAATATTAGTATTGTAATCGAACGCCTACAAGGTAGTTCGGGCGGCCGGAGCCAGGGGGCACCCCTATCGGAGGCGGACAGTATATAAGCTGTCCTCACCCCCTTGCTCTGGCAGACCTTCTCAGGTCTCTGACTGTATAACATATTGAAAGCATCGAAAGATAATCATATACCGATCGAACCTCATATACCTCAAGGACTAGCTTTATTGTACAGGTGAACGCTAATAAAAACCTGTTTCTTGCATCTCTACATGAAAACTGCAGTTCGAGTCCTTATTTAATCGAATTACCTAAAGACGAACTCTACAATAGATTGACCAATTTCAAAGCCAAATTTTGCCACAATTGACGATTTTTAGTGGGCCGTCCTACCAAAATCTGTGCTTTACGTCCCCCAAGAAAATGGCGGAGAACTCATTAAGGATGGCAAAATGCATAAATGCATCATGCCCTTGGTCGTCATGATGCATGAATGCAACCCTGGCAAGTAACTCACCAGTGCTGTATTTAAGCATCATGCCGACCCTATGAGGTTGAGACACTCCAGAAGGGTCGGCATGATGTCATCTTTTAGCAGGGATGCCAAGTGTTTTACAATTTTTTACCCCAATAACGACCATTACGATTTTGGCAAATTGCGATTTTTGAGAATGTTTTAAGAGTGTATACTAAAGCAATTACTTCTACTGAAACAGGTGTAGGAAAAAGTGGGGGGGGGGGGTAGAAGGGGACAGGAAATCTTCACCTTGATCCTGCTTGCTATGCCCTGCTTTCAAACTATCTGCTATGAGTAGGCATATATATATGATTTGAAAAATCACAACATTCTAGACCTCGATTAATACATCATACACAGAAAATTAAGCCATCAATTATCTACATAGAAGTACATGCTATTGCTATTGCTAGGGATAAATCAAGAAATATTATTTAAATATAATTTATCTTGATAGATTGATAGAATTTAGCCATATTTTACCACAATCGGCGATTTTTAGGGGGACGTCCTACCAAAATCTGTGCTTTACGTCCCCCAAGAAAATGGCGGAGAATCTGGTAAACTCATTAAGAATGGCAAAATGCATTCATGCATCATGCCCTTGGTTGTCATGATGCATGAATGCAACCCTGGCAAGTAACTCACCAGTGCTGCATTCAAGTATCATGCCGAGCCTATGAGGTTGAGACACTCCAGAAGGGTCGGCATGATGTCATCTTTCAGTGACATGTGTCCTTAGATGGTTAACACGGTGGAGCATGGCGTTGGTTGCTGGGTTGCTGCGTACACACATCATTATGAGGTGGTAATTGATTGAGCCGCAGATCGAGCGGCGCTGTGATGTTAATTGGCGAGGTGATTGGTTGGTCTAACATCAAGGGTGGGAATAATTGGGCTGCGGGTGGCTCATTATAGTACCAGAGACCCCAGTCTCTACCCCCAGCCCAAAGCTACACTATAGGCTGGGGGCAGACCTACACTTGACTTTTGCGCCAGTTTGTTGGGGCAAAAGTGTCTATTGGGGTATACACAATCACATCCAAGTACAGAAAGGTTCTTATCTAGATCAGAACGGTAATCAATGTAACTAGGCAGAAATGCCACTTTTCCTACTTTTGCAGGAATTCCTACATTTTTCATGGGAATTTCTGTATTGAATGATGTTAATTTCCTACAGAAAATTGACTAATATATTCAGATTTCCTACTTTCTGTTGGGCAGAGTGTGGCATATTTACTGGGGACTACTGTGTAATTACCACCTTTTGTTGAAAACAATAATCAAAATGTGTTTTAAGGTAAGATGACAGCCTGCTCCCAGGCTATCCATATAGGATAGACGCTGGCCGAGGCCGACGAGACCCTGTAAGGGCAGTATGGTGGATTATGCCCTTTATCGTCACGATGCATAAGTGCATCCTGGGCAAGTAACTCGCCAAGGCTGCATTAAAGCATCATGTTGACCGCAGGGATGCCAAGTGTTACGATTTTTTTCTTAATTCTACGACTTTTTTACCCCTTTTACGCCCATTACGATTTTAGATATCAAATTACGATTTTTAAGCATTTGGGATGTTTTAAGGTAAATGTACTATACTGAGGTAAGGGATAAAAATTGCCTAATATATAAGTAATACGAAACTAGACTAAATTTAGATTTTGTTGGTCATCGAGCAAACAAATCTCTAGGAACATTACACATAAGACACATTACACATTAAGCAGCAAACAAATGGTTAATCATGTATGATGATAATGATTTTAATGGATCATTAGAATCTTTTCTGACCCTTCAGAAATTTTATTTTATTGTTACGATATTTGTTACGATTTTAGCCAAAGATTGTTGCGATTTTGGGGCCCAAAATCTTAAGAAATACGATTTTGGGATGGGGTAACTTGGCATCACTGCTACAGGTTTGATACGCTGCAAAAGGGTCGGCATGATGCTTGAACGCAGCGAGTTACTTGCCAGGGCTGCATTCATGCATCATAACGACCAAGGGCGTGGAGCATTAAAACAGTATTCAGCCCTTAAAGGGTTATGTCACGTTTGCTGTTGTCATCACTGGGTGCTGCCAGGTTAGGGAGTGGTCATCTTTTAACAACAGGGGGGGTGGTAGATTTGAGTGGGGGGACCAAAAAATTTGGACCCCTCTTGAGGGGGGGGGGGGGATAAAAAAAAAGCACCCCTTTTTAGCCAAAAAGCCCACATGTTACGATAGCTCAAAGGGGTCGGCCATGCTCAATATCGACTTGCCTGAGGGGAGGGACCAGAAAAATGTCAACCCCCTCACTCGAAAATCCACCGCCCCCTTTTGTTAAAAAATGACCACTCGCTTACCTTAACCTTCTGTGCCAGTGTCCTTGATGCATTAATTTAGTACATTATGACATGTGCACATTCCAGCACCATATAGAAGCTCTAGTAATTTATCAAATCATATTCATTAGATCTGTAACCTAAGTTACTTTCTGGATTCCTTAGCTCATATCATGCACTGCATGAAAGTTTGCATTCAAGTAAATTAGATATACCTAAAGGGATGCTTTAAGCATATTTAATTCAAGTGAATGCCACTTAAAGCCGCTTAAATGCCATTATGACCTTTCTGTGACATTAACGTGGCATTTCCTAAAATGTTCTTTTAAGGAATATTAACTTCACATAAATGCAAAAATTCATACTGTAATGGACATAGATAAATTGAATGATACCGTAAATCCTCGCGTATGAGCCGCGGCTATTAAGTGAGTCAGATCGGCGGTGTGGCTTATATGATCAGCCCAGGGTCGGGGTGCGGCTTATACGCCAGTTTTTACTACTATGGTACAGCGGTAAAGTAACCATAATCAGATCGCAATTGCGGCTTGTAGGATTGGCCTAAACTCTAGGTGCGGCTTATACGCGAGTTAGGCTTATAACGTGAGGTTTTACGGTAAATTTATATTATCAATATTATGGATGAATTATTCATAATCATATTACCGTATTCAACGTAATAAGCGCCCTGGGCGCTTAGAATATTATTTTAAGTGGAAAAATCGACCTCAAATATTCATTTTAATAAGAGCCCCTCATGGCTGTATTTTTTCCATCTAAGTAGCCTCTAGAAAGGGTTCTACTCAGCCCTATGCCTTCATACCTGGCTTTGCCTTAACACCTGCTCAGGTGTGAAGTGTTTCAAGTCATACAAAGTGTGAAAACAGTAACAAAATCGGAGGAACCTGTTAAAAAATCTGGGGGGGGAAATCTAAAAAAGGAGGGGGGGCCCTTATTAGGGGGAGGGCGCTTATTAGGTCGAATACGGTATAGAAGATTATGTACTCAGTAATAATGAGATTCCAGGCGGCTTATTGTCCGTACCAGGGCACAATACGTCCAGTGTATCACACACATTCAGTCCTTGTTAGACATGTCTCATATTATACTACTATACCGTATCCGACGTAATAAGCGCACAGTGCGCTTAAAAAATGATTATGGACACCTTTTAGTAGTTAAGAGTTTAATTGGGGTAAAAAATCGGCAAAGAACGGGGGGTGCGCGTATTAGGGGGTGTACACTTATTACGTCAAATACAGTAATAGGAAACATCTAGCTCAAAAATGTTGTGAATTTACTCTATATTTCTATAAAGCTTTTTCACTGATACATTATCCATGGCATACATTTATATTGTGACAAGGCTCAACCCTGTTACTATATCATTCCCTTTAGGAAAATAACAGCCACGGCTTATCGACCCGTTTAGGGCGAGTAACTCGCAAGGATTTGTAGGGCTTGCTACGTTCACAAATGGGCGGCATGATGCATGAATGCAGCCCTGGAAAGTAGACTCCCAGGGGCTGCATTCAAGCATCGTGGCGACAAAGGGCCTAACCGACAGGGATGCCAAGTGTTCCGATTTTTTCGTAATTTTACGATTTTTGAGCCCAATTACGACCATTTTATTTCTGCTTATAAATATATTACGATTCATAGAAATTCATTAATGTTCCTTCACATTTGACAAAAGGGTAGGAAATGGGGTAGGGAAATCAAGAGATATGGGAAGAAACTCCTTTAAACCCCTTCTTTTGAAGCCCCTTACCACACTCCTGCATACACACTGGTCTGCTAAAAGTATGAGTAGGCAATAATTATGACATTATATATGGAGCATAAAGCCATCACCAATGTGTAAGAGTGTCCTAAAGGACATACTATCCTTACGATTTTTGTTACGATTCCAAGCAAAAATCATTACGATTTTGGGGTCCAAAATCCGTAATAAATATGATTTTGTAGGTGGGTAACTTGGCATCCCTGGTAACACATTAACACACTATGCGGCCTTATGGCACTAAATCACAAAATAAACGCTTCATCGTGGAGTGCGGGGGTGGGGCTGGCAGCGTGCGACACATCTGCAGCAGAAAGGGCCGGCCTCAGCTGCTGCTACGCGGCCGTTTTATTAGGAAGGAAATGAAAAACAATCCATATCATATGGAAACTAAGAAACCCCCATAGCCTTCATTACTGCAGCTGCCGCCAGGGTCTAGGACTAAGGCCGGGTTACTGTGGGGGGGGGGGGGGTACCGTAAAGCCCCACCGAAAAGACAAATTTTATTTGGAGTTTTTATTTTCTGTTAAGCCGATTTTCTATCTGTAATTGGGGGTTCGGCTTACCGTATTCGACGTAATAAGCGCACAGTGCGCTTAAAAAATTATCATGGACACCTTTTAATAGTTAAGAGTTTTATTGGGGTAAGAAATTGAGATATTTTTGGTTATTTATAGTATAAAAGTCGGCCAAAAAGGAGGGTGTGCACTTATTAGGGGGTGTGCGCTTATTACGTTGAATACAGTACATATGGGGTGAGGTTTTAATACATTAGAATAAAGAGCAAACTATTTTTACACCTATTTTGTATGGAACAAATCTTTTTCTCAAGTTGGAGGTTCGGCTTATAAGTGCACTCCTCTCTACATGCAGTAGGCTAGCTTTGAGGTTGATGCCATCAGAACAGTGTGCAGAGGTCATAGCTGACGGCTTTGATGTGAGCACGGGCCACCACTGAGCTAAACCTCGGGGGGAGGTCAGGTGTTTCTGTTCACAGAAACAGGGTAGTCAACTCTATGTTCCCCCTCTGCTTTGAGCATAGCATTCTGGTGAAAATGCATGCATTTGAATGCTTTAAAATGCCACAATCTAATGGATTTGCATAATAAATGATATTACTGGGATGTAGAACACACAATTTTGCATTAAACTGGAGATATACCCACATTTAGCAAAGTCCCCCCTCTGCTTTGTGTCAACATTGCTGCGGTCATCAAAGCACATGGCCTGCATACCTACAACACTGTGTGGAGCAAGGAATGGACAGGGGTCTGTACACAGGTAGCACAGGTAGCCAAGTGTAGCAGTCAGAGTGGCCTACACTGTCTTACCTGACGGTAGGACTAGGACTCTGCTTGGAGACAAAGGTCAGTTGGTGCGCGTGGATGTGAGTGAAGCTCTCACCCTACCCGTCACCCACATCTCACAGTGGTTGGTCTACACACCAATGTAGCAAGAAAAGGTGACTTTTCAGTACAGTTGTTGATAATGTTTTTTTAACATTTCTGATGCGTGACCAACAAATACATGAATATAACCTAAAAATCCAGCATTCTTATACATAGCATTTGAAACATAAATGTCCTGTGAATCTCCTGATATCATATGAGTTACTCGCAAACCTGGACATTACAGACAATGTTATGAGGATTCTGCTAAAACCAAGGTAAACACAACTTTATCATGAAAAATCACTTGCTGTATTGGTCTATAGTGATCAGCCATACACCCTGCTGGAAGGTCTACACTGGACTGGAGGCTGTGCATGTGTAGAGCAGTGCAGTGGGATTTTGTGGGACTTTGCATGGCAAACAATGCTGTCGTTATCTTTTAGAAATGCTTTGGTGACGATCGTTGTTAGGTGATCGTTGCAAATGTATTTCTAACAAAATCTTTAGTATGGCGTAACACAGTTTGTAATCACATGTTTACTGAGCTTCTAACATTATATGCAAAGAGGAAAGGTGAAGCTCAATATTTATCAAAAGCGTCGTCCAATATTCATTCAACCCCAATCACATGTGTAAAAACATCAAGTCAAAGTTTAAAAAAAGAAAGCTTTGTGAAAAATTAAGAGAATGATTATTAAGACAGTTAACGCTGCAACCGAGCTTTATACACATACCGTATTCGACGTAATAAGCGCCCCCCCCCCCTAATAAGCGCCCCCTCCCCTTTTTGGGACATTTTGAGACTAGAACAAAGGCTCAAATTTCCCGATTTTGGAGACAATTAAACTCTCAAGTACTTAAAACACCATAAAAATAATTTTATTATTACTTATTGCGCTTATTACGTCGAATATGGTACATTCAAAAGGAGATTAATTTATTTGACGCACACAGTACCTGAGTTCTTGACAGTCTGGATACTGAACCTTCGTCACTCGAACACAACTCTTGCTGTAAGCTTAGGCATCTCCGAATGATATACTTGTTTCTCATCACCAGGCCATGAGAAATGTAACGAGGGTGCTTCTTTTTTTTCTTCTTTTTTTTTTGCTGAGGCTTAAATGATATATAGAGTATTGCAGGATCTCTGAGAACCAAATTCCCATTTTAGTAATGAAGAGATTAGGGATCTGCGAAAGTTGTATGTGTGCATGTTTTCTGCACCCCATTACATTTCCTGTACTGTAAGTTTTAATTTGATACCAAATATGCTCATATTTGTCTAATTTCGACATGTTTTTCCAATATAATTTGCAAAAGAACAAAAAATCTCAGAGAGGCGATTTGGTGATGCACGCATTGATAAGAAACAAGTATATTATTTGGAGTGGCCTTGAAAGGAAATATCCCATTACGAGGCTGGATCAAGTCCAATACTTGATGAGATATCGCACACCAGACTTTTATAATCCGCTCGTTACTAGGATTACTTGCTATATAATTATGTATTACATTTCCATTTCATTCTAGAAAGTGACTTAAAAGGAAGATCGGATATTGAAGGCTGATGAGAGTTTTATTACTAGTGTAGTAACTCTCGTTTACAACCAAGTGTCACGAGATGATATTACCTTTAACCTGCGATCAAAAACACAAGGCAGCTGTTGGGGGAATGTAGTCTTTATTTGATTTTGAGTTTATATTGTGTTTATTGTCACTAAGTGATGTTCATAAACACAGTATTTGTCAGTATTTATCACGGCCAAATAACACAAAGTGTAGAGATTGTACATACTGTAAACATAGATATTTTCGCGTGTATAAATTTTCGCGAAATTGCTAAAAAGTTAATTTTCGCTTGTACTTAAATTCACGAATTTTGGAAGATGGTAGTAATATGGCTATGCTGGATAAACTTTCTCTCTGTACATATTTCCGCGGACATTTAAAATTCACAAAAATGTGTGCAGCGCTTCTCAACATGGATAGGCAGGCAACAGCTGATAATTGTATAAATATTATCCATACGGTTTGAAATGTATAGTAAATATGTTATTTTGGTAGGGATTAAAAATATGATTTTCCTGTTCTTAATCTGACTTGTATTTTAACCATGTCTCATGTCTCTGCAGGTGAGATGCCCTTTGTGCAGTAAGTGGGAACTATACAAGTGGTAGAGGTAAGCAGGTAGGGGACAGGAATACCTTATTGGTATGTACCACTATTGTGGTACAGTCCTCTCAATTAGACCATACCATTACTATGGTGCTGTGCATGGTTCTGGGCCGTACCATTTAACTGGTACACTTGGTGTGATCATTAGACCATGACCAGGTAGCTGTGCTAGGTGACTGACTCCATGAATGGTTGTGCAGTACTTTATCTGTAGTCATAGAACAATGGGACTTGTCTATACCAACACCGGGGGTCATGGATTGGGGAGAGCACCCCACATTTTCTCATGATTTTACCTATTTATGACCTTACCATTGCAATAAGACATAATACCAAAACGTAGAGTGATAGATCAGTATCTATGCTACCACCCGGTATGAATATTTTTATCAGCAAATCTAACAGAAAATTCAGAAATGGATTTTACTGGGTGTATATATATAAGATTATTTTTAAATGGTTTGAGGAAATATCAAGTCAGGTAGACTACAACACTGAGCCTCGTATTTCGCAAAAGGTGAATAACCAGCCCCCGTATTTCCTCAAACCTCCGTATTTCCTCAAAACTTCACTTCCGGCAGTGCGTAAGGATCACTCCGCATACTGCGTTCCACTCCCTCAGGCAGTCCGAGATGGTCTAGTGGTTAGTGTGCTTGTCTTGCACGCGAGCGGCCCGGGTTCGATTCCCGGACGAATCTGGCTACGTTTTGGTCGTGTGACGATCGTCTCCTCTTTTCACTCGCCAGTCGAGATTTCGAGATCCATCAAGTTAAGAAGCCTCAACCAAATTTTCTAGGGGGGTTAAGGCCTATTTTACCTCTTGTACTTCCAAATATAGGATCTTTTCTCTGGCCTGCGCTATGTTTCTTTCAATAGAACTCTGTTTAAAACCCAAAAACAGCCATTTTATTTTTCGGGGAATGTGAAGAAACCACTCGCGGCCTGCCACTGTCAAGCGCAACCCGGGCGGCCACATTTTTATCGTCTCAATTTTTCGCTGATCTATCAACTGAGAGAGGCTCAACCAAATTTTCTGGGTGGATAGGGCCTGAATCAGCTATTGTACGTGTACATATGGGATGTTTTGTAGTGCTTAGGCTTTGTTTCCATTAGAAATAAGGTATTTAACCCCCAAACGGAGTCAATGAAAAAAAAAGATATCGTCTCAATCTGAATGTGGGTCAACGATCAGCTGATCGCAAGCCGAGCGGCCACATTTTTATCATCTCAATTTTGCCACGATCCATCATGTTAGAAAGCCTCAACCAAATTTTCTGGGGGGTTAAGGCCTATTTTACCTCTTGTACGTCCAAATATGGGATCTTTTCTCTTCAGTGCGCTATGTTTCTTTCAATATAACTCCATTTTAAAGCTAAAAACTACCATATTACTTTCCGGGGAATGTCAAGAAACCACTCGCGGCCTGCCACTGTCAAGCTCAAACCGGGCGGCCAGCGGTTGAGGCCGCTGGTCTTGAACTTAAACTTGACCTAGATTTTTCGAGTGACGATATATTTTTCAGCGATAAAGGACAATTTATACTTTTATCGTCTTTCTTTTTTGACAAATTAATACACTAAAATGCAAAAAAAAGGCATAATTTGTACAAATTAAGATGATGTAGGCGATCGAAGGGGGGGCGGCTTTTTTTTTGGCGGAGGGGCACAGACCGGAAGTGTGTATCGAGCAAGGTGTCATGGCGGCGTCGGGGCGTTTTGGAGACGATTCAGGTTAATAAAATGTCTTTTTCTCCTTAAACCCTTATAAAGGGTTTCAACGGAATACGGGGCCTTTCGATTTCAATCTGTCGGGCAAATACACAACTTAAACAAATCCTGTATACTTATTTCATGAATTTGTCATGTTCAATGCATGATATCTGAACTAATATAAAAGATTGTAGTTTGTAATTTGGCTAGTGTATAGATGCAGATGTCCTTACTGGTAAGGGAGCAGTCACCTTCTATTTTTTTGAGCTTGTAAGACTATTTATTTTCATAAATGATTTTCATGAATATAATTATAATACATCAAGTGTACTCATGGATATGCTGCACATTTCAGCATACACCATTGTTCGGACTAGTCATGATTCCATATTCACCTTCAAGTAATATATACACCAATGGATTTACATAGGGCCAAAAAGAGGTTTGTTTCAGGTCATCCGACCGACCCTATCAAAGCAGGATCAACCCTACGTTTTTTTATCCAATTTTGAAGAAATTCTCATAGTTTTACCCAATTTCTGTTCAATTTTAGGGTCTCCGGATAGGCTGGCTTGTACTTTCATTTTAAAAAAACAATTTAAAGAGAACAGGGTTGTATTCATGCTAGGTTACTTCTCAGTGTAGGGAAATCAACAATGGTCATAGGGAAAAAATAACATAATAAAAAACAGACTTCATATAATAAAAATAAACTTCTTGGAATGAAAACAATCATCATAGCAAGAAACGAACATAGATTATAAGCAAACATAGGATAAAAAACTTTGTCTTGTTCTATCAAACTCACCCCATACACCTGGACCCTCAAAGACAAGCCAAATGGTTTGAAAAGAAATATTTCAGACATGAAGAGTGCAAGGTACTCAATTCATGTGATTTAATATTTAAATCATGAAAATCAATGACCATCAGGGGCCCTGGAATAGCTAGTCATGGTGAAGAAAAAACTGATTATTGGGAAATCGAATCGCGGGGAAAGTGAAACGGATGAAGCACCTCAGATGGTAAAAAGGAGGCGAGTTGACAAAAAAAATACCGGATGAAAGTTCATTTTAATGACGAAAAGGCGTAATTAGGACGTTCTTTGTCGGGAAGCAGTTTCCCAAATCAGGTTTTATGTCGGCTACCGTAACCTGTCGTGAGGAAAATAGTAAACCACAAGCGGAAAAAACACATCAAATGTGTTTCTGGAAAACACAAATATGTCATTACGTTTTAATTCTGTCGCCGCCTTGTTGTTGACAGTTCTTTCAGACAGAAAAAAAAATCTTTTAAATTTAAAAGTTGCTAATGATCAGATGATATGAACTCCACATAAGAGGTTATAGAAGTTTAATATTGAATATGACATCTTTACGTAATTTCCATTCAATGGCTAACTCAATTGATCAGGTTTTTTTCATGCGGGGGAAGTGGTGAGAAACAAAGCCCTTCCCAAATTCCATTACCAGTAGCAGTCACTCTAATGCAATTTTCCCCTTCACAGCTCTTTTTTCTTATCTTATTCTGATATCACCAGGTTCATTCCTACCCAACTCCCACACCTACAGGGATGCCAAGTGCTACGATTTTTTCGTATTTTTACGATTTTTGATCCCCATTACGACCATCACAATTTCTGCTGACAAATTACGATTTTTAGAAAATTCAAGAATGTCCCTCCACAGTGGACCACATGGTAGGAAATGGGGTAGGGAAATAGAGATATGGGAAAAAACTTCTTTAAGCCTCTTCTTTTGAAGCTGCTTACCACAGCCCTTCCTACAAACTGGTCTGCTTAAGTATAAGCAGGCATTAATTACCACATAAAATATGGATCATAAAGCTATCACCAATGTGTAAGAGTATTCTAAAGGACATAGTACCATTGTTACGATTTTTGTTACGATTTCAAGCAAAAATCGTTACGATTTTAAGGTCACAAATCGTAATAGATACGATTTTGGGGGTGGATAACTTGGCATCCCTGGCTCACTCTCACCAAACCAATGCAAGTAAAAATGGCCGTACATGATCGGTGGCCGTACATGATCGGTGGCCGTACATGATCGGTGGCCGTACATGATCGGTGATCTATTGATTGTCTTACCCTTTCTGAACATGATAAAACATAAATAAACCTTACCAAGGCATACATATGATGTGTGTCTTTAAATGTAATATGTTAGAAATGTATAGATGTGACTATTAAGATAACTTTACATGACATTTTAATACTGATCATGTACGTCATGTGACATACATGATCGGTGACGTACATGATCGGTGATTTATTGACTGCCTTACCCGTTCTGAACATGATAAAACATAAATAAACCTTACCAAGGTGTACATATGATATGTGTCTTGAAATGTAATAAGTTAGAAATGTATAGATGCGACTATTAAGATAACTTTACATGACATTTTAAAACCGATCATGTACGTCATGTGACGTACATGATCGGTTGTACATTGAGCCCGCCCTCATTTGGCTCCTTTCTGACCATGTTTAAAACATAAAACAATCATAGCAAGGTGTACATATGATGTAGGTCTAAATATATATAATCAGAGACATGGGAAGCAGTGGGTAATGAGAAAATTTCATGTGACGTACATGATCGGTTGTACATTGAGCCCCCCTCCTTTGGCCCCTATGAATATTTTGAGAGTTTTTTTTTCTAATAAACTCCCCAAAGATACATTACAGCCTGTAGGTATGGGTAGATGAGTTAAATATTGTACTCTGCCGATCATGTACGGCCACCGATCACGTACGGCCACCGATCATGTACGGCCAAATAATAGTTGCATCAATCTGGTGAGAGTGAGCCCTCTGCTCTCAGTCCCTTCCCTCAGGTCTATCCTGTTTCCTCCTCTCCCCCCCCCCCCTTCAGGTTCTCCCTTAGACTTGACCCCTTCTACCCCTCTCTTCTTCCCTTCCTCCCTTCTTTCTTTTCTCTCCATCCTTCTCTCTCCATCCATCCCTTAGAATGACCTCCTCTTTTCTTCCCCTCTCCTTCCCACCCCCTTCACGTACCACTTGTTCTTCCTTTTCTCCATCTCTCTATCCTTAACTTGGAATGACTCCTTTACCTCCTCCCTTCTCTCCCTCTCTCCCTCCCATCCTGCCAACCTCCACCCCCTCTCCCCCTCCCTGCCCACCTTGCCTCGCTTTACCTGCCCCCCCCCCTGCACCTTTATACCATAAGAGTCCTCCACCTTGGACGGCTAGTTGACCTTTAGGTACGGCATGTTGGCTTAAAATCAACATGTTTTGTCATGATGCAAGGCTGAAGAAAAGCTCCCCTCAGGGAGTCTAACAACCTTGGTAGGTTGACTTGATGCATGAATGCTGCCCAGGCGAGTTAATCGCCACGGTTGTATTCAAGCATCAGGACGACGAAGGGCATAGTACATTAACCCTTTAACCCTTTAAGGGCCGCTGCTGCCACTGGGCAGCATCTAAAATACCCTTGAAAAACCGCTGCTGCCATAGGGCAGCAAAATTGCTACCCTAGGGCAGCAGTACCACTAAATTACAGCTCCTGCTATGAAACAAAGAATACAAGTTTTTGAATGAATCCGAAAATATTTAACATAATTACTACGTCCCCTTATCAAAAAGGTGTAAATTCTGTCTCCAATACAACTTATTTTACTCCTTAGCCACTGTCCCAGGGACCACATACTTGCAAAATTGCATATTCCCATGGCATAGGGCCGGTGGTTAAGTCCCAAATGACATTTTTCAAGGCCAGCAGGGAAAGGGGACGGCATGATACCTTTATGCATCATGCCCTTGGTCACCATGATGCATGAATGCAGCCTTGGCGAGTAACATGCAAGGGCTGCATTTAAGCATCATGCCGACCCTATGGGGGTCAAACACTCCCAAAGGATTGGCACCATAACAGCACCTACGAGTTACTCGCCAGGGCTACATTGGTGCATCATGATGACAAATGTCATCTTTTAGCGACATGCATCCTTAAAGCGTTAAAGCGCTATGCAGCCCTTACAGGGTTGAGATAGCAGCCTTATGCCGCCCCAGCTCCACACGTCTGACAAACAAGGACACCAGTCGGACTTCATTTCCTTCCCAATCCAAGTCCAGTCCTATTTAACCACGCTTGTGTTGATGACGCGCCGAGACTGGGTCTGAATTCAGATTTTGTGACGGGCCGATCCGGCCATGAAGCACTGTTAAGCCTTTGAGGATGGCATCATGCCTTAATGCATCATGCCCTTGGTCGTTATGATAATGCATAAATTCACCCCAGGCTAGTAACTTGCCAGTGCTGCATTCAAGTATCATGCTGAACTTACCAGGTTGAGTCACTTATGAAGTGTCAGCATGATGCACTAATGTAACACCAGAAAGTTACTTGCTGGGGCTGACCTATATTAGTGCATCATGACAACAATTGTCCCTTTTTAGTGACATGCGTTCTTAAAATGTTAAGGCACATAGTGCTTTTATGCATTGATGCATGCATGCAGCACTGGAGATTCTACCTGTTAGGGCTGTATTTATGCATCACAAAGACCACTTGGGAGTATTGCAACTGTGTATGGCCAGAATGACTCACCAGGGCTGCATTCATGCATCATTCCGACTCCACGGGCAGGATGTATTAAGGTATCATGCCATCCTTAAAGGGTTAAATGTTGACAAAAAGCACTGAGGGTTCTATCCATCTCCATGACTGCTGGGTGCTTTACAGGACAAACTGCATTACGGCTGCTGTTGATCGCTTAAGGCTCAGTCTCACGACTTCGTAACAATTGGATCGCCTTTGAGCGGGGACATCTTTGACTGGGTAGATATATAAGGCAAATTTCTTTTTTTCTGTGTTTTTCCATATCTTCACTATAGGAAAAGGTTTTCACCGATGCTTATTTCATAATATTTTGCACAGTGCAGCTCTTCAAACTCCATTTTATATAGAAAGTGACGTCTTTGACCGGGCAGAGGAAAAACTTGATAATGCTATGATAGACGTGATAGGGTCTACATTTAAACATAACCAATTTTGAAATAAATTTCCTTTTATATAGTCGGAAAATCTGCTCAGACTTTTTCCAACCTTTTCTTAATGTATAGGCCCAATTTATGCTATAATGACGTTCCATGGTCAAAGATGTCACCTGGTCAAAGACGTCACTCGGTCAAAGGCGATCCAATTGTTACAAAGTCGTGAGACAGAGCCTTAACCAGTCTACTCTAGCCCTGCAGGGAGAGCATTGTCTTCAAGGCATTCTTTATCAGCATGATGCACCATTGCTGCCCCTGGAGTCGGCATGATGCACCATTGCTGCCCGTGGAGATGGCATGATGCACCATTGCTGCCCGTGGTGTCAGCATGATGCACCCTTGCTGCCCGTGGAGACCGCATGATGCACCATTGCTGCCCGTGGTGTCGGCATGATGCACCACTGCTTCCCCTGGTGTCGGCATGATGCACCACTGCTGCCCGTGGTGTCAGCATGATGCACCCTTGCTGCCCGTGGTGTCGGCATGATGCACCATTGCTGCCCGTGGTGTCGGCATGATGCACCATTGCTTCCCGTGGAGTCGGCATGATGCACAATTGCTGCCCCTGGAGTCGGCATGATGCACCATTGCTTCCCGTGGAGTCAGCATGATGCACCATTGCCGCCCGTGGTGTCGGCATGATGCACCATTGCTGCCCGTGGTGTCGGCATGATGCACCATTGCTGCCCCTGGAGTCGGCATGATGCATGAATACATCAACCATGTAAGGTGGTTGATGGGTCGAATACAACACAGCGATTCAACTCACCAAGGCTGTATTCAAGCATCTTGCTGACCAGACCATATTGCATTAAAGCACTTTACTCCACGCAAAAGGTTTAAATGCTAATTTCAAAGTCCTTCTCTGGTGCTCTCTTAACCCCCGTATCCTCAATCTCTTTCTCTGCTGGCCTGACACCACTCTGTTTTACAACGCAATGCTTGAAGACAAGGAAGGAAACATCTGCCTCCGGGTTAAAGTGTCAACAGACTTTATACCACAATGGTCAGTCAGTGTCTAGCTGAAGCTGGCAACTTAAACCTTTAAAGGCTGATTAGGGCTTTAATGTGCTAGCTTTGTTTGCATGATGCATGAATGCAGCCCTAGGGAGTAGACTTACCATTGGCTGCATTCATGCATCATGCCATCCCTTCAGGAGAGTGTCAAGTCTGTAGGGTCAGTATCATGCATGAATGCAGCACTGGAGAGCTGCCCCCAAAGGCTATTCATGCATCATGACGATAAAGGGCTATCACATTAAAGCACTCTGCAGCTCTTAAGCTTTAGGGATGGATGTTGCTAAAAGATGACATTTGTCGTCATGCTGCACCAATGCAGCCCCAGCGAGTAACTCGCTGGTGCTGCATTAGCGCATCATGCTGACCCTTCGGGAGTGTTTCAACCCCCTAGGGTTGGCATGATACTTGAATGCAGCACTGGTGAGTTACTCGCCAGGGCTGCATTCATGCATCATGACAACCAAGGACATGATGCATTAAGGTATCATGCCGTCCTTAAAGGGTAAAGCCCACATAACTCACAGGCTGTCACAGCTCCAGCTACAACACTGCCTCACACCAGCCTATCCATCACCGCCGTATTTACAGCTGACTCGTCGTGTGTTCGGCTTTCCGGAAATTGGCGGCCGACCCTCGGGTCGTGAGTGGACATACGAGCAGCCTGCGCTGGTCCCCGGCCGTACCTTAGTTTGTATGTCTCTTGGAAGGTACCAGCGGGCGAGTCCTTGTTCAACATGGCCGACATCTCCTTGACGACGCTATTATGGGATGGAAGTGAGGGCACCCTGTTGTGGAGTGGAGGTATAAAGTGTTTGGTCGGCTGTGGGCGGAGGCCGTAGAAAGACGATGCTGCACTGGATTAGAGACAGCGGCCTACGTTCTGGACAAAGCATTAATGAACCCTTTAATGCATTAATGCATCATGCCCTTGGTTGTCATGATGCATGAATGCAGCCCTGGCAAAGAACTCGCCAGTGCTGCATTCAAGCATCATGCCGACCCTATAGATTGATACACTCCCAAAGGGTCAGTATGATGCACCAATGCCGCAGCAGTGAGTTACTCGCCGGGGTTGCAATGTTGCATCATGAAGACAAATGTCATCTTTTATGGGGATTCGTCCATAAAGGGTTAAATACAATTTGAGCTAATTGAGTCGAATAAGGTACTGCAACAGCATAGGAATTGGGGAAAATGAGCTGGGATGTGGGCTTTTATCCATGTGGATATTTAGTCTTAACTACGCAGTTAGCCTATTCTATAAGCAAGTTACTGGCAGGCTTAAATTGAAAGAAACTTTGGCCAGCCATATCTTTAATACAGTCAGCCCTCACTTCCTCGAATTTGGAAAATGTATGAGGAAGAAAATTATTCGAGGAAATAAGTCCAAATATAATGTAACATATAAAGCTGGTGGCAGGGCTTCTTCTGTCTGAGGAAGTGAGGGATATGAGGTAGTAAGTGTTCGAGGAAGTGAGGGTCGACCGTACTTTAACCCTGACAGATGTCGCTAAAAGATGACATTTGTCATGCAGCCCCGGCTAGGCAGTGCTGCATTGGTGCATCATGCCGACCCTTTGGGAGTGTCTCTATCCCATGGGGTCGGCATGATGCTTGAATGCAGCACAGCTGGTGCTTTACTCACTAGGACTGCATTCATGCATCATGAAGCAAATGGCGTACTGCTTTAAAGCGCTATGCAGCCCTTAAAGGACTAAGTGTCAGAAAACATGTGAGTTTCATTATTTGTCTGTGTCAGGAAATCCAGGTCAATTGGAGTATATAGAAGAAGAATGGTAACTAGAAGACGCATGTCCTATTAGTGACAAGTGATTTTCTGATTTTCTTCGTCCCCATTAACCACTGCCCCCACAACACCCCAAGGGCTCTACCATAAACCTGCAAGTATACGCCTACCCAGCATATAAGACCATCCCAGTACAGGATATAAGCCATATTTGCAGTTATAAATTTGATACTTTAGAAAAGCCTTTAGGAAAAAGGAGCTTCACTGTACTAGGCTTCAGGCAGCCAGGGTAGAGAAGGAAGCCAATAGCTGGCCCAGATCCATTGTGTCCCTCAATAACCCTTTAAGGGCAGCATAGTGATTGAACGCAATATGTCCTGGGTCGTCATGATTCATGAATGCAGACCTGGCTAGTATCTTGCCAGGGCTGCATTCAAGCATCCCTTGGGAGTGTATCAGCCCAATAGGATCATCATGATGCATGAAGGCAGCACTGGCAAGTTACTCGCCAGGGCTGCATTCATGCATCATGACGACCAAGGGAATGCTACATTTAATGCATTATGACACCCTTAAAGGGTCTAACTAGTAACTGGGGTAACAAGGCCCATTTGGCACCAGCAATAAGTGATTTCTGAAGTTGCTCTCTTTCCTCATATCATCGTTTGATTGGCTGCATTAGCTGACAATATAATTTTGATTGCTTCCGTGAATCTCAACGGGTTGTTTGTCCCCTTCGTGAAATTCAGTCATACCCAGCAGCAGTTGCCACGGGTCAGGAAAAGTCATCGGGTAAAAAGTTTTCAGAGAATTTTGCGCAATTTAGCTGTGGGTCAGGAAATGTCTGACAGTTAAAAAGAAAGCAAATTGAACTGACTAAATCCACCAATAACACGGTTTAAAGACCCTTTGGGAATGCATCTGCCCTATAAAGTTGGCACTCGCAAGTGCTGCATTTATGTATCGTGACGACCAAGGGCATAAATGCGTTAAAGCAGGAATGCCAAATGTTACGTTTTTTTGTAATTTTACAATTTTTAGGCCCTAATACGACCATTACGATTTCCTGAACCAAACTACGATTTTTAGTAATTTTTCCAGTTTATATACCCTGACTAATAGTGACATTGCCATTATGGTGCTTAAATACTCAAGCTTTCAAGAATGTATGCATCCTGTTGGGTTGACATAATGTATATGTATGCAGTACTACAGAATATTTTCAAAAGAAAAAGGATCAGTTATACATGTAAAAGGCTATTCTAAACTGATCTTATTGTTAGGATTTTAGGTATGATTTAAAGCCGAAATTGTTACGATTTTGGGGTCCAAAAATCGTGGCAAATAGGATTGTTGGTTAGGGCAACTTGGCATCCCTGTTGAAGCACTATGCGGCCCTAGTGGGGTAAGCCATGCACCAACATAGACAGGCTGTGTGGGTGGGAGGAAGCGTGATGAGCTGGACGGAGATGTGAGGCCCCTGTCCTGTGTGGCTGATGAAGTGAACACAGGGTGGTAGAGGTGAGGTCGGGTTAGGTGGTGTAGGGGTGGTGTAGGGGTGGTGTAGAGGTTGTGTAAGGGTGCCTGCACACCTTGTAGTTGGTACCAGACACTGTGCCCCACCCAACCACCCAGCCTCCCCCCCCCCCCCCCACTGTCTCTGAGCACAGCCAAGCCAAGGTGTATCTGTGTAGAATAACCGCGAGGATTGATAAGAGTTTTCTATTAGAAAGTTTCCACAGCAACTCATCAAGACAGCTGTTTTGGCAAGTTACTATGGTGAGGTTTCATGGTGGCTGTTTTGGCTGGTTACCATGGTGAGGTGTCATGGTGGCTGTTTTGGCTGGTTACCATGGTGAGGTGCCATGGTGGCTGTTTTGGCTGGTTACCATGGTGAGGTGTCATGGTGGCTGTTTTGGCTGGTTACCATAGTGAGGTGTCATGGTGGCTGTTTTGGCTGGTTACCATAGTAAGGTGTCATGGTGGCTGTTTTGGCTGGTTACCATAGTGAGGTGTCATGGTGGCTGTTTTGGCTGGTTACCATGATGAGGTGTCATGGTGGCTGTTTTGGCTGGTTACCATAGTGAGGTGTCGTGGCGGCTGTTTTTGGCTGGTTACCATGATGAGGTGTCATGGTGGCTGTTTTGGCTGGTTACCATGGTGAGGTGTCATGGTTGCGGTTTTGGCTGGTTACCATGGTGAGGTGTCATGGTGGCTGTTTTTTTAGCTGGTTACCATAGTGAGGTGTCATGGTGGCGGTTTTGGCTGGTTACCATGGTGAGGTGTCATGGTGGCTGTTTTGGCTGGTTACCATGATGAGGTGTCATGGTGGCTGTTTTGGCTGGTTACCATGGTGAGGTGTCATGGTGGCTGTTTTGGCTGGTCACCATAGTGAGGTGTCATGGTGGCTGTTTTGGCTGGTTACCATGGTGAAGTGTCATGGTGGCTGTTTTGGCTGGTTACCATGATGACGTGTCATGGTGGCTGTTTTGGCTGGTTACCATAGTGAGGTGTCGTGGCGGCTGTTTTTGCCAGTTACCATGGTGAGGCGTGAAGGCATGGGGCCCAAACCCTCTATGAGGAGGGTTTCTTTGATCTCTGATCCTTTCATCTCAACATGAGCTCACCTTGCCGTCATCAAATCATGCGCCTTCTTGATGTCAATAATTGTAAAAACTGAGAGCTGCGGGTGGGATGGGGGTGTGCCGGTAACCCGATGTGGTCGAAGCCTTGCCAAGGCTCTGTGTACCACGCACTATGCAGATTTATTCAGTTGTGAAAGTAAAAAATGATTAGTTTGTTGCGTGTATAAATTATGAATTTCCCAGATTCAAAACCGACCATGGAAGGGGATATCAAGCTGACAGCATCTGTAAAATCTGAATTTGTAGTTGCAGTTCATGGAAATTTACTAGGATTTTTGCATTAAGGATATTCATTTCTTATATTATTAGCTGTGAAGATTTTCGTTGGCCAAAAAGGGGCATCTCTGCTTCACCTTTGATATGATTCCGTTGTAAATAGCAATCATTGTAAAGCAATCCTTTTAAACCAGACCAATGGGACACCCAGGTCTGCCCACAGGTCTCCACCCCTCCCCCCCCCCCCACCAACAACACACACTCACACTCCCTGGGAGTCAATACACTCATGGTGGCGTAAACAATTTGATTGTATCAAATCAGCGCTGGCCCCTTTTATCCGCCCCCGACAGCTCCCGATACCAGGATCTCTGAAGGCTTTTCCACCCGTCTTTTTATCGAGAAAAAAGTCTGATCGATATTGGAGTTTTTGATTCGCCCATTAGAAGCTGGAATAGGTAGATCAATGACACAGATCGAAGTGGGAGCCCAGGATAGTGGGAGAGGGTTAGGCCGTTAGCCCTTTAAGGATGACATAATGCATTAATGTATCGTGCTCTTGATGGTCATGATGCATGAATGCAGCCCTGGCCAGTAACTCATCAGTGCTGCCTACAAGCATCAAGCTGATCCTACGGGTTGAGACACTCCCAAAGGGTTGGCACCAATGGAGCACCGGCGAGCCACTCGTAGGGGCTGCATTGTTGCATCATGACGACAAAATGTCATCCCTTGTGACATCCGTTCCTAAATGGTTAAGGGACGCATAGTGCTTTAATGTATTGTGCCCTCATAATGCATTAATGCAGCCCCGGTGAGTTGCAGTGCTGCATTCGAGTATAATTCCGACCTTAAGGGGTTGATACATTCCTGTAGGATTCTGATGATGCATAAATGCAGCAGTGGCAAGTTACTCACCAGAGCCGCTTTCACGCATCATGACAATAAAGCAGTGAATTACAGAATTAACCCTTTAAGGATGGCATAATGCAATAATGTATCATGCCTTGGTCGTCATGATGTATAGATGCAACCCTGGCGAGTAACTCGCCAGTGGTGCATCCAAGCATCATGCCAACCCTAGCGGTGGAGACACTCCCAAAGGTTCAGCATGATGCACCAATGCAGTACCTGTGAAATACTCGCTTGGGCTGCATTGATGCATCATGACAAATGTCATCTTTTAGCGACATCTGTCCTTAAAGGGTTAGGGGTGGGGTGTGGTGTGGGGCGGGGAGTGCTCTGCTCTTTTACTTGGTTTCTCACCTTTGTGTCTGACCCAAACCGCCTTGTTGGATCTGTACCTTTCCTTTCGCGAGCAGGGTTCCCACGGATCCGGAAAGTCTTAGTAAAAATGTGTTACAGGAAAGCAAGAAACCTATGAGTCAGGGAATGAGGGAGTTAAAAATTTATATTGATCCACTTTCAGTGCAGGGTTGAAAGCTCAGCCAAGTTAGGGACGAGGCCGTCTTGTGAACTACAGCTCAAATCACATTGAGAGGATGCTGGCATTTTTTGAAGCTAGTTTCCATCATTATTAGTTCAAAAGTTAGCCCTAGATATGTAAATCTGCCCTTTAATGAAGTTTTAAAGAGTTTCCACAAAAAGCACCTCCCCCTCACCCCCCCCCTCCACCGTTATGCCCCATAGGCTTAAGCATTAAGGGACCTGTCTCTCTGTGTTCGTAGCCATATTGTGCAACAATATGATCTCACAATTGATGTACTACATGTATGAAAAGGTTTTTTGTAATCATTTATGGCCAAATAAAGATAGACAAAAATCTTTCAGCTTTACAAGCGTAACTGAAATCTTTAAGTTCAGAAAAGCCCGACATGTGACTGGACATTCGGTCCTGCTACACCTGTGAATCTGCTGGAACGGTGGCATTTTAAGCGGACATTGCCACTGTCCAGCATGTTTTCGCAAAGACTGAAAATGGTGTGGCAATGAGAACAGGAAGGGAAAACTGTCAGCGTTAGCTGTTGCTGCTGGCAGGTGGCGCAGTTTAACCCTTCAAGCACAGAGTAGGGTAGATTCACCATGAGCCGGACACATACCCTGAGGTTTTTTGAGGTTATTCATGTACAATACGACTTCTAGTGTTTGATTTTTGGAAAGAATGTCACTCAAACGTTACCATTATTCCTGTCTCAAGGTAAGTGTCCGACTCCAGGTGAATCTACCATACTACAATAATATGACTGCATCATGCCCTTGGTCGTCATGCTGCGTGAATGCAGCCCTGGTGAGTAACTCCCAAGGGCTGCGGTCAAACATCATGCTGTCCCTACAGGATTGAGCTATGCCCAAAGTTTAGGCATGATGTGCCAATGCCAATGCAGCACTGGTCACTGGTTACTCGCCAGTGCTGCATTGGTGCATCATGCCAACCCTACGGGAGTGTCTCAACACCGTAGGGTCGGCATGATGTATGAATGCAGCACTGGTGAGTAACTCGCCAGGGCTGCATTCATGCATCATGACGACCAACGAATTATGCATTAATGCACTATGCTGTCCTTATAGGGCTAACTCAATCAGCCTCCTTCACTCCACACACCTGCCCAGAGTGGGTTTTATTTATATCTTTAAAATAGACCACCCCCTCATCATCTGTAAAAGTAGGTGGGTACATATTGATTTCACATATCTTGTGACAGAGTCCTTAACCCAATTCCCCCTGTGTTAGTGGGAACCTTCATGATGGAGACATGACGGAGTAGAATAGATTCATCGAGAGCCTTCCATAATACCAATGGGCATACTGGATTCGTAAAAGGTGACAAAGCTTGAGGGGTCACTTGGTGGACTGCTGTCACTTTATAAAGATTTATTGGCAGCCGCTGCCCATATGAGTGGTCTACATTGTAATCTCTCTTCATTGAACGTTTGAGATAGCAAAGGCTGTGGTTTGTCTGGTCCTACCTACTATGGTACTAAGCCCAGGTATGTGGCACTAGCCAAATAAAAGAACATTTGCTATCCTAGAAAAGCAAAGAGAATGTGCCAGGTAGCTGTTTTCTCCCTCATCTCATAGATGCGATCATTCATGAGACATATAGATCCGATCATCCATACATGACTGCTGTATTTGCAAGCAGGATTCTAAATACCTATCCAAAACAAGTATAACGCTTAAAGATGGGTTTGGAGCTAATTTGGGGTCGATTTTAATATTTCATTTAAACAACTTAGTTGTGCTCAGAGTGTCCATATAAGGATGTGTGTAGGTTTCAAAATCATTTTGATACTTATAAACCCATAAAATTTGGAGCAAACCATGTTCAGAATAGGTCAGGGGACCCGTCACTATTACAGAGAGGGGTCACCTGGCCTGGTTTTCTGTATATTTGATGCCTTAAATGTCATCAGAATGATTCAAAAATGTACACACATACTTATATGGACATTATGAACACAGATAATTTATGTAATTGAAAAATAAAAATCGACCCCACATTAGCTCCTAACCCATCTTTAAATAACCTTGCGACAGTCTAGAAAAGCCCTCATCAGACATTAAACCACTCAATCAATCAATCAACCAACCCATATATGGGTGACATAATCAATCACTTCTCTTTTTTTTATGACTTTTATTTATCCTGGAGGTGAGAGAAAGGTTCCTGAGGATCCTGTTTGCATCAGACTTCTCTAACCTGCGCATGTACGTGAAACACATGTCATTTGGGCCTCCACCTGTTTTCTATTTGATTCAATCATAGTTGTTAAGTACATCTCTGATTTATTAATACTTAGCTGTAAATGGACAACTATTCTGTGAGTTCAATTAAGAGGTGGAAATTGAACATACTGCCAGGAGTTATTTTTGGTGATAGGGAAATGAAGTGGTCAGGAAATGAAAGGAAAAATAGCCTCGGGAATCCTCAGCAATTGAATTGAGTGGGTAGCAACTCAACTGTGGTCCTGGTGCAGATACTGTTCCATTTTAAAGTCCATTGATTTTTGAGTCCATATTGTTGGACATTTCACTTTGGCTCAGTATCTGTGACAATCATATTTACATCCATACTTGTTTTTTTTTTATTCAAGTTGATGATACTAATATCAGAGATGCCACTTTTTCCTACTTTTTTTCACTAGAATTTATGTAATAAAATATGTTAATTTCCTACAGAAAGTTGACTAAAATCTCAAGATTTCCTACTTTTTGTTGACTAGTGAGTGGCGTCTTTTAATGGACAGTTAAAGACAAACTATCTTGCAATTTTAAGTAAGAGGTGGCAGTAATTGTGTCGGCAAAAAGATGTTCGATAAGGAAGGAGGAATAGCGCAGGGAATATTGAGTATGATCAGGATGTGGACAGAGTGCTGCAGGTCTTTGTACGACCTCTCTCTCCAACCCTGGTCACGTGACTCCCCATACAGGCCGCACATGTGCAGACAGTCCTGGTCTGTAAGTAGTACATCCTGCAGCCACTAGGGGGCAGGTCAGGTCTCTCTGTGAGTGCCTCCTTCCTCTACCACCCACCCACTCCTCCCCTTGTCTAGTCCACCATGCTTCTCCCCTGACAGTTGGCACAGACAGCTAAAGGCTGCTTGATGCTCCTATTCCACACACTTGCCGAGTAGACCGTGTTCCCATGGTAACGCACAGACCTGCCCCAGCAGCAATTAACTGCTGCCTTTCTCCTGCAGGAGGAATCCCACAGCCCCTGCCCGGAGCTGGATTGGGGGGGGGGGGGGGGGTGGCTGGGGTGGTGGGGTTTCCAATAAGAGGCAGACAGGTTCCAAAGTCTAGGAATGTGGTCTTGCTGTTAAGGGGACATCTTCTCAGGATACGGCGAGTTCTATTTTGGATTTTCTTTTCAGTATACAATAAATTTCTTCTGGAAAAAGATGTACCCTACCAGTCTAATTTCTAGTATTTTGGTGGGTACTGGAACACAATGCCACAACCAGATTCCTGGATGCCCTTTCGTCTGCGTGATGCAGCCCTTGGTAGTAACACGTCATCATTATGACTCTATGGTGTTGATACATGCTCGAAGGGTCAGCATTATGCAGTGTCAGTTGGTTACTATAGACCAATGTAGGAAGAAAGGGTGCCTTTCCAGAAAGATTTTGAACATTTCTGAAGCGTGACTGACAAATACATAAATATAACCACAAGTCCTGCATTTCTAATATGTATACACTATTTGAGAGATAATTGTCCTGTGATCTCCTGACACAAGACGTTTGCAAACAGCAATTACAGACAATGTTGTGAGGATTCTGCTTAAACCATTCTAAATACAACTTTATTATGACAAAGTCACCCTTTCTTGATGCATTGGTCTATAACCAGCACTGCATGTAAGGGAAGCAGCTTACTCATTGTCAGTTATTGACCAGTCTTCGTGAAATATTTTTCACCATGCAAGAGATTCGGTTCTGCAGAGATTTCATTTCTCAGGACCAGCTTAATTTTTGCAGGCCTGGATACCTGAGGGCACTTTTCATCTTGTATAAAGCAAGAATTCACTTTGAATGAATGCAGCTCTCTTGTATATTCCTATTGAAACATTATAATATGTACAATATTGGGTTATGTTATTCAAAATGTTGATGTAAAATGTTTTTCTCTCTGGAAACCTTAATAATGGTCCGATTTACAAGTAATAAAAACTGACACGTAACTAGAGATCCAGCCAATCATTTGGACCAACAGTAGGACCAGTTCAGCCGGTCAAGCAACCTTTAAGTCAGCTATAGCCGGTGTGTGGCACGTTTTCACAAAAAATGATTGACTATACTGCTATCACCAGATGGCTTCATGAGGTCTGCGTTCCCGCTAGTAGAGATGTCATCTGTAATTTAAGTGTAGAAATGAGGAAGATTAAGGCATTATTGGCCATTTATTTGCATGACGCAAACTGGACCCTAAAGGCACCATAGAAGCAAATGGTTCTGCTATATAATTTTATGTAACTCATCACTCTAACATCTTGCCTGTGATTATGTTGGGTATTATGAATTCTATTTGAGCTTGAAAAGCAGGCAAAAACATGTCTTTTGAACATTATTTAGCTGTTATTTGTCTGTATCGAAAAATCGAAAAAAATAGCGGAATTTCCAGACTAAAATAGTGATAATTGAAATCGGAATAAATTGGATACCAATGACATCCCTACCCGCTAGTAGAGGCTCTCCACGGGAGTCACGGATTATGAATACATTTATGCAGCACATCTAATCCAATTTGACTGCAATTTAATGAGATTATTCCTCCGAGACAATTAAAGAATAATCCTTCATACAAGCAGATATTGCCACAAGAATGAGGAATTAGATCGATCAATCTTATCGTTCTGTTTTATCAAGAAAACCACAGTTAATCATAATACATGCAGAGTTATCTCAGAAAGTATTTCAATATAACATGTGGAGTAGAAATCAACAGAGATTTATCAAATAGGATACCCACAAATCACATCCTCAAATCACTCAGGAAACTGTGAAGCAATAATCAATTTGATTAAGTTTCTGTCTTACATTTATCAGTCGCTCTCTCTTATTACATTCTTGACATTGTCGTTAAATTGGGTCATGAATTCTGCTTTCACTGTGGCTTTCCCCCGCCCCTGCCTTTTTCTTCCTTCTAAGGGAGTGTTCATTTATTAGTTACAGGGGGTGGTGACTTTGGGGGGGGGGTGTAAAAATTTGTGACCCCTCTGAAGGGGGAGGTGTAAACAATTCTGACCCCTCTTGAGGTGGGGGGGGGGGCGTAAAAGATTTTGTGCACTCTAGAGGGGGGGGCGTAAAAATAGGTTGGGCTTCCGCGCGAAATTTCCACCAACTACCCCCCTCGTAATCATTTAATGAACACCTGGTGTTGTGTGTTTTGGGATCGACCTTAAATTCAATATGCGGCATCGTGACTCGAGAAAAAAAGATAGACATAGGTATTTCTGAAGTTCAACTGGATTGGCGACATGGGAATTCAGGTGATATGAGAATTTCTGAAATTCTACATACAATATGAGGATTCCCCATTCAGGGCCAACTATTGTATTAGTTTTTTCAGCAATAGCTGTCCTATGGGTTGACCATCTAAGAGCAACATCTGTCATGGTGATCAATTTATAAATGACCATCACTGCATTGATGCATCATGCCAACCCTTCAGGAGGACCTCAACCTCATAGTGCTGGAATGATGCATGAATACAGCAATCGTGAGTCACTCATCAGGGCTGCATTCATGCATCATGCCCAGAAAGAGCACAGCACATTAAAGCGCTAGGCGACCCTTAAAGGTTTAATCACAAACCCATTGCCTCCTCATCACGGTCAAAACAATGGCGTCACAATGAAATTTCACCGAGTCATGGCGGTGTGAAGATGCATCCAATCTCCTGTCTTAATACCTGACAGCCTCTCCTCCCTACTCCACGAGAACCCGCCAAAGAGTGAGGGGAGGCGGGGAAGGCAACCGATGGGAAAAGGAACGAGTGAGAAGAGAGAGAATGACAAACAGCCAAACACAGATAGGGGACAGATGCAACATTATAGTAAATTCTCTCATAGAAGCAGCGGGTATATGAGAGTTTTTAGAAGTAGAACTAAAGTCACCATTAGCCGATGTTTGGCTTATAAGATTCTGGAAAGTAAGGGGTGAAGTATATGCGAGAAAGCCTTATACGAAAAATTTCTAGTACAGTTCAAATATAATGGAACCTGTAAGGCAACTATCTGAAGAAGTGAGGAGTCAGAGGTGTTCAAGGTTGAGTATTGTGAAATAGCAGATGGAGAGAACAGACCGATAGAAGGAGAGTGAAAGAGAGAAGTAGCCAGAGAGAAAAACTGAAACAGACCACTGGAAGGAGTGAGGCAGGGAGAAAGAAAAAAGCCAAAGAGAAAGACTGAACGGACCGATGGAGGGAGAGTGAAAGAGAGAAGTAGCCAGAGAGAAAAACTGAAACAGACCGCCCGAAGGAATGAGGCAGGGAGAGAGAAAGAAAAGCCAGACAGAAAGGCTGAACAAACCCATGGAGGGAGAGAGAGGCAGGGAGAGAATGAAGCCAGCGAGAGAAAGACAGAACAGACCGCTGGGGGGAGAAACCGGCAGGGAGAGTAAAAGAGTAGATTAAGAGAAAGTCCAAACAGACCGATGGAGGGAGAGAGAGGTAGG
The DNA here is from genome assembly GCA_947462335.1 of Harmothoe impar. NCBI lineage: Eukaryota > Metazoa > Annelida > Polychaeta > Phyllodocida > Polynoidae > Harmothoe > Harmothoe impar. The sequence goes on from OX381710.1 coordinate 13,098,049, forward strand.
GAGAGAAAGAAGTAGACAGAGAAAGCCTGAACAGGCCGTTGGAAGGAGTGAGGCAGGGAGAGAGAGAAAAAAGCCAGAGAGAAAGAGACAGAACAGACTGCTGGAAGGAATGAGGCAGGGAGAGAGAAAAAAGACAGAAGTGACCGATGGAGGCAGAGAGCGAGTCACCCCGAGCCTCACAGGAGGAGCAGGTAACAGCCCCACCCATGTAATTACGGCGCTGTGCCAGCCGTATTCACGGCGTATTAATCTAATTCCTTTTTAATCCCGGGCTTCCTCCTGCAGCCCTGTAATATCCACACACTGCCAGCTCCTCATTACACATCACTCCCCTCCCTCCGCACCCGCCCGGCCGACATAATACCCATAATGCCACACAGCCACCCCGTCATAGCTACTTCCGGTCATGTGACCAGCCGTGCTGAGTGGCGGTGAGGCGGGTACAGGCGTGGTAAATGTGGTGAAAGTGAGCGATAAAGGGACTCATAGCTGGGTATGTCTCTGTGGTGTAGTAGGGTAGCCTGTCACAGCCCTAGGCAGGAACTGGGAATGACTGCCATCTTGTCCGCCGTTTTGAAAGAATTTTCCATCAAAATGGCAAGTAGATTGTTGCAACCTCCAAGACCAATGTAGATGTCCATAGTTCTCTCAGGAGTTTATGTCATGTCTCCTATGTGATCACTAACCCAGGCTGGCCCCAGCTCCCATCTCCCCCTTTATGGGAGGTTTTAGTGAAGCTTGGTGCTTAAAAGGGTTTATAATAGTGACAGTGCTGCTGAGGCTAGTACAAATGGTATACTATTGTTTGAGTGGCCTGAGTGATTTTGAGAGGCTTTTTTAAAGATGTTTATTGGGTCTAATAACATATTCAAAATACCTAGTACATATGCGATGCATTTAAAACCAGCATATTGGCACATGGCCTTTCTTCCGCTGGCACCAGGGTGTGATTTGGGGGCTTTCTGTTTGATGAAATTGTTCTGATTTCTAACCTGAAGCAAATATGCAGCAGTTCTTTTCCCTGCGTGATCAATTCAGCTCCACATTTGTAAGAAGGGAGAAATGCTCAATTCTTCATGTTGTGTGGTTAAGAGAGGCTTTCTTATTCAAACAGACTGGTCCATCTAATTCTTTATTCATGTGGCAATTTTTGTGTTCATGACTGATGACTCTTTGATTGTCTCGGAGGAATAATCTCAGCAAATTGCAGTCAAATTGGACTAAATGAGCGGTGTGAATATATTAATTATCCGCGTCTCCGGTTTAGAGCCTCTACTAGGTCACTAGCGGGAAGGCAATCGACATGAAGCCATGTGGTGTAGTCGATACTGACAGCAATCCTTAAGCCACTACCAGCTTCTGTGGACTGCCAGCACGCTTAACCCTTTAAGGACAAATGTCCCTAAAGTATTACATTTGCCAGCGAATAATTCACCAGTGTTGCATTGGTGCAACATGCCGATCCTTCGGGAGTGACTCAACTCGTAGGGTCGGCATGATGCTTGAATGCAGCACAGGCGAGTTACCTGCCAGGGCAGCATTCATGCATCATGACGACCTTAAAGGGTTAAAACCCATGATGTTAAAAGACTTCATGTTTATTGGTGAATATGATGCGGCTATTTCAGAAGGGCTAAAAGATTATATAATGATTATGTTAGCTCTATGGTAACTCACCGATGCTGCATTTGTGCATCATGCTTACCCTTTGGGAGTGCCTCAGCCACATAGGGTTGGCATGATGCTTGAATGCAACACTACTTGCCAGTGTTGCATTCATGGATCATAACGACCATGAGCATGATGAATAAAGGCATAAGGCTAAAGGGGTTGCTTCAGAGGCAGACCTAGAAAAATGGTGGGAGGGGGGATCAAGCACATGCAGCCAACTACCGGTAAAGGGCTATCACAGGCTGTGGGGCAGGTACAATTGAAAAGCCTTTTCAAATTGCTCTTTTCCTATGGAAATTTGTAAAGCCTTCCCTTCTACTTTGTGAGAGGAAATGGATTTGACATATGGAGTGAAAGAAAAGTCCCAAAAAGAATTTGCTACATAGGCATGTTTCAGTAGATGTCCCCTTAACAGCAAGACCACATTCCTAGACTTTGGAACCTGTCTGCCTCTTATTGGAACCCCCCCCCCCCCACCTCCCCGCTGCAGGCAGGGGCTGTGGGATTCCTCCTGCAGGAGAAAGGCAGCAGTTAATTGCTGCTGGGGCAGGCCTGTGCGTTACCATGGGAACACGGTCTACTCGGCAAGTGTGTGGAATAGGAGCATCCAGCAGCCTTTAGCTGTCTGTGCCGACTGTCAGGGGAGAAGCATGGTGGACTAGACAAGGGGAGGAGTGGGTGGGTGGTAGAGGAAGGAGGGGCTCACACAGAGACCTGACCTGCCCCCTAGTGGCTGCAGGATGTACTACTTACAGACCGGGACTGTCTGCACATGTGCGGCCGGTATGGGGAGTCACGTGACCAGGGTTGGAGAGAGAGGTCGTACAAAGACCTGCAGCACTCTGTCCGCATCCTGATTATACTCAATATTTCCTACGCTTTCCTCTTTTATTTTCTGACTACTTCATTTCCCCTACACCAGAAACAACTTCTGGCAGTATGTTTAATTTCCACCTCTCATTTCAACCTCACAAAATAGTTTGCTATTAACTGTCCATTACAATACCAGTATCAGTGAGTTATATAGAAAATATGTAAGGCCCATTCCGGGTGTAAATGTGCAGGTTGGCGAAGATATTGAGTATTTTCGATGATATGGGCTCAATGATTTTTTATTTGACCATTATGTTCAGCAGAACTACAAGTTGCTACCTACTCAATCTAATTTAGCTTATATTTGATCTAATTGTCAGAACTATACTCAATGTGATACTTGAGTGCATGCCAAACATGGCACTCATTGAACATACGCCGTACACAACAGATCATGGCTGGGCCGAAAAGACCCCTTTTATGGGCTGTTATCACCCATGGATCCTGTTTTTGATTGTCTCCCATCCGCTGAATAGTATACAGCTACAGTGTTTGAAACACTTTCAATTAAATATCAGAATGTGACAACAGTAAGACATGGTAATTTAAGATATTTGTCACGCAGAGATTTTAACTGCAAAAACCAAACGTCTTAAACAACCATAAACAACAGTTTACAAGTTTTTCTCACACTTCTTGCTATACCACTTCCATCAATGCGCTATATATAGTAGTTTGCAAATACTGTAAAACCCCGCGTATAGGCCATGGCTAGTCAGAACGCCAGTGCAGCTTACAGGATCAGCCCCAAGTGGGTGTGTGTGGCTTATACGCAAGTTTTTAGATGTATACTACAGTACTGAGTTCACCATAATCAGATGCTCTGGTAGGCTTATATGATTTTCCTAAGTAAGGGAGGCAGTTTATGTACGCGAGTTAGGCTTATACGCGAGGTTTTACGGTACCAGGTTTTCTCTCCGTAACACTTACACCTCTTACATCATTGTGCTGATGTAGCGGCCTGTGCAGACACCCCTTCTTTGTGTAAGGTACCGTATTTCCCCGTGTATAAGCTTGCCCCGTGTATAAGCCTGGCCAAAAATTGACTTAGTGTCGTATAAGCCAGGGCCCCGAGTATAAGCCAGGGGGTGCAATATATACTCAATAAAAATCATATTTCAGGCCATAACTCCACTTATATATGGAGTATTTACATAATTCTTTCGTCTATGTGACCCCTATTTACTCCATTTATGCCTATAGCCATTTTAAAGATAACTGAGGCTTACATTGGTAGGAACATTATTGGAAATGTTAAAGTAAATGTTTCTGAAAAGTAATTAATTCTGAAACTTGTAAGAAGGTATCAAGATGTTTCTACAGCTAAAGGAATATAAGCCTGCCCCGAGTATAAGCTTGCCCCATTTATAAGCCTGGTCAGTTTAGCACCAGCGTGTTACTCGCCGGGGCTGCATTAGTGCATCATGAAGACAAATATCATCTTTAAGTAACATCAATACTTAAAAGGTTAAAGCGCTACGCGGCCATGAAAGGGTTAAAACGGCTAATTAATGAGCGTTGTCCTGCACAGTCTGCCCGGTACATCACCCCCTAATCCACCAAGCCGCAACACCTGCCGACTGAGCACGGCATTAACCCTTTAAGGACGGTTGTCGCTAAAAGATGACATTCGTCGTCATGATGTACCAATGCAGGCCTGGTGAGTAACTCGCCGGTGCTACATTGGTGCATCAGGGGGTATCTGAGCCCATTGGGTTTGGATGATGCTTGAATGCAGCGCTGGATAGTTACTCACCAGGGCTGCATTTATGCATCATGACAACCAATGGCATGATGTATTAAGGTATTATGCCATCCTTAAAGGTTTAAGGGCTGCATAGTGCTTTAACACGCTATACCTTTTGTTGTTATGATGCATGAATACAGCAGGGGTGAGTCTACTTGGACGGGCTGCGTTCATGTATCAGGGTGAATGTAACAACCTTGCATGATGCTTGATTGCAGCATTGACAAATTACTCACCAGGGTTCCATTCATGCAGCATTCAGACAAAACACATAATGCATTAATACACTATACTGCCCTCAAGGTGTTATTCCTTTAAGAACAGTGTACTCTGTCACAGAAAGTATCCCCTTTCTACATGATGCATAAATCATACACTGCCAAATAGGTCATGGCAGATATATACTCCTATTGGGACAACATGATGCACCAATGCTGCAACCGCACGCGACTTGCCGATGCCGTTTCGGTGCATCCTAACAACAAATGGACACGAGGCATTATGCCGTCCTCACAGGGTTAACGACAAAAAGAGGACCTCTAAATAAGATTAGTACCTGTGAGCTGGTTTACCCTTACTTGTTACCGCCTGATCCACTCACTAATGAGAACAAATGCCCTCGGCAATATCCGCATTGTAAGAAACCACGTCTCAGTCTCATCAGTCTTATTCCAGACGTTGCGCATTTCCTTGAATATATAGCTGTCTACGAAAGGATTTGATCATCATGGAACATTTGGCCTTAAGGTTGTTGGCCAATTTCATAAACACGATACCATTAATTCAAAAAGCATCTGAAGAATGTTTCAAGGAAGTTTTAAAAGAATGTTAATTCTTTTACTACCTTTGCTCTCAAAATAAATGATTTTCTGGTTTGATCTGAGAGAACTACTTTTATTTTTCAAATTCTATATTTTAAAAAGTAGCTCGGGATCCCCTACTTTTCTTTCACTGTTGGGTTCAAAATTATGTAATTATAAGGTATATTGGGTAAATATTAGGAGTAAATCTAGATACTTTTGACCCAAGATAGGCAACCACCTTAAGGGATGGTATGTTGTCTCCAGGCCACCATTGTTGCCATGATGCATCTATGCAGCACTGCCATGCTCCATCAACACATGCCGACACTTTTGAGAGTGTATCAAACCTGTAGTGTAGGATCAGCATGAATGCAGCCTTGACAATTTGCTCACCAGGGCTGCAGTCATGCATAATGACGACAAATGCCATCCGAGAAATAACATCAGTCGGGATTCTTGTCAACTATTGTTTCAGTCGTGGAAATGCTGCAAAACACCTCAAGATCATTTCTTAATTTTACTGGTGTCTGCTTCTGCCTCCGAGCCTTGAAAACGCTGTTGTCGCACAAAATAAGTAGATTATCTTTGAAGATTAGAAACCGTGATTGAGAGTTACGTCAATATTGCCTGAGTCATGAGCCACCTTTGTCAAAACTGCCATTGTGAAACAGATTTTGATTCGAATGGTCTCCGTGACATGGGAAGTGGTGCATTGACTGTTTGTGTCAGGGGTACTGCATTCTGCTTGTACTCGGGACTCTAGACGGGACTCGAGACGGGCGTCGGGACTCTCGGGCTGGGAATTCAGGCACTCTGTCAATCAGTCCCTCTTGCCCCATGAACCCTGAGTCGCCCTGTGATGTTAGTAACTCTTCCTCTTTGATATATACTTACTTTTAAGTTCAGTTTCATATGGCATATTTAAAAACTTGGCATAATTTGATGCATTTAAAGGTCAATTGGTGCGCATTTCTTTATATATACAGGGATGAATATATATAATTAATTAGCATTTCCAAAATTTTTAGGGGGCCAAAAGATGCTCTGGGCCCCCCATCTCTAGGATAGGGGGGGAGGGCATGCCCCCCCCCCCCCGGTCCTCTCTCTTCCAACACCCCTAATATTCATACCCCTGACCAGTCTCAGTATCTTGCTGAGATATTTAAAATCAAGCTTCAGCAGCCTTCCCAAGATGCACCTGCACTGCTTCCTGTCCCACAATGCCCCTGCGCTACTTCCTGTCGCGCTGATCCCGGCGCGTTTCTATTAGTGACCAGTAGCTCAGCCAATCAGGCTGCGAGGTGTTCTCGGGGGAGGTAATTTTAGGTAATAAGACTGAATAACACCAGGGGACACCACGGGGTATAATCAGTCTTAGGAGGGCCAATTAACTAGGGTATTTGATTGCCTAGAACCCTGGAAGCAATGATTTGTCTAGTTGGCCCAGGTATCTAGGTGGGTAAGCCTTGCACTCTGCAGGGTCACTGCATGTCTTGGAAGGGGTTAGCACAGAGGGCCAGTGTACATGTGATGTCACTTCCAGGTAGGTAAACTCCTACAAAGATGTCTGCTGATCCATAGACTGATATGGTTGAGACTATCCGTAATCTGGCTAAATGGATGCGGGGGCAACTATTTACTGCGACAGATTCTATGGAAAGGGTTATAACCATGATTTGTATCCTTCAAGATCCATTTTAACTACAAAAACAACAACCCTAAGAATACTGCCAAATGCCAAAAAAAAGTCATGAAAAAAATATTTATTTTCAAAAGTATTAGCGGCCTCCATTTAGCCAGATTATGGATAGCATCTTCGACTGATACTGAGCTTGTGTGGCACCACCTAGCGGATTACTGTCTGTACTACAGACTATATTATAGGGGAAGGAGAAGGAGGGGAGTGGCGGGGTGTAGGGGCCCTACCGGGACACTATGAGTAGAATTGACAGCTCAATATGCCCTTTTACCGTCCACTCTACGGGAGGCCCTCCTTCACTTCCGGTTAGATATAAGACGTCAGGTGGCAGCACTGCAGGACTAGAGGTCACACCTCACAATGACCTTCAAGGGGCCCTGCTCTAAGGGAGTGATCATTTTTATAACAAAAGGCTATTGGTGGGTTTGTGGGGGAAGGGGGAGAAATGTCCCGTGACCGGGGGGAGGGTAAAAAAGTTCTGGCGGGGGGTCAAAAAAATTTGAGCAAAAAAGGCCTGCGCGTGCGCCAATTTTCGACCCGTTGGTGGGGAGGGGCAAAATAATTTGGGTGCTCCAATGCCCCCCCCCCCACATTCAAAAAAATGATCACTCCCTTAGGGGGAAGGCGTCAGTACCATGCTAATCAATGTAAAGGGCAGGGGACTGTGGGTTCACCGAGGGACCGAATCCAGACTGCATATACCACTCTCATTTAGTATCTGCTTTCCCTAAAAACATATTTGTACCATATCTGTGCCTCTACATGGGTAAAAATTGACACGGGCGACACGGCCCTTTTAAAAATCGACACAGCCTTTTAATAATCGACAGACACAGGCATATTTATAAGGCCCTAATATATTTTGTATACATAAAAATCGACACATCGACACTGGCCTTTTGCTAAAATTTGACACTGCAACATTGTCAAAAGTGTGATTACCCATGTAGACACATATCTATCACATACTTGTCCCAGTGAGACTGACATGCTGTAGCGTTCTGCTGTTGTGGGCAATGCACCTGTGGAACTGGATCCTACAGATGGTGGAGTCGCGAGCTATCGGATGTCGACAGCGAACGCCTAATCCGGAACCCAGACTGCAATTTGTGAACAGGGAATTCCAATTTGTTAAACCGATTAAAGGCAGCTTAGTGCTCCAATACACTCCACCCTCTTATTGCTAAAATGAATCCCACAGCCCTGGCTAGTGTTAGAGATATGTAAACCCTTTTACGGCCCCTTAGCTTGAAAGCCCTTAATTTACTCCCGAAGGCTCAGCATGATGCACTAATGCAGTGCAGAGAAGGTAGCCGCAAGCGCTTCATTGGTGCATCATGACAAAGGGGCATGATGCATTAAGGCATCATGCCGTGTTTAGAGGGTAAACAAACTCAACATAAAAGGTGGATCATTGTTCCGTCGACCAGCAATTAAACTTGTTGGCTCTAAGTTAAATTAAGGCTTTACAGGACGCATAGTGCTTTAATGTGCTATATCCTTAGTCATCATGATGCATTCAAGCATCATGCCAGTCCTATGGTTTCATACACTCCTTAAGGATGCACCAATGCAGCACCGGTGAGTTACTCGCCGGGGCTGCATTGGTGCATCATGATGACAAATGTCATTGTTTGGCGACTTCTGCCTGTAAAGTGTTAAGGGGTTAATGGGACTCGTGTTGTCTGGGCTGCGGGATCCCCGGACCAGTCATGCCATGCTCCCCACCAGGCACAAAAGGGTCATTTCAAGAAGCACGCAACCCATCTCAACCCCCCGACTCGACACCACCGTCATGACCAAAAAAAGCATGGGAAAATGGCCAAATTCTTATGCCTAAAAAACATATAATAAGATAAGATAAGCAGATAATACTAAATAGGGTCAATTTTGCTGTCAAATGTAAGCTTCTTTTTTTTGTTGAAAATGGAGTGGTATTCCATAATAGCTGGGTAAAGAAATTGCCAAAAAAATTCTTTTTGCCAGAACCTCAAGAGGGGCCCAAACTTTTTTGGTCCCCCACCTCAAGAGTCCAGTTGTTGCTTTCAACCATCATCCCCCGATCCCTGATAATAAAAAATGACCACTCCCTAAGGCCAAATTTAAAAAAAGGTTTGTTTCAGGTAACATGGGAAGAAACTCAAGGGTGGGTAGGTCGGATTTCTTTTTTTTTTAATTTTTTCTTTTTTACAGTTCCTCTATATACCCTTAAATCGGCCCAAAACGGTAGAAATTGGGAAAAAAAATTCAAAAATTTTGTAAACTTAAATTTGACCAAAATTGCATAAAAAAAACGTAGGGTCGGCCCTGTTTAGATAGGGACGGTCGGGTGACCTAAAACAAAGCTCTTTCTCTTTTTTTTGGCCTAAGGAGTATTTTTGAGTATTAAGTCAGCAATTGATAAGTGATCCCGCTGATGGTGTCACCTGTGTATGTGGAGTGTGGGAACCAAGGCATGCTATCTGCAGTTTAACTCAGCGGTAATGCCGCCGTGCTGACTGGCACTATTCACTAACCAGATTACCCTTTAAGGACGACATGTTGCTAAATAGTGACATTTGGTGTCCAGACGCACCAATGCAGGCCTTATGATTAACTTAGCTGTATTGCATTGCAGGGATACCAAGTGTTACAATTCTTTCGTAATTCTACGATTTTTGACCCCTAATACGACCGTTCTAATGGCAAATTACGATTTTTAGTTTTGAAGTTATATACTATGACTTATAGTGACTTTGTAATTATACCCTTCAAGGGCTGTGTAGTAATTTGATGTGGTATCTACTTTGTTGTGATGGTGCTTAAATATTCAACCTTTCAAGAATGTATGCATCCTGTTGGGTTGACATGATACATGTATGCAGTACTACAGAATATTTAAGAAAAAGAAGATCAATTATACATATAAAAGGCTGTTCTAAATTGGTATCTCATTGTTACGATTTTAGTTACGATTTGAAGCCGAAATTGTTACGATTTTAAGGTGAAAAAATCGTAGCAAATAGGATTTTGGGGGCAGGGCAACTTGGCATCCCTGGTCAAATGTTGTCACAAAGTCTTAATCAGGAGGGATGCGGATCTGGGGCCTGCTTTTTAGTGACCATATTTTCTCAACTTCTACAAATTAATTTGCATCAATTTATTCATGTTTAAAATTCTCAATGGTATTATTGTGTTTGTCTTTTACAGGAAGAAGTTCAAGACCCGGTCAGGCGACACAATCCGATTGGTCGATCTGTTGGACGAGGGGGTGAAGAGGTCTCGCGAGAAACTGAGGGAGAAGGGCCGAGACCAGGTATGTACTTCTGACTTCTCTGCTATAATATCTTGATAAAAGAAATACATAGACAAACGCCCATTGATACTGTCTCTGTCGTATTTCACTAGTAGGGGCTGGGGCCATATCCCACAAAGCCACAGGCTGAGTGGGATATGCCCCCACGAGTGAAATATGTTAAAGACGGTATCAATGTAGTTGCCATTTGTGCTTAGTTTTTTATTTGAAGCCATTTAATGAAGTAAAGAAACCTTCTAGCCCATTGAATACGGCCACATTGTATTCAATTAGTGCATTGGATACGCTTCTTCAGTGCGAAAGCATAGGATTTTTTTTTAACTTGTTGCCTTTAAGTAAAGGATCTTTCTCATTATCCACAGCTGGGCCTCGTTTGTGTAGATTTAAACCTTGTGGGTGTAGCTATCAATTGACAGTTTACAGTCAAGAGCAAAATTGTTTGAGTCTTCTTTATTGCAACCACTAGATAATGCACTATAGTTGATAAGGCGTCCAGGGCCCTGTGCCCCACTTTTCCCAAAGTTGGGAGAGGTAAGGTTTGTGAATTATGTATTATGTATACCGTATTGGACGTAATAAACGCCCTCCCCCTAATAAGCGTCCCCTCCCCTTTTAGGGGCATTTTCAGACTGGAACAAAAGCTCACATTTCTTATTTTGGAGAAAAATAAACTCTTAGGTACTTAAAACGCTATAAAAAAAATCTTATAAGCGCCCGGGGTGCATATGACGTCGAATACGGTATAGTGGGTCTTGACAATTGTTTTTTTTGTGGTTTTTTTTTGGGGGGGGGGGCAGCAACTTCCCCCCCCCCCCTCCTACCCACCGCCTTTTCCTACTATATGCCGCTGTAGTTAGGGGCCACATGGTAGTCGGGCACTGCTCTGTACTTAGGAGCTGCTCACCCTCTGAATGCCTCAATTGAACTACTCGCGGGTCGGTCGCCTGTCGTAGATAGTTTCTCTGAGGCTCTCTACTGTAAATAATTCAGCACACTGGTCCAAGCCCGTTAAGGGCAGCATACGGCATCAGAGCACCATGCCCTTTAGTCGTCATGATGCATGAATGCAGCACCGCCGAGCGAGTAACTCACCAGGTCCGACATGATACACCGATGCATTGTCGGAAACTCTCAGGATTGTGTTTATGATTGGTTACATATGTAAAGCCTTGAGGATTTATGATGCTGTCCTTAACCCTTTCAGGGTGGCATATTGCATTATTGCATCATGCCCTTGGTGGTCATGATGCATAAATGCAGCCCTGGTGAGTCATTCGCCAGTGCTGCATTCTAGCATCATGTCAACTCTATGGGGTTTACACTCTGAAGGGTTGGCATGACGCCCTTGGTTGTCATGATGCATGAACACAGCCCTGGCAAGTAACTCACCAGTGCTGCATTCAACCATCATTCGTGCATCATGACAACAAATTTCGTCTTTTAGCGACATCCGTCCTTAAAGGGTTAATGGGTTTGTGTGCGGCAGGGCGCTGACATGGGAGGGTGCCGTGCCGCCCTCGTTACTGCCCAGACTGGCTGCACCACTAGGTTACTGACCTGTCTAATGGGCCCCACACTGTCATGTTTACTGTCCTGTTTGTCTCCCCACTCCCTCCCACCCTCCTTTCCTTCTCCCCCTCCCTCCTTTCCTTCTGCCCCTCCCTCCTCCCTTCTCCCCCTCCCTCATTCCTTCCTTCCCTCCCTCCCTCCCTCCCTCCCTCCCTCCCTCCCTCCCTCCCTCCCTCCCTCCCTCCCTCCCTCCCTCCCTCCCTCCCTCCCTCCCTCTCTCCCTTCCTCCCTTGCTTAGACTGTTTCCTTCCCCTCCCATCTCCCCCTTTCTCTCATTCCGTCCCTTAGACTCCTCCTTTTCCCCAAGCTCCCCCTTCCTTCCTTCCTTCCGTCCTGCCCTCCTTTCCTTCCTTCCCCCTCACCCTCCCCCCATCCGTTCCTCCCTCTGCCTCCCTCTCCCCCTTCCTCCCTCCTTCATCTCCCTCCCTCCCTCCCTCCCTCCCTCCCTCCCTCCCTCCCTCCCTTCCTACCCTCCCTCCCTCCCTCCCTCCCTCCCTCCCTCCCTCCCTCCCTCCCTCCCTCCCTCCCTCTCTCCCTCTCTCCCTCTCTCCCTCTCTCCCTCTCTCCCTCTCACCCTCCCTCCCCCCTCTCTCCCTCTCTCCCTCTCTCCCTCCCCCCCTCTCTCCCTCTCTCCCTCCCTCCCTCCCTCCCTCCCTCCCTCCCTCCCTTACTTAGACTGTTTCCTTCCCCTCCCCTCTCCCCCTTTCTCTCGTTCCGTCCCTTAGACTTCTCCTTTTCCCCAATCTCTCTCCCCCTTCCTTCCTTCCTTCCTTCCTTCCTTCCTTCCTTCCTTCCTTCCTTCCTTCCTTCCTTCCTTCCTTCCTTCCTTCCTTCCTTCCTTCCTTCCCCCTCACCCTCCCCCATCCGTTCCTCCCTCTGCCTCCCTCTCCCCCTCCCTCCCTCCCTCTCTCCTTCCCTCCCTCCTTCCCTCCTTCCCTCCCTCCCTCCCTCCCTCCCTCCCTCCCTCCCTCCCTCCCTCCCTCCCTCCCTCCCTCGTCTTTTCCTTTCTTCATCTCCTCTACTAACCCCTATCAGTACCCGTATCCCTCCCTTTCTCCCTCTCTTTCACCCTTCCTCTCTCTCCCCCTTCCTCTGCCAGTACCGCTCCCCTCCTCCCGTCCTGTGGTTTTACCGCCCTCCTTCCAATCCACCTTTTTCCCTACAACCAGGCACACGGTAATTAATTCTTTCTTTAATCATGCCTTTGAGGAATTGATTGTCAGCCTTGATTAAAACATTAACATTAATTAGTAGGAGGAGGTCTGCTGGTGACAGCTTCCTGTGTTCTGATGTACGCTACACGCCGCCAACCAGCAAAACACTGAGCGATAATAGAGGCAACCAGCAATGTACTGGGTGATAATAGGGGCTGTTCGGGGCGTCGTGCAGCCATGTCATAAGGAAAAAGGTCCTTCAAATATACCCGGAAAAACACATAATGACTAGATTTACTACCCCTATTATCAAAATGTTGGTTAATGATACATCTTAGGTTGAAAAGTCTTTTTCATAAATAGTGCAAAGAGAAGTCTGCCTTATATCATGCAATTAAGGTCTTGAGAAGATGATTGGATGGCAATTAGGTCTTTGATTAGGTAGGCACCGTGATTTATGGACCAATATCTGAGAGATTTAGAGTCTGTGGCTTTTCCATCCACCTCACACTCATTGCATGTTGTAAATATCCACGCCCTGATTTTATGATTGTGAGACCCGTCTCCACCCCTCCATATTGGAGGTAGATTCACGATTGTGAGACCTGGATCTCCCTATTGGGCATAGTCTGGACTGGAGCTGGTTGCGGCGGCCAGCACTGATAAGAGCTGATAAGACTGTTACCAGCCTGTCCCCTGTTTGTCCCCTTTTTGTACCCATAGTGGGATGTCTTATCAGTGGGTGTAATCGCAACCAGCGAAATATAAAATGGCAGACTCACAGGGTATAGCTCCACATCCCTATTGGAGGTAGATTCATGACCGTCCCCTCCCGATTTGAGGTAGATTCACGTTTATGAGACCGTCCCCTGCCTATTGGAGGCAGATTCAGTAAATCACGATTGTAAGACCTATATCTCCCTATTGGAGGCAGATTCATGATTGTCAGACCTGAATCTCCCTATTGGAGGTAGATTAACGATTGTCAGACCTGAATCTCCCTATTGGATGCAGATTCATAATTGTCAGACCTGAATCTCCCTATTGAGGTTAGATTCACGATTGTCAGACCTGAATCTCCCTATTGGGGGTAGATTAACGATTGTCAGACCTGAATCTCCCTATTGGGGGCAGATTCATGATTGTGAGACCCGAATCTCCCTATTGGAGGTAGATTCATGATTGTCAGACCTGAATCTTCCTATTGGAGGCAGGTTGAGGTTTATGATCTTCCCTCCCTACTGTAAGTATATATGTATGATTGCAAGACCCCTCTCCCTCTATTGGATGCAGATTCATGAGTAACCCGCCAGAGCTGCATTCAAGCATCATGCCAACCCTATGGGGTCGAAACACTCCCGAAGGGTCTGCACGATGCACCAATGCATCACGGGCAAGCGGGGCTACATTGGTGCATCATGACGACAAATATCATCATTTAACGATATCCGTCCTTAAAGTGTTAACTCCTATATAGCATAGAGGAACAAGGACACAAGACTAGCATACATATTCATCTCGGCCAGTTTCATGATCGCGAGTCAGATTCACATGGGGAAGGTAAATCTGATTAAGCGGACAAATGGAATATGATGCAACAAACGCGATTAAATTTGATTAATCCCGTTCCTAATTACAAGTCATGCTGATTGGGCCTGCAGCTCTAGTTAATCCTTTCAGGACAGCAAACTGCTTTAATGTGACCGTCAGGGATGTGATTGCTCCTACAGCAGGGTTGCCACTGTCAGGGAAAATGTCAGGGAAAATATTTTTTGTTCCAGGTCAGGGAAATGTCAGGGGATTTCAGATTTTTTGGCAAAATGTCAGGGAAAATGATATGTTCTGAAAATGACAGGGAAAATAATATTATGTCAGGGAAAATCTTTGAAATACAAAATAAGTCACCTGTTTTCTCTGAAAGAAGCCTGTATTTTACTAAGATTTTAAGGGAGAAAAATATCTAAATCCTCAAAAAGGAGGGGGTAAAATTTTGCTCGCACGCAATACACAAAACCCCTGTTGTTAAATAATGACCACTCGCTAAGTAGAAGATAACTATAAAAAGAGAGCATATTCCTAGTTGGAGGGCATTTAAAAACATTGGGTTTATGTCACGATTGTCAGGGAAATTTGATATAATGTCAGGGAAATGTCAGGGAAAAGTCAGGGAATTCAAAGGTACCTTGTCAGTGGCAACCCTGTACAGACGTAGGATTGCCTACACTTTTGAGAAAAAAAAATCCACCCTTGTGATTCGTCCAGATCCATTAAGATCAGTTACTCAAATTGTCGCAGGGTGAGCAGAATATATGACAGGATACAGCGTTTGGCTTATAGGTTTTGAAAGTTTTCTGAGGGCCTTCTCCCAGACCCCCCACCCCCCCACCCTAGCTTGCGCTTATTTGAAATCAAGATACCTTAAACTTAGGCTGGGACTTAAAAATTCACCTACAGTTTTACAATTCTCAAATCACATCGCTGATGTCCTTTACAAGTACTATTGTCGGCATGATGCATGTATGCAGCCCTCTAGTGAATAACTCACCAGGTCTGCATTCATGCATCATGATGACCCCGGGATTGATGCACTGCTGAATGGTCGGCATGATACACTGGCGAATCATTTGTCGAGTCTGCATTAGTGCATTATGACGACTAAAGACTGGAGCTTTAGTTAAGGCACACTGATTATCTTAAAAGATAAGACCAGCCTAATTTTACATAGCCCTCTATAGGTAGTATCAGTAAGGATTAGCAATATTCTGACGTACACACTATTGAAATCTGCAGCATGTAGCAGTTGAACCTGAAAGTATTATATGGATTGTGACGTCACAGAGGACCAGAATCTACCCAGACAGACTCAGCCAATCTTTATTAATTGGTCTAGACACAGCTATAACGACGTCAACTCCTTGATTGGTTGGTCGGTAATCTACACCAATCTTAGACTGCCTGAATGGCCAATTAAGGGCTAATCAAGGGCCAATCGCAGTACAGTGCTGGTGCAGACGATTTTGTATTTTCTATTAGCTAATTTACATTGGCTTTTGTGGCGTTCATAATGAATCTTTTTATAAAACAGAAAGAGAAAATGGTTTGCAAATACTTGATATAGATCATGCATAAATCCATCTTAATTGACTATCTGGTGTACTATAAATGATAGTCAAATTTACTGTGTTTGTATAGGATTAGATAGGCTGGGTATGTTTTTGGTCCTCTGTGACGTCACTCTCTACATAATACTTTCTGCTTTAACTGCTGCATGCTTCAGATTCAAATAGTGTGTATGTCAGAATATTGCGTATCAACACCAATACTACAGATAGAAAGACACATAGCATTAGGCTGGTCTTTTCTTTTAAGGCTCCAGGACTTTTCTTTTATACAACCCTGGCCATTTACTTGGGCTGCATTCATGTATCAGTAAGACTAATGGGCTTAATGCATTATGTGGCCTTTTACCCATTAAGAACAAATCTCACTAAAAGATAACATTTGTCGTCATGATGCACCAAAGCAGCCCCGGCGAGTAGCTCCCCGCTGCCTCCCCGGTGTATCTCCACCCGTAGGGTCGATATGATGCACCAATGCAGCACTTGCGAGTTGCTCACCAGGGATGCTGCATTCATGCATCATGACGACCAAGGGCATGATGCATTAAGGCATGATGCCGTCCTTAATGGGTTAAAGAGATCATGCTGACCCTATGGGCTGCATATATTCCAGAAAGATCTGTATTTGTGCGTCAAGACGACCAAGGGCACCGCACATTAATGTACTACCATACCGTCGCGATAAAGTGCCTGGTTTTGAAATACCACAAGTCTTGAATAAGCGCCGGGTATAGTGGCCTCCAAATGTGTCTTATGCACCATGACCTTGAATACGCGCTTAACTTGTATACGCGCCGAAGGTAAAAGCCCCGCCGAAATGAAGAGCACCCTGGTGCTTTATCGCTACAGTACTGTATACGGCTCTATAGTGCGCACCGGGGGATAGTTCTCCTAGGTGCGCGGATAAACGTTAAGAGCGCAATCTTAACCTAAGAATTAA
Source organism: Harmothoe impar (assembly GCA_947462335.1). Taxonomy (NCBI): domain Eukaryota; kingdom Metazoa; phylum Annelida; class Polychaeta; order Phyllodocida; family Polynoidae; genus Harmothoe; species Harmothoe impar. The sequence goes on from OX381710.1 coordinate 13,114,919, forward strand.
GATGGTCTTAATTGTCTTAAAATTAGTCTTAAACTACACAGTTCATTGTGGAATAGGCTCGTTGACTAGTATGCTCTGCCCTGGGTAGATTAAGACATTTTAAGATGTAATACTTCCCAGTATACTGTGCTCCGCATATTAAGACATTAAGACATTTTAAGATGTCTCAATTAAGATTGCGCTCTTAACGTTTGTCCGCACACCTAGGAGAACTAGCACGTATTTGCCTATAGTGGTGCGTTTCCCCACCACTGCTGCATGATAAAATTTAATTATTCTGTAAAATGATATTTTGATTGATTTAGAATTGGCAATGATTGCGGCTTAACTGGGGTAATGAGAAGTCAGGCTGTTCTACTTCCTGCCCCCCCCCCCCCCCCCCCACACACACACACACCACGCAGGCGTCGGGCAAATAACATCAATCGATACCTTGACATTTATTTCCCTCATCGTCTTAAAGTTACTATTTCCCTTATAGCCTTAGCATGTTCCCTCCTATGATACCGTCTTAAAGGTAAAAGGGAAAAAAGGGGGTAGGGTAACGGTTTGTGGCAGGGCCTCCCGATATACACCAAAATGATTAATTACCAACTAATCTGCATACAGTAGGGAAGGAAAGAAACTAAACTGCCGTAAATTCCTGTGTATAACCCATATCTCGCATATAACCCGCACCCAGACTTTGGAAGAACCCTATAACCTGCACAAGAGGTCTGAATATTGCGAATTTAGTACTGTACTATAGTATCAAAAGCCCTCGTATTACCCGCACCTAGACTTTGAGAATTTTGTAAAACCTGCATTGACGGTTTGGTTCACATATAATCCCCGGGTTATACATGGGAATTTACGGTATATCTGATGCCACCTCCGACTCACTTTGCCTAATTTTCTAAAAGGGAATAAAGGGATAGGGGGGGGGGGGTGATATACATAGCCAAAGGTGCACGAGTTTTAGCCTACGGCCTCATGAAATACGGCCCCACCTTCAACTCGTGTTCCTTTGGGTTTATTTTTTACCTTTTTCGATTCAAATTTAATTATTGTAGGGAGGAAGGGCTTAAATCACCTGAAATAGCTTCTTTCAAGACGGTTCAAATGTAAACAAACTGCCATTTTGATGATGTCACAGGGCCGTGAAATACGGCCATTGGTTATTTCACAGGGGGTGTGCAATACGGGATCCATTGGTTAAATCAATGAGACCGTCGTATTTGGTAAAAAATAAAATGGTTTGTTCAGCAGGGCTAAGACTGATGGAAATACAATGTCCAGGCACTGGGGTGAGGACATGCTGATGTGCCGTGCCGGGTACGGGGGGGGGGACGCAAATACGTGCTAGCTCTCCTTGGTGTGTGGACAAACATTAAGAGTGCAATCTTAATTAAGACATCTTAAAATGTCTACCCAGAAAGAGAAAAAAACAACAACAAAAAACCGGGGGTTGGGGGACAGAGCTCCCCTTTACATACTAGTCGACTAGCCTATCCTATAATGGACTGTGTTGTTTAAGATAGGACTACGATAGATTAAGATAAGATTAAGACTAATTTTAAGACAATTAAGACCATCTGAATTCTTAGGTTAAGATTGCGCTCTTAACGTTTGTCCGCGCACCTAGGAGAACTATCCCTGGCGTGCGGGGAGGGATGCACGTGGGGGGGGGGGGGGGGGGGCACACATGACTACTAATATCGTTTTCCACACCTGAGCAGGACGAGCCGATGAGGGTTTCACTCCGGCTTCTTGTTGACTCATGAAGAGCTTCTTGTTTATAAAAAAAAACCATTAAGGTAGTGATCATTTTTAACTTAAGGAACTGGTGGTGAAACTTATCATTTCCTAAAGGGGTTGAAAATTGTTGCCTCCCCTCTCCCCTTAAAACTCGGGGCACGCACTCTTTTAAGCAAAATAACTCGTTTGCTGAAAACAAGCTAAATTTGAAGAGGCTTCGACATTTTAGTATACCCCCCCCTCCCCCCGGTCAAGGAGTCAAACGTGTCAAACTCCACCCCCTCAATGCTAATAACAAATTATCACTCCCTAAGTAACTGGGGACAACAGAAGATGCTGACACTTTTCGAGGACGCTCTGGATTTATTTTTCGTAATTACTTATTAATTCTACTTAGCAAAGACTTTATCTCTTTTATAAGGTCCGTTAAACACTGGAAAAAGTTCCCTCCCGTTTCTTCGCTATAGGAACTCATATTCTCTACATGAAATATGGTTAATTTACCTAAAGATAGTAGTTTAGTACATCACCTCGAATTTCTGTTTTCCTGTTGTACATATTCCCAAGGCTATTGTATAGGTATTTGCCTTTGGATACCCATAAATGAACTGAATTCACTCAGAATGAGTTACTGTCTACCAGACTTAAATGCCCCTGACCATAATACACCACCCTGGGCAGGGATACCAGCCCCAATGGCACTCATGTACTCATGATTGGGTGTGCAAACTACCCTTGATTGCCTATACTACTTATTCATCAGCATCAGGACACAGGAAATAATCGCGCACCAACCCTGACATATGGGTCTCCCACTGGGCAACTCCCCATACCTTCACCATTGATACAGTATGAATTAGACTCATGTCTACTTCAGAATACATTTTCATGTATATAGCCTACTAGCAATGGGTCTCTAGATCATGTACATGTGTTTGGTTATTTGATATGACTATTAATGAGACGTCCCATAGGCCTAGCAGTAATGCTGCCTGACGGGAATGAGCGATAATATGCCGTAATACATGGTGCGCCGCCTGGAGAGAAGCGCGAGCACTGCTGGTAGTTTAGTAGTATAGGTGCATTGAAAGGGCCAATTTAAGACTGATCCAGACTGGGTACCTACAATGGGCACATTTGCTACCCACCACAGGTATCCTGTGATCACACTCCCATATGCTAAAAAGGCAGGAATTTCCCTGCAATCAGGTCAAGTGATAGGAAAAAATATGTAAGGCCAGACCAAAAAAAAAGAATTGGTCTAAGGATTTTTTTGGAGGTGTTTTTTTTTTAATCTTGTGGAGGCCGGAAATTTAAGCTTCTACAAAAAAAAAATCCTTCAAAAGAAAAAAAGAATTGCCCACACCACTTTATTGAAGGTTGAAATCCGTAGACCAAAAAAAAGAAATTTGGAAAAAAATTCAAAATAAATTCGGCCTACCACACCACAAAATCCGTAGACAAACTTTTTTATTTTGGTGTGGCCTAATAAAAGAATATGTCCAACCAACATAGTAGTGTTGTCTTCACTGTGTGAGGTGATATACTATCTTTAAACTAAAAACCAAACTGGTGTTGACACTTCAGGAGCTGAGCCCAGCGGAGCTGACCAAGGCGGAGGAGGCCATCGCCTACGGTTGCATCAAGTACGCTGACCTGTCACACTCACGCGCAAACGACTATGTCTTCTCCTTCGATAAGGTAAGTTCTCATTATTCCTTTGAAGTGCCATGATCAGTCTTTGTGAAAACATACAGGTCAGTGGCACTGTCCTTCTAAAATTCCACCTGTCCAGCAGATTGACAAGTGTAGCAGGACCGAATTTACAGTGACATGTTTGGCTTTTCTGAACTAAAATAACTTAGTTGGGTTTCTAAACCTGAAATATGTTTGTTGATATACCGTACCGTCGCGATTAAGCGCCGGGGCGCTCTTCAATTTGGCGGGGCTCTTACCCAGGCGCTTATACAAGACAGGCGCTTATTCAAGGTCACGATTTTAGTGCTTAAGAAGCATTTGGAAGCCCCTACACCCCGGCGCTTATTCAAGACCGGCGCTTATTCAAGACCAGGCGCTTTATCGCGACGGTACGGTACTATTTAAAACTATGTATTTATTGTAATTTGGCCATAGATAATTACAAATTTTAGAAAATAACAATGAACAGAACTATTTTGTACTTAAAATGCATAATTTGTCAGATATGTGGCTATCCAGTCCTTCACAAATGTAGCCGGACCGAAAGTCCAGTGGGGTGAAAATGTTTTTGCAAAGACTGATCATGATTAGGGCTCAAAATCTATTTACTTAAAAATGAACCAGAATGTTCAATATATATACTTTATTTCTTATCTACTCTATGAATCATTATTCCCCTGAATTCAGTTTATAATTCAGGTAATTATCCATTTTATGCTCAAGTCAAGGCTTTTGGAGTGCACATTTAAGTCCACCCATTGCAAATACACCGTAAAAGACTATACCTTGCCCATGGGACCCTCTAGATTGGCTTGTCTTACCTATCAAGGATATTGTGCCCCATCCTTCTTCAATAATGTTATCCGGGGTGGACACTAACATTTGACAGGTTTCCCAGCAGTTTCATATGACATACAATATCATGGCTATATTGAATTTTCCTAGAATTTTCCTTATCCACTCCTTGGGGCCACCCGGGCACAGAGGATGGTCATTATTAGGAAACTACGGGGCCACACCCAAAGGTCGTTATCCCTTCAAGAGCCCTATAGTGCCATACTGTGCTATGTCCTTGCTCTGTATGTTGCATAAACACAGCCCTAGTGAGTAACTCACCAGTCCTGCATGAATGTATATTCCTACCTTATGAGACTGATATGTTCAAAAGGGTCGGCATGATGCCTGAATGTAGCACTGGTGAGTTACTCACCGGGCTTCATTTAAACATCATGACAACCAAGGGCAGTAATGAATGATGCGCACTCTGAAGGGTTATAAGGGCTAGGTCAAAGGTCACTGTGGCGGAGAGGTCAAAGGTTAATCAGGGGTCTCTGTGGGTGTAATGTGGTGGTGTGAAGGGAGGTCTGGGCTGTGATTGGCTGAGGGCTATCACGTGGTACTCCTACCACAGAGGGGGGGTGAGGGGTTAGTCTGCAGAGGTCTCCCCATCACTGTGTGAGATGAGAGAGAGCCAGAGAAAGAGGAAGCCAGAGAGCGGTACTTATGAGGTTAGCCTGATTATTTCCCGGTCCCGGCACTCGGCATCAAAAGGGGACGTCACGGGCGTTCTCAGTTTTCAAACACACTATCACGTGGTACTCCTTCCAGTGAGGGGTAGTTGGTTGAGGGGTTGGTGAGTAGAGGTCTCTCCATTATGGTGTGTGATGAGAGCGAGCCAGGGAGAGAGAGAGCAAGAGCAAGAGAGCGGTACTTATGAGGTTGGCCTGATTACCAGTATCTCTCGGTCCTGGCACTCGGCAGCAAACGGGATGTCATGTGTGTTTTTCTTTTTTCTTTTTTTAAACACCCCTTATTAGGACCATATTAATAACGGTACGGCTCCCATGATGCAGTTCACCCGAGGCGATTCTGTTGGGTCCTGGTCAGTGGTTACGTTCCCACTCGCCGCCATGTTGTTTCAACTTTCTTCCCACGGCACACCCCAAGCCAAGGGACCAAATATTCACATGCAGCGCTGCAGGTTTGACAAAAACATGAGCATTTGGAGCCTAAAGCGTGTATCCCACATACGTCGGTCCGCCGAGATTTCGTCATCTGATAAAAGTCGATAATGTTAAACATATTGACGAATCTTGCCCAACTGACAAAATCATGGCCGATTCCGTCAGTGGAATACTAGTTGATGTGATAATGTTGAATTTTGTTCTCATTTTGTAGATGTTGGACGACAAGGGTAACACGGCTGTGTACCTGCAGTACGCCTTCATGAGGATCCGGTAAGTAAAGGGCCCCCGCTGGATCAACATGGACATTTAAAGTTAGGGAGTGATCATTTTTTAAGAACGGGGGGAGGGGGGCAAAATTATTTCGACCCTTTGACTGGAGGGGTGTAAAAGATGTTGACCCCTCGTACAGAGGGGGGGGGGCAAGAAAAATTTAACCAACTTTGAGCCAGAAAGCATACGCATTACTATGCTTCAAAGGGCCTGCACACCCTGATTTTTGACCATTCGGGGGGCAGGGGTTAAAAGATTCTGCGCACCCAGCACTAAATCCACCACCCCCAATGTTGATAAAAGATGATCACTCTCTTTATGCATCCTATGATTGGGACTCAAAAATAAATTTTCCTAAAAATGTTCAGAGATAACATTCTACTTCCTTTCCTATCTATTCCTATCCCTATCCTTTTGCTCAAATTTGATTTATTATGATATTATTATTTTGGAATACACGAGTGCACAATTTCATTTCCCCCCATTAGAAATGTACTGTAAAATACCATCCTTGGACCCCATAGCGCCCACTTTCTAAGCTGTAAATGCCCCTGGATAACATTTTAATGTCTCCAAACCCATAAATGGGTCGCCAGAACTGTCTATTCATCAGTTCATAGGAGATTTATGGGTTGGATTCCGATGGCTTTATAAAATAAACTTTCATGGTACGGCATTGATAATTGCCTGGTATCATGTTATATCGGTATTCAGACCTTAGCGACAGCAAGTGCTTTAACTCTTCTCTTTTGTCGTCCTGTGCTGCATTCAGAGATGAAAGTCTTCATGGTTCCCAGATTTCAAGTCTGTTTTTATATCACAAACACCTGCACTTAACTAGAGAACATTTATGCAGGGCCTCAATTTGAACATTTCAAGTACTTTTAGTCACTTTCATGAGTTTATGAATCATGTTGAACCTGCAAGGTTGATACATTCCCAAAGGGTCGGAATGATGCACCGATACAAAGTAACTCGTGCTGCATAGGTGCATCATGACGTTTGTTTGTTTGTTTGTAATTCATTAATTTATCCTGCAATTACATAGGGCCAGGCCCAGTTCGTGTAATGCAGCTAATGTGCATATATATATCAGAAGATGTTCATCATGACAAATATACATTTAATTTCCTTAAGGGGTATGTTACCATTCTTTACATAAGATGAATATAATAAGACAGCTGATGGTATTGCCTTATCCAGTTGAGGATATTATTATGGGAATTGGCCATTGGGTTTGAGGCATCATGCTGTCCTTAAAGGGTCATGTATTCAGTTTGACCACCGCGGTTATTCAAAATAGTTAACCCTTTAAGGACCACTTGGTGCTTTAATGGGGTAGGCCCATTGTAATCATAATGCGTGAATGCAGCCCTGGCGAGTAACTCGCCTGGCCTATATTCATGCATCATGCCGACCCTACGGTAATGTATCGACCCTTTCCTTATAATGCATGAATGCAGAACAGACAAGTTCATGCATCACGACGACAAAGGGGCATGGCAGATTAACCCTTTAAGGATGGCATCGTGTCTTAATGCATTATGCCCTTGGTCGTCATGATGCATGAACTTGAATGCACCCCTGGCAACTAGCTCACCAGTGCTGTAGTCAAGCAGCATGCCGACATCATGAGGTTGAGACACACCCAAAGGGTCATCATGATTCACCAATGCAGCACCGGTGAGTTACTCCCCAAGGCTGCATTAGTGCATCATCACGACAAATGTGGTCCTTTAGCGACATCCGTTTTGAAAGAGTTAAAGCACTCTGCGGCCCTTTAAGGGTTAAAGACAGTCAGTTACATCAGATGGCATGGCCTGCCTCTAAAACAAGGCTTGTACATCCACCTTTTACTCTGGCGGCTGACGGAGCGGCAGACGCCATTGTTCTGAAACCACTCCATCACAAATGATCTCGTATTCCAATGTCATTCAGCAACGGCCGTATTTAAATATTCAATCTTTTTTTTTTTAGAAATTGTGGTTTTGCTAACATAAATTACCTTAGCTTCTGATAATTGGGTGGATTTAGAGGAGATTGAACACCACAGTCATGCTAAATGTTGAGGGATGATTTTCTTTTGTAAAGGAATTCACATATCATTTGGTACAATTATTTTCATTTATTTAAGTATGTCCAATAAACAGGGCTCAAGGGCCCCCTGTTATTTAGGTTATAATCGTCAGATTTACAGTCAACTTTTGGAATGCACACAAACTTTCGTACCCAGATTTTAAAAAAAGCAACACTCTAAACGACCCCTTCACAATGTTTGAAGTAGAATTTAGAATTTGGAGGAAAAAAACAGGCATCGCAGCTTTATTCACATAAAAGTTGACGATTGCAAATGATTTTCCGATACGGACTAAACCTAGTAGACACAACAGCAGAGCTCCTCGGCCTATAATAAGCACTTTTCTATAACAGTGGACGGGGCTCGTCGTGAATCTAGTTAATGGCATAAGCGGTAATAGCGCTAGTTTATGAACCATTATAATAGGAACCAATGCCGCCCGAGCTGAATACCATTAGAATAAGTGACTTCGATTGAGAATAATCAAGTCTAGAAGCGAGTGGTTTGAAGCCTCAATATCCCCTACTTATGCCCTGCTAGCACCACTCGTCTGAAATTATGTAATACTGATGTGTTTTTTACATAATATTGATGTCATTTTTGTAAGTGGTGCAAGTAGTAAAATTAATATATAATGTAGTTTCTTTGCTATGAATATGTCCGTAACTGTCGAAATCAACCCTTCAAGGCCGACATTATGCATTAATGCATCATGCCCTTGGTCGTCATGATGCGTGAATGTAGCCCTGGAAAATAACTCCCCAGTGCTGCACTCAAGCATCATGCTGACCCTATGGGGTTGCGACACTCCCGAAGGGTCATCATGATGCACCAATGCAGCCCCGGCGAGTTACTCGCCGGGGCTGCATTGGTGCATCATGATGATAAACGTCATCTTTTAGCGACATGTGTCCTTAAAGTGTTAAACAACCATTACTCACTCACATAATTGGTGCCTCAGTTTAAGGTTTACCATCACTTGTCCAACACAGCGAGTAACTCGCTGGCACTCCCTGATCTCCTCATCCCGAGACAATGACTTGAATCAATTCGATACGGTCAATATGATGCATGATTCCCTCAGAACCGTGTGGAAGCTTCATATTTGCATCACAACAACAAAATGGCATGATGCAATAAAGCACTGTACAGGCATTAAAGGGTCTCCTTTCAAGATTACAGCACTACGGTAGTACATGTAGCATGATGATAAGCTTTGGATCCTTTTAGCCCACACTTTCTTTTATCAATGTCCCATAATGCTAACTTCCCTATCCATATTCCAGGTCTGTCCACCATAATGCTAACTTCCCTATCCATGTTCCAGGGCTATATCCACCATAATGCTAACTTCCCTATCCATATTCCAGGTCTATCCACCATAATGCTAACTTCCCTATCCATGTTCCAGGGCTATATCCACCGTACTGCTAACTTCCCTATCCATATTCCAGGTCTATCCACCATAATGCTAACTTCCCTATCCATATTCCAGGTCTATCCACCATAATGCTAACTTCCCTATCCATGTCCCAGGGCAATATCCACCATAATGCTAACTTCCCTATCCATGTTCCGGGGTTATATCCACCATAATGCTAACTTCCCTATCCACATTTCAGGACAATATCCACCATAAATGCTAACTTCCCTATCCATGTTCCTGGGCTATCCACCATATTCTATCCACCCTGTTTTAGCACTATTCGGCGTACGGCTAATTTCCCTATCCATTTTTTTTTTCAAGGCTATCTAACTTTTTGACCCATGTATTAGCCTAACATGCTAATTCATGTTATAGGGCTATATCCACCATCATGCTAACTTCCCTATCCATGTTCCAGGGCTATATCCACCATCATGCTATCTTCCCTATCCATGTTCCAGGGCTATCCGTCGTAAGGCTAACGTGTCGGTGGAGGAGTTGGCTGCGGCCATCCAGAGCTCCCCGGTGGTGCTGGAACACCCCAAGGAGTACAAGTTGGCCAAACACCTGGTTAAGCTGTCTGAGGTAGGTTTACATTTCAATTTCTTTTGTGAGACGAGTGTGAGTGCGTCTGTTCACCCGCGATGCTACCTTGAGAACGAAGTGTTCAAATCTTCAATGGCTGCCGTTGTAAAAAAAAAATTAATTTCAATTTCTATAGTATTATTTATATCAAATTAAAAGCTTAAATAGATTTGTCGATATTCCAGGTTTTAAATACAAAATACAGTTTTTTTTAACCCTATAAGGATGGCATGGTGCATTAATGCATCACACCCTTGATCGTCATGACGCATGAATGCAGCCCTGCTGCGTTCAAGCATCATGCCGACCCTACGGGCTTGATGCACTTTCATCCATTTGAATTCCAGCATAGTGCACAGTTATATTTATGAGTATATTTCATACAATTGAATTGCAGCATAGTGTAGAGTTATACTCTAGTATTCCACATGTTATTACAGTCTATATAGGAAACCTGCGGGACACTGGCTATAGCCGGCAAAAGGACTGCTGGTCTGGCAGAAAGGTGTCTAGTGCCGGCCCAACTGGCCAGCTGTAATCTTAACTAGAGATTCTTGCCTACATTCTAGGCTGTCTCACGACCTTGGGCCAATGTTTTTGTCTCTGACTGGGTGCCAGCTCTGACCGGGTGCCAGCTCTGACCGGGTGCCAGCTCTGACCGGGTGCCAGCTCTGACCGGCCTGAATAAAAATGGGTTATTTAGGGCAGATGATGATAAAAATGGGCAACTAATGACTAGTTTAAAGAGTTATAACATCCATTAACCTTTTCAGCCAAATTCTATCTCCATCTGCCCTAAATACCACGATTTTATTCAGGCCGGTCAGAGCTGGCACCCGGTCAGAGACAAAAACATTGGCCCAAGGTCGTGAGACACAGCCTCTAGTTTTTACGGCTTGAAAATCAGACCATTATTAAGGTTTCTACAGCGTAAAACAGAAAGCTAGTATAGTTTCTGTATATTTTCTTCAGTTATTTTACATGTTATTAATACTTTTGACTGTTATTACTGCCTTCAGGTGCTGCTGCGGGTGCACGAGGACCTCCTCCTACACAACCTGTGTGACTACCTGTACGAGCTCGCTACCACCTTCACAGAGTTCTACGACTCGTGTTATGTCGTAGAGAAGGACCGGACAACAGGTGGGTACGGTAATACATTATACCATACATGGGTTGTAGAAAAAGCAAACCTCAGGTTCAGATTATGCGCAATTGCAAGGTTTGGGTGCAAGTTATATACAAGAATCTTTTTAGTAGGGACTGTTAAATAATGCAATCATATTATACAGGGAAACCTGCCAGATGACGCATAAATGCAGCTCTGGTGAGTAACTCGCCAGCACTGCATTTATACATCATGCCGACCCTACAGGGTTGATCACAGTGCACCAATGCAGCCCCGGCGAGTTACTCTCCAGCTAGTTACTCGCCGAGACTGCATTGGTGCATCATGACGACAAATGTCTTCTTTAGCACATCCATCCTTAAAGAGTTGTTCCTACAGTACAGTTTTACAATTTCTATTTCACATCCCTATATTGTGTTGCAGGCGCGGTGATTAAGGTGAACATGAGCCGCCTGTTACTGAGTGAGGCTGCAGCTAGTGTCATGGCGGCCGGGTTCAGCATCCTGGGCATCAGGACGGTGGACCGCATGTAGGTACCACCACCTACAGGCATGTGGAGGAACTAATGTAGGCACCAACACGCCCCTACAGCGATATACAGGAACTAGAAGCCAAGTCCCCTACATACACATATATAGGCACCGATACGCCCCCTACAGTGTCATACAGGAACTACGCTGGGAGTCTCTGCGTCCGTTATATGGAGCAGGAGAGCAACGGTAGCGTAGTACGTCGGCGGCTTCCAGTCTACACAGGAACTAGAAGCCAAGTTGGCGTCGCTACGCCCCCTAAATCCACATACTGGAATCATTTAGGCACTTATATGCCCCCTACAGCGATATACAGGAACTATAACCCAAGTGAGGGCACCACCACGCCCCCTATATCGATAAACAGGAACTACTGGTCAGGATTTTGACCAGAAACAGGATTTCGAGGACCTCTCCCAGATGGAAACCGACTTTATATCACATTTATTAAACTTAGAGATTTATAATTGTGTACTTTCTCTGTGTATTGTGTTCAAATGAAATACAAGAGGGGCGAGATTATCAGGACAGAAACATGTCTAGGAATTCTGACAGCTGAAATTTAATGTAATGACAGCTAAACATTGAGGTTTAAGTAAGAAATATGTTTCTTCTTTTCATTAATATCTTTCATGTAGAAGCGTTTACTGTGGCATCTTTTTGAAAAAGTGTCAAGAATCCATTCCATGTAAATCTGATAATCAGATACCAGTGAGCAGGAAATCCGAAATAATAAAGAGAAATTACCATAAATAACCAAAAAAGTATGGTCTAGTACCATAAGTAGGAACATCTATGTCAAATGCAGGTATATAATTGCTTACATTATAAGTTACAATGACTATACTTTATGTAATTTATTAGTTCATTCACTTCACATACATATTGATGTACCTCGGATTATTGATAATAAAGGATAAATGAACTCAACATTCTTTTGGGTCTTTTATGTTCATATAGAGTTTAAAACTAGATTACTCTAGGTGGGATAAGCTGCACCTCTCATGGCTACATAAATATGGCAACATTGAAAGAGCAATACTCTACCTCATTATGGAATAATAACAGAAGTGCCATATCATTCATTTAGAAAAGTCTAGTTGCAATACTTATCGTCATATATTGAGATGAAAAAATCTAAACTGTAGGTGCTAAGATCTGAAACTGAGGGTATGATCTGACACATTTACAAAAAGCACCAGAATTCTACTTCTAGATCTTCAAAATGTTCCTGTGGGAGGCAGGGGAACAATATTTTCGTCACTAATGCACCAAAATGGGCTGCAAATATTGGTACTATCTTTCTTGGTATGAAAAAACTGTTCAAGACACTTGTAAAGTAAATCTCATACTGGATGTTGACTTATTTAACATCCAAGTAAGTCTGTGCTGGGGCCTTAAACTACTCATCAACTAATCTATGCATTGACTATGGATCCGAAATACATGTATGGGACATGAATAAGGGTAAAAAAAACCTGCAAAATTGGAGTAAATACATCTCAGATATCTGAAGTCTTTGCTTAGTGTAAGGAGATCCATGGAAAACAAAAACACTCAAATAATGTGGAAGTTTTGTAAGTGTTGAAACCTACTTGCTATGACTTGTAAATTCAGTTCTAGTTGGAATAATTGAAAAATTCTTTCAGTTTTGGAAAGCCCAGATTCTGCAGGACATGTGGCCCAGCAAGGGGCCGTCCATAAATGACGTCACACTGGAGGGGGTGGGTGGGTGTTGGTCCCAGTGTGACAAAGTGTGACAGGGGGGTGGGGGGGTGTCAAGCCCAGTGTGACGTCACACTTTGGAAAATAAAACAAAACCTATTTTATAACGTAAAACTTTAATAGAACAGTTAGGGCCTTAGGTTAAGCTTTTTTTTTTGACGTGGATTTATTGGATCTAATCATCCTTGCGGATGAAAACTAGCTTGGGCGCATTGCCCTTCTGCCGCCAGCACCCCTATCTATACAACAATATTATGACGGTCTTTTTATATATAAAGCTATGTCGTCCTTATAGCATACATTTTGCCTCTTGTAATATGATTCAAAATAAATTGCTGCTTACACAGTTATTCATTTTAGTTAATGATGAGATGAGATGAGATGATACAGTGTTTATGTCATGATGAGATAGTTTATGGTACATTCATGAAACAGTGCGGATAATCTTTTTCAATGGCCACTTTAAACTTCCAAAGGGTGCCAATGACAGTATATTTCGGCTTTAAATCGTTCCAACGCATAATACCCCTGTACAGTGTGCTTCTGATTACTATAGGCTTTAACGAGTGCGGAACTAATAGCCTTTTACCTTGGTTTCTACGAGTTGGGAGATTTCTCCTGTCCACATACTGAGCATTTTCACTTAGAGAGAAAGCATAATACAATAAATGCTTGTCGCGTCTCTCTGCTAGTTTACAACATCCACTTTTAATATGTAATTGGTCAGTAGTAAAGGTAGGATCCTTTTCTAACTTAACTTTATACACAACCCTTAATCCCTTGTTTTGAATACGCTGTAATTCCAGGTTTTCCCCTTTATTATCCCTATCCCAAATAAAATCGGCATAATCGAAAGTAGGTAAAACCATGGACTTATATATAGTTAAGGAGGTGTCCTCATCCGTATGATCTCTCACTTTACGTAACTGACAAATCTTATTTCTTAGGTTTGCAACAACACAGGCACGATGCTCAACAAATTTTAACTCAGGGTCCAGGGTTAGACCTAAGTATTGGAAAGTTGTTACTCTTTCCAATATTACATTGTTCAACTTTAAAATAGGCGAAACATTATGTATATTATTATAAAACATCCATTTGGTCTTTTTTTCATTAACTGTCAGGCTATTTACTTTACACCATACGCCTAGTTTATCTAAACATGATTGCATTTGTACAGGGTTATTTACAGAAATTACGGCGTCATCTGCATATAAGCATATGTCAAAATTATCTATGTCCGGAAGTGAATTTATATAAATTGAAAATAATACAGGGCCAAGTACGGAACCCTGGGGTACACCATACACAACTTCTTTCATACTAGAGACATAATCATTAGCAATGGTACACTGTCTCCTATTTACAAGATAGCTATTAAACCAACTGCAAGTTTTTTCGTCAAGTCCAAATCCGGATAATTTTTTTAACATAATTAAATGTGATACAGTATCAAAAGCTTTTTTATAATCTAGGTATAGGGAGAGGGTGGGTTTATTATTAATTATACTAGATATAATATTGTTAAGGTGTGAGGTGATTGCCGTAAGTGTCGAATGACCAGCTCTGTATCCGTGCTGGTAGGGGGTCAAAAGTTTATGTTCATTCATATAAGCTTGCAATCGGGTACAGATAATCCTCTCCAGCATCTTACCTGGGAGGGGGAGTAAACTTATAGGCCGTAGGTCATTGACATCCAATGAGTTGCTTTTCTTAGGTATAGGTACAACAGTGGCAGTCTTCCATTCTGTGGGAAAGACGCTATGCTCCATACATCTATTAAACAGGCACATTATTACTTCAGGTATAATCATAAAGGCATCTTTTAATACATAAGACTTAATATATTTGACACTAGAAGGCTTATTATTTTTTATCTTCTTAATAACTTTAATAATGTCCTGATAGCTAACAGGCTGTAACAGACTCGATTTGTAAGCTGGTGCATTACCGGGTACCGTATAGTTCTGCTCAGGATCGATAGGTGGCAGCAGGTTAGCTAGGTCCGCTCCCACATTCGCAAAGAACGAATTAATAAACCCAGAACATTCATTAGGTGGTATCATATCTTGTGTAACATTATTTCTTAATTTCAAAAAGGTAGATTTAGTCTTAACCGGTAATAGCTTTCTTATGCCTTGCCAGAATTTTACAGGGTCATTTTTCCTATGTACAAGAAGTGAATCAATCTTATCTTTACGACTGTAATATATCATAGATTCAACCCTATTTCTGTAAAAATCAGCAATTCTCCAATCATCTATATCACCAGTTTTCCTAGCGTCAGAATAAAGTGCATCTCTATACTGCATAGCATTAACAATGTCAGGCGTTAACCATTCAGGTGTATATACCGGTAAAACCATGGTCCTGATAGGACATATTGTATCAAGACAGGCTCTAATGACTTTAATAATTTTATCCCACAGTAAGTTTGGATCCTGAATGCTCACAATATCGTCCCATTTAATTTCAAGTAACATGTTTTTAAATTTCAATATATCATATTTTTTATATGAACGTGCCTTGATAACCTTCTTTTTAATCTTAGTGCGCTCACATTTTATTAATAGGAACACAGGAGTGTGGTCAGCAATATGAAAGTCGATTGTCCCAAATTCACAAACATTATGTATCCTGTCATTGATGTAAATATGGTCTAACAGGGTACCAGACCTAGGTCTCGTTATTTCATTAATTAGTTGGCACATGTCATTGTCCGTACAAAAACCTTCAACATTTGACTCAGGGTCCAGGGTTAGACCTAAGTATTGGAAAGTTGTTACTCTTTCCAATATTACATTGTTCAACTTTAAAATAGGCGAAACATTATGTCTATTATTATAAAACATCCATTTGGTCTTTTTTTCATTAACTGTCAGGCTATTTACTTTACACCATACGCCTAGTTTATCTAAACATGATTGCATTTGTACAGGGTTATTTACAGAAATTACGGCGTCATCTGCATATAAGCATATGTCAAAATTATCTATGTCCGGAAGTGAATTTATATAAATTGAAAATAATACAGGGCCAAGTACGGAACCCTGGGGTACACCATACACAACTTCTTTCATACTAGAGACATAATCATTAGCAATGGTACACTGTCTCCTATTTACAAGATAGCTATTAAACCAACTGCAAGTTTTTTCGTCAAGTCCAAATCCGGATAATTTTTTTAACATAATTAAATGTGATACAGTATCAAAAGCTTTTTTATAATCTAGGTATAGGGAGAGGGTGGGTTTATTATTAATTATACTAGATATAATATTGTTAAGGTGTGAGGTGATTGCCGTAAGTGTCGAATGACCAGCTCTGTATCCGTGCTGGTAGGGGGTCAAAAGTTTATGTTCATTCATATAAGCTTGCAATCGGGTACAGATAATCCTCTCCAGCATCTTACCTGGGAGGGGGAGTAAACTTATAGGCCGTAGGTCATTGACATCCAATGAGTTGCTTTTCTTAGGTATAGGTACAACAGTGGCAGTCTTCCATTCTGTGGGAAAGACGCTATGCTCCATACATCTATTAAACAGGCACATTATTACTTCAGGTATAATCATAAAGGCATCTTTTAATACATAAGACTTAATATGTTTGACACTAGAAGGCTTATTATTTTTTATCTTCTTAATAACTTTAATAATGTCCTGATAGCTAACAGGCTGTAACAGACTCGATTTGTAAGCTGGTGCATTACCGGGTACCGTATAGTTCTGCTCAGGATCGATAGGTGGCAGCAGGTTAGCTAGGTCCGCTCCCACATTCGCAAAGAACGAATTAATAAACCCAGAACATTCATTAGGTGGTATCATATCTTGTGTAACATTATTTCTTAATTTCAAAAAGGTAGATTTAGTCTTAACCGGTAATAGCTTTCTTATGCCTTGCCAGAATTTTACAGGGTCATTTTTCCTATGTACAAGAAGTGAATCAATCTTATCTTTACGACTGTAATATATCATAGATTCAACCCTATTTCTGTAAAAATCAGCAATTCTCCAATCATCTATATCACCAGTTTTCCTAGCGTCAGAATAAAGTGCATCTCTATACTGCATAGCATTAACAATGTCAGGCGTTAACCATTCAGGTGTATATACCGGTAAAACCATGGTCCTGATAGGACATATTGTATCAAGACAGGCTCTAATGACTTTAATAATTTTATCCCACAGTAAGTTTGGATCCTGAATGCTCACAATATCGTCCCATTTAATTTCAAGTAACATGTTTTTAAATTTCAATATATCATATTTTTTATATGAACGTGCCTTGATAACCTTCTTTTTAATCTTAGTGCGCTCACATTTTATTAATAGGAACACAGGAGTGTGGTCAGCAATATGAAAGTCGATTGTCCCAAATTCACAAACATTATGTATCCTGTCATTGATGTAAATATGGTCTAACAGGGTACCAGACCTAGGTCTCGTTATTTCATTAATTAGTTGGCACATGTCATTGTCCGTACAAAAACCTTCAACATTTGACTCCTCAATATCTTTACGGGTTAACAAATCTACATTAAAATCCCCCATGATAATTATTTTCCTATTTTTTGTAACACCTTTTAATAACTTAAGGCTCTCTATGTCCCTCTTAGGAGGGCGGTAACATGTATATATTTTGTATTTAATCTTACCAATTTCTACATCAACACATAATATTTCATAATTAACATGTATACAGCTAGAGTCATTGTCCAATGTGGCAGTGTATGTGTCTCTCAAATAGAGCATTAACCCCCCTGCTGTTTTATCGAGTATAGGGTACCTATCCAGCCTGAAGAACTGGTAGCCTACAAGATGCATCATAGTGTCGGTTATTGTTGGATTTAACCAGGACTCACAGACCCCAGTAATGTCTGTGTTAGAGATGAACGTCTTAATATTAACCCTTTTTGGATAGGCTGATCTAGCATTAATACAGGTAAAAAGCAGCCCTTTTTCTTTAGAAATTCTACTAAGAATAACCATTGCGTATCCACAGACGCGTGACTGAGTAACAATCAATGAGGTGAAATGAATGATAAATGAAAACGATCTTGTTGCATGGGTCGGTATGGGCTACGGCTATCATTGAAGGCAATGCGCCCAGGTATATCAAAGGGCCTAAAATTAAAAATATGTCATATTGACATGTATGTGTATACAGGTATGAAAAGGGTAATTAGTGTAAAAATTTATTAATTTGTTTTAGGGTTATTTAATATGCTTTAAAAAGAAACCGCTATCCTCTTATTACATGTATACACGCTATGTACGGCTATGCTCAGCTGACCCATTACGTTACATCATATATGGGTCACTCTCACTGCGGGTGCCCTCTGTGACTAGGTTAAATATATTCAGTCAATGGCTATAGCAATTATACACACTTAGGGGGACTGTATCCCGTTACCCTAATAGGCTGTGATGTAATATTATATTTGGCGGATATGTACTTAGCATTAGACAGTTTAGCCTGAGCGTTTACATTTGTAGAAATATACCGGTAGTATATACATTGTATATGCACGTTTTACAGACATTTTACAGTGTGTAATATATATTACTAACATATTCCTCGCATATTACCTATGCATTTTCACACAATTTACACTTTTGGCGGTGTCTTCTTGCCAGCAATATAGTTCTTTATTCTGCTGGCCAGTTGGACGCTGTCTTTTGTCTTCTTGTGTGGATCAAGTCTGCTCTCGCGGATATTCACCTTGGATCCTGAGCCCGCTGCATGTCCAGCACTGTCACGTCTCCTACTCTCTGGCGTGGTAATGTGTGGTGATAGCTTCTTGCTAAGGTCGAACGGTATTCCACCTCCAAGTCTATATCCAGATGCTGATTCTCTGTACTGTGTGTTAGCACTTTCTTGTAGCATGGTGAGGATGGTATCGTTCATTAACCTTACATCTTGCACCAGTCTTTCACTGCTGCTTGGAGTTGTTGGTGGTGGAGGGGGCGCCTGCTTCTTAACCAGCGTCTGATTTTTGGGCGTGGCAGGTCTTCCCGTCTCGTCAGGGTGAGGGGGCGTGGCACTTTGAGGGGCAGTATGCACCAAGGCTGTTGTTGTTATTGCTGTGGTTGGTGTTGCTGTTGTTGTTACAGTTGCTGTTGTCACAGCGGGTGGTGGTGATGTCGCTACTGCCGTTGTAGGTGTCACAGTGACAGTTGTTGGTGTTGCTGTTACCACTATAGCTGCGTTCGCTGCTCCTGCATCTTGTCCCTGGGGGTCAGTGGGTGCAGAGGGGTTAATAAACCACACAGTTCTTTCCTCACCTCCATTAGGATATATCCACCACGGTTTCTTCCCTTCCAGGTACCTTTTTGTAATGCCTTGCTGCCTATTCCTGCCCCAATCCCCCAATGTTTCGATCCTGTAGTCTCCAGAAGGATACGTGTCTGCGTCGAGTGCAGAATGTCTTTCAGATCTTTATCCTGTGTGTACTTAAGGATGTTGAGCTCTTTTAGGAACCTCTCATCATGGTGTCGCCATTCTGGACAGTCAATGTTCTTTGCCAGAGTCATTGCCCTCAGTGCTGTGAAGGAATCCATTATGTCCCTGGCTTTGATATCATCTTTGGCGAAGAGAGCCTTCTTGTGTGGTTTTCTCTTTGGCCACAAAAGGTATCCCCTCTATAATGAGGTTTTTTCGTCGTGAGTAGTATAGGCTGTACTTGCAGGATACACATTTTATCTAGGTCAGTAGGTCAGTAGGTCATTGCTAAGTAGGTCAGTAGGTCATTGCTAAGTAGGTCAATGATATGCATGACATGGGTTTAAGTAGGTCACCATATGGACATGTTTGAACATGTAACCTCATTAATTATTCATTCTCATTATGAATGCAATTAGGTCACATTTTAGATCTGTTTGAACATGTAGCCTTATCAATTAGTCATGCCACACTTAAGTTATGTAGGATAGAGATGGATATGAAGTTGGGTTGGATAGAGCATTATATTTTGATTAGATATTAATGACATAGAATATATATTGTATTTGATATGAAGTCACTATATGGTACACTATTCAAAGGAAAAGGGGTTGATCTGTTTGGACATGCTTGAAAGAGGCACATCAATATATATTTGGCTGCTTGAGTTTGAGACATGTCTGGACATGTTTTCAAAGATGAGTTTAAGTAGGTCACCATATCGACATGTTTGAACATGTAGCCTCATTAATTATTCATGTCACAGTTTTAAAATGTTAATGTTATGCATAGCATGGATATTTGGCAAGTGACCAAAGTGAAAGCTCATTATGAATGCATTCAGGTTATCCTTTAGACATGTTTGAGATCATTATGAATGCATTTAGGTCATCCTTTAGACATGTTTGAACATGTAGCCTCGTTAGTTATTCATGTTACACTTAAGTTATGTAGGATACATATGGATATGAAGTTAGGCTGGATAGAGCATCATATTATGATCAATAGAGCATTATATTATGATCAATTATTAATTGCATAGAATATATATTGTATTTGATATCAAGTCACCATATGGTACAGTATTAAAGGAAAAATAGTTTGGATCTGTTGGACATACTTGAAAGAGGCACATCAATATATATTTGGCTGCTTAAGTTTGAGACATGTCTGGACATGTTTCACATCAAAGAGACCTAGCTTCAAAGGAAAAATGGTTTGGCTCTGTTTGGACATGCTTCAAAGAGGCATGTCATTATATATTCAGATGCTTTGCCAACTGAACATGTTCCTCTGATAGTCATATCATGTGCATGTATACAGAGGGACCTTTATACAGTTTTGTCTATTGAATTATAAATCAAAGGTATAATTTGATAATGCTTTATTAAAGCTGGTAGTGGAATCAGATGTGTATATAGGAAATCATATTAGATAGTGGTTAGTTGAGACAAGTATTGACACAAATCACATCAAAGAGACCTTGCTGGCACCTGTTTAGGCATGTCTCACATCCAACATGTCCTGACACCTGTCCAGATTCACATCAAAGAAATTTGGTGGGCATCTGTTGGGTTATGTTTGAGATTAATCATATACTGATGGCATCTGTCCAGGTGCACATCAAAGAGTTTTGTTTGGCACTGCTTTTGGACATATCTCACATCAACATGAACTTGTTGGCACCACTTTGGCCACATGTTATATCAAAGGAATTTTAAATTAGACCCTTGATAAACGCATCAATCTCTCCTTGCTGAATATTAAATAAGCCCCCTTGGCTGATAATGGCTTATCCACCTTTTGAGGCATAACAGACAGTTATGCATACATTTTAGTAATGTCTCCTACCCCTACTTGACATGAAATGTTCTCCAACACCTCAAGCACCAAGCTGAGTCAAAAAGCAGCCCCATAGCTTAAGCTATGTAAAAAATAAATATATGTGGGGATATGAAGTGAGACTGGATGGAAAATTATACTTAATTAAGTATTAAAGAAAATATATATTGCATGTGCTATGATGTCACCATATGGTACAGTATTCAAAGGAAAAATGGTTTGGATCGGTTTGGGCACGCTTCAAAGGGGCAGATCACAATATTTTTGGCTGCTTTAGCTTCAGACGTGTCTGGACATGTTTCACATCAAAGAGACCTGTTTGGGCACCTTGCCAGTGAATTCATGGTGGCTCATTATATATTCAGTTGTTTGCCAGCTGAACCAGGTTGAGGCTGGGACCATATTATTAAAACATACTAAATACATAGTACTCCCTTTCCATTGGGTCTGTACCAAGATTATGGTACTGTGCACCATCTTGGGCTGTACCATAATCTTGGTATACCTGGTGGGTTTGCTGGACCATGACCCCTGCTCATGCAGGTAAATGGGTCAATCACAGCCCAGTAATCATGTACCTTACCTGTGGCCACTGGACTGTGACCCTTATCTGTGCATGTCATTAGTGGGGTCACAGGTGGGACTAGGGAAACCACTCTACTATTTACATTATATGGCATATTTACTACATTATCAAACATCACTAAGTGAATACAAAAACATCATTTTGTGGACCTTAATCAATGATTTCATCTTATGGGTTCTTATTTTTTAGCAGATTTAACAAAAGATTAGCAAACCGATTTTACTAAACATTTCTTAGATAATATTCCGATTTTACTTATGGAAAAGGGTGCATACATAAATTATAGACCTCTGCTTCCTATAGTGGCATCAGAATTATGCATTTTGGCATGGAAATGTGAAAAAGTGACAATAAATGAGTGTACCAAGTTTTTGGTACACCCTGTGTTCTGGGAACTGTCATTTAATCTTAGGGCGTACTAAGAAACTGGTCAGTCTCCAACCTGTGAACATGTAATCTGGATTGAACATGTTTGAAGCTCATTTATAATTCATGTATTGCTTCTGCTCCTAGACCTTCTGAGGCATAGCAGACATTTTTACATGGTCCATTATGCATAAATTAGGATGTTTGATATACTCATCAATCCCTCCTCGGTGAATATAATATAAGTCTTCTCAGGACATAATTGTTTTATTGAGAGGTTTGAAGCCCATTTTTAATTCATGAAATGTTTCCAGAAGAGGGTATTTGACCTATCTACTATGCTTGAGATCAACAATGATATCCTGATGAATATCAAATAAGTGCACCCTGGGCAAAATGGTTTTATCCCATGCTTGAAGTTCATTTGGAATTCATAAGTGAGAGGGGGGCTCATTATATATTCAGTTGTTTGCCAGCTGAACATGTAATCCGGATGGAACATGGTTTTGTTTTGGCACAAGTGATGCCAGTTTAGCCATTGATAAATCAATCAATCTCTCCTTGATGTATATCTAATGAGGCCCCTTGGGCATAACAGCTTTATCCTTCACCTTCTGAGGCATAGCAGACATTTTTACATGAACTATTATGCATAAATTTGGAATTTCTCTTATGAAAAGACCTTTGGCACAGTATATAAGCAGGATTAATTTAGACACTAACCAACCAGGCATCTTCACACATCCAGCAGAGCAAGAAGCCAAAAGCCTCATCTTAGTATAACATTAACCTCAAACACCATGAACACGTTTTCTGCAACAAGTCAACCAGCTTATAATGCTGTGAACCCTTATGTGAGTATCTTTCTTACTATACGTTTTATTGTTGACATATATTAATGATACTTTTTAACTATACAGACTATTGGTTTATCACTATTATTTATTAAGTGAGTGATATCAAAAAAGGTATGTGATATTAATTTTCTTTTTTTAAACTCTTATTAGAAACAGGAAAGCGACCTAGATGAGGTGAATCATGAAGATATGGAGGTTGACCACTCAGACAATTCAACTCAGCACCCGATTATCACAGTTGCTGGCTTCACAGGATCCAGGAAAAGGTCACTACCCACATCTCTGATGGTGCATGGTCAGTCATTGGCCAAGAGAAGGAAGTTTGAAGGAAGCTTCAACATGTCCCCTACCCCTACCTACCATGAAGAATGTCCTCCAACACCTCAAGCACCAAGCAGAGATGCAAAGGCTGTTCTTTAATTTAGGACAGAATTTGTATGTTGATAGGCAACCCGGAAAGGGTGGTGACGGAAATCTTAGGCTGAGCCTATGGCATACCAACAGCATCAACAAGATGCAGAGGGCCGGATCTCGTTACAGCATTCTGCTGGATTATGATGCAATTCACTAGATTAAAAAGGAATCAGAGGACATCAAGCTGGGGCTGAGCTTATGCGATGACGACAACTTCTTAGGGTTTGCCTTATCACTTGGCTCTATGAATTACCTAACCATTGAGCCTGACATGTGCTTTGTGAATATAAGAAAGTGGTTCAACCCAGCACATGCATATGACGAGCCAAAGCCAGACCTACGCCCATGCAGGGAGGGAGTGCGTCTCACCTACGAACAATTCAAACGCTTCATTGAGTTCTTGGATACCCAGCTGCTGACAGAGTGTCCTTCCTTTGCTGAACATGTGTTCTGCTGTGATCAAGAGGACCATGACACCAACTGCTGCTGCATCTGCACCCCCCAGGGGATTTTACCCATACAGAGAGAGTTCCAACGTCTGCTTGGTGAATGATGTGAAGGAAATCCTCATGACCAAGACATATTCATGTCAACATATACAATGAAAAACTAAACATTAGATACTGAACTATTAAACTACTAAACATTAAATACTGAACTATTGAATAAAAAAAACATTTGTTCATTATTTTACTTGTTGTCTTTTTATTTATTCACTCAAACTGTCAAATGCAACAGACTTTGGAAGCAGTAAGTTATTCAGCTGTCTCAAAGGCATATTGTGACCCTGTAAGAGGAGTTTGATTTTCATATAAACCCAGCCAAGACCATTCGCTTCATTGTTTATTAATCTAATTATGCCAATTATGATTATGGTCATGACATATGTGTGTAATTTAATTAGAGGGCATCAATGAATAAACTTGGTGGGCAAATCATTAATGTGTTAATTAGTCGAGCATAAGTTGTAGTGTCATAGGTGTATATTCTACTGTGTTAAGTATTTGATATGTACCAGATTTAATTAGGTTTATTAAATGAGTATACCCCGGGCATAACTTATACACACCTTGTGTCTCTGTCAATGTCATTGAATACTTGATTTATGTTATCAACCTACACCTATGAGTCTGAGACACTGATGACGGAGGATATCCGGTGTACTGATGGTATGCCATGACTGAGTAATAAGGAGGGATGGAGGTGCAAAATGCAACCTAAAGATGAGAAACAGTGCCAAACCCGCGTGGAAATGGCATACAACAACATTGACTGTGCCACACTTGGTAGATGAGAAGGATGACCAACGTATTTTTGGATCTGTTGGGACATGCTTAAAAATAAAAGGCACATCATGATATATTCTGCTGCTTGCCAACTTTGGAACATGTTCCTTTGACAGGAGTTGTGCCAGGTTAGGTCATTAATCATTCCTGCTGTATATTAAATGAGTGCACCCACTCTGGGCACAACGGTTTTATCCTGTGGTTTGAAACTCATTGGTGGGAGGGTGGCTCTTTACATATTCACTTGTTTGCTAGCTGAACAGATCAAACATGTGTTTGTTTTGCAAGGGCATTGCCATGTAAGCCAATGATAAACCCATCAATCTTTCCCTCCTAAATATTAAATCAGTCCCCTCAAGGTATTACAGCTCTATCGCTTTGCCTTTTGACGCATAGCAGACATTTCTACTAAAGTTTCACTGGATGGAGCATTACATTTGATCAGGCATTATTTACAGGAAAAAATTGTATGTGATATTTGAGGATGTCACCATGTGGTACAGTGTTCAAAGGGAAAAAAAGGTTTGGATCTGTTTGAACATGCTTCAAAGAGGCACATCATTACATATTCAGCTGCTTGCCAACTTTGGTTGCCAACTGAACATGTTCCTTAGGCTAGCGTTGTGTCAGGTTAAGTCACCAATCGTTACTGCAGTAAAGGGGCTTTTAATCTTCACAGGACAGAATATTTACTTATCAAGAATCCAACAAATCTTTATGTAGCTAATTCATCTTTACATGTCCAGAGAAAAGGAAAAAAGAAAAGCAGCTATAGATCTATACTGGAAAATGATAAGAGATGTGGGGTAATTAGGGAAAATAATTGTAAATTTTTGCCAAATTCGAAATCCTACATGAATATGTTCCAAATACTGTAAAAGCATTAAAACCATGCACGATTTTATTCGAAAATTACCATATTTTAGGAAATAAAATCAAATTTGGGCAATAAAGGTGGGAATGAGGAGGAATTGAGTAGATAGGAAGTAAAGTATGATATCTAGGAACATCCTGACTCATTGTTAGGGACTTTATTTTTCTTTTGTCCCACACATCGGATATACTCACTTTAAGAGAGTTAAATGATTCAAGGTACATATCATCTTATCCTATATTTTTCTAACATCCTATGCCTTTAGAAGTATGGCCATTTTCTTTTTTAAACCCTGATGAATAAAAGAATAATGAAGTATCATTTGATTCATTTGAGCTTGAGTGGAGTTTTATACATGTTTATTTCAAACTTTTTATTTACATATAATTGAATTGAAATATTGGGCAAATGGTATACAAAACTGACATGGGCTCTCATACTTAGCTCAAATATAGAACATGGGTGCCTCATATGGAAACCATCAGTAGGAGTACTGTGTCATATGAGTTGAAATTGAGTTTATATAGACATTAGTAATATTTATATTAGACATGAATAAGATACTACATCTTTGCTTAAACTTTATATGTATGGATTCATGTGAACTACCAGAAAACTAAACAGATCCAGTGATACAAAGTTTCAATCTTTATTTGTCCACTTGATACACTGATGAGTTATTTCATGATTAATTGTGGTGTAAATTTGAAAAGTCTTTAGCCAGGTCAGTGTCATATGAATTAAGTAATGTGTAAAAACTTTGTAAAATGTCTGCTGGCACTGAGTATCCAACTGGGATGGAAGGAGCAGGTTTTGTTCCAACCTGAGCAGGTTTTATAGGCACACCAATCCTGAAGGTGGAAAGGTGGTGATGATCGAGGACTGGAGAAGAGGTGGTTGTATAGGTGGATGTTGACCAGTCATTGTCTGGAGATAGTGTTTCAGTTTCAACATCCATGGTGTTCAAACTGATAGTTGGCTCAAGTGGCACACTAATACTAGTGGGTTCCAATGGTCCATTGATAACAGGTGTTGATAAAGGTGAGGACTGAAGGTGCATGGTCCTAAGTTGGTCCTAAAGTAGTCATCAATCTGTTTGTCACTTAGTTGTAGGCATGGTGGACTAGAATAACTGAAGAGGATCTGGTCAGCATCTACTTCTGTGCTGAAAATTTGGGCAGCTCCACTGATATTGCTGTTAGCCAGCTTAGCTTCAGCAAGGTAGAGTCCTGTGGCAGACCCAGCCGGCGTGAGGCTAGGGGTGTTGCAGTCCAAACCCAGTAGGGCATAGTCATCACAGGAAATGGTATCAAATGAGATAGTCTTGCCATTAACACTTGTAACTTTGAGTCCCTTCTTATTTTTTGAACCACCTTTTGATTTGACTATGTCTCGGACACAGCTGGAGGCAACGTCTTTAAAAGCTTTAGTAGAGGGCTTGTGTTTGTTTCTGAAGTGACGCCTTAGCGCAGCCTTGGACTTGTATTCTCGGTAGCACTCGCTGCAGACAAATGCACTATCATCTTCCATGTCATGTACCTTTGCGTAATGTTCCCTTATGGCTACTAAGGATGGGCATGGGAGATCACAGACATGACAAACATATGCCATTCTTGACATTGTCTGTTGGTGATTAGTTTGAATGACCGCATGTGGTTTTTCATTGTTGCCGGGTGGAAATGGCATTTCACAGAGGAGTGAAGATGTTAAGAGCATTGCTGATTGGTCTACCAGCTTTGGCTCATGCCCATTGACGCATGAGCTTACAGGTGACAAATTGTTTGTGGGAGGGCTGCTACAGGTAGACGGATACTATAAGAGTCCAGATTCAAATATTGCAATGAATGTATTTGTACGTTACTATGTTATAACTCATAACTTGGTGGAGGAAGATGGATGTGTGGTTTGATTACGTGCCTATGGCTCAGGAATAAAGATTCTAGAAAAAATGATGGCTTCCTTATTGTTAGATAGATTTTGTCACTTTTTTACCACTACAATACATTTCATAACTTTTATTGGTTTGTTGATTATTATATCAGAGCATGATTAATTGTAATGTGTAATCTGACACATTAGCGCTCAGACATTATTGATCTATAACCAGGTTTGAATATCCATCAGTTAAGGAAGATGGCAAACTGCTATATATATGATTTTTATTAATAGAAAACAGAGAAAACATCATTCACATGTCAGGGTGTTTGTTAAATCAATTAGGATTACATATTACTTTGATATTTCAGAGTTTCCAATAAACTAACATTCATCCTGCATACTAGATGCTACAGGATTGAGACACTTTTGTACATCTAAAAATGAAAACAGCTCTTTAATATATAAACTAAAAGCTGCTATCAACATTTGTTATGTAGGAGTTTATAGCTTTTAGTTCCATAATGCCCTCCATGTCACACTGATATGTCTCACTGATGGCTTTGATTTTTGATTGTAGCTCTTCTTTCCTCTGTGGATGGGTGTTTTCTCCTGATTACCATTCTTACTGGTTGTGGACTTACTTTGGAGTTTTGAGAGGGTTACTGGAGCTTCTTCTTCATTGATGATTGTTGCCTCACATCGAATTTTGGGAGTGCTCTTTTGACATGGGCTTTGCTGTTTAACTTTGAAGTCAAGGACAGGTACCCATGTGTTATATTGATCTGACCAACCTAACCAGCTAACTATAGCTTCTCACTATTTCCATTACCTATGGTCCTTTGAGTCAGAATGTTCCCTTCTTCATATACATTTCATTCTTTGATGACATAAGTTTTTTTTGGGGGGTGGCTCTCTTTTTGTGCAGACACCACCTCCTTATTGGTGCTCATGTTGGGAGACAGCTGGTCCAGGTGGTGCAATGGATATACTTGAGGTTCTCTTTTAGTGATGATTGCCGTATCCATTACAACTTTACTGATGTTGTCTCTGTCTGGGCTTTGAAATGTTGATTAGATTAACATTAACATTAACATTTAAGTTGAGGGCTTGTGGTTCTTTAGTAAGTGCTGAAGCTCTCCACTTTCGAAACAAGATGCGTTTGTCAGGGGTATGATGCACCTTGAGGTGTCTCAGCATGTCAGGTAGGCGGAACGTTGAATAGCTACACTGTTCTGGGCAAAGTTAGCCTTGAGGATAACTTCCATGAATAATGGAAGCATTCTGGTGAGGCTGTACCTTTTAGCTAAATCTTTTCCACAGTCCAGCCAGGAATATATGTCTGTCAGCATGGTTCTGTGCAAACAAGATGGTGATCTGTTATATTGTTGTTTCTTTTCTGGATCTCTCTGCAGTTTTGCAAGGAAGAAAGCAATGGGTCTTTTATATTCCCCTGCATTGTCTCTTAATTGATTGTTGATGCAGTGGGTCTTTTATAGTCCCTGGCATTGTCTCCTCACATGCTTGTTGATGCCCCTTGCACTGTATGGTAGGGAGGAAGGCTTTACTTTGGTACCTTGCATCCCTACACAATCTCAACCATGACTTACTGACCTACATAATGGTCCCCCGCATCCCCTACACATTCTCAACCATAACCTACTGACCTACATAAAATGTGGTTATGAATAACATTGGCCCTCACATTTTGCATGATGCAGGGGATGCAGGGGGGACCAAAATTTTGTCCCCCCGCATCCTTCGCATGTTTTGCCAGAAACATGCGAGCATCATGCAAAATGCGGGGGCCAATGTTATTCATAACCACATTTTATGTAGGTCAGTAGGTTATGGTTGAGAATGTGTAGGGGATGCGGGGGACCATTATGTAGGTCAGTAAGTCATGGTTGAGATTGTGTAGGGATGCAAGGTACCAAAGTAAAGCCTTCCTCCCTACCATACAGTGCAAGGGGCATCAACAAGCATGTGAGGAGACAATGCCAGGGACTATAAAAGACCCACTGCATCAACAATCAATTAAGAGACAATGCAGGGGAATATAAAAGACCCATTGCTTTCTTCCTTGCAAAACTGCAGAGAGATCCAGAAAAGAAACAACAATATAACAGATCACCATCTTGTTTGCACAGAACCATGCTGACAGACATATATTCCTGGCTGGACTGTGGAAAAGATTTAGCTAAAAGGTACAGCCTCACCAGAATGCTTCCATTATTCATGGAAGTTATCCTCAAGGCTAACTTTGCCCAGAACAGTGTAGCTATTCAACGTTCCGCCTACCTGACATGCTGAGACACCTCAAGGTGCATCATACCCCTGACAAACGCATCTTGTTTCGAAAGTGGAGAGCTTCAGCACTTACTAAAGAACCACAAGCCCTCAACTTAAATGTTAATGTTAATCTTAATCTAATCAACATTTCAAAGCCCAGACAGAGACAACATCAGTAAAGTTGTAATGGATACGGCAATCATCACTAAAAGAGAACCTCAAGTATATCCATTGCACCACCTGGACCAGCCGTCTCCCAACATGAGCACCAATAAGGAGGTGGTGTCTGCACAAAAAGAGAGCCACCCCCCAAAAAAAACTTATGTCATCAAAGAATGAAATGTATATGAAGAAGGGAACATTCTGACTCAAAGGACCATAGGTAATGGAAATAGTGAGAAGCTATAGTTAGCTGGTTAGGTTGGTCAGATCAATATAACACATGGGTACCTGTCCTTGACTTCAAAGTTAAACAGCAAAGCCCATGTCAAAAGAGCACTCCCAAAATTCGATGTGAGGCAACAATCATCAATGAAGAAGAAGCTCCAGTAACCCTCTCAAAACTCCAAAGTAAGTCCACAACCAGTAAGAATGGTAATCAGGAGAAAACACCCATCCACAGAGGAAAGAAGAGCTACGATCAAAAATCAAAGCCATCAGTAAGACATATCAGTGTGACATGGAGGGCATTATGGAACTAAAAGCTATAAACTCCTACATAACAAATGTTGATAGCAGCTTTTAGTTTATATATTAAAGAGCTGTTTTCATTTTTAGATGTACAAAAGTGTCTCAATCCTGTAGCATCTAGTATGCAGGATGAATGTTAGTTTATTGGAAACTCTGAAATATCAAAGTAATATGTAATCCTAATTGATTTAACAAACACCCTGACATGTGAATGATGTTTTCTCTGTTTTCTATTAATAAAAATCATATATATAGCAGTTTGCCATCTTCCTTAACTGATGGATATTCAAACCTGGTTATAGATCAATAATGTCTGAGCGCTAATGTGTCAGATTACACATTACAATTAATCATGCTCTGATATAATAATCAACAAACCAATAAAAGTTATGAAATGTATTGTAGTGGTAAAAAAGTGACAAAATCTATCTAACAATAAGGAAGCCATCATTTTTTCTAGAATCTTTATTCCTGAGCCATAGGCACGTAATCAAACCACACATCCATCTTCCTCCACCAAGTTATGAGTTATAACATAGTAACGTACAAATACATTCATTGCAATATTTGAATCTGGACTCTTATAGTATCCGTCTACCTGTAGCAGCCCTCCCACAAACAATTTGTCACCTGTAAGCTCATGCGTCAATGGGCATGAGCCAAAGCTGGTAGACCAATCAGCAATGCTCTTAACATCTTCACTCCTCTGTGAAATGCCATTTCCACCCGGCAACAATGAAAAACCACATGCGGTCATTCAAACTTCAGCTGCGCATACTGAAGGGTTAACCACCTGTTTTTAAACTAATCACCAACAGACAATGTCAAGAATGGCATATGTTTGTCATGTCTGTGATCTCCCATGCCCATCCTTAGTAGCCATAAGGGAACATTACGCAAAGGTACATGACATGGAAGATGATAGTGCATTTGTCTGCAGCGAGTGCTACCGAGAATACAAGTCCAAGGCTGCGCTAAGGCGTCACTTCAGAAACAAACACAAGCCCTCTACTAAAGCTTTTAAAGACGTTGCCTCCAGCTGTGTCCGAGACATAGTCAAATCAAAAGGTGGTTCAAAAAATAAGAAGGGACTCAAAGTTACAAGTGTTAATGGCAAGACTATCTCATTTGATACCATTTCCTGTGATGACTATGCCCTACTGGGTTTGGACTGCAACACCCCTAGCCTCACGCCGGCTGGGTCTGCCACAGGACTCTACCTTGCTGAAGCTAAGCTGGCTAACAGCAATATCAGTGGAGCTGCCCAAATTTTCAGCACAGAAGTAGATGCTGACCAGATCCTCTTCAGTTATTCTAGTCCACCATGCCTACAACTAAGTGACAAACAGATTGATGACTACTTTAGGACCAACTTAGGACCATGCACCTTCAGTCCTAACAGGGAATCACCTTTATCAACACCTGTTATCAATGGACCATTGGAACCCACTAGTATTAGTGTGCCACTTGAGCCAACTATCAGTTTGAACACCATGGATGTTGAAACTGAAACACTATCTCCAGACAATGACTGGTCAACATCCACCTATACAACCACCTCTTCTCCAGTCCTCGATCATCACCACCTTTCCACCTTCAGGATTGGTGTGCCTATAAAACCTGCTCAGGTTGGAACAAAACCTGCTCCTTCCATCCCAGTTGGATACTCAGTGCCAGCAGACATTTTACAAAGTTTTTACACATTACTTAATTCATATGACACTGACCTGGCTAAAGACTTTTCAAATTTACACCACAATTAATCATGAAATAACTCATCAGTGTATCAAGTGGACAAATAAAGATTGAAACTTTGTATCACTGGATCTGTTTAGTTTTCTGGTAGTTCACATGAATCCATACATATAAAGTTTAAGCAAAGATGTAGTATCTTATTCATGTCTAATATAAATATTACTAATGTCTATATAAACTCAATTTCAACTCATATGACACAGTACTCCTACTGATGGTTTCCATATGAGGCACCCATGTTCTATATTTGAGCTAAGTATGAGAGCCCATGTCAGTTTTGTATACCATTTGCCCAATATTTCAATTCAATTATATGTAAATAAAAAGTTTGAAATAAACATGTATAAAACTCCACTCAAGCTCAAATGAATCAAATGATACTTCATTATTCTTTTATTCATCAGGGTTTAAAAAAGAATATGGCCATACTTCTAAAGGCATAGGATGTTAGAAAAATATAGGATAAGATGATATGTACCTTGAATCATTTAACTCTCTTAAAGTGAGTATATCCGATGTGTGGGACAAAAGAAAAATAAAGTCCCTAACAATGAGTCAGGATGTTCCTAGATATCATACTTTACTTCCTATCTACTCAATTCCTCCTCATTCCCACCTTTATTGCCCAAATTTGATTTTATTTCCTAAAATATGGTAATTTTCGAATAAAATCGTGCATGGTTTTAATGCTTTTACAGTATTTGGAACATATTCATGTAGGATTTCGAAGTTGGCAAAAATTTACAATTATTTTCCCTAATTACCCCACATCTCTTATCATTTTCCAGTATAGATCTATAGCTGCTTTTCTTTTTTCCTTTTCTCTGGACATGTAAAGATGAATTAGCTACATAAAGATTTGTTGGATTCTTGATAAGTAAATATTCTGTCCTGTGAAGATTAAAAGCCCCTTTACTGCAGTAACGATTGGTGACTTAACCTGACACAACGCTAGCCTAAGGAACATGTTCAGTTGGCAACCAAAGTTGGCAAGCAGCTGAATATGTAATGATGTGCCTCTTTGAAGCATGTTCAAACAGATCCAAACCTTTTTTTCCCTTTGAACACTGTACCACATGGTGACATCCTCAAATATCACATACAATTTTTTCCTGTAAATAATGCCTGATCAAATGTAATGCTCCATCCAGTGAAACTTTAGTAGAAATGTCTGCTATGCGTCAAAAGGCAAAGCGATAGAGCTGTAATACCTTGAGGGGACTGATTTAATATTTAGGAGGGAAAGATTGATGGGTTTATCATTGGCTTACATGGCAATGCCCTTGCAAAACAAACACATGTTTGATCTGTTCAGCTAGCAAACAAGTGAATATGTAAAGAGCCACCCTCCCACCAATGAGTTTCAAACCACAGGATAAAACCGTTGTGCCCAGAGTGGGTGCACTCATTTAATATACAGCAGGAATGATTAATGACCTAACCTGGCACAACTCCTGTCAAAGGAACATGTTCCAAAGTTGGCAAGCAGCAGAATATATCATGATGTGCCTTTTATTTTTAAGCATGTCCCAACAGATCCAAAAATACGTTGGTCATCCTTCTCATCTACCAAGTGTGGCACAGTCAATGTTGTTGTATGCCATTTCCACGCGGGTTTGGCACTGTTTCTCATCTTTAGGTTGCATTTTGCACCTCCATCCCTCCTTATTACTCAGTCATGGCATACCATCAGTACACCGGATATCCTCCGTCATCAGTGTCTCAGACTCATAGGTGTAGGTTGATAACATAAATCAAGTATTCAATGACATTGACAGAGACACAAGGTGTGTATAAGTTATGCCCGGGGTATACTCATTTAATAAACCTAATTAAATCTGGTACATATCAAATACTTAACACAGTAGAATATACACCTATGACACTACAACTTATGCTCGACTAATTAACACATTAATGATTTGCCCACCAAGTTTATTCATTGATGCCCTCTAATTAAATTACACACATATGTCATGACCATAATCATAATTGGCATAATTAGATTAATAAACAATGAAGCGAATGGTCTTGGCTGGGTTTATATGAAAATCAAACTCCTCTTACAGGGTCACAATATGCCTTTGAGACAGCTGAATAACTTACTGCTTCCAAAGTCTGTTGCATTTGACAGTTTGAGTGAATAAATAAAAAGACAACAAGTAAAATAATGAACAAATGTTTTTTTTATTCAATAGTTCAGTATTTAATGTTTAGTAGTTTAATAGTTCAGTATCTAATGTTTAGTTTTTCATTGTATATGTTGACATGAATATGTCTTGGTCATGAGGATTTCCTTCACATCATTCACCAAGCAGACGTTGGAACTCTCTCTGTATGGGTAAAATCCCCTGGGGGGTGCAGATGCAGCAGCAGTTGGTGTCATGGTCCTCTTGATCACAGCAGAACACATGTTCAGCAAAGGAAGGACACTCTGTCAGCAGCTGGGTATCCAAGAACTCAATGAAGCGTTTGAATTGTTCGTAGGTGAGACGCACTCCCTCCCTGCATGGGCGTAGGTCTGGCTTTGGCTCGTCATATGCATGTGCTGGGTTGAACCACTTTCTTATATTCACAAAGCACATGTCAGGCTCAATGGTTAGGTAATTCATAGAGCCAAGTGATAAGGCAAACCCTAAGAAGTTGTCGTCATCGCATAAGCTCAGCCCCAGCTTGATGTCCTCTGATTCCTTTTTAATCTAGTGAATTGCATCATAATCCAGCAGAATGCTGTAACGAGATCCGGCCCTCTGCATCTTGTTGATGCTGTTGGTATGCCATAGGCTCAGCCTAAGATTTCCGTCACCACCCTTTCCGGGTTGCCTATCAACATACAAATTCTGTCCTAAATTAAAGAACAGCCTTTGCATCTTGGTAGGCTCAGCTGACTGCTTTGTGGATCCCATAAAAAGACATCCATGGGAACTCACTGAGACATCGGCTTGGGGTGAGTTTTTCACTAGATCTGCATAGAAGGTGCTGGCTCTAGTGGTTCTAACAGATCTGGAATTGTACCTGGGCTGCTTCTTCACTCTGCTTGGTGCTTGAGGTGTTGGAGGACATTCTTCATGGTAGGTAGGGGTAGGGGACATGTTGAAGCTTCCTTCAAACTTCCTTCTCTTGGCCAATGACTGACCATGCACCATCAGAGATGTGGGTAGTGACCTTTTCCTGGATCCTGTGAAGCCAGCAACTGTGATAATCGGGTGCTGAGTTGAATTGTCTGAGTGGTCAACCTCCATATCTTCATGATTCACCTCATCTAGGTCGCTTTCCTGTTTCTAATAAGAGTTTAAAAAAAGAAAATTAATATCACATACCTTTTTTGATATCACTCACTTAATAAATAATAGTGATAAACCAATAGTCTGTATAGTTAAAAAGTATCATTAATATATGTCAACAATAAAACGTATAGTAAGAAAGATACTCACATAAGGGTTCACAGCATTATAAGCTGGTTGACTTGTTGCAGAAAACGTGTTCATGGTGTTTGAGGTTAATGTTATACTAAGATGAGGCTTTTGGCTTCTTGCTCTGCTGGATGTGTGAAGATGCCTGGTTGGTTAGTGTCTAAATTAATCCTGCTTATATACTGTGCCAAAGGTCTTTTCATAAGAGAAATTCCAAATTTATGCATAATAGTTCATGTAAAAATGTCTGCTATGCCTCAGAAGGTGAAGGATAAAGCTGTTATGCCCAAGGGGCCTCATTAGATATACATCAAGGAGAGATTGATTGATTTATCAATGGCTAAACTGGCATCACTTGTGCCAAAACAAAACCATGTTCCATCCGGATTACATGTTCAGCTGGCAAACAACTGAATATATAATGAGCCCCCCTCTCACTTATGAATTCCAAATGAACTTCAAGCATGGGATAAAACCATTTTGCCCAGGGTGCACTTATTTGATATTCATCAGGATATCATTGTTGATCTCAAGCATAGTAGATAGGTCAAATACCCTCTTCTGGAAACATTTCATGAATTAAAAATGGGCTTCAAACCTCTCAATAAAACAATTATGTCCTGAGAAGACTTATATTATATTCACCGAGGAGGGATTGATGAGTATATCAAACATCCTAATTTATGCATAATGGACCATGTAAAAATGTCTGCTATGCCTCAGAAGGTCTAGGAGCAGAAGCAATACATGAATTATAAATGAGCTTCAAACATGTTCAATCCAGATTACATGTTCACAGGTTGGAGACTGACCAGTTTCTTAGTACGCCCTAAGATTAAATGACAGTTCCCAGAACACAGGGTGTACCAAAAACTTGGTACACTCATTTATTGTCACTTTTTCACATTTCCATGCCAAAATGCATAATTCTGATGCCACTATAGGAAGCAGAGGTCTATAATTTATGTATGCACCCTTTTCCATAAGTAAAATCGGAATATTATCTAAGAAATGTTTAGTAAAATCGGTTTGCTAATCTTTTGTTAAATCTGCTAAAAAATAAGAACCCATAAGATGAAATCATTGATTAAGGTCCACAAAATGATGTTTTTGTATTCACTTAGTGATGTTTGATAATGTAGTAAATATGCCATATAATGTAAATAGTAGAGTGGTTTCCCTAGTCCCACCTGTGACCCCACTAATGACATGCACAGATAAGGGTCACAGTCCAGTGGCCACAGGTAAGGTACATGATTACTGGGCTGTGATTGACCCATTTACCTGCATGAGCAGGGGTCATGGTCCAGCAAACCCACCAGGTATACCAAGATTATGGTACAGCCCAAGATGGTGCACAGTACCATAATCTTGGTACAGACCCAATGGAAAGGGAGTACTATGTATTTAGTATGTTCTAATAATATGGTCCCAGCCTCAACCTGGTTCAGCTGGCAAACAACTGAATATATAATGAGCCACCATGAATTCACTGGCAAGGTGCCCAAACAGGTCTCTTTGATGTGAAACATGTCCAGACACGTCTGAAGCTAAAGCAGCCAAAAATATTGTGATCTGCCCCTTTGAAGCGTGCCCAAACCGATCCAAACCATTTTTCCTTTGAATACTGTACCATATGGTGACATCATAGCACATGCAATATATATTTTCTTTAATACTTAATTAAGTATAATTTTCCATCCAGTCTCACTTCATATCCCCACATATATTTATTTTTTACATAGCTTAAGCTATGGGGCTGCTTTTTGACTCAGCTTGGTGCTTGAGGTGTTGGAGAACATTTCATGTCAAGTAGGGGTAGGAGACATTACTAAAATGTATGCATAACTGTCTGTTATGCCTCAAAAGGTGGATAAGCCATTATCAGCCAAGGGGGCTTATTTAATATTCAGCAAGGAGAGATTGATGCGTTTATCAAGGGTCTAATTTAAAATTCCTTTGATATAACATGTGGCCAAAGTGGTGCCAACAAGTTCATGTTGATGTGAGATATGTCCAAAAGCAGTGCCAAACAAAACTCTTTGATGTGCACCTGGACAGATGCCATCAGTATATGATTAATCTCAAACATAACCCAACAGATGCCCACCAAATTTCTTTGATGTGAATCTGGACAGGTGTCAGGACATGTTGGATGTGAGACATGCCTAAACAGGTGCCAGCAAGGTCTCTTTGATGT
This sequence comes from Harmothoe impar, assembly GCA_947462335.1. Classification (NCBI taxonomy): domain Eukaryota; kingdom Metazoa; phylum Annelida; class Polychaeta; order Phyllodocida; family Polynoidae; genus Harmothoe; species Harmothoe impar. Next base: position 13,152,954 of record OX381710.1, read on the forward strand.
GATTTGTGTCAATACTTGTCTCAACTAACCACTATCTAATATGATTTCCTATATACACATCTGATTCCACTACCAGCTTTAATAAAGCATTATCAAATTATACCTTTGATTTATAATTCAATAGACAAAACTGTATAAAGGTCCCTCTGTATACATGCACATGATATGACTATCAGAGGAACATGTTCAGTTGGCAAAGCATCTGAATATATAATGACATGCCTCTTTGAAGCATGTCCAAACAGAGCCAAACCATTTTTCCTTTGAAGCTAGGTCTCTTTGATGTGAAACATGTCCAGACATGTCTCAAACTTAAGCAGCCAAATATATATTGATGTGCCTCTTTCAAGTATGTCCAACAGATCCAAACTATTTTTCCTTTAATACTGTACCATATGGTGACTTGATATCAAATACAATATATATTCTATGCAATTAATAATTGATCATAATATAATGCTCTATTGATCATAATATGATGCTCTATCCAGCCTAACTTCATATCCATATGTATCCTACATAACTTAAGTGTAACATGAATAACTAACGAGGCTACATGTTCAAACATGTCTAAAGGATGACCTAAATGCATTCATAATGATCTCAAACATGTCTAAAGGATAACCTGAATGCATTCATAATGAGCTTTCACTTTGGTCACTTGCCAAATATCCATGCTATGCATAACATTAACATTTTAAAACTGTGACATGAATAATTAATGAGGCTACATGTTCAAACATGTCGATATGGTGACCTACTTAAACTCATCTTTGAAAACATGTCCAGACATGTCTCAAACTCAAGCAGCCAAATATATATTGATGTGCCTCTTTCAAGCATGTCCAAACAGATCAACCCCTTTTCCTTTGAATAGTGTACCATATAGTGACTTCATATCAAATACAATATATATTCTATGTCATTAATATCTAATCAAAATATAATGCTCTATCCAACCCAACTTCATATCCATCTCTATCCTACATAACTTAAGTGTGGCATGACTAATTGATAAGGCTACATGTTCAAACAGATCTAAAATGTGACCTAATTGCATTCATAATGAGAATGAATAATTAATGAGGTTACATGTTCAAACATGTCCATATGGTGACCTACTTAAACCCATGTCATGCATATCATTGACCTACTTAGCAATGACCTACTGACCTACTTAGCAATGACCTACTGACCTACTGACCTAGATAAAATGTGTATCCTGCAAGTACAGCCTATACTACTGTCGTGCAGCATGATCTTGAACTGCCAGTGATATACCCAATTCTTCAATCTCCATTGTATTAACTCGTACCTGACGCTGAGTGCGTACCATGTTGGCCTTCAGTTGAGTTACTTCTCCTTCCAATTTGGAATTGTCCTTTTTAATATCACGGATCTCATTTTGAGCAAATACTAAGGATTGCTGTGTGGAATCATACTCCTTCAGTATATAGTTCAGAGCTAGTCCAACCTTACCTCCTAGGTTGTCGGTGTGGCGAAGAACCTTGGCATTTTGCAGGTCGCTGACCAGCGTGTCCACTGCGCTACGGTCTGTTGATTCCGCCATTGTGTGTTGTGGTCAGTCTCGCACCGGTGTGCAACTGATATCGTCCAAATGGTCTTCAAATAGTCGAAATTCCTAGGTTTTGATCCTTACCCTCGTGTCTCTATACCTTTACACAGCTTTCATAGAAAACTGGTAGGCCAATAGAGCTTTTAATCACCTCTGTGGGTTGGATATACCTGGGCGGTTCGCAGGGACGACTACACTCCAATGGACGCCATAGCTGTGTAGGAGCTTGTTGCAGATTGGAGATTCTATGAGCTAATTTTATTGGCTTCAATTAGTGTCAATTCTGTAGTAAGTCAGCCACCATGTCTACATGTCATACAAGCCTGTGTTATTTGTGTCTCAATCACAATCCAGGCGTACATCCATCTGGTAATTTGTAAGCACCATCCGTTGTCTAAAACATAACAGCCTGCATCCCTTGGAAATTCTTTTGAAGGTATATTATGATTGATAACCATTGGACCTGTGACTTTGCATGTCCTAATGTACACAATAAGCTATCCAAAATAGTGTGCAAGGAATGTTGATTGTAATTGGCATCCAATCAATTAGTCACTTGGGATACAAAGACATGTGTTACTGGTCTCCTAAAACCTGAGAAGTCACAGGATAACAGTAGCACACCTGTTGTTCCTGTCAACACTGTTAGGGATCCATTAATTGAGCATCGCTGAGCCATAAAATTTATACTAGGGTGGAATGTCATGGACTTTAGATTAATAGATTACTACTAAGAGAGTGGTCATTATTGATCCTCTTCTAGAGGTCTCAAGCCGGGTGTGCGTACGAAAATCTACCTACCCCCCCACCGTTGTTCAATAATGACCACTCACTAAACTCATGAATACTCATGTGAATATGTTATTGTCACTTTGGACAGTGTTCTAGTGAAAATATGCTATTACAGCAAAATCGATCACCACCCATTTAATAGAAAGACTTGCATAATTTGACTGATGGCTGTGTCTCACAAGATTGGGCAAATGCGAAAATATTTGACCAGCGTTTAAGTAACAAGTAAAAAACAAGCATTTAAGTAACAAGTAAATTGTAATCAACCTTTTTGAACAAGCACTTGGTTAAGAATATATTCAACACATGATATTCTATTGCTTAGCCCAATCATAACGCACGTATGATCTTCTATAGTAGAACTCTGATACGATACCTTACGATTAGTGTGATGTCATTTATGGATGGCCCCCAATATTATAATAGTCATTCTGCCGGACCAGGGACATTTTAGGTGGACACTGTCCAGCTCGTTTTGGCAGAGACTGGGAATCCCATGTTATATTTGTTGAAGGCAGGTAGATTTATTTGAAAAATCTCTTGGGAAATGTCCTTTGGTGTGATGTGTTCTCCATTTAGATCCACTCTGGTTCCTCTATCTATGGTACATACAAAAAAACAGCTCGGCAGATTAACGTTTGAGAAAATGTTTATTTATAACAGTCGAATGGCAATAACATTCACAAATATAATATTTACATCAATTTCAAGAAACAGAAACAAATTGTATGGCACAGCATGTCCTTTGGTAACCATAGTAACCGAATATGGAATAGTATCAGAATTCTAGCACACCATTGTCTAAGTGCAGTTTAAACCCTACCACCCACTTTACAAAGTGTAAAATACAACAAAATAACAGGTGGTCCCTATAAAGGCAATTCAAATCACATTTTGCTTATATGAATATCAGTAGTGTTGAGCTTGAGCCCCCTGGATTCTCTTCCCCAGTGGTGTATTGCGTGCTCCATTTTACAGAAATGGAAGATGATAATAATACATTGACATAAAAAGTGTTATGGACTCTATGTACATGTTTATAAATATTAATCATATTGGATATCTTACAATATGTTACAGTACAATCAGCGGACTTTGATCGAAATAAATTGATATTTGACCTTGCCAAGCCCTTCTTCCTCACCAATGTCATACCATGGCTTCACCTTGGGTGACCTACTTAAAGCGTTGACATTGAAGGTTTGGTGTATAATGGGAGATTATACTTGGAGAAAGTTGAGACACAAAATATGAAGCATCCTCTGTTTCTGCCAGATTCTGATTTTTTTAAATAAAGAGCTGTAATCAGATAGGTCTGATCATGGAATGGTTCTGCAGGTGAAAGTAGGCCCTACCCAGCTTAAGATGCCTTAAACTTACATGAATGATTGCTTGTTTAAATACATGCACTATATATCCTTCCCTCGTGCCATAACCCCAATTGTACAGCTGGGCCATGCACTGTGGAATGTCGGACGACTCTGTCATATGCTAGAGATGTACTCCCTGCGTTTCCCATTTTGAATCAGTCTCTGGAGCAGTTCAATGAAATGTCAATGTCATCTGATGGGCATCCAATAGTCAAGATAGACGCCAATCAGACAGATTCGGAGCAGACTGCCTATAACAGCCCTTACAGCTAACACAGTGCGATGGCTTCAAAAAGGATCTACGTTTTGAGTTCTGCTTGTTGGTTTATCCTCGAGTCCTGCTAAGATCCGAACATTCAGGAGTGTATCAACCCTATCTAGGTTTGACATAATGCTTGATGCCTCACTGGCGAGTTACTCGCCAGGGAGGCATTAACAAATTATGATGACCAAGGGTTCAATGCGTTAAAGCACTCTGTGGCCCTTAAATGGTTAAAGCTTTACAATAACCACTGACATTACACCACATATTAGACTATTAGTGTGAGTGGCAGACGCTCAGTGATTGTGTCCCTTTAACCTTGTTGTGTATCTCAGTGGCCGGCGACCTGGGGGAGTCCTGCCGTCATCCGCTCCCACAAGGCATGCTTGTACTGCGACCACGTCTCCTTGTCAAACAACACCTGCTGGGCCTCCCCCTCCGAGATGTACTCATTGCACTGTAGGGGAAAGGGTACATAAACATTTGTGACTAATTATTTTAATTAAATGTAGTAGGGAGTGATCATAAAATTTGTTAACAGGGGGGGGGGGGGGTTGTCAAGTAGCGCACAAATATGTACTCATTACACTGCAAGGGGAAGAATTTGAGTTTGAGTTTAAATTATTTTATTCAGTTCAATTCAACGATTCATACATTTTTACATGAATTTTATATTGTTATATCCTTATAATATATCCACAGGACCAGCGAGTAACTCGCCGGTGCTGCATTGGTGCATCATGCCGACCCTGAGGGAGTGTCCCAACCCCAAAGGCGACCAAGAGCATGGTTTTTTAAGGCAATATGATGTCCTTAAAGGTTAATAAACTATATTCTATATTCTAATAGACTATATTCATTCACCATGATTTCTACCTCATATCAGTTAAAACATGGTGATCAATTATAATCATTGATACTTCCAGATGAAATGTTGTACAATATTGTAAAGACTCACCATGGTTTCCACTTTGAGCATAGTGTTGTTGCCTGCGTTCTGCAGAAAGAAGCGCTTACTGATCTTGATGACCTCCGCCCCGTCACTCAACTGGAACACACAAAAATGGTAATGAAAATGTTTATTTAATCTGAATTATTATTTATTGACAGAATATATCAAAATTCCTCTGTATGTATCATTGACTAAGGCCAAAAAAGGGTCTGTTTCAGGTAACATGGGCATAATATGTAGGGTCGGTAGGTCGGATGTTTGTTTTTTTTGTGTTTTTTTTAAACAATACGAGGCCCCACTAACTTCTCCACTAGTTCCCTCCCCCATTTAGGATTGTAGCTCTGACTACAAGCTTGGATTTGCACCTACGGGTCTCTGAGCATAATGGTTCAAGCAATTCTAGTGTATTCTGTTCAATGGCAGGCATAAAGCATGTTTTGGCTCATTCTGAAAGTCTGTTTAGAGGCTAGTATTTTCCAAAGTAAGAGTGCTAGAATTATCAGAATAGATTCAAAAGAAGCGGAATTTAGTTTTACCCTTTCTGTAGACTTTCTATGTGCACACTATGATTTGACCTTTGAGCAACACTGTTCCAGGGTGACAGGCTCTGGTAGAGCTAAATTAACAAACCTAAGGCGCCTAAAAAAGTTCATGGACTTTGATCTCTCCTTGCTCCTGTATAAACAGATGATTCTACCCTGTTTCGAATATTGTGACTTTATCCTAGAAACTGGCCCAGTGGATATGGTACGGTACCTGCAGACTTTACAGAATCATTGTTTACGGTGCTGCATGGGTATCCGTGACCCCCGGGCAATAGCTATCGATGAACTGCACAAAGAATGCTCGATGAACCGACTATCAGCTAGACGTGAATCCAGTCTGCTAGGTCTAATGTATAAATATAGTAGACGACCTGATGTGTTGATTGTTCCTAGAAGAGTACTCAGGAGTAATGTGAAAATGCTTATAAAATTGCAGAGACCCAAAGGTCAACGGTACAGAGACAGCCCTTTATATAGAGGTTCTGTGCTATGGGATAAGTTAGCCGCTGATGTCCAAAGTATAGTAACGTATGATCTGTTTATGAAAAAGGTGAAGTCCCAGTAGTGCGTGTAATGCCTTCTATGAGCATGTCTCTATATCAGTGCTTTTCTCTGTGTAATGATGTTATTTGAATAGTGGTTAGTAAAATTAACAGCAACATTGATTGACTGTGATGATCATTGCTGTTCATACCCGACGACTTGTCTAATCTATGGAGGTGTAGTTTGACCGTAGTGCCGTCAGGAAAATCTATTATCGAAATTTGGTGTTGTGGTGGTTGTGTTTGTACCAACCAGTGTGTGCGTTAACTTGTTACTGTAGCTACCTACGAACTAGATATTGATACGATACCGTATTATGTGAGTATAAGTATATAGTCTTCCCCTATGGAGAACATGTCCACAGGAAACTGTGATAGCTGTTAACTTAATGGTTATAAAATCTACCGTTACCACTTGCCTTGCTGCCCATCTTATTGTACAATTGTCATGCTGGTTCTACCGGTAACCTGTTTTTTTTCTGTGTACTGTATCAGCAAGCGATCAGTATTTGACTGTATTTTGAATATATGTATTGATTATCTTTTCTGTGATGATTGTAAACATATTGGCTCTCTTTGAAAGACGTGGTGTAATGCCGCGAAATTGTGTCCAATAAAAACATTACCAAACTCAAAACTCAACTGTTATCCTGTAATGGCTGTCAGAGTGATGAAAGATAGATAAAAATCAAAGATTTCAGAAAAAATTGTCACAGTTTCCATGGCAACCGGTCACATGTCCCTCAAAATATGGGAGTGACAATACCTGGATTATTTAGGTCTTTACCTTAGCTTTAACCTGATACCTGGATCACTATTGTAAGTTGAGGGGTTGCAAAATTATCAGTGACTCTTCAAAACATACAGGGGAAAGTTTTGGGTCCTATATATAGTGGGAAGATCTATAGTACCATGTACAGTGGTGGAGGGTCTGTTATCTGCAGTACAACACTTACCAGACTGACTCCCTGTGCCTCTGACGCTAAGGCTGGCTGCATGTGGTCAAGGCCCTGCAAGGAGATTGACACATAGGACATCATGAAATGGCTTTTAGTATTATGTCTTTTCTTGAAAAGGAGGATAAATGAGGAGAACCGCTATTCCAATAAAGTAGTATTAATTAACAGTATATAGACAAATGCCAACGCTCATGCACTGATACCCTCTCTGCTGTGTTTCATTAGTGGGGGCTGGGGCCATATCCAATTAAGCCACAGGCTGAATGGGATGCGCCCTAGCCACCACTCGTGATATACATCAGAGAGGTATCAATGTAGTTGACATTTGTCTTTATTTCATTATTTGAGGCCATTTAATGAAAAAAAACTCATTTCTCTTAGCCCATTGAATACGGCCACATTGTATTCAATGAGGGGCATTGAATACAGCCTTTCAAGTACTTCAGCATAGTAAATCTTGTATCTCAAAAAAATCATACTGGTTATTTTTAAAGTAGAGTAATTCGCATTCATATATCATGGCAATGAAGACAACAGTACTCTGTAACCCTGGACATTAATAGTGTCAGACAGCCGTCATGTATCAGTATTTTTTTCCAGATTTTGGAACTTGTAATTCAAGATTAGTGGCCAACGATTTCCATCATTGTGAGGCAGTGTCTTGCTGTGAGACATCTGAAAACATTTTACAACAGTACAGGAAATGTTCTCTCCTTATTAGTGTTGCCAAACAATATTTTGTCATTGGTGATGCAATGATTAAACATTTTACGTTATTTCATATGGCATGCTGCATTGTAAAATGTGTTGAATCATGCTTATAAAACATGCCCAGCGAAACAATGTATACACACAAGAAGTGCCAAGGTGATTGGCTCATTTCACAACAACCACCAGAAAAGACATTGTTTCATAATAACATTGAACATGTTTTTAGAGTGGTTCCAACGTTCAACCGGTGGAAACAACAATACGATATATACCAGTATATATTAACCGATACAAACATACCTTCTTCTTTTTTTGGTCTTTTACTTTAGGTACCGTTGGGGGGAAGAATGACCTACTCTATAGTAAATTAATCCAATATGAAAAAAGGTTAGAAGAGCAACCAATCTAAATGCAGTTTATTTAGGCCACTCAAAAAAAAGAGTGGTTTCTCATCACCGCGGACTGAGAAATATGACGAGGGAGGCTTTCCCCCCCCCCCCCTTTTACTCGCGAGCTAAAATGTATAGTATAATATATGTTTTTCACAACCTAAATTCACATTTTAGTAGTTAAGAATTCATTGGTCTATCCTTCAGCATTACTGGTAGTATTAGCTTTAATTTGATATCAAATATGCCAATATCTGTCCATTTTTCTTAAGTTTTTTGTCAAAAAAAAAAAATAATAGGGAAGTTTTCCTCTAAAGCTGATTTTTATGATGTGTGCGGTGATGAGAAACCATTTTATTTTTTTAAGTGGCCTTATATAATTTCCTCGGGATTTCTTTTCGGAACTACGACTGACATTATTCGAGGAATTATGGTAAACTAATGCTCTATATCTATTGATATTAAGGGAATGTTTAGTTTTTAACAACGGGGGATGGGAAGGAGGGGTCGGGAGACCAAAGAATTCACTTCTGAAAAAGCTAGGACGGAATCCCTCTCGCGGGGAACCAAAAAGATGTGAGCACGCTCGCGCAAATATCCACCCCCTGTTGTTAAAAAATGACCACTTTCTAATATAAAGTATAGTATAAGCAAGGTAAACAAAGAGTAACTTTAAAGGAGAAATAGAAATAATGGCAACATGAAGCATGAATTTAGTAACAGGCCTCTGATGGCATCAGATGGTATAGTTACATTGGAAGGCATTGCATGAACTCTTAATGCCTTAAAGGGCTTTGCCCTTGACGTCGGCCGATTTTGAAAACTTAAATTATAATGAACAGATGATTAATACCATTAGAGTCCATCAAATTCCATGTAATTTAGCCCAATCTGATGCCATGTGATCCTTTATAAAGTTTCAACACACAAACCTTTCAGTAGACCACACCCAAAAAAAATGTGATTCTCAACATCGTACATGTATCTGAAAAATGTGCCTTTTAAAGATTCTTCTGATAGAAAACTTAATAAAATGCTCAAAAATAGAAAAGTAAGCTATAATCATCTAAGTTTTTCCCTATTCCACAGGCTTTAAAACTCTCAACCACCAAAAAGGGCAGACAGCCTGGTCTCCCTAGCCTTATTAAGTATTAAACTAGAGAATGAGTGTTTTAAAGATTTCCTTGTCATTTCTTCATTTCTTTGGTGATGAGAAACATTTTTTTGAGTGGTCCAAAAGTAAAAGATAGTAAAGCCGACGTCATGAAACCCATGCGCTGCCATCCGATCCAATCAAAACTAATTCAATTGGATCCGATGGCGCCATCCAATGCATTGCAATGAAGTGTAGTGGGTCGCCGCTGTACTATTTCTAGGGAACCAGTTGGAGTTATATTTGGTATATGTGTTGTCGTGTATCCAGGCCGCACTCCTGTCTACTGCCGAGTATAAGGTTATATAAGCCCACCTGAGGAATGGTGGAGCGCGGCCTGGTTATGTGCATTGAGCCGTGACCGCCACGTGTCACCCGACATATCTCGGGTACAGTGTCGGCTCGGATGCACCGGCGCGTGGTTACCCGGAGTTCCTCGGGAACTCAAGTGTTTACGAGTAATGGAGAGAATTACATAACGACCAGTACATAAGACCTGGAGTTCTGCTAATCGAGGACCCAGTCTTGCTGCGCACTTCGGCCAGCTCGGCTGCTCCACAACAGAGCTTCCCCGAACTCTGTTGTACCTTTTAGGCCTAGTCCTGTCACTGCTTCCACCTTGGTCACCCTGCGTCTTTCTCTGTTCTACCCTCTGGGGGAACTAGAGGAGATAGACGCACTGGTGTACAACTCCGGGTACAGAACTCCCTACGGGGGAGTCTGTCCCAAGAGGAGTTAACCAAGATGGAAGAGAGCATTGGAACTCGGGAACTATGTACTAGACCGTGAGCGTATACCTCCTGTATGTTCATATGACCACTGGTGTTCAGAAGCCTATTTGATTATTGCTATCCGTCTGTATGATTACGAGCCGTATGTCAGAATGAATAAAGTGTAATTTCTGAACAACCTATTTTCGAATCTGGAGTTTTTCATAGCAGATGTCTATCTTAGAATAGCCAACAGCTACACTGGTGCCGTGACCACTTTGGGTAAGTATTGATTTACATTTATTTTGTTATTTTTCTTTCTGAAATTGAGAGGTAAGCTCTTATATGTTTGAACCAGAATTGGTAGGTTTCAAGGATAGCTATTACAGGTTGCTTTTGTGTGGTGAAGAGATGTCAGATACAGAGGTACCTCCCCCGTCGGTTACTAACCAAGGGGAGGGGATGCGTCCTAGATTGCGATCTAGGGTGAGGTTTAATGCTAGGCAGAAGGTGCATACGTTCAATCAGAATAGGGAAATTGGACATGGAGGGGAAGATAGCGCCCATGAAGTGAGATCTGAGGATTCACTAGGGGACCCTCCAGCGAAACGTCCAGCTCTGGAGCCAGATAGGGAAATGGTAGGCCGGGTCCAGGTAAGGGAAACATCAAGAGAAGATGTGATGCTTGGACCGGTAACCATAGAAGATATTGGAGAGGATAGTGACTCTAGTATACCTAGTCTGGAGGGTACAGTAGATGTACCAGTGAGATGGGAACTTAGACCGGTACCCACTGTGGAAGCAGTGGAAGGGACTAGAGTGGTGGTCCCAGTCAGTCAGGAAGGAGTTGAGGTAGTCAAAAGGGACGACCTAGGGGAAACTCCTGAGGAAGGGGAAGAGACAGCTGAGGTGATCTCCAGAGGAGATAAGCTGTTCCCAGATCCTTTTAGGCTGACGATACCAGGTCTAGAGGTTCCACCTTATGAACCCAGGGAGAGGTTGAGCCTGGATGACATAAGGACGCGCAGATTGAGAAATGAGCATGAGCATATGAAAGAAGGGATAAGATTAGAGGAGGAATCCCTTAGAAAGCTGAAGGAGGAAAGGGAAGCTTTCGAAAAGAGTTTTTTGGCAAAGAGGTCGGGAAACATTGGGGAACATGCAGCTCAGATAAAACATCTGGAACAAATTTCAGTCAATGTAGGTCTACTTGAGGGAACTGAAGTCAGATTGAAGTCTGAAACAGAAAAGCTAGTGGTGCGGAATAAAGAAATTAGTTCCGAGATACTGGCAAGACAGTTACAAGTAGCGGAGTATGATGAGTTGTTGAAGAAACAGGATAGTAAGTTAGGAGAGTTGGAAGCACTAGCTCAACAAGCTGAGAATCACATGGTGAAGAAACTGGAACCAGAAGTGACTAAGGTACAAAGGGACTCAGTGGGGACAGCACAAGAAGTGTCTAAAGATGAGACCTTTGTGACTGCCGACGAGCCCTCAGTATTTATAGTCAATACAGTGGAAGAGGTGGTGAAACCACCTGCCACTGAGGATCTAGATGGTTCCATGGTGATACATACAGCTGACATGTTATCCAGTGTGAGTGGACACTCATCCATGCATGGCAGTAAGTTTGATAAGAATGAGGAGTTCATGTTGGAACTGTGTGGTAGAGTTGAAAAGCTGTTTCAGGAGAAGTTAGATTGCTTTCTTGAGGAAACAGAGTCAGTGAGTGTGGAGAATGACACCAAGGGAGTAAAAGGAGACGTTCCGGTAGCCCAGGCTACAGGGAATAAGCCTCCTGTGGGACCAGGTAACACTGCTCCAGCTCCAGGTGCTCATTCTACTCCAGCTCCGGGAACAAGGCAGGTTCCTACAGGTCCGGTAAACGTGTCTACAGTGGGTAGACCAGGTTTGCCCAAGGGGGTAAACATGAATGCTCGGCCGCCAGGTCAAGGGAATCTGGCAGGGCCTAACACCTCCTATGGGGGGTGGAGTAATGTTGGTCCGGATAACTGTTATGGGAACGCAAGACCTATGTTCAATATACCACCTCCCCCATTGCCTGGCAGTCATGTAACTCCAGGAAGCATGAATACACCAAGGACAGGAGGTACTATTCAAAGTGGGACACCCTACCAACATAGGGCAAATATGTCTATGGAAGATGAGGTAGTGTTCCAAAACAATCCAGCAATTAGAAGATTGGGGATTGATGCGGTACCGAATGACGTGGGGAACTTTAAAGCAGTGGACTATGCTTTGAGTCAGACTGATATACCGTTGAGAACGGGGATGACACCTGTGAGAAAGCAGGCTATCAAGATGAAGCAGTATGATGGCACAGTTCCATGGAGAAAATGGTTCACACGATTTTCAGCAGATATGAGACATAATGGTTGGGAAGGCGATGAATGCCTTGCAGCTTTGTCATGGTGTCTGCGGGATGGTCCTGGTGATCCCGCTCTAACAAGCTTTGAGTTAAGCGGGGGTAGAACGTACAAGGGATTAGTGGAAACAGCTTCTTGGGCTTTAGGTTCCACATCCGGTGCGGATCCCGCATCTGAGCTAGAGGCAAGAGTTCAGAAGCCCGGTGAAGGGCACAGACAGTTTGGAATGGCTCTCAGAGTGCTAGCAGCAGAAGCATTTGCATCTATGAGTCCAAGTGATCCATGGCTGGTAAGGAAGTTGTCCAGCCTGTATATAGATGGACTTAAGGACGAAAGATTGTCGAGCGAGATTGCTTCACAGTGGAAGACCACTATGTCACTAGCAGATATCTTCGAACTTACGGAAGATGCTCTGAGAAAGAGGAAGCTGTTGAAAACTGTAGAGGCAGCCCCTGTAGCAGTAATAGAAATGCCCGTAGAAGAGGTTGAACTGACTACAGAGGGAGTGCAAGAGGTGGCAGCAATAGATCCTAAATGGAAAGGACGTCGTTCTTTTTATGTAAGACGAAGGGTTCCAGGATCAGACGCTCAAGCGCCAGAGGAGGGTGCATTGAAAACCATGATCGGAAAAGTCATGGAGGAGCGTAGTAAGGCTGAGAAGGCTGAAAAGGTCGCATCTCGTGGTCGCGGTAAGGGGAAACCCAACAAAGACACGAAATGTTATAATTGTGGGAAGAAGGGTCACTTTGCAAGGACATGTTGGTCCAAGGATACTAAGAATGTATCATCGGTCGAGAAACAAAAAGACGGACCCTCTTCTGACCAAAGCCCACCACCGACGGAAAACTAACAGGGGTTGTTGTCGATGACAAGATAACAACCCCACCTGTGATTGTCAAAGGTACTGTTAGGGGAGAATCAAAAGATTCCACTTCATGGGAACCGCTGGGGTTAGCCGCACCTGAGTCTGATCCGCCAGGTGGAGATGGGCCCCAGGGAACGGACGAGAATGGTGTTGAAGATTTAGCTCATCTGGACACCGTCCGCAGAATTGAGTTGGCGGAAGAAGTAGAAAGGTTTTGTGCTTCGCGACTCAAACCCGATGATCCTATAGTTAAGTTTCTCAACTCGAGGGGATATGACTTGGGCGGTGAAGCTGGAATCCAGAGATTTGCCTTGCAACCTTCCCCTTTACAAGGGAAGAGATGGTACTTGCCTGTGCAGATTCAGGGCTGCTTGGGGGAATTTCTGATTGATACTGGAGCTAGTCACTCCATGATGGGTCACCATTTCTTCAAGAAGCTCGCAGGTCTGTCGACTAACCCTGTGGGGTCTGGGTCGGTCAGAAGTGCTGATGGGTCTCATATGCGGACACATGGCAGACAGGTGATACCCTTTTGGGTGAATCAACATTCATTTGTTGTTTCAACAACTGTGGCTGAATTGACGGATGAGGGAATCTTGGGAGTAGATTTTTGTTCTCTGTATGGGGCGGTATTGGATAGTGTGACAGGGGAACTCACTCTTCGATATCCACAAGAGATGAAAGTCCAGTGTGTACTCCGCCGGATTTCAGGCGTCTCGTCTGTCTCTCAGACAGTGCGAATTCCTCCCCGCCATGTGTGCAATGTAGTTGTATACTGCCGGGAAATGGAATTTGACCGCATGGGGGTGGTGGAACCGAATCAGCAGCATTTGAGTAAGCTGGGGTTGGTTTCCACCAGTGCCTTAGTGCAAAGTTCAAGACGAACAGTAGTACCAGTCAGTAATATGACTTTTCAGGATGTGTACCTGGAAAAGGGGACGACCTTTGGGGACGTAACATATGCTGACGTGGTAGGAAGAGCTGACTCACCAGAAGTGGAGTTAGCAGTAAAGAGGGCAGTGGAAATAGGAGCTTTGGATCCATCCGCTATGCCAGTGGTATTGCAAGGCACTGGAGAGCAGGATAGGAAGGAAGGATATGGTTTGCCACTGCATCTTTTACCATTAGTGACAGATAGCCACTTGGAGACGGAGGAGGACAAACAGAGTCTAGCTCAGCTATTATGCGAGAATGCAGACTTGTTCTCCGCTCCAGGGGAGCAATTGGGTAGAACTGACCGAGTAACTCATCGGATAGACACCGGTTCTAGCCCACCATTGCGCTTGCCATACCGGCGCCTCCCGTTGTCTAAGAAACAGGCATTGGAGGATGAGGTGGACAAGATGTTAGGGGAAGGGATAATAAGGCCCTCAGATAGTCCATGGGCTAGTCCGGTGGTAATGGTTACCAAAAAGGATGGCACCTGTCGGTTCTGTATAGATTACAGGAGACTGAATGGGATTACGAGGAAGAATGCCTACCCCTTGCCACGCATTGACGAAAGTCTGGATTCCTTGGGAGGCAATCACTGGTTTAGTACCTTAGATCTCCAGTCAGGATACTGGCAGATTGGGATGCACCCAGAGGATAAGGAAAAGACAGCATTCACAACCCACCGGGGGTTGTTTGAGTTCAATGTAATGCCATTTGGCTTATGCAATGCTCCGGCTACTTTCGAGAATATGATGGAGACAATGCTAAGGGGATTGTTGTGGAAAAACTGTCTAGTTTATCTAGACGACATCATAGTTTTCGGGAAAACTCGGGAGGAGTGTCTATCAAATCTGAACAAGGTGATGGATCGATTGAGATCCTACAACCTTAGACTGAAAGCTAAGAAATGCAAGTTCTTCAGGCAATCAGTGGAATATCTGGGCCGAATAGTCAGTGGCACAGGTATTTTGGCGGATCCAGGGAAATTAGAGGCTGTAGCTAATTGGGCAACGCCAAAAGACCAGAAAGAAGTGAGGTCATTTTTGGGTTTCTGCTCGTACTACCGCGATTTCATTCCCGGATTTGCTGAGGTGTCAGCTCCATTACAGGCGCTGGTAGTAGGAAAAAGGAAGGGAATGTTGAAGCTACCACCGTTTATTTGGACGGAATTAGCTGGACAGGCTTTTCAGAAGCTGAAGGAGTTATTCACGGTAACTCCTGTGCTGAGCTATCCTACTGAGGGTGATCAGTTCATCCTGGACACCGACGCTAGCAACGATAGCATAGGCGCTGTCTTATCCCAAGTGCAGGAAGGTAGAGAAGTGCCCTTGGCATTTGCTAGCAACAGCTTGAGTAAAACTCAACGCAATTATTGCACCACCAAGAGAGAGTTGTTGGCCATAGTAGTTTACACAAAGAAATTCCGCCATTATTTGTATGGTGGGAATTTTATTCTACGAACAGACCATTCATCCTTGAGATGGCTCCTTAATTTCAAGGAAGCAGATGGGATGATGGGTAGATGGATCTCCGCGTTGTCTGAACTAGGGATAGAGAATACCCAGATTCAGCATCGGAGCGGAGTGAAGCACGTAAATGCGGATTGTTTGTCTAGGAGACCAATCCGAAGATGTGCAAGAATGGACTGTGAAGACTGTGGCATACATAACGCGTTGGTGGCTCCAATAATGAATTTTGATCCGGCCTGGGAAGAGAACTTGGTGTTTTGGTCGGCGGAGTCCATACTTGAAGCTCAGCAGGATGACGATGGTATCAATATGATACGGAATCTGATCCTGGAGAGAGCTGCTCGTCCCGTCAGACCTGCTCTGTCATTAGAATGTGTGGAAGTAAGGAACTTAGTGGGCCAATGGTCGCAGCTGGTAGTGCGAGACGGCCTATTGTGTAGATGGAAAACTCTTGAAGGCAAAGCCAGGAGGAGGCTACAGATAGTCTTGCCAGCTTCTCTGAGATGGGAAGTATTCGAGTTTTTCCATGGTCATCAGACTTCCGCTCATTTTGGCAGGAAACGGACTTTGGACAAACTCGCGAGGAGATATTACTGGCCTGGGATGTCTAAGGACGTAATACGTTGGTTGAGTGAATGCCCAACGTGTTGCCTGGTGAAGCCGGGCCCTGGGAAAGGTAAAACATCTCTCAGACAAGAACTGTTCGGAGTCAGATTTGCGAGGATAGCCATTGACATAATCACTGGCTTCCAGACAACTCCAAACTCCAACGTGTGCATGATGGTGGTACAAGACTACTATTCAAAGTACGTGAAGGTGATCCCAATGAAGGATCACACGGCATTAACTTGCGCACAAGCTTTGGTTGAGGAGTGGGTACTAACATTTGGCGCACCTCTCATGTTACATTCAGACCAGGGTAGGGAGTTTGAATCGCGTCTCTTTCAGGGGATGCTGGAAGAATTAGCCATAGTTAAGACACGCACTAATCCGTACCGACCGCAGTCGGATGGGATGGTTGAGAGATTCAACCGCACGTTGATTCAGGGGCTGACCACGCTGGTTAATTCTAATCAGGATGACTGGGATACGTTTTCCCAGTATGTGGCTCATGCATACAACGGTACGGTGCATGCTTCAACTGGCTGCACTCCTAACAGCCTGGTATTTGGATCTGAGATCATAATGCCTGCAGATTTGGTCTTTGGCAGTGTACTGCGGAGAAAGGATGTCCCATGCCGAGTGGCATTTGCGGAATCCCTGCGCAGAGAATTGCGGGAAGGCTATGCATTGGTGAGAGGCCATTTGAAGAAAGCGGCCATCCATCAGAAAGTAGGGTTTGATACAGGCTTGAGAGAGAGGAAGTATGTAGTTGGACAAAAGGTGGTGAGATTGAAACCACCTGTACATGGAAAAATCTCGAAGGGTTGGGATGGGCCATTTGAAGTGACAAAAGTAATATCGGATGTTACTGTGTTATTGAAAAATGTGAAAGGCAAGATTGTTGCAGGCCATGTAGATCGCCTGAAGCCTTGGCTAGGTCGCCGGCCCGGCGATGAGAATGAGCCTTTGGTAGAAGTGCCAATGCCCCAACCCAGGTGGGTGCGTAAAACACAGGTTACAGCACCCCCGCCTACAAAGAAGACTAGAAGCGCAACGCCAGCTAGAAAAGTCGATGGTAGGAAGAAGAAGAAGAAGTTAGTTACTGAAAAGGAAACTAGAGAGGTTCCTACAGTAATTAAGAAGAAGAAACCCCAAGGACCCATACGTAGAAGTGCTCGTATAGCGGGTCGAGGTGCTGTTACGTAAGAGCGGCGGGGCTGGGTTTGTTTGTTGTGGTTACCCGAAATAGTTCGGGTCTCCAAGGACTTACCCGGTAAACCCCGGAAAGTTGCGTAACTGGTGCTGATTGTCAAAAACACAACGAGAAATACCGGATTTTATTCTTTAGTCTTTGTGACAGGAATAATGGTGAAATTGACCAGTAGATGGCATTGGGGTACCCAACGTTCTGCTTTACTAAAGTTAGTTTTGAATGTTTACATGCTATGGTCTGTGAGTTGGTTTCCCATTTAGTACTTGTCGTGATGGTTTCGGATTAGAGTCCAATCAAACCTAGTCAGTAATTTTTCTAAGGATAATATGAGGATCCTAATACGAAATATTATGTGGAAAGTACGGGTGTAAAACTCGTTACAACAACATGAGAAAAGGGACTCATACGTATTCCGAATTTGTTCGGACAACCAAAGAAATTTACTTTGACACGTATTTTTTTATAATGTTTGTTTAAAACAGCGTTCTGAAAGTTCATAAGCTACAAATGAGACAGCCGTGACGAACTGAAGAATTGCTATTACTTGAAATGATGTGCAAAAATACAATCCGAGAAAACCCGGCGAAGATTGCAACTACTACGCAGTTAACTCCGCCACCCGGTTTTCTTCGGATAATACCGGATAACTTCTTCGGGAAGGGCTATCCGGTACCCGTGATCCTTTGCGCTTGGGTGCGCACGCATGCTGGTTTGGCGCGGAAAGCGTCAGTCCTGCACATACCGTTGGAGAGGGTGGATGCGAAGGCACCTCTCTCCGCGTATGTAACACCGGTTAGAACATCTACATGTGAGGGAGAGAGGAGACACTAAAGTGAGGTAGTACAGGAGGACACATTTGTAACAATTTTCCTGATTTTACTACTCATTTAAGCTCATTTTAAGAGTGGGCTCCTCTGGGCCGCCCTCTGTGTAGTTATCATGGCGGATAACTATCCGTCGGGAGACTCCCATAGAAGGAGTCACTCGACGGAAGTTTCCCCTCTGTCGCAGGAACAGAGAGAGTTGTTAGCTTTGGGGGACCTGGAGTCAACAGCTCCGGTCGAGTATGATCTTCCAAAACGATTTCGGGAGGCAGATTTACCTAAATTTGTGTATCATCCACCAGCTAAGATGAAGAATAGGGGTGTGAAACGCCGAAATCACAGTAATATCTCTGAGATAAGGAAAGCTGAAAAGGTTAAAACCACACAGTATCTCCTAGCTCGGGGAGAACATGTTAAGAAACTGGTAGATATGGGTTTATCAGTGGCGCAAGCTAGGGGGTTCGTGTCAGGGCCGGGGTTAAAAGGACTCGAGGCCGGGGGATTTCCCTTGTTCCAGGTTGGGAATATTGCGTCACCACCTACTTCGGGAGTGACCCGGACTGACCCGAATATGCCCGGGATACCGGTGTACCCGGTCAGTGACGTGCCAGTGGGTGCTCCGTGGGGTGCTATGTCGTATGACCGTGCGGATGGTTTACATCCGGTGCATGGTAACTTTGTACCCGATTGGGATGCCCCTGCACAGTCAACTCCGGAACGTATTCCAACTATGGCAGTAATGCAGTTAGCAGCAAAATTTGAGAAATTTAAGCCGGATGCAGTGATTCCCGGGAGTAAGATATGCAGGGGGGCATACATCCAAGAGTTGGACAAATTCAACGAGAAGAAATGTACTAAACTATTCAGACCTCCTTCCGATAATTCTAAGTCCAGACCCTATACAGGAGAGGTTACTGGGGAGATAGGGAGCCGAGCTAGGCTACCATCCTACGAAGATACAGAGAGGGATATGGAGTTCTGGTTAGAGCATACTAGTTCAGGGGCACATCAAGCTTACAAGTTCTGGGATGAGGTTATAAAGCAAAGTATGGGGACATACAGGGCTGCCGACCTCTCCAACGAAGATAGAGACCGGTTGAAATGGGCGTGGATGACATTTGTCCCGCCAGGTATGCCTACTTATAAACCTGGTAGAGGTTGGAGAATAGGTTCGGGGCAATGCCCATTCAATGAGTGTATGGATAGAAATCCAATAGCTGAGTATCTGGACCTGTACCAGTTCGCACGACATCTAGTGGAGTTCCACGCGCACTCCAAAATGATGTGGCAGTGCCGGGCCAGGCCTAATCGCTCAGGTAAATGTATGAAAGATGGTGAACCTTTCAGCACATCTAGAAAGGGTTGTATGGTAAGGCATTTAGTGGATGTACACCATATGAAGGCTGAAACTGCCATGTCCAATCTAGATATTCTCGAGAATAGTCCGGAGGCCTTAGGACTCACGGACAGAGAAAAGTGTGTGAGGGTACCACAGGGGTTGGCATACACCTTAGTGTTTAACCATAACCCGAGAAGGTTGTGGTTGAATCGAAAGGCGTGGCCATACTACCTTCAGGACTTTCCAGAGAAAGCCTCTGATTATCGTAGTAAAATGGAATTGGCCACTCCGCCTAAAGGTAAAATGCTGTCTGAAGGTAAAACTGTGGACCATGGAGTGTACACTCCTGTCTCGGTTACCTTAGGAGAGATGCGGACCACAGGTTCAGAGGAGTCCTCAGCTTCTGCTGGGTTGGACTCATCACCTGACGGCCGATCTACCCCAACCAAAAGACGTGCTCCGGGGTCTTCCTGTGGGTTTAGTAGGAACACTACTGAATCCAACAAGGAGGGCTCTGGCGGAACTTTACCGAGGGTTGCTGTTAGCCCAAGGCTAGCCTTAGAAGAGAAAATGGTAAATGACCTGTTGGCTTCTCCTGTAGAGGAGGAGGACGACTGTGTATTTGTGGGAGAGGAGGTAATACCTCCTACCACAATCTCTGAAGCTAGAGGGAACCCGGGAGTGTCAAGGAAGATATTAAAAACAGAAAATACTTCTACTGATAGTCAAGGGTATGTAACAGGGAAGATAGAGTCAGTAAGTGGGAAAGAGGATTCCAAATCTAAAATGATCTACAGAACGATTGATTTTCAATCTGAGGGAGATGATTGGGTGGACCAGAAATTCACCCCACCCACAGGCAGGGTTCAATCAAGTAAAACAGAGATGAGGAAGGAACAGGAGATTGGTCGCAGACTATCCTCCGTTCCATCACCATCTACCTGTATGGGGGGTCTCTCACTAAACGCTCCATCACCTGGAGTGGGTGAGGAAGATATCTCTTTGGAGTCGGTCCCTCTGCCTAAGCTGACTGGTGATATTGATCACCCTGAGAATGTAAGTATCAGGAATCTTCTGAAAGAACAGTATGTCACTGGACTGAAAAGTTCATTTGACACACTGGATCTCGCTTGTCAACTAGCTCTGCAAGGAGCTAGGGCTCAAGCTGAGCAATTGGTAAAAGAAAGTCGTTTGGCCGAATTAGAGAAAGTGGAGACTGCTAAAGCAGAACTCCTATCTAAAATGTCCAAAATGACTGAGGAGAATGAAGCCCTCAAAAGACAGTTGGGACAACGAGATGACATGGTAGCAACCTCTAGCAGAATAGTAGATGATTTGAGATTGAACATTGAAAAATCTCGTATGGAAAGTCAATTTTTAATTGATGATCTCAAAGTCAAGTTGGATCGCAGTAAGGATATGGTCAGTTCTGCTGAACATAAGCTAACTGCTGCCAGGACTGAAATAAGTCTAAAAACCATAATTATTCGGAAGTTGGAACACGAAATTGGTGGTCTAACAGAAGAATTTTCTAGCTATAAAAAGGAAGCTCAGCAGAACGATGACTTCTATGAAGAGTTGGCTGAGTTCTTTGAGGATTGCTATGAGATACCATTGTCAAGTTGGTACGACGAGAGTGTGTACAGGGTTGAACGGGGTTCCGCCCCTCTTCCCTTAGGATTTGACGGTGATGCATACGCACAAAGGTTGAGAGCCGACTCCAGGGCTAGTAATACCCCTAGGAGTCCTCCACCTCCATCTACAGAAGATGAGACGCACCTGGCCGACTGCAGTTACGTGGCTGCCACCTCCATGGCCTGTGGGTCATCGGAGTTGGTTCCTGTGACGTCTGTTCCTAAGACGTCCGTGGCTGTGACGTCTGTTCCGGTGTCACCTGTTCCTGTAACGTCCGTTGCTGTGGCGTCTGTTCCGGTGTCACCCGTTCCTGTGACGTCTGTGGCTGTGACGTCTGTCCCTGTGTCACCAGTCTCGGTGACACCTGTTGCTGTGACGTCTACCTCTGTGTCGTCTGATGCTAAGACGATGCAGTATACTACCATGGGGGTGGACACAACCGTGTCTTCCTTTGAGACTATGGATACTCCAGCCGGGGTGTCCACTCTAGCGAGGATGGTGGTGAATGAACTGCAGACAGAGTCACATAACTCGACTCCTGTCTCAACACCAATACTCGACACCACCTCTTGTCAGTCACCGTACCAGATAACGGAAAGTGAGACTAGAGAGGCGGTTCAGATACTGATGGAGCTGAACGATGCAATTGCAGAGGCTGACTTACGTCTGTCTATCCGTGATGCTGAGGCGCTTATGGCTCCTGAAAACGAACTCGAACAATCCATGATGGTGGATCCTCCAATGGACCTACCTGTGACGACTGGTTCTATGTCTGGGAACCATCGTCCATCTACCCTGGACATTCCTGTATCCATGGCGAGTGTAGCTATGGGTGCTCAAATGCATGGTCCTAACCCTGACGCTTCGCAGCTAGGGTTTGGGATGGACATATCCATTGAGATGAGTGACAATCGACCTAGTGAATGTATGTCTCCAGTGTCAAGAAACGAAGAACTTTTGCTGAGTGGCGAGTCATAAAAACATTCCCAGTTGCAGCATATATGGAACCTCTACCATGTGTCGTCATCAAGGTTGAACTTTTGCAGTAGTGGGGTTGTTAGTACACCACGGATCATATGATGCTTTATACCATAGACTATAAGTCACAAGATGACTAGATAGATATATATATATATATTTATAAAAGACTGAGATGACAAGAACAGTGGATCATTATCACCTATTTATGAAAAGACTTTGATATGATCTAGGTTTGCAGTTATCGCTATATATGAAACTGTTAAAACCATCACCAAAGAGTGTTCTATATTTTTTTACCATAAGACAGTATTTGTGAAACGGGTTCTGTTTGAGTTGATGACATGTGCTATAGGTATGATTATTGTATGCCGATTGTGATACTCTGATTTAACCGTCCAATGAGTAAAGGTATGAGGGACTGGATCCTGATGATACCTACTGAGATGAAAAGTTGCTTGACTACATTCGTACTATGTGTAGATCTGTGGTAATAACATATCAATGAACCTGAAAAACGCAAAATTTATTCAGGTACTGAGAGTGGAAATTGCGTAAGTTGTTATGGAGATCTGTAGGCTCCCGTTGATTACTTTCAGAAGGAAGGTATCGAGTGAGGAGCCGGGTCATTCTATTTTTCAGCTTGCTGCGTTTTTGATCTTTGAACTAAGTGTGGAGACTAATTCTCCCTGAATCGTTGAAATATGTTACGCCAACACTAGATCTGATTGCTTACAGTATTCCTATATGGAGAATGTCACTTGTGTTATTGTGTGAAGACACCCATGTGACCATGGTGCATAAGGTTTTGGAGACCTTGATTGGATTGAAAACTGCATTTACCGGATCTACGCTATATGTTCATTTATTCCAAAAATATTGATCTTTCAAACCTTACTCTGGCACGTAAAGCGAGTGAGTCTATTCAAATAGACGGGTTGGGTCAAGGTTTACTATAAAGTCGACACTTGCCACCTTTTTTGTTTCCAATATGTCTTGTACTAAAACTTGGTAACTTTTAAGGAGAAGTGCTCATATTTGATCTGTATGTATACGATACCTGTTGTAACAAATCGTTTTCGATGAGACATGGTTAGTATGCGATAAATATGTCTTGAAGGTTTTATATATTTTTTTTTATGATATATAGTCAAGTTTGTTTTATAGGGCTTGACTGGCTGTGTGGAGTTTATCCTCTTAGTCCCATAAATCATGACTGTTATTGAAGGATTATACTCGATTATTGTGTAACTGGATCCTGATGGTTGATATGATTGACGTTAATATCAAAAAGGATGAATACATATCTATGATACCCAAGAAATATATTAGTGGTTCTAATAGAAAGAGTTACGCTTGCCTCCACTATGTATATGTTTGGAGACAATATATTTGTTTTTTGGGTTGTTTGGAGATAAAATTTGTCATTTGTATTAAGGTAGTATAATAATACTGCACTTAGTGCTGCTATTTAGACGCTGTGATATTGTCTGAAGGGGGGTAGTGTAGTGGGTCGCCGCTGTACTATTTCTAGGGAACCAGTTGGAGTTATATTTGGTATATGTGTTGTCGTGTATCCAGGCCGCACTCCTGTCTACTGCCGAGTATAAGGTTATATAAGCCCACCTGAGGAATGGTGGAGCGCGGCCTGGTTATGTGCATTGAGCCGTGACCGCCACGTGTCACCCGACATATCTCGGGTACAGTGTCGGCTCGGATGCACCGGCGCGTGGTTACCCGGAGTTCCTCGGGAACTCAAGTGTTTACGAGTAATGGAGAGAATTACATAACGACCAGTACATAAGACCTGGAGTTCTGCTAATCGAGGACCCAGTCTTGCTGCGCACTTCGGCCAGCTCGGCTGCTCCACAACAGAGCTTCCCCGAACTCTGTTGTACCTTTTAGGCCTAGTCCTGTCGCTGCTTCCACCTTGGTCACCCTGCGTCTTTCTCTGTTCTACCCTCTGGGGGAACTAGAGGAGATAGACGCACTGGTGTACAACTCCGGGTACAGAACTCCCTACGGGGGAGTCTGTCCCAAGAGGAGTTAACCAAGATGGAAGAGAGCATTGGAACTCGGGAACTATGTACTAGACCGTGAGCGTATACCTCCTGTATGTTCATATGACCACTGGTGTTCAGAAGCCTATTTGATTATTGCTATCCGTCTGTATGATTACGAGCCGTATGTCAGAATGAATAAAGTGTAATTTCTGAACAACCTATTTTCGAATCTGGAGTTTTTCATAGCAGATGTCTATCTTAGAATAGCCAACAGCTACAGAAGTCACAGAATATGATGGAATGAGGAAAAATCAGCTCCCTATGGGGTAGCATGATGCTTCAACACATAATGCTAATTTGTTGTCATGATGCATCAACGCAGCACTAACGGGTAATTTGCCTTTGCTACATTCGTGCGTCATACCAATCATTCGGGAATGGGGTCTGCATTATGCATTATTGTAGCAATATGGTGGCTGCAGAGGGGTCAAAAGCGACCTGGCGATCAGGGCCATTTTCGAGGAAACCTGGCGACCTGGTACAATAATTTACATGACCTGGCTACTTTTGCACAAAATTGGGCAATATAAAAGCCCGATATATATAGGGCCTGAAAAAACGACCTTATTTTCGGCATCTTTCCGACCTCAGGGGGGACCCCTCTGCATCCCCAATATACTGCCCGTGAAATTTTTGCTGCCCCTACAGAATGAGTCGGAGTGGGCTTTATATAGGGGAGGTGGGGGTATAACAGGGGGTGCTACTTACAAAGACGTCCCCGGACCCGAGGAGCCCCAGCTGTAGGTAGGCCTGCCGGTGCGCCTATATGGGACTAGCACATAAGGCTAAGGGGGCCGCCATCTTGACTCAGAGAAATGGATTGTGCTTAGCCCCAGAGCAGTGCATTGTGGGCTAATCTCTTATCAGCACCCCTGTTCACACCCCCGATCAAAACTAATAACCAATACTGCACCCTTCTCATAATCACCCTAAGTTCATTCCCTTTGTTGCAGGTGTGAGGGGAGGGGATTAACTTGATAAGGAAGTGGGGGTATAGCCCCGACTACCTGAGGTCCCATGACATTCTAGCCCCGTATAGGGCAGGTGAGGGTATAACAGGGGTGTTAAAATGTACTTACAAAGACGTCCCCGGGCCCCAGGAGTCCCAGTTGTAGGTAGGCCTGTCGGTGCGCCTGCTCCTTGGTCCGCTTCTGGTCGGGGGCTGTGAAGATCCCCGTCTCGTCCGTCCGCTCTCTCGTCAACCACAGCGGGTGTGCGTTAAACGCTGACGGCTCCCCCGGGTCCCGAGTAGGGATATTGATGATAGGCAGGGTAGCATCCTTCCGCCGCCGCTTCTGTTGGGTAATATCATGATTTATGATTATCTTCATTAGGAATAGAACAAGATACCCCAGCACCGAACAGCAAATTGTTAAGATTCAGACAGAGGGCTGTGTCTCACCAAATCAATCCAAGTTGAAAGTCTATGACCAGGTGCAACCTATGACCGGGTGCAATATATATGACCGGGTGCAATCTATGACCGGCATGACAGAAAAGGCTTATTTAGGGCAGATTTACATAGACATTTTTAACAAAATGTTCTACAAAATGTTCTACAATATGTGATGTCGATGGCTGTCAGTACTTCCTTTCGACAATGTAGGGGTTTAAAATGGATGCTACTTATAAAGTGACGTCTATGACCTTTTAAGACAGAATTTTCCATTTCATATGTGTTAAAATAGAGATATAATTATAGAAACTATGAAAATAAAGTTAGTATCATAAAGTCTCAATTCATCCCTTAACCTTTTTCAGCCATTTCCATGTACATCTCCCCTAAATAAGCTGTTTTCTTCCATGCTGGTCATAGATTGCACCTGGTCATAGACTTTCAACTTGGATTGATCTGGTGAGAAACGGCCAGAGATGGTTGAAGTAAGATATGATTGCGGAAAAGGAGGAAAATAAAATATGGACAATTCAAATATCAACAATCAGAGATAGAGTCGTGGATAGTGAATGATAGTGATGTCTTTTTGTTGGCGAGCAAAATTTATATATGAGGGTAAAACAAGCTTATCATTGACTATGTTATATTCAATGTCAATTGGTTGCAAAGAGACTGAATGTTATCAATAAGATATATATGTGTGCCACTTTCATTCAATAAAATAGCATATCAGACACATTCCAGAAGAACAGGACCCTTGTAACTGCAGTCCTAGAATCGGAATTTTAATGGGATATAGTCATTTTGGTGTCTGACTGTAGTGCCAGCTTATCATTTTTAGATGACATGGAACTTAAATGATTTTCCAATTCATCAAGCAAATCAACAGAAAATCACTTTGATAATTTTACATGATGCTTAAGTAAAACACAACTTTAGAAGGGCCTTAGGTCGGGCGGATCTAGTTCCCAATGGTCCTGCATGACAGTGACGCCTAAAGTGCCTAAAGTGAGTTCAACCGTCATGCAAGATGATTTCTTGAATTTGGGGTGAGGAATAAACTATCGTAAAATGCAGCTGTTAAGGATTTACGTGATTTGTGACTGCACTTCAA
This sequence comes from Harmothoe impar, assembly GCA_947462335.1. Taxonomy (NCBI): domain Eukaryota; kingdom Metazoa; phylum Annelida; class Polychaeta; order Phyllodocida; family Polynoidae; genus Harmothoe; species Harmothoe impar. The sequence goes on from OX381710.1 coordinate 13,179,734, forward strand.
ATATGTTCAAACAACTCTCTTGACTATTAATCACCAATTTGCAACAATCAAAATAAACATGAAACTCCATCTCTTTCAAATTCTTGACTATATTAGAAATGAAAATGTTACAAGCACAAAAGATCGCAAAGGTAAATAAGATAATTAACAAAAAATCTACAACTTGCAGTGAACTTTACACCTTATATCTATAACTACTTACATCGGCCTATTGAAGGGAATTAGAGCAAGACTTAGATTTAAGAAAATCATATAAATTCATAACAGAATATTGAGCATTCGCCGAATTGTGCTGTGCACTTCACACATTAAGTCTTACGGTCTCGCATGGTCCTTTGTGAAGTTCCAGCCCCAAATTCCTTTTTATGATGTTACTTTGAACCAGTCTATGAACGACTGTAGACATATTTAGCGCCGCCCGTGAACAAATATGATAAAAATATTCCCTTGGGCCAAAAGAAAAAAGAAGTTTGTTTCAGGTCATCGGACCCAAACAGGGCCGACCCAAGTTTTCGCAATTTTGAAGAAATTTCTATATTTGTACACTTTTTTTTCGCGATTTTTACACCTCTTTTGTTCAATGTAAGGGTATCGTAGAGGGGCTGTAAAAATAAAAATAAAAAGGGGAAAAAACCGACCCTAGACTTTCTTCCCATGTTACCTGAAACAAACATTTTTTTGCATTTGGCCTTGTTTATAATATATCTGTCTATGAAATTTTAAATGTCAGTCCTTATGTGGGGATGGGTAGATTCACCACTTTCGGACGCTCGTTGGCAGTGCAAATGTGACTAGTTTTCTGTGAGCTGTTGTTCTTTTAATACTCCACACAGAGCTATCATTAGAATGCATATTGAGAGAGGGGTATTGGGATATTATAACCATCCAATGATTAGTGCATTATCAGTGTTTTTATAGGAAATATCTCTCATCAAAGTTGGGAAATTAAATGTCTCAATTTCACCTGATGTCGGACACTTTGGATTTTTCCTGTTTTTCCTAAGTAATAATGTCTGATTTTCCTTGCTAGTATGGCAGGCATAACATAATTAATTCCGGGTCTGGATATCATTAAAGGTTTTAAACATATCTACATCTGAAATATCTTTTTAACTCCGTTAAACCTGTCCAATTTAGAAAATCTATACAAATGCACTTTATACTGAAATAAATTGATCAATTGTAGCCAATCTAATGTGAGAATGTGCTTTGAGTTAGATGCACTTCATAATATTTACTGCAATAGTAATAGATTTTCTGCCCCTGGGCAAATATAAAGAGACAGGACATAGTGCTGTCCGGCTCAAGGTGTAATTACATCACATCTTTGAAAGATCTCTAAATATGTTTTTCTGGGAATTATAATATACTTTTTTGCTATAATTTACATTGAAATACACATATCTTATGATCTAGGCCTTCATATATTGCTTGGGTGTAGATAGGGCAGTAGAACTGAGCATGAAGGCACCCTGTCCGACATGAGGTACACTAGTGTGCAGACACATGATCTGCATCAGCTCCACGCCATGAAACAGGCATAGTTTAGGACATTATTCGACATAGATAACACATGTTTTTAGGTATGCACTTTGTTTTGTTGGTAAGAAGAACACTTCAAATTCACTGTGGTAGACACATAATTGATATATAATCAAGGGTTTATTTCATTTTTTAATGATAAAAGTGTCCAACTTAAGGTGTGTGTCCGTCTTTGGGTGAATCTACCCTAAAGGCCTGGGCTTGTACACTCTCCGTGCATTAGTTTATGACACTATGTAGGCGGCAAAGAATCTGCTGGGACAGTGTGACCAGAACTCGCCCTAGTGCGCAAGCAATAATACCGCACTTGGCGCACCACAATTCAGCGGATAGGTTGTCATGGGTAAACCTCATACTGTAAGAGATGATGCATGGAGAAGGGAATCACATGGCGAAAAGGATAGTAGTCAATTTCTAAGTGAAGTTAGATGCATATCAAAAGAGATATGGCCGCCACCGAGTGCTGACGTGCTCCACGACGCTCCCCACATTACTAGGGATTAATCTAGCTCACACACGTAGGAACATGTTAGGGAACGCCCAGGGACTTCATAAAGTGATCTAGATCACTCACAGTGTACTTTTGGACCCGTACCCCACTTGGATTATAAACTATGACCAAGAAAGCGCGGAAACTGGAGAGGAAGGCAGCGAAAAAAGGAGGCCCTAATACTCCCAGCAGTACGCCACTTGGCCGGGCACTTGCCCGGGGATTACACTATGCAGGCACGATCATCTAATACCCCAAAGAGGCCCAGGAGTGCTGGAGGACTCTCGGACCTCGCTGACTCTAGCCCCACAGAAATATCACCGCTTCACAAAAAGAACCGGTATGATTTTCTCAATAGTACAATGGTTGCCAGGGACGCGCCGGCCATTTTGGAAACCAAACAAAATCTGGTCGGCAAGCACCCCCCGCTCCAACCTCAGTCTGAGCCGCCAACAACAAGTACTAAGCCTACCAAGCCTGTATACAACCAATCAACGGCCCTGATTGACCTACCACCCAACTCCCTCAGGGTGGATACGGACTTGCCCCCTCCACCTACAGGCCTGGACGTTATTGCGTCACACATGGACGACGACGACCACCTCTTTGCGGGGGTGGCAAACCATGATGACCCACACTCCAACATCTCCAATTACCTAATGGGTAATGAATCAGCTGGCAACTACCACCCACCTAATCCAATAGCTGCCTTTAGGGACGCCCTGAGCGCGTCCATCAACTTGGGAGCTGCCACTGGGGGACAGGCAGGAGGGGTTTACCACCCCACACCCCCACCCAGCCCCCCACCTACAGACGCCACTCTGCCTACCTCATACACCTTCACACACCAAGGCCCTGGTTGGCCCGGCCCAGGACCCCGGTCAGGTCCTGGCCTACAGCCACTCTACCAACCCCTCAGGGTCAGCAGTAATTGGAAGGCACCCCCGCCCACCCTACAACACGCCTCCACCTACATGCACACTGGGACCACCGTCTCAGCAGCCAAAATAACAACAGACCCACGTGGATCTGAAGCACGTGCGCTACCTCTGTTTACCCCGAGGTCCACGTACGATGTGCCCCCACCACCACCCATGTGTGGTCCTCTGCCCCCTACTATGGACGCCCAACTGCTGTCAATGGTATCACACATACATGATAACATGGCGGAAAAGAGCCAGCTACAAGCTGGTCTTCACAACCTCCAAAGTAACTTGGATCTTAAAATCGCCAACCTCTCAACTGACTTAAAGCATCAGCTCACGGATCTGGGAGGTAGGATGAACACCTGTGAGCTGTCCCTAGGACGTCATCGCACTGAGACCTCAGCTGAAATCAACAAAGTCAAAGTTGAAACCAAGGCCTCTATTGACGCATGGGAAGCCAAACACCAGTCACTCAACAGCAAACTAGAGGCGCATCTAAGTGAGTTTAACTCCATGAAGGCAGACCTAAAGTCATCCCAAGATGCAGCCTACAGTAAAGCCCTTATCGCCAAAGCCGCGGGTCAAAACCAAGGCTACTCCGCCTCACTCATAGTGGGGAAGCCAAGGGCACCAACCGCTCCCCCCTCAGCTGCTCCCACACAGGGATCACACACGCCTGCCACTGTGACCAAACCCACCACCTATAATGTGGTGGTGGTAGGGTTAAAAAAAGAAAAGAATGAGGACATCTTCTCTACCTGGGATCTAATAAAAGGGGCACTAGGCATCCAGCTCCCCCCATCTGACCTATCCTCGATAGCCAGGATAGGCAGACATGGCAAAAAGCCTCAACCCATTATGATAGCTTTTACTAGCCCTGAAACCCAACTATTGGTGCTCTCACTCAGAGACAGAGTGCGTTCATTAGGTGACAAGGACTCAATGGTGTACCTCAACCCTGATGAGTCTCATGACACAAGAGTAAACCGCTACCGATTGAGAACTATCTTCAATCACGTGAAGACCTGGGACGTAGGAGCATCACTGACCCTGGACGGCCTCATTCTGAACGGGTCCCTATACCCCCCTACTGACTCAGCGCTGAACTCAATTGATGATGTGTTCAAACCCCGAGGAATGGACACTGCCATGAAACCCCGACCGGCCCCTCCAGCCCAACCACGTCGAGGTACCGCCAAAACGGACCAATTGGCCCCCCGCCCACCAAACCCACATAATATCCCACCTCCCACCCAAATGACCCACCCCCCCCCACCACAACCAAATCGCAATGACCCTAATAACGGACGCTATAATGGGCCGCCACCAGCCCAGAAAATCCCCCCCCCCACAAATGTGCACACCAGCAAACCACCCAATGCACTCCAAGCTGCCAAGAGCCACAACCAATACCTACACTCCATCCCACATCTACTAACAAATAATGAAGACCACCTGACAAAAGCCCACAAACCAGCCCCCCTCCCAAGACCCCCTGCCCCCGTCAAACCACTGATGGACGTCCAGGTAAAAACACCCACCAAACCTGTGCCCCCCCCGACCCCTCCCCTCCCTACAACCCTGGACGATGACCCATCTATAATACTAGTGCCCACCAGCCCTGTACGCATGAAAGCCAAACCCATTTCCACCTCTACTCCGGCCCCTCGGCATCACAAGCAGCCGAGTAGGCCAAAACAAAGTCATCCCCCCCGCCCCCTCCTATTACCACATACATCAACCAGCACAAAGATAAGAGGGAGAAGATCATATCCACACAGATGGGGATATGCTTCAGTGGGGAATCCGCTTGGCTGAGTAATTTCTTCCCTGCCAAAATTGAAATTGAAGTTGAAGGCACGGTCAGAACCTTCTGTTCTGTAGAACAGGCCTATCAATTTTCCAAAGCCCGCTACTGTTCTGATGAATCTGCTGCCCGTGATATCTTGGATGAGAGCAGAGCCCCTCTGAACAAATCCAGGGGCAATGAAATTGAAGAAATTGGCACTGACTGGTATAAACATAAAGTTGACCATCTCCGGTCATATGCCACCCAGAAGTATGTCCAGCACCCAGAGTTACGGTACAAGCTATTTCTAACAGGGAATAGACCGCTACTTGAGAGCTGTCGGGACCCTTACTGGGCCATCAACCTCCCTTATAAGGAGGCACTGCTGCTAGCCACTACGCACTACAGTGGCATGAACATTATGGGTCTGCTCCTTATGGATATAAGGCATGAACTGTCAATTATATACAATTTCCGGGCCGCCCGTGCAATCGACCAACCGGAACCAGTGGACAAGAGGGTATTCCAGAAACCCCCTCCACCTCGGTCCTACCCTGGAGCGGCGACGCGGCACATATACATGTGAAGTTGTCCACCTGTATAGGTAACATTACCTCACCTAGACTGGCTACTACTGTAGTCACCACTGTGTCTGTTTAGATTCTATTCTAGTTCCTATACACTCTATATAGAGCATTAACAATATGAGTCTACTATACATAGGAGACTCTCGTATTCGGGACATATGTGAGTACCTGACCCCAGGCTACTATTATACCACACATTGTATAGGTGGTGCACGCATGGACAGGATCTACAATGAAATACATAGGCGCCTCCAGCGAGGACAAAAATACACTGGTATTTACATCGCTGGTGGTATTTGTGATTTATTAGCCTACGATGATAGTGGCAGGTCGTGTATATGCCACATTGGTGACTACCAAGTCTATAAATCTAATTTCCTGGTAAAACTACAGTACATTGTATACAGAATCCAACTGCTATCTCCTGGGACTCCTGTAATCTTTGTGCCTATTTATAGTGCCTCCCTCGCTGTAATGAACCATGAGCTGACTCAATCACATGAACAGCAGAGGGGACTAGAAAGGGCTGTGATTGCCTTGAATGCAGCAATCTACTCCCTGAATGCATCAGCCCGTCTATACACTCCTCGAATTGACAAAGTACTCCATGAGTGGCACTCTCGCGTCCACAAGTATGAATTTCACTATGTCTTGCTTAGGGACGGCCTGCACCCAACTGGACTAATGGCTCAAATATGTGCCCGTGAGATGATGGCAGCCGCTGCTACAAACAGACTGCTAAACCATCACCGATAATCCGTGTCATGCAAAAATGCATTGTATGTAATTGCCTGTGTATGCAGATGTATGTGCAGGCATGCTGATGTGTGCCTGTGCAAATATGTAGAGACATGTAAAAAGGTATAAATGGGAGAGATATACCGATGAATACCCTCTATGCTATACATTAAATACTTGTATACCTATGCCTAAATATAGTCTACAATATGGGTACTACCAAACATTGTGTCATCTGTAGCTCTATTATTACCGTCATTTACGTAAAATAAATGTGACATCCTATATTGAATATTGAATATCTCATACTCTTATTGTATACCCACACATAGTTACACTCATGTTTGTTTGTGTATACACTTAAGTCACATAATATTGCCTCTACTTAGGCGATCTATGAGGCCACCACCCCGCCCCCCCCCCTTGTTGCGCCTTACATCTTTTCTGATGCGGACTCACAAGGAAGGGTGCCATCACTCACATACCACTGTCCTTTGATTTACTATAACTGTATACATTTAGTATAACTGTATGCACTTTATCTCCTGACTGATGTCAATGCACCTCTGCTGCTCCCAACATCTTTTCTGATGCGGACTGCCGACGCTATTTAATTTACTGTACCATTATGTTGTTACTAACAATTATTATACAATGCTCTATTACAAATGTTGGTACCTTAACCCAACTCTGCTGCTCCCAACATCTTTTCTGATGCGGACAGCCGTCGCTATTTACTACTGTACTATTGTGTTACTATTAACAATTACCACACAAAGCCCTATTACAAATGTTGATACCCCAACCCAACTCTGCTGCTCCCAACATCATTTCTGATGCGGACGGCCGGTGTTAACTACTGTTAACTAGAATTGTACTATTGTTGCACTAACAATTATTGCACTATTACAAATGTTGAGACCTCAGCCCAACTCTGCTGCTCCCAACATCTTTTTCTGATGCGGACAGCTGGCGTTGGTCAAAGTGACGACCACGTTCATATCATCACTTCCCATATCAGCGTTGTATTGTATTATTAACAAGGCATACACAATGCCCTGTTATAGAATATGACCTAGAGCCTAGGATATTGAGATTTAGATTTAGATTTAGATTTAGATTTAGATTTAGAATAAGATGAATACTTTAAATAAAGTAACAGATATAGTCACAGTCTATCACAATAACAGTAGTCTAACATGATAAGTCATTATAAGCAATACATCATGACATGCAAATCAGTCTGATACCTACATCTATACTGAGCACATACAATCACCAATCACCCCCCGTCACCCAAACTCAAGTAGAATGAGACTAATTTAAATTAAGATAGTACGACCATGAGCTAGTTCGATCATCCCGCCCAAAAATGTGGGGCAGCCATACTCAAGCAAAATGATTTGGAAAACACAGAATGATGACAGGACTCCCTGCAGTACATGCACTGTTAAAAATAGCATGACTTGTATATATATGACCGCCTTCTGTAATGGTGATCACTGGTGTTACGCACCACTAGATTTTAAGTTGCTCCCTGTGCTCAGGGCTGAGCCACTCAGCCCTCTAGTAATCTCAAACTGGCCAATGGCCTGTGTTATTCTATCCACTTTGCCTTATATTAAACATGACTCTATTATAAAATATGTCTATGCTAACAGTTCAGCCACAGCCTCCTCAAAATGAGCACCGGTATCTCGGACCTCATCTCAATGAGGGGTCTGAAAGTAGGACACTACAACATCCGCAGTCAAAAACACAAGTTCAGTCAGATGACTGATCTTGTAAAACTCTTTGATATAATGTGCATAAGCGAGACTTGGCTGCTTGAAGCCTACCCTGATCATAAACTGTATGTCCCTGGTTACCAGTTCTTCAGGCGTGACCGCCTAGTTGATAAGGCTGGCGGTGGACTGCTCTTTTATATACGAGACAGTATGGCCCCATACTGTTCCCTACTAACCCCATTATGTAGATCGGCACCTAACATTGAAGCAATGGTCATCAATTATACACAAGAAAAACACCGCCTTATTTCATTTGTACATGTATACCGCCCACCCAATGGTAGTTATGTGGCCTGCATAGATGATATGATTAAGTTATGCCAGGACCCAGCTATAGAAGGGCGCGAAAGGTGGCTCATTGGTGATATAAATGTAGACTTGCTGCAGCCTGATGACTGTAAAACTAAATATTACTGTCAGGCCATATCTACCTCTAACCTGACTAATGTAATTTGTGAAATTACCCGCCCCCATCCTAACCTCTCCGGCGGTACCTGCATTGACCTAATTGCCACTGACTGTGATAAAGTCATGAAAAGTGGCACCCTTCCTTGTCTTATTAGTGACCACCTACCAATTTTTGCCACTAGGAAAAAACAAAAGGATCACTATACCAGGGTTGATGTCAGGGGCCGCTCGTATAGAAATTATGACCGCACTGATTTCACCGACCACTTATTATCCATAAACTGGGAGTCATTTTACTCCAGTGGCTCTGTGGATGACCAATGGTCCATTATGCTAAGCCATATCATAGATTACCTTGATGAAGCTTGCCCCATAAAGGACATGTCCTTTAAGGACCGCAACAAACCGTGGATCACCAAGGACATATTAGAGTCCATCCATGAGCGGAATGAGTACATGAGCGAATATTGTCAAGGTGGCAGCCATGACCCCAGCCTCCTAGAAATGGCCAAAGCAGTCCGCAGGGACATAAATGCCATGACTAGGAATGCTGAGGACAATTATTTCTTTACAAAATTGCATAACCTGTCAGACAATCCCACTAAATTTTGGCGTGAAATAGCCCTCCTGCTTGGCAAATCAGGCCAAAACAAACCAGATATTGTTCTATCCAACTTAGAAACTGGTGCTGAATTAAGGGGCAACGCGGTTCCGCCGTACATAAATGAGTTCTTCACCAATATTGGAGCTAAGCTTTTCTCTTCTTTAGGGAAAACCCCTGTCGTATCCACCCTAGGAAAGCCCTCTAGCACAATATACAATATTTCACAGGATACCAATGTATGTTACAGTAAGGTTCTTAAGCTAGTGAAATCTATTGAAGTTCACAAGTCCAGTGGACTCGACAATATTAATGCTGCTGTTCTAAAGGATGCACTGCTAGTCCTTGCCCCACAGCTAACATTTCTAATAAACCATGCACTTCATACTGTTTCCTTTCCAAAGCAATGGGCATGCGCAAAGGTGGTCCCATTACCAAAGACGGGAGATCTCCTAAATGTTGGTAACTGAAGACCAATCTCCCTCCTGCCTGCACCCAGCAAAATTATGGAGCGCATTGTTTATGAACGTATATATAACTTCCTTGAAAATAATGATAAACTTAGTAAATTTCAATTTGGTTTCCGTGCGTCCAGGGGGACCAATGATGCCGTGTTTAAACTGGTCAATGATATTTATGCCTCCCGGGACAAGGGTGAGCACCTGTTGGCCTGTTTCCTGGACGTACGGAAGGCTTTCGACAGCATACATCACCTGGAGCTTATATCCAGGATGAGAGCGCTAGGCCTGCCTCCAATCTATACTGACTGGCTGTTTGCATATCTCCGCGACAGAAGCCAGCGTGTAACTTGTAATAACACAACATCCATCACCCTTCCAATTTCTTATGGTGTCCCCCAGGGTTCCATCCTGGGACCCCTACTATTTATCTGCTATGTCAATAGCCTCCCAAATGTTATAGAAAATTGTAAAATAATTATGTATGCGGATGATGTGGTATTTTACATATCTGCACCTGATGTTAAATTAGCCGAAACTAAACTCCAATCTGATGCCACTCGTGTCTACGACTGGTTCAGTCGGAGTGGTCTGGTTATTCATACTGGCAAAACCAAAGTTGAACTGTTTAATCCGCCCACTATTGGCATGCACTCGCCTGTTATTGTAATGGGAGAAACTGTGCTAAAATGTTGTGTCAGTTACGAATACCTTGGCATTATCTTGGACGATGGTATAACATTCAAAAGTACTATAAGTAAAAATGTTAGTAATGCTTCAAATAGATGTCACATGCTTGGTAATATAAGACGACGCGTGTCGCTCAAAACTGCGGTTCTTATATACAAACAAACCATCATGCCAGTACTTGAATACTGCGGATATTTATTTAACGGTGTTGTAAAAACCCAACATAAGCGTTTACAACTAGTACAAAATCGATGCCTGAGAGTCAGTCTGAATGTCCAAAGATTGTTTCACATATGTGACTTACACACGGACGCTGACATAGACTATCTGGGCGTTAGGTACGATATGCAACTTCTATTGTTAATGCACAAATATATATATGGTACTAAGCACGACCCAGGTGACTTCGGTATCTACTTCCAAAGGCCTCTGGTCTGTGGGAGGGTAACCAGGTCCACCAACACGGGACTGCTGGAATACCCAGCTTCTAAAACCATGGCCTACCGTAAGAGTCCCCTCTATAGAGGAATATCTCTATGGAATGCACTAAATGCCTCCTGTAGACTGTCGACAGACCGTAACATATTCAAACTAAAGGCCAAACCCACTGTGCTCCGCCTGTTCCTTGCTGGGAACAAGCGGTGATGGGCTTGTGAAATGACAAAGCCCATTAAGTGCTGGGGCCTGGAAACCCGTAATACTGCTGTAATATTATTATACACTGTAATGAAAATACTCTGTTGTACGCATATGTATGCATATGAGTTTCTGCACATCGGTGCCCTGTTTGTGTTACTGTCATCTATAATTGATATACACTATATACATCTCCGATGATCAACCATACTCTATTTGTATCAAACCATCAATTTGAACTGTATCGTATTTTGTAACATCACTCTGTGAATAAATACGTTATAAACTCAAAAATAATAAAAGGAAAAGGATATAATATATGTAATATATCTTCTTTTTTTGTATAAATCGGAAAAATATATAACGAGAACAAACCAGAATACTGTATGAAAGTTGGGGTACTGCTTTAATCCCCATGTTTCCCCCCAGGTGGGGTACTAGTCCCCATGTTTCCCCCTAGGTGGGGTACTGCTTTAGTCCCCATGTTTCCCCCCAGGTGGGGAACTGCTTTAGTCCACATGTTTCCCCCCAGGTGGGGTACTGCTTTAGTCCCCATGTTTCCCCCAGGTGGGGTACTGTTTTAGTCCCCATGTTTCCCCCCAGGTGGGGTACTGCTTTAGTCCCCATGTTTCCCCCCAGGTGGGGAACTGCTTTAGTCCCCATGTTTTCCCCCAGGTGGGGTACTGCTTTAGTCCCCATGTTTTCCCCCAGGTGGGGTACTGCTTTAGTCCCCATGTTTCCCCCAGGTGTGGTACTAGTCCCCCTGTTTCCCCCCAGGTGGGGTACTGCTTTAGTCCCCATGTTTCCCCCCCAGGTGGGGTACTAGTCCCCATGTTTCCCCCCAGGTGGGGTACTGCTCTAGTACCTCTGTTTTCCCCCAGGTGGGGTACTGACCTGTGCGGCAGAGTGGCGCGCGGTGTCGCTGTCTGGAGGCATGAGACCGTCTCCTCCCGCGTCCTGCCCCTCCTCCTCCTGCTGCTCCTCACCAGGTGGCGCCTCTGGTGCTGGCTCCTCACTCTCCCCTGTAATACAGTATAATTATGTCTCCAATGTAAGGCGATTTCACATCAAGCTCAAGTGTGCCATAGAAGAAATGATCTTAATTTGCTATAACTTGATGGCCCATTGGAGCACAGGGCCTCAAATGAGCGCAGGTCTCATTTAAGCACAGGTATAGAACCGCACTGAAACCCGAAATCTGTATAAGCACATGGGATAACAGGGACTTGAAAATCATAAGTGCAGGAGTGCTTAAACGGTCCATTACAGTATGCGGATTTTCTCTTTTTCTCTTTTTCGTATCAAAATCCTAAAACTGTGAATCCCTTGAGAGGGGGGGGGGGGCAAAAGGATTCTACCGCTGTTAAAAGCCTGTGTGTTCAGGGGCGGACCCAGGAATTTGAAAGGGGGGCGGTCCACCAAACACCAAAGTACCGAAAAGTGACGCGCCGCGACTCACGGTGGATCAAATTATCATTAAAAGAAACTAAAATTTTTTCCAAAAGGGGGGGGGGGTCCTGACCCCCAGAACCCCCCCCCCCGCCCCTGGATCCGCCCCTGGTGTTACTATGGCTAAAGGGATTAGGGCCCTCTCGCGGAGGGAGGGGGCAGATTTTGGCCTACTCACATAAAACGTCACCCCCACCACCCTTTACTAAATAATGACCACTCTCTAATGGTGACTGACCTTGTTGGTTAGGGCTGCCTTCCCGTATGGTCGGTTCTTTCTCTCCATCCTGCTTCTCCTTCTCCTTCTCCCCGTCCCCCTCCTCTGTCTCTTTCTCCTTCTCTCCCTCCTCCTCATCCTCTCCTGACTTTTTACTCTTTTTAGATTTCTTTGATTGTCGTGATTGCTAAAATGAGGAGGAAAACTCTTTGGTGATAATGTACATGTATTGAACACAAGAGTATGGATTATATTAACATTGATATTTGGAAGATACTAGAAAAGTTTAATTTCAATCATGCTAAGTTATTCAAAGTCGATAAAAACCACTGTTATAAAAGGGTGAAATTCTGAAATTCAATGCATGATGCTTTTATACATATCATATGCTGATATTTATGTTTACAAATATAAATAGAATGATATAGAATAAAATTAAGATACAAAAAATAGAGTTTTGGCTCATATAATTGATATTAAGATAATCGTGCAGTAAAATCTCGTTATGAAGAGGACTGATATAAAGAACTTCTCGCTATAAGGTTTTCATCGCCAAAATTGCCCATTCTCTCTTTATTTCATGGTAAATACGGCACTCCCAATCACTTAACCAAGGAAGGTCATATTTAACACCCCCCGTGAAATAACCCTCGCCCGTATTTCACGGCCCCACAAATCCTCAAAATTGTTGATTTAATCACTATAAAATAGCTTTTTCAGAGCAATTAAGTGGAATTTTGACAAATATTGTTTATAAAGACATGAAATAAACACAAAGTAGCACTCGTAGAGTTCCCCACTGAGGGTTATTTGACTCTGCTTCGCCTCGTGAAATAATCCTTAGTGTGGAACTCTACGAGTGCACCTTTGTCCATATATTTAGTGCTAGTTACATTTATATTAGGAACAGTACTTATAATGAGCTAATGCCAAATGACCCTCCTTATAACGAGATTTCACTGCACTGATGCTACAGTCTTTGCGAAAACTTTTTCATCCACAGGACATTTGGTCCTGCAAATCTTCAATGTTGCAGGACCGGCTTCACTTTGAACGACCGGATTCCAACATATCCTATGATTTATGCATTTTAAGTATAAAATAGTATTGTCCATTGAAAGTATATTAAATTTGTAATCATTTATGGCCAAATCAGGATAGATATATAGTTTTACACAGTACGTTGTGAAACATATTTAATCATTAGAAACCAAAAAATTCTTTTAGTTCAGAAAAGGCCAATATGTGACTGGACATTCGGTCCTGCTACACTTGTGAACCTGCTGGACCGGTGGCATTTTAGGGGGACATTGCTACTGTCCTGCATGTTTTCGCAAAGACTAATGCTACATGCTGCACATGACATACAGTGCGTCTGTGGCTGTGGGGGCGGTCGGCGGGGTGTGGTGTAGACGAGGTCACCGACTCCACCCCTAACGTGCTACTGAAGGGGTTCTCCACCAGGTGTGCCTCATGCTGGATCTGTGTGAGACAGGGGGGAGACACGTGACACATGCAGGTAGTATAAGACGAGTGAGTGTTGACGCAAAAAGAATACTTTTTATAACATATAGTACATGACAAACACGACGGATTGTAGTTGATTGTTTTTTGTCTCATATCAGCATATTGTATACCGCGTTTCGCACGTATAGGAAGGCCAGTTCTTTTTTTTTGTTGTTAAACTTGAAGGCCTGAAATGGCCTAAATAGAAACAAAAAATTCTAAATTGGAAAGGTTTATCCTAGGTAGGGTTATGGTAAGTAACTCGCCAGGGCTGCATTCAGGCATCATGACAACCCTACGCTACGGGGTACTGGTAAGTTACAGACGAGTGCTGCATTGGTGCATCACAGCAGCAAAGGGACATGGAGCTTTAATGCATCATGCTATTGGCAGGTGAATATGTGAATACATGTAAAGTAAGGAAATGTTAGACATTCCCTCCAGCTTTGCCTGTCTCTCTGAGAGTGAGACTGGCAAAGCTAAAATATTTAAAGGGAGTAATACTGGTGACATCCCTCCCTGTACTGAACATGTGGGGTACTGCTTTATTATCTGTGCCTTAAGCTAGTGGTCATTTTTTAACAACAGGGGGGGGGGGTTGGTGGATTTGGGGGGGACCAAAAAATTTGGACCCCTTGAAGGGGGGGGGACCAAAAAAATTTGGACCCCTCTTGAGGGGGGGACCAAAAAAATTGCACCCCTTTTTAGCGAAAAAGCCCGCGCGTTACTATAGCTCAAAGGGGTCGGCCGCGCTCAATTTCAACTTGCCTGAGGGGGGGACCAAAAAAATTTCGACCCCTCCCGTGGGGGGGGACCAAAAATTTTTCGACCCGCTCGCGCAAAAATCCACCGACCCCCCCCTGTTGTTAAAAAATGACCACTCCCTAAGTCAGCTAAACTATAGTGAGTCACACTGATAAGGCCGACGAAAGTTGTGTTCTGGTATCATGGTCAAGGAAAACAGGGTAGGGCAATTTCAGCTTTTCACCTATTTTTATTATAACTATAAAAGGCGTTTTCTAATATTTTCAGTGGCAAACAAATAGGAACTCAACAAATTTTGCACTTAGGGTAGGATTAAAAATTAGGGTCGGTTTATTGGGATACCTGAACACAATTCTTTTGTCCTATTAAATGTGTACTTCTTTGTGAGTCCCACCTAGCATGATGGAACAACCCCTTGGTATACGAGAAACCTTTATGTGGTACGGTGACATACCTGCCTCTCTACTTTCTTGCCTCCTCTTGTGAGGAAGAAGGACTTGAAGTAAAACCGACACAGAGCAGTAGAGGTTAAAATAATTATCATTATTCACAGAAAAATAATTCAAAGAAATTAATCTAGCACATCCTCTCTATACTTTATATGTATTTGCAGAAAATTTTAAACTGAAAAATCTTAGATTTTCATTAGCTTTTCAAAAGTATTTTTCTAATAGTTTTGAATAACAAATCCTTCTACTGTAGCTTTGCTTCTATTATTAATTTTGCAAAAAGAAAAACGAAAGAAAGTCATGCACAGATGCTTTGGTTGAGAATGCCATGCCGAGATAGGAGGATGTAATATATATGAATAAACAATGCTATGATAAAGATATAAAAGGGAAAAGATAATTCTGTAACAAATAAGAAAAGAAGCTAAACTGTAATAACACCAACCTGTGGGAGTGTAACTTGTGCTGTGGACTTTAACTTTCTCTGCTTGGCTTGGACGCCCAACATGGCTATTGGAAATAACAGTTTATCCCGATTATTTCTAAGGTTTTAACTACAGGTAGATCAAATGTTCTAGTGTACTGATATTAATTCCAGGGCCCTGGTACAGAGGCGCCTGGTTTCAGAGGTCCTTATTCAGTGACCCCTGGTTCCCAGGGCCCTGGCTTCAGAGACATTGGTCCCTAAGGTTCTGGTTCCAGAGGCTCTGGTTCCAGAGGCTCTGGTTCCCTAGGCCCTGGTTCCAGAGGTTCTGGTTCCAGGGGCCCTGGTTCCAGAGGCACTGGTCCCTAAGGTTCTGGTTCCAGAGGCTCTGGTTCCCTAGGCCTTGGTTCCGTAGTGTCCTGGTTCAGAAGGCACAGATCACTATCTGTAAGGACTTATGTGATATACAAAGAATAACTACTCAGTTCCTTTGGCTGCCTTAGTAAAGAGACAAATGCCAACGCCCATTGATACCGTCCCTGACGTATTTCACAAATGGGGGCTTGGTCCATATCCCACGAAGCCACAGCCCGAGTGCGATATGCCCCAGCCCCCACTCATGAAATATGTCAGAGACAGTATCAATGTAATTGGCATTTGTGTTTATTTTTTCATATGATGCAATTTAATGAAGGAAAGACAGGTTTTCTTAACCCATTGAATACAGCCACATTGTATTCAATGAGGGCATTAAATACGGTGCTCCCCATACTGAAGCATAAGCAATCTTGTATTTCAAAAAGATAAATAACAGTGTGTGCTATGTATACGTACCCCCTGCGTGACTGAAGGGCTTGCCGCAGCCCAGTGCCTCAATACGCGGCGTGACGAACTTACTCTCATTGGACGCCCGAGCGTCTATTACAGTCTGTGACCTTACGACCTTCACCCGACCCTGAAAGGTCAAGGTCAAACACAAAGTCAATCTAGTTGAATCGGTTGAGAAATTAATTCAGATATTATTCAATAAAGATGATTATATATCGATCAGGAATTAGATGATTGTCGGGTTTCAGTTAGTTTTACAATACAGCTTATTACATGTATAAGTCAGGAAATCTTTGCTAAAAACAATCTAAGGGAGTGTTCATTAATTACTTACAGAGGGATGGTGGGTTTCCGCGGGGAGGGGGTAAAAATATTCCACCCCTCCTGAGGGCGGGGGACGTAAATTTATTTACCCCTCTTGAGGAGGGAGGGGGTGAATAATTCTACCCCTTTTAGTAAAAAGAAGAAACCGTGCGCGTGATCGACTATAGGCAAAAAAACCTCGCACTAGAGGAGGGGGGGCATAAAAGATTTCTTTGTGTCCGCACAAGATATCACCCCCCCCCTCTAATTAATAAATGAACACTCTCTGAGGCATACCCAATAAGTAATTGAGGACCTTACCGATTTAACGATGTGTAACCATGGTGTACGGTTGGAGTCTTGTACAATGACCTTCCCCGAACTGAAAGTAGAATACAGACATGAGGAATATTACACTGACACAAAGGTCATTTAAGAATTCATTTGCATTAATCATCCCTTGCCCAGTGGGCACAGGACATTGAATCAACATTGACAAATGTTAATTCAATGTTGGTTCAATATTTAACGTCTTAAAAACGTTTAGAAACCTTCAAACCATATAAAAACGTTATATGGTTTGAAAACATTTTTTGTTAGCTGGGAATGTTCCTCATTACCCCTTGATATAACGCAGTCCTGTACTTACCCATAGTAGGTGTACTCTATGGCGTCCGGACTGTGGCTGAACCTCTCCACAGGGAACTCTTCAAACAGATCTAACGACCTGTCACAAGATAACCATTTAGGGTCAGCATCGGAGATATTATTTAACACTGTAAGCATGGCATAGCACTAAAGAATGACTTTTGTCGTCATAATGTACCAATGCATCCACCTTTAACAAGTGAAATAACCCTTCAACAGACTAAAATGAATGTGCTTTTTAAAAAAAATGTTTTTCGATACAAATGACCAAAATAATTGAAAATTATGATAGGTGTTGCCTGAAATAGCTTCTTTCTACACCGTTTAGACCTACAGAAACTGCCATTTTCATTATGTTACAGGTCGTGAAATAGAGCATGGGTTTTTTCACAGGGGTGTGAAATACGGTTAATCCAATAGATTAATAAAATGCGATTTTGCACGTATACATTGAGGCTGCCTACACAAATGCCACAGGTATGCTATGTAAGGTACTTACTTGAGGAACTCTATAGGAGGTCCAACCGTGGTGTGTTGTAGGTAGGAGAAGGCCTGCAGGAGAGAACACCGAGAATCATTCAACACAGCCATGCCAAATTCAGGGTAAATTCTTTTGATAACGAGAGAAGGCCCATATTCTACAGAATATCTACTCCTTTAACAAGGGCCCTCCTTTGATAAACTAGATTTGCACTTATTTCTAACCATACAGAGCTGTTGTGATAGGGCCACTCTATATTTCATCAAAAATGCTAGCCACACACCTAACTACGGGTGTGTCATGATATTCATACTTATTAAATGTCATCACTCATTTACTGCTATTGTACTTACATCTTTGTCCACGATGACCTCGACCTTCCCCCTGCATCCCCCTTCGCCCTTCCCCCTGCCCCCTGCCCCCTCCCCCCTGCCCCCTGCCCCCTGCCCCCTGCCCCCTGCCCCCTGCCCCCTGCCCCCTGCCCCCTGCCCCCTGCCCCCTCCCCCCTGCCCCCAGCCCCCCTGCCCCCTGCCCCCTGCCCCCTGCCTCCCCCTGCCCCCTGCCACCTGCCCCCTGCCCCCCTGCCTCCTGCCCCCTGCCCCCTGCCCCCTGCCCCCCTGCCCCCCCTGCCCCCTGCCCCCCCTGCCCCCTGCCCCCCTGCCCCCTGCCCCCCCTGCCCCCTGCCCCCTGCCCCCTGCCCCCTGCCCCCTGCCTCCCCTGCCCCCCTGCCCCCCACCCCCTGCCCCCTGCCCCCTGCCCCCTGCCCCATGTATACTGCTGTTGTACTTACATCTTTGTCCACAATGAGGACCTCGACCTGCCCCTTGGCTACCAGGCTGTCCTCACGACACCGCTGCTTCTCCATCATCTCTGGCTGCAACACAAGGTACATTGTGGTATTACAATCTCAGTTCAGACTTGGCTTAGGCCAAAAAGAAAAAAAAAGTTGTGTTCAGGTAACATGGCCCAAAAAAAATAGGGTAGGTAGGTCCAATTTTATTTTTTTTACCAAATTTTTTAAAGGATTTTGAGATAAAATTCTTCGCGTTTTCCTATAATTTTTGGGAAAAAAATATAATTTTCGGAAAAAATATATTTTAGGAAAAAAAAGTGTTTTTTGATGGAAAAAGCAGAAAAATACCTTCCAAAAAAAAATAAAAAAAAATGAATTGGGTAGGGCCAAAAAAGTAGGGTGGCTAGGGATACCTGAACACAACTTTTTTTAAAATTTGGCCTTAAAGCTACTATGTCAGCTAATTCTAGGTGATTTTCCAATTGTAGGTTGATTACATGCTTCATATAATTGCAGGCAGGTATGGAACTTTGGAAGGCTGTCATTCATTATTTAGCAAACAATATATTGTCACAAATGAATAACTGTCTGGCTCAAAGAAATCAAGACCTGTTAGGGGTGCATCATAACACCATTGGATTTAACCTGCAGTTACAGCAAAACAACCTGTATACAACCACTAAATTCTGTCTATTTTTGCCTGAAAATCGCCATGAGGAGAACATTCATACCATAAAGGATCATGTCAAACACAAGGAAAATGGTTAATGAAAGCCATTGCAATGTATTATAACTTAATTTTGGGGTTCTTTAACTGATATTGTATAAATAACTTTAAATAACGGGCTTTAAAGATGGGCACAGAACGGGGAGAAAATCAAGGACATCCATGTAGCTTTTAAGAACCAACTGGACTTTTAAGAGCTTACTAGTAGGGTAAGGGATACATATAAAAGTATTGTATTTTGATTTGATGAAAGTTTTTTTTCAAATTAGAATTGTTTTTTTTTTCAAAATAAAAGGTGTTTTATCAAAACGTAATGTGCTGGTGTGGTGGTGTGCCCCCCCCCCCAAAGAAAAACAACAACAAAAACTTTTTTCTTTGAAAACTCTTTGATAGAAATAATAGCTTTTTATCCTTATATTTGAAAAAGAAATTACACTTTTTTACCCCACATGTGGCCCTCCTAGGCCACTATACTTTAGTGAAGCAGCTGGGTTCTAAGGTGAGACCAAGCTAGTCTGAGTCCTTTCAAAATGGTGGTGCGAACCAGAGGCCTGCAAACTCACTTCGACTACAGGCAGACTAAAACCGAAACGTTATGATATAGTCAAGACCGGAGAATTTGGCGAAACTCCCCACGGGGAGGTCGTTATCCCCAATTTTAGGTGCTAGCTCATTAACATCAGATACCATCACATCTCACCATTTAAACAACCCATTTAAACATTCATTTAGGAGCAACTCAACCCATCATGAGAATCACTCTCTCAGACATCACAGGTTTACAGTGGTCATTTATGATGGACAGTGGACCCTGGAGGTGATAAAACTGACCACAGAGCATTTAGGGGTGCTCCTCACTGTGAGGGTTACATTCACCTAATGACCCCCTGCAGTTTTATCAATTAAGTTTCTCTTTGGCGGCTTTGCCAAATTCTCCGGTCTTGACTATAACAGCTGTAACTCCTCATAAAGTAATAAAGGCCAACTTAAAAAGGCATGTCGGTTGTTGTGGTTCAGTTTATTATACAGTAGCACTATTCTATTGTTATTGTATTCTAGAATGACTATTATACATATATATATATATATATATATATATATATATATATATATATATATATATATATATATAGTTGGTTCTCTTTAATACCTCCTGTGCAATGCCTGATAAAAAACAGAGTGCTACTTACGTCGGTGGTCATGCCCTTGGTGATGAAGCCCATGCCCTTGGTGACTTGTCCGGTGGACAACTGGTACTGGCGAAACAAGCCGACTGGGGAACATGGATAGTTGTTATTATTATTTTGAAATACAAGATGTCCTATGCTTTAGCACTGAAGGGCCATATTCAATGCTCCCATTGAATACAACATGGTCGTGTTCAATGGGCTAAGAAAAAGTTGGTTTTCATTCAATAAATAGCTTCAAATAAAAAAAAAAAACACAAATGCCAACTACATTGATACCGCTCTGATGTATTTCACTCGTGGGGGCTGGGACACATCCCACTCAGCCTGCGGCTTCGTGGGATACTGTCCCAGCCCCCAGAAGTGAAATACAACAGAGTTGGTATCAATGGGCGTTGGCATTTGTCTATATATGTTAACCCTTTAAAGACAGGATGTTGCTGAAAAATGACATTTGTCGTCATGATGCATGAATACGGCCCCAATGAGTAACTGCATTGGTGAATGCAGCACTTGCGACATGCTTGCCAGGGCTGCATTCATGCATCATAATGACCAAGGGCATGATGCATTAATGCATTATGCCGTCCTTTAAAAGGGTAAAGCTAGTATATCCGATGAATGGGACTCAATATATGTGCAATATAATCATATATACGTTTCCATTCTATGTACCAATTTAAAATGTTTCTACTTTTGAAAGTATTAATAGTTTTCTAATCATTAAATCTGCTGCGGAGAAGGTGATTATTTTTGAGTTTCCATACATACTTTTGCCTGATATGATGTAGTAGAATCTGTCAGGTGCTCGTCCTTGTTTCGTGATGATCCGCCCATCGTCGTACCTACAACAGCACAGAGATAGTCCTGATTTTCAATTACATTTTATTTTCAAATGATGCTACGTGCGTATCATCCTGTATGCTGGACTGCTTATCTTACTTTAAAATCTTGAAAAACTTTCTTTTTTATTGAGCAACCAAACAGAAAAGGGGATCCATGTGCGACTGCGCAGACCACGTTTTCTGCTTGACTGGTAGCAAGCCAAAAGTTTTTCTTCCAGTTCAATGTTTTAAACTTCACAAAGTGTTGGAATATCAACCATCACATCCCATGAAATAACCCAATAAAGGATCTCATAGTTTGTTTATTTCAAACTACTGTATTTTTGATCCTATATCTAATCCTTGGCTTGCATCACAACGAGTATTTAATCCCCTGTTTTCCTAACGCCATATGTACACTAGTTGATATCAGGTCTAGGTAGATTATAGCACATGGGGTAACTCCATCTAGGTAATGTCTATTAGGGATTTACCTATGAGTCCATCCACTAAACCTTTGAGGGCTGCATTCTACTTTAACCCTTTAAGGACGACATGTATCTCTAAAAAGCAACATTTGTCCTCATGAGGCACCAACGCAGCCACAGCGAGTAACTCGCAGGTGCTGCTTTGGTCATCATGCCGACCCTTTGGGAGTGTGTCAGCCTGGTAGAGTTGGCATGATGCGAGTTGGCACTGGCAAGTTACGCGCCAGAGCTGCATTCACCATCTCTTCATTCCTCCTGTCCCATGTCACTAAGCCCCAAAAAGGCCCACATCACTTTGTCGAGTCTAGGGGTCTAGGGCCACCTTAATGCATCATGCGGTGCCGGCGAGTTACTCGCCATCGCTGCAACATGACAATGTATATAGACAGAGGTCCATGATAATCGCAAATACGGGATAGTTCTCCCCGGTGTGCGGACAAACGTTAACAGCGCAATCTTAATCGTACATCTTAAAATGTCTTAATCTAAGGCAGAAAGAAAAAACAAAAAAACACGGGGGTTGGGGGGCCAGAGCCCCCCATTAAAAACTAGTCGACTAGCCTATCCTACAATGGACTGTGTAGTTTAAGATAGGATTAAGATAGGTTAAGATAAGATTAAGACTAATTTTAAGATGATTAAGACTATCTTAATTCTGTGTTAACATTGCGCTGTTAACGTTTGTCCGCGCACCTAGGAGAGCTATCCCGGGCGTGCACAATAATCTGTCTGAACAACAGGTTTCTCCAAGAGTGGTGCTTTGGATCGTATCACACAAGGCGGAGCTGAGTGTGATACAATCCAATGCACCTCTCGTGGAGAAACCAGGAGTTCAGACTGATTAGAATGGATCCTGTCCTTATTCTTTAATTCTTGATTAATTTCATCAAAAATATACATTTAAAGATTTGTTTCATAGCTATTTTAGTGTCATCATCGTGGAGAAACAGGCCATGGAGAATGAGCATCAGTTTCTCCACGGAAGTGTGGAGAACGGCCATTTTAGTACTTAACCCTGTAAGGACGGTATGATGCCTTAATGCATAATGGCCTTTATCTTCATGATGCATGAATGCAGCCCTGGCGAGTAACTCACCAGTGCTGCATTTAAGAATCATGCTGACCTTATAAGGTTGAGACACTCCTGAAGGGTCGTCATGATGCACCAATGCAGCACCGGCAAGTTATTTGCCAGGGCTGCATTGGTGCATCATGACGACAAATGTCATCTTTTAGCGACATCAGTCCTTAAAGGGTTAAGCATAGTAACTTTGTTTCTCCACATGAAATATGGCCATACAGCCTTGATATGCTGTGCAGGGAGGGTTGCCGTATACGTGACACTCTGTCGGTGATCCGGGTGGTGTTGTGGCAGTGACCAGCTTAGTTAGGGTGATCCTGGATCAGCAGGGGGACTCGGGATTAAGGCTATGGGCGGTCCAGCCACACGGTCTAGGTGGATGTGTATACATGTTGGTATGGTGTATGTGTACATGTGCATGTGTTGTAATAGTATATGTGTATAATACTGAATCTGGGACTTGCTGGTGAGCCCCACCCAACTGTGAGGTCATTATGGTCCACATTGATAATATCAATTAAAATGCAGACAATACCTAACCTAACCGAAGTGTCATTTACAGGCACGATCAATAAACTTTCCATCCTCCTGATTACCACATTTACCACCCACAGTGCCTGTAAGTGGGATTCCTTGACGATGGCACCAACCCCTCCTCACATCATATTGCCCTGCTAATTGGTCAGAGACATTGGGTATCCAGTCCAGCTGTGAGCTCAATAAGCCTCGACAGCAGGTCCCAAATTGAGTATACACATACCTATATCAGGGTATAGTGAATATGTAGTGTACAGTGGTTCATAAGAGCCATATGAAGTGTGGAAATAAAATCTAACTCTTTAAGATAAATTTTTCTTTGAAAACGTTTTCGATTTTGAATTTTGTTGCTGTAAAACTGTCAACTCAACAGGTTTGAATATTTAAAATGAGATCTCAAAAATGATTTTGTTTTCTAATTATTTCTGCATGGGCATGGACTAGTACTTTTCATTTACTTAGTATAGCAGGGCAAAAGTTGGTTGATTTTTTAATGGGTTTTTAGTTGATGTAAAGTTGGCCTTTGGGGCGTCATAACATGAATTATATCAAGAATGCATCGGGTATGCTTATTATTAGGACTTGGTGTGAAATTTGCAAAGTATGTAGATAATTTTACGTAGCCCTTTTAAAGGGTCATATAGGTATTAAAGCTGCATGCATGTATATAGCCCTGACGAGCTAGTTTACATTGTATGGGGCCTTCCATAAAGTATGTATTTATTCCAGAAAATAGACCCCCCACCCCCTTTGTTGCAATATGTACGCATTAGGGTGACCCCCCCCCCCTAAATTACATACTCATTTGAGGAACTGACCCCCCCCCCCCTCCCTTTTTTCACTGAAGGCCCCTCCCCTGCAGCTGGGTTTTTGTGTGGATCGCACAACATTTTTTAGACCCCTTGATAGCCCAATGTATCCTGAGTATCACCTGTAAATAAGGGCTCTAAATTCTTTGATGTACCCATCCCCCCTTCCCTTAACGGGGTGCTATTTGTAAAACATTCAGAATTTGGAGCCTGTATTTACTGATGATACTCAGTATACATTGGGCCATTATCAAACTGAGTGAGGATGAAATCTGAGATGGTCACCCGGGAGCCGGTGGTCTAATATTAATAGACTCAGCCATATAGGGTAACCACATATATAATAGTAGCTCTATAATGTAATTATCACACCCTTTCCTTCATAAATGTATGATCAAGACAAACGGTTAGTTTTTTTTGTCAAAACACTTGGAGGAGGTATCAGCAGTTTGTCATAATCATACATCTAATAGAACTGTAGTATTCAACGGCCTATACAATGTGGATAGGTTTTTAGGAACTGTTTGTTCCCAGAAAAGAAAAATTCAAAAAAAACCTCAAAAAGCCCCCCTGTACATCCAGTGGGCACAGTACCGCCTCAGATTAATTTAGGATTTTTTTGGCCTGCCAAACTAATTTAGATTAATTAAATTGAAATGCAGTCTGAAGATCCCCAAAAGGTGAAATCACCATTTCCTCATGCTAATCCCTCTATGGATGGAGGACCAATCAGAAGCCTGGAATCCAGATTGGCATGGAAACCACCCTTCTGTCAACAAACTCAGAGCCACTCACTTGGCATTGATTTGTCAATACAGGTCACATGTTTTACCACTTTAAAAGCGTAGTTCACTTTGAATTTTGGCCATTCTAGCGGTAACTGCTTAAAACACACGTACCAGCTATAAGTTAGATATTGCATCATAGAACCATTTTTTGCTTACCTCCCCAGATTCAAGTCAGTTTCATCCATAAAAAATAATGTTTGGATTGCCCTGATTTCTTTTCCAAAAAAGAGAAAATGCGTACATAAAGAGTATGCTAAAATGGCTCTGGACCCCCCCTCCCACCCCTGTTTTCATGTACGCTTTTGTATGCATTAGCCCTAACCCCCCCCCCCCCATCCCCCAGGGTGCGTACATACTCTATGGAAGGCCCCCATTGTAACAGTTATACACTTGCAGAGATTGAAGCTAGTATATAGGTTCAGATATCTTGACATTTGGCCTTTATTCTAAAACTTTCCATATACAATCATTCCCTAATCCAATGATCCCATTACATCCCATGAAGTATCGACTAGATTTGATACTCGACCCAGAAGTTCTAACAGAGGATAATATTGACATCTCTTTTTATTTGAACCATAATCTTTACCAGGTTAATTCAAAAATGGTTGCATATTTCACAACGCAATCCCTCCCAATAGAATGGACAATTTTAAACCGTATGGATATTTTACATGTTTATAGAGTGAAATAAAGGTACTCTAACTTGAATTAAATGGATTTATGAATCATGTGAGTATAGTGTACTGTATAAAGGGCGGTTAATGTACTGTGTGGTCTGGAGTCTGTTTCACTAAGAAATGAGCACGTTTTCGTTAGAAATAGGACCTTAACAGTCATCTTTGGGTGCTCTTTTTTCTTATCTTTCGAAATAATTCTTACTTTATACTATATATTGTGTATATTAGGAAAACAAGCATGTTTCACAAGCTAATGTTGCATTTCTGTACTCATGGAAATGCCTTTAGAAACCTTGTTTAATTTACGATTTTGCTAGTGAAATTGGCCCCTGATATATATAGAGCACTATAAGTTGAACACTGTGTATCTAGTTACGGGTTGTAACTCTCAGTAGGGCGCCGGGGGCTGTCTGAGAGTTACGGAGAGAAGTGTCACTTTTCTACTGGTTTTCCTTCTGTTAACAAACCATGTCGATTTCTACAGTCAATTAAAATGGGCCATGATTGGCCCTTTATGCCACTTAGGGCCTTAATTGAAGGAGGTGAAATGTACATGGTGATAATTATAAGCATGTCTAGACCAATTTAGGGGTGGCATTACTGCTGTAAACAGTTAATGCCTGTACACACTACCCTCTACAAAGTACCATAATGTGTAGAGATGGGTAATAAATTGCAAATTCTAAAAACATAGGAAGGTAGGGAACATATACAGCAAGCCCCCCATGTAGTTTCAGCCCAGAGAACCATTTATTAAGCCCAGGGGAGTGCGAATCAAACCAACCTCGCATTTGGGCTGAATTTCCAGTGATTTCTGGACCCTTAACTTCTACACCCACAGCAGTGTGCTGCGGCCGTGGGTGTAAGCAGGCTACACTATGTGTATCTTGCTGTGAGGAGGTACAAGTACCATGTACCTGATAAGGTACAAGTACCAGGTACCTGATAGCAGGAGGGCCGTTAAAGGTGAAGGGTTCGCTGTAGTGTTGACAGGAGATAGCCATGGTATGTTGATTAGTTTGTCTACACTGATAATCTAAATGCTCTCGACTTTAGTCTGTGGTGGCTATCCCTGGTTGGTCTTAGGGACATTAGTCAGCACTGACCAATTGATATTCAAAAATGACTGAGGCAAAATAAAATATTACCAACGCCTAACTCAAAAAGACTTAGCCTAATACTCATAGAAATGGAAAGACTAAGGGGAGTTGGCCAGTACTTACCATTCTGACATCATTAACTAACCAAGGTTGGTCGTATAGGGAGCTAAAAATGACTAACTGGTTAATCACTATATTGACTGAGCTGTTAGCCAATACTGACTACGGTCAGAATATCAGTGTATGTTACTATAGTGGACGATTGCTCGGATGGATTGTATGTTGATTTGAAATGGATTAGCGGCAGAAACCCATCATGCTGAGATGGCTGCTAAATTCAAGAGCATTATTTATTGTTAAGTAATTTGATCACTTGTATCTACATAGGTATATGATATGATGCTTAGAATGGCCTTTTGCCTCAGTTAATATCAGTGACCACATGAGAACACCTTTTCATTTGTTGTCTGGTTTACCCATAAGGCGCCTGAACAGATATTACCACCTTTTGAGATCAAATCAAAATTGGACGTAATTTCCCCTGTTTTCCCCTTTCTTGTGCTTATAATTATAACTAGCTGTATCGAGTAGGGGACTCCCCGGTCAAAGTGATAGTAGTTACATTGGTATAGTATGTGCACTATATTAAAAAGAACTGTGAATGAACTCATTAATTGGCGATCTCCTTTGAAGAGTATTGCTTTATAGTTGGGCTATGGTGACAGACTGACTAAGGCTATTACACTCGTCATTCTAACCAGGAACTCGGAGTCTCCATACATCAACGATGTCTAAACGCACCTGACTGACCCATTCAAGTAGAAAAACTGTTATTCCTGTGAATGGGTGAGACTGTTGATATTTCCCATTGAGTACTGCTTTGGGGTTTAACCCATTAAGGGCAGCGTGGTGTTTTAATGCGCTATGCTCTTTTCGGCATGATGCATTAATGTAGTGCCCCTGTGTCCTGTATCCATGCATCATACTGACCAGAGATGTCTGATACACTCCCACAGGGTCAGCATGATGCAATACCATGCTGGCGAGTCACTCGCTCGCGCTGCATTAGTGCATCATGACTGCATCATGAGAAATAACCATGAAGCATTAATGCATCATGCCGTCCTTAGATGGTTAATACCTCAGTGGTGTGAATAGGTGTAGGATCTGAGGCGCTGCCAAGGTCTGGGACCTCAGAGATTATTGATACAGTACGTTCACAGTCAGCCCTACAGAATGTGGGTGTATTTACTATTGTAGATTCGGACAGTCAGCCCTACAGCTATTTACTGTTGTTATATCTCTATTCACGAGCCTATGTGTGCACTACATTATTGCTAATGGGTCGTCTGCACCCTTTTAATAACCCTTTAAGGGCGGCATTATGCATTTATGCATCAGGTTCTTAGTTGCATGAATGCAGCTCTGGCGCGTAACTCGCCAGCATTCAAGCATCATGCCAACCCTAGAGGGTTGAGATACTCCCAAAGAGTCTGCATGATGCACCAATGTAGTAACGGCGAGTTACTCGCGGGGGCTGCATTGACATGATGACAAACGTCATCTTTTAGCGACATGCCGTCCTTAAAGGGTTAACAGACCTCACAATGGTAAAGACCTATTAAAGCTGTCAAGATCCAATAAATCCTAAATTGTCAAGAAGCAATAAATCATCTGCCAATAACTGGATCTTAATCATCAGCATCTGATATATACCGTAAAACCTCGCGTATAAGCCGCGGCTAGTACGCGAGTCAGATCAGCGGTGCGGCTTATAGCATCGGCCCAGGGTCAGGGTGCGGCTTATATGCGAGTTTTTGTTACTATGGTACAGTACTAAATGTCACCATACTCAGATCTCTGGTGCGGCTTATAGCATCGGCACAAACTCGGGGTGCGGCTTATACGCCAGTTAGGCTTATACGCGAGGTTTTACGGTATGTGATCTTGTAATCGGCAGTAGTACAAGAGTGTAGCTGCAATGCTAGTGTATATCAAGACTTAATAAGATCTGAGATATGTCTTTCATTTTTTTGAAATACAAGATTCACTATGCTTTAGTATAGGAAGGGCCGTATTCAATGCAATTGAATACAATAGGGCTGTATTGAATGGGCTAAGAAAAAGCTGTCTTTTCTTCATTAAATGGCTTCAAATCAAAAAGTAAATGTAATTAATGCCAATGCCCATTGATACCATCTCTGCCATATTTCACGAGTGGGGGATGGGGCCATATCCCATGAAGCCGCAGGATATGGCTGTGGGATATGGCCCAAGCCCCCACTCGTGATATACGGCAGAGACGGTATCAATGGGCGTTGGCATTTGTCTATGTATTCCCAATTGCTGAAGTATTTCCTAAACCGGACACACCATATACACAGGAGCAGTTACCAGAGTGGTAAGGGAGTGGTCAACGGGGGGGAGGGGGGTCAGTGAAATTTATGCGGGCGTGCCAAAATCTTCCTGGCTCCTTCGTGAGAGGGGGTCAAAACTTTTTTGTTCTTCCCCAAGACAGTTCAAATCTACCACGGCCAACTCCTTTTGACTTCAGTAACACATTGGCTTTTTCGCTAAGGGGCGAGATGTTTCTGGTACCCCCCTCAGGAGGGGTCCAATTTTTTTGGTTTCTCTCCCCCAACAGATCAACCTGTTGCTAAAAAGTCCCCACCAGGTTTTAACCAGAATTGGCACACAGTCACCGACCCTGTGTGACATGTGAGGTGAGGCTCACACCTTGGTAAGGACTAAAGGCAGCAACCACTGGATCAAGGAAACCACAAGTCTATCCCATCATGGGTGGGATATTACTACTATACAGCAAGATCCTGCCTCTACTAGTTAACCCTTCAAGGACGGCATAATGCTTAAATGTGGCTTAAACCACAGCGGAGGGCTAAGACAAAGGAATTTTAGCAATTTTTTGGCCAGGAAGAACAGATCACATGCCTAATTAACTGTCCAGCCTCAGGAAATTGCTTTTTAACAAGAATGTCCAATAATTTCATGATATTCCTAGTTATAGTTGGAATCGGTGAGTCGTCTTGATGACCTGCGAGTCGATGTGGCAGTTCGCGACTCATTCCAGGTACCTCCAACATTATAGGAAAAAAAAGAAAAAAGAATCTGACCTACCTACCCTAAATTTTTGGACCATGTTGCCTGAAATACACCTTTTTTTTTGGCCTTATAGGATCAATTTTATGGATGAATATATGTGTCTGTGTATGCACATATGGGCACCAGACAAACAATAGAATGGACAAAAGATAGGAGAAAGAACCCCATTTTAAGATGAGCCATGGTAGCCCCCGGTAGCAATGGTGACTTGAGATATCATGCTGTCCTGAAAGGGTTATCTATGTAACAAGATAATCCGTGTATAACGCTTTGTAAGCTGATACACCTAAACCTATTCCTCATACCCAGATAGAGGAACATAAATCTTCATCTAGACACATGCCTCCATCTCCTAAGGTTGAATTAGGTTCTGTACCTAAATATGGCACATCTAGGGTCGGTGCAGAGGATTAGTTTTCTGCTCTGGTGGTTCAGGGAAAAGCTGTTATACTAAGTCTTATAGGTTCTAGTTCTAGTGAGAATAGGAGTAAGAAGGTGAGAACCAGGGTATAATGTAGCCCATGATTTCCCTTTTAATAGGGTTCCACTGGCATGTGGCAATTTAAAACAGGATAAGGATTCATTCATCAATGGTGATGCGCTATAGGCTGTGTCTCCCGGCTTGGGCCAATGTGTTTGTCTATGACCGGGTGCCGTCTATGACTGGGTGCCATCTATGACCGGCTATCTAAAAAAGTTTTTTTTATTTTTTTACAATTGTATAAGGTTTTACTAAGCTCTACATTAATGTGTACCGTTCTATAGTTTAAGATGTATGCTTCTTGCTAGCCGGTCATAGACGGCCTCTGGTCATAGACGGCACCTGGTCATAGACGGCACCAGGTCATCAACGAAAACATTGGCCCAACTTCGTAAGACACAGCCTATATAAGAGTATACCAAGAGTTATACAAGTAATTTGTATGCCCCCTCTCCGCACACTATGGTTCCCTTAAAGGAGTAGACCTAACAGCCAAAACATGCTTCTTATGCATACTGGTTAAAAGGGTCGGAGGCCAATATAGATATATATACAATCGGACAATCAGTCCAGTTAAATGGCCATTGTTTATGGGTACAATATCCTGATATCTATTACTAGTCATATTCCACATGCTATAAATAGCCTGAATTCCTGGTATAAGTAAAATGTGGTTTAGAAGTAATAAATGTGTATGTGAAAACTCATAAATCGTAGCCTAGGCCAATTCAAGTGGTTTATTTCAGGTCCGACCCTACCCAGCCAACACACCTAAATGGGCCCCATATGGGCGTATATCTGGGCACCCTGGGCTAGCCCATATCTGGGTATTCACTGTTCATTGTCGGGGCTTCCAGATGGGGCCCAGTTGGCCTCGGCCCAGAATTCCATCATGTCATATTAACACTGCAAACCCTTCGATTCATGCGCATTTCTGAAAATATTCAATTAATCTACATTTTAAATTGACATTGTACGTGGTTGTTTTTGTTGTTGCAAAAAATGGGTTAACCTGGGTTGGAAATGGGCAAACTGGGCAAAGGTATCCTTGGGTTTCCTATGGGCCGGCACCTGGCCAGGTGGGGCCCAGGTGGGCTGAGCCCATGATTTGAGGTTTTTTTAATGGATTTCTTGCATAGTAGCAATTTGCTGGGTAAGTACATCACAAGGCCGACTCCAACATTTCTCTTTCAAATTTGGGTGATTGAGTTATCTTGTGAAAAACTATTAAAATTTTAGGACAGTTTTTCCCAGTACATTTATGATCGATCTGGAACTCCGTGAGTTATGATTGAGATCAAGCAGTCAACATCCTGATCTGCTGGTGAAAATAGTCACCTGAAACTCATAGCTCATAGCTATAAAACTAATAATTCTATAAAACTAATAATTAATTACAAAAAAGATTTTGACCTACCTACCCTATTAAATTAAAAAAAACAAACACACTTTTTATGGTCTCATGATGGGCCTTTTTATAATAAACATATACCTATATGTATATTATAGTTTATGGCTTTAGTATAGGATCCTTGAGTTGAGTGAACTTGATGTATGTACTATATATATGCCCCCCCCCTGCTCCTCTTCCCACAGCTAAAGGGTAATTGGCACTTGAGTTTTACTGCTGTGTGATTAAGTAGCATGGAATAGGGGCCGGACAACCTTCTACAAACACTCTCAGTGGGAGTTAATGTAGGCCTTAAGGGAGGTACCGGGTTTAATATAGTTGTTAAACCCTTTAAGGACGGCATCACGCCTTAATGCACCATGCCCATGGTCATCATGATGCATGAATGCAGCCCTGGTGAATAACTCACCAGTGCTGCATTCAAGCATCATGCCGACACTCCTTGGTAGAGACACTCTCAAATGGTCGGCATTGCAAGTTACTGGCCGGGGCTGCATTGGTGCATGTCACCTTTTAGTAACATCCGTCCTTAAAGAGTTAAGGGCCGCACATTACTTAAGTATATATGCTGTATCATTTAGTCATCTTGATACACAAATGCAGCACTGGCGAGTAAATTGCCAGTGCTGCATCCAGACAGTATGTGCTGTACAAGACCCGCCCAGCATGATACATGAATGCAGCACTGGTGAGTTACTCACCTGTGCTGCATTCATGTAGCTAAAAGTGCATAATGTGTTAAAGCATCCTGCTGCCCTTAAATGGTTAATGTGGCCTTAAATGTTTAAGGTGCCACTTGGTTTTAGATACACAAAGTATAAACTATAATCACCACGAGGACCAGATATTGTAGCTCCTTTCTTAGAAACACTACAGTGGCTACAGCTTAAAGATAAGTTTCTCATCTCAGTTTATAAGGCAATGATTTAAAGACGATTTAAAGGGGCTTTCTCAACACTCGCACTTAACCACATTGCAGACTAGAACAGTACTTGATTTGCGAGTGGGATATGCTTGGTGATTATGCCACTTTAAAGGCGGCCAAATGACCACACCTGCCATCTAATGAAGTACTTCCTATTTTATTGATGACGAGAGTGTAGGGTGCAAAAGTGAGACATCGTCACATGAAAAGGTGACTTAGTAGGGTCCTGGTGTGACATACCCACCAGCCCAGTGTTTAAACAGTTAAAATGGACCAATATTCTAGATTTCAGAATTCAACATAAAAATAAAGACCAATATTTTACCCTACTCAGCAAAGGAGCACTGATATATCATTAGACCAACAAAAAAAGTACTTCAGGCAACATGGTCTGGAATTGTAGGGTAGGTAGGCAGACTTTTTCTTGTTTTAAACATTAAAAGTACCAGAAATGAGTCACGAATTTCCACAACGACTCACGACTCACCAGAATGACTCACTCACTCCTCCATCAATAAGAATATCAAGAAGTTGTTGGATGTTCCTCTAAAAAGTCAATCCTGAAGGCAGTCTGTTATTCAGGCCTCTGAGGTCAAAGAGACCTTCTTATTCTTGATTGAAAAAAAGCAACAAAAGAAAAAAAAAAGAAATGAACATATAAAAAAAGAAAATCCAAAAATTGAGAAAACAATGCAAGGATCGGTCCTTTTTGAATGTAGGGTTGGGTGGCCTGAAAACACACCTTTTACTTTTGTTGGCCTTCTAATGTACACCAATTAAAGGTCGGTCAGAGTTCAGACACGTGGCTAACTTGGCCATCGGGGACATGTTTTTGGGTACACAGACCTGGGGCAACCAGGGCCGCTGTGGTAAGGGAGTGGTAATTTTTTAGCACCAGTTGGGCGAAGGGGTTGGTGACTTTCTTTTTCACTAAAAACCCTAACTTATTTTTTTAACCGTTTCGGTTCGTAGGGGCCCTGTGAACCTTCGGCTATATCATAAGCCTTTTTTTTCACATAATTAAAAGATATATGATACACTGGCTAATGTCTACTAGTAGGGTCCCTGTGTGAAATACCTACCATCCCGTGTTAAAAGACTTAAAATGGATCAATGTTCTAGTGTATAGAATTAAACATAAAAATATAGAGCGATATTCTACTTCATTTAGCACTGATATATCATTAGACCAAAGAAAAGTGTTTCAGGCATCATGGTCTGAAGTTGTACGGTAGGTAGGCAGACTGTTTTCTCTTTTGTTAACAAGCGCAGCACAGCAAATTTGCAAGCGAAGCGCAGCGACCAGACCGGGGGGGGGGGGGTAAATCGCTGGAAATTTTGCTTTTCTAGAAGTGAAATGCTGCATTCTGGTGTATTTTTAGAACTCTCAGGGATAGGATTTCCCCCCTCTTCTTCTGTAGGTTTTCCATATACTTTTGATGGATACATGCCCCCCCCCTCCTTCCCCACAAGGGATGTTTTTTTACCCTTTTTATATTCTAGCATGTTCTGAGTTCAACAACGTTTTTGTCTTTGGATCGTGAGGGCACTAGGGTGTCGCTCTGGTGCTCACACCTGAGTGATTGACAGCTGAGGTTGACAGCAGGTGTGCTATCTACCTTGCCAGCTTATACTACTTATACCAGATTAGCCTTTAGCTGACAAGGGTGACCACTCTAATGCTGCTATCAGTATAGTTCCACACCAGACAGCCATGCCACAAGCAAATACAGGATAGCTCTCCCAGGTGAGAGGACAACGTTAAGAGCATTATCTCTATCTTAAACCTTAATATCTTAATTCAGTGTCTTATTTTGGGGCAGTGGTGTTTTGTATTGAGACACTGTCAGTATATTCCCTCGGCTTACAAGGAAAGCCATACAAAAAACTTAGTCTAAGATAAGTCTCAAGATAGTTTAAGATAGGATTGAAATAGAAGAAAAAGAATTAAGATAGTTTAAGATAGGATTGAAATAGAAGAAAAAGAAGAAAAAAAGGGGGGGGGGGGGTTGGGGAGCAGAGCCCCCCATTAAAGATAAGCCAAAAGGAGATCATCTTAATAGTCTGATTAAGATAACACCCTAAACGTTTGTCCTCTCACCTGGGAGAGCTATCCCGTGCGTGCATTCCACAACCCATCTGTCTATACGAACATATATGTACCAGCCGGGTAGAGTTCTAGTGCTGAGCTATCTGTGTGAATATACCACTTTAAAGTTACTCCCTAACTTTCTGAGACACCTATAAGCAAAACATATATCTCTCGTAGTCAAAAGCATATCCCACATAGTCTTAAATTAATTTCTGAGACACTTCTAATGCATAAAGCGTATGACTAGCGTGAATAGTCTGAACAAAAATGGTTTTGGTTATAGTTGTGTTATTATAGTTTAACAAATAAAAAAGAAAGAAAGAAAGAAAAGGGGGTCCAGGAGCACGGCACCCGGTATAATATAGCAAATACCACCCTGTGATTGGTGGCTTATGTTCAATTTTTTTGTGCTATCTATAGATGCTTTCTGAGACTACATGAGATGTACATTTTGTCAAGGCACCTTTTTCAGTTAGTCCTAGTGTGCATAGTAATAGGGTGGCGCATCAGTAGCGCGCTCGCCCACGGATCTGAAGATAGTGGGTTCGAGTCCTGGCCTGAGTTGACTCAGCTCTCTATCCTTCCGAGGTCGGTAAACTGGGTAGCACAAGAGGCTTGTCTCAATGTGCGCAGCTAAGCAGGAGGCAGTGACAAAACGTGAAAGCGTAGCGACCACATCTGACCCCTGTGGGCACTGTGTATGTATCCTGAGATCAGTATAGCCCCATGGTACTGGAGCTCTATGAGGTACATCTCCTGAAAAGCTAGGGGTTACATCGGGAGATTAGCACCCAGCTCCACGTGCATTTGCACTGCCCGGAAAGAGACATGACACCAATTAATGTCTAACAAAAATGGCAGGAGTAACAGCTTAGCTTTATAGTACACATAATACATGTAAGTACAACAACTTTATATCGCTGTTAGTAAACCCTTTAAGGACGGCTAGTGCCTTAATGCATCATGCCCTCAGTCGTCATGATGCATGAATACATGCAGCCCTGGTGAGTAACTCGCCAGGGCTGCATTCAAGCATCATGCCAACCCTATGGGACACTCCTGATGCACCAATGCAGCACCGGCGAGTTACTCGGCGGGGCTGCATTGGTGCATCATAAAAACAAATGTAATTTTTTAGCGACATGCTGTCCATAAAGAGTTAAAGGGTTAGTTAAGTATCTGCACTGACCGTTCGTAGCCCACCACCTTAGCCAGCTCCATCTCCATCTCAGCAGGGAACAGGTTCTTGAAGGCCTTTGTCGCCCGGAGTAACCACAGGATCTGAAACATTGTGGGTGACATGATGATTAACAGCTACAAAATGTAGGTCTCAATAGATGTTTGCAATAGTATTATAGGGTACAGAGGGGTCCTTCCCTTAGGTCTTAAAGCCGCCAAAATTAAGGGCCCCAGGTCACAAAATCACATTTTAAGACCCTTTATACCATTGCCAAGTTTGTCCAAAAGTCGCCAAGTTGCTTGAATTATTGTTTTATGTCGCCAGATCGTTTTTGTCCCCTTTGCAGCCACGATGTAGGATGTTACGTAGAAGTTGATATACACAAAAAAACATATCTGATACAAACTATGCAAAAAAACCTTTGTCTGGGCCTCCTTGGTGAAATACTGCAAGCAATATTAACAATTTTTAGAAACTTACCCGTTTGACTGTTTTTGTAGTACGTAGGTGTGGTCGTGTTGTGAGTGCCAGTAAAAGGTCCAGTCCCAGCTGTAAGTGTCAAGTTCACACGTTAAGGGGCATTCTCACTGACAAGGTCACACGTAAAGGGCATTCTCACTGACAAGGTCACACATAAAGGGCATTCTCACTGACAAGGTCACACGTAAAGGGCATTCTCACTGATAAGGTCACATGTGAAGGGCATTCTCACTGACAAGGTCACACGTAAAGGGCATTCTCACTGACAAGGTCACACGTAAAGGGCATTCTCACTGACAAGGTCACACGTAAAGGGCATTCTCACTGACAAGGTCACCGGTATAGGCCATTCTCACTGACAAGGTCACATGCAAGGGCATTCTCACTGACAAGGTCACACATAAAGGGCATTCTCACTGACAAGGTCACACGTAAAGGGCATTCTCACTGACAAGGTCACATGTAAAGGGCATTCTCACTGATAAGGTCACACGTAAAGGGCATTCTCACTGACAAGGTCACACGTAAAGGGCATTCTCACTGACAAGGTCATGCAACAAAGTCACATATTAAACACGGAAAAGAGGTATTCTTCAGGTAAATGTGAAATTCAACTTCAATGCTATCTTAATTTTTATAGCCATAAGTATGCAATACTACTTTAAAAAGTCATATGTTTTCCCCACAGTCTCTCAAAGTCATGTATATCAGAGTTTTAAGAATAATCATTAAATCCTATAAAGGCCCGGTTTACATACACTGGGTTTGAATATTTATAAAGGCCATAAAGGCCCATTTTATGTACACTGGGTTTGAATATGAGGGCTATGAAGGCCCACTTTACATGCACTGGGTTTGAATATAATTGCTATAAAATGCCCATTTTACGTAGACCTGGTTTGAATATTAAGTCTTTAAATGTCCGTATTATAAAACGCACACTGAGTTTGTTTGTGAAGGCAATAATGGGCCCTATTACATACGCTGGTTAAGTTTCTCCGAATAGATACAAGTTGAAAGTCTATGATCGGCAACAATCTATGACCGGATTGAAAGAAAAAAGCTTACTTGTAAATGTAAACAGAAATTTCAGGAAATTATTAAAGCAAGTTTTAAAAAGTTATGGACCTTTTTTGTTTACATTTTCTATGTACTTCTGCCCTAAATGAGCTGTATTTTAACTTGTATCGATTTGGTAAAACTTGGCTAGATAAAGGCCATAAAGGCTCGGTTTACGTACACTGGGTTTGTCGGGGGTGCCCGTGTCTGTCGTGGTCTCCTCCTCTCCTGCCTCCAACCGTCTCCGCATCTGTCCCATCTCTGATGCCTTGTTCACATACCTAATAACATACACAGGATGTTAACTAGGACACATTCTGCTGGAGGAACCCAGTCAACAGTGCTTAATGGGGCCCATGTGTGTTTACACCTGGGCTAGCTGATTTGCCCACCCTTGGCTTTGGTCCTTTTTGTCCAGGGCTACACTCTAAGAACAGTGTGTTGCGGGAACATGCATAAGGAATTACACACACATATTTGCAATACACCTTTGAGATCAACACACTTTTGGCAAAGAGTGTGCAGTGGATAGTGTGTTACACCAAAATGTGTGTTAAAAGTGGCTGCAGAAAAGTGTGTTGATAAGTGTGTAAACGTAACACACTGTTCTTACAGTGTACCAGTGGGAACCCAGATGGGTCAGCCTAGATTCAAAGTGCCCAGTCCTAGCCCAGATTTAGCACACACTATAAAGATGTACAATACATGGTTTTCTGGAGGGAAATCAGATGTCAGTATGTTTCGAAATATTTATAATGTATTTATGGAAAACTTTTTCATGGGCTGACATATCTGGGCTCCCACTGGTAGCCCTGGACAAAAAGGACCATAACCCAGATATGGGAAAGCCAAGCTGGCCCAAGTAAAACACACATCGGTCAGAGGCACCAATGCTGACTGTGAAGTGAATTGATAGAAGGCAGGGAGGATGGGATACATCTTTTTAAGAACAATACCTTCTTTATTTCCATGTAAGTTTGACAATCGGCCATCAGTAGACTCTTGTTGTGGCTCTACCATATAAGAAAACTTGGAAGTGAAGATTCAGATATGGCATTTTTTTGAATGCAAGTATCAACATATCAATAAGTTAAATTCACCATGAGTCGGACACAAACCCCAAGACGGACAGTAAGATTTAAGGTTATTCTTGTATAAAAAGACTTCAAATGTTTGATTTTTGAAAAGAATAACCCCCAAACTTTACCTTAATTCACAAATAAAGAGCTCGAAATGCTTGGAACACCCCCAAAAGGAAGTGTCCGTCTCAAGGTATGTGTCCTTCTCTAGGTGGAATCTACCCTATGTGTTCTTGTCAAAACAGTCTTGAAAATCAAAAGGGTCACTGTGCACTATAGCACTGGCCTATTCCGCACTAGCTGGATGTCCACTGGACAGCGCCATATTGGACTGGTCCCAGTATGCACCCTCTCCTTTCCAGTCACTAGCTTCAGCAAATCATGTGGACCAGATCAGGGGGCTAAAGCTCTGCTTGGAGAGTGGAACTACTACATTCCCTGCATGCTAGGACACCTGTACCTGGACCTACCAGCAGCCTCCATAGCTCAACCAGGAGAACCTGGAACTCCCAATCTAAGGGTCCCGGGTTCAGTCCTTGGTGGGGCTTTTAGTGTAACATAGATGGTTACCAAAAGTGGTTACCAAAAGACTATACCCAAACCTTTTGCAAAGGTTCATAGAATGTTTTACAAAAACGTTTTGCCAAAACTTTTGGTGCAAGCTTTTGCAACCAATGGGGTTAAAATGGTCACCACACCTAGCCTGGAGGGGATTTGAACTTAGGTACTGCTAGTCATGAGTCCATGGTCCTAACCACAACCCTATAGTGGACAGATAATAAAAGGTGTGCAACCAATGCATAATACCAATA
Organism: Harmothoe impar; assembly: GCA_947462335.1. Classification (NCBI taxonomy): domain Eukaryota; kingdom Metazoa; phylum Annelida; class Polychaeta; order Phyllodocida; family Polynoidae; genus Harmothoe; species Harmothoe impar. The sequence goes on from OX381710.1 coordinate 13,219,109, forward strand.
CATGTAGAGGCCTAGTGTAATCATTGCTCCACTCTCCCTCCTGATGTTTAGCCCCCCTGAGACCCACACTGCTAGTTCTAAGTGTCCCCAATTGTGGCAGCACTGGTATCCCGCTAGTGAGGAATATGACTCCCTTTGCAGGGAGAATCTCGAAGGCGAGCCCAGCAAAATTGCCTGACTCTCTTTCAAAGAGAGTATGGCAAGGTTGGACTCCAAAATGTGGGTGCCCGTGCAAGATCTTTCCGCCCTCCCCCCTGTTAGGCCACTCAAAAATAAGTTGTTTTTCATCACCACGTGCATCATAAAAATCATGATTTGGGGAAAACCTTTTTTTTTCTCTTTTTTTTAATGAAAATATGTTATAATTGGAAAAATATTGGCAAATGTGGTATCAAATTAAAGCTTATGCGGTCAGTAATGCCGTTAGCTAAGTATAACTTGCATTATAACAACTTTTACTGATCAATAAACTTCGAATTACTATAATGTGAAAATTGATTGCGAAAAGTCCAAATTTTGCCATAAGTAGATAAAAACGCCGTCGTCATATATTTCACTGCTTGGTGATGAGAAACAAGATATATTTTTTTGAAATACAAGATGTCCTATGCTTTAGCACTGAAGGGCCATATTCAATGCCCCCATTGAATACAACATGGCCGTATTCAATGGGCTAAGGAAAGGTTGTTTTTCATTCATAAAATGACTTCAAATAAAAAATAAACACAAATGCCAACTACATTGATACCGCTCTGATGTGTTTCACTCGTGGGGGCTGGGGCGCATCCCACTCAGCCTGCGGCTTCGTGGGATACTGCCCCAGCCCCCAGTCGTGAAATACAACAGAGACGGTATCAATGGGCGTTCGCATTTGTCTATTTATTTTTGAGTTGCTTTATTAAAAATCGAGCACTCCCTAAGGCGAAGTGGTGCTTTAGGTTAGTGCAGCTACAAACATGAAGCAGACTTACTGTTTCCGTTCCTGCACGCCGCGCGACAACAAACCGATCATACTGGACGCCCACCGCAGCTTGTGGATCGGCTGTAAGGGAAACGGAAATAGATCAGAATATGGGGTAGAGTAGGGAAAAGGATAAGGTAAAGTGGTTGGGATCTTTCTGATATGAATTTGGGGTAAAGGAGGTAGTGATCTTAAAGGTAATGAACTGGTGAGGATCTGCTTAGATTTTGGGATGTTTTTTGTCTTGGGGTGTTCCATACATTTTCCCTCAATAGCTTAGGCAAAAAGAGGTCACCATTTTCAAAAGCAAGTTCTCAATGGAATATTTACAAAATCTTTACAGTTTTAGAAAGGTAAATCTGTGACACAAACAATGTATTGATATAATGCTTTTATTGATGCGATAATCGGAATTCTGGAAATGTCTGTGTATCGATTCTGCGGGTATCAATGACATCCCTAATTTATTTAAACACTGGACATGGAGTGGATGGTGTATATTGATAGTGTTACATGTAAGTCATGATGGGCATGCATGGTAGACGAAACAATGTGCCAAAAATGCCAAAACTCAGTGAAGAAAATAAAAATATAATTTGAATTCATGTTAGACATTTCTTGAGAGAATATCGGGCCTTACAAACAGGTAAATAAAAAATAAATTTGAAACTATTTAAATTCACATATAAATATGTCTCACCACAGCATAACTATCCAACGCACCCAGTTAAATCATAACGATTTGATGAATATAGACAAACTCTGTAAGTTTGGTGGGTGATTACCTTGAGACTTTCAAACAGGTTTACAACATGATGACCATATTAAGGCCGAGCCATGTATTATTAGCTGAGGAGCTAGCTTGGTGGATTTTCCCAAAATGGCAATTTTTATGTCGACCCCCCCCCCCCATCAGGTAGCCCAAAGTAATCTCGACCCGCCTCACATACTAGTACTACATTAAGATTTTCAGAAATAGCCCCCCCCCCATATTTCTTTTTGATTTTGACCATCCCCCTTCCCAGCATGGAGGCTTTTCCAATTTTTCATTATGACCCCCCCCTATATTTCCACCAGGCCCCCAACTAGCATTAAATGACTCGGCTCATATAACACAGTTGCAGTTGTTTGAGGGTGATATGGTTACAAACGTTCATCAGACCTTAAACCACAGTGGATGGGGACAGCAGGAGAAAATCACTGTGGTGTAAGTTCACGATGCGGCCCTTAAAGGGCTAACCAATGCTGGACTTACTCTAGAGATGTTTTTGACGACCTTGGCCATAACCATGGCCTCCTAATGCGAGCAAAATAGGCGAATAATGATAGAAAACCATGGGAAAATGTGTCTTATATTTACAGTAAAAAAGAGCTTATGGGGAAGAAAGAACTCAAATTATATCTAAAAAATATTTTAGTGAGAATCGCATTTGAGATCAAAATGATCAAAAGTAGTAAAATATAGCATAATGAAAGAAGATTTTAAATTTGTTGTGTTCTCGTAAAATAATTCTCTATCTTGGTATATAAAAGATATTTTATTTCTAAACGTATCTTTTAAATAGAAAATGGTTTATATACAGGCCAATACACTAGCCTCCTTCTCATAGATGAAATGTAGGATATAGCAACACCATACCATACACAGAAAAAAGAACAGAGTCAAAAGGGAGTCCAGGCTGCCTCCAAAATGACTCCTCTCTTTAGAGGAGCTCTAACTGACTAAGGGAGGCTAGGTGACTCCCTTACTTACCTAAGGGAGTCACTTAGGGGAGTCATATAGCTCCCTGACTCACCTTAGGGAGGCACATTATGGACCAGGGCTTCCTTTGAGAGGGGCGTCATTCTGGAGGCAACCTGGTCTCCCTTTTTACTCTGTTTCTTTCCGCTTTGTATGGTATGTTTTATTTCTGCAAAGTCTGATGCTGCGGCACTCCAGCCGATGCATAAACATGTAGGATTTCTACTAGTGTATTACTACGCCATGCACTCTACTTTTAAAGTTCTACACACTACAGCACTATTCAATATGCAGCAAGAAGCCTAGCTTATTTCTATCTATAAGAAAAAAGGTAAGGAAGTAAAAATTAGGTTACTATTGGAGAGACATGGTTTATCTGTCATCTCCCTCTCTCTGCTCTCTGTCTGTCTGTCGTGCTGTCTGTCTTCTCTTTCTGTCTGTCTCTGTGTCTGTCTATATGTCTGACTATCTGTCTGTCTCTCTCATATATGCCCCTTTCTCTCACCTGCATCTCAGTCTCTCTTTCTGTCTCCTTTGCCTTTGAATCTGTTTCCATTTATCATTATCTGTCTGTCTCTCTCTGTCTCTTATTCTCGTCTCTCTCTCTCTCATTCTCGGCTCTCTCTCTCTCTCTCTCTCTCTCTCTCTCTCTCTCTCTCTCTCTCATTCTCGGCTCTCTCTCTCTCTCTCTCTCTCTCTCTCTCTCTCTCTCTATCTCTCTCCCTTTCTCCCTCCCAACCACCCACTCATCCTCATTCCGTGACAGTCTAGAGTTGAGTCCATCTCTAGGGACCTGTCTCCCTCTCCCCCCGTCTCTCTCTCTCTCTCTCTCTCTCTCTCTCTCTCTCTCTCTCTCTCTATCTCCCTCTCTCCCTCTCTCTCTCTCTCTCTCTCTCTCTCTCTCTCTCTCTCTCTCTCTCTCCCCTCTCTCTCTCATCCACCCACCCATCCTCATTCCGTGACAGACTAGAATTGAGTCCATCTCTTGGGACCAGCTCAGAAACCACAGGGGCCTGCTTCCATGTCGGAGCCAGGAGCGGCCTCTGATAACCTAGCAACATGTAAACAAACCGACTCACCTTCCAGCCTTTCCGCCGGCCCTTCCTCAACGAGGCGATGGGGATTTCGTTCATGCGCTGAAAGACAAAATAATTGGATTTAATTCTGGTTGAAATGTGCATAAATCTCATGTTAGGCTTAATAAGGAATTTAGAGTTGAAGACAAGACCATGTGAAATTCCGGTTTGGCTGGCTTCAGTAGTAAAACCTTTCACCTTTTTGCATGAATTTTAAATTGTCTTTCCACCATGACCAGTAACCTCTGTGCCCTTTATATGCGGTAGATATTACATCCTTTCAAACTGTATAGTTAAAATACAGTTACAGGTATAGGCACAATGAGCACGTTTTTATTTGGGAGGGCGAAGGGCGCATACATAGGTTGTTCTTTTTAGGTAGTATGGTGTGTGAATTAAGCATGGCATATTGCAATATTAACAATGTCAGGAGGTGTTGATTTTGACATGTACTATTCCTCGTCATAGTACATCGCCACATCATTTTGTTTCTCTGGCTGAAGACAAAACACATACATTGCTAACCAATGTGCACTTTTATATACATTTTTTATAACTTTTTATATACATTTATATAACTGTTATATAGCTTGAATACAAATGTCATGAATACATTTTCAGATTATGAAATATGTACGTACAGAAAGTATGTAATTCCAGATATTGGCACTCGTTATTCTCTAACCTAACCGCATGTAAATTATTACTATACATGTAGCCTATACTAGCACTAGCCAAGTGCCTGGCTTTGAGGTTATTGTTGTTTTTGTTGTTGTTGGGTTGTAGAAGTTGTGTGTTTTAATGATTAAGAGATTAATCTGAGCATGGTGCCGAACTTAAAACCCAACAGGCTTACCGGGGTAATCGTTTAGTGGGGCTTTATAGAATTAGTATTGTGACAGTTATATACATTGTTCAATTGAGAGTATGGAGGTTGAGTCTTTAGTGTGCCAATCAACTCTTTATAGTCAGTAATGGATTAATTGTGTTACCTCATTGTTTTCTTCAGAGGACTAACCAGAGGGATTAGGTCCCGCGATTAAGTCGGAGACCTTGCATGAGATTTGTGATTTAACCCTTTAAAGATGGCATGATACCTTAATGCGTCATGCCCTTGGTCGTCATGATGCTTGAATGCAATAACTCGCCAGTGCTGTATTCAAGCATCATGCCGACCCTACAGGTTTCAGATACTCCTGAAGGATCGGCATGATGCACCAATGCAGCACTGGTGAGTTACTCACTGTGGCTGTATTGGTGCATGATGACGACAAATGTCATCTTTTAGCGACATCCGTCCGTAAAGGGTTAAGTTATCTGCTATAGTTTCAAAAAGCATAGAACATAGACGTATACATTTGTACCATAAAGGTCCCAATACATCCTATGTAAAATCTAGCTATTTGATTAGCAATCTTGTCATGAATATAACACGAGAACGTCCGATTGTTTGTGGGATTAAAAACTTCCTAAGCATGAGCTTTTGTCTGATTTTCATTTACCACAGTGTTTTAATTGAATTCATAGTCAAAACGCTGTTAAATACGCACATCCGACCTAGCTCACGTCAGTGCGCATCACAAAAATCGGGTTTTGAGGAAAACTTTTATTTTTTGCCAAATTTTAATGAAACCCTGATAAAATATGGACAAAAATTGTCATATTTGGTATCAAATTATAGATAATAATGCCAGCAATGCAGTGGTATAGAAATAACTTTTCTCCACTCTTAAAGATCAATTAATTTTTAACCAAGAAAATGTGAGTTTTGGTCACAAAAAACGTAAATTATCCTATACATTTTAGCCTGCGAGTAAAAAAATAAAGAAAAAAAGCCTCTCTCATCAAAATTCTCAGACCTTGGTGATCAGAAACTGCTTTTTTTTGAGTGGCCTAAGCATTGTATATCATCACCCAGACTCTCGATAGAAGCCATCATGAAAATACACTGCTGTTTTCCTTCAAAATCAAAGGGTTGAGACCAACATATATATATATACATGTGTTTTAACACCGGTATATTGATGTGTATTATGAGTATATTGACGTCAGAATATTGTATATTATTACTAAGACTCTCGGTAGAAGCCATCATGAAAATAAAAGAGAGTGGTGTTTTCTTTTAAAATTAAAGGGTTGAGACCAACATGTATGTGTTTCACACTGACATACTGATGTGTATTGTGAGTATATTGATGTGTATACAGGGCCCTTTACACATGTGTATGTGTGTGTTCATGTACGGTATGGACCTGGTGTGTTTGACTTGGGTTTATCATGACATGCACAGTACTGTGGGCCTTCCTGTACTATAGCATAGGGCCATGACAACGTATTAACCCTTTAAAGACGGCATAATGCATTAATGCACCATGCCTTTGGTCGCCATGATGCATGCATCTTTGTCAACATGAATACAGCCCTGGCGAGTTACTTGCCAGTGCTGCATTCAAGCATCATGCTGACCTTATGAGTTTGAGACACTCTCGAAAGGTCGGTATGATACACCAATGTAGCACCGGCGAGTTACTCGCCGGGGCGGCATTGGTGCATCATGACGACAAATGTCATATTTTAGCAACATCCGTCCTTAAAAGGTTGACCCTTTACAGGCTACATATTACTTTACTACACTTATTTCTCAGGATGCATGAGAGAAAATCACGCAAGTCCACTTGCCACGGTTGCATTTATATATCATATTGCCACTTTAGGAGTGCATCGATCCTATAGACTGGGCATGATGCTTGAATGCAGCACTGCCAGTGCTGCATTCATGTTAACTATGAGATTAGAGTATTAAAACACTATGCGGCCCTTAAAGGGTTAACACAACAAACATAACATGCAGTTACTATTTTAACTTGCTCTGCTTATATGTATTATGTATTACCAGATTATGGGGGATATTCAAATGCTATAACACCAACCCTAAACACGGGCCTCAACACTTAGCTCCGTGTGGCTGATCCAGTATTATCAGTATACACGGGATGGTTCTGAACTTATTCTATGTAATAGATAGACTATGATTATGAGAGGGTAACTAAAATTAACCACAGTAAACTGCCACTCTACAGTAGTTAGTCTTTTAGTTTCCCTGTCATAACCATAGTGTATCTGTTGTAAACCACATATGTCAGGTTAGGCCAAATATAAAAAAAAGGTTTGTTTCAGGTTACCCAACCCTACCTAGCAAAACAGGGCCGACCCTAGAAATTCTTATGCAATTTTGAAAAAATATTTATATTTTGGGTCATTTTGGGGCTATTTAAGGGTCGATCTGATAGTTCACGAGTCGAGGCGGTCGTCGGTGAGTTGGCATTGTAGTTCGTGAGTTGATTTCTGGGTACTTTTCAGGCTAAAGTAAAAAAAAAAAAAAAAAAAAAAAAAAAAAAAAATCCGACCTACCTACCCTAGATTTTCAGACCATGTAACCTTAAACACACCTATTTTTTTTTTTTTTTGCCTTATGTGAGGGTATGTGGAAATAACCAAGGTATGAAGTCCTTTGTCTCACCCCTCCGCTGTGGTTTAAAACTGTTTTGAAACTTTGAAACTATTTAGCACTATAGTGCCCACTGTGTGTGCATAAGCTGACTGTAATTAACATGTATGTAGTTTAGCCCTATGTGTATGTGTGTGTACCTGGGACCTGTCTATGACTACCATACCTCAGGTGCTAACCGATTAGAGAATGATTAACGGTCACATAGCGCTTTAATGCGCTCTGCCCTTGGTCATCATGATGCATGAATGCAGCCCTGGTGAGTAACTTGCCTGAGCTGCATTCATGCATCAGGCGACCATTGAGGAGTATATCAACCCCATTGGATCGTCATGATGCATAAATAGAGCCCAAGCAAGTAACTCACCAGTGTAGTGAGGCAATCGTGCGGCAATTTAGCGACAAGAAGACATAGCCCATTTAACCGCTTGGTAGTCTTTAAAGAGTTAGTAAATGATTGAGACATGCTGACTGTGTACTTCAATCTCCGGTGCGGAGGTTATCAAAACAAACACTTAAATGAGATACCTCTGCCCCAAGCCATATGTTGTTTGGGTCACTGACCCCTGAGAGAAAAAGACACAAAATGTGTTGTGAACCGAAGGCACTCCACATATGTTGTGGTACAGTGGGACCTTGATTATCCAGCCTTCAATAAACCGGCACCCTCAATATCTGGCTGCTTTTTGTCTAGGACAGAATTTTACATAAGCATACCCAGAGCAAAGAAAGAGCGTCAAAAGGGAGTCCAGGTTTGCTGCCAGAATGACTCCCCTCCTTAGGGGAGTCCAGACTGGCTAAGGGAGCCTAGGTGACTCCCTAGGCGACCTAAGAGAGTCCCCTGGATGAGTCACATAGTTCTCTGGCTCACATAAGGGAGTCACATAAGCACCTGGGCTCCCCTAAAGAGGGGAGTCATTCTGGAGGCAACCTGAACTCCCTTTGGACGCTGTTTCTTTTCTCTGTGTATAGATATGTTTCAACAATCTAGCTGAAATGTTTAGCCTGAAATGGGGGTGGTCAGATTTTCGAGGTCTCACTGTAATCCAAACATCACAGCCTTGTACTGTATCACAGCACAACTACCCCAAGCAATTGCACTATTAGAAACATTGTAGATTAAAAATACCTGTATTTTGGATAAAAGTTGAGAATAGTACTTCCAAAAGAGGGGGGAAATAATGTTGAAGATGACACATTAATGAAGGTAAACATGAGAGAGAATAGGGAAAAATTTGATTATAATTGAATGCCTGTGGCAGAAAATAATCATAGTTAAGTGTTTGTTGTGATTAGCCACTGCATAGGAGAGTGTGTGTACTCTATGTAGGGCCTATACAACAGCAGTGCTGACTGTATTTATATCATTAGGATGCTTTGTATGGAGGTTAGTTGTTAACACAGTTAGGGAGCGCTCTAGGGGGTAATTTATGGCATGCCTAAGTGGTAGTGATTTAAAGTGGTTATGTCCGATTTTGTTCAAATTTTAAATTCAACTTAATTTAGATTTAATGTGTTCGCAGCGCTTTAACAGTATATCATCTAGACATCAAATGTTATCTTTCGGCGCAGAGAGGCGGCCTATGTGCCCATAAATTGTTTTTTTACAGTGGATTTTGAATGGGGGCCAATAATATAATGCTCGATTTTATTACAGATTGACCAAATATTGGTCAATACAATGATGTTCATATTTGATAAGAATGATAGGGAATTGGAATGAATTGAATTGGTAGGAGGGGATGTATGGTTTTGATCCGGGATATCCTGGATCAACTTTAAGATTGAATTTTAGGTCCCAATCATGGTATATACTCATTTTAATGATACAGACAGTGAGTGCAATTCACACATGTGTTTGAGACAAAATCTGATCTTTAATAGGAATAAAAACAACCTTTGAGGAAGTATTAGAAAACGTTTGAAGTATTTTCAAGGCAATGTTAGTAATGTGTCTACTTTTGTATAGATACGACATTCACATTGAGAGAGCACTCCAGATGACTCTCTCCCAATAAACATTGAAAGTAAGGCTCCAAATCCAGAGTTACAATCACTATTGATCTGCAGTAGTCTTAATCTGAATGCTGCCGAAATTTAGATTTGATATATAGGTTCTGTTTGGGTTTGGAATGTTCCCACACGCACATATTCTTCCTTCTAATAGAGACTGAACTAATAAAACGAATACTTGGCATGGACAAAAGAAACAGTGCAACATGTCCAAAGCCAGGCCGAAACGCTGGGGCCAATAGTTCAGAACACAGAGCACATTTTCACATGGTCATGACAATAGTCCTAAGGCCTAAAAGAAATTGTTGTGTTCCGGTAACATGGCCAAAATTAAACAGGGTCGGTAAGTTGATTTAAGCTGTAAAAAGGCCAAAATTGTCTTACATTTTTTTAAAAATTAAAAAAAAAAAGTCTGAAATAATTAGGGTCGGCCCCAAAAACGGATGGTTGGTCGGGATACCAGAACACAACTTTTTCTTAGGCCTAAGTAATATCAAAGAACAGAACTTGGGTTGCACAACAAATTTGACATAACTCAAAGAAATGCTGACTTACCCTTTCAGGGCTACAGGAGCTGCATTCGTGTATCATACTGATCCTTTAGGAGTGTATCAATCCTATGGGGTCAGCATGATGCATCAATGCAGTACCAGTGTGAGTTATTTACCAGGGATGCGTTCAAAGATGATGCAATAAAGCACTATGCAACCTTTAAAGAGTTGTACTGCATGAAACATTGGATTTAAGCAACTTTGAAAAGACATTTAAGTTGAATAAAAACCGTTCAGCAGCGTGAAGCAAATTTTAGCAATCTTTGATTCAGATTAAGATTAAGTCAGTTCAAGCCGCTGAAAGATAGATAGCCATTAATCAAATTTTATCTTTACTTAAAGGTGCTTTAACCCTTTAAGGATGGCATAATGCATTGATGCATCATGTCCTTGGTCGTCATGATGCATGAATGCAGCCCTGGCGAGTAACTCCCCAGTGCTGCATTCAAGCATCATGCCGACCCTATGGGGTTGAGACACTCCCATAGGGTTGACATGATGCACCAATGCAGCTCAGACGAGTTACTCGCCAGGGCTGCATTCAAGGACATGATGACAAATGTCATCTTTTGGTGACATCCGTCCTCAAAGAGTTAAAGGTCTCTTAAGGATTATGCAGTAGGAAATGGTTAAAATCAGTAAATGGAGTGAGTACTCACCAGAATCTTCTCGCGCTGTTCCTCGGTGAGCCTGTCGAGCACGCTGCGCTCGTCCTTGCGAGGTTTGGCCATCATCCGTAACTCCTCCAGCCGGTCCTCAATGGCGTCCACTGTGTCCTCATCTGCAACATGAATAGCGAGGCGGTTACAGCGCGACTCAAACCGCTTCAGTCGCGACTTGTTGTCCTCCGCGAGAAGCCAGTTATGTTTGACTTCCTCCTCTGCGAGTCGCTCCGCCTCGAGGCGGGCTGCGTCAGGACCCCCCTCTGGGGGCACGTAGGCGCTCTCTGTGGTCGACGTCTGGGTGTCGTAAGGGTCAATGAAGCAGTCCTCTGACAACATCTCATTGTCCTCATCTTCAAATTCCTCTTCTTCATCATTTGTTGTTGTTGTTGTTGTTGTGATTGTTGTTTTGGGGATGCTACCGGAGGTGTTGGTTGTCATGGTGCCGGTGGAGGTTGTACCGTCGCTGTTCGAACCCGCTTGACCAATACGCTTTACTCGTCGTCGGCGTTTACGCTTGCGCGGGTCGCTCCCGACGGTAAGATGGGTATCTGATATACTCGGGAGCTTCGCATTTGATGACTCTATGGTGCCATTCAGGTTGATGTCATGAGGCACAGAGAGGCTCTTGATGTCAGGGAGTTTCTCCCCGGTGCTTGGATTCATGGCTGGTGGTTTAGCCCCACCTGGACCGTGCTTACTGTTTAACTGGGGACTAGAGCCGAACAGCCGCGTGGCCATCCTCAGAGGGCCCTTAGGGCCCCGCTTACTGAAGTAACCCCCGTCTCCGGCTCCCCCTGAGAGTAGGGACAGGGAGGAGTTGTACCGGCGGAGGTTGAGGTTGGCGTCGGAGGCTGTGAGGCGGCTGGAGTAAGGCTGATGGGAGTAGGAGTCACGGTATCCTTGTAACGCCTGCTCCTCGAACAATGGCGCTAACCCGCCGAGCGACCCCCCCGCCGCGCCCCCGCGCACCCGATGTAGGAAGCTGTCGTGGGACGAGTAAATCCCGGTCGACACGTTCTTCTTCACATGTCGCCTTAACCAAGTCGCGCCATAATTCTTCCGACCCACCTCCTGCTCCGAGTGATCTAAACCCCCGACTGGCTCCTCCCCGGATGAATTAGAAGAATCTAGCTCGCTCGGTGAATTAGAGCGTTGTGGTTGTGGGACAACTGCCCCAACTCCAGCTCCGACCCCTCCGGAGAACACCGGCCGACTGGCGGCCGAAGGTTTACAGAAGAAGAACTTCTCGGCTGCCTCGAAGGTAGTGGCCATGATTATTGTTTAATTAGCTCTGCCCCCCTTGGTACCACCTCTCCACCACTCCCTCCTGGTCTCCTGAGGCACAGACAGTGCCAAGACCCACACACCAACCCCCTCCCTGATCCTGATCCTGATTGTAGATACACAGGGTGTACAGGGGCGGGGGAGGATATACAGGCCTGCTGATTGAGGGGTATGTTTGTATGTGGGGGGGGGGGGATGGGGGTTGTCTGCAGGCCTACTGATTGAGGGGTATGTGTGTATGTGGGGTGGGGGTGGGTGGGTTGTCTATAGGCCTGCTGGTTGAGGTATGTGTGTGTATGTTGAAGGGATGGGGGTAGCTGGGGAGGAGATCGCGTGTGGCTCCTCCTCCTGTTCCTCCTGGGTTGTTGGTCCTACAATAAGGCTACAGGGGCTACATAAACACCTACACGTGTTCCACTGCTACAGCACAACACCCCTCCTGACCCCTAGTGGCAATTCTACACACTACAGGTATAGGGACCAGTAGTATCAGACTTGTACCTGACACTGACACCAGACAACTTGGTATAGCGATAAAACGGGAGTGAACTTGTTCCCGTGATCAACAAGTGCAGGCAGACACAGACAATGTCACAAGAAGTTGGCTCTGTCCACGAAATGCAGCTTGTTCCTGGCAACTATGGTGTGTGGGAGTCTGGTACTCAGCTATATTTGGCGGGAAATTCTGTAGACAGAAGTTACATGGCCGCATATATATGGAGCCACCAGAAGTATCGCTATAGAAGTGGATAGTAGACTTGGAGCTGGCTCCTCCTCTACCTTATCTTAATAAGGCAATACACCCAGGAATAAGCTATATTATAGTACAGGCTCTCCCTGCAGGTGTACACCTGAGGTATGGTCAGTACAGGTATGCCTGTATGTGGGTAGGTATTACACTAGTCTTATACTTGGCTCTACCTCCAACTGCCTTTGGCAGGCCTTCAGTGTTAGTCTCCAGAATCCCTGTCCCTTATTGGGCAGAGAGTGAGAGGAGGCTCACATGTATGTGTTTATAGTTATAGTTAATAAAGCCAGCCCTGCTACTGCCCCCTGTACAGGTTTATATACAGGTGTATACAGGGATACAGGTAGGAGGTCTCAGGGCCTGCCAGGTGCCTCAGGGTCCAGGTGTATTACCTGGGCTCCTCCAGGTGCTTACTCGTGCCCACCTGTGGGGATTGATCATCCATCCAGGTGACCAGTACACATGGGATTAACTTGTTAATGTTAATCAATACTGTAGTGTGCTACCTTCTAAGTGCTTGTATGTCATCAGGCCTCTTTTGTCTGAGGAATAGTCGAGTGCCTGTGCTGAATGGTATAGGGTCAGACCGAGGGACTCTCCTTAGTGAGTCAATACAAGGCTTTATAGAGAAAGATATTTCCCCAACAGATGTGGGCTGTCCTTGTTTAAATACAGGGAAGGGAATTTGCAAGAAAGTTTTTAGGAATTCCTTTAATTTTAAGTCCAGGATATTTCCCCTAAAAGTAGATGTGGGCTTTCCCTTTCAGGGAAGGGATATTGCACTGAAATACTTCCGAATATCCTTGAACTTCAAGTACAAGAAATCTTTAATATGCACTGTATTTGGGAATTCCTTGAATTCAAGTTCAGGCTATTTCCTCTAAAGCATGTGGGCTCTCTTTCCAGTTTCCCAGAATAGGGATATTGTAGGATAATATTTCGGATTTCCTGGAACTTTAAGTTCAATATATATTCAATATGGCACTTTTTGTGTGTACTGACTCCTAGCGTGGTGGGGACTCTATCAGTCTCAGGTATTTTGTGACTAGTATCTCTCCGTGTATATCTGCTTTCAGTTTTAGATAAGGTTGACTGGACAAGTTAGATACATATAACTTCCTGGATACATCGCTGATCCAGACAGTAATATATATGATATATTATACCTGGTTCCCAGTGCATGTGCACCTTATTAACACACAGGAATGTATGTGTTGATTGGTGGAGGCTAACTGTAAACGAAACCTGTAGATATGGAGTGTGTAACTGTACACCAAGTCCTCCCGAGGCGTTCACAACTCCTAAATTGGCAATTCTTAAATCCAGTTTGCCTTCACTTCACGATAGTTGATCGTATAAGTATAATGTACAGAAAATGCTCACTAAGTTTTTCGCGTTTTTGTATAATCCTGGTATTTCCTCGAGTTGTACACCTTTATAATCTACTGTTTAGTTCCGAGGTCGGGCTACATTGAGAGTGGTCCCTTATCCGTATAAAGGGGCCCTATTCTCACCTCTACTATAAACTCCGGGTATGTGTACACACACAGAGGGGCCCTGTCTGTGTATAGTCAATATCACATGTACAGGGTTCTTATACATGTTAATTCCATATCCATGGTCCACTGTGACATATCACGACTCTCCCCGTGTCCACACCGGTCCTCCCTCCCTGGTTGTCGCTTAGTGTACCAGGTATCAAACACACCTGCAGACTCTGAGAGGACCCTCCACGGTCGGACTCCTATCCCGGGGGGGCCACTCCCTATCTTTTCTATAGTAACTATGTGTGAACATCACCTCAAATTTGATACCCTTATCACGGGAGAAAAATCAACAAAATAGCACCATTTTTAAGGAAAATTGAGTATAAAACATACCCCAATCAAGGGAGACCAAGAAAAATATACCCTTACCAAGAGTGGCCGAAAAGAATAATAGAAAAGAAATAGGCTTAAAATGTACCCTAATATTTCTTATGTTGACAGAAATTGAAAAAGATTTCCAGACACAAGTTTTCCCAGCCATAAGGTTTTAAAACATGCCCCTTTTCCTCCAAAAACTGCCTAAAAACCAACCCTTTTCAAGGGCCCTCGCGGGTCTTTGCCTAGAGTCCAAAAAATATACCCTTTCCCTTGGAATCAAGTTCACACATAGTCAGTAATGCTGAGGGAGTGGCCCCCCGGGACTCCTATAGTTAAGGGGGGGGGCACTATACCAATTGTCCAATTTGTACTCTCTATGCTGTATGGTATACTATATGTCAGTGTGTGCCACCAATGTCCATGTGTCAGTGACAGTTAGAGTATGGACAGAGCCCCCTAGTACCTGTAGTACCGCCGCCTGCCGCTAGAGGCACTGCTGCTACACTAACTGAGGCCCTAGCTTCCCTTATTATCGCCCGCTGTCAAAGTCGCATGTGGCGCCCCCTGGTGAGACGCTACAAGTGGTTTGGTGCCGGGTCGGGGCGGCAGGTAACGTTTTACACAAACATCTTAGAGAGCTCTACTCGTGCGGCTTATAATGGGTTACATGGGACCCCTGCTGTATGCGGTCCTATAAGCCATATTAAGCTGATTCCCTATAGTGTAGACTTCATCCTCTATAGACCAATGCAACTAGAAAGGATGACTTTTAAATGATAAAGTGGTGTTTATGTTTTTGGATCTTTTAAAATTATATACAACACAGCTTAAGTCCCAACTTTGTTTTAGGCCACTCCAAAAAAGCGGTTACTCACAGGCTAAAATATATAGGATCATCTATGTTTTTTGTGACTAAATTTCACATTTTATTGGTTAAGAATTGATTGATATATAAATATGGAGAAAATGTAAGTTTTTTTCTATAAACCACTGCAATGTTGGCATTATTAGTTTATTGGCTTTGATTTAATACCAAATATGACAATTTTTGTCCATTTTGATCAGATTTTCATTTAAAAAATTGGCAAAAAATCAAAAGGTTTCCTCAAAATCTAATTTCTATGATGCGCGCGGTGATGAGAAACCATTTTATTTTTTTGAGTGACCTTAAGGTGGGTCAATGTGATGCCTTTTTTGTCCACTGCGCTGTTTTCTGCGCAGGTAAATTCTCTGGTTTGACCATAGAACACCAGGGCACCCTTGTTTGAAATTGGCCTAAGTAATATCAAATGGTCATAAAATAGTGTATGAATTTTCCCTGACCGGGGCGAGAACCACCAACCTTTGAATTTGAAGGCATCCATTCTACCACTGTGCTATGCAGTCTGTAGTGGTTGTCCCCATTGGAAGTCATACATAGGTAGCCGTCAGTATATTTCTATTTCTTTTCAACTTTTTTATTTTGATGGGCCTAAACCTCAGAAATGTGTGCGTGACCATGTGTTAAAAATATATTCTCTAGATAGAAAACATCAAAGCCTATACTCTGAGAGAGTTGTATAGAAATTTAGCTACTTTTCAATACAATTTTATGTAGATATGTGGCAAAACACTGTATAATCCATCACATGAGACATTAACTTAAGGCTTAAATATCTCAGAAAGTAGCCCGGGACCCCCCTATTTTCTCAGTTTCTTTGGAAAGTGTATGCTATCATGGTCTTATGGTGAAAACCTGACGAAAATCAAGCTACTTTTACATCAAGGCATTGACCCACCTTAAACGAGTCTTCATCAGGGTTCAGTTTATGTTGGTTTTAGCATAATCTTCAAAACACTGTCTGTAATGGCTATATTTGCAAAGATCTCATATCAGGAGATTCACAGGACAAGTGTCTTTCAAAATGTAGTATAAAAGTGTATATCAAAATACAGGATTTTGTATTTGTGGTTCACACTTCAGATATGTTAAAACACTTTTGATGTCTCAAGTTTTCTCCAGAACGTCACTCTTTCTCGTTGCATTGGTCTATACACTATAATGCAGTGGGTCCAGGCCAAGGATCTAGGTGAGACGATCAAGGGACCAGTCGTCATCTATTGCTAGCTGGAGAAGTGGCGGTCAAAATCAATTACTATCTTTTTAAGTCCTCGCGACTTATTTTTTGAGGGGGGGGGGGGGTGCAATCTCAAAATCAGAACTAACTATGGATGGGGGACACTATTGCTTTCAATCCCTTTGTACGAGGTTCCCAGCGTTTTCTTTGGTTCTATAGTCTACTTCAATCTCCGGTTTCTCAGCTATTTTACAAGTTTGAAGGAAAAGGGACAGTATTAATGTGTGATAAAGTCTGGTCATGTCGATGAATACTTCTCCTTTTATTCAAACCTGTATAAAATAGCTGACAACAGCGAGTCTATGTTGCCTCCAGAATGACTACCCTGTTTAGGAGAGGTCGTCTAAGGGAGCCTAGATGACTCTCTGGCTGACCTAAGGGAGTCACATGGGGGAGTCATATGAACCAGAGAGCTATGTGACTCCCCCAGGTGACTCCCTTAGGTTAAGCCGCTGATCCACTGCCGCGAGTTTGCTACGAATGTTGTCGTGCGAGAGAAACTTGCGAGTACACTCGTAAAAATCAAAACTTTTAGATTTCTGCGAATTTACACGTCTCTCGCAACGACGTTGTCGCAAGGATTCGCAGCAGCAGATCCACTGCTGAAACGATCTCTCCGTGTGTACTCGCACGAGTGTGATTCGCAGCAAATTCGCGGCAGTGGATCACCGCCTTTAGGCCAGAGAGTCACCTGGGCTCCCTTAGACGACCTGGAAAAATAGGGGAGTCATTCTGGAGGCAACACAGACTCTCTTTGGCGCTGTTTCTTTTCTCTGTGTGGGACAATCAACAATGGAACAGGAAGACTGGCTATAGTCGGATTAATCATGTTATATATGAGTGGGCAGGGAGTGAACGTATTCTTTTGTCAGGCTCTGATAAATCGGCTCTTACGCTGAACTCTTAGTATAACCGACACATCAAGAGCAATGGTTTGGTCGGTCCTTCCGCTCAATCCCCCCCCCCCCCCCTCCCGGTACATGCATGCATCATGACGACCCTACGAGGTTAATACACACCCGAAACGACGGCATAATGGTACCCAGAGAAAAGAAACAGCGTCAAAGGGGAGTCCAGGTTGCCTCCAGAATGACTCCCCTCCTTAGGGGAGTCCAGGCTACCTACATAAGGGAGCCTAGGCGACTCCCTAGGCGACCTAAGAGAGTCCATTGGATGAGTCACATAGTTCTCTGACTCACCTAAGGGAGTCATATAAACACCTGGGCTCCCTTAAATAGGGGAGTCATTCTGGAGGCAACCTGGACTCCTTTTTGACGTTGTTTCTTTTCTCTGTGTAAGTATAGACTTGCCAGGGCTGTTTTCATGCATAATGGCAACAAAGGTATATTAAAGTACTATGTGGCCCTAACACTATTGTTAATACATATACATGTACATGTATATACTCAAGAGGTGGAATTGGGGGTCGGAGGGGGTCGGGGGGTCGGATTACAATACGACGTGTTCACCTTTATTATTACATATATAGGATTTGGCTAATCCACAAGGAGAATGTAATCCTTTAAGTGCCGCAAAGTGCTTTATTAGGCGTTGGTCTTTGGTGTCATGATTCATGAATACAGCCCTGACTAGTCACATGATGTTGAGAAATAGAAATATTTGGATTGTATATCACCATATGGATGTCAAATAAAGACATTTAAAAAAAAATCATCATAGAGATATGTAAGCATCATTGATGTCACTTAGCCAAAATTAGCCTCATGTCGCATGTCGATTTTAAGAAATGACCATATCGCTGCGTCGAATTTAGGGGTGTACCCTTATTTAAGTGGTCTGACTTCTCCTTAAATGCCCATGTTCATGCAGTGTTTACTCATTTTTCACAATGGTTTATGTGCAGTGTCTCTGGGTTTATGTGCTATATGCAATACGCTGTTGGCCATCGGACCTGGCGGCTCCAAGTATATATACTATATAGCAGGTTATAATCCAGATTATATCCTTCAAGATCCATTATAACTACAATACATAATAGATGTACTGCTAAGGCAGGGGCGGATCCAGGGGGGGGGGGCGCAAGGGGCGCGCGCCCCCCCCTATTTTTTGGTAAATTTTAATGTAGATGATTGAACACCCTCAATGCTGTAGGTATTGCGGCGCCCCCCCTTTCCCAAATTCCTGGATCCGCCCCTGCTAAGGACTGTATCATTAGGGTTGTTATTTATTGTAGTAATAATGGATCTTGAATGATACAATCATGGTTGTAGCCGTTTGCATAGTATATATAGTTATGTACAGCTGGAGCCGCCAGGTCCGATGGCCACTAGCCTCTTGCATGGTATGTGTCTCTCTGTGCCGCCACCTGGTGGAGAGATCGGGTATTAGAACCATGCAGATTGAGACTTTACATACACACTCAGAAAAGTCAGCGTCATTGTCGCTAAAACCATTCTCCCCTGAAAGTCAGGCAGTGTGTGCCCTAGATGGGTATATTCGACAAGGCGACAAGACCCTGTTTAGGGAATGTTTAGGGTTTCGGACAAGGGACAAATCTGCTTTTCCAAATTGACAAGGGACAAGACCCATTTCTTCGGATCGACAAGGGACATTGGCCTTTCTTACGAGTGACAAGTGACACGACCCTTGTGGGCCTCACAGTGGGGTTGCCGAACGATTTAACAAAAAAGGAATTAAGATACATATAAGTATGAAATATTTATAGAATGCCCCAATATTCACATTTAACAGAGATAACTCACCCCTCTAACCTTTCCGACTGATCTGAAGGCAGATACATGCACATACAATATAGGGGGGGGGGGGGTCCCCATGTCGCATGTCGATTTTAAGAAATGGCCATGTCACATGTCACTAAGGAAAAAGCCAGGTCACTAGTGTCACTAAGAGTAAAATTGTAGGGGCACTGTAATTGATAAAGAGTTGTAGTTATGGCTCTTGGCGCCGCAGGCCCCAGGAAACTTTTGGAATTTGACTACCTACAAGGACGGAATTTGAAGAGAGAGTTGGGTACACTAAATGAGAATTTCTTTGGTTCATGTCACTGAGCCCCATGTCGCATGATGATTTTAAGAGATGCCCATGTCACATGTCACTTAACTGGCCATGTCCCATGTCAATTTTAAGAAATGGCCATGTCGCCATGTGGATTTTAGGGGTCGATACCCATAATATACAGACATACATTCAGAGTACCTGAGCCTCCTTCACACCACTTTGCTGCCACCAATATCTAATGTATGTACACAGAGAGAAGAAACCGAGTCACAAGGGGAGTCCAGGCTATAAAAAGAGAGCCAGGGTCCCTTTGGCTCACATTTCACACTGTCTGACTCCCCCTTCTAACAGCCTTGACTCCTTTTCAATTAGATCAAACAGAGTCAATGTCAGCCGAGGTGAGTCAATGGTTACCTGGACTCCCTAAGGGAGTCACAGAGGTGAGCATACAAAACAGAAATAGGAGACCCACTAGGTGACACTACTGTACAATGACTGTAATGCCATCTAGCATATATGTTAAGAAGCCATCTGACTGTGTTTCTAATCAGAGTCAAGGGTCCCTACTCCCTTTTCCCCCAAGGGAGTCAAACAATTGGTTACAGTTAAGCCTGCTAGATGGTAGCACTATACCTAAAATGGTAATATTCTGGATGCTCAGATCTCTAGATCCATGTTATTTGTGACATTGATAATTATGCTGATACATGTATATCATTGTAGCATCAACATGTAATGTCAGAATTACATTTTATGAAATAATTACAGTTAATTTAAAACTGTAGCATAAGCATGATGTATAAGGTATAGACACCCAATTTGTAGCAACATGAGAAAGTTAAATCCCAAAAGCTCATAATTATGTTCCTTTGTATATTAACTAATGTGCTCTGAGGGATCTTTCTGAGGTCCCTCCTCCTTGTGAGGCATTGCACCAACATAATGTAGAAACATCAGCTAGGGGGACAGCTATTGACATGGTTATATAGAGGGTTAGGGGGTAAGAATTACCTACAAATTATGACTCTCTATTCCAAAGGAGCCATCCTGTGCCTAGACTCCCTTTCTAAAGGGAGTTGCAGCATAGACCTGGACTCTGTCTGTAGCGGGGAGTCATAAAAGGGAGTCATTTTGGAGGCAAAACCTGGGCTCTCTTAAGGCAGTCACATAACTCCCTTTTAAGGGAGTCAGGTTCATCAAGAGAGTCAGAAAGAGAGTCAGAAAAGGGAGTCATTCTGGAGGCAAGCCTGGACTCCCTTTTGACTCGGTTTCTTCTCTCTGTATAAGTAGTATAGTATGTATCGGAACGGGACTATAGTTAACTACTGTTTATTACTCAATCGACCTGCAGCCAATCAGAGGCCTCCATTTGGTCACGTGACCCCCTCATTTGCATAATTACGTAATAGGCCACGCCCCCTCATTTGCATAATTACGTAATAGGCCACGCCCCCTTGATCACCAGCCAATCAGGGGCCGCCATTTGGTCACGTGACCCCCTCATTTGCATAATAGGCCACGCCCCCTTGATCACGTGACCCCCTCATTTGCATAGTAGACTACGCCCCTTTGATCACCAGCCAATCAGAGGTTGCCATTTGGTCACGTGACCCCCTCATTTGCATAATAGGCCGCGCCCCCTTGATCACGTGACCCCTTCATTGGCATGATAGGCCACAACAACATCACGTGGCTATCTTTGTTTGTAAACAACACCACGTGGCTCTCTTTGTTTGTAAACAACACCACGTGGCTCTCTTGTTTGTAAATAACACCTACTAAGTTTAGTCATAGGTAGCAGTAGTGTTTGTAAATAACGCCTACTAAGTTTTCAGTCATAGGTGTCTAGAGCAGCAGCAGCAGCAGCATCTTCAGCAGCAGCAGCAGCAGCAGCCGCGTCATAAGTGTCTAGAGCAGCAGCCACGTCATAGATGACTAGTGCAGCAGCAGCAGCAGCATCTTCAGCAGCAGCAGCAGCGTCATAGGTGTCTAGAGCAGCAGCCGCAGTAGCAGCAGCGTCATAGGTGTCTAGAGCAGCGGCAGCAGCATCTTCAGCAGCAGCAGTAGCAGCAGCGGCAGCAGCAGTAGCAGCAGTAGCATCTTCAGCAGCAGCAGCGGCAGGAGCAGTAGCAGCATCAACAGCATCTTCAGCAAAAGCAGCAGCAGCCGCGTCATAGGTGTCTAGAGCAGCGGCAGCAGCATCTTCAGCAGCAGCAGTAGCAGCAGCGGCAGCAGCATCTTCAGCAGCAGCAGCGTCATAGGTGTCTAGAGCAGCAGCGTCATAGGTGTCTAGAGCAGCAGCCGCAGCAGCAGCAGCATCTTCAGCAGCAGCAGCGGCAGCAGCAGTAGCATCTTCAGCAGCAGTAGCAGCAGCAGCAGCAACATCTTCAGCATCAACAGCATCTTCAGCAAAAGCAAAAGCCCGTAACTTAGCATCATGTGCATCAGCCATAGCCGTAACAGCGACACTGCGACTAGCATAAGCAAAACAGGCTATTTTTTTAGCAGCTGTACAAGCATTTATAGCATTAGCCCTAGCAGCAGCCGCAACAGCGACACTTTTAGCAGACGTTGCAGCATCAGTAGCAGCAGCATCGGTAGCAAGAGCGGAAACAGTAGCAAAAACATTAGCAGCACGAGCAGCAGCGGCGAGAGTAACAGCAGCGTTGTTAGCAGCATTGGCAACTTCGTATGCAGCATGTGTAGCACGAACAGCGATACAAGCTTCACGTTTTGCACGAGCAGCAGCAATAGCTGCAGAAGTAGCCATCACACTTTCCAGCCACCCGTACGAATCTTGATAAAAACCAACCTCCACCTTGCTATTTGTTAACTCATCAGTAAACATGGACGTCTCCTCGTGTGGTGTTGTCGCGGCTCTGTAGTAGTGTTGGGATTGCTCACATTCGGTAGAACGTAGAGTGATTCCTGATGACGCCATGCTGAAGGTGGTAGAAGAAGTGTGTGGGACCCATGTTTCACTCTCGCTTATGTACTAGGCTCCGAGATAAGCTTCTTAACTCAAGAGGAAAACTCTCACTAGGAAGGCGACCAGCTGTCTACCTGTGTAGGTGCGGGTTCGTTACATCTTTAATCCTGTTCGACCCCCCGAGGAAATAGATGAAAAAAACAAAAGACCATCTTTCAAGCACTCGAATCCGCAGTCAGTAGGTAGCTATAAGGAGCTTAACTTGTGTTTGATTTAAGCTGTCTACCACACGCACGCGCTTGTAGTCACAGCTAGAGTGGCAGACTTCCGTCCGCCCGCTGGCGCATGACAATCCACTTTAGACACCCCCTGTAGTTTTTTTTTGCATACACAGTTGACTAGCATCTTAATCTCTTACCCAGCTATAAGCCCATATACATGTAACGCGCATTACTCCTCTTTATGGTAATTATCAGATCGATTTAAGGGTGGAAAAGGCTTAGGTGATTTAGGTCCCTCTCTAGCTGAAAACAGGCTTAGACCATAGCATGTAGGCAGCCGGCCGCGTTAAACACCCCCTGTAGGTTTTTTTTTTTTTTTGTATACACTCTCGATCCCCTCTCTAGGTGAAAACAAAGCTTAGAAGATGCGGTGATCCGGCCACCGGCTGGCGCGTCACACCTGTCGTTAATCACCCCCTGTAGGCTTTGTATACACTCTCTAGGTGAAAACAAAAGCTCCCTCCACGGGCTGGCGCGTCACACCTGTCGTTAAAACGCCCCCTGTAGTGTTAGTATACACAGTTGCCCCGCCTTATCTATTCACCAGCTATAAGCCCATATACGTGTACATGTGATTTTTGATACCCTCTCTGGAATAGGGTGGGGCTCAAGGTGAAAACAAGATTAGACCATTCGCTCTCTCAGCTATATAAAGAGCCTCAATTGTTCTTGCAACAGCACTTCACCACCGGTACACTATCAGTCACGAGGCAGATGTTTGCGGTATGGGTCATACAGGTTACCTACTAATAGCGGTTTGGTGAGTAGATCACTTTTTTTCCCCTAAAAAAACCCACAAAAACCCCCCACTTATGACTCAGGTATGTATATGTAGCACTGTTAGTGTAAGTACACAGTAGAATCTACTGTACTATAGACTCAACCCTCTGAAGACGGTGGAGCGCGTTAATGCGCAGGTCTGTGTTGGCGTCACTTGTTTTTTATTCTAACTAAAAAAGAAAAAAAGTCAGAAGTCAATCTACGACCTATCAAAGACAAATTTGTGATAAGTTCAAACTAAATAAGAGACAGTTTGAGCGTCTCTTAGTCGCTGTCAAAGATGCGAATAACGAACACGCTGAGGGCGGGGTTCAGGTCACGTATAGTTCCCCGCTCTTTCGTCAGATGGCGCTACAATAGGGGTTTTGTACATTCCTACGATGCTCGCGAACATTTCAACGCATAATGAGCTATATAGGCAACAAAGTGCGCTTCTGAATATATTAAAATATAAAAAACAATTCAATATTGTGTATTTCTGATAGAAATGAGGCAGTTTCTTTGAATACCAACTAAACTATAGCGAGATGAAAAATACCACACCATATCTAAGGCTTTATAAAAGATACATAGTCAGAAACTCTCGCCGAGTCGGCAATCTGAAAAACGGATCAACTCGTTTTGACTCGTTGTGCTACAAGGGCCCCCATCCAACGGGGGCCCTTTGAGGTCAGTCTGTCAAACCACAGTGATCCATGCTGCTTAACACTAGGCGTAATTAATTACGCCCATGTTGTGCAGCATCTAACCAACTGACAGTGTCAGTTGGTTGGCCCCTCTTTAGGGGCCACACAATAAAATAAAGAATAGAGGCCTAAGGGAACGTTCACAAGCGTCTCCCCTTCCTACGGGGTGGGTGGGTCTTTGGGTTTAGTGACAAAACAGCGACATGTGAGTAGGAGTTTGCGTGTCAGCTCTCTTTTTTTTCTTTTTTTTTCCAAGTCTACATATTATTTATGATTAAAAAATTAAAAAAAAAAACCCACGATAATATAGTGCGCTGATCAAAAACTGAATAGAAAAATAACCAAAAATAGGTTGGGGAAATCTCTGCTATGTAGCTGATCGGTCGTTGTCACACGGTGCAGAAAATTTACTTTTTTTTTTTTTAGAAAATCTATATTAGGACCACAGACGGGGCACATGTGTCACTTGTCGAATATAAGAGATACCAATGGGCCTTGTCGAATTTAAGAACTAGGTCTTGGCCATTGGCATTGTCTATTTTGAGAAGTAGTCTTGCCCGTCTTGCCCCTTGTCGCCAACTCCCAGCACCCCCTGTGTCTCTTTGTCCATATTGGCTAAAAACAGGACATTGTTGCCTTGGCTATTTTACCCCCCGTCTGGGTATCTTATTACTTAATCACCTCGTCTTGACCCTGTGGGGCAGTGGGTATATGGAATAACCGTGTCCAGGTGTACTCTATCTGAGTTATGTAATAATACCTGACCTATGAGGCCGCCAGTCAGTTTGCCGTGATTATTTTGACACACTCTCAGTTACTCGTAGGACATCTAATACATAATTAGACTCAGCATCATATAAGACAGTCTCGGCCACGCCGGCTGCATATCGGACCAGGGGGATAGTCTGGCAGCGACTCGCCACCCCGTCCACAAGCTGTGTACAGCACCCCGTTTCTCTTTGTCCATATTGGCTAAAAAACAGGGCATTGTTGACTTGGCTATTTTACCCGTCTGGGTCTTATTATTTAATCACCTCGTCTTGACCCTGTGGGGCAGCGGGTATATGGAATAACCGTGTCCAAGCGTACTCTATCTAACACATAACCGAAAGTTACTGAGTTATGTAATAATAACTGACCTATGAGGTCGCCAGTCAGTTTGCCGTGATTATTTTGACACACTCTCAGTTACTCGTAGGGAATCTAATACATAATTAGACTCAGCATCATATAAGACAGTCTCGGCCACGCCGGCTGCATATCGGACCAGGGAGATAGTCTGGCAGCGACCCGCCAGCCCGTCCACAACCTGTGTACAGCACCCCCTGTCTCTTTGTCCATATTGGCTAAAAAAACAGGTCATTGTTGACTTTGGCTATTTTACCCGTCTGGGTCTTATTATTTAAATCACCTCGTCTTGACCCTGTGGGGCAGTGGGTATATGGAATAACCGTGTCCAAGTGTACTCTATCTAACACATAACCAAAGGTTACTGAGTTATGTAATAATAACCGCCCTATGATCCTATGAAGTCGCCAGTCAGTTTGCCGTGATTATTTTGACATACTCTCAGTTACTCGTAGGGTATCTAATACATAATTCGACTCAGCATCATATAAGACAGTCTCGGCCGCGCCAGCCGCATATCGTACCAGAGGGATAGTCTGGCAGCAACCCGCCATCCCGTCCACAATCTGTGTACAGCAGTCTGGACCAGACCACCAACTCTGGGTATAGCATTCGGGATGACTGGAGCAAGACTGGATCTAACCCTTTAATAGTCGCATAGCGCTTTAATGTGCAGTGCCCGTTGTCGTCATAAGCCATGAATGCAGCACTCAGAGTTCCTCACCAGGGCTGCATGCATGCATACACTGGCATATCGACAAAGAGCGTAGCGCATTAAAGCACTATGCTACCTTTAGCATTAAAGCGCTGAGGGGTTATTTTTTGATAGTGTAGAACCAATATCTGTCTAATTAAACCCCTTATCAGTGCTGTTTTTTTTTTCACATACAAAAGAATTAGGTAATGGCGCTCCGCCATGTATTGGATAACCACTGCAGCGCGACTCTGAAAAGCGGTGGCGGTGAATTTCCATTTAGATCCTGAAAAGGGGGGCGGTCAGATGTCGTCAAGGCCCTGATAAGTAGGGCAGTTCAAATCATATGATTACATTGAGCTAATTTTCTTGCTGAAAGGAATGAATAATTGTATTTGTATAAAATTCACACACACACACACACACACACACACCCGCCCACCCACCCACACACACACACACACACACACACACACACACACACACACACACACACACACACACACACACACACACAGGACACCTGATGATCTCCACACGATGACCTGATTGCCCTTCCTAAAAAAAAACAACACAAAAAGCCCAACTCGATCTACCTACTCAACAGGGTTTCAGTGTAGAGCGTATTAGGGGTTTTTCTGATGCGTATATTATATTGAGATTGATTTTCAACTTTTGTGATCAGTGGTTGGTCCTTAAAAGGACCGTTTGGTAGAGAGAGAGGGTCGCAGGGACCTTGCTGCTGAAGCGGAGGGCGTGGTCATAACGCGTGGTAGTCCTTCAGCAGCTCCTCCAGCACGGCGGGCGGTAGTCCTTCCTCCATGCAGACTTGCTGCTTGACTCGCTCCACGCACTGGCGGATGAGTTGATCAGTGACGTTCGCGATCAGCTCATCCACCACACCCTCTGCTTCAGCAGCAGTCAGCTGTCTCTCTTCTCTCTGTAGCGAGGCTACGAACTGCTTCTCCACGGCCGCATCGATCATAGATCGAGAAACGGCCACGAAGTTCTGTCTCTCCGCCTCCTCTCTCTGTAGCACGGCTACGAATTCCTTCTCCACGGCCGCATCGATCATAGATCGAGAAACGGCCACGAAGTTCACTCCGTGAGCCATTTTGTCGAACTGACTTCCTAGCCGCCTGAGAGATGCTGACGTCACACTATTTTCGACGACGCTATGACGCGCACGAGGTAGACAGACGACGTCGTTTCACTTCCTTATTTGGAGTTTGGGACCTTGTGACACCGAAGTCATACCGTACGGTCGCGATAAAGCAACTAGTGTTGAAAAGCGCGCCGGTCTTGTATAAGCGCCGGAGTATAAGAGCCTCCAAATGTTTTTTCTCAAGCACTAAAATCGCGACTTTGAATAAGCGCCAGCGCCTGGCTTGTATATAGCTCCTGAGTAAGAACTTCACCGAATTGAAAAGCGCTCCCTCAGAGCCCTTAATCGCGACAGTACGGTACAAATCTGATGTCAACCCGCGCCAAAACCAAAAAGGGTGTTCCGGTCACACGTACCTACGACGAGCGACCTTCAGCTATCACCACGTGAAGAGTTGGAAATAAATTTTGTACGGCAAGAAAACTGAAAACTGATAACGATTCCATTAGATAAGTATTTGGTTCCAATCTATGGCGAGATATTTCCACCAGAGCGATTGATTTATATGTCTGTAAGGTTCAGCTCTCCAACACTCTCCAATATCCGCCGGTGCACGACGGTCGCCGCCCATCATTAGTGACAACTAAACTTCTGCTGGAGAGTGAAAGTTACGTTGAGTCTTGAGGTGCGCAGAGATACTATCTGCCGCAGCCTGATTTTAGTTCCACGCTATTTAGATAACCGCCCCATTTAAAATCTCTCTCTCGATCCTAGAAAAGGAAAAAAAGGCTAGAGTTTATCATGGACGCGTCTCAGTTTTAGTCAAGCCGTAAAGTGAAGAACCCGAGCTTGTACATATACCCATGTGAGGAGTGACATAGCGGGGCGTTCAGTTAGTACTGAGTCTATAGTCAAGGTCAAGTTCCACTCTCTAAACAGAGCTTTAGCGACTCCGTCATCTAGACTAGACCGCGCGCGCGATTTTTTTTGCTGAAGCAGCTAATCGATGGAAACGTAGAGAAGACGTACTCGATCAAAAACTGCTTCAGAGGCTTGTTATCAGGTATTAACAGTTAAATCAAAATATTTCAAAACATCCAGAAAAGCAGAATGACATGTCCTACGGGCTACAGCCGGGCACTGACGAGCAGACGCCGCTGACGTCATTTCAATCAGGTCGCAGCGCTTTTTAGACACCTTTTCTGTAGGACCCGTCTCATACCTTAGTATATAATACCGTAAACGCCGGGTGATTAGTATATGATCACATTGACAGTCGCGGATCCACGAAGAGGCTGGATAAGCCACGAGCGGACCCGCGACTGCAATGTGACATAATCTTACCATGCGCTTTGTTTTGTTTTTGTTTCTATTTACAACAGCAAACATTTCAACAGCCTATTGTTTTTTAAAAATGATGAAAAATCGGCCCAAAAAAAAGTAAACATTTTAGAGCTAAATTTGTGGAGGATAGCCGGACATGCTGATGTCACTAGACCCCTAAATTCGATATGGTGACATGGTCATTTTCTTAAAAATCGATACGACGACACGGACACGGACATCTAAGTGACATGGGCCATGGGGCATTTCTTGAGTCCGACATGTGACATGTACCATAGTGACATGAGGAAAAAAAAATGTTCGAAGAGTGCATCAGAAAAAGTACCATTTCAAACTTAAGCATTTCGCTAAATTTTTTTTTTTTCTTTTTTTTCTTGGATGGTACCCGGCTTTGCGGTGTCTGGGTCCTTAAAAATGTACCAGAATGCTGAAATTCGGGTTCTAAATATTTTCAAAAAACGTTTTCTCCCTTAGTGACGTGTGACACGGGCATTTCTTAAATTCGACATACGGCTGCATGGGGAGGACCCACCCGTCAAGGGCCCCATGATGACTCATACCCGCCGCGTTCAGTCAATCAACCGAGATCTTTTTCTGTGGTGGTGTAGAAGGATCTCCCCCCTGAGGTTACAAAGTCACCTCTTTATTTAAGGGGCTACGAGCCGCAAAGTCGCTTTCGCAAAGTCGCAAGAAATATTCAAGTCAAAAAGTCAAATTCATCAACTATCAGTACAGTCGTTTGAAAGTCATCAAGTCACCGAAAAACTCCTCTACAGTCACCTCCGACTCGCCTCCTCCCTACCCCCCTAAAGGGGGGTAGGGAGGAAGCGATTCCCTAGAGATCAGATAATTTTTTTTTTTTTCTCCCGAGCAGACCCCAAAGGCCCCCCCTCCCCCCCAAGTGCCCGCCCACCCCATAAATAGTGCCCCCCTCCCCCCCCTCCCCTCCCCATGCATCTTAAAGTGCCCCCCTCCCCCCCTCCCCTCCCCTCCCCCCTTATAGAAGCCTCCCATTAGCTCATGTGACCAAAAGGGAGGCGTAGTCTGTCTATTGTCTATATTATGCAAATGAGGGAGGGGGTCAGGTCACGTGACCAAGGGGGTGTGGCCTATTTTCCAAATAAAGAGCGCTTCCGGTCACGTGACCAAAGGGGTGTGGTCCTATTATGCAAATGAGGGGGTCACGTGACCCATTATTATGCAAATGAGGGAGTCACGTGACCAAATGGAAGCCACTGATTGGCTGGTGATCAAAGGGGCGTAGTCTACTATGCAAATGAGGGGGTCACGTGATCAAGGGGGCGTGGCCTATTATGCAAATGAGGGGGTCACGTGACCAAATGGTGGCCCCTGATTGGCTGGTGATCAAGGGGGCGTGGCCTATTACGTAATTATGCAAATGAGGGGGCGTGGCCTATTACGTAATTATGCAAATGAGGGGGTCACGTGACGAAATGGAGGCCTCTGATTGGCTGCAGGTCGATTGAGTAATAAACAGTAGTTAACTATAGTCCCGTTCCGATACATACTATACTACTTGTATACTTCTAGTAATTTCTTTCATTCACCCCGCATGGTTTGCCGTATAGCACCTATTACAGATGTTCCCTCTAGTGATATTTTGTGATATTTAAATGCTTAGGGTTGGGTGCTCAGACCCCCATATGACCCCCAACAGAACGATTGGCGCTAGGTGGCGGTATATGCATGCTGTATGATTATTTCCCTTCCAAATTTGTCATTCTGAGTTGATTTAGTTTAATGTCAAGTAATTTACCGCACATTACCAATTATAGATCTCCAATAAAAATTAAGTTGTAACGTACATATTTTTAGGTGGCTTATCTAAAAAGATATCATTTTGTTAAGTAGGCCTATAGTTAAAAGACCCCCATAGAATAACTGCGTTCAAGACTCTTCAGACATAAAATAACCTCATTGAAATATGGATTGGCCATCAAATGGTGCCCATTCCCGGATGCCCATTCTCCCAAATGATAATTCCAAGGGGTTACTATATATAGCTATAGAGCTCAACACAGGCTCAAAGTGCGAAAGACTGTCAACATTGGCCTTGAATAACAGTATGTAGGGCCCTAATACACATTATTATGCTTACTCTAGCTAGTACATGTATATATGATGGATGCATTCAACACCGGATTCAACGTCTCAATATAAGCTAATAATTATGGGGGTATAGATGGGGGGGTCCCCATGTCGCATGTCGATTTTAAGAAATGGCCATGTCGCATGTCCATGTCGCTTAAAAATGCTCATGTCCCATGTCGATTTTAAGAAATCTCCATGTCCCATGTCACTAACCTTTTAAGGCTCCTGTCACATGTCACTAGGCCCCATGTCGCATGTCGATTTTAAGAAATGGCCATGTCGCCGTGTCGAATTTAGGGGTCTACCCCCATAATTATAGGCCTACCAAGTTCCCACAAGTCTGTATCTGGACCTGCTACCCCGGGGGGGGCACTTGGTATATTTTGTATACACAGGTGTGCGGCTGGCAAGGGTCGTTTTTGAGCAAAATCCCTCTAGCCAAGGGTCTGTTGTCACCAAAATCCCTCTAGCCAAGGGTCTGTTTTTACCAAAATCCCTCTAGCCAAGGGTCTGTTTTCACTAAAATCCCTCTAGCCAAGGGTCACTTTTTCGAATTTTCACCAAAATTCATGCAAAAACGGTCACTTTTGACTGAAATCCCTCCAATTTCGGCAAATTTCTCTAAACAGAAGCACTTTTGACCAAAATTGCTTTAAACAAGAGGCACGTGTCCGCGAAATTTACGAAAACATAGGCCCTTTTTACCAAAATCCCTCTAGCCAAGGGTAAGGGTTTGTCAGAGGCTCAGCCGCACACCCGTGTCAAAATAAATTTGAGTACCCCCCCCGGGCCTGCTACCTAGCCAAAATAGGAAGACATCATAAAAGAGTCATTTAAACATAGGATCGGATGCAAACTGAGCAATGAGCAATTTAGGTAGTCTTGGATGTGAGTTGGGTCAGGAGTTGGGTTTATATGATCGTTATGTGTCCGGGTTATGTGTTCTTTCCGTTCTTTTATTAAATGGTACCGTATGTGGATTAATGTCTATGGGAGTAGCTAGAAGTACATATATTCTCGTATATATATTCAGAGTACTTCACAAAGACCTTAAATCATGACATTACAAACCATTATTATATGTACCTATTTACAACATTATAGCATAGGCCTCAACCTAGTTAGGTTTAGTTCTTCACAGCTGGCTAAAACGTCTGTTCCCAGACGGGGAATCGAACCCCGGCCGCGGCGGTGAGAGCGCCGAATCCTAACCACTAGACCACCTGGGAATGTGTTGAAGCTCAGGCACGCATGTTCTGGGTGGTCTTATCCCGCCCCTCAAACCTGCACTGACACCATCCTCGTTATGGGAATTCAAATACACCCCCTTTCCACGGATTTTTTAGTGAAAAAGGTACTTTATGGTGAAATCACAGATTTTTTGAGCCCAAAAAGTACCCCTTTTCTGGGAATTTTTAACGTTGACACTTGTGAAAAGTAATGGGGGTGCAGAGGGCCCCCCCCCTCAGGTCGCAAGGTCGTTTTTTTAGACTCTTTATCCTATGATCAATTTTGTGCATAAGTCGCCAGGTCGCCTAAATTATTGCCCCAGGTCGAAAAGTCGCCTGGAAAACGGCCGAAAACGGCCCAGGTCGCCAGGTCGCCGAAAACCCCTCTGCAGTCACAGTAATCTCTTTTCACAAGAAATATAATTATGTCTGGTTGTCTATCTCCTGATAACAAGATCCCCTCTCCGTGGATTCTTTGTCAAATATCCCCCTTTCAGTGTAGTCTATGTCAAATATACCCCCTTCCCACGGAGTCTATAACAAATACACCCCTTTCCCACGGAATTCTTGTCATATTCTTGCTGAGGCAGTGAAAAACACCCATTTTCCGCGTTTTCTGTAGCATGGGTGGTGTCATGGCGGACATAGGAGTGCAGGGACCAGGACTCTCATCAGCTACTGATCCCTTTAAGGGCCGCACAATGCTGTAATCTCTCATTTCTGTCATGGTGCATTATATATGATCAATGTAGGCTTGGTGAAGCAACTCGCCAGGGCTGCACTCGTGCGTCATGCTGACCCTTCGGGTGTATATTAAATATCCTTAAGATTCAAGATTCAAGAATAAAGAAGGTACTATTGATCGATGTAAAGATACATTATTGGCGAATTGGTCATACCAAAAACGCCTGTACCTAAAGATTAAGTCACTGTGCATCATATCTCACGGGCCTAACTATTTGAGAAAAAGGTATATCTATAAGAAATTAGTAGTGAATAAGCCCAACGGACAGAATTTTTTTTTTGGTTCAGTGGAGTAGAGGTGACACCTTGTGGGAATTAGAGGAACTGAATCCCATTAGGTTTACATTGCATGTCACAACTTGACACAAGACTTCCAAACACTGGGTATAGAAAGCCTCTCCACAGCACAGAGAGATAATAATACACCATTCTAGCTATATCCAATAAAAGGTTCAATAGAAATCCCTTAATTACATGTATAAATAGATGTATAGTTAAGTTTGTGGATAACTTAAAGTGAGATGACCTAGGCAACGTAGGGGGTCTAGATGGGGGTCCCCATGTCGCCTGTCGATTTTAGGAAATGCCCATGTCCCTTGTCATTATCTTTTTATTCCTCCTAGCGATTTTAATAAGTCCTCATGTCCTCTGTCGATTTTAAGAAATGCTCATGGATGGATTTACATTGAAATGCTTCTAACATGGGGGTGCAGAGGGGTCCCCCTGAGGTCGGAAAGTCGCTGAAAATAAGGGCCCCATTTTCGCTTTTTGCAGCCTTTTTTCTATAGACATTTTTGTCCAAAAGTCGCTAATCGCTTAAATTATTGTACCAGGTCGCCTGGAAAAGAGCCCAGGTGGCCAGGTCACGTTTGACCCCCCTGGAGCCACTAACATGTATCAGACACAAAAGGGGAAGTCTTTTTGATAGGGATCTATATCAGGAATTAGCTGTCGCAGGTGGTACTATTCCGGGATGTACTATTACACTATCTTCATGAGATTTTATTAATATTGAGAACCGACTGGAATCAGATTGTAGTTTCTCCCTGGCCCACCTGGGGGAGCCACCAGGGAACTGTCTATAGGGCACCTAGGTGTAACCAACCCGCTCCAAATTTTAGTCAGGCAGCAGAGTGAAGAACCTTAAAGTGGCATTCTCAGCCAGCGAATCCCACTCACAATTCTAGTACTGTTCTAGTCTACTATGTGGTTAAGTGCGAGTGGTGAGAATGCCCCTTTAAGTTCTACATATACCCAGAAGAGGGGGTTACTATTCGGGGTTCAGTCAGTACTGAGTCTATAGGTGTCCACCTGGTGTTACCTGATTGGACTTCTAACCCCCAATCATGGATGCGCCCATGGCCGAACCCATATAGCGATAATACTGTCCCAATTCTGGTGGTTCCGTATGCGCCACAGGTACTGAGTACTAAGATTGGTGAGTGATCATGTGTTACTACTGGTCTCAGACTTAGGTCTCAGGCTTAGGTCTCAGGCTTAGGTCTCAGGCTTAGGTCTCAGGCTTAGGTCTCAGGCTTAGGACTCAGTCTCATCCTGTGGCCAAGTTAGTTCTTGTGTTTCAGTATAGGGAGCGCCATAGTTAGGTCCACCTCTGATTCAAGGCAACATACAGTCCTTATCCCTTTGAGGATGGCATAATGCATTAATGCATCATGCCCTTTGTCATCGTGATGCATTCAAGCATCATGCCGACCCCATGGGGTTGGGACAATGCCGAAGGCACCAATGCAGCACCAGCGAGTTACTCACTGTGGCTGCATTGGTGCATCATGAAGACAAATTTAATCTTTTAGCGACATGCCGTTGTTAAAGGGTTAAAGGGTTAGGCCACCTAAAAAAACATAAACTGGTTTGTCATCACCGCATACATCATAAAAAACGTGATTTTGGGAAAACTTTTTTTTATTTTTAGATTTTTAATGATTTTAATGAAAAATATACCGAAAAGTGGCCAAATATTGGCATAATTGGTACCAAATGAAAGCCTAGACAGTCAGTAATGCGGTGAGCAAGGAATAACACATTTTGTGGATCACT
This sequence comes from Harmothoe impar, assembly GCA_947462335.1. Lineage (NCBI taxonomy): Eukaryota > Metazoa > Annelida > Polychaeta > Phyllodocida > Polynoidae > Harmothoe > Harmothoe impar. The sequence goes on from OX381710.1 coordinate 13,253,707, forward strand.
AAACTCTTAACTACTAAAATGTGAAAGTCATTCACGAAAAGTTTTAATTCTCCTTTACATCTTAACCTTCAGTAAAAAAATGAAGGAAAACAGATAGAATAAAAATACACCCTCGTCATATTTTTCACTGCTGGGTGATGAGAAACAACCTTTTTTTTGAATGGCCTTAACTGGCTCTTTTTGGCAGCCTTCCCCTGTGTGCCCGCACCACAGACTCTGCCAGTTTAAGTGGCCTCATGCCACGTGCTTAGGCCAAAAAAAGGTTTGTTTCAGGTAACATGGCAAGAAAATGTAGGGTCGGAATGTCAGATTATTTTTTTTAAAACTTTTTTTTTCAAACATGAAAGTACTACCCAGCCTCTCCTTAGACCCAAAAATTCACCCGAAAAGGGTAAAAATAAGGAAAATCCTTCAATATTGCATAAAAAACGTAGGGTCGGCCCTTTTTTGATAGGGTCATTCGGGTGATCTGAAACAAACCTTTTTTTTTGGCCTTGCAAATATACTTGGTGCCATTAAATTAGACTCTTGTGTGGGTCAACGTTACCTGTGCCAAAGGAGTTTAATCCTTCCTCCTTGCTCTTTTCAGATGTTTATGGTATTCATCTGATTGAGATCGTTCTTCCTCAAATGGCAAGGACATTGTAAATAATCCCTGGAGTGCTGGGCTAGCTCGCATGCCCGAATGGAACTGTAGAACAGAAGTGCTGCGTTCCTTGTAATCTAGATGGGGGGCCTTTCTGCCCCCCCCCCCCACACACACTTTTCATGCCAGATTTGGTCAGGTGGTTCACAAGTATAACTCTAGGGGGAGTTTTGTGGCAGGTACCCACATCAAATAGACCAAATAGCGGTTCAGATGTGGCCCAAGTATAGTATTTTAGTGTATTTTCAATGGGGGAATTATAGCGTGCACTCCAAAACTAATCAATTGAGCCATAATCTGATAATAAGTTGAATTGTAAGCTGAATTCTGGGGAATGAGATTAAATAAAGTAGCTAGCATATAAAGTATGGCCATAGCAAACATTCTGATACATTTTTAACAAAATAGATTTTTGAGCCCTAATTATCAGGCCATGTCCCTTTAAAAGAAGAAAATAACTAGCCTAACCTAGATTTTCTGCTAAATAGACACGTCTTTTTTTTGCCTAATCACAGTGGACATTACTATATCTTTCACCTAACCCTTTAAATGAGAGATCATCTTCTAGCAACAGCGCGGAGGTGCGGGATGTTGACTGCGCTTGGGGGAGGGTTTCAGTGAATAAGCCTGTGCGTTACTATGCTTCAAAACATGTCTACCCTTGGATGACCGGGTTTTAAGAAAGTTTCGCCCGTTATTTGTGAAAACCCGTCAGTCCGCCGTTGTCAAAACATTACCACCTCCTAACACATCTGTCACCTCCTGATACACACACAGGGGAGTAAGGGAGTGATCGCAGCGCCATGGTGGCAGTAGCAGTGGTAGGGGAGGGAACTACTGCAGCACCATGGTGGCAGTAACAGTGGTAGGGGAGGGAACTAATGCAGGGCCATGGTGGTAGTAGTAGTGGTAGAGGAGGGAACTACTGCAGCACCATGGTGGCAGTAGCAGTGGTAGAGGAGGGAACTACTGCAGCACCATGGTGACAGTAGCAGTGGTAGAGGCGGGAACTACTGCAGCACCATGGTGGCAGTAGCAGTGGCAGGGGAGGGAACTACTGCAGCGCCATGGTGGCAGTAGCAGTGGCAGAGGAGGGCACTACTGCAGCGCCATGGTGGCAGTAGCAGTGGTAGAGGCGGGAACTACTGCAGCGCCATGGTGGCAGTAGCAGTGGTAGAGGAGGGAACTACTGCAGCACCATGCTTCTCACAAGAGAAACATATATATTTTCATTCTAAATTGAAGTTTCCTCTTAATTTCACACATTTCACCATGAATTCTTAGCTTAAAGGTGTCCCACTTAAGGTGTGTGTCTGTCTTTGGGTGAATCTACCCTATGCAGGGCGAATCTGATGCTCAACTCCTACTCCAAAGGACAATGTTGTTGCCCGATGACATAGGGCATAGCACATAAACGTACTATGCGGCCCTTAACCCTTTAAGGACAGCATCATGCCCTTTGTCATCATGATGCATGAATGCAGCCCTGGCGAATAACTCGCCAGGGCTGCATTCACCCATACACTCAAAGAACAGTGTGTTGCAGGAACATGCATAGGGAGTTTAACACACAAATTTGCAACGCACTTTTGAGTTAAACACACTTTGGGCAAAGGATGTGTAGTGTGTTACACCAAAATGTGTGTTAAAAGTGGCTGTAGAAAAAAGCGTGTTGATAAGTGTGTAAACATAACACACTGTTCTTAGAGTGTAGGGTCGGCATGATGCAGCAATGCAGCACTCGTCGGGGCTGCATTGGTGCATTATGACGACAAATGTCATCTTTTAGCGACATGTTGTCCTTAAAGGGTTAATCCGTGACGTTGCGTCCAGACGGGAGTTATGACGGCTCACCTGACGCGGGGACGGTGCCAACTTCAGGTCTCACACACACTTATCGTGTAATTGAGTATTAAGGCCGCCATGCTGGTAACGTCCACCTTCCACCCTACTTGAGTGTTGATACTTTTTATTTTTTATGGAATACGGCAGTGCCATTGTTAAATAAACCATGGCCTTATTTCACGACCCTGTGACGTCATTAATGAAATAATCAATGGCGGGTTGTTTACATTTGTACAGTGTTGAAAAAGGCCATTTTAGGCTCCCCCTTCAAAATTTCGATAATTTGAATCAGAAAAAAAAATACAAAGGAACACGGAACATACAGTCAGCACCTGAGACTGTTTCACTGGAGTGAGCAGGGGGGAGCTTCTTTGTGGTGAATACGCCATGTGGAATTTGGCCTTTAGGGAGTGGAGCCAAATGGCACATTAAGAAAATCTGCTTAAGTCTTATGTATACATTGACGTTCTGTACCATGCTACATGGTGTATACCAACAATTGGGCATGTTCAGGGACATTACCAGCATGGGTTAATCAGCTGAGACCAATTTAGATTAAATGAACGTGTAATTATATCATAAACACGTATGCCTGTGATTATATATGCGCTAAAGTGTACATACTTGTGTAGGTCACGGTGGTGAATATAGGATCGTGTTACGGTACGGGCTGTTACGATTTCACCTGTTTGACATCCAGTAATATGCACACCTTTCCGAGATATTACATGATACAATATTGCAAGATGACCGCCCATGCCGCGGAGGCAGGGTGCATTACAGTTGGTCGATGATAAGGCCACTTAAAAAAATAAAATGGTTTCTCATCACCGCGCGCATCATAAAAATCAGATTTTGTGGAAAATATTTTTTTTTGCTAATTCTTGATGAGAATCATGACAAAAATTGACAAAATTACCATATTTGGTATCAAATTAAAGCTTGTACTGACAGCAATGCAGTCATTGGTGATGAGAAACCATTTTTTTTGAGTGGCCTAACAATGATTGACATAAGTGGGCATGTCCTCAGGCTTGGCGCACATACAGGTGATATATAGCATCAAAGGTGGTCGTTATACTTTAGCGAAATATATGCGATATACCAGATATATGAATATATGATTGAACTACAGTTATAATACAACATGTGTGAAGTTATTATAATCAATATAATGTATTAATGTTATTCAATAGTTAGGGAGCGGTAATTTTTTCACAACATGGGGGGTTGGTGGATTTGGGGGGGACCAAAAAAATTTGGACCCCTTGAAGAGGGGGGAGACCAAACAAATTGCACCCCCTTTTAGTGAAAAAGCCAGCGCATTACTATAGTTCAAAGGGGACGGCCGTGCGCAATTTCAACTTGCCTGAGGGGGGGGGGGGGGGCAGACAAATTTCGACCCCTTCGCGTGAAAATCCATCGACCCCCCATGTTGTTAAAAAATGGCCACTCCCTTCTGTACAGGAATACCGTATTCGACGTAATAAGCGCCCTGGGCGCTTAAAATATTATTTTAAGTGAAAAAAACAGCCTCTAATATTCATTCTAATAAGCGCCCCCCATGGCTGTCATATACAGACCTCAGTGGCATCTAGAAGGCTTCTTACACCCTCATTACTTCACACCTGGCTTGGCCTTAACACCTGTACAGCTGTGAAGTGCTCCATGCTACACACAGGTGAGAAAATCAGTAACATAATTGGAGAAACACATAAAAAATTCAGGGGGAAATCTGAAAAAAGGGGGGAGGGGCGCTCATTAGGGGGAGGGCGCTTATTACGTTGAATACGGTACATGTGGAAAGTGGGCTTCACACGTTATTCACTCACCGTCCTCATCTGTCCTCTTGCGCTCCTCGGGCTTGGTATAGAACTCGATAACCACCCCCAGGTTCTGCGAGTCATCCTTACGGGACATGGTGAAGGTGGTGTATAGGGTAACAGTATGGTGCCCACTGTCTCCAATAGGTCTTATTCACTCAATATGTATCCAGGCTAAGTAGGGAATATTTCCAATGTATTCTTGTATAGGCGCTACTATGCTTATTTCCAGGCTATACAGTTTTAAAACGACACATCCAAAGGCTGACCAGCAGATTCACCGACACCTGTTTTATATAGACAATATGTGTATGTCCAGGCTAGGTAGGGCTATGTGTGTGGTGTGGGGTCTTGTTCAGGAAATAAGTAAGTGGTGCCCAGTCTAGGTAGGGGACATCTCCAATTACTACTGTGCTGTTCAAGCAGGCTATCTCCAATACTCTTAGGGTAGGGGTATCTCCAATGTTATCTTATATAGGCACCAATAGGGTGGGTGGGGTAGGTAGGGGGTATCTCCAATAGTGTCTTGTACAGGCACCATTAGGGCGGTCCGGTAAGGTAGTTTTTTTCCTATGTTGTCATATATAGGAAGCACTAGGATGGGTGGGGCAGGTAGGGAGTATCTTCAATGTTGTCTTATATAGGCAGCACTATAATTGTGTGCTAATGATGTTCCAGACTATGTTGACCAAACTTGGTATCTCCTATACCAGACACTGTCTGTAGAGTTCCCAGGCTATATCAAGGGGAATTATCCAATTCTGTTTGCAATACTCTCTTTTATAGGCAGAATTCATGTAGTATACAGGCTAGGTATAACATTTCCTCAGCAGGCCTAGGGTGTTCAGGCTAGGTAGAAGATACATCTAATGCTGCCTCATGTAGGAAGTAGGCCTATGTGTGTGTTGTCCAGACCAGATGGGGATCTCTCCACAGCTGTCTTATATGGACACCACTAGCTTGTCCAGGCTAGGTAGAAGATAGATCTTATACTGCCTTATATAGGCGGAATCTGTATGGTGTTCAGGCTTCGTAGAGGTAATCTCTAATTTTATTTTATATTGGCAAAATTTCCTTTTTTGTTTTGGACATACATTATACCAAATGCCACCTCCTGGTAAATGTGGTGTTAAATTGCATTAAATCACATTCAGTTATAATTCTCCCACATGACTGCTGAACACTGGTAGGCATTTATACTGTGTATATACTGTTTGTATATTATATTATATTCAACATTATAGTCAGTCAGTGCAGTAGTTCAAATACTAGACTGGCCACTAGTCCCGACGACGCGTTTATCTAACTCTCCTATTCCGAACGAAGTCGCAAGCGTTGAGATAGATGGCGCAGGTGGCCCGTGTATTCAAATACTCCCACATATCTTCTGAATACTCTGGTAGCATCAATACGGTGTACAGCTTGTATACTATCTGTATATCATATTATGTTATATTATATCCAGTCAGTTCAGTATAGTAATAAAGACCACTCTCTAGGTCTCACGGTACTAAATCTGCCTCCACTGACGGCCCACCACCCAGGAGGCACGAAGAGTCAAGGCCTGCACTTGAACTAATTACACGTACATACAGCACTGGAGTGGCTTATCTCCAGTAGCATAGGAGCCTATGTAGCACAGGTACCACTTCTAAAATAGTAGTCAAAATATATTCCTGATGTTGGAATAACCTTGATGAAGGCAAATTCATGTGGAAACTGTGTCAATAATATAATATCAATAATAAAATGCCATTGTAAAACCGAGTCGGGACTCTAAATGTCTTATATTTTCATTTAGAGAGTATCCAGAAATACTATTTTAAAGTTGAGAATGTGTTATATTGTGTCACCATTTCATTTATTTCGGGTGATCCAGTCCCCCATGGTGCCAGTAAAGATGAGCACAGGCGGAGGAACGTCTGATAACGATAAGATGTTTCTTGAGTTCTCTGATGAATGAACTGTGATTCGAATTGTAGTTCAATTATGGCCAGTAGAACTGCCTATAATATAGCGATGTACCGGATGTGAACCTGTTCCCGCGATATCTGTGTTTAAACTGGCACCAGGGGTCTCATGAGATCTTGGCTCTGCTCTCGGGATGCAGCTTGTTCCTAGTAGTCTGTGATCTGTCGGAGTCCGGTATCTGCCTAAATCTCACTAGACATTCCGTGGACAGAACTAACATGACCACACGTATGGAGAATCAAGGATTATAGCTAGTGGGCAGTTTGGTGTGTCATTACATATAGATGCTGAGTACTACTAGATACCGTGACTAGTGTACATTAGGTGTACCATCCTCCAGTGTCCACCCCTCCAGGTACTACCTCAGGACGTCATCCAGGTTCTCAGTCAGTCTTTGCAAAAACATGCAGGACAGTTGCAATGTACGTCTAAAGTGCCACCGGTCCAGCAGATTGACGAGTGTAGCAGGACCGAATGTCCAGTCACATGTTGGGCTTTTCTAAACGAAAATAGTCGAGTTTCGGTTTCTAAACCTGAAATATGTATGTCAATATACTGGTAAAACTATATATCTATCCTGATTTGACCATAAATTATTACAAATAAATTGTGTTTTTTATGGACAAAACTCTTTTCAACTTAAAATACAGATATCCTCAGATATGTAGCTATCCAGTCCTCCAAAAATGTAGCCGGTCCTTCAACATTGAAATGTGCAGGACTGAATGTCCTGTGGGATGAAAAGGTATCACAAAGACTGTCAGGTACCAATGGGTGTCCCCTCCACATGTAGGGAATAGGTACCTGTATGAGGGTTCTATGACATTTAGACACCGACTGTAGGGAAGCTGTATAAAGCCATAGAACCAGAGTTAAAACTATCTATCTGACTTAGAACATGGGGTTTGATTCCTATTTCATTATCCCACGTGAAAGGCAGATTATCGCAGTATTTACTGGGTATAAACTCCAGCCCTGTGATTGGGCAATTCAAAATGTCGTGTTGTAAGGGTTGTATCCTTCTCTGTATTCAATGTTGGTATCTGATTATTTCCCTACAGAAACACACAACAATCAGAACATACACCTATAGTAGCACAGGGAATTTCCTGATCTATAAATGGGTCCACAGTGGCCTAACCTAAGGTAGCAGGCAATCCATTCCTGTATGGGTGTCCAGTCCAGTTGTAATATTCATAGCACAGGTAACTTGTCCAATATCTACACTGCCAGAAACTTCAGCGGGTGTCAGGATCAAGTTTTGAATAGTGTGTAATAATAATTCCTCCGTACATTAAATCCAAAGTGGTACACGTATAGTAGGTAGAGGAGGCGGGTACTCAAAGTAGCATAAGTATAATCACAGGCAGATAATCCAATACCTACACTTATACAGTGCACAGGCGGCCGCAGTATGAGGCACAGGAACCCAGTGTACACACACCAGGTTTAGTTAAGGTGGTCATTAAGGCCCTTCCAGTGGATAACCAGTACAGATATTGACGATCCCACAGCGTACGGCCTAGGAGATATACACAGAGTCAACACAGAGCTAAATTATCGTATCTAGGGGTACAGATGTATAGTGCGTCCAGGTAGTGTAATCACCATGTCCCATTTTCAGTGCCTACAGTTATTGACGATTCCACATTGTATGGCCTGAGAGATATAGACAGTCCTGGAACGGTGCTATACAATTCCATAGATATACACCGTACTGACACAGTGCTATATCATCTTATACAGGTATACAGATGTATAGTGCGTCCAGATAGTGTAATCACCATGTCTCATATCCAGTGTCTACAGTTATTGACGATTCCACATTGTATGGCCTAAGAGATATAGACAATCCTGGAACAGTGCTATATAATTCCATAGATATGCACCGTACTGACACAGTGCTATATCATCTTATACATGTAAACAGATGTATAGTGCGTCCAGATAGTGTAATCACCATGTCCCATATCCAGTCTGCAGGTCTGACTGAGTCGGCTACACGCCTCCCATCAGCTGGAGTAACGTCTCAGCAGGCGCACTCTCCAGGCAGGACATACTTCCTTATCCTCATTCTGCTTTTGCATGCTTTCTAAGCCTCTGCACCAATCTACATCTTCATATGGCAGTGGGTGACCCCCTCCCTATAGGGCATTAGCGAGATGATCAGTGGGCAGCGCCATTTCCACTGGTTCTAGGTCTATTCCCATTACTTACAGCAACCAGCTTTGCCAAATCTCGTGGCCGAGATTAGGGTACAATCTGGGTACGGGTATTGTGAATAGGTGGTACCTGGACACTCCTTATGTCACCTGTGTCTAGTATAGTGTAGTGGTTAGGACAGTGAACTCACAGTCCAGATCAACATATTTCACATGAATTAAACCATTTGTGGGGCAGCTCCAAAAAGAGACTGAAAGTACCATGGATAGAGAAGGCCATCTTCGCCAAGAGCCTTATCCATAGGGGGACGTCCTCTGGAACGCCCTTGGTGACGAGGAGCAACAAATGCCGATCAAAAAGGTCTTCCTGAAAGCAATCTAAAACAGCATGATCACCACCTAGGTGTTTTAGAACTCCATAGAAATCCACGTGTCTGAGTATAAATATGGACAATTGAACAATGATCACATCATCAGTAATTAGTATAAGAATCTATTACATTGATCGCTCGATTTATGTACCCTCCTTGACTGATGAAAAGCGGCCCACGTTTGTGATTTTTTTTGGTCAAATAAATTGATTAAACTAAAAACTACAGCTAGGGAAAAACCAACAGGCAGTCTATGTTCACTTCCCACTGCAAGCTACACAACTAAACTCTCTTCCACCGAATATAAAACGTGAGTGCGCTGTAATTATCTTATTCTCAGGACTTTGGGACAGAGAGACGGTATGAGTCTCTGCGTGGAGAGTGACACAGCAGGTAGGCCTACATGAGCCCCATAGAGGTGTGCTCGGCAGGTGTCCTCCTGTGGCAGTGGGTGAGATACACACCTGTGTACTGTGGGTACCTGGGTGGGATACACTCATGTAGGGCCAGAAAAGGTGTGTTTCAGCTTGCCCATGTTTAGTATTGAAGTATTGAAAGTTGACATGGCATATCACCTCAATGAGGAGTTATTCAATGCACAAACAAAATATGGTTGCAAAGGCTGATCCATGTAGTTAACCTGTTAAATACGGCAAACCCTGGACGTTTTTATCAAATTAAAAAAAACCAAAAAAACCATTGAACTAATTATCCTCAAATTTCAGACCATTTAGTCTGAAACATAACTCTTTTTTCTTGTTTTGGCCTAGGTATGTAGTGAGCAACATCCAGCAGGATCTCTGCTATATACATCACATATACTGCCACACACTACACTGTATACTACACCTTCTGCCAAATAAAGGTATTTACGTTTTTAATCCAATGGACGAGAGACATTACATGTGACCCCAGATGCCTTACTAATGACTCTACATCTGGTTAAATAGGTCTTTATACGAGCCATTGGCAGTTAAGGTTGGCTACTTATGAGGCATTGGCTGTTAAGGTAGGGTACATACGAGCCATTGGCAGTTCAGGTTGGGTACATATGCGGCATTGTCGGTTAAGGTTGGGACGAACCTGCCAAGTCACTAGACGCCACCCATTTTACCTGTATTCTTAAAAAGCCCACTTTTCCGGTAATCTTAATCAGTTTCCCGGCCTATTCTTTAGATGGCACCACTGTAAGTTGGTAACCTTGCTGTATATATTGGGGGCTCTGCCCCCGCACCCCCCCTTTTCTTTCTCTCTTTTTTTTCTCTTTTCTCTGAAATTGTAACAGAACTATAACCGAACCCATTTACCTTCAGACTAACAGTAGTGCCATCTAGGGAAGAGGGGGGAATCATTAAGATTGTCAGGAAAATGGATTTTTAAGATCAAAGGTAAAATGGATGGCGTCTTAGTGACTTGGCAGGTTCGTCCCTTGTTGCATTGATGACCTGATACTGACCATGAATAACATTTGAATGTCCCTCATCCCATGAACACTATGATTTTACCGCCTTAGAAACATCTTTAGGTATTAAAAATTTGATAAAGCTTGGCTAGTCACTTTTAAATGTCAAACACTGACGTTAAGACTATTCAATCAGGCCAATAGACAGGGGACGGACTCTATACTAGTGCCACACCCTCCTCCCCCACACCGATATTCTATGGGTTCAAGAGGTTAGTCAGCAGTGGCTATCCCAGATCAGTCATATAGGGGTATTCCTCATGCATCAGTCAACTTATATTCAAAATTATCTCAGTCATATTTTGTTTCCTTATATGACCATCTCAGGTTAGTCAATATTGTCAGGGTAGTCACAACTGACTAGCCCCCTTAGTCTTTTCATTTTGATGAGCATGTTGGTTAGTCTTTTTGACCAAGGCATTAGTCATATTTTGTTTGATGACAGATCTGAGATCTTTTAACAACAGGGGGCGGACTTCTTTTTGACTCCTTGACAGCCCTCTTAGGCAAAAAAAACAGTTTTAAGGGAAAAGGGCAGCGCGTTACTATAATATTATATGCACAAAGGGGCGTGAATGTGCAGGATTTTCGACTCCCTGTGTGTAGTGGGAGGGGGGGGAGGGGAAATTCCCATGTTGTACACAAAATCTCGCCACCCTCCCCTGTTGTTAATAATTAGGCACTCCCTAACCTCTTAGATTATCAGTGCAGTCAGCCCCCTGTGGTGCCCCCTGGCGGAGACCACAGCAGGACACCAACCTACACACACATAACCCTCTAAGGAGCGCATCATGCCTCACATCCTCATCTGTGGTCATGATGCACAAATGAAGTAACGGCAAGTAACTCACAGACACAGCAACGGTGCATCATTATGACTCTTTCTGAGGGCATCAATCCATCAGTTGGATGCATGACTGCAGCACTGGCGAGGTACACATCAGTGCTGCATTCATACAAAAAGATCATAGTGCATTAAAGCACTACACTGCCCCTAACCCCTTAAGGACGGCATGATGTCTTAATGCATCATGCCCTTGGTTGTCATGATACTTAAATGTAGCCTTGATGAGTAACTCGCCAGTGCTGCATTCAAGCATCATGCCAACCCTATGGGGTTGAGATAGTACCAAAGGGTGGGCATGATGCACCAATGCAGCACCAGCGTGTTACTCACCGGGGCTGCATTGGTGCATCATGACGACAAATGTCATCATTTAGCAACATCCTTCCTTAAAGGGTTAAGGGTTGGATATAGCCGGGATTTACCCACCTCTAAATGGCTGCATTAATATGCCACCATGTGAGGTCGCCATGCCGCTCTGGACGCCCATTGTATTTATACCGAGTGTGAACTATTTATCACTTAGTTATATCGGCAACACTTTAGGCAAGTTGCTACTTGTTAGGTTTGTAATTTAATTCAGGCATGTTTCTGCCTTGCATTGGACTTATTTGTTTTTATATTTACATACCAGACAATATACAATGTACTTTGCTGGCTGCTCGATCCTGTTTGAACAATAAAGGTCCAATGCTGTCCGCGCTCCTCTTCATTGCTAACTATAGTCATCACAATTAACTCGTCAGGTATAGCAATGATAAATATACACTAACATTGTTATTTTTACTCATTAGCTTGTGAGTATATTCATTATTTGACGTGTACATAATATTCAGAGACCAAATCAGTGTCGTTAGCAAGTGATCAGTGTGAAGGAAGATAACGTGATACACCAATGCAGCTAGTAACTCACCAGTGCTTCATTGCTGCATCATGCCGACTCTTGTTGTATGTATCAACCCCATATGTTCGGCATAAGGCTTGAATGTAGCACTGGCGAACAAAAGCATAATGCATTTATGCGCTAGGCGGGTCTTAAAGAGTTAGGCAATATGCCTTATAGACAGCTTGTAAGGGTAAGGCCAGCCGAAAATTATCGAAGTACGGGAGTGGTCATTTTTCAACAACAGGGGTGGGTCGGTGGATTTGGGGGCGAGGCACCAAAATAAATTTGGACCAAAAAAGATTGGGACCCTTTGAAGGGGGGGGGGGGAAAGAATTGCACCCCTTATTAGCGAAAAAGCCCACACGTTACTATAGCCCAAAGGGGTCGACTGCGTTCAACCTACCTGAGGGAGAACTGAAACCCTGTGGGGGGAACCAAAAAAAGTTCTGACCCGCTCACACGAAAATCCACAGACTGCCCCCCCCCTGTTGTTAAAAACGATCACTCCCTAAGATGTCTACGCTGGTCTAACAACTAAGATATAATAAAAACCCTTTGAATTTAAACTTGAACTTCCTTGAGTGGTTTCTCAGGACAAAGGCCCTCATACTGTACCCGGCCAAGGCTATACATACTGCACTATTTCTGAATGTGCCAATATTTGATGACCAATGTTCTCTGATTAGACCTTTTCATGTATTAAGGGTAAGTAAACAGTTTGAGTGGACTTTTGTACCAAGTCAAACATGGAAATTAACCCTTTAAGGGCCGCCTAGGGATCTAGCACAATATGTCCCCCTATAATCACGATGCATGGATGCAACACTGGCGAATGTACTTGCTTGGACTGCATGGATACATCATGCCGGCCCTTTAGGAGTGACTCAACCATCGGGTCATCATTATACTTGAAAATGTGAGTTACTTGCCAGGGCTGCATCCATGCACCATGACTACAAAGGCCATATCTTATTAAAACACAATGCAGCGTATAAAGGGTTAAACCTGTGAATTGACAGTGGACCTATATATATGCATGCACCTGACATCCCTATACTAAACCATTTACACTAACACACAAAAGGAGACAGAGTGTATAGCACAGGTCCAACCTCTAATATTGTGTATCAAAGCTAAATAAACTATAGTACAAACATGTTCCTTTCACAGGGATGCCAAGTATTTGTAGACCCAATTACGATCATTACGACCGAACTTCTGTAATTTTTGGAGTTTATTATACTGTGACTAAGTGTGACATTTAGATTTAAAATAATAGCCCTTCAAGGTCTGTGTAGTGATTTAATATATATATATATATATATATATATATATATATATATATATATATATATATATATATATATATGCCTTTTATCATCATGATGCTTGCATAGGGGTCTTCCTGAGTGTATGAACTCATTTTGGGTTGACATGAAGCATGAATACAGCATTTCATAATAGAAACAGTTTATACATGTAAAAAGGCTATTCTAAATTGACATTTTATAGTTACGATTTTTGTTACGATTGCAAGCAGAAATTGTTACGAAATTGATTGATTGATTATTCGTTTATTTATACTGCTAGACAGTGGAGCTAGGCCCCGTTAGTGAATAGCAGTTCTTGCTGCAGCTTAAGGTAGACGATAAAACCAATATGATACATATATTTGCCTTCTTGGCTAGTTAAGGTACGATTCCTATTTAATAAACAATATCTATACATTGAAAATTCCAGGGATATACGCAAGTTGTCCCAAAGTTTCCCAATATATACCTCTGAGGGATGTCATAGACAGAGGTAATAGAGATCATTTTCCCTCTATAACAAAATAAAATTTGGGAAAACATTTTCTTTTATAAATACATTGTAAATATTTCAAAACAGGCTGACATCTAATTTTCCTCCAGAAATCACCATTTATTGTACATTTTTATAGTTTATATTTAATCTGGGCTCGGGCTGGGCACTTTGAATCTGGGCTGATCCATCTAGCCTCTGGTAGCCCTGGACAAAAAGGATCATAACCCAGATATGGGCAAATCAGCTTGCCCACGTAAAAACACATATGGGTCCCACTTAGCAATGTTGGCTGGGTAGGCACTGAATTACATTGCAAGAGTTTAGCTAGAATGAACACATTAGTAAATGGCTAGCGAAATTGGGTTGTAGATTTACGTAATGTTAAATTAGCTGCATTTCAGGTCCTACTGCCTACCTACAAACACGCCCTCCCACTTACATGTTTTCTTGTACAGTGAAGTACAGGAAAAGGCAGACGACTAGAATGGACATGCCAAAATGCTTCTGCTAAATTCCAGCATAGCTCTGGGAGAAGCATTGTACCCTCATTGACCCATGTTTGAGATCACTTCAGTAACACAACGATCATGTCCCCCCCCTCCCAAAAAAAGGATACACACATACACAAAAGGGCTTAATAAATTAAGGCACTCTCCCGTGCACATGAAGTACATACATAAGTTGCAAACTGAATTATGGTAATACATGTGAAAAATTTTCAAACCTTTGACACAAACATGTCGTCTGGCCTCTAAAATGCCATACCTATGACAACGTATATCTCCTTTTATATTAGTATATTTGTGAAATAACAACTCATATAATTGCTTCCAAGTAGGCCAAATCAACCCCCTTCTATGTTGTCAATATCCTAAGTGGCCACCTACTATTACTTAAATTCGAATTAAGGTGATAGGGTAGACACTGGGATATGGTAAAGCATGTATCACCCAGAGCATGAAGTTTGCCTGTAGGCCCTGGCTTCTAAACGAGGTATCACGGTATTTGTATTTTCTATATTATTTAATCTACTATAACCATTTTGGGACTGGACGTTGGGGGTGCAGGTGGGGCCCCATTCAGTGCCATGTAAGTCTGTACAAGTGTCAAAAGGAACCAGTAGGGGGCAGCTCAGTGCTTGTGGGTGGTCATTATGGTATTACCATGATGAACTGCTTGTTCGTTATGGCGACACTTGAGTCCACGGCGGCCAGACTCGCTCAACCAGTACATTTTTCCGCCACAAGGGCTGCAAATGGGACTGGTGGAACTGCTATATTTAGATATTTACTTCCTGTCAGGCTGTGCACAGGTATTGGTGTACAGGATTTGATTAGTCAACTCCTGAGGGCAAGTTAGTGAAACAAGTTTTTTAATATGAATACTGGCAGCGGCAGGAAAACGTCATATTCTGTGTTAAAACGGTACCATAGCTCTGTCGCGAGATAGCCTGGGCTCCACTGGGGCAACACAGGTACCTGCGAAATGAAGCGATCTTTTTAATGTTTTGGTCTTGTACCTTTTGCCTCATTTCGCCTTATTTCACTTGTCGCCCTTAGTACCACCAGGAGAAGGGCAACAGTCAGGGCGACACTGCCGCAAAAATGAAGCGAAATGAGGTGCAATGAGACAAAATATACAAGAACAAA
Source organism: Harmothoe impar (assembly GCA_947462335.1). Lineage (NCBI taxonomy): Eukaryota > Metazoa > Annelida > Polychaeta > Phyllodocida > Polynoidae > Harmothoe > Harmothoe impar. The sequence continues at coordinate 13,269,172 of OX381710.1, forward strand.
ACATTAGAAGGATCGCACCATTTCACAGGTACCTGTGTCCCCCTAGTGGAGTCGGGGCCAGTAGGAGCAGCAGAGGGGCAACACCATTTTAACCCAGAATATAATTTTTTCCTGCCGCAGTGGACTTTGTCAAAACTATATAGGAAGGGTTTGTATGCTGCATGATGTAGGCCTATGCATTTATGGGAAGGGTTGTCCTGAACCCTTTACACCATCTCTTTCTCCTTACTACCAATCAATTCTATTACCATAAGTTATCGTAGTTGATACATGGCCATATTTGCAGCGTGTATGTGGTAGTAGATATGGTACATATGATTCACTGTATAGGTGTTATACGCCAAGGACGGGGTAACTGTCCAAGGCGAGAGCTACATATAGTTACCATGTAGACAGCTCCAAGGATTAATCAGCTACTCACACCTACCCATATCTAACTTACAACCCGTTATTGATTTATGATTGGGTTGTACGTGATATACAGACAGGCAGCTTCTTCTGGTCTCCCAGCCTACTTTTGCTTAAGGCCAAATAAAAAAAAAGGTTTGTTTCAGGTTACCCGACCCTACCTAGCAAAACAGGGCCGACCCTAGAAATTTTTATGCAATTTTGAAAAAATATTTATATTTTGGGTCATTTTGGGGCTATTTAAGGGTCGATCTGATAGTTCACGAGTCGAGGCGGTTGTCGGTGAGTCGGCATTGTAGTTCGTGAGTCGATTTCTGGGTACTTTTCAGGCTAAAGTAAAAAAAAATAAAATAAAAAATAAAAAATAAAATCCGACCTACCTACCCTAGATTTTCAGACCATGTAACCTGAAACACACCTTCTTTTTTTTTTGGCCTAAGGTGGCTGTCCAGGATAGATCAAACGTTTCTGGATTTCCATCAAAACGTTTCTCCAGGTTCCTTGCATAATTTTCAACCCAACAGCAAAAAGAAATATGGGTGGTCCCGAGCTACTTTTTTTAAATATAGAATTTTGAAAACTAAAAGTATTTCCCTAAGATCAAAGAGGGAACATAGTTTTGATCAATGGGGATTAGTAGTAAACGTATTTTAATTATCTTTAAACTCCCACACAACATCCATACCATCATTTCCAAATTAATCAGAGAAATTTCAACATAGGGTCCCATGCATTATTTTAAGGTTTTGTATGATTTTGCCATGAGACCTATACTTACAGTGTTCTAGTGAAAAAGTCCTATGCCCATTACTGCCCCTCGTGTATTGATAGATAAATGCCTCTATAAAGACATAAGGCTATGCACATCATGTTATACGACTAGAGGCACATATGCTGCCCTGCCCTCTGGCATGTGCAATAAGATGCGCAGTGGACCCGTTCTTCATCCTAGACAGCTACCTTAAAGATCGACATAATACATAGGGCTAGTCCTACTTATGGTAAACCACACATGTAGACTGTGGTTCAGTTCTGAGACACTAGAAGGCAGCAGTAGGAAATCACCTCAAATGTCAACCTCAAATCTGGCAGCTCGTCTACAGGGGAGACCGTCTCATCCAAGGTTAACATTCAATGTCATTCAAGAACAAGATATGCTAGGAGCATGTACATTAGCTGTGCACCTCCCTGGTATATACTAAAGGGAACATCTCAATGGCTCTTTATTTCTTCCGCTCACTATAAAATCTGCCAAGTCATCCCAGCTAACGAAAAATACATTATTAAACGTTTTTGACATTGTATAACGTTTTTCTAATAAACGGGAGCTAGAGAAACGTTATATAACGTTGTATAACGTTCTTTGTTTACAGGGATAGTTCCTACCAGGATAAATAAATTTGAATTGAATTGAAGCCAAAGATAGGGTGTTCCATCTGAAATTAATTTGCCCCCTGGTGAGTAATGGTGGAAGTAACTAAGGTCTGTTTCAACCAAAATACACTCATATTAACGGGTGGCGGAAATATGATACCCATATATTCAACCATTGGTAATACTAAAAATGTTCATACAGTGGGATATGCCCCAATATCTTTGGAATGATCCTGCACTGTTTGTTTTACTGTGGAATCCACATTCTCTTCCTGACATGACTTTGACTGAGGTGGTGCATACTGCTCCTACTGAAACTCTATGTGCCACACACAGCCTACCCACGCAGTACTGCCCTGTGGGTACACTGCTGTGCGACCTATGTAACTCCCTACCAAGGATACAGAATATGTCACTCACATCTCCATGCTATCATCCTGTCGGTGGTGGCGCTGTTATCCTGCCGCAGCTTCTTCCACGCCGCGTGTGTTGTCGTCATGGTAACCGTCACCACCGTAATGCTCGGCACACCTAAATGTAAAAATGTTATTTTTCATTGTCGCTTTTTGTGAATATTTTTACACAATTCTTATCATATCATTAAAAAAACGATTGCAAATATCCATATATATAATTTTGTAAGTTGACAGGGAGACATGGGACATATATAGCGTACAAGGGAGAGAAAGCTGTAGACCTATACATGTGATTGATTAACAGAGTAGGAATTTATCTTTATTCAGGGATTGTATCATGTTACATTGTATGAAGTATTAGTCAAGCAATACATCCATTCATGCACAGAAAATCTAATGAGTTGGGCCAGTAAAAAAGATAGCACTGATCAAAACGAAGGAGCAATATTTGTGCATTGTTAACATATTTTTCTCCTTAAACATGCAAAAGAAAAGTTTCCACAAAACATGATTCTCATGACGCGTGCGATGATGACCTGTGATTAAAAACTGCATTGATGTAGTACATATGTCCTGAGCAAAGAAATGTCCCCCCCTCTCGTGGTAATTGACAGCCACTTTTCTTTCTTAAGGTCTTAAAGTGAGTATATCCGATGTGTGGGACAACATTTCTTTTTCCCCTTATAATGAGTCAGAATGTTCACATATGACATACTTAATTTTTTATCTATTCCATTCCCCCTCATTCCCTCTGATTTTGCTCAATATATATGGTCATTTTGGAATAAAAATCGTGCACGAGTTTATTCCCCCCGTTGTAAAAACTCTAGAAACTGTGCCCCAATCTATAATTAAAACATTTTTACAGTATTTGGACCATATTATAAATGTAGGATTTAGAATTTCTTTTAAAATCGGGTATACCCACTTTAACTGACATCAGACTCTCCCATGGTCCATACTAAGGCCAAATAAAAAAAAGTGTTTCAGGTTACCCGACCCTACCTAGAAAAAGGGGGTGACCCTACAAATTTTTATCCACTTTTGAAAAGATGTTTCTATTTTAAGTAATATTGGGGCTATTTCAGAGTCAATTTGATAGTCCATGAATCAATGCCATTTTTGGCCACCCAGTGCTGAAGTTTTTGAGTCAATTTGTGGGTACGTTTTAGGCCAAAGGTAAAAAAAACTAACTGTAATCCTTTTATGTTTTTGCCCTACCGCACGCCTCCCCATCTCCATCCTCACTCCACACCCTCAACCACGATTTAACCCCTTGAGGGTAGAATATCGCTTTAATGCACTGGATCCTTCAGTTTTCCAAGAAAATTTTCATATTAATTGACCAACGATGTAGACAAAATATATGACAAGAAAGTGTACACCTGTTGCATACTCCTATTAATAATTGTATTATTCTGCAAAATAAGACAATTCAAAATAGGCTCATAATTCAGAGTAGAGAATCGGCCGACAAAGGCCATTTCACTGGCTAGTGGACAACCAGCTTAATAGTCAACTCGTGGCATGCCTTCTTCTGTTTTAGAACAAATAGGGGACTACTTAATGAGATAATAGGAGATCCTGCCTACCTTGTCTCTGGTTGACACTGTGTAGTTTTATATAGCTCCACACTATGGTGTCTATAGTGATGTGTGAGTATGTAGTTTTGTGTATCTCTATATTGTGGTGTATTTGTACTGTGTGTGTGTAGTTTTGTGTATAGTTATGGTGTGTGTGTAGTTTTGTGTATAGTAATGGTGTGTGTGTAGTTTTGTGTATAGTTTTGGTGTGTGTGTAGTTTTGTGTATAGTTATGGTGTGTGTGTAGTTGTGTGTATAGTTTTGGTGTGTGTGTAGTTGTGTGTATAGTTATGGTATGTGTGTAGTTGTGTGTATAGTTATGGTGTGTGTGTAGTTGTGTGTATAGTTATGGTGAGTGTGTAGTTGTGTGTATAGTAATGGTGTGTGTGTAGTTTTGTGTATAGTTATGGAGTGTGTGTAGTTGTGTGTATAGTTATGGAGTGTGTGTAGTTGTGTGTATAGTTATGGTGAGTGTGTAGTTGTGTGTATAGTTATGGTTTGTGTGTGTGTAGTTGTGTGTATAGTAATGGTTTGTGTGTAGTTTTGTGTATAGTAATGGTTTGTGTGTAGTTGTGTGTATAGTTATGGTTTGTGTGTGTGTAGTTGTGTGTATAGTAATGGTTTGTGTGTAGTTGTGTGTATAGTAATGGTTTGTGTGTAGTTGTGTGTATAGTTATGGTTTGTGTGTGTGTAGTTGTGTGTATAGTAATGGTTTGTGTGTAGTTGTGTGTATAGTAATGGTTTGTGTGTAGTTGTGTGTATAGTTATGGTTTGTGTGTGTGTAGTTTTGTGTATAGTTATGGTGTGTGTGTAGTTGTGTGTATAGTAATGGTTTGTGTGTAGTGTTGTGTATAGTTATGGTGTGTGTTTAGTCACATTAATGGGACACAGAAGCAGTTACCACAGGCAGGTAACACCCTGTATACCTTCACAGCTATGTTATCTTACTACTATACTCTGTGTCCAGACTTCTATATATATATATATATATATATATATATATATATATATATATATATATTTATATATATATATATTATATTAGAGCACATGTAAAACGCTCATTTACAAGGCTATACATTTGACTGGTTGAGGGTGAGGAAATTTCACCAAAAAAGTGATACCCAATACATCAATACCTACATTATCAAAGATACATTACCAGCTAATTTTGAGCGATTTTTTATTTTCATTATGTTTCCATATATCAAGTGCCTGTAAGTCTATATGAGAAATTTGGAGAACTTTCTCATTTAACCTGTGAATATGGCCATAATAGCATGCTAAAGATATAACTGTGAATTAAAACACATAGGCTCTTACAGTGAATTCATAGGTCTACCAGAGAGCCCTCCAATCAGTATTTCATCTGGATTTCATAACAAATGGCTTTCCTATGATAAGGGGACCTGTCTGTTGATAAGGGGTATATTGGGTTTATTTCATAACTTAATTTTTGGTCGAGTTGGGTGGTGATGTATATATTTAAGGCTCAGTCTCATGAGTTTGTAACAGTTCAAACGTCTTTGACCGGTGGCGTCTTTGACCGGTGGCGTCTTTGACCGGTGGCATCTTTGACCGGGTATGTGATTAAAATGAAGAAAAAAGTAGTATATAGTAAAGAAATTTAAGCTTCAACTTCTTCATGTAATAAACAGTCTATGGTTGTTTTACCCAATTAAAAAAAATATTTTAATGCACATATTAAGGGTTCCTTTTGGGCTTTTTTTCTTCAGCCGGTCAAAGACGTCACCGGTCAAAGAGGACGCCGGTCAAAGACGTTTCAACTGTAACAAACTCATGAGACTGAGCCAGTAACATAAATATATGAAATATATCAATTTTAAATAATGCCTCGAAATGATGTGTTATAACATATTATACAATAAATTTACCCATTTCTTTACTATACACTACCTTTTTCTTCATTTTAATCACATACCCGGTCAAAGATGCCACCGGTCAAAGACGCCACCGGTCAAAGACGCCACCGGTCAAAGACGCCACCGGCAGACAGTGAGGCCTTATCAGCAGACACAGTGTATACCCTGAGTGCTGTGACTACAGAGGTATTCCCGTACACTATGATATCAGCAGGTGTCAAAAGGTAGATACAGGGACTTGTCAACGTCAACACCACATTATAACCTGACTGTGTTAGCACACCGCTATCTGATAGTGGTACTATATCTAACCATGTAAGGGCCGCATAGGGCTTAAAGGGAGTGTTCATTTATTAATTACAGGGGGGGGGGGTGACTTATTTTTAAGCCCCATCCTCGCCAAATGCGGCAAATATTTTTCACTCACCCCCCTTTGAACTATGGTAACGCTCAGGCATTTTTTTTTTTTTTACTAAAAAGGGGTTCAATTTTTTACATCCCCCCTCAAGACAAGTCAGAATTTTTTACGCCCCCCCCAAACACACCACTTCCCCCTGTAACTAATAAATGAACACTCCCTAACCATGTAAGGGCAGCATAGGGCTTTAAAGGTACTAAGGGCCGCATAGCATTTTAAATGTACTAACCATGTAATAGGGCTTTAAAGGTACTGACCATGTAAGGGCCGCATAGGGGTTTAATGCATCATGCCCATGGTTGTCATAATTCATGAATCCAGCCCTGGGGAGTGACTCACTATTTCTGTATTCAAGCATCATGCATACTCCTGAAAGGTTGGCATGATGCTTGAATGCAACACTGGCGAGTTTAATGAACATGATGCATCAGAGCACATTTTGGGCCTTAACCCTTTAAGGACAGCATGTCAAAAGAAATTGACACTTGTTGTCAAAATGATACATCAAGGTAGCCCCAGAGAGTAACTCGCCAGTGCTGCATAGGGACCTTCTCACCCCCATAGGGTCGGCATGATGCTTGAATGCAGCCCTGGCGAGTGACTTGCCAGGCTGCATTCATGCATTCTTATGACAAATAGACATAATGCACTAGAGCACTATGCGGCCCTTAAATGATTATCTTGCTGTAAGGTAGGCTAGGACTACAGACGTCAGTCAGTTCAGTGCAGAGTGGAGAGGCCGTTATCAAACTTCAAATGTATATACCGTAGTGGTCCGTTTAACTTTAAGCGACCGTAGGCTTATGACTGTGCCTCATGAGACAATTGAAACGTCTTTGACCAGTATAATCTTTGACCAGGTGTAGTCTTTGATCAATGTAGTCTTTGACCAGCAAGCTTCAAAATGGCTGAAATGGGGGCTATGTACACAGAAATGCCGGGAAATTTGTAAGATATAGTGTCAAAATATCCATCGACATGTTCCCGGCATTTCTGTGTGCATAGCCCCCATTTCTGCTGTTTTGAGACTCGCTGGTCAAAGACTACACCGGGTCAAAGGCGTTTCAATTGTTACAATCTCATGAGACACAGCCTTATAAACTTCAAGGCCCTGTTACCCTCTGTGCTTATACAGAACCCGCGCGCATATGCAGTGGCGGATCCAGGATTGTCTAGAGCGGGGGGGGGCAAACCTGGCCAACCTAGAGTGACTGTCTTTTCCCGCGAGCGAAGCGCAGCGGCCATATTAGGGGGCTTTGGGGGCATGCCCGTAGACAATTCTGATGGTCTGGATGTGAAATGATGCATTCTCATGCATTTTAGGATGTAATATTTTAAGAACCATCCCCCTCCCCCCCTCAAGGTCATGTTATATAACATTGTCTCCATCTCTCTCCCTTTCCCCTATTTTCTTTTCTCTTCCTAATTTTTTCCCCCTTTTTTTTCTCTTTTTTTTTGGAGGGGGGGCCAAGGCCTGTCAGGCCACCCCCCTGGATCCGCCAATACATATGAGTTCCCTTAGAGAGAGATTTTGGGTGTTGAGGGGGTTCTAGACCTGCGCATACATAAGACCTGCCCTAATTTGATACCCCTGCACTTATACGGGCCATTTCGGTATACATGTACATCATTGTTTTAGAGGAAAGTATGCATTTTATAATTAGGCCAAGAAAAATGGGTCTCAGGAAACATGGCTTAAAAAGTTAGGAATGTAGCTTTATTTTGTTGAAAATACTACAAATTAGTCACGAATCCCCGCATTGACATGCAGATCATTAAAGTGGCATAATCACAGATCGTTTCCCACTCACAATCATAGTACTGTTCTAGTCTACTATGTGGTTAAGTGCGAGTGGGGAGAATGCCCCTTTAAGATGACCCACTAATTCCTCCAGTAACTAAATATCGTCCAGGAATAAGTTATAGTCATCCTCGTATTAGTGGGATGGACAGTGCCCCCTGGTGATCTCCCCCAGAGGCTCGAGGAACTCTCCACCCTGGGAGGGGAGGAACTTTATTATTGGCAAGCAGCAAGCAAAGCAAGCAGAGCACAGCATTTGGTTTTTTTCAAAATTGTCTTTTTGCCTAGATACCTTCTGAAATCCACCTTACGCCCTTATGGTTTTTGGAAATTTTTGTCGTTCACCTAAAGAGATGTCTAAAATAGGCAGCGTTTGTACCCAGTACGCCCCGTCGTACATACATACGCGCTTATGGTATTTATAACCACTGAAATCATTTATGATATAATGTGGACCTAACTAAGCTTATAATTTGTATCTGAGAAATTAATTAGCATTGTAGATATAGGATATAGGTATCTAAAAATCTGGATCTGCTAGCACTATTGGTTATTGTAATAATAGTTCGCCGAGCAGAGACAGGAACACCCAGAGCAACACTGGAAGAGCCACTGATCTTATACATTTTGAATACATTTAAATGGAGATTATAGATGCCTTACAACTGACCTCATTCATACAATACATTTCATATTTAAACTAGCCTCGTGGAGGTTGAGGAAAAGAATATAAAACCATTAGTATTACCATAAGATAATTATTAGACATTACGGTACGGCGAACCCAAAACCTTGTAATATTTAAAATCACGGCAATAAACACTGCAATGAATTACACAAAAAAACAAAAAGAATGAATAATCATGTATACACCTTACCAGTTTCCATTGTGTGAGTCGCGTTGTCTCGTGTAGTAGTCTCTGGAGCACGTCTAGGTAGAATCACATCGTGTTGATCTCCACACACTGCAACCATGCCCCTGGTACACTCCATTATACAGTCATGGGCATGATAACTCAGTATAGGAGTATTTAGTACATTATGACATGTAACCCTCCAATATCACTGATTATCATGTAGACTTGTGCCTCTAAGTTCTATGTGTGGACACATGAAAACATCCGTGGTGGTATAGCGTTCTAACCAATTCACGGTTTTCGAGAACCAATCCCAGGCGGAGATGGGTATCCAAAAGTAGTCTCTGATTCGTTAGAGCTAAATATAAGATGTACAAGAATTGAGGGCTTTATGGACACAGCTCCCGATATATCAGATAACTTAAAATGATAACCAGCACTATGCTTGGAGAGTTAAAGTAGTACAAAAACAGAGACTACTATCGTCCCTGTCGCCACCTTGGATCTTGTGACAGAATGGTAGGGTTCCCAGAACCTCCCCCATGCCTCACCATGTCTCTAACTGATTAATGCCCAGACGTCCAGCCCCCAGTTAAAGTACCCACTATTTGGACACTCACAACTCGCCTCTCACTTTCCATAACTTCAAGTGTATACAAAACACTGAGACAGTGACCCGACAGTATGAGGTACCATTTCTGATGAAATTAATAGTTTGAATGATGTTTAACAAGCAAGTGACAAGTTTAGGGTATAGATTATCCTGAGAAGGTATTTATGTTCAATTACGACCTCTAGTGTGTGCTTTTCTTGAAGGAATAGTACTTGAATCCTACCATTATTTATAAATAAAAGCTTTAAATGCTTTGATAACCACAAGTCTCTGTCTCAATGTGTGTGTCCGACTGTAGGTGACCCATAGTCTGTTATTTAATTCAATCTTATATTCTAAATGTTATTACCGGATTGCACTCCATTTATTTTCAAATAGTTTCTGCTTTGATGCGGGTGGTATAATGTATTCAAACTACTCAAATGTTCCGATGACAAAAAGAGAAAGTTATAGACAAGTTTTCTACTTTACATCAACGGTCGGTCATTGTCTTAGTCTTCTAGGGATGGGTCATAACACTGAGGAGAATTTCTGCACTTTCAGAGAGCAACTGCTATAAAACCAACTTATCTTGGTCAATTCAAGGGTGCTGAATTCAAAAATCATAATGAAATTGCTGGGTTACTTCTCATTTCTGAGTTATTTGACATCTTAGATGCATAAATTGCGATAAAACATCCGATACTAGTGAAAAGTTTGGCAGGAAGCTTATTTTCATGTATTACGGGTAATACATGTTTTCAACATCAACAAAGAGTGGTACATAACCACTGAGAACCTATTCTTTGCCTATGAAATAACGCTTTTTAACTTCAGATTCTGTGATATCAGATAGTGGTTCAATATGAAGATCACAGACATCATCATACATGATGAATATTTTCCTGTGGGGTTTCCCTTGCATTGACATGCTAGACAATCATCATAACAATATTGTGTGACCCTAAAACAATAAAACATGCTTTGCCCTGTATGATAATTCAGTAATAGGCTAATACATAGAATATAAAATATTGGGTGAATTAGTACTTACACATAGCAGTAATAATTCTAGAAAATGGAGAAAACAAGGACTTTCATTGTTATCCCTGTTATCAGGGACCTAGACCAAAGTGAATTTCAGTGGTTTCATTCCAGTAGCTTTTCGGCCATTCCTCAGTGTAATCATCAGAGAGATCTTGCATAGAGAGTCACTTTATCCTGATGTATTAAAAAGCCTGGTGGTAGATTTTTGTATCTACTTTATCAAATAAACCCAACCACAATGCCTATTTCCCTATTGGACCTCCTTTACCTAACTGAAAAAAGATTTGACTTAATTGGCCCTCCATAAAATCCTACTACAGACTACTTTCCCCCCATGGCTGGGCGTTACCCTAAACCAATACTCCCTTAATCATAGAAGTTACACCTTTACATATACTACTCCAACATTTGACCCTTTAACCCTTTAAAAACGACATGTCACTAATAGATGGCATTTGTCTTGATGATGCACCAATGCAGCCCCAGCGAGTAACTCGTCTGTGTTGCATTCATTGTGTAGACCCATCGGGAATCTACCGACTCTGTGGGGTCGGCATGGTGCATGAAGGCAGTACTAGCGGGTTACTCGTCAGGGCGGTATCTATAAATCATAATGACCGAGGGCATAATGCATTAAGGAACGGTGATGTCCTTAAACGGTTAAGGAACTCATAGCACCCTGCTCTTGGTCTTCATAATGCATTCACATAGCCCTGGCGAGTATTCACACCAGAGTTGCATTCACGCATCATTCTGATGATTTGATAGTATATCAACTCGATAGGGTCGGCATGATGTATGGATGCAGTTCTGGTGAGCCACTCTTCAAGCCTGCATTGCTGAACATAATGACAAATGTCAACATGCTGTCCTTAAAGGGTTAAACGGCTAACCACATTACTCTATTTACCTAGCCTACTTACAAACTTACATACACTTCTTACACACCCTGTGTTTACTAACACAACTTTCACCTCAGTCTAATGTTTGAGGGTCACTAACTATGACTTGGGCCAAATAGAAAAAAAAGGTATGTTTCAGGTTACCCGACCCTACTTAGCAAAACAGGGCCGACCCCAGACATTTTTATCCAATTTTGAAAATAAAAATTAATATTTTAATCAATTGGAGTTTCAGAGTAAATTAATTTCAGAGTAAATTTAATAGTCCATGAGTTGGCACCCTTGTCGGTGAGTCAGCGCTTAAGTTTGTGAGTCAATTTTGGGATGCTTTACATGCCACAGATTAAAACTAAAAAATTAAAAAAATCAAATCTATAAAGTATATGGTCAATTCTATATGTATACTTACCCCTGGTGTAATCACTACTATCATCTCCTTTTTTTTTCTTTTTTAAATATCTTTATTTGCATTAAGTCATACGATTACATTTGGCGTCTTTCAAGATTTTCATCGACTCACAATACTTTTCCTGTATATTGACACTCTTCTATTCTACTGACTGTCGCATCGTATTCATTGTCATACTTTTGCATTGCACTAAATCCTGCATGTCACATACACACAGCTCTTGTAACCACATGAATGCAGATGGACGTTAAGTCCTGTAACTATGACTTGAATATCAACAAGAACAGAAGTATCCAAAAGTGGTACTATGGCCTGCATAGTCAGACACCCCCATAAACTGATTTGGGGTGAATGATTGATAATGCTTGTCCATACAAAAGACACATCAATATAATGTACCTTATATGTTATGCTTGATTGTACCAAACAGAACTTTTTTGAATATGTTGTATTTTGAAATTCAATTTATTGCAATAAATACACGTCTACAAATTGAAAACCTACCCTACCTAGATTTTTAAACCATGTAGCCTGAAACACACCTTTCATTTTCTTTGGTCTTTTCTGCTGGTTTAACTTATCCACTAGCAGCCATTTTGGGTTCGACTTTACCACACTGTCGTGTTTAAGCACCAGGTTGTGAATACCGTAAAACCCCGCCTTTAAGACAGATTTATTTTGGTATCTATTTTTCCTAGATTTTTATCTGAAAATAGGGGGTTGTCTTAAAGGTGGGGTTTTATTACATAGTATCAAAGAGAGAATCATTTTAAAGCCTTTTTCCTACAAGATGGATTTTTATCTCAAAGTAGGGGGTCTTCTTAAAGGCAGGGTCGTCTTAAAGAAGGGGTTTAACGGTAATCGCCGACCTTCTATAAGCGCCAGGGAAAGGGGAGCCTTCAAATATATCATTAGTACTAAAAACGATCTTGAATAAGCACCTGTTTATATAAGCGCCTTGGGTAATCATGCCTCCAAATCTATAAGCGATGGGGCGCTAAAACATGATGGTACGGTAGCTGTCTGATCTGGCAGTCCTTGCTGTAAAAGTGGAAGCAGTGTGTTGGAGAACAGAAATTTAAACAGATTTTGGTTTCAGTATTGTATGATGAACTCAGTTTTAACATTTCATGTGCAGGTATGAAATGCCTTATAGAGTCATAGATGGTAGGCCTATGTACATGAAGTATAAGACAATACCATCCCTGAGTTTCCTTGTTTCAGTTCTTGTAAGGTAGTTGGATATCACCAAATAAAGTTGGGAAAAAGGTAGTCTTATTTATAGCATTGTGACTATACAAAATGACCTCAAGTCTCAAAGGGACTTAACCCCTTATATACGTAGGGCACCTGGTGACAAAAAAGTAACTACATAAAACCATGATATTTTAACAAGAGGGAGGGAAGGATTTGGGGGCGGGGACAATTTCAATAAGTCAAGCATTTAGATATAGTGTAAAAAGCTCAGATTGCCATGGAACCATGGGCACAAAAATGCCTGAAAGAAAAGAAATAGTTTCTCATGTCTCCTATGACATTATAGTTGAGGCAATTTGAACATTACTGACTCCTACTGTTGGGAGTCATACAGTGCAATAAGTATAGGACTGTCAATAGGCATATGTAAACTACAAATTAATTGCAGCGGTGATAAAGTCTAGATACACCCATGGCCTGCAGGTGGCCGGTGCACTGTATGATAAGTCAGTATTCCTGAATAAGTTGTTGGACGTCAGCAGATAACACACGTGGCTCACCTCTGCACCTCCTACTGCCAAGTAGACACACCCACATGTGCTGTAACCCTTTAATGCTCACAAAGTGCTTTAATGCATCATGCCCATTGTCATGATGCATGAATGCAGCCCTGGTGGGCAGCTCACCAGGGATCCATTCATGCATCATGCCAACCCTCTAGGGTAGATACCAATACAGCACTGGTGACTTACTCACCAGGGCTGCATCTGTGTATCATGATGACAAATGCTGCTTTTTAGTGACATGCCACCCTTAAAGGGTTAAGTCACTATAAAGCAGCCCGGGTACAGGAGTCAGCAGCACACTCACAGCCGGCTGCAGACGTTGTTGTCTCTGGAAGCTGGACGAGGGTCACTACAGGAGTCACACCTACAGCAGCCACCAGGGGGAACCACTAGTGTAGTAGTGGAGGTTCAGTACAGGAGTCACACCTACACCAACCACCAGGGGGAACCACTAGTGTAGTAGGGGAGGTTCAGTACAGGAGTCACACCTACACCAACCACCAGGGGGAACCACTAGTGTAGTAGTGGAGGTTCAGTACAGGTGTCACACCTACACCAACCACCAGGGGGAACCACTAGTGTAGTAGGGGAGGTTCACTACAGGAGTCACACCTACACCAACCACCAGGGGGAACCACTAGTGTAGTAGGGGAGGTTCAGTACAGGAGTCACACCTACAGCAGCCACCAGGGGGAACCACTAGTGTAGTGGGGGAGGTTCAGTACAGGAGTCACACCTACACCAACCACCAGGGGGAACCACTAGTGTAGTAGGGGAGGTTCAGTACAGGTGTCACACCTACACCAGCCACCAGGGGGAACCACTAGTGTAGTAGGGGAGGTCCAGTACAGGTGTCACACCTACACCAACCACCAGGGGGAACCACTAGTGTAGTAGGGGAGGTCCAGTACAGGTGTCCTTCCGTACCATCGAGCAGGAAGAGCCAAGATGAGGCCCAAGTACCTGCTGCCACTCCTCGTCCTGGGTAAGTTCTCACCCTTTGCACAGCTTTCCCTGTTAAAGGGTCAACACTTTTGCAAAAGGTTGACGTGAGAAATCAAATACTCAACTTTCTGTGATACTTTTGCAGAAGAATTTGGCAAAAAAACTTACTTGCTGAAAAACAGAGCATTGAAAATGCTTTTGAGATCTAGTTGATTGAATCAGCATTTAATCTATTGACTTACATATGAGAGTACATCCAGCAAACTAGTGTTCACAACTTTTGAGCCAAACTTGTTTGCAAAAGATGGGGGAAATTGGCAAACTGCCTGCCTTTCATTAGTAAGTCAACTAACTAGAACACAACAGAATTAACTCACTATATAAAAGCCCCGAGTTTATATGGGTATATATGTGGTTACCCGTGCCATGTTGTATGTTATCCGGTGGGCAGTTATAGGTTTGCTCACAAGGTGGACCTAGGGCGGTCTCTGTATGACTCGCTGGGTTTAAATCTCAGTCGGTTTCAAAATTAACTCCCTATCTCCCTTCCTGTCTCACCTCTCTCCCTCTCTACCTTCCCTCTCTCTCTCCCTCTCTGTCCTACCTCCCCCTTCTCTACCTTCCCTATCTCTCCCTCTCTGTCTTGCCTCCCTATCTCCCTCCTCCTCTCTGCCTCCCTCCTCTTATCTCCCACTCCCCTTCCCTCCATATATGTATCTAGATCTAATCTTTTGAAAAGTAAAAGGATTTGTACAGGGAGAAAGGGTTGAAAGATGCTACCATTCAAGAAAAGATTCAATTCAAATATGTTTGTCAAGGTTTACAGTATGTATATCAAAGAACATGTACATGAACTGCCTGTTGGCTTGGCAATGCCACTATGATGCCCAAGCTTTCTATATAAGTGATGCATGTGGGGACGGAATTGCCAAGTGACTAGACGCCACCCATTTTACCTGTAATCTTAAAAGCCTACTCTTCCGGTAATCTTAATCAGTTTCCAGGCCTAACTTATAGATGGCACCACTGTATATTGGTAACATTGCTATATATAGTTGGGATACTAATTTCTTCTAAATGGTTATAGAAGTTGCATTAACATCTTTAGATACTGGGATGGCTCATATTGATGTGTTGACACAGGAAAACACGATTTTGAGTTAAGTGTCAGAAACAGCATGGTATCCTAACCTGGTCTCACTGAAACTGAACTAGAAGTGCCCTCTGCTCTGGGGCCACAGCAACAGGTTCACTTTGTAGTTAACATAGCCTAAGAAATTTAGACTTTAGGGTTATATAAATTTAGAACAGGCTATTATTTTGACAGAATTTGCCTAGAAGGGTGCGAAAACACATACTAAAACAATAAATCCTCTTTGAGCTGGTGCCAGTATTGTGTAGATCAATTATAAGCTGTATTATGGCCTTGTCATTGTGTTTCAATGCAAGTGCTTGCCCATCAACATAATACTACATTGTTAAAAAATCAGGGGAAGCATCAATCAGAGATGGTATCTATTAATACCTGTGAAGTGTTCTCACCAGACATGGCCATAGTTAGTCTGATGCTGCCAATCTACTGCTTTACCATATAATAATTTCCTACATTATCATCCTCATGATTACTCTGAGAAATGTGTCTGTAAATTCGAAAATGAACATGCAAAAGTGAACATGCCTGACATACTCTTCTTAGAGTAATGTATTTTTATATCATATGTTGACAAAAGTTATGCCCCGTTTCGAACCCATATTTGGTTAATAAACGAGACTCGAGAGGGATCATTGAAACAAAACAAAAAATTACTACTGTTCGATTATGCCTGATGCTGCCTCACAGCGGGTAGGCGGTATCTCAGGTTATCTTGCAGTATCTAGGGAGGAATTTAATGATGCATATTTGTAGGTTTTTTCTACCCTGATTCTTACTCTGGTCCTAGTTGTGGGACCATGGCAGTCTTTGCGAAAACTTTTTCATCCCACAGGACATTCGGTCCTGCAAATTTTCAATTTTGAAGGACCAGCCACATTGTTGGAGGACTGGATAGCCACATATCTGATGATTTCCACATTTTAAGTACAAGAGAGTTTTGTTCATAAAAAATGCAATTTATTTGTAATCATTTATGGCCAAATCAGGATAGATATATAGTTTTACAAAATATATTGACATACTTATTTTACCTTTAGAAGCCCAACTAAATTCTTCTAGTTCAGAAAAGACCAACATATCACTGGACATTCGGTCCTGCTACACTTGTAAATCTGCAGGACCGGTGGCATTTTATAGAAACATCGTCACTGTCCTGCATGTTTTCGCAAAGACTGCCATGGTCATCTGTGACCCTGGTTTAGACCTACTCATGGGGCACACTACCATAGAACATAAGAGGAAGCAGCATTGAAACACATTTCTAATTTTAGTGTTATAACTTTCCTACAGAAGTTAAATGTCTCATATATTAGTTTGAACGGTTTTCTAGAGAGTTGAAACATTTAAACTATTGTTTATGAGAAGTCAATGCTTTAGGGCTCACAAGTGTCCTTATGTATATGCCTCCTAGTTAGTGACCCTGGTGACCCTGTTTATCTGACCTCCTTCCTCCTACCAGTGGCAAGTGGTGGCCTTACTAGTGAGTGTCATGGTCCAGTGATCAGAGGGGACAAGGGCCAGAAAGGGCTTCAGGCATAGTTCTAGGGCTTCCTACAGATGTGTCGACACAGACACTTTTAGGAACAGGGCCAGGGTTATTTATTGGCCACAGACTAGACCTGGTCTGTATCTCTATTTATTTATGGGGTGTATGTTTGGTTTTGCTAATGTATCTAGCAGGTAGATGAGCTTTCCCGGCAGTCTCTAGAGGGTATTAGAGATAGGGGAGGTTGTTTTAACAGTATAATGAGCGTCAATATTTGAGTAAATGAATATGTTACAAAAGCTACAGAAGGGTGTTCTACATTTGCTAAACAAACAGAATCTGGCAAAATAAGAAATTTCACATTGGTTGCTAGGTGAATATCTATAGTTGCTATACAACTATAGACCATATCAACACAGATATGATTAATCTCTCAGCAAGGGTCTCAGCAATGATGCTTTGCTAATACTGCTAAATAAGAATTGGCATATTAGTGGTGAAAGTGAAGCTTTAGAATACAATAATTGATTATGAGCTGTGACTGTAGTTATATCTAGTTTAAAGCCAGACCATAACAGGTCCCTTGTGAGTTTTTTTTACCCTCTTAACTAAGGGGAAGATATGTCTGTACATTGAATGTCAAGGAAAAATAGGAGCCATGTTAGGCTTCTGCTGTATAATTCACTATAATTGGATTTATGATACTCATCCACATAAAGATATCACTGAAGTAACTATGTATAATTACTTCTCCATTGATATGGGCACTAGTCCCACTATATAATTTACCGGTAATACCCTTAATCATATCTTTTGATTGTTGTTGTAATTTGAAACATAATTAATGAAATAAAATAATACACATTGCAAAATCAAAATAAAAATCAATAAATGTAAAACATGAATGGGATGCAATACCTTTCAAGCTGAGCTTGTTTAAGGAGGAAATTGATTCTGCATGTTCTTGTTGTTGAATATTTTTATTTTGCAAAAATATTGTGAGTACCGTAAAACCTCGCTTATAAGCCTAACTCGCGGCTTATACCCCCCTGCTCCTCCTCCATTGGTGGGAGAGGGAGCTGAGGTGTGGATAGGAGGCATTGCCATTGACACTGCCAACTCAGCTTGATGACATCTATCTATATATCTATCTACCTTTCTATCTATATAAATATCTACTTATCTCTCTCTATAAATACATATATACCCAAATATAGGTACTGGGTATCAGATATGGATACTAAGTAGTATTATGCAAATTCAAACACAGGTGAGTAGGGTAGCTATTCATGCATGATAAGTTCTTTAAGACAGCATTAGGTCTGTGCAGGCACATCAATTTGGCCCTATGAAATGTATTTCGAGTTAGGCCACATTTTTTTCAATTTTTTTAAATGATAGGATTGGACAAATATTGGCATTCTTTGTATCAAATTAAAGCTTATACTCCCAGCAATGCAGTAGGATAAAGATAATTTACATAGTCTGAAAATCTGGGATAGGCATGTCAAATTTTGGTTCTTATTCTAGGCCTCAAAAGAATGAAGCAAGGAACTGGATGGCGACAAAATCCATGGCCTAAAATAGCAATTGGACAGAAATGTCCAGGTCTGCCCTGTTTTGCTTTTAATTGCCCGACCCTTGTCCTTTCGATCAACTTAGATGCCTTAGACAGGGTAGATGTCATTCTGTGGACATTGTCCGGTGTGGTTACACTTTAATGCAGATATATTTTGATTTGGAAACAGAGGTTCATAACAGTGACGCTTGGACCAGAAAGCCCTTATTGTGTCAGGTGGAACCCTGTGCAGGTGGACACCCAAAATAGGCCCATGTTTTTAAAAGCTGTGCAATTATTAGCTGATTTCTCTAAAATGTCCATGTATGTCTGTTCATTATAGTTACAGTCCAGATAAGGTACGGAGCACATGCAGTGCTTGGTCAATCTCAAATTGACTGCAATAGCGACATCATCAATATTAGGTGTGAAACCCATATTCTCAGCTTCTTTTAGCAGATAGTTTGCCATCACGTCAAAGGACATAAATATGGCACAACCTGAGGCAAAGTCAGGTAAGGTGTTAAATGGGTAATCCCGCCACGATATTTTTGTACGTCCAGATCTATAGGCATGTAATCCTTTATATACATAGCCAAATACCACATCAGAGAGCTCCGTGTCACCTTTCATATCCAGTAACTTCAACACAGCAGGCATGTTGAATACAACATCATCTGTCGTCTTAACCATAAAACGTGCATTGTGGCAGTACTGTTTGATCCAGTTGAGGGCGTTGTATTTGATTAGGGTAGAGTTCCCATAGGTGCCATTTACTGCAATCTGCACTATGTCTCCAAACATCTTAGCCTCCTGTCTCAGTCTCCTCTCCTGGCCTTCATGAAACTTAGGGTGTCTACCAAACGCAAACAGCACCCTGATGGTATGATGCTGGAACCATTTTCGGTTATACATCTCCCTGATGAGAAGACGATGTTGGCTGTTCTCGTGCCTGGTCGGGATGACGAGAACCAGATCCACTCTTTTCTTGTCTGATAAATGACACAGATCCTCATGGGGAGAAATAAGGAGTGGGAGCTTCCACTTGTAACATGATACACATCGGGGGTGTTGTAGAATGTAGTTTATTGTCTCTACTAGACTTAATGGCTTTGGTTTTCTGTTCCCCCAGTAGCCCTTAAGAAGTGCAGCAATAATTCCTAATGTGGAAACAAACAACACAGTCCTCATGATGTTGTTCATTTTGTAACTGTAGCTGAAATTAATAGCAAAATAGATTAATCTGAAAAAAGGAGGAATATTTTGACATATGGCAACCAACTTTAACAAAAGTGTGTTTTCAGTCATTCTGTTGTCATGGAACCCACAAACTCAGTTTGAACTTTATCTTCTTGGCCATCATGATGCATGAAGGCAACACTGGCAACTTACTGTTAAGAGCTGCATTCAAGCATTGGCCGATCCTTGGGGGTTGTATCAACCCCATAGGGTAACCATGATGCTTGAATGCAGTATGATGACCAAGGACGTTCTGCATTAATCTACTACATTGATAATCTAAATACCCCAGGCCATACTGACCAAATGATCTTCAAAAATGACTAAGGCAGAAAAAAACATGACTTATGCCATATTAAAAAAGACTGAGCCTAATGCTCATATAAGTGGAAGGACTAAGGTGAGTTCGTCGGTACTGACCTGACATTATATCTAGATTGGTTTTATAGATAGCCAAAAGTGTACTATAGGTTAATCACCATAGTGACTGAGTTGTTAGCAAGGACTGAGGTGCATAGGACTGGTCATGGGTATAGCAGTGTAATGTAATCTATGTAAAATTATATAATAATCAGTTACGGATATGATCAAATTAGGAAGTAGGAAATGGCAGAGCATATATATAGGAAGTATTGTTCAGTTAGTGTAAGATGAATATTGTCTCCTACCTCCCAGTGGGCACAGAACATTGAATCACCATTGAAAACTGGTTCAATGATGATGCAACGTTGATTTAATATTGAACTGAGTTTTGTGCCCACTGGGCTAGGTGGACTGGTCATGGTGTAGTGACCCAGCCCCATCTCAACCTATGTAAAATGTAAAATGAACACTCACTTGTTTGATCAAAGGAGTGTGAAAAAGAAAATGGAAGATCTTCCAAAGTAGCTATTCAGTTAGTGTGAGGGGAATATCCTATACCTCTGTCTGACCGTCATGCTGTTAAAAAGGCCAGTGTGGCAGGTGATGATCCACTAACCTTGTAAGACCCCTGTGGGTGGGGGGGGGGGGGCACTCACATTTATTTTAACACAAGTGTGCAGCTGGGTCTCTGACATGCCCACGCATGGCTGGGTGGATTTTGGTCAAAAGGGCAAATGTTTTTGAGAAAATTGGGGGAATGTACATCTTGGTTAAAGCAATTTTGGTCAAAAGTGCTTATTACCCTGTAAATAAAAATGGGTTAATCTTTTTGCTGGTTTAAATTCTCAATCTTTAACTGCTTGACTCATTATATACTATAGATTGTATGAATATTTTGAAGGTCCCTATCTAATTTCCTGTTCCCTCATTAAAGTAGATTGTATAATTAATCTGTATCAAAAATAATAATTTAACAAAATAACATACATATAGAAGAGTAGCGTTAAAACTCGATGGAATAACATAGATAACATGGATTTAATATTCCATGGTCAATATGCCACTATGATTTATCAAAATGAATGAAATAATCAAGCCTAAACATCCCAATCGGCGCTCGAATGTTGCCAGGGGCGGGGGTCAAAGGTCAAGTCAGGTCACATCACTCAGCAACATCAAGTCACTAAGCAACATCATGTCACTAAGCAGTTCTGTTTTGTCCCGTCAGATGGTGCCACTACCACTAGTGACCGAATCGGGGTGGGGGGAGGGGACTTTGATGATTGAGGGGGGATTTATATTTTCTGGTTTATTTTTCCTTCAAAATCCAGTCGCCGAAGGTGCTGGTGTTTCTTAAAATTTGCAAAAAATTGGAGTAATTTCAAAAGTTGGAGTAATTCAAAAGTGACCCTTTTTGCATGAATTTTGCTGAAAGTTTAAATTTAAAAAGTGACCTCTGGCTAGAGAGATCAGGTGAGAACTGAAGCTTGGCTAGAGGTTTTTTTGTGAAAACAGACCCACCCATGGCCATAGTGATTTTCGTGAAAAGTTACGCTTAGTCAAAGGGATTTTGTTCAGAAAGCACCCTTGTTGGCCGCACACCTGTGCATACAATATACACCAAGTTCCCCCCCCCCCCCTCCCCTGGTGTTTAACCCCCCGGGATCCACTAGATGTGTAGTCATGCATCTCACCACCTGACCCATATAAGAAATATACATTAGTTAAAATGACCCATATCGATGTGACAGGTTTACCTCTATGCTTACTGGTGCATGACATGATACTTATTGGAACAACCCATACTTGTGGACATTCCCTATAGTATGGAAATAAGCACCTGAAATCCTTTCATCGTGTGTGGTTAAATTGGCTTTGAGCTGATATGATTCCCTTTGGAAGTGTGTGTAGTTTTGTGAATTTTAAACCTCCTATTCAGTGTCTGTTCTATAGCTGATAGGTAATGAAATAATTGATAAAACCTTTCAGAGAAAACAACCCATTTATGTGCTTGTAGTTGGGGGGGGGTACATGTATTTGTGTGTGATATTCCTCGCCTTTTTAGGAAAAGGGTAGAAAGAGAGCCACTCGTCTCGCCCTTGTGGGGCAGTGGTTATATGGAAGAACCGTGTCCAGGTGTAGTCTATCTAACACATATACTACTACTTTCCTATCATACCACAGTAAATCATAACTAATTTACTAATTCTGCTAAAGCCAATGTAAATACAACTTTGTTATAAAAAATGTCATTCTTCCTTGATGCATGGGTCTATAGTAATGCTAGTGACCTCAAAGCCAGTCCTAGCAACAGGAGGACAGGGATATTGGTCAGAATGACTAAGGTATTCAAAAATGACTATTACAAACCAAATATAGCTAAGGCTTAATACTCATAGGCATGGATTGACTAAGGTGGGTCGGTCACTACTGACTATACTTGATAGTATTAGCTAACCATGGTTGGTCGTATAGGGAGCCAAAACATGACTAGGTTTGTCACTATTGACTATATTCTGGAGTTCAAAGATTATCTGTGCACTTGTATACAGCCACAAGCCTCACATTTTACCTGCCATTTTAACAAATGAGGCATAAAACGGGAGTTATGTGCAGGTGACATAGTCAAAGAAATTACCAGCAGGGTCAGTTGGTCGATTCTTTTACATAATTTTTACATTTTCTCGAGGGCTTGGACACAGAATTTTTCATGGTTGTCATCCTCTCGCCAAGAAGGACATTTATAAAACAAAGTAGAAGGAAAAGAATACGGTAGGTTAAATACAATAGGGTCGGTAGGGATATTTAACACAACTTCTTTGCCTAAACACATGGTGACTGGCTCTCTTCTGCCTTTCTGTGTGTACATTCTGCGCTAAAAGAGGAATTTGTCGGCACGATGCACCAATGCAGCCACAGGAGTAACTCGCTGGGGCTGCATTGGTGCATCATGCCAACCCTTCGGGAGTGTCTGAACCCTGTAGGCCCGGCATGATGCATGAATGCGCCACTGGTGAGTTACTCGCCAGAGCTGCAGTCATGCATGATGACGACCAAGGCGTGATACATTAATGCATAATGCCATCCTTAAAGGTTTAATGCTATACAAGGATGACTTACTCTGTGAATATATTATATATAATTATATAGGTATATGACACTTGAAGGTCAACTCTCTCGAGTTCATCGGTTGCAATTGCAAATGCTCCTGTTGTCCTCTCATTCTGTATGGTTAGATTGGCTTTGACCTGTAAACTGCTTCCCTTTTGAAGTGTTAGTTTAGTGAATTAATCCTCATATTCAGTGTCTGTTCTTGACCTAAGTACCGGGTAAACCTATGTTGCCGCATAAATGAAAAATAACCATTGGTCATATCACCAAACAAATCAGACCAAAAGAGATGCCATACCAAATTTAAGAGAGAGGGTAGGAATGATGATATGAGCGATGAATCTCTAATTTTGAGTAGGTCTATAGCCATTTTGGATTAGTGCCAATTTGGCAGTGTTCCAAACCATGGAAATGCGGGGATTTTCTTGGGACTCTGTTGACCTTTCTGAGACATTTGGAGGGGTAATGAATTCTGCTGCAATTTGTGGTGGGCATGCCCCTGCATGCCATAAACGACTGGACAACCCGAGGCTATATCTGTAAAGGGACTTATTTAGAGATAAAGACAAATGCTAGTGGCTGGGAGGTTGTGATGTTCTACTGATTTTCTTCTAATAACTCTAGATCATATTACGTTGATATATTACCAAATAGAACATTCAAAACAATCGATGTGGCATGTTGCTAACTTTTATGGTACGGCCATCCAGACAAAACTGCCTTCTTTCACAACTGATTTCTGTACTAAACTTTGCAGGTGTGTAGAGAAGTTCTTTAGGAACGTTTTAAATGAAAGAAATCAAGGGGTCACGGTTGAAATGAAATTTAAGTTATGGATTTATTCAAAATATTTCTATTTCCTTAACTATAGGAACCTAAGAGCACTCAGACATTTAATAAAAATTATAAGCATTGGTAAAATTATAACAATTTACATCAACATCTGTATTTTGGGCATTGTAGTCCATGTCGGGTTGTGAATTAAGTGGAAATTTGAAAATTAGGTAATACTGATTTTTGCCACCAGGTGGCTTTTGTGTACCCATCCACATTTCACTTTAATATAACCAAAATGCCACAAGTTTCAAAGCAGTAGCTATAAAAAGTATTATAGCTAGATATATGTCCAGGTGGTACCCTGGAGAGATCATGCCTGCTTAGTGAAGCCATGATGAAAACACAAAATGCACATAAGCAAAACCGTATTTCATACAATAACACAGTGGTACATATCATAATTATGTCGGTCATATCTTATACCATCTAACAATATACCACTGAGCTGATTTACTTTAACCTTCCTGTGACCCCTAGTCATTTTATATACAATGAATTGCCTATTTGACTATTTACAGTATTAAAAACACCTGTACTATCATTATTATTTCCTATCCATAATACGGTAACAGTCAATATTCATACAGCTTATTGTTATTACTACATACACAAGCAATACTATTATAAATGACGCTATTGATATTGGAACATTGAAAAGGGAAAACCAGCGGAAATGCACCGCAGGCCCTTGACGATGTAATTTGACAATGTAAGTGTGTTTTCGAAGATGATCTGATCAAATAAATACACTTATAAAACTCAAAAAAAGCCCTGGCGAGTCTAATTGCCACACCTGCATTCATGCATACTGCCAACCCTTCAGAGTGTATCAACCCAGTACGGTTGGCATGATGCTTGAATGCAACACTGGCTAAATGTAAACCAAAGCGGAAATATAACATATTGCTATGCATGGGCATACAATCTGTTTCCACATGTACATATAAATAAATCTCAGACCGTATTATCCGTTTAAACTGCAGCTATTAATTAGATTAAGATAACGTCAGGTGTAGCATAGTGACTGACCAGCAGCTAACAGGCAGGTGTTTGGTGTACCTGGTGATTTGTTACACCTGTCAAGCTGCAGGGGGGTTATTGAACTTATCTCAAGTGTTTTAACAATTTACTTGCAGGTGGCAAGTCTTTCACTTATAAATTACCAATCGGATTAATCATCAAATACACCCACAGCCTTCTCAGCACTAGTAGTCAAAAGTCAGGAAGCTTGATATAACTTAGATAGATGATTGATTTGTAAGACGAGGACGTGTTACCCCTTGGCCACTATACTCAAATCTGACAGGTAGGTGAAAAAATCCACAGCTCTCCAGGTGTGTTTTCAAGTCAGGTGATCCCTTGACCTATAACACTGTGATTCCATTGGCTGTTGGGCTAGATGCAGGTCAGCTCTAGCCTCAAAGTAGAACCTTATTCAAACTCAACAAATTTAATTGTCTTTTAATTCAAATATAATTTGAAAAAATTAATTGAGTATTTTAAAAGAAAAATACTCAGTACCAAATTTTATTTGGTGGAGTTTGCTGGTCTACATGTGTCAGTGCACAGGCCTGGTTCAGTGTTAGGTACAGGGAAAGAGATTTGAGTATTTCAGTTTGTAACTTCATCAGGTGGACTGTAAGGGTGTTACATTATTTGAAAAATCATAACTTGCTGTAAGTTGTCCTACATGATTTTTCAATCATTTTTAAGACCTTGGTGATTTATTTTATAAATCAGAAACTAACTTTTAGGACTTCTAGTCCTGGCTTTTCACACTAGAGGGCTCACATGAGAGTGAGTCTACCTGTCATCAAGAGGATAGCTTTTGGTTAAACCAGGTATCAATCTTGTAATTGACTTTTCCCGTACTATTGTTTATTACTATGTGGTAATTTGATAAAATTCAGGTGATTTTATCCTACCTGGGACACAGTTTAGTGTGGGAAAAAAAAATAGATGATTGATGTATAAGTAATGGGCATGCCACCTGCAGATAACTTGAGATTTGGTAGATAACCTTCTCACAGTACGACCAGTGTGACTAATCATCAGGCAGTAATCACATGGGAATTAAGTGCTGGTCATTTACTCTGCTACACCCACCGTTATCATAGTATAATAGCTACAGTGTAAACTGATGATTAATGAAATATGACATTTAGTTTGTATACACCAGGAAAACAGGCAGTATGCCCACACATATATAATATGTTATACAGCAAATGGAATGTTTCTACTTGAAAAAAATACATTTTAGAAAAAACCTTCAATGGTGGCACAAACGGGTTTGATACACCACTAAATGTCAAGGGAGGGCAATCTGAGTTAATGGTTATTGATATTTTGTTTCAAAAGCATGAGGATATTATTTCGAAGTCATACATAGTTCTGAGGCAGGAAATGTTAAATCTATCATTCTATTACCAGTCCTGCATTATGCTGAACGCTGACCCCTGTAACATAACAACACTGAGAATAAATGTAATAACCAGGTTCTTTATTCTGTCCAAGCCAATACAACTCCCACTCCTGCCCTCTGCTCAGGGTCTCTCACACTCTGGGCCTCACATCTCCCTGGCCTCCAGCCACCAGGCCTCCTCCTGCCCACCCCAACCCTCTGGTCCCGTCGCTGACTCCGTCCCTCTGAGTCTCTGCCGTGTGATCGAAGTCTCAGTGACTACTCTCCCCGTGGTGCCTTGTGCACCACATATTAGTACCTCATTCTCTTGGGCTGGGGGGAGCGCTCGGAGCTGGTGGCCGTTACCTCATGCACCAAAATAGCCATACTCTCTTCCGAGTGGTCCAAACCAACATCACGTCACATGCATTCTCCAATCACACACAATCACCCCACATACCCCCGTCTGGAACCAATTCCAAGAAGTTGCAAGGGGAGGGTGGTGGAAGAAGCAATCAACACAAACGATAGATTAAATACAATTACATAGTGAATACTAATATAATTAATAATGGCTATACGTGGTTATATTACATCCCTCCCCTTTTTAAAAACGTTTTTCTCCTGAAAAACAACACTGTTAGAACACACCAATACAACTGTAATGCATGCTCATCAGCAGTGAAGCATTAACCGTCAAATAAGAATAAAAATAAACATTACAAAATCTCGGTACTCCTACTTCTACTTCACTACACATCATAATACATTACTATCCTGCAAAGCTAAATCAGCTTATTCGTTGACAGGTTAGAAATAGTTATGAATTATCTCAAAACATCTCTACACACAATCTCAACATCTCGATATCACCACTCCTCTCCCAGAACACTACATCTCATAACATATTACTCTTCTGCACAGCTTATCAGCTTATTTTAGCAGTTAAGCAAACGTTATAGATACACTAGAATCCCCTTTATCACATCTACCTCTCATCTCCCTTCCTAACACATCTAATAACACATCACCCTTCTGCTAAGCTAATCAGCTTATTTTCATTAGCAGTTAAGCAATTGTTATAGATACACTGAAATATGATTTCTCACCTCTACCTCATATCTCATTTTCTACCCCACCTAATGATAACAATTACCTTCATGCAAAGCTCATCAGCTTATCAATTGGCAATTAGATAATTGTTACAGATACAACAAAATTCAACACCTCACCTGTACTCGTCTTTTCACTCCCTACTATATCTCATAACACATTACCTTCATGCAAAGCTCATCAGCTTATTCATTGGCAATTAAATAACTGTTATAGATATAATAGAATTCAACTCCTCACCTCTACTTCTAACCTAACTTCAAACATTAGAATCTACTTCTAATCCAACTACACATTACATCATTTCATTTACCAAGCATAGCTTATCAGCATGTTGCTCAGCAGTCAACTTATAATTCCATATAAAATTGTTTCCAACTCTCATGTCCCACACCTTAAATACCAGTAATTGTGCATGTGAATATATATGTAACTGCTGTAAACCATATACAGCAAAACAAATGCAGGTAAATATAAATGGTTACATGTTAATAAATATCCAATTACTGCAAACTGTATAGCACTTACAGTAAAGAATATGCAAGTAAATATAAGTGGTTATAAAAGAAATAGATAGGCAAGCTATATAATGTGCAAAGAATATAGCGAGAGTCCAAAACAAATGTTATTATACCATCACCACTAGCTACCTCGTTGTAGTCCTGTATGAATACAGTCATTGGTGCTAGACAGATCAAATACGGTCGATGGTGCTAGATAAATCAAACACAGTCCTTGGTCCTAGATCAATCAAACACAGTTCTTGGTCCTAGGTGAATCAAACATAGTTCTTGGTCCTGCAGGGTTAAGTCATATATACGTTGAGATTTAGCAGTGCCAGTAAAATAAAGTTATTTTTCAAGGGAGCAACACATGAGGCATTAAACAAGAGGAGGTATTGTACTATGAAGAATGTTCCTTTTGATGATTAGTGTTCATATAATTCCTTGTGTAGTTTATGGGGTCCTTTTTAATGTTGTTCGCATTTTGATGAAATATCAGAATACATTTACCATGAATAACATAATATTTATGCTAGCAAAATATATTAAATATGATCTCCTAAAATGACCAATCCATCAATCTTGCATATCAAACCATGTTCATTGCTATCAGCCAATCACTTGTTTACACAACATGTAACTGCATCAACAACAAACTCTAGGCACACAGTATCTCAGCTAACATCACACTTTGAACCATCAGATTGCACAACTAAATATAGAAAAATTCAAATATAACACTACACAAATGCTAATGCTGTACCAATACACTGTACTAAGCTTTATACTATATAAAATGGCAGGCTATTCTAAATATAAACACTCTGTACTCTAAACTTTATACGAATGCTAACTATATCCTTAACTCTAAGAGTACATGTTAAACTTTATAACACCAGTGGTCTCAAACCACTGCCATTAATCCACAACTCCACAACTCATTGCTGTACTCACTCTATTTGCAATATCAAAATAAGTCAAATAATTCACTGATCTCTCATTACCTTAACTCATCCAGTCTTCAGACATATAATAATCTCTATGTCATTTGTCCCCTAGTCTCCCCTGACTACCCTCTCCCACCTTATCATCTTCATCTGATTCTATGATTTTCCCAATTAAAATAAACAACACAAAAAAAAACAAGAAAAAAAACCAAAACATTGGCACAAATAGATCTCAACTTTCGATACTAAAACCAAAATGTTAAAGACAGTGAAGTCCAGGGTCAATGCCCAATTTCCATATACTACTCACAATACACCTGTCCAAAAAGTACAAACAAAGTTCCCTTTTCCATACTTCTCAATAATCACTTGCCTGTATCAACATCTCCTATGTTCTGAAACTCAGCTCACTTCTCTTATACTACTCACACCCCAGGCAATAAAAATGCAGGTAACTGGACACCTGACATAATTTACACCTGAATGGCTGACACACCTGTAATTTGAATGTCTAACATCCCAACACCTGACATCTGAACACACAACACTTGCACATCTGTCACACCTACACACATCTATACACACCTGTACATACCCGCACATACCTATACACACCTGCATATACCTGTACAATCATACCTATACCTGCTCACACCTGTATACACCTGCAAACATATACCTGTACCTACACACACCTGCACGCACCCATACACACCTGTACATTCCTGCACACACCTACACACCTATATATACCTGTAAAATCATACCTATACCTTGTCACACCTGTATACATATACCTGTACCTACACACCCCTGCACGCACCCATACACACCTGTACATTCCTGCACACACCTACACACCTATGCACATCTGTCATACCTATACCTACACCTATCAACTACCCTATGTAACTACTTGAAGTTCCAGAGACTGTCCCTAGGGGCCTCAGTGTATGCTTCTCGGGCTGGGAACTCTAGAGTCAGTTATGGTCAAGTTGGCTCAGTCAATTGAAATACCACAATAGAACTCCCTTGGTATCACTGAAGTTCCTTAATCACTTATTAATTATGCAATGAAACATAACCCAAATATAACACAAGTTTGTCAACAATGTAAGTGCCAGATGGAACAATTAAACTTAATTAGGAAGAACTAAACTTAATTAATTCAATTAATAATCCACCAATTCAATTAGCACTGACTTAACCCAATTATCAACCGAACACAAGTTGTCTAAGAATAAATCACATTCAACAAACTACTGGTGGCTAATTAACCTAATTTGACCCAATTAGTTATAACTTGACCTAATTTTGAACCTAACACAAGATCTGCACTCAACTTATTACCCAATGGATTAATCCAAACTAATTAACTTAATGCGTCCAATTGCTAATTGTGTGAACCTAATTAGTAATCACCTGACCTAATTATCAACCCTACACCAGATCTGCACTCAACTTATTACCCAATGGATTAATCTAAACTAATTAACCCAATCCTCCCAACTGCTAATTGCCTTGACCTAATTAACAATCACCTGACCTAATTATCAACCTAACACAAGATCTTTACTAAACTTATTACCCAATGGATTAATCTAAACTAATTAACTTAATCCTCCCAACTGCTAATTGCCTTGACCTAATTAACAATCACCTGACCTAATTATCAACCTATCACAAGATCTTTACTAAACTTATTACCCAATGGATTAATTTTAACCTAATTAACTTAATCCACCCAATTGCTAATTATGTGAACCTAATTAGTAATCACCTGACCTAATTATCAACCCAACACAAGTTCATCAGCTGTCCAATTACCAAGCAACACCAATACCTGTACCCATAAGCACCTATATCTACAGTACTATATAAACACAGTGACCACTTGCAATTATTCATAATCCAAGTGGCAATAATAGCCTGTGTGTCTCTTATTCCCAGACTCTGCATCACTACTGCACTTACAGCTCTGCCCCTCACTGCTCCCTCTACCAGACAAAGTCTCACCAGACGACCCCAAAGTCCAACAAATGTTATCAATGTTGCTACGTCACTAAATGTCTGAACACCTAAACAACCTGAAACTATCTGCTCTCTGTTATCTGCGTGCCCAAGAATAGAAGTTGTTTACCCTGAGGGGGACAGCCTCTGTTTACCAGACTGAGTGCCTATCACCAAACTTGATACAGCAAACACTTTACACCAAACTGATACACTATACCCAGCCAATCAGCCAATTCCCTTCTACTGATATCCCTATACTCAAATGGCATACACACAATGTGCCCTCCGTACCTATTTTCTAATACTGAGCCAGACATGTATCGGTGAACCTTGGTTCTACCACTGTAAAAGCCTACAACAACAGACTCTATTTTAAACCATGTATAGAGCAACTCAGACACTCTCTACGCAGTCAGACTTTGAATCAAAATAAGCTGCTCCTTGTAGAGAGCTGCTCCACAGGTCCCTTTTACAAAAGATTTTCTAACCAGCTTACTGCCACCAGTTTCCAAACATAAAATGCACCACACAGTGGGGAATTTCAAATACCCTTTTTGGAAAGGTTTTGAGAATTATGCCACCACTCTCACTTTCATTCTCACTGCCATTCTTTCACCACTTGACAAAAATACCCCAACTACCTTACATTAATTGAAGTACCCTTTTCAGCATACATACATGACTACCATGGTCATTACCTCCACATTAACGACACAGTTGTGTGATCTTACATAATTTTAAACCACTCAGTACCACTCAATCAATATTACCTCTGACACATTATCACTTCAGATAAAATGCCATTTTAGCATGCATTTATCTGCTATCATTTATAATGTCATTACCACTACATCCTCCTTAATTACCTCCTCATTCAATTTGACCTCAAAGTTCTAAGGTCAAACTGTTGCTCCCTTATAACAAAATAGACTGGCACTCACAGTTTCATTGCGAAGATTTCTGGCCCTCAGGCAGGCTGGTGGACCCACATACAGACCACTGGTCACCTGTGGTCCCTCAGTAGAGCAGCTGGATGAACCGACAGGCAGCGGGGCGAACTGACAGGCAGCTGGGCGAACCGACAGGCAGCTGGGCGAACCGACAGGCAGCTGGGCGAACCGACAGGCAGCTGGGCGAACCGACAGGCAGCTGGGCGAACCGACAGGCAGCTGGGCGAACCGGCAGGCAGCTGGGCGAACCGACAGGCAGCTGGGCGAACCGACAGGCAGCTGGGCGAACCGACAGGCAGCTGGGCGAACCGACAGGCAGCTGGGCGAACCGACAGGCAGCTGGGCGAACCGACAGGCAGCTGGGCGAACCGACAGGCAGCTGGGCGAACCGACAGGCAGCTGGGCGAACCGGCAGGCAGCTGGGCGAACCGACAGGCAGCTGGGCGAACCGACAGGCAGCTGGGCGAACCGACAGGCAGCTGGGCGAACCGACAGGCAGCTGGGCGAACCGACAGGCAGCTGGGCAAACCGACAGGCAGCTGGGCGAACCGACAGGCAGCTGGGCGAACCGACAGGACCTTCAGAATGCTGGGTGGGCACAACTGGGCAGGCCCCGACACGTAGCAGACAGGAGACCAAGAGCAGGACTTAGTTCATTAGTAGGAGCAGCTTGCTTTGGCCTGGTAGTTTTGGCCTTAAGAACCCTGGTCACCGGCACCAAATTTACCTCACGTGTTGTAACATAACAACACTGAGAATAAATGTAATAACCAGGTTCTTTATTCTGTCCAAGCCAATACAACTCCCACTCCTGCCCTCTGCTCAGGGTCTCTCACACTCTGGGCCTCACATCTCCCTGGCCTCCAGCCACCAGGCCTCCTCCTGCCCACCCCAACCCTCTGGTCCCGTCGCTGACTCCGTCCCTCTGAGTCTCTGCCGTGTGATCGAAGTCTCAGTGACTACTCTCCCCGTGGTGCCTTGTGCACCACATATTAGTACCTCATTCTCTTGGGCTGGGGGGAGCGCTCGGAGCTGGTGGCCGTTACCTCATGCACCAAAATAGCCATACTCTCTTCCGAGTGGTCCAAACCAACATCACGTCACATGCATTCTCCAATCACACACAATCACCCCACATACCCCCGTCTGGAACCAATTCCAAGAAGTTGCAAGGGGAGGGTGGTGGAAGAAGCAATCAACACAAACGATAGATTAAATACAATTACATAGTGAATACTAATATAATTAATAATGGCTATACGTGGTTATATTACACCCCTTAAGGACTACATAGGCTCAATTGTCTTTGAGTAGTCCATGTACCTTGAGTTGGCCAGGTTGCTTGTTTTCTGGTACCAACTTGAACTAAGGCCAAAAAAAAAAAAGGTGTGTTTCAGGTTACATGGTCTGAAAATCTAGGGTAGGTAGGTCGGATTTTTTCTTCTTTTTTTAATTTTTTTTTTTTTACTTTAGCCTGAAAAGTACTCAGAAATCGACTCACGAACTTCAATGCCAACTCACCGACGACCGCCTCGACTCGTGAACTATCAGATCGACCCTTAAATAACCCCAAAATGACCAAAAGTATAAATATTTTTTCAAAATTGCATAAAAATTTCTAGGGTCGGCCCTGTTTTGCTAGTGTAGGGGTTGTATAAGTATCACGCGAACACAGGTTCAAAATTCGGTTTGAATGCAACAGGTTTATTCGATCACAGCCTTAAAGTAACACGAAGGTTTTGTTCAGTTCACTTCGTTTAACCATTCGAATATGTACAGTGTTCTATCGATAGTTCGAAGTCAGCAACGCTGGATGATCTGGTCCTGAGCCAGCATGACTGGTGCAGAAGCCAGAGTGTGGGAGGGGTGTAGGTGCCCCGATCCAAAAGATAACGAAGGTATCGAAAGGTGTGGGTCAGAGCTCGTCCTGGGGCAAACTCCCTGAGGTAGCCAACCTCGGCCTCTTATATACCCTGAGCGCGGACCAAGCAGTGTCGACGTGGCACTCCTCCGTAGCGCCGTCTGGAGTGCCCTACCTGGCCCCGCTACCGGATAACCGAAAGGACATGGCGTAGGTGTTGCCACCTAGTGTCCGATGGAGGCACTTCCTGCTCTGACTCCACGGACCTATATGTACACGTATTATTCGTGCCCCTACATCACCCCCACCAGATTATAACAAGGGTAGAATACATCTGATATAATATAAGACTCGAACATAGGAGAATAATATCAGTGTACATAATGACATTACTTGCGTAAATTCGAAGGTTCGAATTATGTTCCGTACGAACATGTGGAAAGTACAACTGGATTTTGCTTGACCTGTTACACCAAACAACATTTTCATCTCTATGTACATAACAGGGATCTCATAGATCCAACATCATAACGACAAGATTGATACGTGAGTATCCATCTTTAATAAAGATATGAATATATATGTGAATATATATGTTCTACACTATTCCTAACTACTGAGATCACAGCTTCTTATGGTTTTGTTGAGATACAATATTGATTATCAATCATTACTTTTTTTTTAAGGTAGGTAAGAAATGCACTTTATGTGACTTTTTAGGACGGAATGACACGGAAGTAGTGGTTCGAAAATATTTATATGGGCGAACCGTCCCTGGAGAGGTAATTATGTGACCTATTGTAATTATAGAATATATGAAACCAACATAAGTGTGAAGTCAACTCTTATAACCAAGGAATAAGGTATAATATGCCTTTACCTGTGGTAAACGATATATGACTCTATATCATAAAAATAGATATACTTTCAAAATCCGAATACCAATTGTTACATCCAAAAAATTTTTGGAGATAAAGGTAGGTATCAAACATTATTTACAGTTGTTGGTTCGAATCATAGTAGACAGTATAACTTATACCTCTCAAAGTATGAACACATTTTTTTTTTCACATGTAGACAACAAAGACATTTCTTAAACGACAATAAGTATCAATTATGCATCTCATACCCGGTTATGCTTTTCGAATCATGATTCCAATCATGGACGTTTGTAATTACGAACACAACGGATTATTAAGATATCATCGAAACATCATATACACAAGTCATAAGACGCAACCGAATATACGGACATACAAGTCCTTCACAATGGCCTGGAGTTCTTCAAGAGATCCACTCCACTGAGTGAGTCCGATTCCGAACACCCGGATGAACTTGACTTCCAGTGCCTTCATGGTTTTGGCCTGATCTTCCAGAGTGTCTTCCGCGGCCTTTTGAAAGGCACGGGCCGTCGTAAGTTCTCGTTTCGTATGTTCAAGTCTCTTGGTAAGTTCAGCCACCTTACCGGGTTCCGCCTGCTCGTCAATTCACTGCTTCTCGAAGATAAGTCTTAATCTCTCCACTTCCTTGCCCTGCATGGTTATGGCATAGTCCGCGGATGCCCTACCCACCCAGGCGGCATACTGCTGCATGGCGGCTTGGTGCTCATGCAACCATCGTTCATACAGGTCCTTATGCACTACTGCATCGGGGCCTTCACAGGCACGAAGTAGTCTCTTGGGATTCGTACACTCAGACGAAGGTTTTCACCACTGACCATTAACTCATACCACCTTTCCGGACTGACTGCTGGTTCTTCACGGACTATGGGCCTGAAGGGCACAGTGGCTGTGGTGGTAGTGGTGGTAGTCACTGAGGCAACGACAGTTGCTGCTGTAACCCCTCTAGCAGTCGTAGTTGGTGTGGTGGTGACCGGGTTTGAAGTGGTCACCGGAACTGGGTCCACCACAGGCTCAGTTTTCACGGATTCCGAACTCGAAGTAGTGGCAGGGGTTTTATGCCCAACCGTCTTTGTGGAGCTGCTTACCTCCGGCCTTGCCTTTTCCACCACCTGGGGGGTGTCGATGGTGGCAGTGACCACAAAGTCACTCGGAGTCAAATCATTTCAAAGTGCTCGGAGTCAATCATTTCAACGTTTCGGGAGTCCGGCTGACAAAGGGCATCCTCTACAGGGATACCCGAAGGGAGGTTCTTGTATGGATCTCTCTCGGTCTGTCTTTCCGGACCAGGAGGGTCCATCAAAGGGTACTCGGTCCTGCTAGCCAGGTTACCAGGAGTCAGGGGACGGAGGGTTTGTAGTTGAGAACGACCTTTTGGGGCCGAGAAGTCCGGACCATAGTCGGGACGTAGGTCCTGGAGTGGGGTCCGGTGCTCGATCGTCGTTGCTCGCCCTCGTCCTGGAGTTGGAGCTCTCGGGGCCAAAACTTCTGACTTGACTTTCTTACAGTCAGGTTCGGAAGTGGCCGGACTCCTGTTGATCTCACTTCGTTTCCCCGTGAGGGGGTTGGCAGCTCTCCAGTCGTACATCTCCTTATACAAGGCGCTTCCTAGGTCCAATCGACCTCTTCGATCTGTACGCTGGAATACAGCGGACTGCTTCGAATTCCTGGTGATCTGTACTTTCCTGAACTGTGGGGTTTCAATGGTGATGTTTTCGAACTTCACTTTGTCCAGGCCCACCACCAGTTGTGCATGGAGGTCCCCCACGTTCTTTCTTGCTAACATCATGGCTTGGCCATGACATTGTATTAGGTGCTCGATCATACGACCCCTTCGAAAGGTCCACAGCCCCTTGCACTTCTTATTAGACTTGCCGGTGTCAGCGCAGATGTACTGCGCCCGGCGGTGCAAGTGGCACTCGACCAGGTGCCGCATGAATCGAAGACGGGTGGGCATGGGACGGCTCTCATGCTGGGACAATCCTCCCTTACCCCTGCTTGGTATCGGGCCATAGCCCAACGAATCTTGGGGCGTCCCTCATGGTTGTAGTAGGATTCGGGGAACTGTTTCCGATCATGAAGCCGACCGAACCAATATTCCGTCCATCCGAATGTGCTAGGTGAGTTGCTGTTAGACCTGATCCATTCTTTGTCGTCGGACAAACCCTCGTAATCCGTCCCCTTAGGGCAGGAGTACATGTCCCTGGATCGTTTGCAATGCTCCATACACTCGGGCCTAAATATTTTAAAGCCCCCAGTAGCATTGCGCTAGACCATTTCTTCTGCCCGAGAGTTAGGGACATCTACTGAGGCGGTTGCCCCAGCAGCCGGAGGGGCAGATGCGACTACAGGTGGGGTATTCGAATGACCTGATTCCGAGGACGTGGATGGGGATGCAGGTATTGGAACCTGCACAGGAGTCTTGGACGGTGTTCTTGGTGGCGTCAAAGGCGTCTTAGTTGGTGCCCTAGGAGGCGTCGAAGGGGTGGAAGCCGTACTGGTTTCATTCTTGGAGACCACATCAACCAACCTCACAGTTGGAGACATGTTTATTGCTGTGGTTTGTGGAGGCAGGACATGAGGGACACAGGGCTGTCGTGCTTCAGCCTTTTTCACCTTACGTCCCTGGCTCTTAGGGAGTTCGAATGGTCCCTCCTCCACATCCGAAGCGTCAGACACGGATCGTCCCTTCTGCTGCGGGTTGGGTTTTTTCCTGGATTGAGCTCGGGTGAGTGGAGTCCTAGGAGTAGCTTGCATAGCTTCCAGGGTTTGCCGCAAATGTTCATTGGCTGCCCGGAGCTCATCAGACTCTCTCACCACATGAGCGAACCGAGCTTCCTGCTCAACCAACTCTGGAGTATCGGAGATAACTTCCATAGGTGTTAACTCAACGATGGCTGGAGGCTTGTCGAAGGGGACCGGTAAAGGTCCCGGAGTCTTAGGAAGGGGTTCGAATTGAGATTCATTAGTCTCAGTTGTAGTAGTGGGTTCTTCGAATGTAGTCGGGGTCGACTGGAGAGTACTCGAAGAGCACTCGAACTGGGCTGGAGCAGGCTCCGACACTTCGGATGTAGATGGGGTAGCTGGAGGGGTACTCGAACGGGAAGTTTTACGACTACCTCTGGTTTTGGTGAGTTTCTTCTTCTTCCCTTTCGTACTTTTAGTGCTCCCATTGCTCGAGGGGACCAGTTCCTCCACTAGTTTGGCCCGCTGGAGGTTTCTAAAGTTTGTGCCACATTCTAAGAGAATGTCCCTGAAGACTCCATTTTTGTAAGCTCCTCGAATAGCTCCTCCGTAACTGTCCAACCAGGTAGGGTCGTAGCGATAAAAGCCCTCACTCCCCAGTCTATCCAACATCATCGCCATGAGTGTGGGCTGGAGCTGCAGCGAAGTATCGAATGGTGGATCACATTCCATCACCTCCATCAGCTGCTGTTGAGCCAACGATTTACGAACGTAATCCTCCATTTCTTCATCAGAGACTGGGTAAATAGGCATCTTTTGACCTACCTCCTCCAGCTCTGGCATGTCGTCCTCCTCCAGGTCGCCTGCCGCGTTGAGCCGCATGGAGTTATCGATATTCTTCGAAGCTACTCGTTTTGGGGTATTGCGCCACGGCAACGGCCCCATGTTGACTGTCGCTGGCGGTGGCATGGCCACAGCATCCTGCTCGGCCGACGAATAGGGGCCGATCCCCGCCACTCGAACGGTGACTGCACTCCCTGCTGATTCGGAGGCGGATTCATAATCCGATTCCTGCACGCTTTCGAACTGGCCATCATCCACGTCCCCGAATAGATCCAGGTCATCGGACTGGAGGCCCTCACCGGGGGTGTACTGCTCCTCCATCGAAGTCGAATGTTTTCTACGAAAACGAAGTTTAAATCGAAGATGTTGCGGAGAGCGAAGCTCCGCGTGTCCAAATGACACTATGAGCGGGAACTAACCAGGTTTGGACGTGTTATGATGTGGTTCGGGAGACTTTTGTAGGTACCAAGACCCCTTTTATCCTCCTCCTTTGCCCTGCAGCGTCCTCGCGTCTTCTTGGCGCTCTTCCAATATGGCGGCTGCCCCGCCACGCCCACCGCGGGAGCAAAGGTCAACCAATCAGCGTTCATGCCTCACCGGATAGCCCTTTTCTAACGGATAACGCAGCGGGAGACGCTCGCGTTTCCCGCCACTGATCGAATGGGTAGCTCACCGGAGTGTAATCCTTATTGAGTCAATTCCACAGAACCATGGCTGTCACTAGTTATGAATTCTTCAGGAGTGTAGGCAAATGTCATTACGGGTAACGTAAGAATACCCGCCGGATTGATCCGTCTGCCTCCCTCTGGGACATTCATACAACCAGCACCTGCCCTAGTTCTGATCACCCGAGACCTGGTCATCCGGGAAGATTCGACAGGATGTCCAGTAGTCAATTGGACAGCCCTCCTCCCCTTCAGACCTTCATTTGCCGAGACTTTTTTTACATGTTTTTTATCCTTCTTGCCAGAAGCTCGAACTGTTTTTATTGGTAAATTTTTTTAGGCCTACCCCGGCTCCTCTTCACTTTACCAATACCAGGGGGCATTGATTTTCCTTCATCTGAGGGTATAACTAGTTTCCTAGGTCTACCAGGACCACGTCGTTCCGGGGTGGTCGCTCTCCGCTCAGTGCCACTTGACTTCGAATGCTCCCCTGACTTCGAATGCGCCGAAACATCACCATGCCACCGACGTAGACGAGCTACATTGGATTTATACAGGCGCCCCAACAGGTGTTTGGTGTACCTGGTGATTTGGTACACCGGGAGGGTTATAGAACTTTAATATCTCAATTGTTTTAACAATTTACCTGCAGGTGGCAAGTCTTTCACTTATAAATTATCAATCGGATTAATCATCAAATACACCCACAGCCTTCTCAGCACTAGTAGTCAAAAGTCACGAAGCTTGATATAACTTAGATAGATTATTGATGTATAAGTAATGGGCATGCCACCTGCAGATGACTTGAGCTTTGGTAGATAGCCCCCTCACAGTACAACTGGTGTGACTAATCACCAGGCACTAATCACATGGGAATTAAGCGCTGGTCATTTACTCTGCTACACCTGCTGTTATCATAGTATAATAGCTACAGTGTAAACTGATGATAATGAAATATGATATTTATTTTGTATGGTTATATATCTTTTCTTTCAATAAGCATGAGGATACTATTTCGAAGACATACATAGTTCTGAGGCAGGAAATGTCCAATCTATCATTAGATATAATTTTAATTCACCAGTCCTGCATCATGGTGAACGCTGACAAGTGTCTTTGAGTCGTCCATGTATCTTGAGTTGGCCATGTTGCTTGTTTTTTGGTACCAAATTGACCTAATCAATAATTGTTTTGGTGGATTTTACTATATTTACATGAAGTGCAAGTAGTTAATGAGGAAAGATTTGTAATAATGTGATATTGGTAAAGGAACAAAGTAAACCTTAATTAAACTTGGTTACTATGCTACATTCACACTCTGCCTGCCTGCAATTAGTACACAAATTAACCAGTATGCAGAAGTTGACTGATGGTATGGTGTGGCTGACTCACGGTAGGCTACTATTAGGCCTATTGGGCTTGATGGACATGAATATGAAAGTTGTGACCTTATTGGCTGGAAAGTCCAAGATGTTAGGAAAACTTTCATATTATTTTTCAGATGCCGCTACATGTTAGTCTAATACAGAAGAGTTCCTAGAACAATTTTTAAGTTGCACAGTGGTTCAAGTGGTCAACTCATGGGCACTTTACAGTTATTCCCTGTCAATCTCATGATACATTGACTACTGCAGCCCTGGTGGGTAACTTGCTAGTACTGCATTCAAGCATCATGCTGACCATATGGGGCTCTTAAAGGATTAACGACATCATGTGCTATGCTATTTATCTTTGCAGTTCTGGCAGTTCTGACTGTCCTGTCACCAGTGGAGGCAACAGAGAAGACCACCAAGCAGACCTCAACAAGTAAAACAGTCAATACTGCCACAAAAGGCACCACCACCAGCTCCCAACCAATCAACAACGCCCAATGCCCACCAAGGCCAGGGTGCACTGTTCGCCAGATATGTACCACAGCACCAACCAAGACCACCACGGCAACCAAAACAACCACAACAGCCAAAATAACCACCAAGACTACCACTGAGGCCTCTGCCCCTAGCACTGCCAAGACATCAAGTACCGATGCAGCCGAAGTCCCCACTACGACAACTGATGTCCCCACTACGACAACCGATGTCCCCACTACCACAACTGATGTCCCCACTACAACTGATGTCCCCACTACGACAACCGAGGTCCCCACTACGACAACCGAGGTCCCCACTACAACAACCGAGGTCCCCACTACGACAACCAAGGTCCCAACTACAACAACACCTGCCAAGAAGACAACCACCGCTGGCAGACCTCCCAGTGAGCACAAAATTCAGTTTTAAATTCAATCAATATTGAATCAACATTGAATCAAGATTGCCAATCATTAATCTTGATTTAATGTCCTGTGCCCACTGGGCTACTATTCTCCCACTGAGCCTGATACCAACACTGTTGAATGTAATCTTTGGCAAACACTGGTTAGAGCGCAGACCGGAACTTAGCAGTATGCTTGACTAGACGGTGTAGCCTGTAGTTATTTCTATTTCTATTGAGCATGGAAACCCACTTCATCTGAGCAAACTCTCTGGGCCTTTACAGAGGAAGTTGTGGTTAAAGTGGAGTCCTGTTTGCCTTCTATGCCAAAGATAGCCAGAACTGCGTAGACCAGGTCTA
Source organism: Harmothoe impar (assembly GCA_947462335.1). NCBI lineage: Eukaryota > Metazoa > Annelida > Polychaeta > Phyllodocida > Polynoidae > Harmothoe > Harmothoe impar. The sequence continues at coordinate 13,310,810 of OX381710.1, forward strand.
GTGTACATGTGCGTCATTGAGTAGAGCGCTCTCCTCTACTATCCTTTTTGAAGGGCTATATACCTATCACAGGGTATGAGAGCAATTCACATTAGTTAATTGTTTATTTAACAATAGACTTCATGACATCCAACTCTCAAATAAACTATATGAGTAGGTTATAAGAGTATATTTTGTATTACAGATGACATCTGTCAGTCTTCGGTCAACAAAAACAAAGGCGTCTGTTACTGGGTGACGTTGGACTCTGGTATTTACCCAATGATGAGACAGAAATGCACCAGCAGAGGCGGGGAGCTTGCTGCTATCAACACCAAGGAAACATCAGACTTTGTCATTGAATTCCTCGGCAGTATGGAAAGGTAAGAGTACTAGAAGAGTACATACATAGACAAAGGTTCACAAGTTTTGATCTGTTGACAGGGTTATTTCACGAGTTGACCATTGGGCCGTATTTCACAAGGCCGCAGGCCGAGTAAAATGCGGTCCAAGGGTCAACAAGTGAAATAACCCTGTCAACAGGCCAAAATGAGTGTACCTTTGTGTTTATTCTTTATGGTTTTCGATTCAAAATGCCAAAATTATACAAAATTATGATAGGGGGGGCCTAAAATAGCTTTTTCTATGCCGTTCAAATGTAAACAAACCACCATTTTGATGACGTCACAGGGCCGTGAAATACGGCCGTGGGTTATTTCACAGGGGAGTAAAATACGGCCCTCCTAGGGTTAAGTCAATGAGATAGCCGTATTTGATAAAAAATAAATGTACATACTCTATGACCAACTACGTGTGTATAGCTATCCATTAGTGGTTACATTATTATTTAATTCACAGGATTATTATTTCAAAATAGCTCCTGAAAATGTACCCCCTAGCACTGCGACTATGGAAGCTTTCCATTGTCCCGGAGCTGTCTGGAGCCTTGTATGCCACGCTGGGAGCTTGTACGCCCCGCTGAGAGCTTGGCAGTGGCGTACCAGCTCCTTATGCTAACCATACGCTGTCTTGGGCGTCTAAAGTTAAGAGATAGGAAAGTCGTATGCTTTGTTGCCCTAGGTATAGTAATAGTAAAGGCATAGGGCATGACTCTTTAAAGCTCCATGCCCTATTAAACATGTCATCTTGCTATACCAGAAGCTCTTGCTGTACCCTGCGTACTCTAGAGCTATGTGCCTTATATAACTGTATCAATATACTTACACTGTTGCAGTGTTGGCGACTACGTTTTGATTGGATATGTAGAACCAAATAATTGGAATGACGGCAGCCCCTTCAATTGGACGACCTGGGATAGGGGTGAACCCGGCCCTGGATGGTATTGTACCGCAATGTCATCAAGTCCTACAGGGAAGTGGATAGATAGGAAGTGTAATGGCACTGATCACGCTCATCAAGGGATTTGTCAAATATGAGTCTGGAATGGTGTGTATTCCTATTTGTTTGACTGATAAGCCTCTTGTGGTCCCCTGCATCTTTTTTTTTGACAGTTTAATCATCTTATCCTGACCCATATTGCATGAGCGAATATTAAATCTCAATATGACATGTATTTTGCTTATCATGTTCGACAAGCTAGATTTCATTCCCGTGGTTCTGCAAGTAGTATCATAGACATTGTCTGTCTCTTATCATATTCGACAAGGGACCATACTTTGCATGTATAATATATTATTCGTTGTATCAACCTTGCAGAATCCCATGTACATAGACAGATACTGGGGACAGACCATGCTACAACACCAACCCTGCTGAAGTGTAGGACTTTTGTAACATACCACAAAAATAGACCCAAGCAGAGACGAAAGTGAAGGAAAGGCTGCACCCCAAAGACCGGGTACCTATTCCAACTGATAGAGAAGCCCGCGCAAAAATTGTAAATCAATATACACTTAGATAATATGCAGTTCAATCATTTGAGATGACATTGGAATATAAAAGAAAACAACTTATTTGTTTATCTTGGATCACTCAGAATCAAATCTGAAAATGACTCATTTGAGGGCTGTTAAAATTTGTTCTTCACTGTATATTAGATTTAAATGTTACCATAGTTACTATAAATGTAGCTAGGATGTATGTTATAATTCTGAACGTGCTCATATAAATGATAGTTGAACATTTATACAAACGTTAACAGCACTTGATTTGTTTATAATTATTAATGCGGAACCTGTATACCACAAAGCTTATACACAGGGCCAGCTTATACTTTTTTTTCTCTGGAACATAATCATGTTTCCTTCATTTTATATTATGATTGATTTAAAGTTATTGACAATCTATTGAAATTATACATAACACTGCTAATCTAAATTTATACTCTGCCTCCTATGTATCACTATAGTTAAGTAAGTTAACCTGACTGTATATCTGCAAAAGCCCTCTGTATCTAAACATATATATATATATATTTATATATATATATTTATATACATATATATATATATATATATATATATATATATATATATATATATATATATATATATATATATATATACATATACATATATATATATATATATATATATATATATATATATATATATATATATATAGATACTCCAATTACAAGTGGAATTATGACTGAGTAATTGATAATCTATTGAATTTGAAATGCTGTCCAGGCTTATGAATGTATAAATTTTAGGCACTGCTTATATAAGAGGAAACACGTCTTTATATCCAGCGTATAAAGAGGACATGCTTATATTAGGGGCCATGCGTTTACTGTAATTGAATTATGATTCATGATAACTGTTGAATTATGAATGGATCCTGTACAGCTTGGTTCAATGTGTTCTCCTATTCACCATCTGAAACCCATGTAACGATGATTCTACACATACACAGAGAACATAAAGTAAATCAATATCATCAAAACTAATAATGTTTTGCATCAGGCAGTGTCTGATGCACTGAAATGAGTAGTTTTGGTGATATTGACCTGCTTTATTTTTTTCTGTGTATGCACCCTCTGAGTGATTAACTGAATGTCACGTGACCTATGAATATCAATGAGATGAGCTGAAATGGATGTATAAACAAAGATGAATAAACTGTTTTTGATTTATTTTGATTAAAGCCATGCAGTTGCTGCTTTTCTTTCATTAATAATGAATACACGAATTGTGTTCTCTGATCTAATCTCTAGAATCATTTATCATGCATTAATACATGAGGATTATAGTGGATGATTAAAATTACATTTTAAAATCATTTCCCTTAAAGTATTGGAATGGGAAATATTCGGAATAAAAAAGTTTATCTTTAGTTTTCCTTTCTTTAGAATATAATTATCCAGAAGTCATTTCTCTTAGATGTTTGCGCAAACAAAACCTCAGATTCTACAGAATAGCAATTAAAACTCCCTTCCCAAAACAAAGAGAAAATAACACATAAAAAGGGAGAGCAGAATAATCTCATGTAAGCAGTGGTTCCAGACAACCTGGTTTTTGGGCCACCTGACTGGGGGCCACCTGACTGGGGGCCACCTTATGTAGCCGAGGGCCACCCTTCTTTTTTGTTTAAGGCCCTTTAATAGTTTTGTTTTTTTTCAAAAAAAGTTGTCCAATGAACCCGTCATTGCTGCATTATTGGCCGTCATGGGACCGTCATTGGCCGTCATTGGCCGTCATGGGGCGTCATCATATAATTAGGAAAACTAAAAGTGCTCAAAAAGTTGTCAAAAAACGTCATCAGTCCGTCATCACATCACCATCGCCCATCATTGGCCTACATTGGCCGTCATCAGGCCGTCATCAGGCCGTCATTGGGCTGTCATTGGCTGTCAGATATCTCATTGTCATTGACCGTTATCAGGCCATCTGTTTTTGCACACTGACAGAAAGGGAATGGCATGAGTTTGGCCAGGCAGTCCTTGATCATTGCCTCAAAATTTAAAGTCATCCAAAACCCTTTTTAGACATTTTATTTTGCATTATCATATCAACATTGGACAGTCATTACTTCGTCATTACTGCATCATTGGCCGTCATTGGGCATCCTTGGAAAAGGTTTAAAAAAAATGAAGCCCTCCCTCATTCATTTTACTTTTTAATGTTTAATGCGTTGTTTAACACGATTTCCTTTGATTAGAAAAACCCCACAAAATGTAAATAATTTGTAACACGGGACATCTAATGGGAGCCTATAAGGCTCCTTCACTGTATTTCGTGAACAGATTGGTACACGTTCTATAACTACGTATACTACATAACTCAATGATAGCCTACATGGTAAGTATGTACAATGGTTGTTTAGGTCGATTTTATGATAGGCAGGGGACATTCCCAGTGCACTCCCCAACCTCCCCTGTCTCTTCCCCTATCTCCCCTGTCTCCTCACTGGCATTCCCAGTACCTTCCCTGACCTCCCCTGTCCCGACCTTCCCTGTCTATTCTTTAACATTCCTAGTCCATGCCCTAAAGCTCATTCCCAAACTTGCCGACCCCATTTATACCCTCCCCAGCCTACCTCCGTATGTCTATAAATATTATGACGTCACAGAGGGAATTCCCTAGGGGTTCCCTGGAATGTAGACTGAATTCTGCACACATTATTTTTATTAAGGCAGGTGACCATGTCCGTATATGAGGAGGGCCGTAAGTTTCATGCCGTATGTTGCATTCAAAATATAAAAATGCAGATGGTATTTGATATATATAGACAAAGCTGTACGCTAAAGTGACCGAGTCATTAGGGACCTTTAGCAAACCACGTAAAAGCTTATAAAACGCAGACGCAGCAGTGCTGAAAGGATACGATACGTCTGCGTTTAATGAGCTTTTACGTGGTTGCTAAAGCTACTGTTTGCTGCATGAGTGGTGCTTGGGCGGTATTGCACACTGGCCGTAGGCCTAGTGCAATACATAGACAAAGGTTCACGAGTATAGTTCCCCACTGAAGGTTATTTCACCTGGCTTCGCCTCGTGAAATAGCCTTCAGTGGGGAACTATACGAGTGCTCCTTTGTGTTCATTTTATGTCATAATTAACAATATTTTTCAAAATTTCATCAGATTTATTTGAAAATGCTATTTTATAGTGCTTGAATCATCAATTTTGATTATTTAAAAGACCGTGAAATACGGGAGAGGGTTATTTAACAGGGGGCCTTCATTGGTTAAGTCAATGGGACCGCCGCATTTACCATGAAATAAAGCCCCACGAGTGCAGTAACCAGTGAAGAGGTCACTTTTAAGTGAAGCTCTGTATTTATTACAGGTTATTTACATGGCTGACCCCCCCCCCCCCCTCCCACCACCTCCCCTGGCGCGGGAAGTGGGAACGGACCAAAGCGGCGTCTCACTGCTCCAGATAGCCCTGGTTACGACACCATAGTAAAGCATCCATGACTACTGGGGCCCGCCCTCACTCTCCAAGCATATTCTCTCGGAGGAGGCCGATTCATAACATTAGGCAGGCATTTCTCAACAATTATAAAGGGTTTTAATCTAATCTTCAAGGTGGGTGATTTAATCGATATCTACTGTGTAATTCCGTTTTATTTGGTCCCCATCTGTCTATAATGATCTTATTTTAATGTTATTTTGAATGCCAAAACAATGGCCGACATTGGTAACATTGGATGCCAGGCACTCCTTTGCGAGAGTATGTGTACTATCAGTATAATATATAAATTTTCGTTTACATACAAACAGAGACTCTCATAGTAACTTTGATAGATAAAACAATTATTGCATGTGGGCTCCTCAAAACATTAATTGGAGTAGATTGAGAAAAGTAATCGAGTTAGCTTTGAATAAAAAACATACAGTTATGTAGCCTCTTTTGCTTTATCTGTTCCTGTCAAGCACTCAAGCCTGATTCAATGGGGTGATTCGCTGTTGCCAACTAATGCCGTTTTATATTTAGGGGAATAATTGGCAAACAACCATGTCAGTTAACTTCCGCACTGTTTGTTTACTTCCGCACTGCTTGTTTACTTCCACACTGTTTGTTTACTTCTGTCGGTCACCATTTTGAATTTTGCGCAGGTCACATGACCCTCGGGAGTCTGCAGTATGATGGGAGCGTACATTATGGCTGACGGTTACTGCACACTCCCTTAGGGAACGGCACCCCATAGCTTTAACATCGTTCTATCGTATTCACCATGAAATGAATATGTATACGAGGTTAACACGTAAAGGACCATCATGATTGAAGCTCTACTATAACCTGTTTACCAAAAGCTAGTGACACAGGTAAAGATAGAGGCACGGTTAATTCTTTAATGACAGCATTGTGTTTCAATGCAATATGCCCCTTGTTGTCACAATGTCTTCATGCCAGCACTGCATTGGGACGACACTCTGGGGTTGATATCCTTTAAAAGGGTTGACTTGATCCATCAATACAGTATACTTACTCACCAGATTTCCGTCAACGCATGATGATGACAAATTGGCAACGTAAATGGTTGAAATACCATAGTCAGCATGAATAGCCAAGCAGATGGAAGCTTCACACTCATTACCTCAACTTATCTAAAGTTCATGAAACCTTAGATTGTTAGCATATGCTTATTTCACATGAACTATGTTCCTATATACACAAGAAGGCCCCTAGATGTCTATAGTCCACCAGCACATAATTGAGTCACCCAGCATATATATATGCCTGCCTGATTGAATTATACGCAATGTCTTTTGGACACAATATTGTACAATAATACAGAGAGGAGAGGAACAATTCCATGCTTTGTACTAATCTGAGTAGTTGGAGTACTAATGGTGCACCTGGAGAACAGATATGTCAAATAACATTATGTAGTGTCGGAGGCCTTTACCACTGCAAGATACCAACCGTGTGGTTGTTTCTTGTCAACTCAAGCTGTAGTAGGCTGGTTCTGATAACATGTAGATTTGATAAATTTATCTGAAATTGATAAGTGAGGGGTATAAGGTAGTCAGTTCTACTGTACACACACACACAGACAGACAGATAAACACGATGGAGGCGAGACTGTGGGTGATGTTAGCATGTATGTGCTCTTTGGCTGCTGGGGCTGGTAAGTGTCTTAACATTGACAATGACAGAGTTCTGTCCTAGTGACATGACATTTGTTAAAAATGGTGTATGAACTCCTCATCAGACCTAGTCATAATTAAGGGACATGTCCAACATGTGATACATCAAAATGGGTTACCATTGTATTTCTATGATAATTTAAGAAATGAATATCCATCCAAATGGAACTAAACTATAGTCATGGACATTTACTATCTCATCAATAGGCAATGCTGTCACTTACCTTATTAGCTCACTTAGTAGGCTGCCTGCTTCTAAATCCTAGGGTCAAGGAGGTCAGTGAGTTTCTGAATATTTTGACAATGTCTACTGGGTAGGGTGAATGAGGTCTGGGCATTTCCACAGGGTTCCTCCACTAGTTTACCAGAGTGATCCTTAAATTACCGCATATTACCAACATCTTGCATATTTAACCCACACCCGTCAGCGGTAATCCCTATGATATAAGTGCCAGTGGCTACCCCTCTGACAAAACCACCAGCGGCTATGGTTAACGCCAGCTGTAATGACAGCTGCAACATCTATTACAAGCAAGCCAGTTGTAACGTCTATTTCAAAAGATTTCCGCTAGAATGTTTAAGACATGAAGTACGGCTGTGATGTCTACTACGTTAGTGCCAGCTGCTACTATGTGAATGTCAATGGTAAGAGGGCAGAACCCCCTTTTCTGTCCTCCTGTTTCTGACATGAGTGTCAGCTCTGAAGTGTGCATCTGCTGCAACGTCTGTGACATGAAAGACACTTGCATCGTCTATGACGTGAATGACAGCTGCCACGTCTACATAGAGATCGCTAGTGGCTATTCCTCTGACGTGAGAGTCAGCGGTTTCACCTACAGCGTTAGCCCAAGCGACTACGTCTCCCAAAAGAAAATGCCAGCATCTAAATTTCCCACATGAGCGCCAGCTCTGACGTGTGCATCCTCCCCTTACTGGGAGAATCTCCCCTTTTGGCTACTATTCCTGTATTGGAGAACATCCCGGAATGTCCAGCCCTGACTATGATGGTGTAGTCATTATTTAGTAACATGGGGGGGGGGGGGGTCGATGGATTTGTGAGTATTCCACACATTTTCGCCCCTCTAGACAGCAAGCAGGAGTGAGGGTAGGGTGGTGGCTTAAAAAGAAATCTACCCCCTCTTCACCTTAAAATTCTTTGACTCTAAAAGGTGGCAAACATTTTGAGGGGGAGGGCTTTGAACAGTTAGAAAATTGACTCAAAAACAGAGCCAATAGTCATATATGGGACATAAATAGAACTATGATGGTCAAGGTTAAAAGAAAAGAGAAAGAACTCCATCTGTTGAATAAATATAGATATTAGCATGCAAAAAGAGACAGAAAATGTTATTTGCCCTCCTTCATTCTGTTAATCCCTTAAGGGCTTAACCTATTCCCCCCCTCCCACAAATCCACTGACCCCCCACCCTGTTTTTAAACATCACCACCTACTTTTAGATCTGGTTGAATACCAGCTCCTTAGATATGCTCTAATTCTCTTCCAGATGTTTTTACCCAGGAAGATAGTACAGCCACTCTCAGTTACCCCACGACTGAAACGAGCCCGGGTAGGCGGTACTGGCTAAAGGGCACGTACCCAGATGCAGTAAACCTCAATGATGCCTTATTCATGCAGCTTTCCCCATCCGGTATGTATTTGATATCAATGAAAAATGTATGATGTAATATTTGCCTGAGGTATCCTTTGACTACTTTACTTTTCCAAATTTTTAACCGTTGATATGAATCTCTCAAGAATGCCCCAATTTTCATTGATCATTGGTAGTGTAGGTGTCCCTGAGTCTCTAATGGGTGCTAACATTTTTCAAATGCCTCGTTCAGCACTTTCTAGGGGTACTCTCTTTTGAGAAACTCAAGTTTGATTTCCCCAACATGTTTCAAGAAATCGTCCTCCAGGTTGCAAATCCTTCCCAATCTGAGGAATTGCCTTATGGACAGCTTCACTTACTTGATAGCAGGTGTGCTGAGTCATAGCTCAGACATCCATGTGAATCAGTGGGTCTGCAGTAGAGATTGGTGTACATTTTATAGGCTTTGTCGATCTTTACAATGGTGTCCAGAAAATTGATCTAATGCACGAATATTCTGTGGTGAATTTGATCGCGGGTTGTGCTGATTTATTCTAGCTATTTTTTAGGCTTTCTTCACTCACCATCGTACCATGTGAAGAAAATAACATCAATAGTAGACATTTGTAAAGTGAATAGACCTGATAGTACATGTATGATTTACCTCATCCTTTGACCTCATCTCCCCATATGCGTTCATGTAAGACCTATTTTCTTCTTTATATAATATATTTCTGAAGCTTATAGGAAGTATTTATGGTAGAAACAGAACAAATTTAATGAAATGATGATACAAAATATTCATTTGGTACTTTATATCAGTTGTCCAATAGTCCTTTTACCAAGATAAGAACCCTGAATTGTTTGAATTTCATTTGCAGGGACTGTGTATAGGGTGACGGCGCCTGCACACATGCCGTTACCTGACCGGACAACCTTTAGCCTGGTTATAAATCCAGCACACTTGGCAGACGCCGGAAACTACTCAACCGCAACTGAAGACCTCGAGCATAAGTGGTACTATGAGGTGGCATCCACACTAAAAGTATGGAGTAAGTATATATATGTTTTTCCCAATACATTTAAAATAACATTTGTTTGTGATTTTTCTTGGATTACTCCTCACCTAACAATAGTGTCAGTGAGGGCTGACAAAAAATTTTTTTGCGGAAAAATACTCCCCTCCCACTTTGGGCTCAATGCATGACTCCCTCGGTGACTCTGTCACCATCGAAGAGGGTCAGACATTTTGCTGGTTGAGGGTGAGAAAATTTCACCAAAAAAGTGATACCCACTGACAAGAGTTCAAGAAAAATATGACCCTCAGAGGGGTGGGGGCAGAGGGTTGGGGCAGAGGGTTTGGGCAGAGGGTTGGGGCAGAGGGGTGGGGCAAAGGGTTGGGGCAGAGGGGTGGGGGCAGAGGGGTGGGGGCAGAGGGGTGGGGGGCAGGCATGTTGGTTGGTTAGAATTACATAATCTAATGTTCAGTGTAAGGACACAGACAAAGAGAACCAAGGAAATCATATATTTGAAAGTATAGATATACTAATTGTGAAATAATCATTGGTTGCACTATTATATATAGGTGAACGGGCAAAGCTTATCAAGGGGCTACCAAGGGTAAACTGTAAAAGCTCCCTTATAAGCTCTCGTCTGATTTAAGTGGGCCCCCTAGTTTGAGGGGTTGGGTAAAGTAACAGAAAACAGCATGCAATGTTTTTTTCAATGTTGGGTTTTGTGTTACAGTTCAGCCTGTTGAACCAGTGGTATCTACAGAACCCAGTAACCTCCATGAAGGTCATCCAGTAAATGTCACCTGTACCCTGCCCCGCCTGCAGCCTGGTGTACCCACCGACAGCTTCTTAATGACATGGAACGGACACAACACCTGCCCTGGCTCACCTGGATGCTCCGTCTCGTCTACTCCCGTGGGTAGCGACGGTGCAGAGAGCTACACCTTGCAGTTTATCAAGACAGTGACCAAGGCTGATAATGGCGCCAACATAGCCTGCTCCATCCGACCTCCACAGGGAGAAGAGAGAACCTCTGAGCCTGTGACGCTAGATGTTAAGTGTAAGTACAACTTTTATCTGTCATAAGTTCATTCATCTGCATGGACTAAATTTACCCCACAATCATATCAGGTTTCAGGCTTTTACCTTCAAAGTCGCAATGTCAATCTGACGACAGCTTATAAAGGTATTGTTTAGCAATTTGAAAGAGGCATTAAATACGGTCAACTTGAAGTCTAACATAAATGGTTCCAACCTATATGTGCAAAATGATGCATAAAAGAGAATTAGGGAGCACAGGTACCTAAAGTTCATAATAATTGCCTATTTGTAGTACTGTAGTTGCATGTCATTTTAGCACATAATTATTTAGGCAATTTATAAACATCTAAGTCCAACATTTTATCCTGCAGATGCGCCGACAGGTTCCCTGACAGTCGGGGCAAGCAATGAAACCCCAGAGTTGTATGAGACAGTCGTGCTGGCCTGTGACTACACTGGCCTAGCCGCCAACCCACCTATAAGTACAGTGTTGTGGAATTTCAATGGTGAACATGTACATAATCAGGACCAAAAGAGCCTTGTAAATCTGATGGTGATTACTGAAATAACAGGGAAGTCTAATGGTAACTACAGCTGCAAGGCGGGAAATGAAGTTGGGTTCATGCAGTCCAAGACCATCAGCCTACATCTTAAAGTTGATGGACGTAAGTGAACAATGGAATCACAGGGCAGGGTTATTAATTTGTAATACCACAGGCCCGTAACTTGCCCTCATTGTGGGGTGGTTCAGTTTTGGATAGAACTTGATCATCTCAAAGGTGGATCAGGATTTTCTAATATTGTGGAATATTCTGTGATTTATTGGAAGAGAAAGCTGAATTTTTATCATCTCTTCATTCTTTAATTTTCTTTCTAGAATCCTTAATACTTGTCCAATTGACAAACCGTAAATAGTTGTTAAAATGTCACATGTTGCTAGAAATGTCCCTTTTACAGTCAACAGTTCTATATATGGATTTGAATAATCACAAAAGTATCACATAAAAAAGCTTAATTTGCATTGATATCGTAATTATGCAACTAGGAAATGTATTTCCTTCCAAAACAAAGATGTTGAACATAATGAGAAGTAAAGGCTTTTTAGGTGGCATTAGAGGTCATTGCAATCCAAAGTTATACCCAGATTTAGATTCTCAGATCAGAATTAATGAACTAAGGAAGTTATGCTGATTAACCATTCTTTCACTGTTCAGAATTTCCTAAACACTTGATATGTTATTCTATAGACAAATGGTCACAAATGAAATCTCTTGCAATTTGAGGTGGGTTTATCCTAAGAATGATTGGACTATTACAAACGAAAGCACCCTTGTTATGGGCCTGATACCATTGAATAGAAAAGGTGGCCTTTGGCAACATTCAGTACTAACTAGTTGCTGGACGGGTGGAACCTTGGCTACCTAACAAAGAATCTGGAGTACGGGTGTAAATCTTATAATTAACCAATCATTCTAATGCAGAATACAATTCAGTGAAAAAACTTCGAGCACAGTGAGTTACAACAAAGACTCCGATCCTCCAAAACCATATAGGTTAACTACTAATATGCTACTAACTACTTACATGTCTATTTAAACAATATACAAAATGGCAAGTTCAGTGCATAAGTACTGCTCCCACTGTAATACTGCTTAATTCCTCATTAAACGATCTACAGGGACGAGGATTGATTGACCTGTTCACTGCATCAGCATTGCTCTCAATTAAATTAAATTTTCTCATGAATAATTTCTCTAGTTGACAAATATCACACCGAGTAAAAGAAGTTGGCCAACTCTCCAAGTTTAATATTTTGTATGACTTATTTCCGTAATAAGATGATAATTAGTGCACAACTACATATCATGACTGCTACAGTCAGCTTGATGGCAGACTTGAAACAAACCAGCAACTTATGTATTCATATGTTAAGTAGCTTTTATGTACATAGTGTCTGTTAAACTTATAAATATCGCAGTGTAAACTGTGAATATTACTTGAATAAAAAGTCTTACAATCTTACTATCTTACTAGATATTATGAATACTTTGTTTTTCATATCCTTATATAGTTATGTGGAATGAAACAGTTGTTGAGCGTGGGACCGTGACACTGAAATACAATACAACTGTGGAAAGCCCTTTGAAGAGGTACTGGTACCTAGGACAATTCAGCTCTGCAAACCCGCCCAAGTCAGATCAGGCACTGTTCAGACAAGATAACGTCACAGATGGACCTGTCACCCGGGTGACGGCCCCTAGCTACATGACTGTACCTAACCCTTCGACCTTTGACTTAGTAGTTACTGGAGTCTCAGACATTGACGCTGGGCACTACACAGCTATTACTACTGACGAACATGACAGACCATTTTATAAAGTTGGCAAGCTCCATGTCTCCCGTGAGTATGTCTGATATGTCTAATATGTGATGTGTTTCTAGATCATTCTAGAATCATGCAAAAATCATTTGGGATTGCAGATCAATTTTACTGAGGAACGGCTGAATAGCAACTGGAATCAAACTACTGAAATTCACTTTGGTCTAGGTCACTAATAACAGGGATAACAATGACATCTGTGATGCTCTTATTGAACCGCTACCTGACATCACGGAATCTGAAGTTAAAAAGCATTATTTCATAGGCAAAAAATAGTTTCTCAGTAGCTATATACCACTTTTTCTTGATCTTGAAGACATGTATTACCGACAAATGAGATGTAACCCAGCTATTTCATTATGATTTTTGATTTCAGCACCCTTTAAATGACCAAGATCAGTTGGTTTTATACCAGTGTTATTCACCTCTCATCAAAGTAGGCCTTTTTTACATACATTTAATGACAGTTTTTTTATTGTCACTTTTTACACCTGTACTGTAAGTATGCTTAGAATTTTTTTTTTGGGAAAAGATGTAGATATTTCCCACAGATAAGGGTTGGCACTGAACTTGACCTAGTTCACAGACCAATAGCGAATGAAAACAAAGTATGATGGATCATGGAGTCACATGGCAGGCAAAACCTACAGAGGGGATTTTTGACCTGCCTGTCATATTTTAATATAGTTGCAGGCTTATCATTGTCCCCTCCAACTTATTGATTTCTGAGTTTGTTTTACCACCTGTCTTTTTATCGGTTGGTGTAATTTCCTATATTTCATGTTTTGCTCATGTTAAGATTGAAGTCTGATAATATGTGTTCAAAGTCTAAACGATCTAGAGAAATTTGTTTAGACATATAAATATGTTTAGATTCTAAGCGAATCAAATGTGATTTACAGATAAGTGTTTTAAAAGCTTAACACTGTTTTAACCGCGTATGAGGTTCATAAAGCATGTCAATGTCTGCCTTTGACTGTAACACATGAGTGTCTTATTTTAAAGAAGCCTTGGGTTGCATTTATCTTGCTACCCTCTTGTTATCTTGTTGATACATGTATGCATTCTCTTCATTCTCAGCCATGCAGTACAAAGTCACTGTGTACACCGGAGATGATAGTGATGGAGACACACGTGCAAACGTCTACATAACATTGTACGGAACACTTGGGAATTCAACTGAACAACAACTTGACAATGGCAACAAAGATGACAGTTTTAAAAGAGGAGGGTTTGTGCAACAATTACCGTCTATTCTAAGAAGTATTCATGAAGTCAAACTAATATTGTGTTATTTATATTGGTTTAGCAGTGAGATGACTGGAGGCAGATAAAGATTTGGAAGGCAGATCTTTCTCTCTTTTATGGAGCTTGCCTTTTTAGTAAACAACAAAACAAAATGAATCCTACTGTCAAAACCTCACTCATAAGCCGCACCCCAAGTTTGGGGCGATCTAATAAGCTGCAGAGGCCTTCTTAGTGAACCATGGGAAAAACTTGCATATAAGCCGCACCCCAAACTTAAGCCTAAGGCTGAAGGCCCCACTTGGTCTTGGAGTGCTACTTGTAGCCCTTTGTGGCTCCCCTCCAACCTAAAGAAGTATATTAGCTTATATTGCACACATACACCACTACCGCCATTGTCAAACATTTACTGTTAGGATGCTGGCAGGGATTAGTGATGGACTGGGTCTGAGGTGTAAATAGAGGGCTTTGTCACTTCCCACTCACCTTTGTCACCCCCAACCCCCAACTTAGCCCCCACCTGCCACCTGCTAGTACCTGTAGCCCCTGGGGTCACTTTATGGTCATTTTGGAAATCATATATTGGAAAAACTCACATATCAGCTGCAACCTATATTTGAGCCTATCCTGTAAGCTGCACTAGTGATCTGACTCACGTACTAGCCGGCTTCTACGCAAGGCTTTACGGTAGTACGATTTAAGATTTAGATCTGCACTTTCTGAGCTCTAGAGTGGAAGCCAATGCCTTATTACCAGTGGCTCCCAGCCTAGAACATTTACTATCATCCAGCCTTGGGTCTTGCTTTAACCCCTTAGTGGCAGCATATATATTCTTGATGCATGAAGCAACCCTATGAGTTGTTCCCTAATGCTGCATTCCTGTATCTTTCAGACCAAATTTTCTTTTTGTTTCAACTTGGTCAAATCATTCTCATGATTTTATGTGACTGCCGAACCTTTGTTTTAAACTCAAAAAGTACAACCGATTTGGCGGCTTCTTCCTGGACTAAAGAAAGCGTAGAGACCCATACATGAATATAAATGGATATAAGTGCATCAACTGCATTAGTTTAGTGTGAAAAAGTAAGAGAAAAAAGTTTGTGAGAAGGTTCCTGTCGCCCTTGGGGTGGTAGGTCACAGAAAATGATAGACGATTATGATCCTATTGGGATGAGATGAGTTGCTACCCTCACATAAAGTTAAAAATGATGCACAACTGCAGCACTGGAGAGTGACTTGCCAGAACTTCATTTTGCTTGACTTCAAACATGTCTGTTTATATTGTATAGCGTGGATACCTTCTTCCTTGAGTGTGCGTACCTTGGAGACTTGGAACAGATAAACATCAGACATGACAACACGGGTAGTTCACCTGACTGGTTGCTGGACAAAATCCTGGTGGAAAACACTGGAAACAGACAGGTCTTCAAGTTCCCGTGTTTTCAATGGTTGGACACACATTCAGAATTTCTCTCAAGGTTGCTGCCAGTACCAGGTGCGTCATTAAGTAACAATTTTTGGTCACTTCAGCTATCATGAAATCTGTATCAATTCAGTTTATCAAGAGTAAGTTTACGGAAGATAAAGTAGAATATGTCTGAATTGTAATCATATGACTTTAAAAAAAATCTTTGCTTTGAAAGTACATCAGGATTCTCCAAATTACATTAAAGAACATGTGTAGGGGACTCGAATCCCATTCGGATCGATGTTATGTAAGTCGCCGGATTGTATTAGTTCTCGGCTTATATACATAGAGGGCGCGAGTGACAGTGAGAGGGCGCTACGATATGGATAGGGGTGGATATATAAGGCTGAGTGGCCCAGGTAATAGACAGACCTGACAGGGTCTCGCACCGAATGGAACAGTATTTAGCTTGACTGTATAGGAACAATAAATAAACCTCATTGGTGCCGTGACCAGTGGCGACAAAGGAATGTCCAATGTAAAGCAGGGCCGATATCACAATGAAAATAGGGAACCGAATAGGCGGGTGACAATTGGACATACTGATACTAAGGATATACTGGCTAGAGATGTACCGATGGACCGAGTCAAACATATCTATGCGTCGCTGAATCCTTTTGCGGACAACACGATGAGTAGCATGCATCAGTATGGGATACACGGATCAGCACCGATTGGTATGAATACAGGCAGCTCCAGCCAGACGACCCAGCCTAGCCAACCACATAATCCTGGTAAGAACTCAGCTAGTTATACCAGTAGCATGAGTGGGAATCTTAGTTCAATGGCCGATAAACGCAGATTGACTAGGCGTGCCTCGATGTCACCAGTAACTGCAGCTATATATGACGCGGACCCGTGAATACAGAAATGGGTGTGGACTGTAGTAGCCATAAAATGAGGCTGCTGAAATCATGGATTGGAGTCAGAGACAATTGAATCGATTTGTCTGGAGTGCGAATGCTGCAAGGAAACCTATTCGAGAAACGAAAAAGTTCAATGGATTAGACTGGAAGGAAAGTTATCAGGACTTCTGTGATGATAACAAATATCATGGATGGGATGAGACTGCTTCCCTGGGACCACTCATTAAATGGTTGAATGGTGGTCCAGGTCGGATTGCGGTGGATGATAGGAGGACGCTATATGGTGACGCAGGGACTTACGATCAGTTGGTCCATTTGGCCACATATTTGTTTGGTACTCTGGGGGCGACTGACCCGTGGCAGGAATTCCAGTCTCGTACTCAGAAACCGAAAGAATCGCCAAAGATATTCGGACTCAAATTACAGCGACTGTTAAAAAAGGCCAGACCGAACTGGAGACGAGATGATGAATATTTCTTAGATGAATTATTCACACACTACATTAAAGGGTTGAGGGATCCGGCACATGCCAAATTGGTGCAAAAAGAATGGGTCAGAGGTACATTTATGGTTGATTTGTTCTTGTCACTGGATCAATTTGAAAAGAAACGTCGTCTATTAGCCGGATTCGTACCACAGAGCCGAATCCATGCGGTACATGAGGACGTTACCGATTCGTTTTCTGACCATTCGCCCAGCGACACGGGCCAAGATAAGAAGCCAGAATAGTGTAAGGCTGGGGAGGCTAGTGGAGAAATCGCCATGAGGAGCAAAACCGGGAAACTGGACACAAGTATCGAGGAAGGTTGGTTAGAGGAGTTGACCAGAGTAAGTGGCATCTGCCTTCCCGGGGTCATCCATGTCTGAACTATTTAAAGAATCATGGATTCGATCTTGGGTTGGAGAATGATATCAAGAGATTCGCTAGTAATCCATCCATTATGAATGGGAAGGGGTGGTATGTGTAGATATCAGTGAATGGTAGATTGGGGGAATTTTTGATAGATACCGGAGCTAGCCACTCGGTTATCTCCAAGAAGTTCTTTAATTTGGTGTCCGTCATGGATGAAGACCATACAACGAGGGTAAATGCATGTGGGGCTGACGGAAGCAAAATACCGACATTTGGTAGAACTTGTATGGTTGTAGTATTAGGAGGAAGAGAATATGTATTTTCACCGACTGTGGCAGAAAAAGAGGATGTCGGAATCTTAGGAATGGACTTCGCATCATTATATGGTGCTATATTGGACCCGGTGGCGGGGAAATTGAAGTTGAACCATCCGTACAGAGACCGAATCCAACTAGTAGCCAGGGATGTCAGTGGAATGACGTGTGTAGCACAGACCGTTAAAATACTGCCCGGAACAGCCTGTGACGTCTTGATGTCTTCCATCAGATGTTTTAAAGGTCAGATGGGAGTATTCAAACCGGATATGGAGATGCTGGAGGGGAAGGGATTGGAATCGGCTGACACATTGGTGGGAAATGCCTAATGGGCAGTTACTCCTGTGACCAATCCAGGTTCAAAAACTGTATATCTTGATAAAGGCACCGTAATACGCAAGGTAGTACTCGCGGAGGCGGTCACCGGTAGCCGAATGGGTGTATCCAGTATGAATCAATGACTTGATCTGGAAGAAGGAGTGAATCAATTGTGGAAAGATTCAGCTTTGGAGAGTGATGAACAGAAAGGATTGTTAAAAGGGGTATTGGAGGAGTGTGCGCTTGAGTTCGCGAAACCAGGGGAGCCCCTAGGGAGAACCGATAAAGTATTACATTGTATAAAGACCAGGGACGCAGAACCTTCCAAAATACCGTACCGACAACTTCTGTTAGCCAAGAAAGTGGTGGCCGAGGAGGAGATTGGGAAAATGCTAAAGGAAGGGGTAATTGTTCTGAGTACTAGTCCATGGAGCAGTCCCGTATGCATGGTAACCAAGAAGGATGGAAGCATCAGATTTTGTATTGACTACCGAAAGTTGAATGGATTGACCAAGAAGAACTCCTATCCCCTCCCTCGGATAGACGAAACTATTGATTCCCTAGGAGGGAACGAATGGTTTTGTACGATTGATCTACAATCTGGATACTGGCAGATAGGAATGAAGGAAGAAGATATGAAGAAGACAGCGTTTTCGAGCCATATTGGTTTATATCAGTATATTGTGATGCCGTTTGGGTTGTGTAACGCCCCGGCCACATTCGAGACAATGATTGAAACGTTACTGAGTGATATATTATGGAAGAAATGTCTGGTTTATTTGGATGACGTAATAATATTCGGTAAATCATTTCGAAGAATGTCTGGATAATTTGAAGGTTGTATTACAACGGATTATATCGAATGGATTGAAGTTGAAGCCAAAAAAAGTGTAGTTTGATCCACAAGAGTATAAACTACCTGGGACGAATCATCTCCACGGATGGAGTGTAGGCTGATCCGGAGAAGATTCGAACAGTAATGGAATGGTCAGCACCGAAAGGTCCGAAGGAAGTACGCTCATTTTTAGGTTTTTGTTCCTACTACCTGCCTGGTTATTCAAGGCTAAGCTATCCGATTCAAAGTCTGTGTCATTGGTCACCGGGGAGGAGAAAGGAATCCTTCCCGTGGGGTTTGGAACAAGAAGAGTCTTTTTGAAAGATCAAAAATCTTTTTAGTGAGACTCCGGTGCTCAGGTACCCAACCCAAGATAGCCATTTTGTATTAGACACGGATGCCAGTAGTGAATGTATAGGGGCTGCACTCTCGCAAGTACAGAACGGGGAGGAAGTACCCATAGCTTTTGCGAGTAACACAATGAATAAAGGACAACAAAACTATTGCACGACCAAGAGAGAATTACTGGCGGTAGTGGTATACACGAAGAAGTTTAAACACTTTCTGTGGGGATCGGAATTTACATTAAGAATGGATCATTCTTCATTGAGGTGGTTGTTGAATTTTAAAGACGCGGAAGGAATGATAGGACGATGGCTGGCCCATATATCTGAATTCGGATCGGATCATAGTCAGATACAGCATAGAAAAGGAAGGAAACATGTCAATGTGGATGCCCTGTCACGTATACCGGTTAGGAAGTGTAAGAATACCGAATGCGATGACTGTGGAGCACACAATGCTGTATTGGCAGGAATGAGGCAACCGTTCAGGAAGATGGAGCCCAGTGTGTTAGAATGGGGAGACAAATCGATCCTGGCCTTCCAGGAGAAGGATCCAAATTGTATGCGAATGAAGGAATTATTGGAGACAGGGTGTAAACCTATAGGACCAGCTATATTGATTGAGAATAGGGAGATCCGTAGACTTATTGCACAGTGGGGAGAGTTGGAAATTGTCCAGGGTACCTTATACCGTTGGAAAATAAACGCATTGGGAAACCGGATACGGCAGATCATGATACCAATAGCTATGCGGAGGGATATAATGTTCTTCTACCATGGGCATCAGGCCAGTGGACATTTCGGGAAGAAGAGGTCCTTGGAACTTCTGAGTAGGAAACACTACTGGCCAGGGATGAGTATGGACCTGCTGAGATGGATAGTGTTGCACGAGTAAAACTGGATGGGTAAAATGCCTTTGATTCAAGAATTATTTGGGGTGAGATTTGCTAGGGAGGCTGTATAACTGGATTCGTGACGACACCGGAGGGAAATACTTGTATGATGGTTGTTACAGATTATTACACGAAATATACCAGAGTGTTTCCAATGAAGGACCATAAGGCTGCAACATGTGCTCGAGTGTTGGTTAGAGGCTGGATCCTGTATCTAGGTGCACCACTTATGTTAAATAGTGATCAGGGACGGGAGTTCGAATCAAACCTATGGCAAGAAATGTGTCATCAGTTAGCGATTTGTAAGAACCGTACGAATCAGTATCGACCGCAGAGTGATGGGCAGGTGGAACGGTTTAATCAAACCCTCATACAAGTGTTGAAAGGACTGGTAAATCAGCGGATGGATGATTGGGATGAGCAATGTGAC
This sequence comes from Harmothoe impar, assembly GCA_947462335.1. Taxonomy (NCBI): domain Eukaryota; kingdom Metazoa; phylum Annelida; class Polychaeta; order Phyllodocida; family Polynoidae; genus Harmothoe; species Harmothoe impar. The sequence goes on from OX381710.1 coordinate 13,331,435, forward strand.
TTTGTATGCCATGCCTACAACAGCACCGTACACACCAGCACTAACTGTTCTCCTAATTTATTAGTATTCAGGGAGGATCTGATCATGCCTGCGGATCTGATATTTGGGGTAGTAGGAATGAACCCAGAGGTACCATGTCAGATTATGTTCGTGGAAGCTTTGAAGGAACAGTTTAGAAATGCATACGAGTTGGTAAGACTGGTATTACAAAAGAATGCTAAGTGGCGGAAAGTAGGGTATGGCACGAATATTAAAATAAGAAGGTAAGAGGTGGGAGAATTGGTAGGAAGATACCACGAACGGTTGGTAGGGATCAAATTAAGTGATAATTGGGATGGACCTTGGCGGATCACACAACGTATAAGTGATAATACCGTACTAATGAGGGATACGCATGGTAGAAATCAGAAATCCAATGTGGATCGGTTAAAGCCCTGGAAAGGAAGGGAGTAAACCGCGGAAATCTTCAAAATGGGGACGGATGAATTAAATCAGATCAAGAAGGAAATTAGGAATGTGGCAGTTAAACGTGGGGTGGGACGCCCGAAGAAGAGGAAGGTGCATGACGGAAGCCCACCACCAACATCGGTGGGTAAGAAAGTCAAAGTTTTGGCAGGCGAAGGGAAACGCAGGGGGAAGATGTTGAGTGTGGCCCGCTCACCATCCGAAAAGGCCCCTACAGCTCCCAGGTACTTAAAACCTCACTCAGGAGGGGTGAGACGCAGCCCTAGGTTGAATCAGAGGACTGCAATTACCTAGCCTGAAACACAACGAATGTAATCCTGTTTTATGTTATGTCATATGATTATCCAGTGGGACAAGCCGGGTACATCTGTCCTTTATGTTCGAACGATACGCGGGCACTGAAGGAGGGGATTAGTTGACTGGATTAAGTGTTCCTGAGGGTGGTGGACGGATAATCCGGCGGGTGAGGCATAAGCCACCCGTAAATTACATCTACCAATACTCCTGATGAGCTTGCTCCCAACCTATGAAAGACTCTGACAGACAGCAATTAGTATCATAATGAATGGCGTGAAAACCCTTTTGTTTACATCTGGAACGGGGTCAGGAGGTCACGCCCTGAGCGGGATCTCGTGGGGTGACGCGCATGCGCAAAAGGTCGTTTCGGGTGGATGAATCGCCATATTGATTTTTGGTAAGCCAAAGGTCAACAGTGCCGGGAAGATCCAAAGGTTGTTTCAAGCGGAAAATAGCATCGACAGACAGGTTAGTGGAGGACCCGGGTAGCTTGTGTAAGCAGGCACCCGGTGAGAACCAAACAGAACTGTACATTGACCCGTAGACATTGACCTGAAAAACATGGCGAGTTCTTGCCGACCGGAAGAAGATGAGAGCGTCGAAATGGCCGATGCAACCGCAGAATTAGAACCGTTATCGCCTGTGACCCATTTAGATGAGGCTGCATTAGGCAGTACCAGTATGGAGTAAGATGTGGGGGAGTATAATGAACAGTGGGAGTCAGTATTCAGTATAACTGACTGAACCTAAAATGGATGGATTTGTGAGCCGGTACGATGGCCGCGAGTTATTTCTGGCTGATGAGCTGGTAGTAGTCCAGAGGAATGAGGTCGAGAAAACCCTACTTGACAAGCTACGTGACTGTCTGATACATATGCTGGGATCGGATATGTACGAAACGTTACCCTGAAACTGGCTGCTGTTCTTCCCCGCAATGCAAAAAGGGTTGAATGTGCACGAGGGCTTCCGGAAAGCAGTATTCGACTGCGAGGTGGCGTATCGTGCGAAGAGGATGCCTATCATCCCGATCAGTGTTTCAGGAACAACACGGGTGGGAATTACCGGGCTCGATATTCAGGCTGACATATTTTTCAGAGAACCGGAGAAGGGCATGTTACCTCAGTCTGTAGGGGAATGGGAGAAACTGGCTAATTGAAAGAGGAAGCCTAAACTGTACAGTATTGACGTAGACGAGTTATATGAACGTCTGGATATGGGTGATGGTGATCTGTGTCGTCGAGACGAGATCATTAGCGCTCTGATCCGTGAAGGATGAACTGTAAAGCATATGACCCGAAACTTAACAGAGATCCGTCAGAGGAAGCAGAGAAGAATCAAATCGCAGAGAAAGTCCGAAAGGATTCGGTGGCTAAGGGACAGCTAGTGCTCCGAAAATCAAAAGTAAAGAAAAGTAAGAGCGACGAGAGCCTTGAGAGTCAGACCGACACCGATTCCTCTGACTTTGAAAAGGTATTAAGCCCGAAAGAGAAGAGAGCCGCAAAAAAGGGAAAGAATCCGAAAACTACAATTGTTGACTTGACCGTAATCCCGAGCATCGTCGAGAAAGTGACCGAAGAGCTCTTAAGCTATTTTGAAACATTCGATAAAGAAACCCGGTCAGAACCCGACCCTAATTTAAGTAAAATGTTACGAGCTGATTTAGTCCCCAAACGCTTCAAAACATTTGCCTCATGTCTGTGTTTTGTGTTTTACAGTGCTTGTGTGATTGTATTTGTGAACCTGAACCCCACATACACTGAAAATCCATAGCTTTAAAGGTTTAGTCGGTACAGACTATCCTGGGTTCGTCATATGTGTGTTAGTCATAATGGCAAAATTATATTAAAAAATGATGAGGGGTCAGTCAGTAGTGGCTAGCTTAAGTTCATCATTGGTGTGTTGTATTTGTATACCACTAGTTGGTGTCACCTGTAAGATACACTGATGACCACTCAGTGGCTCCCCCTGGAAATAAAACAACTAAGATGGGTTGGTCAGTACTGACCAACCTGACAATGATAACTAATATAGGTTGGTCATATAGGCAGCCAAAAAAGACTCAAAGGGTTAATCCACTGACGTAAATCTGTTGGATCAGATGAACCTTTACAATGTTTAACCTATGGATGAGTCTAGTCGGATCAGACAGATTTACCTCAGTGGATTCACCCCTTAACTAGGTTAGGCACTAGTGACTGAAAGATTGGTTGTATAGGGAGCCTAGGATTATCAGTGTAGCCAGTGCATTTTACATTACAGACGGCATCTGTCAGTCTACGGTCAACAAAATGAAAAACGTGTGTTACTGGGTGGCATCTGGCGCTGGTTACTACCCAACAATGAGACAGAAATGCACCAGCAGAGGCGGGGAGCTTGCTGCTCTCAACACCAAGGAAACATCAGACTTTGTCATCAAATTCCTAGAGAGCCAGACGTAAGCATCTTTATTAACCTATTAAGGAGAGAACATTGATTTAGTAGACCCTATGCTATGTGGGATCATGGCAATCCCTCAGGGATTATACACTCCCAAAATGTTGACATGATGCACCAATGCAGTTTCTCACTGGTGCTGGATTGGTGCATCATAGCGATGAATGAACTTGAATCTTTGAGGCATCATTTCATCCCTAAATGGCTATATATTTTTTTTTAGTTAGACTACGTAAATTTATTCATTTTCACAATGTTCTTTGACTGAAAAGGTATCCTTTTACATGTGTCACTTCCGCTGGAGTGCTTTGTTGATAATGGTTGTTAATATTGCATTGGTACACTCATAGTGTTTAAGATAGGCAGAATATTGAATTATGGTCAGTGGGGTGCTAGACCCATGTATGCATGAGGGTCTATTATGGGGAGAGGAGGCAACATTTGTGTTAGGAGTGGTGCACAGTTTCTCTCTTCTTCCTAATGCTTTTAGATTTATAAGTGGTACTCCTTGCGATTTTCTCAAATTTGACAGTTCCTTTTGTTTGTTCACTTACTAAGAAATAAAACCCATTAGAAATACATTTTTGTACAATAAAACTGATCATCTTGCTTTCTAAACAACCTTATGTTTTCAATGAGAACATTCTATATCCATTTTCCACATTTTACCCAGGCTGCAATGCTTTTCTTTCTAATTTCAAAGGCCCCAAATCCTAAAATTATGCACGGGATCATCTATCAAATTAATCCTTATATCCAATCAAATGATCTGAAAAATCATTTAAGAAAGTTGAAAAACATTCCCTGGATTTTGAACCTTATCTTTTACAATATTGCAGGAAAATTAGCATAAAATCAATTAAATGTCCTCAAATCGTCCTGTTCTTCCCAAGGAAGGATATATTTTTAGACCATAATTTTACTTTCCCCCATCAAAGAAAAATAACTAAATAAAGAATCCTATAAACTTTGACAAAGAGGTCACACCCTACCTTTTTAAAAAAAAAGTATTTATTGGGTCTAATGACTAATTAAATAGCCAAACCTAGACTTAGGCGCATTGCCTTTCTGCCGTCCGTACCCCTATCTATTTTACATCAAGTGTGAGACGGTCTTAATAACCTGTCATAATAAGCTATGGAGAACATTGTAGCATGGATACTTCATGTAATGTATTAATGTATATAATAAATTAAATCATGTTCGTACAATTGTGGTATATTGTTATATAGAGATGATGAGATGAGATGAGAGATGAGACATTGTAAGTTGGATGGCATTTTCACACCATGAAGCAATTCCGGTAATCACGCTTAATGGCTAGCTTAAAGTCCCTCAAAGAGTCAATACGCATGTAGGAGGGTTTGAGGTTATTCCACCTATCAATAGCCCTATAAAGGGCACTTTTTATCACAATTGGTTTAAGGCTGCGTATGGCCTTAAGCCTATTTCCTAAGTGTCTACGTGTAGGTATATCGCGTACATCAAGCATGTCAGGCAGTTTTGACAATGAAAAAGCGTAATATAATAGGTGAATGTCACGTCTAGCATTAAGGTAAAGACATCCACTTTTAGTGTGCAATTCATCTGTATTGTACATTGGGTTTTCCTCGAGCTTCACCTTATAAACAGTACGTAGGCCTTTATTTTGAAGCAATTGAAGCTCCCAATTTTCACCTTTTTTACCTCTGTCCCAGATGAAATCACCATAGTCAAATGATGGTATCACCATGGCCTTGTATATGCTTAGGGCGCTGGCACTATCAACATGTGTTCTTATTTTACCCAGCTCATTAATTTTATGTCTTATATTGGACGTTGCTTGTTTCCTATGATTAATAAATGATAGCTCAGGGTCCAATGTGATACCAAGGTATGGAAAGGTGTTACATCTAGATAAGGTGACATTGTTCATAGTAAAAACAGGGTTATCATTATGAAAATTGTTATAAACCATCGATTGAGTTCCTTAACACTTAAGAAGCCACATAATGAGCATAGCTCCATGTTAGTCACATGTATTTATGAACAGATGGTTGTTTTCAACACAATGATATTTCCCATCATGGGGACTGCCTGCTTCGAGTATAGCATATTTTTCCGTACCCTGGGGTTCTGTGCCTAATTATTATATCTATGTACTTACCATGCTACAGTGTTACCTACGCTATATGGATTGGATATGATGAGCGAAATGAGAGGTGGGATGATGGCAGCCGCTTTAATTGGACGAACTATAGACCAAGTCAACCAGATGAGGCATTACATTACTGTACTGCAATGATTCCAAGTGATTCAGGGATGTGGTATGATGCGCGATGCACGCATCACTATATTCAAGGGCTCTGTCAAGTAAATGTCCTGAAGGGTTTGTATTCCTATTCATCTGAGTGATCTTAATTCTCCAATCTTCACCAATTTTTCACGATATCAAAGTGTGTCCACAGTGTTTGTATTTCATTTAATAGTTACCATCATGTTTTAGATTTAAACTTAAAACTGATCCTTAGGAATATATGTACCCTAGAACGTGGGGTCTCTCCCGATATATCTGATGTAAAATTGGTCTTCAACTATAGATGCAATACCTAAAATAAATATATCTCATCTACTAATACAAATGCACTGATAAAAAACATTACAAACCAAATATGCACTTATAGTAAATATCCTTAGTTGGTAGGTGATAAGTGTACAAAAGGGCTATGAGTATGAGGTCCAGGCATCGTTCCTCATGGGTTGAGATCTGGCCCGTATCACCAGGCCTGGCAAATCCCTCCTTTAATACCTTGCGGGGGAATAACAGGATGAGGGCTTTTTCCCCCTTGATTTTGGTTCAGAATACATGTAACATTATTCTCAACCAGGAAATTCAATTTGCGAATATCTAATCATTATTTGCAGATAATGATTAGTACATATACAGCTAGACAATATAGCTGGCTAGGCATATGTGAGTGGGTTTGTATATAAGTCTTATATTTCGTCATATATAATGATTTAAATGGCAAAATATAGCCAAAATAAGGCATATTTATATGGGAACCCCTCTCCCCGTTCACCCATCCCTTATCTACCCACCTGTATTATATCCAGCACTGGACTACCTCCCCTTGGAGGGGCAAGTCGGGGGCCGCCCTTATCTCTATCAGCGGCCCTTATCTCTTGGGAGATAAGGGCCGAGCGGCGGCCAGCAGCCGCCTTAAGTGGGGGGAAATCTCCCTATGCTGGTTAAAATGCCAGGGAGGGCATTTCTACCCGTGATGGGGAAAGTCCGGCATTTGCCTAGCCTGATCACCAGGGGCTGAAGGTGTGATCCCAACGAGTGAGGAATCTGCAAATGGACCTCATTGAGTTGGCCCTTACATGTGAAAATACATAAACAGGCATCATATTAGTGATGTCACAGGCCATGGAATATAACTACATCGTATTTAATGGGGAGGGCATGGAATACAATGATTTTACTAAAGGGCTTTTGTATCCACCCTGTAATAACCATATACAATATCCCACGACTGTTAACATTTGAATTGTTATTCTGAAACGTAGGTTGATTAACATGCAAGTGTTGATGGTTAAACCTGCTAAGTGTGATAAAAAATCCCCCTACTGTCTACATGTGAGGAAAATGATCAATATTTAGCCTGATACGGTCACATCATGATATGTATGCTTTAGCATAGAGATGTTTATACGTTGCATCATCTTGCAAATAAGTGAATTATCAATATCTTAAACCTTTAAAACCTCACCACACTTATATATATATATAGCGCTAAGTACCTGTCCTTGGCTCCACTATGACTGTTGCTGTAGGCGTACTGAGATTGGGGCATTTAAGGGCTGTATACCCCTTCAACTCATTATACACCCCTTGGAGGTGGTTATATCTAAGAGCTCTTTTTCTATTTGAGAGCCCGGGTATCTAGCAGGATCCGTACCCACAACCTCAGAACATTGAGCTCAACAGCTAACCGACTGCTCCACCGGGACTCATGCAATAATACTTAACAGCTAATAGTATATGTAGTGCTTCTGCCCTTTTAGCTTAATGAGTAATGTTATTTAAAAACTTTGAGGGGTTCGAACCCAATTGGTCCCAATCCCAACAAGAAGTACCCTGTATGGTAGCAGCAGGACCACCCAGCCACATGTGTTTGAGCCACATGTGTGGAAAAACAGCTGTAATCAGGCTATTTTACTAATCAATCTATGAAAGTCAATATCATTGATATAAGCCTCGGCCTCCGGCATTGACTTAAATCAATGATATTGCCTCTCGACCCCCCGGAGTATATCCAGTACATAACCATTTTCGTCATCATGCAACCCTAGCGAGTCTACCTACCAGTGATGTATTCATGACCATACCCACCCATTGAGAGTGTGTCAACCCTGTAGAGTCAGTATGATGTTTGAATGCTGCCCTTGAAAGTTACTCGCTAGGGTTGCATTCACTCATTATAACCACAAAGTCCATATCACATTAAAGGCAAAACACTGGCTGGCCCTGCAGTAGCATAAAACACAATGCAACCCTTAATCCTCCAACCCCCAGATTTCTCTGTAGTTTTTGCAAAAATGTGAACAAATTATAAATATCAACAGTTGAAATGAGGTGTTGGCATAGCTACTTCTTGAAAATTCTTTGTAAACACAAATGAAATGTAGGATGTGAAAGGAGATGTCATAGGCTTTAATTTGATGCCAAACATGGGGTAAAAGATCGATACTTGTAGGAAAATATTTTCATCAATTTTGAGAAATATTTAGGTGGTCTGGCTGCTATAGCAGCCTGCTGGCGGTGAGAGGGTTAAAGACAAAACTTCATTACGTCCACTCCTTATCGTTACTACAGACTGCCTGGAGACCTACCAGGGTGAGGAGTACATGGGGACTAGGAACACGACCCTGGAGGGACTCACCTGTCAGGCCTGGTCCACACACCAATGAGTACCGAGACCCAGACCTGTACCCTGATGCCACCCTGGAGGAGGCCTCCAACTACTGCAGGAACCCAAGTGGTGACCCGGAAGGACCCTGGTGTTACACGACCGACCCTGATGTAGAATACAGCTTCTGTGACATTCCGATGTGCGGGTAATCCCCCCCCCCCTGTTACTGACCCAGCAATGGCAGTAAATGCTGAACACCTCATCATACTGTTAGAAGTAAGTGCTGTAGCTGTACAGTAGAAAAGGGGGTATTATTGGGGTTACAGTATATAGTAGATCCTACTACACATGTACACCACATTGTGTTGTTAGTGTATGTCAATCCAAAAATCCAGTGTTCGATCCCTAGGCAGACTTCATGTACAACAATCATATTTTTGTTTTAATTTCATTTTGACTTATCTGAAAGAGTAAATCTATATTGGCAAAGCAATATACTTTATGAAGGCTAAACATGTGCATTAGTGTAATTCAAAAGCAGGACATACTACTTGAATCGAAAAGAATGCCCTTTAAAACCATAAATTTACCATAAAATGTACTTTGCAGCTACACTTACTTCTGACAGTGTGATAAGAACATGAATACCCAGGACATTTTGTTAAGGCACCTTTTTATCTAGTCCCAGTGTGAATAATTCAGGGTGATTTCATGGCATGCAGTATGATGTCAGGGTAACAGATAAAAGTAGGGTTTCAAAACGCTATATCAATTTGTACACGATTATTGAATATGAGGCTGACAAAGGTCATTTGTAAATCATTCTCCCATTAAGCTTTTCTCTAGGCTCTATACTTCATTTCCAATGCATTATAAGTATAGCTACGGCCCTGAGAAAACTATACTGTCTCCTATGACTCTTAATGGATTTATTCTATATCCTGAAAAGAAGTAACCTAGATGCTTAAAAACACACTGCATGATACAACACCAGTGTAACACCTGTATTATCTAAATTCCTGCTTTATGCATAATGAAATGATTTATGATTATTGTTGGATTGGATGCTATACAGTATATGGCTGTACATGATGGGTTCAGATTGTGCTCATTTACACTGTTTGAAACCCAAGTAACAATGATGCTTTACCTACATTACACAGAAAGTGATGTTGATCAATGTTGCCAAAACTACCAAATGAGGGAATTAACATCATTTAAGAAAAGGGTGGATTTTCAAGTGACCACACAGACCCCATCCCCCTATTGACCACACTCCCCCCCCCCATTCTTTGAATATCACTCAGGATGAAAAGCTGAAAAGGGTTGAATCTTTTTACCCCCCCCCCCCCCAATAAAAAAAAACCCTGTTGTAATGTAATGATCGCTCCTGAAATTGAGTAGTTTTATCAACATTGAGTTGCTTTATTTTTTTTCTGTGCTTGTACCCTCTGAATGATTAACTGTATGTCACATGACCTATGAATATCAATGTGACAAGCTGAAATGGATGTGTAAACAAAGATGAATAAACAGTGTTTGAATTATTGTCATCGAAGCCAGTTGTTGTCTTACTTTCATTAATCAATATTAGCATATCGACTATATAGAATTTCATGCATTCATGTATCAGTTAGAAAATATCTAAAATCATTATAAATGATTGAAATCTCCTTTTAAATCCCCCCCCCCCAAAAAAAAAGAAATCAGAATATAAACGTTTAATTTTTGTTTTTCTTTCTTTAGAATATAATCATTTACTTTTTACAATATTTGCACTCACCGATCCTTAAATTCTACAGAATAGCAATAGAAGATAGAGTAAAACATACAAAAAACGGATCTAAATATCCTCATGAAAGCAGTCGCTAAATTAATATTGTAATATACTAACCCTTTGACTTCTGCATGGAGATTTCAAAATATGCTATGCCCTTGCTGTCTTGATGCAAGAATATGAGTGCGACTAAACACCAGTAGGCTCAAGTAACAGGCCAATGTTTAGTAGACAAGGATCAAGCTCAAGTTTAATTAATTTTATCGCTTCTTAATGCAAATACTATCTGCATTCTTCATTTTCAGACAAAGAAGTGTCTTGAGAAGATATCAGATAAAGTGAGGAAAGTGTATTTCATGGGCGTAAGATTGATGAATTGATGCATGCTCTTGTATTGTAGTATTGTATGGTCGCATGTCGATTTGAAGAAATAGCTTAGTCATCACCAATCCAGAAGCCGACTCTATGATAGTAGCATCTGGGCAAATTAATATAAAAAACTTGTTTAAGTAACTCACAATCAAGAAATAGCAGTTCCATCAGTCACATTTGGAGCCCTTGTAGCCTAAAAGGTACTTCCCAGTAAACAAAAAACGTTGTACAACATTCTATAACGTTTCTCTAAGGCTCCTTACTAGGGCATAACGTTATATAAAGTTTTAAAACGTTATTTTGACATAAAAGAACGTTTTTTTGTTAGCTGGGAATTGTTCCCCAGGCTTTTTTCCTGATGGTTCCCCCTTGATCTTATCTACCTCCTCTTTCTCAGGGTCCCTGAAGCCCCAGGTCCAATTGGGGTCACACCTCGAAAGCTTCCTTTCACTAATAATATGGAGGCTGTGTCTCATGAGATCCAGCCAATGTTTTTGTCTTTGACCGCGTGCCAGCTTTGACCAGGTGCCAGCTTTGTCCAGGTGCCAGCTTTGACCGGGTGCCAGCTTTGAAAATGCTAAAAATACTATGCAATTATGGGTATAAAGTGATTCATTAATTGAAAGCATGCAAAAAGGCAATAAAAAAATTAAAAGTGCAAACTGTTGTGCTTGTATCAAGTTTTATTGATACTCGGTCAAAGCTGGCACCAGGTCAAAGATTTTCACAATGGCCCGCTCTCATGAGACACAGCCTGGAGCTGACTGGGCCTCTGTCCTTGATTGGAGCCAATCTATTAGAGCCCAGATATTTTCTATCCGGGTAGGCTCGTCTGACCCCTTGCTTTGACCCTGAAAGTGAGGCTCTTTGCTGTCCTCCTGAGGAGTCAATTTGTGGTATTTGGGTTGTCTCACTATATACAACTGGCTGTAAGGCAAACCAGCCTCCAATCTACCACTCTATTAGTCTCGTGCCCCGACTGTACATTTACAGTCTGGGGGTTTACTTATAAGTTATAGATCTATACCTACACGGAACCTTACATACTAGCAATCAGGACAATGTGGGTTCAAATCCCCTGGTGGCTAAATCAGTATCTCTTTTGATATCTACATAATGGACCTGAATTGAACTAATGCAGGCCTACCTAGTCACACATTTAATAGGTAATACACTGTAAAAAATAGATGTACTTTTTACAGATTCGCTCTGTAAAATTTAACGCTGATTCACCGTTATTTGGAATACAATGAAGCATCGTAAATATCATCCATCTCACAGTGGATCCTTGTTTAATGCTAACCTGGTTTGGATTACAATGATTCAACGTGAATTCATCTTCTAATGTGAAATCCCAGAGGGAGCCACATAGTGGATCCAGCCACAGGTAGGTGGCCTGGTTTGTAAGAAGATTTTTCTGGAGAGTGTGAGCCCTTGAAGTGGAGTATACATGTTGAAATAATGGTAATTTTCAATTAATCTATATATATGTTTGACAATTTAACAATTCAATCTTGTGCTAGGTTTGACAAAATACCATGATCACTTGATAATATCCAGAAGAAAGTAGCTGAATGGATCTATACACCTATTTTGTAGTAACATACTATGCATATATCCCCACCTGTGGAAACTCTGCCTTGTATCAATCCTATATAGTAAAACCTCTTGTATAGGCTACGGCTAGTATGCAAGTCAGATCGCCAGTGTGGCGTATAGGATCAGGACAAAGTCAAAGTATGGCTTATCCATAAGTTTTTAGATGTATAATACATTAACTAAAGTCACCACAATCAGACTCCCTGTGAGGCTTATATTCCTAAAGTCTGCAATAGCACTGGCAATAACGCTGAGTCTCTGTATATTTGAATACTCTGATTCCATTTATGGTGATTCTACATAAAATTAACAGTGATTCTATGTAAAATTGACGGTGACCATCACCGTTAAAAAAATCGGTGAAAGTTATGTCCCAAAAGTTGCCGCTGATTCACCGTCATTTTGACGACATTTTTTTTACAGTATACTACTATGTCACTGTAGGCAGAGCTATGCCAATAAGTTAAATAGGTAATGTGAAAAATGAGCCACCTGTTGTGCCAAGGTGGGGTTCGAACCCACAATCCTCATTGAAAATTGACCCAGGATTCCGGATCATTTTCTTTAGATATAAATTTTTCCAGGCCCAGTGATGGACCTGGAGTGCTTGAGGCGTCCATTCTCTAAGAGTGTGGTTCCCCCGGCAGCCATACCAACAGCTTCCTTGGGCCTTCCACAATATAAGTACATATCCCAGCTAACAAAAAAGAAGTTATTCTACATAATGTTTATACGTTATACGTTATACCAGCGCCTTCGGCGACTGGAATTTGAAAACAAAGTGGTTCTAGAAAAAATATTTACCGCACCCTATACATAGGCCTTTGCCCTGCCCTGCATTGAGCCCCCCTCTAGTGGCGAATGGATTTTGAGGACAAAGTAATTCTAGAAAAATATATTACAGGAATTGTCCCCCTCCCGCAAAGGCATGCAGGGATGCAGACTCAGACCCAGCACGGGAACAGATATTATGTCCCACTACCCCAGTTAGGCCCTATAGAGACATCGCTATGGTTACCAGCCTCCTTATCAATCAGGCCGCACATGGTACCGTAGTGGGAAGGAAGGCCCTCACTGACGCTGGCCAGTGCAGTCCAATCTTGTGGCCACGGAGGAGTGTCGAGTGAAAAGTTCAGGTGTTATTGTCTCGACTATTCCAATGTTTTATCATGTTATACGTATTTGATCACCATTCTTCAATATATATATACCTTATTTTAAATGGCATTTACTTTATGCGAGGGTATTTGTGTCACTGGGTATTTGTGTTGTTTTTCTTTCAATTAAAATGAATATCTTGGAATTATTCTGATTGAAAGACGGATAATCATGTATAAAGGACTCCAAATAATAGTTGAAGTAAAATCGAGGGAAATATCGAGTTAGCTTTAAAAAAACATACATATTTTTATCTAGCCTCTTTTGGTTTATCTGTTCCTGTCAAGCACTCAAGCCTAATTCAATGGGGTGTTACCAGCGAACCAATTAATGCCATTTTTTATATAGGGGAATAACATTTTGCCATAGTAAATAGCCTTAGAGAAACATTATATAATGCTATGAAATGTTGTATAGCGTTTGTTGTTTACTGGGATGTATACAATTTTATGGGGGCTGGGGTAAATCTTTTCAACCCATATACCGTATTCGACGTAATAAGCGCCCTCCCCCTAATAAGCGCCCCCTCCCCTTTTTGGGGTATTTTTAGACAAGAACAAAGGCTCAAATTCCTCAATTTTGGAGACATTTAAACTGTTAAGTACTTAAAATATCATAAAAATAATTTTATAAGCGCCCAGGGGGCTTATTACGTCGAATACGGTATACATATATTTAACCAATAATATATGGATATCCCCGAACGCAGGGTGTGTATACTTGAATAACGAACCGAGGTGCGTAGCACCGAGGTTGGTTATTCATGAATACACACCCTAAGTTCGGGGATATTCATATATTATTAGGTTTATTATACGATATTTCCATTCAAATGCCTTTATTTACCTTATAGGAGTCCTAATTTGGCCATTTTGAAGGTTTATTGACTGAATATCACTCGTACAGCAGTAGCGCCATGTTGTTTTGAGCTCCCACCAACCCTGCTCGCTGATTGGTGGAGCTAAAACGGGACAGCCAATGAGAGGACGCAATACAAAAAGGCTTTGGTACCTGAGCGCGGGGCGCATTCGTTAGATAGACTAGAACCTAACCAGCGTTTCCCGTGCTTTGTACCATGTCTGCTGTGGCCGAGCGGTTAGCGCTTATGGCTCACATGCCAGGGGTCCCCGGTTCAATCCTGAGAGAGGTCGGGTGGAAACGTAGCAATTTTAAAGTGCCTATATATATGTGAAAAAAAATACCATTAATTATTTTAACGAATAGGTAAGTTAAGTCCAACTACTACCTTTATGGTAAAAAAGAAATTAGAAAAAAATTTGGATTTTCAAAGAAACTAGACCAAAAAATGCATTTTCTTCTGTAACTCGGTAAATAATGGTCCTACAGGGCTGGAAATCCGCCTGTAGACTCCTTGTTTCGCCACCTACCTCTACCAGCGCCTTCACGGCGTGGTGGTTAGCACATCGGACTTCAAGTCTTGATGTAGCGTGTTCGAGTCTCCATAAAACCTCGGATTTTATGGCAGACAAAATTCCCATTCAGAATCGTTCTGATATTCTGGATATCAGAACGATTCTGAATGGGGAATTCAGAATCGTTCTGATATCCTGAATATCAGAACGATTTCACCCTCCCAAGTGTGGGGTATGCAGGAATATCAGAACGCGAATATCACCTAAAATGGTCGGTGTGCGCCCATATCGTATAATAATCATCCATATGTATATATATAGAGAGAGAGAAAGAGAGAGAGAGACATACACACATTCATATATATATATATATATATATATATATATATATATATATATATATATATATTTATATATATATATTTATATATATATATATATATGTGTTATATGTGTATGTATGTATGTATAAGGTATACAATAGCTAGTGATGCAGGTAAAGCTATTAATGCAGTTAACTCTTTAATGACAACATTGTCCTTTAATCCATTATGCAGCAATAGACAGTAACTTGCCAGCACTGCATTCATGCATTGGGATGACACTGTGGGATTGATACCCTTTAAAAGGGTTGGCATGATCCATCAATACAGTATTCGGCAAGTTACTCGCCAGAGCTGCTTAAGTGCATCACAATGAAAAATTTCCTTCAATGCAACATATGTGGCTAAAATACCATTATCAGTATGAATAGCAAAACAGATGGCTGTTTCGCACTTGGTTCTTACAGTTATCTCAAGTTTTTGAAACTTAAGATTGTGAACATATGTGTATTTAACATGGACTATGTTCCTATATACGTAAAGAGGGCCCTACATTTCTATAGTCCATCAGCACAGAATTGAGTCACCCAGTATATATGCCAGTCTGATTGAATGTAACATAATGTCATTTGTACACAATAATGAACAATGATTCAGAGAGAAGAGGGACAAGTCCATGCTTTGTACTAATCTGAGTAGTTGGAGTACCAATGAAGCACCTATTGAGAACTGATATGTCAAATAAAATAATGTAGTGTCGGAGGCCTTTACCACTGCAAGATACCAACAGTGTGGTTGTTTCTTGTCAACTCAGGCTGTAGTGGGCTGGTACTGATAACATACAGATTTGATAAATTTATCTGAAATTGATAAGTGAGGGGTATAACATAGTCAGTTCTACTGCACACGCACACACAGACAGACAGATGAAAACGATGGAGGCGAGAATATGGGTGATGTTAGCATGTATTTGCTCTTTGGCGACCGGGGCTGGTAAGTGTCTTTACATTGAGTCCTGTCCTAAAGACATGGCATTTCTTAAGAGCTGCTTAAGTGCATCATGTCTCTTCGTCATAAGTTGGCGACATATCCATCCTGTAATATATCAAAATGGGTTAGCGTTATACTTCTATGATAACTTAAGAAATGAATATCCAACATATCATCCTAATGGAACGTTCTATGCTATAGTCATGGACATTCACTATCTTATCAATAGGCCTTGCTAACACTTGCCTAGGGCCAAGGGTTTGAGACTCTCTTGGGGAAAATTACTGAAGAGTTTTTAAAGAGTTTGGTTTGTGGACAACTCACGAGAGTATGCTGGAATTTACATTATTAGGCCTTGTCGCTATAACGTGACATTTGTCGTCACGATGCACTTATTTAGCACCAGCGGATAACTCGCGGATGCTACATTGGCATGCGAGTTTATCACCAGTGCTGCATCGATGTATCATGACGAACAAGGACATGATGCATTAATGCATCACAAAATTAGTTGGTGACAGTCTTAGAAAAAATTACATTCATAATCTGATATAATGCTTATAAAAGACGTACTTTGATAGATTCCCACTCAGCATTGAACAGAGAACTATGAGGGGGTAGTCATTATCCAATAACATGAAGGGGGGGGGGGCTGGTGAATGTTTTAGTATTCCACAGATGTCTACCCCTTAAGCAGGAGTAAGGGTAGCATGGTGGGTCAAAGAGAAATCCACCCCTCTTCACCTTGATATTCTTCCATTGTAAATTGGGGGCAAAAAAATGTCCCCGCCTTTGAAGGGGGGGGGGGCTTTGAACAGTTTAGAAATGATTAGCATTGCCCAAAATCCTGGACCAACACAAAAACAGAGACAAAATAGGATTACAATGGTCAAGGCTGAAAGAACGGATAAAGAAATCTATCTGTTGAATTTATATCGATATCACCATTTAGTGGTATTAACGTTAGGGAGTGGTCATTATTTAACAATGGGGGGGGGGAGTGATGGTTAAGCCACCCTCTCATTCATCCTCAGAGCATCCCCCAGCGTCCCCTGACAGAGGTTCCCAAATTGTTGTCAACCACCAAGCAGGGTCAAACTAATCACCGTTGCCACTCGAATGATGAATTGGGTTTTATGCAAAAATAGATGGAAAATGTTATTTTCCCTCCCTCATTTTGTTTATCCCTTAAGGGCTAAAAGTATTCTTCCCCCTCCCGCAAATTCACCAACCCCCTCTACATCACCACTAACGTACCTTTAAATCTGGTTGAGTATCAGCTGCCTGGATATGCTTTGATTCTCTTTCAGATGTTTTGACCCAGGAAGAGAGTACAGCCACTCTCAGTTACCCAACGATTGAAACAAGCCCAGGTAGGCGGTACTGGCTAAAGGGCACATACCCAGATGCAGTAAACCTCAATGATGCCTTATTCATGCAGCTTTCCCCATCCGGTATGTATTTGGTATGTATATTACATTATAGACATACAGAATATTCGTGGCCCAAGCACGAGGGGAGTGGCTTCCTGCAAAAAATTCATGACGAGGCAGGGTTGGGTGTAAACATGTACGCTGTCCATGGTATTGACAGCCTCGAGCACTCCAGACCCACTATGGGGCCTGGACAAATTTATATTGAAAGAAAATAATCAGGAATCCTGGACCCTTTTTCAAAGTGTGTTGGTTCAAATCCCACCTTGGCATAATTGGTAGTACATTTTAGAAATTATTTTGCTAGGCCATTTGAAGCATGAATCCACTTTTATTGACATAGTTATATTAACCAATAAATATGTGACTAGGAACACCATTTTAATTTATGTGCATTATAATATATCAATAGTACCGTAAAACCTCGGGTATAAGCCTAACTCGCGTATAAGCCGCATCCCGAGTTTGGTGCGATCCTATAAGCCGCAGAGGTCATCTGAGAATTGTTAATTTGGTACTGTAGTATACTTATAAAAACTCTCGTATAAGCCGCACCCTATATGGGCATGTTTGGTATCAAAAGAAAGCTGAGTCTGATTCACGTACAAGCCGCGGCTTATACGCGAGGATTTACGGTACTACTAATTGTGCAAGAGTGGGGTTGGAACCCACGTTCTACCGGGTGTTGATACACAGTAGCATAGTATATAAGGGCCAGTGTAAGTATAGGTCTAAAAATGAACCCCCAGACTGTAAATGCACAGTCGGGCCCGAGACTGTCCCAGAATTCTGGATTTCTTACTGTGTGGATATCTGTGTATGAAATCCAGTATGTAGAACTTTGTCCACATTGGTCCTTTTTTGAGGAAATGATGCTGGACATCATTCACAATATTGCCTTTTTCGGTGAAATATATGTATTGTTGTTGTTAATTCTTTTATTTTACTTGCATTACATAGGGCCAGGCCCTGTTTAGACTCTTTTTCAAAGTTTTACTTTTAGTTTGTCCTAAGTATTTGATTGGATTTTTTGCATTCTACATCTAGTACACAGCCTTTGAGCTGTTACAATTGAGATTGACAGTTCGAACTGTCGATAGTGCAAAGCTTTCTTCTTATTGATATTTCAAACTGTCTTCACTGAACTGTCAATAGTGGGAATTTCCTCTCTTGTTGACAGTTCCTTACCATTATTATCATAACTCAATCAAATTTGGTTCAAAAAATTGATTTTGATGCCAAAGTTGATTTTCAACGTAAAACTGATTTGTGGAAAACCCATTTTGGTGTAAAACCTATTTTTTTTGGGGCAAAACCAATTCTGGAGACAAACCCAATCTAAGGACAAAATCACTTTTGGCAACAAAAACAGTTTTGGTGGGAAAAAAAACAGTTTTGCTAAAAATTACACTTTTTGACTCCAATGTCAGCGGGAACTGTCAATAAGACAGAAATATTCCACTATTGACAGTTCTCATGAGGAACTGTCACATGTGTCATTTATTCATTTCACCCTCATCCTTTAACCTCATCTCCCCATATGCATTCATCTAAGACTTGTTTTCTTCTTTATATAATATATTGCTGAAGCTTAAAGGAAGAATTTATGGTATAGAAAATAAGAATTTGAGGAATAAAAAAGTATTCATTTGGTGCTTTTATATTTGTTCTCTAATAGTCCTTGTACCAAGATAAGAACCCTGAATTGTTTGAATTTCATGTGCAGGGACTGTATATAGGGTGACGGCGCCTGCACACATGCCGCTACCGGACCCGACAACCTTTAGCCTCGTTATAAATCCAGTACACTTGGCAGACGCTGGAAACTACTCAACCGCAACTGAAGACCTCGAACATAAGTGGTACTATGAGGTGGCATCCACTCTGAAAGTCTGGAGTAAGTACATGTTTTTCCAAAACATTTAAAGGAAATCATTATTTGTGGTTTTACTTCTGAAAATCCATACCATAGATATCTGTGATGCAATCCTTTTTTACCCTGGTAGAACAAGTGTCGGTGAGGGGTGAGGAGATTTCAAGAAAGATATGACCCTTAGAGGAATGGGGGCAAAGGGGTGGGGGCAGGGGGTCGGGGGCAGAGGGGAGGGAGTAGAGGGGTGGGATAGAGGGGAGGGGGCATGCTATGGCATATTGGTTATATATCCTGTCCATACCCCAAGGCCGAGACAGGTGCTTCCACCTGTGGTCGGACTGAAGGGTTTGGACAGGACTCGCAACACGACTTCCAACAGAACCTGTAACAAATTATATAAGTAAGCCCAGCCCCTACACTTTGTTAGAATTACATAGTCCATTTAATGTTCAGTGTAAAGGGAGACGCCAAACCTTTCAGACCAAGAGACCTAAGGAAATAATACCATATTTGAGAAAGTATAGATATACTAACTATAATCAAATATGCTAAAGATAATCATTGGTTGCACTTTAGGTGAACTTGAGCTCATTAACGGGCAACAAAGGGTAAACTGTAAAGCCTCTCTTAGAAGCTGACGTCCGATTTAAGCGGACCCCTATAGTTTGAGTGGTTGGGTAAAGTAGCAGAGAAAGCAGTGCCCAATGTTCAATTTCAGTGTTTTTGTTTTGTGTTACAGTTCAACCCGTTGAACCAGTGGTATCTACAGAACCCAGTAACCTTCATGAAGGTCATCCAGTGAATGTCACCTGTACTGTGCCCCGCCTGCAGCCTGGTGTACCCGCCGACAGCTTTATAATGACCTGGGATGGACACAACACCTGCCCTGGCTCACCTGGATGCTCCGTCTCATCTACTCCAGTGGGTAGCGACGGTGCAGAGAGCTACACCTTGCAGTTTATCAAGACAGTGACCAAGGCTGATAACGGTGCCAACATAGCCTGCTCCATCCAACCTCCACAGGGAGAAGACAGAACCTCTGAGCTTGTGACGCTAGATGTTAAATGTGAGTACAACATTAATCTGTCATAAGTTCATTTATCTGCATGGACTAAATTTATCCCCCAATAGTGATTTTTACTTTCAAAGTTTCAATTGCTCAATAGCTTGTTCAGGTATGTTTCAATATTGAACTTGGTTTAGAAACCAGAGTTCTGTATTCAACATAATTTCCTATGTTTCCCTGATAAGTGCATACACCCTTTGTGGCCAATTTCCAGTTTATGAATACCCTGAGGAATTTCAAGTCCAAATACAATATATCCTAACATGTTACCTTGCAGATGCTCCGACAGGTGACCTGACAATTGGTGCAAGCAATGAAAACCCAGAGTTGTATGAGACAGTCGTGCTGGCCTGTGACTACACTGGCCTAGCAGCCAACCCACCTATAAGTACAGTGTTGTGGAGTTTCAATGGTGAAGATGTATACCAGGACCAAAAGAGCCTTGTAAATCTGATGGTGATTACTGAAATAACAGGGAAGTCTAATGGTAACTACAGCTGCAAGGCGGGAAATGAAGTTGGGTTCATGCAGTCTAAGAGCATCAGCCTACACCTTAAAGTTGATGGACGTAAGTAAATAATTGAATAAAAGGGCAGGGAGTAGTATAGTATGTATCGGAACGGGACTATGCTTAAGTACTGTTTATTACTCAATCGACCTGCAGCCAATCAGAAGCCTCCATTTGACCGGAAGTGACGTCACATGCCCATATAAGGGCATACCGGAAGTGACGTCACGTGACCTTGACATGTCCATATAAGGGCATACCGGAAGTGACGTCACGTGACCTTGACCTAGTTAGAGGCCTCTGATTGGCTGGTACACCGGAAGTGACCCATTATGCAAATGAGGGGGTCACTTCCGGTCAAATGGAGGCCTCTGATTGGTTGGGTCATGAAGAAGTGTGTCTCTTAATTTTTTTTGTTTAGGAAGTGATGGACTTTAGGATCACGTGACTGGAAGCGACCTGATGAGTCACGTGACTAGAAGTGACGACGTCACATGCCTTGATTAGGAGATCAGCAGCGACCGGAGGAAGTGACACTTTAAGAGGACACGCTAGTTAATTGTTATAATTTTTTTTTTATTTACTAATAAAAGAAGACGTATGAAAATAAAACACAACAATAATTTTATTTATTTATTTATTTTCTTTTTTTTCAATTCTAATAAACACTCTATTTTTGAAAAGATGCGCTCAATCAATCAATAACACACTTATTTTTTTTTCATATTTTTAAAGGACTCGTTGTCACACCGTTAGAATGCACGCGACGCTTATAATACAAGTAGTGCACGTCATCTTTCTCTATGGTGTAAGTGTCCATTTTTGTTTCGTACCACTTTGAAATTTCTATTTACCGCAAGGAGAGTTTTTCGTTTGCGAAGAACATCCAAGAAGTCGTCTGGTTCTTTAGGGTTTTGTTACTTCTGTACACCTTTTGCACTCCATCTTTTTTTGGATTTTCTTTCACCGGTGCCGCTGACTCGATCGTAGCAAATGTAAGTCTTAGGGTTGAGACTTAGGATCCCGTCACCTTCCCACTCCGCTTTCATAAGCCCCGAAGTTCTCAGATCGTGAAGGTAACGTCTCTCACAACATCCACCGGGCGGCGGACACCATTTTCGCACTTTTTCCGTTTTTATCTTCACGAAAAGCTCTAAGTGATCGTCACACACCGCTGTCGGAATCCACTTTCGTTTCTCTCTGAAGTACGTCTCTCTCAGGTGAGGTTTGACTACACAGAGGCAAATATCAGAGTCAGCCAATGGCGCCAATACTACTCTCAGACAAGGGTCAGGCACTGCTGGACTATAATAGATGGGTCAAGGGCTATTCTAGTGAGGGTCAGGCTACGCCGGACATTCAATAACAAGCTGGACTTTGGCAAACTTGCTTGAAAGTCTGGCCATGCTGGATCCTCATGCCATAGTCTGGCAATGCTGAACTCTTGGGAGAGTATGCTGGACTCTTGCTGGCCAGACTTTCAAGCAAATTTGCCAAAGTCTAGCTTGTTATTGAATGTCCGGCCTAGCCTGACCCTCAGTAGAAATGGACCTTGACCCATCTATTATAGTCAAGCAGTGCCTGACCCTTGTATGAGAGTAGTATTGGCGACATTGGCTGACTCTGATATTTACCTGTGTGTACGGGGGGAGGAGAGGGTTCACAGCCACAGCTCTCTTAAGGCAAAGCTTGCGCTTATAGAGCACTACTAGTGGAGGTCTGGATGAGGAGTCTATGGCGTTTGTCTTAAAAAAAAATAGCCATGGCACATGTCGATGTCGCTTAATTATGCTCATATCTCATGTCGATTTTAAGAATTGCTCATGTCACCTGTCACTATGTTTTTCAAGCTTCATGTCAAATGTCACTAGGCCTCATGTCAAATGTCGATTCTAAGAAACAGACATGACGCCATCTCGAATTTAGTGGTCTACACCGCCGCTGCTGCTGCTGCTGCTGCTGCTGCTGATTTGCTGTTGCTGCTGCTGCTTGTGCTGCTTGTGCTGCTCGTGCAGCTGCTGACAGCTGCTGCTGCTTGTGCTGCTCGTGCAGCTGCTGTAGTTGCTGACGATGTCACGGATGCTGTTGACAGATGCTGCTGCTTGTGCTGCTCGTGCAGCTGCTGCTGCTGCTGACGATGTCACGGATTCCGCTGACAGATGCTGCTGCTTGTGCTGCTCGTGCAGCTGCTGCAGCAGCTGCTGCTTGTGCTGCTCGTGCTGCTCGTGCAGCTGCTGACGATGTCACGGATGCTGTTGAC
The DNA here is from genome assembly GCA_947462335.1 of Harmothoe impar. Classification (NCBI taxonomy): domain Eukaryota; kingdom Metazoa; phylum Annelida; class Polychaeta; order Phyllodocida; family Polynoidae; genus Harmothoe; species Harmothoe impar. Next base: position 13,354,260 of record OX381710.1, read on the forward strand.
AGATGCTGCTGCTTGTGCTGCTTGTGCAGCTGCTGCTGCTGCTGACGATGTCACGGATGCTGCTGACAGATGCTGCTGCTTGTGCTGCACGAGACTGAGTAGCCGCTATTACTAATGCTACTAATACTAGTATGAGAAAATACATTTAGTCAGTTGATTAAATCAAGGAGGTTTTCTGACTTCAGTGGATCGTTTAGCCATCGGCCACGGGCAAAACTTGAAACCATTTTATACATGGGACAATTGGCAGAGTCGAAACGTGTTGGTACAATGGGGTCGATCATGTTCATCATCAGTTCAGGCAAAGGAAGTGTGTCGACAGCACGCGAAAACTTCATGTCTGGATGTTTCAACACAAGACCTTTTATCGCACTCACACAGCTGCTTTGAAGAGTGAATCCTTGACCAAACTTGAGCTTTTCCAACACAGCTTTGGCTTCTTTCTGTGCAATAAGGGATCTCTCTTTCGGGTTCATCTCAGTGCTGTCTAGCATGTCCTCAAAGTCTTTAACATAATGTTCCAACGGGCTACAAATGATGCACTCCAGATCATCGTCCGTATATGTCGTCTCCTCGCACCATATTGTGTCTTCTCCTGTTTCGAATTCCGTCATTTTCTGAACAATCTCCTCCTGAGTGCCTTGCATATATCGAAGCTCCTTCAAGGACCTGATAACTTGTATGGCGAAGACTGACAAACTTGAAGGAATTTCATCACAGTCAGGCCAAGTATACAGAGCTAAGAAAAATAGCTCTAACAAAATCTTCTCCCTCTGTCCAAATGAAAAATTATTTATATAACAGAATTCAATGTACGTTGGCAAATAATACAAAGTCCTCTTTTTTACAAATGCGATGTGGTGTTCCACAAGGGTCCACCGTAGGCCCACTTCTATTTTTAATTTATGTCAATAATGTGATTAATGTCTGCTCTAATAGTAAAATTTTGTTATATGCTGATGACACTGTTATTTATAGTTCTGGCAAAGACAAAAGGGTAGTTAACTTACTTCTTCAGAATGATCTGAATAAGTACAATCATTGGTGTCAGAGAAATAAGCTTACAATCAACAGCAAAAAAACAAAGTTCATGTGTTTTGGTCTCAACTTCAAATGGAGAAATTGTAAATTTAAAATAGGTAATGATGAGATATTTGGAGTTTCCAATTATAAGTATTTAGGAGTGATATTAGATCAAGCTCTAAACTATGAGAAATTTATGTTACAACAGCTAAGAACTGTAAACTTTCGGACATATCAACTTGGTAGGCTAGGGGATTTTTTGGACGTTCCTACAGCAGTATTGCTATACAAAACTTTTATTCTTCCTATATTAGAATATGGAGACATTTTATTGCCTGAATGTAATATTGATTTGTTAAAAAGACGTCAGCGTTCACAGAACCGTGCCTTAAAAATAGCCCAAAAGGTTAATTTCAGGTCACATACTGATAATATACATGCTGCAGCCAAGCTGAATTTGTTAAAAGATAGAATGTTAGCACATCAATATCTTGCTGCCTACAAAAGATCTATGAATGTAAAGTATAGGGACACCAGACGCGTGAATACTCGTGCCTGGGATGGCCCAATCCTGAAATGTTATACTCCTCATGCAAAATCTTATACGCGAAGTCTTGAGTGGAGTTTGGCATTCGCCTGGAATAATCTTGAGCCTGAAGATAGAAATATTCCCTCCTTTAAGTCCTTTAAAACTGACGTACACAAATTTTTGATATTAAATCTTCCGGAGCCAGTTTAGACCTTCCCCCCCACCCCCCCTCTACTCAGCTCATAACACAGGTAGTGTTAAAACTCTACTAACCCCTAGACTTAAGTTAGCCTTAAGATATGTCCATGGTTAAATCATAGCTGCGTTTTGTATAATGCAACTATGACAAGCAAAGAACAAAATATATGGTCAAAACATAGCTGCGTTTTGTATAATGCAACTATGATAAGTAAGGTACAAATTTCACAAAGTAAAAGAGGTTATTATACCTAACTGGTAATCTGAGGTATTTACTCATATAGAGACTTCTAAATATTAATGCTTTACCGGTACTGATTATAATCGTTATCTGTTATAGTTCAACGCGTTTTGTACAATGCAAAATACAATCTGGGTTATAATTATGTGTCAAATTATGTTATGTTATCAATTAATCTATATGCATAAATCAAAATAGAATATCTGCTCGCCAAAAGAAATAATATTGTGTTCACTATCATTGTAAAGGTCGCCGACTTCAAATTAGCCTGAAAAGGCTAAGAAGCGACCTGTCTTTGGGGATAAGTCAAGAGATAACAGTTTAACTTGTAAACACTGAAATATTTTTGAAATAAAGACGAATTCAAACTCAAAAAAAAACTCAAACTCAAACTACTTCTGTTCCGATGAAGTTGAAGCATGCTTCTATCCATTGCTCCTTGGTGACGTCCTTCCAATGTTTCTTTACTTCACATGCATCATAGGGCACTGTTTCTCTTCCTGCTTCAAGTATTGATTGCTTCTCTTTATGACGCTGAATTGTTGGTTTCTTCGGTCTCCATAGGCAAAGAACGAGTGAAGGCGTAATTTGATCAGGTTCAAGTCGTAACGCCCCGAGTTGAAGCCCACGACTGGAGCTTGACGGATGTATCTCAGAAGCCGCTTCTTCAGTTGAACTAACGGGTGTCTGGTGTGAGCCGCAGCGAAGCCGTCTGGAGAAGGGGTGAATACCGCCTCCTCCAGCAGGAGAGCTTCACCTATCGCCACATCTAACTTCGCTAACGTCAGTCGGTAAAGTTCTAGCACAGCTTCCCCGATGACTTTGGCGTTCTCGTTTATGTGATTTTAAACTCGGTCTAACAAGGGGTCGGAATCTGCGTCGGATTCTCTGACGTTCACCGACCCCTCCCACCCTGGAAAGTCGGATGCGACGCTAGCCGACAAAGGGACGTGATCCCACAGCAGGGACACGTGTTCGGTCGACAGTTCTCTGCACGGTCTGAAGAAAGCCTCAAAATCGAAGATGATCTTGTAAGGGTAGATTCTGGAATGTCCGTCGGGAGGAAAAATGGAGAAGGCTGCTAGCGCTTCGAAAATCGTTCTCGCATTTTAGTAGATGCAACCTACGTAGCGCAACTTGACTTGTCGGCAAGAGGAAAGCTGGTTCCTGTGTCTCTTTAGCAAGAACTCGGTGGTGAACGCCGCCTTACACTTGCAACATTCGTATACACCCTCGTACGCGTTGAAGTCTGTGACCAGAGAGACGTGCAAACCGTCTTTCGCCGTCAGTTGTAGGTTGGCTTTACCTTGGGCGGCTAGAGTTCTGGAAGGCGGTCTGATCAGAGTAACGCGTGTTCTCAACTTCCGCCCCGGCACCTGACGTAACAAATCTGAAGCGCGCTTGCTGGTGTTGTATAAGTGAAAGGAAATGCAGCGGAAGACGCAGTGGTTGTCCTTGTTGGGAAAATCTAACACACCGCTTCTCTTTCCAACTCGACCAGCCTGACTGTTCCTACCGCCTATGGGAAATTCCCCCGGTCCCATGTAAACGCAAATCTTCAAAATTGGTAGGAAAAAGAACGCGCCACTTGGTGTCAGCGTCGCAAAGTTTCCGTACTTCCCGCAAGCGACGGTGTTTTCCATCTTTGAGAGGAGCTCTTCTAAAGTTTCTGAATTAGTTATAGTAGGGAGCGGTTGTAATGAGAGTTGCGTTGTTCTGGGAGACGTGAAAGTAGCGCAGTTTGCTCTTGTCTTCTCTGTGTTGTAAGAGTAAGCCTACCGAAAAACCCACTTTGTATCTGAATCTTTGTTTGTTACACTCACGCGAGTCCCGTGCATCCTGACACTCGTTCGTATTGCAGGCCAATTCGCCGTGAACGTTTCCTCACTGTTCGGTACAGCACATATACGCGGAGGGATAGTCACCTCGTCCAGAGATTTGTGTCGACAGGTGATCTTTCAGCAATCGACTTCGCCGCATAGAGGGCAAAACTTAGGTATTGTACGGTCTTTTAAAAATTTTGAAACACTTTTCGCAGACGTACTGCGTCATGTTTTTTTTCTTTTTTGTTTTTTCACTTAGTTACCAATTATTAAAAAAAATAAACGTTATTTATCACTTCGAATACTAGACGACTCTTACCACACGATGCTATTAGCATAGTGAAAGGTGACTGCAGTCTAGGATCGAATTCAACAGATGTCCATCTTACTGCAGGGATCAGACGAGAGTGGTCAACACTGGAGTGACACAGCTCACTTTTATGTCTTTGGGTACAGCTGCATACAACCCTTGAACATACATTGCGACGTCGCTGCGACCCATGTCGTCTTGCAACACTTTCATCAGAGCCATAGGCTCAGACGTCTCGTTGTACTTCCAAGCTCTCAGCACTTCATAGACAGGGTTCTTCACAGTCCTGTCAGAAGGCAGAGGTTGAGAGATGAAAGCTACTTCATGAGAAGTCAACCCTAAGTAGATCCCTATGGTCTTCCAGTCTCTAGGGCAGAGCTCAGCTAAAAGAGAGAAATATTTCTGCACTTTCCACTCCATGTCTCCACTCTCTAAGCCATCCCACATGTCATGCTTGTCCATGTACTCACGTGAGAATTGGATGAGGTCCATACGGTAAGATTCTTCCAAGGCGGCTGCTAGTTCCTTCCACCTAGTAGTACAACTTTTCTGGTACCAAGTAGTGAACATTTCTCTAGCTTGAGTTATGACACTTCTCTCACAACTGAGATATCCCATGTCCTTCAAGTTCACTTTAAGGTATGAACCTAACCGTATGTAATCTGATGTCGGCAACTTACTACTTATTTTCAGTAGCATAGCGTCTGGCAAGTATCCTAACGGCTCTCCTTTGAAGTATGATGATACAGGTACTACTGCAGCAGAACCAATAACAGGAGCAGCGTCTGCGCTGGTATCCGACGACTCGTTGTCGGAACAGGGCAACCACACGACCTCGTAAGGTGGTGGTGAGGGCAGTCGCCACGGACCGGACGCGCTACCAGTGGAAGTGAGGTCGAAAAACGTACTGTGCACCCGTAGCCCTTTGGGTTCGTCGTACGCCTCGTCGTCAGCGTCGTTCTCTGTCTCACCCTGTTGCTTCTCCTCTTCTTCTTCTTGCTTTAGGGTATATATGTCTACTACGCGCTGCTGGGGCTGAGTGTCCGAATAGCTGTAAGTCTCAGCGCGAGCGGCGTTGATGGCGTCGGTTGATGTAGTGGTGGAGAGGCGCTGTGCAACGTGCTGCGTGTCAGTAGTAGTAGCGGCAGTCGCAGCAAGAGGTGTAGCAGCAGCAGCAACAGCAGGCGCAGCAGTAGCAGGCACAGTAGTAGCAGGCGCAGCAGTAGCAGGCACAGCAGCTTCAGCAGGCGCAGCAGTAGCAGGCACAGCAGTAGCAAGCGCAGCAGCAGCAGCAGCAGCAGCAGGCGCAGCAGTAGCAGGCACAGCAGTAGCAGGCACAGCAGCAGCAGGCGCAGCAGCCTCAGCAGGCGCAGCAGTAGCAAGCACAGCAGCAGCAGCAGCAGCAGTAGCAGCAGCACTAGCAGCACGAGGATCACCAGCACCAGCAGCAGCAGCAGCAGCAGCCACAGCAGGCGCAGCAGTAGCAGTGGCAGCGCGCTTAGCAGCAACATCCGTCGCGAGTGTAACAACGTCGCTACCACGACGACTACTACCAGTAGTACTGCTACTACTACCACTACTACTACTACTACTACCACTACTACTGCTGCGAGCGCTCGCTACAGCGGGAGGGTGATAAGACCAAGCGGTTGCGGCGGTAGTCTCATTTTCAGTAGCAAGAGGAGACGCTGACGCTAAACGATCACCGTTCTGCGTACTCTTCTTGTTCTTGAACTTGCTTAGATCCTTGGACGGCCCTAGTTGTTGTCTTTTGCTCATGGTGGTGACTGTAGAGAGCAGCAAAAGACTGAGTGAGTGAATGGGTGTTTCCAGCCCCCTTATATACACCTTCTCGCTTCTAGAGCTAAGCTACTTACGGCTCTGTTCAGCTGCCGCCGGCTGACCGGCGGCCATTCACAAAGAGAAACAAAAGACATAAGGCATGACGTTTTCAGCTGGAACCCTTTCCCCCCCTTTGAGAGATCGACTGACATGAGCTAAGCTACTTACTGCTTTGTTCAGCAATTCAACGCGCGTTAGCTGTATAAAGGATTAAGCGGTTGCTGCCGCCGGCTGACCGGTGGACATTCACAAAGAGAAACAAAAGACATAATGCATGACGTTTTCAGCTGGATCCCTTTCCCCCCTTTTGAGAGATCGACTGACATGAGCGGGCGGTGTACCGACTGTGCTAATTCAACGCGCATTAGCTGTATAAAGGATTAAGCAGGCATGAGCTTAGAGTGTGTATACAAAAAAACTACAGGAGGTGTGTGGCGTGAAGCAGGACCCCCTAAGACGGGTGTGTCTTTCTGTGAGTAGAGTCGTGTGCATGTGGTGAGCGACTTAAGTGTAAAACAAAAAAAAATCACCGCCTCCTGCCGTGGTGAGTAGACCGGCCGGCAGCGGCCAGCTAGTTCAATAGGGGTGACAGCTGACTAAGGCTGTGCATGAAAATCCGATTTTCACCTGACCTCTGACGTTTGTTACAATGAATGCCAAAGGGGGAGAGAGTCGTCCTCAGGTAGGGGGTAGGAGGTAAAGCTATGGATAAAGAAAAACGACATTTTCAGCTGGCCTCCACAGATGGCGATGACATACTCTTCGTCATCTAAGCTCTTAAGAAGCTCTTAAGGAGCGGAGCAGCTGCTAGACAGCTGGGTGCTGTTGGAAATAGGATTAAACTCCTTCTGTATAAAAGCTCTGATTTCTGTTAGAAAAAAACCATATCACCTCTGACCACAGTAACGTCTACTACCACCACCACCAGCACCACCGCCGCCGCCGCCACCGCCGCCGCCGCCAGTCGCGGCTGATCGCTTCATTAGAGCATGTGACGTCGTCACTTCTAGTCACGTGCCTCATCAAGTCACTTCCTTCCAGTCACGTGATCTTAAAGACCATCACTTCCTAAACAAAAAAATTAAGAGACACACTTCTTCCTCTCGAGAGGAAGAAGTGTGTCTCTCGATTAAATTCTTTTCTTTCTTTTTTTCTTAAAAGAGACAAACGCCCCTTAGAGTGCCCCCCCCCCACCCCCCTAGAGTGCCCCCCTCCCCCCTCCCCTCCCCTCCCCTCCCCCCCACCCGCCCCATGCATCCTAAAAGCGCCCCCCTCCCCATGCATTTTAAAGGGGCCCCCCTCCCCCCCTCCCCCCCTCCCCTCCCCTCCCCCCTTATACACTCTAAAGAACACTTCTACCTAGTTCAATAAGTCACTTCCAGTCGCTCATAAAAAAATAAAATGAAAAAACAAACTTATATTGTTGTGTTTTTTATTGGTTTACCAAAAAAAATAAGAGACTCGCCTCCTCCTCCTCCAAAAAAAATATATATCACATTTTAAAGCGCGTGACCCCTTAAAGACGCTCATCTCTTCATTAAGTCGCGTGACGTCACTTCTTCTTCCGGTCACGTGATCAATCAGGTCACTTCCGGTCACGTGATCCTCAATGAGGTCACTCACTTCCGGTTGTCCATTAGGTCATGTGACGTCACTTCCGGTCACGTGACTCATCAGGTCACTTCCGGTCACGTGATCCTAAATTAGGTCATATGACGTCACTTCCGGTCCCCTAAGTAGGTCATATGACGTCACTTCCGGTCCATAAGTAGGTCATATGACGTCACTTCCGGTCACGTGACCAAATGGCGGCCTCTGATTGGCTAACTAGGTCACGTGACGTCACCACTAATCCCCTAAGTAGGTCACTTCCGGTCACGTGACCAAATGGAGGCCTCTGATTGGCTGCATGTCGATTGAGTAATAAACAGTACTTAAGCATAGTCCCGTTCCGATACATATTATACTACTGCAGGGTTATCAATTAATAATTCTGAGGCCAATAACTATAGCCCTCATATGGTATGGTAATTCGGCTTTGGATAGGGTGGAACTTGTTTTGATTATCTCGAAGGTGGCACTAGATTTTTCCTGATATAATTGTGGAATATTCTGTGAGTTATTGAAAGAAAAAGCACAATTTTCATCATTTGTTCATCCTCTCATGTTTCTCTCTAGAATCCTCGATATTTGTCTCATTAGCACGCAGTAAAATCTCCCCCTTACAGTCAGCTAGTGTGGAGCACTCTGAGTTTTCGAGGCAGATGGGGTGGTTCGTTTGAAACGACAACCCCCTGTTACAGGGCCTTATACCATTGTATAGGAAATGAGTACAATTCAGTGACAGAACTTTGTGTACAGTGAGACACACCAAAGATTCCAATCCTCTAAAAGAATGGTGAGCTATCAAATATTATGTATATTTCTTTTTCATATCCTTATATAGTTATGTGGAATGAAACAGTTGTTGAGCGTGGGACCGTGACACTGGAATACAATACAACTGTGGAAAGCCCCTTGAAGAGGTACTGGTACCTAGGACAATTCAGCTCTGCAAACCTGCCCAAGTCAGATCAGGCACTATTCAGACAAGACAATGTCACAGATGGACCTGTCACCCGGGTGACGGCCCCTAGCTACATGACTGTACCTAACCCTTTGACCTTTGACTTGGTAGTTACCGGAGTCTCAGACACTGACGCTGGGCACTACACAGCCATAACTACTGATGAACGTGACAGACCATTCTATAAAGTGGGAAAACTCAATGTCTCCCGTGAGTAAATCATATTTCTACTCCATTATAGGATTATTGAAAATTGGTTTGAGATTGTGGATTTATTATTGTATACATCCCTCATGCACAAGTAGCCCCTTTTATCTGTAAATAGATTTCACAATGTTGAATCAGTCAACAACTCACTATTTTACACTTTTACTGTTAATAAGCCTCATCTAAATGCTTGGAATTGAATTAGAATTATTTATTTCAGATTTTTTTTACCACTGGATAGAAAAAGCTACCAACTGGCATTCTATTACAGGGGGAATTGCCTGTGTATTTTGTTATATGATGACGCTCTGTAGAACATGCAAATTTCCACCTTTGGGAGTAAAACCTTGTTTTCAGACCTTTCAGATACATTACAGGAGAACCATGAATTTGCATATATCTGATGTATCAACTATGCAGAATAATTGAATTCAGTTCTCTTCATTCTCAGCCCCACCCAAGTGCAAAGTTACTGTGTACACAGGAGTTGATACTAATGCAGACACCAATGCTAATGCCTACATTACAATGTTTGGAAAACTTGACAATTCAACTGAACAAGAACTGAACAATAGCAAGGACAACAACTTTAAAAGAGGAGGGTTTGTGTCACAATCACAGTTTATCCTATGAAGTAATCATGAAGTCAAACTAATTTTGTGTTATTTCTATTATTGGTGCATTTTCTGGCCTATGTTGCTGCACTCAGATGACTGGAGGCATATAGGGAAGGCGGTTCTGTCCCTCTATAATGCTGCATGCCTTTTTATTAGTACAAAACAAATAAAATCCTTGTATGATATTAGATTAAGATCTGCACTTTTGAGTTCTAGAGTGGAAGCCAATGCCTTATTACCAGTGTCTCCCAGCCTAGGACATTTACGATCAACCAGGTCTATGTATATAAATATATATATATATATATGTACTTATGTATGTATACATACTATTGCTGCATGCTTGCACCCTATCATTGATTCCCTGGTGCTGCATTCCTGTATCATTCAGACCAAATATAGTTGCTACCCTCACATAAGGTTGAAAATGATGCACACTGACCCAGTTGTTCATATGTGCAGTGACAATTGTCAATAAGCGTGCCTGTTTATATTGTATAGCGTGGATATCTTCTATGTTGAGTGTGCACACCTTGGAGACTTGGAACAGATAAACATCAGACACGACAACACAGGTAGTTCACCTGACTGGTTCCTGGACAAGGTCCTGGTGGAAAACACTGGAAACAGACGGGTCTACAAGTTCCCGTGTTTTCAATGGTTGGAAGATGGTTCTCTCTCACGGTCCCTGCCAGTGCCAGGTGGGTCATTCTTGCTCTTGTGAAAAGCTGGGATGGCAACATTGTATACCGTATGAGACACCTATTGTTCCACTTTTTAAAAGATCATGAATGATTAGAGTGTCAGAATCTTGTTCATTAATACCCAGGCTATAAATAGAAAACTAGCGCTTTATTGGTGCATTTTGTGTCTTCTCCTTTGGGAAATACACATTGTATGGTTGCCATCGTCCTGCATAAAAGCAGCCCTGGTGAGTAACTTGAAAGGGCTGAATTCTTGCTCTATGTCAATTAAGCTCCATATGCTGTCCTTAATGAGATAGTACTAAGGTGGGCATGTGTAAAATACTGTATAGTGTAACATCACAGGGACCCCCTTCTTTCATAAACAAGGATAGTGGGAAGCAAATGTAAAACATTAAGATTGTCAGTCCTCTTGGCAAAGGACATTTAAATGTTTGACGTTTGACTACCAAATATTACTGAGTAGTACAATTCAGCACACAAATTCATTATGGGCAGCAAAAAAAAACGTTTTCCGAACATTAGCAAATGTGCAAACGTTTTGGAATTAAACCTTTTTAGTACAAACCTAAAGACAGAATATCATCCAAAAGTTTTAGAAACGTTTGCAAACATTTGGAAAATGTTTTTTGTTAGCGTGATGGTACATCATCACAGAGCAACTAGTGCTGCCAAACAGTGCTGCCAACTGACCTTTTGACAGTGAACCAAAGTCAGTCCCAAAAGCAGTCCCCCCTCAGACTTACGAAAAACTCCAGTCATAAGCCTGCCATAGACATAAGCTGAGCCCCTATTTGAGAAAGGGTTGTAAGCGGAATCTTGATCCAATTAAACTTTTAGAAAACACCTGCCATCAGTCGGCCCCTGACCTTGGGGCACTGTTCACTCTCCAGACCCTTTCAAAGCATACTAACTCACAATCTTTCAATGCATTTTTTATGGGTTTTGACCCATCATTTTTAGATTGTGTGCTGAGTAGTGAAGGTTTTTTAAATTTTCACCATTAAATATTTGAATAAGAAACCCGGTCAGAACCCGACCCTATCTTAAATAAAATGGAATGAGCCAATTTCGTCTCCAAATACTCCAAAACCTTATGTCTGTGTTTTGAGATTCTTGTGTGATTGTAGTTGTAAACCTGACCCCTACATAACCAGCACCTCTTGTATTACAGACGGCATCTGTCAGTCTACAGTCAACAAAAACAAAAACATGTGCTACTGGGTCGAGGTGGACTTGGACTCTCAAGCAACAACAAGAGAGAAGTGCACAAGTAAAGGCGGTGAACTCGCAGCCATCAACACCCAGGCAACGTCAGACTTTGTGAAAACCTTCCTGAACACCCAAAGGTAAGAGGCCTAGCACAATGCTGATGGCCCCATAATCTATTTTTCCATTTGAATTCTATGCAAGCTGTTGGACAATGTATTTTGTATCACACTGGTCAAAATATAATGTTGATTGTATCAACACCTCCAGATCTGTGCATCAACTGAGCAAAGGTATCATCGTAAACCTCACAAAGTAAAATAAAGATGAAAATTGTTCTAAAAAGAAGAAAAAATAAATTACTTTATGAACCCTTTGAGGACAGCATATTTATCCAGAAGTGCCTATGCCATGTGGGATGATGCCAATTTCTCATAGTCCAAGATTTTTAGCTCAGAATAGGACCTAAGGTTAAACAAAATCGGAACAAGCCAATTTTCGGACAGAAGATGCCAAGAAGGGTACTGAACCACATACTAAAAGTCCTCGGACATCCTCCTTGTGCTCGCTTGGAAATTCAAGATGACGTCCAGGATAGGCAATATGCACTATTTCCCTCATTTATTTTCTATTTCGACTTTCCACAGGTCAATTTGAAGTTAACCTAGCCCCCCTTAACCAATTCCAAGCTTTTCACTGGTCTTATCCTTTTGTTGCTAGGGCTGGTGGTTGCCTAGCAACAGGTATTTCCTATTGGATTTCCCTAGAAACTAGGGCAATTAACCCTTTGTGGTCATGGGCGAGCATCAACTATAGTCATTGTAACTCTATGGGATTTCACAAAGTCTCGTCCTTAGGGAAAAATCCTGCAAAAATTCTCGTCCCCACAGCTAGCTTTAACAATTTCTTGTTGTCCATAAAGGGTTAACAGTCAGAAAGGTGTTGGACCCATACTTACTGCTTCTTAAGTGGCCCAAATGGAGCAACAATGATATAACTGATTTGCTATAGTCCATGGTTACCTAGCAACAGCAAATACCTACCTAGCAACCACCTGGAAAGAGTGTATTTAGCTCTTTGGAAAATACTTTGGCTTCACAAAAGGCCATATGAAGATCACCTACCCCAACAATCCATTGGAAGCTTCATTGATGGTGATATTATTGTTTTGGTAAGGAAAGTGGTTGCCTAGCAACATACACTCTATATTAAAATTCTAACCTAGAAACCAGAAATATTAATCAGAGATATCTATCTACCAATATCTCAACCCCCAAAACATCCCCAGGAGCCTACTGAAACACATGCTATTAAAAAGTCCTAGGAAATCTTCCAGAATTCAAGATGGCGTCCAGGATGGACAATATGCACTATTTTTCTATTTTGACTTTCCATAGGCCAATTTGATGTTTACCTAGCTACCTAAGCCAATTTCAAGCTTTTCCATGGTCTTATCCTTTTGTTGCTACGGCTAGGGGTTGCCTAGCAACATGCATTTCATATTCATATTCCCCTACTTACTTCATCTAAAGTGACCACAATGGAGCAAGGATGATATAAATGATTTGTTGTAGTCTATGATTGCCTAGCAACAGCAGATACTTACCTAGCAACCACTTGGAAAGAGTGTATTTGGATCTTTGGAAAATACTTTGATTTTATAACACATTGGTTAAGAGGTAGCTATCTGATGTTGCTAGGCAACTTCACACCATATCAACACATTTCATTATCCCACTTCATCTGAGCTCCATTTATATGTAGTAGTTGTAGTAGAAGTATTCCTCTCATTGATATTTCCCCTGGATTTTGGGGAGTAGCAATATAGGATGTGTTGCTAGGCAACCACTTACCTCAGCAACACAATAATGACACCATCCAAAAGGTTTCCAATAGTTTGTGGTGGTAGGTGATCCTACCATTACCCTTTTTAAAGTCAAATTCTATTTTAGAGGCATGGACACTCTAGGTTGCTAGGTAAATATCTTCTGTTGATAGGCAACCATGAACCATAGCAACACATACATATCATCCTTGCTCCATTGGGGTCACTTAAGATGCAGTTAGTATCCCAGGTACATTACCTTTCGGACGGTTAATTGCCCTTATTTTTTAGGGAAATCCAATATGAAATGCCTGTTGCTAGGCAACCACCAGCCCTAGCAACAAAAAGATAATACCATGGAAAAGCTTGAAATTGGTTTAGGGTGCCTGTGTGAACTTCAAATTAGCCTATGGAAAGTCAAAATAGAAAAAAGTATGGGAAATAGTGCACATTGCCCATCCTGGATGCATCTTGAATTCCGGAACGAGCACAAGGAGGATCTCCTTTACATGTCGTGCAGTCGAGATATTGGTAGATGAATATATCTGATTAAGATTTTGACTGGTTTCTAGGTTAGAAGTATAATATTGAATGTTTGTTGCTAGGCAACCACTTGCCTTAGCGACACAAAAATGTAACCATCAATGAAGCTCCCGATGGATTGTGGGGGTAGCTGATGTTCAGATGGCCCTTTGTAAAGCCAAAGTTTTTTCCAAAGAGCCAAATTCCAGGTGGTTGCTAGGTAAATATCTGCTGTTGCTAGGTTACAATGGACCATAGCAAATCAGTTATATCATCATTGCTCCATTGGGGTCACTTTAGATGCAGTAAGTATGGGTGCAATACCTATCTGACTGTTAATTTCCCCAGTTTCTGTCCGAGGACTTTTAGAATGTGGTTAAGTACCCTCCTGGGCATCTTCTGTCCAAAAATTGGCTTGTTGCGATTTTGTTTAACCTTAAAGTCTAAAAATCTTGGACTATCAGGGTTAATACACTCCCAAAGTATCCTCATGATGTACCAAAGCAATGCTGGTGAACTGGCGCATCATGATTGCCATACCAAAATGGTATATGCATCAGGCCAAGAAAAAGTTGTTTCAGGCAACCCAACCCTAATTCAAGCATTTGTTTTTAGTCACCTGACATTTTTATGATTCTTGTCCATATCAAATGTGTTTATCTGTTGTTATAAGGGAATATTTTGGGCCCAGTGAATGAATGACAGAATAAATAAACAAAATACAATATGAACAAACAGAAATGACCTATAGACTTTAACTATCTTATACAAAGGCCTACCCTTTTAAACTTCAGCCTTCTCTATAAAAGCCGAGAATGTTGTTCCTCGCTGTTACTGTTTTGCTTTCAAACCTTTTAAGGGCTGCAAAGTGGTTTATGCCCTTCATCATGTTTAGCCTTTAGTCTATCGAGATGGGAATAACATTCAAGTACTGCATTCATGCCTCATGCTGGCCCTATGTGATTGATACATTCCTGAGGGGGTTTGCATGATTCATGAATACCAGTGAGTAAACTCTCTAGGCATGTATTAATGCATCATAAAGACATAGGGCATAACCCATTAAAGCACTTTGGGACCCTTAAAGGCTTAAAGGCCCAGCGCCTCTATATATAGAGCTGAGTACCTGTCCCGACTGCACTCTGACTGTTACTGGACATGCAGTAAGATCTGCGGGTTTAACTCCTACTATACCAGCAGCTCCAGCTGCACCCTCAGTACCCTGGAGCTCTGTGCCTCAATACATCCATGTACTTACCATGTTACAGTTTTGGCTGGCTTTGGATTGGATATAATGAAAGCGATGAGAGATGGTATGACGGCAGCCTCTTCAGTTGGACAAACTATGCTGATACTGAACCCAATAATAGTGACTGGTTCTGTACCGTAATGCATCAAGCTCATTCATGGGAGTGGTACGATTATCTATGTTCTTACTCCAAGCAAGGTCTTTGTCAAGTCCACATCTTGAATGGTTTGTATAATAATTTATCTGAGTGATGAAGATTTTCCAATTTTCGTAAATTGTTTAGAAGGCAATGTTTGCCCACTGTTTGTATTTCATTGATTGGAAGAGACCCCATGTGTTTGTGCTATATTTATTGATGGGAATACATGTATCTGTGAACGCTGGGTCTTTCTCAACATACGTAGATGTATTATCTACAATGAATGTATCCCATCTGCTAATACAAATGCATTTATAGCTAATTCCCTTAGCTGGTGGGTAATGGGTATAAGAGAGGGCCACAAGGATGATGTCCAGTTGCATTTTTTGTCACAAGTTGGGATCTGGCCTGTTTCACATCAGGCTGCAGGCCAGGTGTAATCCCAACTAGTGACAAATCTGCAAATGGACCTCATAGAGTGGGCCTTTGTATGCATCAAAAAGGCATTTTATCAATGATATAAGGCATTATATCACAGGCCATGAAAAATGACTAAAACTTATCTAATTGGGGGGGGGGGGCATGGGATACAGCCATTAAAGACAAAACCAGTAAAGTCCTCATTTAGTCCACTATTTTTCATTACTACAGACTGCCTGGAGACCTACCAGGGTGAGGGGTACATGGGGACGAGGAACACGACCCTGGATGGACTCACCTGTCAGAAGTGGTCTACAAACACCCCACACACCAATGAGTACCAAGACCCAGACCTGTACCCAGATGCCACCCTGGAGGAGGCCTCCAACTACTGCAGGAACCCAAGTGGTGACCTGGAAGGACCCTGGTGCTACACGACCGACCCTGATGTAGAATACAGCTTCTGTGACATTCCGATGTGCGGGTAATCGCCCCCCCCCCTGTTACTGACCCAGCAATGGCAGTAAATGCTGAACATGTCATCACACTGTTAGAAGTAAGTGCTGTCACTGTACAGTAGAAAAGGGGGTATTATTGGGGTTACAGTATATAGTAGATCCTACTACACATGTATACCACATTGTGTTGTTAGTGTATGTCAATCCAAAGATCCAGGGTTTGATCCCTAGGCAAACTTTATGTACAACAATTATATTTTTGTTTTAATTTAATTTTGACTTATCCTAAAGAGTAAATCTATATTGGCAAAGCAATATTTTTTATGAAGGTTGAACATGTGCATTAGTGTAACTTAAAAGCAGGACATGCTACTTGAATCCAAAAGGATGCCCTTTTAAACCATAAATCTACCATAAAATATACTGTGCAGTTGCACTTACTTCTGACAGAGTGCGATAAGAAAATGAATGCCCAGGACTTTTTGTCAAGGCACCTTTTTATCTAGTCCCAGCGTGAATGATTCAGGGTGATTTCGTGGCATGCAGTATGATGTTATGGTAACAGATAAAAGTAGGGTTTCAAAACTCTTTATCAATTAATATACTACTATTGAATATAAGGCTGACAATCGTCATTTGTAAGTCATTCTCCCATAATGCTTTTTCCTAGGCTCTATCCAGTGTGTACTGTATTTCCAATGCATTATAAGTACAGCTATGGCCCTGGGAAAACTATACTATCCCCTAAATTATGAAATGATTACTCTCAACATTGAGTGGTTTTGGTGATATTGACCTGCTTTTTTTGTTCTCTGTGTATGCACCCTCTGAGTGATTAACTGAATGTCACATGACCTATGAATATCAATGAGCTGAAATGGACATGTAAACAAAAAGATGAATAAACAGTTTTTGATTTGTTGTGATTGAAGCCTGTCGTTGTCTTCCTTTCATTAATGATAAATGAGATAATATTGTTGGTCTGTGTCGAATCTGTAGAATTACTCATCATGCATTACATTACATAAATATGCAGCATAGATGAGGAGTAGTATAGTATGTATCGGAACGGGACTATAGTTAACTACTGTTTATTACTCAATCGACATGCAGCCAATCAGAGGCCTCCATTTGGTCACTTGACCGGAAGTGACCTACTTAGGGGATGAGTGGTGCATTCTGGGTAACCCTGCAGCCAATCAGAGGCCACCATTTGGTCACGTGACCGGAAGTGACCTACTTAGGGGATTAGTGGTGCATTCTGGGTAACCTACTGACCTACTTAGGGGACCGGAAGTGACGTCATATGACCTAATTTAGGATCACGTGACCGGAAGTGACCTGATGAGTCACGTGAGCGGACGTGACGTCACATGACCTAATGGCCGACCGGAAGTGAGTGACCTCATTGAGGATCACGTGACCGGAAGTGACTTGATTGATCACGTGAGCGGAAGAAGAAGTTTTTTGTTTAGGAAGTGAGGGTCTTTAGGATCACGTGACTGGAAGCGACGTCGTCACATGAGTGACGCTTTAAGAGACTGCGCGACTTACTAGTAAAAGAAGACGTATGAAAATAAAAACACAACAATATTTTATTTTATTTTTTTTATTTCTTTTTTTTTCAATCTTGATAAACACTCTATTTTTGAAAAGATGCACACGCTTATTTTTTTTTTTTCATATCTCTAAAGGACTCGTTGTCACACCGTCAGAATGCACGCGACGCTTATAATACAAGTAGCGCACGCCGTCTTTCTCTATGGTGTAGGTGACCATTTTGTTTCGCACCACTTTGAAGTTTCTATTTACAGCAATGAGAGTTTTTCGTTGGCGAAGAACATCCAAGAAGTCGTCTGGTTCCTGAGGGTTTTGTTTCTTCTGTACGCCTTTTGCACTCCATTTTTTGGATTTTCTTTCACCGGTGTCGCTGACTCGATCGTAGCAAATGTAAGTCTTAGGGTTGAGACTTAGGATCCCGTCACCTTCCCACTCCGCTTTCATAAGCCCCGAAGTTCTCAGATCGTGAAGGTACCGTCTCTCACAACATCCGCCGGGCGGCGGACACCATTCTCGCACTCTTTCCGTTTTTGTCTTCACGAAAAGCTCTAAGTGATCGTCGCACACCGCTGTCGGAAGCCACTTTCGTTTCTCTCTGAAGTACGTCTCTCTCAGGCCAGGTTTGACTAGGTCATCCAACGTGTCACCGCTGAGAGCCATGTAAAGACTGTCGGTGTCCATTTGACAAAGGGCATAATCGCGCCGATCGACGAATCTATCCAAGAAGTCGTATGTGAACTCTAACATTTTCAACTTCGCGTACTGGTATACCATGAACCCTATTTGAATAGGGAGGTTGTTGTTGACTGTTTTCGGTTGTAGTTCGACTTCAAACAGATCGGAACTCAACTCGGACGCCTTTTTGAAGCGCCACAAATTGGCCAATAGTTCGAACTTCCGACTGTCAGTGTATCTCACCGCCGTGTGTTTTTCTTTGTTGCAGATTGTTTTACCGTACGTAGCGTTTCCCATTAACTTGTAACAGTCTGACAGAATTTTCTCGTTCTCGTTCACGTCGCCACGTCTTCGCGCCGCCGTTACTTCGTCCGCGAAACCGGCAAAGGAGCGTTTAGGTAGGTATTCTACCACCAGCTGCACTTTGGTGACTATCAAACCGTGCTCTAAATACCACTTGAGAAGCGGCGTTCCCAAGAGAATATTTTTTCCGTGGTAACTCCCTATCAGACATCTCTGAGGCGTGTTCAACAGCTTTTCTTCCTGCGCAAAGTCTGACATGTGAGGTCCTATGTCCGATTTTGAAACGGTCGCGTTCTTGAAAACGGGGGTCATTTCTTCGAAGTAGTCTCGTAGGTGAGGCGGCGTAGTGATGTCCACTTGAACTAAACCGAACATTTTCTCCTCTTTCACAGCGGAAAGGATGTCGCTCTCGCTCATCGCGTTTCGAGACACTTTCAAAGCGTCAACCTTCCAGCGTTGTTGGGAGGCCTTGACCCGCTCATCTCGACGCTTCATCTCTCGCCATTCGCACTCCCACACGACGACCAGCTTGTGACCTAGCGCTTTCAAGTAAGCGCTTACTCTGGTCGTTCTGTCGCGTCTCTCCTCTCTCAGTGAAGCGCACTGATATCGGTGCGACGGTATGCACTCGTGAGCGTGGAACCAACACCCGTGAAACTGGAAAACCGTATTAGAGGCCGCGTGAAACCCGTCCACGCGAATTCTCCGACAGCCTACAACCATCTCGCCGCCGTTCAAAGCGTGGCGCAGTTTCACGTCGCGGTCGTGCTCTACGAAGCGTAACCACTCCAAAGCGCTGTGAGAGTTTCTTTGCCTAATTTCGGGCTTGAACTCGGTCTCGGGCCGTCTCACCGCGTAATAGCCCGTGCAGTGCGCTTCGCTCATGCAGCGCAAGTACAGAGAGTTAGCGTCTAGTCCTAGGATGTGTTGGCACGGTCTCGCTTCTTTGCCGTACTTGTGCTCCCTTATCCGCGTGGTGCCCTTCTCGTGAAATCTATGGAAGATGATGGAAGGACCGCCGACTAGATTTTCTTTGATCAGAGCGTGGAGGACGGTGTCGAACTGGGGGAACGTTGTGAACGCGTCTTCTAGGTTTTGGAAGAGGAACCGTAAAGTCAAACTGGCGAGAGAAACTCCGTCTTTCAACATGTCAATGCCGCGATCTTGGAAAAATTTAGCGTGATTTTTCAGAGCTTCTATGAAAGGTTTGACGTCTTTGTTGTTGTAGTGGATCAAGTAGTCTTCCATAGTTTGCATCTTCTCGTCGGACCAAACTTTCTGACATGTGGCGTAGTCGGATTCGGACATTTTGACGCCCGTCAGCTCGCTGTCGAAAGCCGATCTCGGTGGCAGCGTTCTGTTTGCCAGTTTCCTGGTAGACGTCATCCATTCGTAAGGAAAGTGACCTTTCTCTTCGTTCCTGGTGAAAGCTCGCAAATAGGTCGCGTAGTTGTAACCGGGTGCCAAATAGTTGACTACGTCCAAGAAAACCGTGTGCTGTGTGTAAACCGCCAAGTATTGATTGCTTCTCTTTATGACGCTGAATTCTTGGTTTCTTCGGTCTCCGGAGGCGAAGAACGAGTGAAGGCGTATTTTGATCAGGTTCAAGTCGTAACGCCCCGAGTTGAAGCCCACGACTGGAGCTTGACGGATGTATCTCAGAAGACGCTTCTTCAGTTGAACTAACGGGTGTCTGGTCTGAGCTGCAGCGAAGCCGCCTGGAGAAGGGGTGAACGTCGCCTCCTCCAGCAGGAGAGCTTCACCTATCGCCGCATCTAACTTCGCTAAGGTCGGTCGGTAAAGTTCTAGCACAGCTTCCCCGATGACTTTGGCGTTCTCGTTTATGTGATTTAAAACTCGGTCCAACAAGGGGTCGGAATCTGCGTCGGATTCTCTGACGAAGCAGACGGGCCCCTCCCACCCCGGAAAGTCGGATGCGACGCTAGCCGACAAAGGGACGTGATCCCACAGCAGGGACACGTGTTCCGTCGACGGTTCTTTGCACGGTCTGAAGAAAGCCTCGAAATCGAAGGCGATCTTGTAAGGGTAGATTCCGGAATGTCCGTCGGGGGGAAAAATGGAGAAGTCTGCTAGCGCTTCGAAAATCGTTCTCGAATTTTGGTAGATGCCACCTACGTAGCGCAACTTGACTTGTCGGCAAGAGGAAAGCTGGTTCCTGTGTCTCTTCAGCAAGAACTCGCCTTACACTTGCAACATTCGTATATGCCCGCGTACGCGTTGAAGTCCGTGACGAGAGAGACGTGCAAACCGCCTTTCGCCGTCAGGTGTAGGTTGACTTTACCTCGGGCGGCCAGAGTTCTGGAAGGCGGTCTCATCAGAGTAACGCGTCTTCTCAACTTCCGCCCCGGCACTTGACGCGACGCGGTGTAAACCGCTATCTGTACGTCAAACAAGTTCTCTAACGCGGGTAAGTCGCGGATGTTCAGACCCGGAAAGGATTCAGGTGTGGCAGCGGGACAGAACTGACGTAACAAATCTGAAGCGCGCTTGCTGGTGTTGTATAAGGGAAAATCTAACACGCCGCTTCTCTTTCCAACTCGACCGGCCTGAGTGATCCTACCGCCTATGGGGAATTCCCCCGGTCCCATGTAAACGCAAATGTTCAAATTGGTAGGAAAAAGAACGTGCCACTTGGTGTCAGCGTCGCAAAGTTTCCGTACTTCCTCGCAAGCGACGGTGTTTTCCATCTTTGAGAGGAGCTCTTCCAAAGTTTCTGAATTAGTTATAGTAGGGAGCGGTTGTATGAGAGTTGCGTTGTTCTGGGAGGCGTGAAAGTAGCGCAGTTTGCTCTTGTCTTCTCTGTGTTGTAAGAGTAAGCCTACCGAGAAACCCACTTTGTATCTGAATCTTTGTGTCAAGTGAATGCGACGCATAGTATCTACAGCGTCACTCAACTCGCCGGTTGGTAGCCTGAAGTTTGTTACACTCACGCGAGTCCCGTGCATCCTGACGCCCGTTTGTATCGCAGGCCAATTCGCCGTGAACGTTTCCTCCCCGTTCGGTACAGCACATATGCGCGGAGGGACGGTCACCCCGTCCAGAGATTCGCGTCGACAGGCGATCTTTCGGCAATCGCCTTCGCAGCATAGAGGGCAAAACTTAGGTACTACTCTACAATTTTCTACGTGTCTCTCGTGGTTGTACGGTCTTTTAAACATTTTGAAACACTTTTCGCATACGTACTGTGTCATGTTTTTTTTCACTCAGTTACCAACTACTTAGCCGTCTAACTATCTATCTATCTATCAATCTATCTGTCTATCTATCTATCTATTTATCTTTCTGTCTGCTGTCTGCGTATCCGTCTGTCTGTCTCATACAGCGTACGTCAAAACGCTGTGTGTGTGTGTGTGTGTGCGCGCGTGAGCGTTGAGCGTCTCTCATTCCGAATCTATGCCGAGATATTTCAGAATGATCTCTGTTTTGTCATCCAACTCTTTGAGCGCTCTGGCGGACAGCGTCACTCTCTGCTGTGTGGGTTTTTTGTCAGGACCTTCGTACTTGCGCACGTGGACGAGGTTCTTACCGCTGTAGTAGCTCACAGCTGCGTACACTTCGCCCTCCTCATCCAGCACTGCGAACCAGGGGGTGTGATTAGGTCTTCCTTGCGCGGCCGCTGTGTCGCGTATGCGCACCACTGCGCGGATATCGGCGATGCGTGCTATTAGCGTCGGCCGTGAAGTGCACTCGCTTGCTTCTGGTCAGAGACGCCTCTTTCACCTGGCCGTCTTTTGTGTAGCGGGGCCTCCTAGACAGTCTAGCCACGTCCTCCCAGATCTCCAGCGTCAAAGCTCCGTCTAAGCAGAACTCTAACCCGAGAAGACGGGAGAAGGTTTTCTCTGCTTCTTCTCGTCCATCTCGTTCTTTTTCTTGTATTTTTCTCTTCTTACTAGGCCTTGTTGTTCTGGAACTCACCTTAGAACGTTTCACACCCGCAGGATGAGTAACACCATCAGCGTGAGCTGAATCAGCAGCAGAACCGATAGCAGGAGCAGCGTCAGCGCTGGTGGTATCCGAGGCCTCGTTGTTGGAACAGAGCAGCCACACGCCGTCGGTGCTGAGTGTAGCGGTAGAAGATGAAGCGCCGCCGCCCTCGTAAGGTGGCGGTGAGGGCAGTCGCCACGGACCGGACGGGGCGCTACTAGTGGAAGTGAGGTCGAAAGGTCGAAGAGGGGAGCCGAAAAACGTACCGCCCACCCCTTTCCCTTCGGGTTGTTCGTACGCCTCGTCGTCAGCGTCGTTCTCTGTCTCACCCTGTTGCTGCTGCTCCTCCTCCTCCTCCTCCTCCTCTTCTTCTCGGTTTAGGGGCTGAGTGTCCGAAAAGCTGTCACTCTCAGCGCGAGCGGCGTCGAGGGCGTCGGTCGATGTAGTGGTGGAGGAGAGGGGCTGTGCAACGTGCGGCAGGTCATCAAAGTCATCAACAGTAGTGGGGAGGTAAAAACCCGGTTGCCAGTACTGCGCTGTGCCAGGAGCGTTGTCGTCAGTAGTAGTAGCGGTAGCAGCAGGTGCAGCAGAAGCAGCAGCAGCAGCAGCAGCAGCAGCAGACGCAACAGTAGCAGGCGCAGCAGCCTCAGCAGGCGCAGCGGTAGCAGGCGCAGCGGTAGCAGGTGCAGCAGCAGCAGCAGCCGCAGCAGCCGCAGCCCGAGGATCACCAGCAGGCGGGGCGGCAGTAGCAGCGGCAGCGCGCTTAGCAGCAACGTGTACCGTCGCGAGTGTAACAACGTCGCTAGCACGACGACTACTACCAGTAGTACTACTACCACTACTACTACTACTACTACTACTAGTACTACTACTGCTACTACTACTGCTACTACTACTACTACTGCCTTCTTACTAGGCCTTGTTGTTCTGGAACTCACCTTAGAACGTTTCACACCCGCAGGATGAGTAACACCATCAGCGTGAGCTGAATCAGCAGCAGAACCGATAGCAGGAGCAGCGTCAGCGCTGGTGGTATCCGAGGCCTCGTTGTTGGAACAGAGCAGCCACACGCCGTCGGTGCTGAGTGTAGCGGTAGAAGATGAAGCGCCGCCGCCCTCGTAAGGTGGCGGTGAGGGCAGTCGCCACGGACCGGACGGGGCGCTACTAGTGGAAGTGAGGTCGAAAGGTCGAAGAGGGGAGCCGAAAAACGTACCGCCCACCCCTTTCCCTTCGGGTTGTTCGTACGCCTCGTCGTCAGCGTCGTTCTCTGTCTCACCCTGTTGCTGCTGCTCCTCCTCCTCCTCCTCCTCCTCTTCTTCTCGGTTTAGGGGCTGATTGTCCGAATAGCTGTCACTCTCAGCGCGAGCGGCGTCGAGGGCGTCGGTCGATGTAGTGGTGGAGGAGAGGGGCTGTGCAACGTGCGGCAGGTCATCAAAGTCATCAACAGTAGTGGGGAGGTAAAAACCCGGTTGCCAGTACTGCGCTGTGCCAGGAGCGTTGTCGTCAGTAGTAGTAGCGGTAGCAGCAGGTGCAGCAGAAGCAGCAGCAGCAGCAGCAGCAGCAGCAGCAGACGCAACAGTAGCAGGCGCAGCAGCCTCAGCAGGCGCAGCGGTAGCAGGCGCAGCGGTAGCAGGTGCAGCAGCAGCAGCAGCCGCAGCAGCCGCAGCCCGAGGATCACCAGCAGGCGGGGCGGCAGTAGCAGCGGCAGCGCGCTTAGCAGCAACGTGTACCGTCGCGAGTGTAACAACGTCGCTAGCACGACGACTACTACCAGTAGTACTACTACCACTACTACTACTACTACTACTACTACTAGTACTACTACTGCTACTACTACTGCTACTACTACTACTACTGCCGCGAGCGCTCGCTACAGCGGGAGGGTGATAAGACCAAGCGGCTGCGGCGGTAGTCTCATTTTCAGTAGCAAGAGGAGGCACTGACGCTAAACGAGCGCTGTTCCGCGTAGTCTTCTTGTTCTTGGACGGCGCTAGGTGTTGTCTTTTGCTCATGGTGGTGACTGTAGAGAGCAGCAAAAGAATGAGTGAGTGAATGGAGGTTTCCAGGCCCCTTATATACGCCTTCTCGCTTCTAGAGCTAAGCTACTTACTGACCCTGTTCAGCTGCCGCCGGCTGGCCGGCGGCCATTCACAAAGAGAAACAAAAGACATAAGGCATGACGTTTTCAGCTGGATCCCTTTCCCCCCTTTTGAGAGATCGACTGTCATGAGCTAAGCCGCTTACCACCCTGTTCAGCAATTCAACGCGCATTAGCTGTATAAAGGATTAAGCGGTTGCTGCCGTCGACTGACCGGCGGCCATTCACAAAGACATAAGGTATGACGTTTTCAGCTGGATCCCTTTCCCCTCTTTTTTTTTGAGGGATCCACTGTCATGAGCTAAGCCACTTACCACCCTGTTCAGCAATTCAGCGCGCGTTAGCTGTATAAAGGATTAACGGTGATGAGCTTAGAGTGTGTATACAAAAAAAACTACAGGAGGCGTGTGGCGTGAAGCAGGACCCCCCTAAGACGAACTTCTCTGTCTGTGAGTAGAGGCGTGTGCATGTGGTGAGCGACTTAAGTGTAAGACAAAAAAAAATCACCACCTCCTGCCGTGGTGAGTAGACCGGGCCGGCCAGGCGGCGGCCGGCTAGTTCAATAGGGAGGGGTGACAGCTGACTAAGGCTGTGCATGAAAAAAATCCGATTTTCACCTGACCTCTGACGTTTGTTACAATGAATGTCAGAGGGAGGGAGACGTCCTCAGGTAGGGGGTAGGAGGTAAGGCTATGGATGAGGAAGAAACACCGTTTTCAGCTGGTCTCCACGGATAGCGATGACATACCCCTCGTCATCTAAGCTCTTAAGGAGCGGAGCGGCTGAAAAAGCGTCATGCGGACAGGTCGCTAGACAGCTGGAGTGCTGTTGGAAATGGGATTAAACTCCCTCTGTATAAAAGCTCTGATTTCTGTTGGAAAAAAACCATATCGCCTCTGACCACAGTAACGTCTACTACCACCACCGCCGCCACCACCGCCGCCGCCAAGACGAGAAGAGATGGCTCAAGCTATTCCACTTTCAAGCTCGCCTTCACCGCCTTGTCCACCTGAAAAAAAGTTAATGCGGCTTGACGACGTGAGACGCGCGAGGCAGACCGATGGGGAGAACAGAGAGGTAGGACAGCGGCGGTTAGCCTATAGCGACGCCTTGCTTCGTCAACTAGGTAAAGAGTTGAGCGGCTGTTGGAGAGAGTTGGGAAGTAGCTTAAAAGTTACCGCCGCCCGTATGGATGCTCTAGTAGAGCGCAGTGTCAAGACACCGGAGGAGCTGTGTACGGCGATGTTCCGAGTCTGGTGGGGTGAAACCCCGCATCGTCATAGATGGGGAGAGCTCGGTCGCGTCTTCACCCGCATTAGACGCGTGGAACTGTTGGCTCAGTGGATGTCCCTTCTCCACAGACAGGGGTTGGATTTCGAAAACCCCGACTCGCGCGCGATGCATAAGCACTTGGGCACCCTCGGCAGACGTCTAGGTAGCAGGTGAAGAGGTGGGGGACCATTTAAAATTGTCGCCTGAGAGGTTAGATAAGATCGCTGAAGAATGCGAATACGGAGGAAGTCCCGCTGAGTGGGCCTTCCGAGTGTTGAAAATGTGGCAAGATGAAGCTGACGGTGCCGGCGGTACACCTTTTGAACTCCTTCGAGTGTTAACTGAGGACATGGGAAAGTTTGACCTCGGCATCGCGATATTACTTGACTTTATCAAGCAAGAAACAACGAGAACGACGGACATGTGAATTGTTGTGTTTTATTTTCATACGTGTTCTTTATTAGTAAGTAAAAAAAAAAATCATAACAATTAAGACGCGCGCCCTCTTAAAGTGTCACTTCCTCCAGTCGCAGCTGATCGCCTCATCGAGGCACGTGATAAACAAAAAAAAATGAAGAGACACGCTTCTTCCTCTCGAGAGGAAGAAGCGTGTCTCTCGATTGAAATCTTTTTCTTTTCTTTTTTTCTTAAAAGAGACAAACGCCCCTTAGAGTGCCCCCCCACCCCCCTAGAGTGCCCCCCTCCCCCCTCCCCCCCTCCCCCCCCCCACCCGCCCCATGCATCCTAAAAGCGCCCCCCTCCCCATGCATCTTAAAGGGGCCCCCTTCCCCCCCTCCCCTCCCCTCCCCTCCCCTCCTCTTCTCTCCCTCCCCCTTATACACTCTAAAGAACACTTCTACCTAGTTCAATAAGTCACTTCCAGTCGCTCGTAAAACAATAAAAAATGAAAAAAAAAAACAAACTTATATCGTAGTGTTTTTTATTAGTTTACCGAAAAAAATAAGAGACTCGCCTCCTCCTCCTCTCCTTCTCCTCCTCCTCCTCCTCCTCCTCCTCCAAAAAAAAAGATATCACATTTTAAAGCGCGTGACCCCTTAAAGACGCTCACCTCTTCATTAAGTCGCGTGACGTCACTTCTTCTTCCGGTCACGTGATCAATCAGGTCACTTCCGGTCACGTGATCCTCAATGAGGTCACTCACTTCCGGTTGGCCATTAGGTCATGTGACGGCACTTCCGGTCACGTGACTCATCAGGTCACTTCCGGTCACGTGATCCTAAATTAGGTCATATGACGTCACTTCCGGTCCCCTAAGTAGGTCATATGACGTCACTTCCGGTCCATAAGTAGGTCATATGACGTCACTTCCGGTCACGTGACCAAATGGCGGCCTCTGATTGGCTAACTAGGTCACGTGACGTCACCACTAATCCCCTAAGTAGGTCACTTCCGGTCACGTGACCAAATGGAGGCCTCTGATTGGCTGCAGGTCAATTGAGTAATAAACAGTACTTAACTATAGTCCCGTTCCGATACATACTATACTACTATGAGGTGGGTAATAAACTTAAAAGGCCACTACAAAAATGTGTTTATCACCACGGCATGCACTGTAAATACTGTATTCGACGCAATAAGCGCCCTGGGGGCTTATAAAATTATTTGTATGGCATTTTAAGTACTGAACATTTTAAATGTCTAAAAAATCGAGAAATTTGAGCCCTTGTTCTAGTCTAACAATGCCCCCAAAAGAAGAGGGGGCGCTTATTAGGGGGAGGGCGCTTATTACGTCGAATACAGTATATCTTTTTGGGACTTTTATTTTAACTTGCATATCTTAATGTGAAGTAATTATGATAGAAATTGAGCAATATTGGCAGATTTAACATCAAACTAATTAGGCTTACAGGGTCGACAATTCAATTGAATACAACTTTTCTAGATTTGTTTCTTAATTACTAAAACATGAATACTTTTCACCAAGATCCGGCATTTCTTTACCCATTAGTACCCCAGTCTTGGGGGGTGCACTGAGGTATGGTTTGGATAAAGACTGCCGCACCTCTCTCGGGAGCAGTAGCCCTGGGTTGGTAGAGAGGACTAAATATAGGGCGATCAGCCCTTCTCAGAATGAAAAGGAGGGGAGGTGACCCCTATTGTATCATCAAAGGTAGGGGACTAATTGCTTTCTAGATATAGATGTCTTGTGCTTATTGTACCACAAACTTGTTTCTGAAGCACAAACTCAAATCTTAAGGTCATAGTGGTGTTTAAATGTGCCATTCTCTGCCATACTGACGCGTGGGACAAGTGTGGAGAAGGGATGCCAAACTTAGGTCGAGTTACTTATATTTACAATCATGATACATGTATGACTATTTATATTTATACACAACTGGTTGATTCAGAGTCACCCTACCCAGTCTGTTTGCCTACCGCACCTCACATATAAATAGAACAATCAAGTATATGTAGCTCGACTTATAGGTACGCTGGCTGCCCGCAGGTAGTCGTTTGTAACCCGCAGGTGAACAACAATTAGTGCTGCGGCTCAGTGTGGACCCAGCCTCAAGCTCTCCAGGCTCATTACAATCAGGCTGTAATGGGCCTTGACAATTTTGTATATAATAACTGTGACCTACTTAGAAAATGATCCAGGATCCTGTTGTATCTGGCCTCATGGGTTCGAATCCTACCTTTGGCAAACCATAGGTTTGTTTTTTACATTCTTTATTTGGCCTATTTGAAGCATAAATACTCCTATACTGGCATAGTTATATTACATATTCCATATTTGGATAGGGACAATAGTGTAGTAGAGGTGCATTATACAGATAACAAAAGTCCTACCAACTGTGCCAAGGTGGGACTCGAACCCATGATGTCCAGATTGGTGATATCCAGTACAAGTCAGTCCATAAGGACTCTCCCAGACTGTCTACATACAGTAGGGGCCCGAGACTGGTGTGGACCTGGCTTGGCCAAAATCTGATGTATAGTTCCTTTTCCTGCCACAGGTGGCGACCTACCTAATATACAATACACAGTGTCCGATCCGAGATTCGCTACCCGGTCTTGTGTACTCATATTTGCAGTGTGTGTGTGTTGGGAGGGGGGTACTCAGTCCGCATGGCAATAGGTCGAGTTACATATACTGTTTCTATTTGTATGGGAGGTGTGGTGGCCAAACAGACCACTGAATTGTAACATCTAGGTAGGGTAACTCTAATTCAGCCAGTTATATATAATCATAAATAGCCAAACATGTATCATGAGGTACATATGATCACATGCATATCATACATTATACTGTATATTGAAAGCTATAGATCACGATAACCCAGAGACTAATGGGGGTGCGGATGGGGGGGTCCCAATTTTCCCTGTCGATTTTAAGAAATGTCCATGTCACCATGTCGATTCTAAGAAAAGGCTATGTCCCATGTCATTATCTCTTATATTCCTCATGTCGTCATGTAGTGACCACAGTGGCTTACCCTGTTCCAATGAATTGGAACACTTAATCTCCCCCCTGATGTTTAGACCACTGTTTATATTCAGTGGTCGCCCATGCCTGGTTCTGAATGGTAATCACTGGTTGTAGACTTATGGATATGCACAACCACCCACCCCACAAGACTGCAGTCCTGTGGAAACATTAGAGCAAAGCAATCTGTGACAACCATGTGTGCCATCTGGTAGGAAGCGTCTGAACCTGGATGATTGACAGGCCATAAAGTAGCCATCACTTACGCCTATGAAGAGCATCGGAATCAGGCGTAGGACTATCATAGACCTATAGGGCTGCGTCTCACGACCTTGAGCCAATGTTTTTGTCTCTGACCGGGTGCTGTCTCTGACCAGGTGCCGTCTCTGACCAGGTGCCGTCTCTGACCTGGTGTCAGAAAAACGTGCTTTTTAAATGTTAAATGTATATATATGAGGATATGTAAAAACGTTATGGCAGATCTTATGTAATTATTATTAGCCTCCTGCTGTTGGTAGCACATAACTAAACTCCCAAAGTGACATCCAGTCAGAGACGGCACCCGGCAGGGGCGGATCCAGGATTTTGAAAAGGGGGGGGGGGGTCCACCCCAGAAGTATGAAGTTTAATACACCTAAATTATCAGCGCGATGTACGTCGAAAGCGACATGCTTTTTCATCATTTTAGGGGGTTTGGGGGCATGCCCCAAGGGTGAGAAATTTTAGAAAATATAGATGTCAATAGATGCAATTTATAGCATTCTGGAGTATTCCAAGGCTGAGAGAATTTTGAAAATATATTTGTCAATTGATGCACTTTATAGCATTGTGGTGAACCCCAAGGCTGAGAATTTTTTTGAAAATATAGATGTCAATAGATGCAATTTATAGCAGTAGTATAGTATGCATCGGAATGGGACTATGGTTAACTACTGTTTATTACTCAATCGACATGCAGCCAATCAGAGGCCTCCATTTGGTCACGTGACCGGAAGTCACCTACTTAGGGGATTAGTGGTGACGTCACGTGACCTAGTTAGCCAATCAGAGGCCGCCATTTGGTCACGTGACAGGAAGTGACGTCATATGACCTACTTATGGACCGGAAGTGACGTCATATGACCTACTTAGGGGACCGGAAGTGACGTCATATGACCTAATTTAGGATCACGTGACCGGAAGTGACCTGATGAGTCACGTGACCGGAAGTGACGTCACATGACCTAATGGCCAACCGGAAGTGAGTGACCTCATTGAGGATCACGTGACCGGAAGTGACCTGATTGATCACGTGACCGGAAGTGACTTATTGAACTAGGTAGAAGCGTTCTTTACAGTGTATAAGGGGGGAGGGGAGGGGAGGGGAGGGGAGGGGAGGGGAGGGGAGGGGGGGAGGGGGGCCCCTTTAAGATGCATGGGGAGGGGGGCGCTTTTAGGATGCATGGGGCGGGTGGGGGGGGAGGGGGGGAGGGGGGAGGGGGGCACTCTAGGGGGGTGGGGGGGCACTCTAAGGGGCGTTTGTCTCTTTTAAGAAAAAAAGAAAAGAAAAGATTTTAATCGAGAGACACGCTTCTTCCTCTCGAGAGGAAGAAGCGTGTCTCTTCATTTTTTTTTTGTTTAGGAAGTGAGGGTCTTTAGGATCAGGTGACTGGAAGCGACGTCGTCACATGAGTGACGCTTTAAGAGACTGCGCGACTTACTAGTAAAAGAAGACGTATGAAATTAAAAACACAACAATAATTTATTTTATTTTTTTATTTCTTTTTTTTCAATCTTGATAAACACTCTATTTTTGAAAAGATGCACTCAATCAAGCAATAACACGCTTATTTTTTTTTTTCATATCTCTAAAGGACTCGTTGTCACACCGTCAGAATGCACGCGACGCTTATAATACAAGTAGCGCACGCCGTCTTTCTCTATGGTGTAGGTGACCATTTTGTTTCGCACCACTTTGAAATTTCTATTTACAGCAATGAGAGTTTTTCGTTGGCGAAGAACATTCAAGAAGTCGTCTGGTTCCTTAGGGTTTTGTTTCTTCTGTACGCCTTTTGCACTCCATTTTTTGGATTTTCTTTCACCGGTGCCGCTGACTCGATCGTAGCAAATGTAAGTCTTAGGGTTGAGACTTAGGATCCCGTCACCTTCCCACTCCGCTTTCATAAGCCCAGAAGTTCTCAGATCGTGAAGGTACCGTCTCTCACAACATCCGCCGGGCGGCGGACACCATTCTCGCACTCTTTCCGTTTTTGTCTTCACGAAAAGCTCTAAGTGATCGTCGCACACCGCTGTCGGAAGCCACTTTCGTTTCTCTCTGAAGTACGTCTCTCTCAGGCCAGGTTTGACTAGGTCATCCAACGTGTCACCGCTGAGAGCCATGTAAAGACTGTAAGTGTCCATTTGACAAAGGGCATAATCGCGCCGATCGACGAATCTATCCAAGAAGTCGTATGTGAACTCTAACATTTTCAACTTCGCGTACTGGTATACCATGAACCCTATTTGAATAGGGAGGTTGTTCTTGACTGTTTTCGGTTGTAGTTCGACTACAAACAGATCAGAACTCAACTCGGACGCCTTTTTGAAGCGCCACGAATTGGCCAATAGTTCGAACTTCCGACTGTCAGTGTATCTCACCGCCGTGTGTTTTTCTTTGTTGCAGATTGTTTGACCGTACGTAGCGTTTCCCATTAACTTGTAACAGTCTGACAGTATTTTCTCGTTCTCGTTCACGTCGCCACGTCTTCGCGCCGCCGTTACTTCGTCCGCGAAACCGGCAAAGGAGCGTTTAGGTAGGTATTCTACGACCAGCTGCACTTTGGTGACTATCAAACCGTGCTCTAAATACCACTTGAGAAGCGGCGTTCCCAAGAGAATATTTTTTCCGTGGTAACTCCCTATCAGACATCTCTGAGGCGTGTTCAACAGCTTTTCTTCCTGCGCAAAGTCTGACATGTGAGGTCCTATGTCCGATTTTAAAACGGTCGCGTTCTTGAAAACGGGGGTCATTTCTTCGAAGTAGTCTCGTAGGTGAGGCGGCGTAGTGATGTCCACTTGAACTAAACCGAACATTTTCCCGTCTTTCACAGCGGAAAGGATGTCGCTCTCGCTCATCGCGTTTCGAGACACTTTCAAAGCGTCAACCTTCCAGCGTTGTTGGGAGGCCTTAACCCGCTCATCTTGACGCTTCATCTCTCTCCATTCGCACTCCCACACGACGACCAGCTTGTGACCTAGCGCTTTCAAGTACGCGCTTACTCTAGTCGTTCTGTCGCGTCTCTCCTCCCTCAGTGAAGCGCACTGATATCGGTGCGACGGTATGCACTCGTGAGCGTGGAACCAACACCCGTGAAACTGGAAAACCGTATTAGAGGCCGCGTGAAACCCGTCCACGCGAATTCTCCGACAGCCTAAAACCATCTCGCCGCCGTTCAAAGCGTGGCGCAGTTTCACGTCGCGGTCGTGCTCTACGAAGCGTAACCACTCCAAAGCGCTGTGAGAGTTTCTTTGCCTAATTTCGGGCTTGAACTCGGTCTCAGGTCGTCTCACCGCGTAATAGCCCGTGCAGTGCGCTTCACTCATGCAGCGCAAGTACAGAGAGTTAGCGTCTAGTCCTAGGATGTGTTGGCACGGTCTCGCTTCTTCGCCGTACTTGTGCTCCCTTATCCGCGTGGTGCCCTTCTCGTGAAATCTATGGAAGATGATGGAAGGACCGCCGACTAGATTTTCTTTGATCAGAGCGTGGAGGACGGCGTCGAACTGGGGGAACGTTGTGAACGCGTCTTCTAGGTTTTGGAAGAGGAACCGTAAAGTCAAACCGGCGAGAGAAACTCCGTCTTTCAACATGTCAATGCCGCGATCTTGGAAAAATTTAGCGTGATTTTTCAGAGCTTCTATGAAAGGTTTGACGTCTTTGTTGTTGTAGTGGATCAAGTAATCTTCCATAGTTTGCATCTTCTCGTCGGACCAAACTTTCTGACATGCGGCGTAGTCGGATTCGGACATTTTGACGCCCGTCAGTTCGCTGTCAAAAGCCGATCTCGGTGGCAGTGTTCTGTTTGCCAGTTTCCTGGTAGACGTCATCCATTCGTAAGGAAAGTGACCTTTCTCTTCGTTCCTGGTGAAAGCTCGCAAATAGGTCGCGTAGTTGTAACCGGGTGCCAAATAGTTGACTACGTCCAAGAAAACCGTGTGCTGTGTGTAAACCGCCAAGTATTGATTGCTTCTCTTTATGACGCTGAATTCTTGGTTTCTTCGGTCTCCGGAGGCAAAGAACGAGTGAAGGCGTATTTTGATCAGGTTCAAGTCGTAACGCCCCGAGTTGAAGCCCACGACTGGAGCTTGACGGATGTATCTCAGAAGACGCTTCTTCAGTTGAACTAACGGGTGTCTGGTCTGAGCCGCAGCGAAGCCGCCTGGAGAAGGGGTGAATGTCGCCTCCTCCAGCAGGAGAGCTTCACCTATCGCCGCATCTAACTTCGCTAACGTCGGTCGGTAAAGTTCTAGCACAGCTTCCCCGATGACTTTGGCGTTCTCGTTTATGTGATTTAAAACTCGGTCCAACAAGGGGTCGGAATCTGCGTCGGATTCTCGGACGAAGCAGACGGGCCCCTCCCACCCCGGAAAGTCGGATGCGACGCTAGCCGACAAAGGGACGTGATCCCACAGCAGGGACACGTGTTCCGTCGACGGTTCTTTGCACGGTCTGAAGAAAGCCTCGAAATCGAAGGGTAGATTCCGGAATGTCCGTCGGGGGGAAAAATGGAGAAGTCTGCTAGCGCTTCGAAAATCGTTCTCGAATTTTGGTAGATGCCACCTACGTAGCGCAACTTGACTTGTCGGCAAGAGGAAAGCTGGTTCCTGTGTCTCTTCAGCAAGAACTCGGTGGTGAACGCCGCCTTACACTTGCAACATTCGTATATGCCCGCGTACGCGTTGAAGTCCCTGACGAGAGAGACGTGCAAACCGCCTTTCGCCGTCAGGTGTAGGTTGACTTTACCTCGGGCGGCCAGAGTTCTGGAAGGTGGTCTAATCAGAGTAACGCGTCTTCTCAACTTCCGCCCCGGCACCTGACGCGACGCGGTGTAAACCGCTATTTGTACGTCAAACAAGTTCTCTAACGCGGGTAAGTCGCGGATGTTCAAACCCGGAAAGGATTCAGGTGTGGCAGCGGGACAGAACTGACGTAACAAATCTGAAGCGCGCTTGCTGGTGTTGTATAAGTGAAAGGAAATGCAGCGGAAGATGCAGAGGTTGTCCTTGTTGGGAAAATCTCTTTCCAACTCGACCGGCCTGAGTGATCCTACCGCCTATGGGAAATTCCCCCGGTCCCATGTAAATGCAAATGTTCAAATTGGTTGGAAAAAGAACGTGCCACTTGGTGTCAGCGTCGCAAAGTTTCCGTACTTCCTCGCAAGCGACGGTGTTTTCCATCTTTGAGAGGAGCTCTTCCAAAGTTTCTGAATTAGTTATAGTAGGGAGCGGTTGTATGAGAGTTGCGTTGTTCTGGGAGGCGTGAAAGTAGCGCAGTTTGCTCTTGTCTTCTCTGTGTTGTAAGAGTAAGCCTACCGAGAAACCCACTTTGTTTCTGAATCTTTGTGTCAAGTGAATGCGACACATAGTATCTACAGCGTCACTCAACTCGCCGGTTGGTAGCCTGAAGTTTGTTACACTCACGCGAGTCCCGTGCATCCTGACGCCCGTTTGTATCGCAGGCCAATTCGCCGTGAACGTTTCCTCCCCGTTCGGTACAGCACATATGCGCGGAGGGATGGTCACCCCGTCCAGAGATTCGCGTCGACAGGCGATCTTTCGGCAATCGCCTTCGCCGCATAGAGGGCAAAACTTAGGTATTACTTTACAATTTTCTACGTGTCTCTCGTGGTTGTGCGGTCTTTTAAAAATTTTGAAACACTTTTCGCATACATACTGCGTCATGTTTTTTTCACTCAGTTACCAACTACTTAGCTGTCTAACTATCTATCTATCTATCAATCAATCTATCTGTCTATCTATCTATCTGTCTGCTGTCTGTGTATCTGTCTGTCTGTCTCATACAGCGTACGTCAAACGCTGTGTGTGTGCGCGCGTGAGCGTTGAGCGTCTCTCATTCCAAATCTATACCGAGAAATTTGAGAATAATCTCTGTTTTGTCATCCAACTCTTTGAGCGCTCTGGCGGACAGCGTCACCCCCTGCTGTGTGGGTTTTTTGTCAGGACCTTCGTACTTGCGCACGTGGATGAGGTTCTTACCGCTGTAGTAGCTCACAGCTGCGTACACTTCGCCCTCCTCATCCAGCACTGCGAACCAGGGGGTGTGATTAGGTCTTCCTTGTATGCGCACCACTGCGCGGATATCGGCGATGCGTGCTATTAGCTCGCGCAGCGCGTCGGCAGTGAAGTGCACTCGCTTGCTTCTGGCCTCTTTCACCTGGCCGTCTTTTGTGTAGCGCGGCCTCCTAGACAGTCTAGCCACGTCCTCCCAGATGTCCAGCGTCAAAGTCCCGTCTAAGCAGAACTCTAACCCGAGAGGCCGGGAGGTTTTCTCTGCTTCTTCTCGTCCATCTCGTTCTTTTTCTTGTATTTTTCTCTTCTTAGTAGGCCTTGTTGTTCTGGAACTCACCTTAGAACGTTTCAGACCCGCAAGAAGAGTAACACCATCAGCGTGAGCTGAATCAGCAGCAGAACCGATAACAGGAGCAGCGTCAGCGCTGGTGGTATCCGAGACCTCGTTGTTGGAACAGCGCAGCCACACGCCGTCGGTGCTGAGTGTAGCGGTAGAAGATGAAGCGCCGCCGCCCTCGTAAGGTGGCGATGAGGGCAGTCACCACGGACCGGACGCGCTACCAGTGGAAGTGAGGTCGAAAGCTGTGGAAGAGGGGAGCCGAAGAAACGTACCGTCCGCCCCTTTCCCTTCGGGTTCTTCGTACGCCTCGTCGTCAGCGTCGTTCTCTGTCTCACCCTGTTGCTGCTGCTCCTCCTCCTCCTCCTCCTCTTCTTCTTGGTTTAGGGGCTGAGTGTCCGAATAGCTGTAACTCTCAGCGCGAGCGGCGTCGAGGGCGTCGGTCGATGTAGTGGTGGAGAGGGGCTGTGCAACGTGCGGCAGGTCATCAAAATCATCAACAGTAGTGGGGAAGTAAAAACCCGGTTGCCAGTACTGCGCTGTGCCAGGAGCGTTGTCGTCAGTAGTAGTAGCGGTAGCAGCAGGTGCAGCAGAAGCAGCAGCAGCAGCAGCAGCAGGCGCAACAGTAGCAGGCGCAGCAGCCTCAGCAGGCGCAGCAGTAGCAGGTGCAGCAGCAGCAGCAGCAGCCGCAGCACGAGGATCACCAGCAGCAGCAGCAGCAGCAGCAGCAGGCGGGGCGGCAGTAGCAGCGGCAGCGCGCTTAGCAGCAACGTGTACCGTCGCGAGTGTAACAACGTCGCTAGCACGACGACTACTACCAGAAGTACTACTACCACTACTACTACTACTACTACTACTACTACTACTACTACTACTACTACTACTGCTGCGAGCGCTCGCTACAGCGGGAGGGTGATAAGACCAAGCGGATGCGGCGGTAGTCTCATTTTCAGTAGCAAGAGGAGGCACTGACGCTAAACGAGCGCTGTTCCGCGTAGTCTTCTTGTTCTTGAACTTGCTTAGATCCTTGGACGGCGCTAGGTGTTGTCTTTTGCTCATGGTGGTGACTGTAGAGAGCAGCAAAAGACTGAGTGAGTGAATGGAGGTTTCCAGGCCTCTTATATACGCCTTCTCGCTTCTAGAGCTAAACTACTTACTGCCCCTGTTCAGCTGCCGCCGGCTGGCCGGCGGCCATTCACAAAGAGAAACAAAAGACATAAGGCATGACGTTTTCAGCTGGATCCCTTTCCCCCCTTTTGAGAGATCGACTGTCATGAGCTAAGCTACTTACCACCCTGTTCAGCAATTCAACGCGCATTAGCTGTATATAGGATTAAGCGGTTGCTGCCGCCGACTGACTGGCGGCCATTCACAAAGAGAAACAAAAGACATAAGGTATGACGTTTTCAGCTGGATCCCTTTCCCCTCTTTTTTGAGGGATCCACTGTCATGAGCTAAGCTACTTACCACCCTGTTCAGCAATTCAACGCGCGTTAGCTGTATAAAGGATTAACGGTGATGAGCTTAGAGTGTGTATACAAAAAAACTACAGGAGGCGTGTGGCGTGAAGCAGGACCCCCTAAGACGAACGTGTCTGTCTGTGAGTAGAGGCGTGTGCATGTGGTGAGCGACTTAAGTGTAAGACAAAAAAAAATCACCGCCTCCTGCCGTGGTGAGTAGACCGGGCCGGCCGGCGGCGGCCGGCTAGTTCAATAGGGGTGACAGCTGACTAAGGCTGTGCATGAAAAAATCCGATTTTCACCTGACCTCTGACGTTTGTTACAATGAATGTCAGAGGGAGGGAGGTGTCCTCAGGTAGGGGGTAGGAGGTAAGGCTATGGATGAGGAAAAAACACCGTTTTCAGCTGGTCTCCACGGATAGCGATGACATACCCCTCGTCATCTAAGCTCTTAAGGAGCGGAGCGGCTGAAAAGGCGTCATGCGGACAGGTCGCTAGACAGCTGGAGTGCTGTTGGAAATAGGATTAAACTCCCTCTGTATAAAAGCTCTGATTTCTGTTGGAAAAAAACCATATCGCCTCTGACCACAGTAACGTCTACTACCACCACCACCGCCACCACCGCCGCCGCCGCCGCCGCCAAGACGAGACGAGATGGCTCAAGCTATTCCACTTTCAAGCTCGCCTTCACCGCCTTGTCCACCTGAAAAA
Source organism: Harmothoe impar (assembly GCA_947462335.1). Classification (NCBI taxonomy): domain Eukaryota; kingdom Metazoa; phylum Annelida; class Polychaeta; order Phyllodocida; family Polynoidae; genus Harmothoe; species Harmothoe impar. The sequence continues at coordinate 13,392,236 of OX381710.1, forward strand.
AAGTTAATGCGGCTTGACGACGTGAGACGCGCGAGGCAGACCGATGGGGAGAACAGAGAGGTAGGACAGCGGCGCTTAGCATATAGCGACGCCTTGCTTCGTCAATTAGGTAAAGAGTTGAGCGGATCTTGGAGAGAGTTGGGCAGTAGCTTAAAAGTTACCGCCGCCCGTATGGATGCTCTAGTAGAGCGCAGTGTCAAGACACCAGAGGAGCTGTGTACGGCGATGTTCCGAGTCTGGTGGGGTGAAACCCCGCATCGTCATAGATGGGGAGAGCTCGGTCGCGTCTTCACCCGCATTAGACGAGTGGAACTGTTGGCTCAGTGGATGACCCTTCTCCACAGACAGGGGTTGGATTTCGAAAACCCCGACTCGCGCGCGATGCATAAGCACTTGGGCACCCTCGGCAGACGTCTACGTAGCAGGTGGAAAGAGGTGGGGGACCATTCAAAATTGTCGCCTGAGAGGTTAGATAAGATCGCTGAAGAATGCGAATACGGAGGAAGTCCCGCTGAGTGGGCCTTCCGAGTGTTGAAAATGTGGCAAGCTGAAGCTGACGGTGCCGGCGGTACGCCTTTTGAACTCCTTTGAGTGTTGACTGAGGACATGGGAAAGTTTGACCTCGGCATCGCAATATTACTTGACTTTATCAAGCAAGAAACAACGAGAACGACGGACATGTGAATTGTTGTGTTTTATTTTTATACGTCTTCTTTATTAGTAAGTAAAAAAAATATTATAACAATTAACTAGCGTGTCCTCTTAAAGTGTCACTTCCTCCAGTCGCAGCTGATCGCCTCATCGAAGCATGTGATAAACAAAAAAAAATGAAGAGACACGCTTCTTCCTCTCGAGAGGAAGAAGCGTGTCTCTCGATTAAAATCTTTTCTTTTCTTTTTTTCTTAAAAGAGACAAACGCCCCTTAGAGTGCCCCCCCTCCCCCCTAGAGTGCCCCCCTCCCCCCTCCCCCCCTCCCCCCCACCCGCCCCATGCATCCTAAAAGCGCCCCCCTCCCCATGCATCTTAAAGGGGCCCCCCTCCCCCCCTCCCCTCCCCTCCCCTCCCCTCCCCTCCCCCCTTATACACTCTAAAGAACGCTTCTACCTAGTTCAATAAGTCACTTCCAGTCGCTCGTAAAACAATAAAAAAAACAAAAAAAAACTTATATCGTGGTGTTTTTTATTAGTTTACCGAAAAAAATAAGAGACTCGCCTCCTCCTCCTTCTCCTCCTCCTCCTCCTCCTCTCCTCTCCTTATCCTCCTCCTCCTCCTCCTCCTCCTCCTCCTCCTCCTCCTCCAAAAAAAAAAAATAAATAAAAATATCACATTTTAAAGCGCGTGACCCCTTAAAGACGCTCATCTCTTCTTCTTCTTCTTCCGGTCACGTGATCAATCAGGTCACTTCCGGTCACGTGATCCTCAATGAGGTCACTCACTTCCGGTTGGCCATTAGGTCATGTGACGTCACTTCCGGTCACGTGACTCATCAGGTCACTTCCGGTCACGTGATCCTAAATTAGGTCATATGACGTCACTTCCGGGCCCCTAAGTAGGTCATATGACGTCACTTCCGGTCCATAAGTAGGTCATATGACGTCACTTCCGGTCACGTGACCAAATGGCGGCCTCTGATTGGCTAACTAGGTCACGTGACGTCACCACTAATCCCCTAAGTAGGTCACTTCCGGTCACGTGACCAAATGGAGGCCTCTGATTGGCTGGATGTCGATTGAGTAATAAACAGTAGTTAACCATAGTCCCGTTCCGATACATACTATACTACTTAAAGCATTCTGGTGTACTCCAAGGCTGAGAGAATTTAAAAAATATAGATGTCAATAGATGTAATTTATAGCATTCTGGTGAGATTTTTTTTTGAGAAAATAAATGTCAATTGATGCAATTTATTCAAGCATTCAGGTGGGCCTATATATTCCAAGATTGAGAAATTTTTTAAAATGTGGATGTCAATTGATGCACTTCATAGCATTCTGGTGTACCCCAAAGTTATGTTTAGTTTAGTAGATAGATGTCCAGGGGTAGGGTATGGATATTGGGAGGAGTATATGTGGCCCCTATGATTATAGCAGTGTAAATATGCTGGGAGTAACCACCTCATGTTCCCTGCCACCTTCTGTAGTTGGACAATCAAATTTCAACGAGTCTGCACATACAAGTTCTGTGTCCATATACATAATTTCCAGTGGACATCCTTATGGGTCTACCAGCTGTCTATATACATAAAAAAAGAAAGGGGTCTGGACCCCCCCCCCCTCAATCTGCCCCATACATCAGGTACATGCTGCCATTTCTAAATAGACATCTGCGAGTGGAGGTCTGCGAGTGGAGGTTCAGAACATTTTGAAAATATAGGTGTCAATTGGTACACTCTCTAGCATTCTGGTCTACACCTAGGGTGAGAAAATTTTGAAAATATTCATGTCAATTGATGCACTTGATAGCACATAATCATGGGGGTGGACATCAGGGGGGGGGTCCACCCTCGGCAAAGTCTATTTGAACAGCCTTATGGGCAGACCAAAAGGGGGGGGTCCGGACCCCCAGGACCCCCCCCTGGATCCGGCCCTGCCCGGTCAGAGACGGCACCTGGTCAGATGCGCACCTGGTCAGAAAAAAAACCATTGGCTCAAGGTCGTGAGACACAGCCTAAGGCAAAGGGGAGGCGGTGTTCGGTAGGGGTGGTGTTGGTGTCCTTATAGCTGGGACTCCACTAGCCGATTTTATGTACAAATCGGGGCTATTCTTATGAATTGACGCAGTTTTATACCATAACATTTACATACCTTGAGCATTGTGGTACTATACCCTGTCAAAGGTTTATGTTTACAAATACTGGTTTTATGTTTATAGACAATTAGGTGGAAAATAGAATTGCCCAGGCTAGCTAACACAATTATGGTCCCCATTTTGCATCCTAGGCCGATTTTGGCTCCTGATCTCGTATCTAACAGGTTTGATTTTTATTGGTCTGAATGGTGAAGTCTCCAGACCTTTACTTTGTCTTTACTTAATAAACTTTATACATATAACTCAAAGTTATATATAAAGTGACATCTATGACCGGCCAGAGGAAAATGATAATATAATGTTCTACTATGCATAGTATGCTCAGTATATTAATATAACAAAGTTGACTTATGTTTGCTTTAATTGTGTATTAATATCTGGATGCGCTATTTCCCCACTTTTCCTATTACACAGGCCTTATTTCTGCCATTTTAATGCTGCCTGGTCAAAGACTTCACCCGGTCAAAGACTACACCCGGTCAAAGACTACACCCGGTCAAAGACGTTTGAATTGTTACAAAGTCATGAGACTGAGCCATATACGATATACCACGATCATACTATGACCATTAAATTACGCCTCTGTCATAGGAAATGTCATACAAAATGTTTATGGTACTGAGCACAACAATATACTATAACATATAACCAACAATTTTAACATCGAAATATTGAACTATGAGCATTCTTTTTAAATTCAACAGTTCTTGTTATTTAAAATCCCTTGATATTTAAAATCAAAACCACGTTTAATATCGGTGCTCTGTGGCCTCAGTAACTGGCACATGTTAGTTTCTTAAATTTTTTTTTACTAAAACTGGCAAAGGTGGTGTATGATTATGAAAGACTCTCTTATAAAAGACCCCTTCCCCTTCAGGGGAGCATAATATGCACATTTAACATACTCTATAGGGAAAAGCATTCTTTGGCACGATGTTAAACATCATCCTTTGTTGGCAAACTGCACTTTGATAAATTTGTATAACAGCCTGACACCTATGATTTCTACACCTGCTCCCCAGAGAGGGAGAGGGAGAGTGAGAGGGAGAGTGAGAGGGAGAGTGAGAGGGAGAGTGAGAGGGAGAGTGAGAGGGAGAGTGAGAGGGAGAGTGAGAGGGAGAGTGAGAGGGAGAGTGAGAGGGAGAGTGAGAGGGAGAGTGAGAGGGAGAGTGAGAGGGAGAGTGAGAGGGAGAGTGAGAGGGAGAGTGAGAGGGAGAGTGAGAGGGAGAGTGAGAGGGAGAGGGAGAGGCAGAGGGAGAGGCAGAGGGAGAGGCAGAGGCAGAGGCAGAGGCAGAGGCAGAGGCAGAGGCAGAGAGAGAAAGGGAGAGGCAGAGGCAGAGGCAGAGGCAGAGGCAAAGGGACAGGGAGAGAGAGGCAGAGGCAGAGGCAGAGGCAAAGGGACAGGGAGAGAGAGGCAGAGGCAGAGGCAGAGGCAGAGGGACAGGGAGGGAGAGGCAGAGGCAGAGGCAGCGGGACAGGGAGAGATAGGCAGAGGCAGAGGCAGAGGGACAGGGAGAGAGAGGCAGAGGCAGAGGGACAGGGAGAGAGAGGCAGAGGCAGAGGCAGAGGCAGATGGAGAGGCAGAGGCAGAGGCAGAGGCAGAGGCAGAGGCAGAGAGAGAAAGGGAGAGGCAGAGGCAGAGGCAGAGGCAAAGGGACAGGGAGAGAGAGGCAGAGGCAGAGGCAGAGGCAAAGGGACAGGGAGAGAGAGGCAGAGGCAGAGGCAGAGGGACAGGGAGGGAGAGGCAGAGGCAGAGGCAGAGGGACAGGGAGAGAGAGGCAGAGGCAGAGGGACAGGGAGAGAGAGGCAGAGGCAGAGGCAGATGGAGAGGCAGAGGCAGAGGCAGAGGAAGAGAGAGAGACAGAGAAGGAGAGGGAGAGGGAGAAAGATATAGGGGGTGCAGGACTGACAAAGAATTCTTAAAATGCACTTCTATAACCGGCGCACCTCTATGACCGGGTAGCCCTTTTTAGTGTAATTAAGAAAAGAAAATTGGGAAGAAGATTATAAGATTCATTACTCTTGTTCTGCTGGTTATAGAGGTGTACCGGTCAAAGAGGTGTGCTGGACTTAGCACTGTTCATAGAGTTTCAACTTTTTTTTTTTGAATTACACGATGTACAATGCTTAAGTAAAGGGCCGTATTCAATGCCCCCTTCTTTCCTTCATTAAATGGCTTCAAATAAATGCAAATGCCAACTATATTGATACCGCCTCAGAGAAGGTATCAATGTAGTTGGCATTTGTCTATGTGTTAATTTGGTGAACACAGCTATATATACCATACTTATTCTGGAATGCCATGCATACCAGGAAGTTTTTTTCATAAGGATAAGGCCAAATAAAGAAAAATTTTGTTTCAGGTTACATAACCGACCCTATCAAAAAATGCAAACTTGAAGAATTTTCATGTTTTTACACCTTGGCCAATTTTAGGGTTCACACAAGGCTGGCTACTAGAATCATGTTTAGAAGATAATTTGAATATAAAGGTGGCATCCTCACATTTTTACACTTTTTTCGTCAATTGTAGGGTATGTAGAGTGGCTGCCTTGTACTTTAATGTAAAAAAAAAGAAGATAAAATAAAAATAAAACCCTACCTGCCGACCCTAGACTTTCTGGCCATGTTACTTGAAACAAACCGTTTATTTTTTGACCTAACTTAAACATACAGAACACACCCGGCATCCACGGCTCCCGATTACTTTGTTGGGGAACACGGTGGGAACAGTTCCATACTTTGTATGTGGGCAGGTAAGCAAACTATTTGATCATTACATTTGAATTTGTGTTACCTGGAGATACCTCTACAGCCAAGTCTCGATTATCTGGTCAAGATGTCCCTATCCAGTAAAAGGTGGTCGGATAGCAAAGGGTTCTCTTGACTGGAGGAAGAGGAGGATAGGACAGAGGAGTGGAGGTAGGTGACTTACGACTCGGGTAGGTGTATCTACCCCAGCCATATATTATGACTCTCACATTCAACACTAACGCTGGCCCGGGAGCCAATGGCCTGTAGCTTTGGGTCCGGGCCCATAGACTTCTTCAAAATTACCTGAAATTTTGCACGATTTTTTTTAGAGGAATATACCAGACAAGTATATTCATGTAATATGTTGTTGGAAAGAAGAAAAGGCGAGTGAATGAGACAATTTGGTTTCATTTTAACATAGCTATGACAGTTATATGAATGATTTTCTCCATTAAAAAAAAATAAAATTTGTTCTCTGACCCACAGCTGAAGGCCCGGGTCCATAGATTTCTGAAGCTACAGGCCCGGGTGGCCCACGGCTGAGAGAGTTAGTGTCTACCCCGGTCACAGTATGGCTGTGGGCATTTTCTGTGGGTATTTCTATTAACCCTCAGACACACATGAATACTCCTGATGAGATATTTCAGTGTTTTAAAATGGAAATTTCATTTAGTGTTTGTCTAGCTCGTTAAGTTGTATCTAGGCTTTGTGATGTGTTTGGGTAGAGGTGCCAAACCAACTAGCTGATATTTAAGCATTTCACTAAGAATACAGAAAATCATGTGTTGAGGAAACTTCTTCTTTAAAAACAACACTTTTTTTTTGTAAATATATTAAAAAATTGGAAAGATGTTTGGTGTCAAATTAATACTCAACCCACGCTTGGGTTTAAATCAGACCCCTGGCGTCTTAAAATGATTAAAAAATGTATCAAGGACCTGCACAGGTCCGTGCCTATAGGCCCAAAAGTGGACCCTTTCTCTTAAAAGCGTGTTCACACATGGTATCCAAATCTGGGGGATTGCCCCCCCCCCCCTCCCCCCGAAGTACAGAATTATTGAATTACTGTCCAAGGCAAGTACTAAACCCCATGTCAATCCCACTGATGTCTTGTATAAACGCCATGGTAGAATTGAAACATATACGGTGTTGGGCACTTTGATGAGCCTCTATACATATGTATATACTGTACTGTCGCGTATAAGCGCAGTGGCGCTCTTTAATTTGGCGAGGCACTTACCCAGGCGCTTATACAAGACAGGCGCTTATTCAAGGTCACAATTTTAGTGCTTAAAAAACATTTGGATGCATCTATACACCCTGCGCTTATTCAAGACCGGCGCTCTTTCAAGACCAGGTGCTTTATCGCGACAGTACGGTATACAAAGTAGTGCCTGCACGGTGCCGCATACTAATGTTAAAACGAACATATAAGCATAAAAACGGATACATGTGTTAGTCCAGGCCGCATCACACAGGGTACACAACTAAATAGCACTAATACGGGTGTGCCGAACACCCCCTTTTTTTCATTTTTTTTCATAAAATTATAAATGTTTCTGCTGACTTATTCACCGATCCTAGGCGGTCCTGCTTAGTGAAGTCTCTATATTCAAACTTCAAAGGGTCTCAAATGAACACACGCCTTGTTTAGCCGCAGGTCTAAAACGACCATGAAACCCAAAATCTCTTGTTTAATAAAAGGACTTATATAAGCGCGGGTCGTGGGACATGCACAGGGGGTATGGGACCTTTGAAATCTACATACTTTTTTTTCCATCCACGCTGGCTGGCTGTAGACTGGCGGTCACATGCTGTAAGTTTAATGTCACATGTTATGGTGCAACGCCCTGCCCTGGTGTGTGAGGGGAGAGTTTCAATTGTGTCCTATATATATATATATATATATATATATATATATATATATATATATATATATATATATATACATGTATATAGACAGAGTACAACAACTTTTTTTATCAGACGTGTTAACTGGCGTAGTGTCTCTTGGCAGAAAGATGGACAGGCTAAACGCCACTATTTAGTATACTGCTTTCTCCTTGTTTAATGTATCATGCTTGCCAAGCAATGATAAAGGATTGTGCCTGAAGGAGGTTCACAGAGTGGGACACTTATACATACATAAATTGTATCAGACATGATATCTGCTGCATTTCACTTGTGTATGATATTCCTAAACTAAAACAATGTTGTCAAAAGTTTTTACCATAAAGGGAAATTCACAAGGTTTTAAATCAGAGAACAAAGAAGAAACAAATCTTTTTTTTTTATAACAAAAATCCTGAATAGTGATGCATATTGCAATTTTAAGGAGATATTAAATACCAAACCTTGATATTGTGTATCTACAAACCGTTGATTCTCTAAAGAATTGAAAAGAAATGATTATTTCTATATAGAAAAAAACAAATAGAAAGCAGATGGTACATGAAAGTTGGTGGAGGGCCAAATGTCGTGCTGTGGGTCTCCGACGTCTGTCTAGGTAACAGCGCACTGACATTGACTATAGCCCGGGCTCCACTAGGACGGCACAGGTACCTGCGAAACGAGGCGATCCTTTTTTATGTTTTGATTTTCACATTCTCTTTCATTTCGCTTCATTTCGCGGCAGTGTCGCCCTGATTGTCGCCTTGTTCCTGTTGATAACTAGGGCGGCAGTGCCCCGAAATGAAGCGAAATGAGGCGAAATGAAGCAGAATGTGAAGATCAAAACATAAAAAAGGATCGCCTCGTTTCTCAGGTACCTGTGCCGCCCTAGTGGAGCCCAGGCTTAAGTGTACCGCACAGAGGAGCTCGGGCCTCACCTGGGGGCTACCTTCACTCTGACTGATGTAGAAAGGGGGGGGGGGGCGGCTGGTATAAGTGTGTGTGCTACCCTCCCTCCCATAGCAGAGGTTAGAGTTTCCTCTCTGCTACGTCACAGGGCCTGGACTGGGGGGCAAACACAGGCCACCACGTGGTTGGGTAGTTTCACCATGATAGCACCAGTACCCCTTGCTGTATTTTGGTATATTCTAATTGTGTCCTAGTAATTTTCAGTCTTCACTATAATGATTTATGTTTTATGTATAAGACAATGACGATCATCTTTAGACATATACATCTATTTTGATGATAATTACTATGTGTGTATCAATTTAACTGGGCGAGATATGGTTCATATGCCCTATAAAATTCCACCCACGTGGCTTTTGTTTGCCCCCCACTGTTCTATTATTGGGTGCAATCTACAACTCTAACCTCTGCTATACCACTGCCATATCGGACCATCACTAGCTAGTTATAGCATATGTGATTTGCTCTGCTCTGGTTCCTGCCTGCTGATTCCAAGCTGACCACAGGGATTGCCTAAACCCAGCAGAAATCCAAGGTCATAGTGGAGTTTGCAAGTGCCATTCTGTACCAGAATGGCGCATGGTACAGGTGTATGTTTGTGTATAGACCTGTTAGTGCAGTCAAACCCACGGGCACCCACTTAGACCTAAGTGGGTGCCCGTGTAAACCTCGGGTTGAGGTCAGGTGTTTCTGTTTAAGAAAACAAGGTAGTCAACTCAAAGTACCTCCTCTCCTTTGAGCATGGCATTCTGGTAAAAATGCATGCATTTCGTTGCATTAAAATGCCACAATTTCATGGTTATGTTCTGGATATACTCCTGGGGTTCGAGAGGCAATAGCATTGATATAAGCCATATGCCTGATACAACTTTTTTTTCTTTTCCTTTTCTTGCCTATTCAGATATTTCAAGAAAAAAAAGAAAAGAAAAAAGAAAGAAAACGGGGGTGCCGGGGTGGAGCCCCCGATTTATACAACAGCAGCACCAACTAAACAGCACTCTTTACATTGTCTAATGGGACAATCCCTCACCAACATAGGCTCTAGCTAGTTAACAGGCTCAAACACATGTAGCTGGGTGGTCCTGCTGCTAGCATACAGGGCACTTCTTGTTGGGATCGGGACCAATTTGGTTTGAACCCCTTAAAGTTTTAAAAATAACATTACTCATTAAGATAAAAAGGCACTACATATACTATTGGCTGGTTAGTATCATTGCATGAGTCCCTGTGGAGCAGTCGGTTAGTTGTTGGGCTCAATGTTCTGAGGTTGTAGGTACGGATCCTGCTAGATACCGGGCTCTCAAAGAGAAAAAGAGCTCTTAAATATAACCACCTCCTAGGAGTGTATGAATAATAAATGATATCATTGTGGTCCAGAACACATACTTATTCATTAAACTGGAGATATACTCACTTTTAGCAAAGTCTGGTTTGTGTCAGCAATGCTGCGAGCCTGCTATACATACCCAGCGCCTTGTGAGGGTGGGGGGGGGGCAGTGCACAGGTGTCCAGTGTAGCACCCAGAGTGACGCACACTGTCCTACCTACTAGGATTCTACTTGGAGATTTAGATAAGTTGTCGCGCAAGGTCACATGGATTGCTACCGGGGGGGGGGGGGGTTAAAAGGGAGGCAGAATAGATACATGTTACAAACGTAATATATATATATATATATATATATATATATATATATATATATATATATATATATATATACACACATACATTATTACTGAGGATATTGGCGACAGTCAAGGCTGACCAAGAGTTGCAGACAAGTGTGCAACTGCAAGGGGTCTGGCAGTGGTTTAACTAATTTATGCCACACCAGTGTACAGAGAAAGATAGAGTAAATAAACAGCAGACACGTTTGTAGCAATTGTTTGCATGTGATACAGACAGTGTGTGACATCATAGTTGCCATAAGAACTCATCGTCAATCAGTATTTTAATGCACAGGTATACCTTTTCCCTCCCTAATATCCCATAGATGTTCAACAACGTTATATATCAGAACCCATGCCTCACAGAGTGACCATTTGCTGTTGTAGTGTCTGTAGGAGCTTTCTTCCTGGAACTATGGGGACGCATAATTGCAGCTGGTGCAGTCTCTTCTTGCTCCTGCTAACTGTTCCACATGCTTCTTCTCAATGTAAGTATATCGAAAGTGTGCTCTCGTTGCTTCCTCTGTAAAGAAATAGCTCAGAACCTTCTTTCATGATGCCTTTAATTGAGAATAAGTATTTTGTTCTTAAAATCCTCTTCTAAATTACATAAAAGTGAAATATGTTGTATGTGCTTTTTAAATGGAAGGGTAGGATATATAAATGGCGGAACAGCCTGTGAACCTACAGGGGGTTCTATAAATGGTAGTAATCAGGATATGTAGAAAGTCAATGTATCGCACTCAAATGGTGGATAAAGGTAGATCATCATATGAATAGGGAATATATATGCAAATATCATGGTTGTAAGTAGGTAGTTTAGTTTTAGTGACGTATGCATATATTGTATCAAAGTCTCTTTGAAGGAGAAACTCTCATCCAGATCCAACTTGCCTTTTTTTGACACAGGTTCGGCTGATGACCCATGCTTAAATGGCGGCATATGTGACTCAAATACAAGGGTGTGTTCATGTGTTTCCCCCTACACGGGGGCCATTTGTGAAGGTCAGTATTACATACACTGCAAAGAGAACATTTAGATTTGAAAAAAAATTGGGAGGATTCTGACATTAAAGCTAGTTTCTATCATTATTAGCTAGCTATAGATACTTAAATCTGTCCTTTATTGAAGCATAAAAGAGTGTCCACAAGAAGCACCTCTCCTCTCAACCCCCCCCCCCCCCCTGTTGCTACCCATAAGCTTTAACATAAAGGTGCCTGTCTGTCTATGTTCATAGCGATATTGTGCAAAATGTAGCACTGCAACAATATGATTTTATTTCATAATCTTGATTGTTTAAATCATTAAACTAAACTTAAGTTTTTGAAAGAAGTTGTTTCCATAGTTTATTATTTATTCACCAAAACACACCGGATATTGCTACTTTCACTTGCCAAGCCCATTCAATTAAAAGACATAGACATCCATCTTATGTTGCCAATCCTGGAGAAACTAGCACAGGAACCCTACTTTTTTATTTATCATTTTGATTGTATATGTAATAAAGAGTTTTCTTGCTGTCAGAGATTTATTGCAGAAATAGTACAAGACAATTCATTGACCTAGAATATTTATATGGCTCACTCTCACCAGATCGATGCACATATTATTTGGCATGTAATATGTTAGAAATGTCTAGATGCGACTATTAAGATAATTTTAATTGACATTTCAATACCGATCATGTACGTCATGTGACGTACATGATCGGTGACGTACATGATCGGTGATTTATTGGCTGTCTTACCCTTTCCTACCATGATAAAACATAAATTAACCTTACCAGGTTTATTAGGTATAGTTAGATGAGTTAAATAGTGGAGTAAATGGGGCCTTAGGGGGATATTATAGTTTTCCGATCATGTACGGCCGCCGATCATGTACGGCAACCGATCATGTACGGCCACATTTTAGTTGCACTGATTTGGTGAGAGTGAGCCATATGCACATTGAAATCTTGCCACTAAAGACCTTTTTGGGGGTCATTAATCAAACGCTATTCTGCTCACAGCGTGCTGATCATTCACATATGACTTTACCCAAGTGATTTATCACTATACTTTGAACTTTGATTGGCAGGGATGTGCCCTACAGACCCCGGGTGGTTTTTCCATGAGGACCTGCCCGGAGTGTGCTACTTCTTCAGTGAATCTGACGCCGCTCGCCTCTGGGAGCAGTCGGGGCATCTCTGCATCTCCACTCATGGAGGGATGCTTACATCTTTCAGGGATGAAGACGAATATGTGAGTCCCTTTATTTTAGTTACTAGTTAAGAAGTGCCTTATAATTGTTTCCACTAAGACTATTATAGAATCAGACAACATAGTATTTGCCAGTATTCATTTTACAATTTCTTGAACACTATTTGATGTTTATTTAATGTAAGTGCTTGATATGGTTTTTGTGGAGGGACATTAACATTTTTCTGCCTCCCTATCTGCTCAAGAATGATCCGAAAGTTATTGACTTCCCCTTTTTAATTACTAAAAGGGAGATAAACATTTTTTCTTTAAACCAAAATCCTTATCATCACGTTGGAAGGTTCATCAAACAGAATTCTGGTTTTGATAACATAGCCTTATGAATACCTACTTGATACAACCTTTTCCCCCCAGAACATTATAACTGCTCAAGTTCAACTATTGGGTGCCACTTTCTGGATAGGCGCTCATTTTGTAAATCATGCTGCAGACACAGCCATCTGGATAGATGGTACCCCTTGGACGGGATTTCAAACAGGGTAGGTTGGCTTGTAATTCTGGTAGTGCTTCTGTTCAGGATTAAGTATGTACTGATAATACTCCGATTCATACATGGGTGCGTCTGGGATGGCTCTCTCTATAAATCGACAAAGGGACAGTCATTGTTACAATGAGATAATATATTGTAGAGAATTTCAGCCTAAGGTAAGTCACAACACAGGAACGCAGTAAGTACAGTTAACGAATCTTTATTGCCTGAGCTCTCACCGCCCACACCATCTAAGTTCTTGTGTAAACGTCCATTTATCCTGAGGTTCCGGTCTCGTCTGCCGTTCGGTGCCCCGGTACCAGTTTATATAGCTCTGGCACCGGTGCATCGAACATTTCCTTCGGTGCGGCACAGATCCCCACACAGGCTCGGTGAACCTCACTGTCCCGGTAGTGTGAGGGAGTCCGGTGTTCCCTCCAGTGCCAGCCTACGCTGTATCCGTTGGTCCCACCCGGCTCCCCCACACTCGCAACAATATACTACTGAATGTATACTGAGAGCCATCAGAAGTGACGGTTTGATAATCCTCTTGAAAGACATATTTGAGGACTTGCTTTAATGGTCAGCTATTTTTTATCAGGCTCTGGAACAGTGGAGAACCCAACAATGGTGGCGGTCGGGAGTACTGTGTGGAACTGACAACAGGTGGGGGCATGAATGACAGAACGTGCACAGCAGGTACTCGTCGGTACATCTGTCGAAGTAAGTGTTTTTTCTTACTTGGGAGGATTATAAGTGGATCAACAAGGGAAAAGGTGCAGGATTTTTAGTATCAACCCTAGTAGCAAACACACTGTGGCCCCGGACGGGAGCAGACTGTGTTTGCAAATGGCCCGGAGTGGGCTAACGGACGGGCTCCCATCAGTTTAGGGCACTTGGCTTTGGTCTGGCCTCTTGTGGGCGAGTCCCAGGCATCTGACCCCCGATACACATCGACCCAGGACACATAGCCCCAGGGACATGGCCCCATGGGCACTTGGCCCCAGAACATAGATGGCCCCAGGACTCTTGGCCCCAGAAAGTATATTGCTTCTTGTTAGACAGTGTATGATATACACTGCACGTTCCTCACTACTATAAATACTACTTTTTCATGTAGAATATGATAGGCCATGTTAGAAGATTCCATCTTTGGTCAAAACATTCCATGTTTGGAATAGAAAAGAACGTTTTTGGGTCCAAATTGGTGTTTTTACACATGTTGGTTGCCATGGAAACATGATTCCCATTCTAAATCGAAAAATTAAAGGAATTGATTAATAGAAGGCCCCACAACGATTTCTATGCTGATAAAAAAGTGAAAATACCATTTTTAGATCAAAATCTATGACCAAATGTTTAAAAAAAGTTTGGATATTTGATATTTGGTAATTGGAGTAATTATGCTAATTAGAGAGGAATATCTCTAAAACAAAGTAAGTTAGAGCTTATTGGCATTTAGGATTTGACAGTGACTATACATATTCAGAGAGCCAGTGCTCAAAAACTAGAGGTAGTACCTGCTAATAAAAGATATCACTGGAAAGCTGATGACATCAATTTTATTATTGAGCTTTTACGTTGGAGGACCCCTTTCCCTCCACTGTCCATTAATTTATGTTAATTTACAATTGATTGATCATCCCCTTATTTACCCTGCAATATGTAGGGTCGGGTCATTTGTGATTATGCTTTGTGAAGGCAGCCCCCATGGATTTACCTACCAGGGCAGCATTATGCATTGTACACATCCTCCAGAGTGTATCAACCCCGGGAGGCTGGCATGATGCATGAATGCAACCATGAAGAGTAGACCTGGCGGGGCTGCATCTTCATGCAGGGCTTAATGATGCATCATGGTGAAAAAGGACATAATCAATGCTGCATCCAAATATTATGCTGACAACAAAAGGACATGAAACTTCAGGGTAGAAATTAGTGTAATAGGTAGACCAGAATTTCTAAAACACTGCAGTTAATTCTTATAGGATATATAAATATATATATATATATATACATATATATATATTCATATATATATATATATATATATATATATATATATATATATATATATATATATATATATATATATATATATACACACACATACACATACACATACATGTATATATATATATAGTGGCGAGTACGGGGGAGCCGGGCGGGACTGATGGACCCATCTATATTTAACCTGACGTTCTAACACTCATGCCAGTGACTCACCCATTGAAAGCTATAGACCAAGCTAAGTGACTTGGTCGGGGGACCAAGTCACGCACCTCACATTTGGTGGCGCACATCTTAGTGACCCCATAGCAACGCTAATGAGAATACAGCATACATACTGTGACGTCACTGAGTAACATGGAGGCTCTGGTGAAAGTTTCACGAGTTGTGGTGGGATTTCTGTCAAGTTTAGTGTTATTCTGTCTAGTTTTGTGTCCATTAGTTTTTTGTCAGAACCACATTTTAACCATGTCACACCTGGGAGGAGCCTTAGACCAAGTCCCTCTGTCTCGGGAGGTTGCCTCATGGCACCTAAGGTGCCACTGGGCAACGTCCCTTGACATGACTTGGTCTGAAGGCTCCTCTTGCTACACTGTGGTTAAACCTGTAGGCAAAGGAAGAGGACTGATGGAAATGACCATAGTGAAGATGTGGTTAATATGTAGTTCTCCTGGTTACCTTGAAGCTGACATTGATGAATGTGCTGGGGTCATTTGTCAAAATGGCGGAACATGCAGTGCTCCAACAATCGGTAACTTTATTTGTGCCTGTGAACCTGGTTGGACTGGTGTGACTTGTGGAGGTAGGTGACTTTTTATACTAATTTACATGTGTACCTTGCTGTCTATAGGCCTACCTTAATTCTTTTTCTGTTTAGTAAGCTTTTGATGAAATGGCTGTGGTCAGTTCTTTTCTCAGAAGATCACATTTTAAGTTCAAACAAAATCTTCAAATTTGTCAAAATGACTAAGAAAAAGATGAAAATCTTGATAAAGGGATATTAATACCCGAAACGTCAATCATATCTACATACCATTGCAACAACATGAATTGAACTACTGATGTAAACCTTGTCATTAAATAAACTTGTCAACTGTACTTGCCCTCGTTTAGTTTTGTGTGACTACCATCTCTCCAAAGTAAAAAAAAGAAGAAAAAAAGTTGACTAAGGGTTAGTCACCTATTGCTTACACATTGCAAGGAATTCAAAAGTATGTGATAGACAATACGACAGCCATACTGTCTACGACGAGATCTTCTATTGAATAGCACAGACAAGGTACTGGCCAACAGTAGCCAGCCTGGTCCTCTATAAAGCCCTCCTGAAGATTCAACCCTGTATCTTATCCACCGAGGTGGTTTGGTGACTGGCCGGCAGATGATCTCCACCTTACCTGATGAAGGATGTATCATTTGACAGATTGTAACATCACATACAACTAACCTAGATTGTAACGTCCAATAATCATCAAAATCAAATCAATCTACAGAGTAGCGTCTGGACTCTGGTCCTTCGGATGGGCTTCCTTCGGTCCATGCCCACTGCACTATAAGGACATTTTAACTAGAAGTTTTTCTCAGTTTATGTTCGGTAAAATCTCTCTGATAAGCCGACCTATTTTAGGGAATTTAGGCTTGATTCAGGTCATAGCATTGTCTCAAAAAAAGGGGTCGGCTTATAAGGGAGGTTTTATATCAAGTAAGTTATGGTTTCGGCTTATCAGAGAGGTTTTATGGGTATCTGTTTTATCTTCCTATAGGTTCTATATTCACATACATAATTTAGGGAAAACATCATGTTAAAATGTTTATAAAACCACATGGCTTTCACCAACCATTCCCTGATTCCTTTAAAGCGAACCTTGATGAATGTGCATCGATGCCGTGTGGCAACAATGGGACGTGCAATGAAACAGAAATTGGTGAATTCACCTGTACCTGTGAACCAGGCTGGACAGGTGATACATGTGCAGGTCAGTGATTCCATTTAACAATGTTGTTGAGTAGTATTAGTATCCGCTGATATAAATTAAAAGCAACCCTGTTGATAAGACTGATCCTTCATTTCTCTCAAATGCCACTACTGTGGCTATGTAGGAAAGTGTTTTATAAAAGATGTAATGCCCTATGTATCCAAGGAATGTATATGGATAAGGATAATCATGAGAAAATAAATGATTATCAAATATTAATACAGACACAGGAGTTCTAGTGGTTACATGATTTAACCAGAAAATTTCACTCCCATTATGTTTTTTCAATATATAATATGTGATGGAACAAAGTGGTGCCAATATCCAAAATAACTCGGCACATAACGCTATTCTGATTACTTTAAAGCTGACATGGATGAATGTGCATCGATGCCTTGTGTAAACGGTGCAACTTGCTGCACACCAGACTTTGGTAACTTCACATGTAGCTGTGTGTCTGGCTGGGAAGGTCATGGTGTGTGGGTAAGTGCTTCTATTTACCTGTGCGGTCTAAAAAATACAGCTGATCAATATGTCGGCTAGAGCAATTTGGGGTACAATGATGCACACTTCCTTCCTGTGCTACCCTCACCCTATCCTCATCGTAGCTTGGTTCTTGAATGGTATAGTGCATTCAGTTCAGGCAGTCTAGAGAGATCCTTCTAGGCGAACGGCTATTGCTTTTTGGACAAAATCATTAGGCAAGGGAGAGTAAGTTTGACACTTTGAATTTAACAGTGTTAGTCATATATGGAAATCATTTGTCAATACTTTAAGTTAATCCGTCTGACTGATCTTTGATGAATATTTTAAAGGTTTTACATCTGCACAAAGATTCTAGGGTATACATGGTGTGTATATATATATTATATAACTATATATATATGTATATATATATGTAGGGGCACAATATTACATATTAATCGTATACACGGTATTTCCAAGTAACATCTGTTGTTTACTCGGCTTATCTACCCGGAGCTAGTGCACACAGTTTAAGGGACAGGACTCAGGTCCTCTCTGGGTTACCGTGTGCCGCTCTCAGGTGGGTGGCCGACCCGCCCACCTGGCCATGTGATCAAAGGACAGATGGTTATATAAGACCTGTGTGTTTACTTGGGAGTGCAGGCTCAGTCAGTGCAGGCTCGGCTGACGGGATATATTGAACACCATTTTCTCAGTGTATGGTTGTGGTTCTAACCCTTTAAGGATATTACATCAACGCCCAGATTCATTTTTGTAAAACACTCTTTACTGCAGCACTACTCATCAGTTGGAGTAAAGTGGCCTCAATCTTTCAAAACCCCATGACTTTTAACTACCCCTTTCTGATTGACTTTAAGCTGACGTTGATGAGTGTGCCTCGATGCGGTGTGCAAATAATGGTACGTGCAACGAAACAGAAGTTGGTGAATTCACCTGTGCCTGTGAACCAGGCTGGACAGGTGATACGTGTGAAGGAAAGTGAATCCATTTAACTCTGTGCTTGCTGATTGAACTCAGAATTACAAATGGCAGAAACCTTGTCTTCTCTGACTACTTTTGTACATCAGATTGACAATACCTAAAATCATGCCCTTTTAGGAGTCACTTTTAAGAGCTTAGGAGCAGAGGGTAATTTGGCTTTGTGATCACTCTTGTCAATTTAATACTCTGGGTACTAAATTTACAAAAAAAATGCATGGGGTTCACTGGGACTCAACTTAGCTACCCTTGGACGGATTTATCACTGCTACTCTGTCAAGATACTCTGTACTAAATAATGCTTCATTTGTATACAACTTTCCGAGATAATATTACATCATATATTTTCAAAATACAATGTACAATGGAAGAAAGCTGTGACATATCAAAAACAATTCGGCACATCATTACCCTATTCTAATTACTTTAAAGTTGACATTGATGAATGTGCATCGATGCCTTGTGAAAACGGTGGAACTTGCTGCACGCCCGACTTTGATGAGTTCAAATGTATCTGTGCACCTGGCTGGGAAGGTGATACATGTGCTGGTAAGGTCATCTATTTACTATGTGGTTGCCGATTGGTATTGGTGACAGTAAGAGACAACCCTGACTTGAAGTTGTGCTTTCGGTTAAAAAACACAGTTGCTGTATATCTGCGTTTGCGGTCTGGGGAAGGAGATAGTTCCAATGCTGCAGATCCACCCTGGGTGGTTGATGCCCAGAAGATTTAAGTAGCAAAAAAAAAAGTGCCTGCCCAAAAATGCCACTAAACTATTGTATCACAAATTAGATCGAGGCAGTTATTATTCCTCATTGTGGATGTTTAGGAAAACAGACTTTGAATTTTTTCATGAAAAAAAGTCATTAAATATCATGATTCGTTAAAGTGACTAAGGAAATTAAGCAAGGCAAAGGAAGTTGGTGCTTTGAATCACAGTTAGCCGTGAGTAATGAACAGAAATTAGGAGATCTAGGCGCACACTTTTCATTTCATCTGTCTGATGATAGTGGGATCAACTATCATTTAACCAATTCTTTACAGTGTATGAATAAATATGTACCTTAAAAGGAGTTCTATATTGACATACATATTCTAGGGTAAGCCTAGTGTATAAATATTTAACAAAGTATGGTCAATTAGTCTCAGTATTTAAAACCACATGGCTTTTAACACCACTTTCTGATTTATTTTAGCGGACATTGATGAATGTGCTTTGATACCTTGTGTTAATAATGGGACGTGCAATGAAACAGAAATTGGTGAATTCACATGTACTTGTGAGTCAGGCTGGACAGGTGATACTTGTGCAGGTAAGTGAAACCATTTACTTATGTGCTTGCTGAATGAACTTAGAATAACGAATGGTGAAAACCTTTTATTCTCTGACTAATTTACATCAGATTGACAATACCTAAAATCATGCCCTTTTGGGAGTCACTTTTAAGAGCTTAGGAGCAGATTGTAAGTTGGCTTTGTGACCACTCTTGTCAATTTAATACTCTGGGTACTAAATTTACAATATAATGCAGGGGGTACTGGGACTCAACTAAGCTACCCTTGGACGGATTGATAACTGCTAATCTGTCAAGATATTCCTTACTAAATAATGTTTCATTTGCACATAATTTTCCAAGATATGATTGCTGCCATCATTATATTTCAAAATATTATGTACAATGGAAGAAAGCTGTGTCATATCCAAAACAATTCGGTATATCATTACCCTATTCTGATTATTTTAAAGTTGACATTGATGAATGTGCCTCAATGCCCTGTGAAAACGGTGGAACTTGCTGCACACCAGACTTTGGTAACTTCACATGTATCTGTGCATCCGGCTGGGAAGGTCATACGTGTGAAGGTTAGTGAATTAATTTACCTGTGTGGTTGCTGATTGGTAGTGTCTTTTTTGAAGTGTCAATAACGGAATCAAGCAAGGCAAAGTAGCTTGGATACTTTGTCTTAGCGTAAGTCATATATAGTTAACATATGCTAGGACCTTCAAGAGCTCATTCCACTGATATAAATCCATTGGATGGGATGAACATTCACAATGTTATACTTATGGATGAATTTCATCTGATCCAATTGATTTACGTCAGTGAATTCAGGCTCTTAATGGGTTTATCCACTGAGGCAAATTCTGTCGGATTGGATGAACGTTCACAGTGTTAAACCCATGGAAGAATCTCGTCCAATCCAATGGACTCACATCAGTGGATTCACCCCTTCAGGCACATGCAATATTTTGAAGATGTTACATCAACACCCAGATTCATTTTTGTAAAACACTCTTTACTGCAGCACTACTCATCAGTTGGAGCAAAGTGGCCTCAATCTTTCAAAACCACATGACTTTTAACTACCCCTTTCTGATTGACTTTAAGATGATGTTGATGAATGTGCCTCAATGCCGTGTGCAAATAATGGGACGTGCAGCGAAACAGAAATTGGTGAATTTACCTGTGCCTGTGAACCAGGCTGGACAGGTGATACTTGTGAAGGTTAGTGAATCCATTTAACTCTCTGCTTACTGAATGAGCTCAGAATAACGAATGGCGAAAAGCTTGTCTTCTCTGACTACATTTGTACATCAGATTGACAATACCTAAAATCACACCCTTTTGGGGGACACTTTTAAGAGCTTAGGAGCAGAAGGTAAGTTGGCTTCGTGACAACTTTTGTCAATTAAATACTCTGGGTACTAAATTCACAAAATAATGCATGGGGATTTTGGGACTGAACTAAGCTACCCTTTGACAGATTGCTAACTGCTAATCTGTCAAGATACTTCTTACTAAATAATGTTTCATTTGCACATAATTTTCCAATATATAATTGCTGCCATCATTATAATTATTTCAAAATATTATGTACAAAGGAAGAAAGCTGTGTCATATCCAAAACAATTCGGTATATCATTACCCTATTCTGATTACTTTAAAGTTGACATTGATGAATGTGCATCGATGCCCTGTGAAAACGGTGGAACTTGCTGCACACCCGACTTTGGTAACTTCACATGTATCTGTGCATCCGGCTGGGAAGGTCATATGTGTGAAGGTTAGTGAATTAATTAACCTGTGTGGTTGCTGATTGGTATTGTTTTTTTCGAAGTGTCAATAACAGAATCAAGCAAGGCAAAGTAGCTTGGATACTTTGTCTTAGCGTAAGTCATATATAGTTAACATATGCTAGGACCTTCAAGAGCTCATTCCACTGATATAAATCCATTGGATGGGATGAACATTCACAATGTTATACTTATGGATGAATTTCATCTGATCCAATTGATTTACGTCAGTGAATTCAGGCTCTTAATGGGTTTATCCACTGAGGCAAATTCTGTCGGATTGGATGAACGTTCACAGTGTTAAACCCATGGAAGAATCTCGTCCAATCCAATGGACTCACATCAGTGGATTCACCCCTTCAGGCACATGCAATATTTTGAAGATGTTACATCAACACCCAGATTCATTTTTGTAAAACACTCTTTACTGCAGCACTACTCATCAGTTGGAGCAAAGTGGCCTCAATCTTTCAAAACCACATGACTTTTAACTACCCCTTTCTGATTGACTTTAAGATGATGTTGATGAATGTGCCTCAATGCCGTGTGCAAATAATGGGACGTGCAGCGAAACAGAAATTGGTGAATTCACCTGTGCCTGTGAACCAGGCTGGACAGGTGATACTTGTGAAGGTTAGTGAATCCATTTAACTCTCTGCTTACTGAATGAGCTCAGAATAACGAATGGCGAAAAGCTTGTCTTCTCTGACTACATTTGTACATCAGATTGACAATACCTAAAATCACACCCTTTTGGGGGACACTTTTAAGAGCTTAGGAGCAGAAGGTAAGTTGGCTTCGTGACAACTTTTGTCAATTAAATACTCTGGGTACTAAATTCACAAAATAATGCATGGGGATTTTGGGACTGAACTAAGCTACCCTTTGACAGATTGCTAACTGCTAATCTGTCAAGATACTTCTTACTAAATAATGTTTCATTTGCACATAATTTTCCAATATATAATTGCTGCCATCATTATAATTATTTCAAAATATTATGTACAAAGGAAGAAAGCTGTGTCATATCCAAAACAATTCGGTATATCATTACCCTATTCTGATTACTTTAAAGTTGACATTGATGAATGTGCATCGATGCCCTGTGAAAACGGTGGAACTTGCTGCACACCCGACTTTGGTAACTTCACATGTATCTGTGCATCCGGCTGGGAAGGTCATATGTGTGAAGGTTAGTGAATTAATTAACCTGTGTGGTTGCTGATTGGTATTGTTTTTTTCGAAGTGTCAATAACAGAATCAAGCAAGGCAAAGTAGCTTGGATACTTTGTCTTAGCGTAAGTCATATATAGTTAACATATGCTAGGACCTTCAAGAGCTCATTCCACTGATATAAATCCATTGGATGGGATGAACATTCACAATGTTATACTTATGGATGAATTTCATCTGATCCAATTGATTTACGTCAGTGAATTCAGGCTCTTAATGGGTTTATCCACTGAGGCAAATTCTGTCGGATTGGATGAACGTTCACAGTGTTAAACCCATGGAAGAATCTCGTCCAATCCAATGGACTCACATCAGTGGATTCACCCCTTCAGGCACATGCAATATTTTGAAGATGTTACATCAACACCCAGATTCATTTTTGTAAAACACTCTTTACTGCAGCACTACTCATCAGTTGGAGCAAAGTGGCCTCAATCTTTCAAAACCACATGACTTTTAACTACCCCTTTCTGATTGACTTTAAGATGATGTTGATGAATGTGCCTCAATGCCGTGTGCAAATAATGGGACGTGCAGCGAAACAGAAATTGGTGAATTCACCTGTGCCTGTGAACCAGGCTGGACAGGTGATACTTGTGAAGGTTAGTGAATCCATTTAACTCTCTGCTTACTGAATGAGCTCAGAATAACGAATGGCGAAAAGCTTGTCTTCTCTGACTACATTTGTACATCAGATTGACAATACCTAAAATCACACCCTTTTGGGAGACACTTTTAAGAGCTTAGGAGCAGAAGGTAAGTTGGCTTCGTGACAACTCTTGTCAATTAAATACTCTGGGTACTAAATTCACAAAATAATGCATGGGGATTTTGGGACTGAACTAAGCTACCCTCTGACAGATTGCTAACTGCTAATCTGTCAAGATACTCCTTACTAAATAATGTTTCATTTGCACATAATTTTCCAATATATAATTGCTGCCATCATTATAATTATTTCAAAATATTATGTACAAAGGAAGAAAGCTGTGTCATATCCAAAACAATTCGGTATATCATTACCCTATTCTGATTACTTTAAAGTTGACATTGATGAATGTGCATCGATGCCCTGTGAAAACGGTGGAACTTGCTGCACACCCGACTTTGGTAACTTCACATGTATCTGTGCATCCGGCTGGGAAGGTCATATGTGTGAAGGTTAGTGAATTAATTAACCTGTGTGGTTGCTGATTGGTATTGTTTTTTTCGAAGTGTCAATAACAGAATCAAGCAAGGCAAAGTAGCTTGGATACTTTGTCTTAGCGTAAGTCATATATAGTTAACATATGCTAGGACCTTCAAGAGCTCATTCCACTGATATAAATCCATTGGATGGGATGAACATTCACAATGTTATACTTATGGATGAATTTCATCTGATCCAATTGATTTACGTCAGTGAATTCAGGCTCTTAATGGGTTTATCCACTGAGGCAAATTCTGTCGGATTGGATGAACGTTCACAGTGTTAAACCCATGGAAGAATCTCGTCCAATCCAATGGACTCACATCAGTGGATTCACCCCTTCAGGCACATGCAATATTTTGAAGATGTTACATCAACACCCAGATTCATTTTTGTAAAACACTCTTTACTGCAGCACTACTCATCAGTTGGAGCAAAGTGGCCTCAATCTTTCAAAACCACATGACTTTTAACTACCCCTTTCTGATTGACTTTAAGATGATGTTGATGAATGTGCCTCAATGCCGTGTGCAAATAATGGGACGTGCAGCGAAACAGAAATTGGTGAATTCACCTGTGCCTGTGAACCAGGCTGGACAGGTGATACTTGTGAAGGTTAGTGAATCCATTTAACTCTCTGCTTACTGAATGAGCTCAGAATAACGAATGGCGAAAAGCTTGTCTTCTCTGACTACATTTGTACATCAGATTGACAATACCTAAAATCACACCCTTTTGGGAGACACTTTTAAGAGCTTAGGAGCAGAAGGTAAGTTGGCTTCGTGACAACTCTTGTCAATTAAATACTCTGGGTACTAAATTCACAAAATAATGCATGGGGATTTTGGGACTGAACTAAGCTACCCTCTGACAGATTGCTAACTGCTAATCTGTCAAGATACTCCTTACTAAATAATGTTTCATTTGCACATAATTTTCCAATATATAATTGCTGCCATCATTATAATTATTTCAAAATATTATGTACAAAGGAAGAAAGCTGTGTCATATCCAAAACAATTCGGTATATCATTACCCTATTCTGATTACTTTAAAGTTGACATTGATGAATGTGCATCGATGCCCTGTGAAAACGGTGGAACTTGCTGCACACCCGACTTTGGTAACTTCACATGTATATGTGCATCCGGCTGGGAAGGTCATATGTGTGAAGGTTAGTGAATTAATTAACCTGTGTGGTTGCTGATTGGTATTGTTTTTTTCGAAGTGTCAATAACAGAATCAAGCAAGGCAAAGTAGCTTGGATACTTTGTCTTAGCGTAAGTCATATATAGTTAACATATGCTAGGACCTTCAAGAGCTCATTCCACTGATATAAATCCATTGGATGGGATGAACATTCACAATGTTATACTTATGGATGAATTTCATCTGATCCAATTGATTTACGTCAGTGAATTCAGGCTCTTAATGGGTTTATCCACTGAGGCAAATTCTGTCGGATTGGATGAACGTTCACAGTGTTAAACCCATGGAAGAATCTCGTCCAATCCAATGGACTCACATCAGTGGATTCACCCCTTCAGGCACATGCAATATTTTGAAGATGTTACATCAACACCCAGATTCATTTTTGTAAAACACTCTTTACTGCAGCACTACTCATCAGTTGGAGCAAAGTGGCCTCAATCTTTCAAAACCACATGACTTTTAACTACCCCTTTCTGATTGACTTTAAGATGATGTTGATGAATGTGCCTCAATGCCGTGTGCAAATAATGGGACGTGCAGCGAAACAGAAATTGGTGAATTCACCTGTGCCTGTGAACCAGGCTGGACAGGTGATACTTGTGAAGGTTAGTGAATCCATTTAACTCTCTGCTTACTGAATGAGCTCAGAATAACGAATGGCGAAAAGCTTGTCTTCTCTGACTACATTTGTACATCAGATTGACAATACCTAAAATCACACCCTTTTGGGAGACACTTTTAAGAGCTTAAAAGCAGAAGGTAAGTTGGCTTCGTGACAACTCTTGTCAATTAAATACTCTGGGTACTAAATTCACAAAATAATGCATGGGGATTTTGGGACTGAACTAAGCTACCCTTTGACAGATTGCTAACTGCTAATCTGTCAAGATACTCCTTACTAAATAATGTTTCATTTGCACATAATTTTCCAATATATAATTGCTGCCATCATTATAATTATTTCAAAATATTATGTACAAAGGAAGAAAGCTGTGTCATATCCAAAACAATTCGGTATATCATTACCCTATTCTGATTACTTTAAAGTTGACATTGATGAATGTGCATCGATGCCCTGTGAAAACGGTGGAACTTGCTGCACACCCGACTTTGGTAACTTCACATGTATCTGTGCATCCGGCTGGGAAGGTCATACGTGTGAGGGTTAGTGAATTAATTTACCTGTGTGGTTGCTGATTGGTATTGTTTTTTTCGAAGTGTCAATAACAGAATCAAGCAAGGCAAAGTAGCTTGGATACTTTGTCTTAGCGTAAGTCATATATAGTTAACATATGCTAGGACCTTCAAGAGCTCATTCCACTGATATAAATCCATTGGATGGGATGAACATTCACAATGTTATACTTATGGATGAATTTCATCTGATCCAATTGATTTACGTCATTGAATTCAGGCTCTTAATGGGTTTATCCACTGAGGCAAATTCTGTCGGATTGGATGAACGTTCACAGTGTTAAACCCATGGAAGAATCTCGTCCAATCCAATGGACTCACATCAGTGGATTCACCCCTTCAGGCACATGCAATATTTTGAAGATGTTACATCAACACCCAGATTCATTTTTGTAAAACACTCTTTACTGCAGCACTACTCATCAGTTGGAGCAAAGTGGCCTCAATCTTTCAAAACCACATGACTTTTAACTACCCCTTTCTGATTGACTTTAAGATGATGTTGATGAATGTGCCTCAATGCCGTGTGCAAATAATGGGACGTGCAGCGAAACAGAAATTGGTGAATTCACCTGTGCCTGTGAACCAGGCTGGACAGGTGATACTTGTGAAGGTTAGTGAATCCATTTAACTCTCTGCTTACTGAATGAGCTCAGAATAACGAATGGCGAAAAGCTTGTCTTCTCTGACTACATTTGTACATCAGATTGACAATACCTAAAATCACACCCTTTTGGGAGACACTTTTAAGAGCTTAGGAGCAGAAGGTAAGTTGGCTTCGTGACAACTCTTGTCAATTAAATACTCTTGGTACTAAATTCACAAAATAATGCATGGGGATTTTGGGACTGAACTAAGCTACCCTCTGACAGATTGCTAACTGCTAATCTGTCAAGATACTCCTTACTAAATAATGTTTCATTTGCACATAATTTTCCAATATATAATTGCTGCCATCATTATAATTATTTCAAAATATTATGTACAAAGGAAGAAAGCTGTGTCATATCCAAAACAATTCGGTATATCATTACCCTATTCTGATTACTTTAAAGTTGACATTGATGAATGTGCATCGATGCCCTGTGAAAACGGTGGAACTTGCTGCACACCAGACTTTGGTAACTTCACATGTATCTGTGCATCCGGCTGGGAAGGTCATACGTGTGATGGTTAGTGAACTAATTTACCTGTGTGGCTGCTGATTGGTATTGTTTTTTTTGAAGTGTCAATAACGGAATCAAGCAAGGCAAAGTAGCTTGGATACTTTGTCTTAGCGTAAGTCATATATAGTTAACATATGCTTGGACCTTCAAGAGCCAAATCCACTGATGTGAATCCATCGGATGAGATGAGCATTCACAATGTTATACTTATGGATGAGTTTCATCTGATCCAAGTGATTTACGTCAGTGAATTCACGCTCTTCAAGGGTAAATCCACTGAGGCAAATTCTGTCGGATTGGATGAATGTTCACAATGTTAAACCCATGGAAGAATCTCGTCCAATCCAATGGACTCACATCAGTGGATTCACCCCTTTAGGCATATGCAATACTTAAAACACCATTTTCTCAGTGTATGTATGTGTTTCTAGCCCTTTAAAGATGTTACATCAACACCCAGATTAATTTTTGTAAAACACTCTTTACTGCAGCACTACTCATCAGTTGGAGTAAAGTGGCCTCAATCTTTCAAAACCACATGACTTTTAACTACCCCTTTCTGATTGACTTTAAGCTGACATCAATGAATGTGCTTCAATGCCTTGTGAAAATAATGGGACGTGCAATGAATCAGAAATTGGTGAATTCACATGTACCTGTGAACCAGGCTGGACAAGTGATACATGTGCAGGTAAGTGTATCCATTTAGGTCTGTGCTTGCTGATTGAGCTCAGAATTACAAATGGCAGAAACCTTGTTTTCTCTGACTACTTTTGTGCATCAGATTGACAATACCTTAAAGCATGCCCTTTTGTGAGACACTTTTATGAGCTTAGGAGCAGAGGGTAAGTTGGCTTTGTGACCACTCTTGTCAATTTAATACTCTGGGTACTTAATTTACAAAATAATGCATGGGGATTTTGGGACTAAAATGAAGCTACCCTCGGATGGATTGCTAACTGTTATTTCGTCAAGATACTCCTTACTAAATAATGTTTCATTTGCACATAATTTTCCAATATATGATTGCTGCCATCATTATAATTATTTCAAAATATTATGTACAAAGGAAGAAAGCTGTGTCATATCCAAAACAATTCGGTATCATTACCCTATTCTGATTACTTTAAAGTTGACATTGATGAATGTGTATCGATGCCCTGTGAAAACGGTGGAACTTGCTGCACACCCGACTTTGGTAACTTCACATGTATCTGTGCATCCGGCTGGGAAGGTCATACGTGTGAAGGTTAGTGAATTAATTTACCCGTGTGGTTGCTGATTGGAACTGTCTTTTTTGAAGTGTCAATAACGGAATCAAGCAAGGCAAAGTAGCTTGGATACTTTGTCTTAGCGTAAGTCATATATAGTTAACATATGCTTGGACCTTCAAGAGCTCAATCCACTGATGTGAATCCGTCGAATGAGATGAACATTCACAATGTTATACTCAGGAATGAATTTCATTTGATCCAAGTGATTTACATCAGTGAATTCACGCTCTTTAAGGGTAAATCCACTGAGACAAATTCTGTCGGATTGGATGAATGTTCACAATGTTAAACCCATGGAAGAATCTTGTCTGATCCAATGAATTCACATCAGTGGATTCACCCCTTCAGGCACATGCAATATCTGAAACACCATTTTCTCAGTGTATGTATGTGGTTCTAGCCCTTTAAAGATGTTACATCAACACCCAGATTCATTTTTGTAAAACACTCTTTACTGCAGCACTACTCATCAGTCGGAGTAAAGTGGCCTCAATCTTTCAAAACCAAATGACTTTTAACTACCCCTTTCTGATTGACTTTAAGCTGATGTTGATGAATGTGCCTCGATGCCATGTGCAAATAATGGGACGTGCAACGAAACAGAAATTGGTGAATTCACCTGTGCCTGTGAACCCGGCTGGACAGGTGATACGTGTTCAGGTAAGTGAATCGATTTAACTCTGTGCTTGCTGAGTGAACTCAGAATTACAAATGGCAGAAAACTTGTCTTCTCTGACTACTTTTGTACATCAGATTGACAATACCTAAAATCACGCCCTTTTGGGAGTCATTTTTAAGAGCTTAGGAGCAGAGGGTAAGTTGGCTTTGGGATAACTCTTGTCAATTTAATACTCTGGGTACTAAATTTACAAAGTAGTGCATTGGGAACACTGGGATTCAGCTAAGCTACCCTCGGACGGATTGATTACTGCTAATCTGTCAAGACACTCTGTATGTACTAAATAATGTTTCATTTGTACATAACTTTCCAAGATAAGATTACATCATATATTTTCAAAATACAATGTACAAAGGAAGAAAGCTGTGTCATATCACAAACAATTCTCCACATCATTACCCTATTCTGATTACTTTTAAGTTGACATTGATGAATGTGCATCGATGCCTTGTGAAAATGGTGGAACTTGCTGCGCACCCGACTTTGGTAACTTCACATGTATCTGTGCATCCGGCTGGGAAGGTCATACGTGTGAAGGTTAGTGAATTAATTTACCCGTGTGGTTGCTGATTGGAATTGTCTTTTTTGAAGTGTCAATAACAGAATCAAGCAAGGCAAAGTAGCTTGAATACTTTGTCTTAGCGTAAGTCATATATAGTTAACATATGCTAGGACCTTCAAGAGCTCAATCCTATGATGTGAATCCGTCAGATGAGATGAACATTCACAATGTTATACTCAGGAATGAATTTCATCTGATCCAAGTGATTTACATCAGTGAATTCACACTCTTTAAGGGTAAATCCACTGAGACAAATTCTGTCGGATTGGATGAATGTTCACAATGTTAAACCCATGGAAGAATCTCTTCTGATCCAATGAATTCACATTAGTGGATTCACCCCTTCAGGCACATGCAATATTTTAAACACCATTTTCTCAGTGTATGTATGTGGTTCTAACCCTTTAAAGATATTACATCAACACCCAGATTCATTTTTGTAAAACACTCTTTACTGCAGCACTACTCATCAGTCCGAGTAAAGTGGCCTCAATCTTTCAAAACCAAATGACTTTTAACTACCCCTTTCTGATTGACTTTAAGCTGATGTTGATGAATGTACCTCGATGCCATGTGCAAATAATGGGACGTGCAACGAAACAGAAATTGGTGAATTCACCTGTGCCTGTGAACCCGGCTGGACAGGTGATACGTGTTCAGGTAAGTGAATCGATTTAACTCTGTGCTTGCTGATTGAACTCAGAATTACAAATGGCAGAAAACTTGTCTTCTCTGACTACTTTTGTACATCAGATTGACAATACCTAAAATCACGCCCTTTTGGGAGTCATTTTTAAGAGCTTAGGAGCAGAGGGTAAGTTGGCTTTGGGATAACTCTTGTCAATTTAATACTCTGGGTACTAAATTTACAAAGTAGTGCATTGGGAACACTGGGATTCAGCTAAGCTACCCTCAGACGGATTGATTACTGCTAATCTGTCAAGACACTCTGTATGTACTAAATAATGTTTCATTTGTACATAACTTTCCAAGATAAGATTACATCATATATTTTCAAAATACAATGTACAAAGGAAGAAAGCTGTGTCATATCACAAACAATTCTCCACATCATTACCCTATTCTGATTACTTTTAAGTTGACATTGATGAATGTGCATCGATGCCTTGTGAAAATGGTGGAACTTGCTGCGCACCCGACTTTGGTAACTTCACATGTATCTGTGCATCCGGCTGGGAAGGTCATACGTGTGAAGGTTAGTGAATTAATTTACCCGTGTGGTTGCTGATTGGAATTGTCTTTTTTGAAGTGTCAATAACAGAATCAAGCAAGGCAAAGTAGCTTGAATACTTTGTCTTAGCGTAAGTCATATATAGTTAACATATGCTAGGACCTTCAAGAGCTCAATCCTATGATGTGAATCCGTCAGATGAGATGAACATTCACAATGTTATACTCAGGAATGAATTTCATCTGATCCAAGTGATTTACATCAGTGAATTCACGCTCTTTAAGGGTAAATCCACTGAGACAAATTCTGTCGGATTGGATGAATGTTCACAATGTTAAACCCATGGAAGAATCTCTTCTGATCCAATGAATTCACATTAGTGGATTCACCCCTTCAGGCACATGCAATATTTTAAACACCATTTTCTCAGTGTATGTATGTGGTTCTAACCCTTTAAAGATATTACATCAACACCCAGATTCATTTTTGTAAAACACTCTTTACTGCAGCACTACTCATCAGTCCGAGTAAAGTGGCCTCAATCTTTCAAAACCACATGACTTTTAACTACCCCTTTCTGATTGACTTTAAGCTGATGTTGATGAATGTGCCTCGATGCCATGTGCAAATAATGGGACATGCAACGAAACAGAAATTGGTGAATTCACCTGTGCTTGTGAACCAGGCTGGACAGGTGATACGTGTAAAGGTTAGTGAATCCATTGAACTCTGTGCTTGCTGAATGAACTCAGAATTACAAATGGCAGAAACCTTGTTTTCTCTGACTACTTTTGTACATCAGATTCACAATACCTAAAATCATGCCCTTTTGGGAGTCATTTTTAAGAGCTAAGGAGCAGAGGGTAAGTTGGCTTTGGGATAACTCTTGTCAATTTAATACTCTGGGTACTAAATTTACAAAGTAGTGCATTGGGAACACTGGGACTCAACTAAGCTGCCCTCGGGCGGATTGATTACTGCTAATCTGTCAAGACACTCTGTACTAAATAATGTTTCATTTGTACGTAACTTTCCAAGATAAGATTACATCATATATTTTCAAAATACATTGTACAAAGGAAGAAAGCTGTGTCATATCACAAACAATTCTCCACATCATTACCCTATTCTGATTACTTTAAAGTTGACATTGATGAATGTGCATCGATGCCTTGTGAAAATGGTGGAACTTGCTGTGCACCCGACTTTGGTAACTTCACATGTATCTGTGCATCCGGCTGGGAAGGTCATACGTGTGCAGGTAAGTACATTTGTTTACCTATGAGTTTAATGATTGATATTGTTGAAGGGTCTAGATAAGAAACTAGAAGGTATGATACAACCCTGACTTGGAGATCATTTTGTTGTTGTGCTTTCGGTTTCTAAATAGCTGTGGCTTTATAGCTCAGCTGTCAGGGTAGGCGCTGGCTCCGATACTATCAGCTCTCAATGTTATGATGCCCAAACGATTCTAGTGGTAGAACCCACAAGTGTGCCTGGGAGGGTCTCTAGTTTTACTAATGAAGTACACATCAGATTGAGCCAGTTATATTTCCTTGTCTCAAGTTGTTGTCAATCAAATATTATGCAGCTATAAATGTTGATATCGCCAAAGGTTTTGACTCTTCATGGAATGTGATTCATTATGGATCTAAAGTAGTCGTTTGTCTTAAAGAAACAGCTTTATATCTGCGTCACCTTTGGTGATCAAGATGTGGGGTAAAGGGATGTGGGGTAGAGTGATGCTTCCTTTCTTCCCTCGCTCCTCTTGCCATGTCTTCAACCAAGGTAGTTCTTTAGGTTGAGTGTAAAAGGGTTTTTGGATGAGATGGTGGATTTACGTTTTCAGACGACACAAAATCATTAACTAATAATTAGTCAAAATTACTAAGGAAACCAAGCAAGGCAAAGCAAGTTGGACACTTTGACTTTGGGTTAATCATAAATAACTAACATGAACTAGTATATTTAGTTACACATTTTTCACTAACTTCTGTCTAAAGATACATTTTAGGGTCAACATGGTGTGTAAAGATTTAACAAACTATGGTCAATTAGTTTTATTATTTGGAACCACATGGCTATTAACACCACATTCTGATTCATTTTAAGCTGACGTTGATGAATGTGCCTCGATGCCGTGTGCCAATAATGGGACATGCAAAGAAACAGAAATTGGTGAATTCGTCTGTGCCTGTGAACCAGGCTGGACAGGTGATACGTGTGAAGGTCAGTGAATCCATTGAAGTCTTTGCTTGCTGATTGAACTCAGAATTACAAATGTCAGAAACCTTGTCTTCTCTGACTACTTTTGTACATCAGATTGACAATACATAAAATCATGCCAGATTGACAATACATAAAATCATGCCAGTCAGTTTTAAGAGCTTAGGAGCAGAGGGTGAGTTGGCTCTGTGACCACTCTTGTCAATTTAATACTCTGGGTACTAAATTTACAAAGTAGTGCATTGGGAACACTGGGACTCAACTAAGCTACCCTCGGACGGATTGATTACTGCTAATCAAGACACTCTGTACTAAATGATGCTTCATTTGTATATAACTTTCCAAGATAAGATTATATCATATATTTTCAAAATACAATGTACAATGGAAGAAAGCTGTGTCATATCCAAAACAATTCTCCACATCATTACCCTATTCTGATTACTTTAAAGTTGACATTGATGAATGTGCATCGATGCCCTGTGAAAACGGTGGAACTTGCTGCACGCCCGACTTTAATGAGTTCAAATGTATCTGTGCACCTGGCTGGACTGGTGATACATGTGCGGGTAAGTGAATCTATTCATCTGTTTAGTTGTATAGATCTAGGACCCCTCTGAAACCTAAAATCTCCCTTCAAAAGGACTCATGTGCAGGTCCCCGTATAAGCGCAGGCAGTAACAGGGACTTGAAATTTATAAGGGCAGGAGCGCTTAAACGGGCCAATACAATAATAGCTAATTGTTCAGCTGTTGTAGGTGTGGTAGGCAATTAATTCCTGAGAGATCCTCCATTATAAAATAATATTCTTTATGGCAGGACTTCCAATCGATTGGAACCACATGGCTTTAAACACTATCTTCTGATTGACTTTTAGCTGACATCAATGAATGTGCTTTGAGGCCCTGTGCTAATGATGGGAGGTGCTCTGAAACAGGAATTGGAGAATTCACCTGTACCTGTGAATCAGGCTGGACAGGTGATACTTGTGCAGGTTGGTGAATCCATTTAACTATTCGGTTTCCAAGCGGTATTACTACATTAGTAAGTAACTATAAGAAACCAGGAAGAATAACATAACCCTGACTTGAAACTGGAGTTATCATCTGGGATGTCATTAGTGAAAGAACAGACACTTAATTTAAATGGTTGCTGGGTAAGGTAGAAGACAATGGAGGGATATGGTATCAATCCTTCGTAACCACTTTACACATGATGACCCTATTCTGATTCACATGAAGTTGACCTGGATGAATGTGTGGTGAGGCCCTGTAACAATGGTGGAACTTGCAGCACACCAACCTTTGATGACTTCACATGTATCTGTGCACCAGGCTGGACAGGTGATACATGTACAGGTGGGTGAAACTATTTACCTATGAGGTTGCTGCTTGGTATTGTTCTATCAGCCAGTATTTACAGTCTTTGCGAAAACATCCAGGACATTGGTAATGTCCTTCTAAAATGCCACGGGTCCAGCAGATTGAGAAGTGTAGCAGGACCGAATGTCCAGTCACATGTTGGTTTTTCCTTAACTGAAATAGTTGAGTTGGGTTTGGAATGTGTTTGTCAATATACTGTGTAAAGCTATTTAATCTATCCTGATTTAGCCATGAATTATTACAAATATAATATACAATGCTGTTTTTAGTTAAAATGCATAAATCATCAGATATGTTGGTATTCAGTCCTTCAAAAATGTTGCCGGTCCTGCAACATTGAAAATCTAAAGGACCAAATCTCCTTTGGGATAATAAGGTTTTCATGAAGACTGTATCTGCTGAAATAAAAAACCAGAAGGAGCAATATAACTCTGACTTGGAGTCAATCCTGGAAATAAAGCAGTCCCTCGATATGTACTCACTTTAGATAGTGCAGGGGGGAAAGTGAAGTAGACTATGGAGGTGGTGGTTGGCGGGAGGGGTTAAATGCAATAAGGGATCCAGTCTTGGAGAGTGGAGTCTCAAGGCTTGGTACAATACCTTAGACTGATCCAAAGCATTTCATGCCCCAGAACCGCTAGTAGTAAAAAAGCCCTATTGTAACTCTAATTGGGGACGAGCCAGTTACTGTTCTTTATAGTTGTTATGATATGTGCGACCTCTTGTGTTGTGAAAAGTTTTGCCATTTTAAGAAATGTGATTTATCAAAAAATTTAAATATGCATAAAATAGGATAATAAAGGATCATTAAATTTGATCTCAGCTAAAAATGTTGCTTCATTTTTAAGTGATTTTTCTCACAATATAATTACATTCTAATCAGGTATATTCAATGTTTTCAACCACATGGCATATCATTACCCTATTCTGATTCCTTTAAAGCTGACTTGGATGAATGCGCAGTGAAGCCCTGTGAAAATGACGGAACTTGCCGCACGCCAAACTTTGGTGACTTTACATGTAACTGTGCTGACGGCTGGACAGGTGATACATGTACAGGTAAGTTGTTTTTTTGAACAAATTTAACTTTATTGACCACAATCCTTAAGTTTAACATTTGTCTTCGTTGTACTCCTGGGTGGTGTGACAACTCTTGTATTCATGAGGTACCGTATGAATTATAATATCATCTTTAATGATAGTCATCGGTTACAGACTTTGTACTGTATCATAGAGAAAAAGATAGTGACGATGATAACCACAAGTTTTGCAAGTAAACATATTGGTTTATCGGATTCACAGCATGTTTATGGTGTCATACAAAATTTTAACCCAAGAAATTATTTACATACAATTGGTCAATTAAAGTCGGTGACCCACCGTCAGCCAGGCTGTTTTGTGGTGATATCACCACATAATATACCTTATATAAGAATAACCTTTGAATAATGATAAGTCTAAATTGGAAACTTGAAGGCAGCATAAATTTCACCTTTAATAAGTGGTAAGTGAAGTTATTTATTACCAAATACATCAGCGCCAATGGTATAATCACAGAATGCTGTATTTCACACACATTGTCTAACAACCAATGCTTGTATTTCATGGCCCTGTAACGTCATCAGAATGGTGGTTTGTTTACATAAAAACAGCATTGAAAAAGGCTTTTTTTGGGCATATTTCATTATAATTTTGGTATTTTGAACCAAAAAAGATATGCACAAAAAACAATAATTTAGGCCTGTTGCCTAGGTTATAATGTGGCCTCGTTAAATACGGCCTAAATTTCAACTCATGAAATAGCCCAGTCAACAGACCAAAACTTCACACTTTTGCCTATCTATCTACCTGTGTAGCTGTAATTGACATTAGCAAATTGACAAATTGCTTGAGAATCTTACAAAGAAATAATACAAAACAAGAACATATACTACTCATCTAAGAGTGTCAGGACGTAGGAATAAATCGCGCATCAACCCTGACATGCATGTCTCCTGCTGGGCAACTCCCTAGTCCTTCAATATTGCAGTGGTTGAAATTAACCTTGTATCTACCTTAAACCTGCAGTTCTGACTGTGCGTCCAGTAACAGTCAGAGCGCAGTCGGGACAGGTACTCAGCCGTATATATATAGGGACGGTGGGCCTTTAAGCTATCACACCCAAAAAATACTGCGAGGCTCCATTGGAGTAGCACTGCCGATGCCCGAAGACAATGGGTGATAATATGTGATGTGTTTTCACCTAACCAGTCATATCTCGCAAAAATGGATTTCAGGATTATGCTAAAATCCCGGAGATCATATCACAAGCTTGATTTCAATTTTGATTTCATCAGGATACTATTATTTCCTGATTTTTAGTGATTTTTTCAAATTTAAAATTGGTCGAAACTGATTCTCAGATATACAAGGCTAAACCAGGGGCTTTTTCTCCACATTTACTGATAGACACCATGACACATCCACTGTGCATTTGTTGCCAGTTGCAATCTAGAAGGGATGAACCCAAGAAGTTTGGTACCAAATCAGAGTAAACAGGTGTGGCTATTTGAATATGTTTGAATTAATAGTATAAATTAATGGCAAAAAAATCTATTGTGGGGTTTATTAAAGAATTTTTCTATAAAAATTGAACAAAATTATAACAGCAATAAGCGACTATCGTACCAAAAATTGATGAATTTGGGAGATTTTGACCTTTTTTTAAATTTACCTTTCACAGTATTGCAGTGGAGATGTTAATCAATTAAAATGTCCAAAAAACTTGACTTTATGAAAATTAATATTTTTAGCCTTTTGACCTCATTATCTCTGGTCTAGGAGGTGCGAGATAAGGCTGGTTAGGTGAAAACACATCACATATATGGTAATAGATAGCGCGGCGACTGATGAGGAGCGGGAGCACTGCTCGTTGTTTCCTAGTATATACTCATTAAATTCTTTTTCCTATTCTGATTACGCTAAAGTGGACCTTGACGAATGTGCTTCGACACCCTGTGAAAACGGTGGAACTTGCAGTGCGCCAGACTTTGGTAGCTTCATCTGTATCTGTGCACCAGGCTGGACAGGTGATACTTGTGGAGGTAAGTAATGTATTTGTAAACATGTGTGGTTGAAGATTGGTATTTTGTTAGTAAGCATCTACTAAAATGTATTTGTTTGATTATAACAATAAAGTATTGTTATTGATAAAAAAGCAAAAAGCATGACAACAGAGAAGTTTTAAGTTGCCATTTATTACTTTAAATGTTATTTTAATAGTTCAGCTTTATTGGTCTTATAACCACATGGCTTGTTTTCACCCCATTCTGATTCCCTTAAAGTTGACCTTGATGAGTGCGCTGTGAGGCCATGTAAAAATGGAAGCTGCAGTACGCCAAACTTTGCTCACTTCAAGTGTAACTGTGCACCCGGCTGGACTGGTTATACATGTGAAGGTAAGTGAATCCTTTCACCCATTTACATATTAAGTAGCAGATTGGTATGAGTGCAGATTAGTATCAGTATTTTTGAATTATATATATAGGAAGGATCCATAAATAGGGCATATTGTATTATACTGAATACAAAACGTGTTTGTCCACTGAGATTTCATGCCTCTAAGAAGAACAACATATTGATAGGGCAGTTTTGATTAACACCGGTATACAGTCCATTGTGGATCTGTGGATAAATATTCAGGCTTATCTTCTTAGATCTACTTAGATTGAAACACAGGTGGCAGGTGTACTGTGCTAGAATCAAAGAGGAAAGGTTGGCCATAGTCTTCCTTGCAAAAGGCTTTCGGCATGGTCGACCATTTCATCTTCCGCACAAGGTACATAACTATAGAGTTATTGAAAGCATCTGTAGATTGGTCTAGGACTACCTGGACACAAGACAGCTAAGGACAAGAGCCCGGAACCTCAGCATGATTGTCATCCCTGCATGTGACCTCAGAGGAAATGGCAAAATCAAGCTGAAAATTCTTAGATTCAAGAAAATCATTCTCAAACAAGCCTGACTCTTTGGGATGAGTTTAATGTGGATGTCCAACACCACAGCCCGGAAAGGGCCTCTCTAAATGTGTGAATTACAAATACATTAAAACCACATTGACTTAATAATCATTATGTTTCCCTACTCAAGGATGAGTTTTGCTCAAAATTCACTCTGATTCAAGTATTGGCATGGCTTTCAACTGTCCTAATCTCTTTTTCTCTCAGTTTTCCTGGGTGAATGCACTATGACGCCCTGTGACAACGGTGACTTCAAATGTAGCTGTGCACCAGGTTGGACAGGCGATACTTGTTCAGGTAAGTGAATTTACTTATTACAGTTAGCAATTTGTCTTGTTTTATCACTAAGTGTCTCCTAAGATAAAAGCAATAAGGGAAAATACGTCATTATCTCAATTACAGAGCAACCCTTATGTTGTTTATTTCAATAGAAAAAGAGCCCTGTTTTTCTACTCTGATCCCAAACAAAGACAAAACCATGAGTTTGGTTATTCTATAAGACTGTAGACAATAATGTTAAATACATCCTGTAGTCAAATGATTGTCACCCCCTGATCTTACTAACAACCTTTGTCATACTAATGATGTACTGTATACTATAACATAATTATTATGCTTGGAACTGGGATGTAAATTGCATTTTCACATGCCAACATTTATTCATGTTGAATCAAATTGTCATTTATTTGATTTAAGCAAACTTCCATTGAAGTGCAAAACTGCATGGATATCATTATATATGCCAGTATAGATAAAATGATTAAAAAAAGAATTCTGGCTTTATGTTAATGAATTTACAGTTAAAATCATATAAATATAAAAAATCACGACTTCATGTTTTCACCCTTTCCTGTTTCACTTAAAGCGGACCTTGATGAATGTGCTGTGAGGCCCTGTGATCATGGTGGAACTTGCAGCACGCCAGTCTTTGGTCAATTCATATGCACCTGTTCTCCAGGATGGACTGGCGATTCTTGTGCAGGTAAATAAATAGACAAATGTTCACCAATGTCACTCTGTTGGCGGCGTAAAGTGATATGATCTGATTATTTTTCATATTTTAAATCCTGCTTAGACGTATTTCAAATTTTAGTTCAATATCACATTTGGAGGAAAGGGTTCAAAGAATTGTCATCTATGGGCAATAAGAGCCTAACTAAATGTGGCCCAAGTATAGCGTTTTAAAGTGTATTTTTAATCGGGGAATTATAGCGTGCACTCCAAAATTAGTAAATTGAGCCAAAATCTGATAATTAGTTCAATTCTAAGTTGAATCCCAGGGAACAAAATTGAAATAAAGTGGCTATCACATGAAGTATGGCCATAGGGGACATTGTGGTTTACTTTTAACAAAATTGATTTTTGAGCATTTATCTTCTGACCATGTCACTTTAATCTTTCCTGAGATAACCTCGGACCAGGGTTCAACAACAATAAATAATCCAGCCAACAGTTTTGAGCGAGTGTTCTTTGTTTTAATCTTTTTTTTATTCAAATTGTTAAAATTATAAAAGAAGAGCATAAAATAGCATTTTCTATGACGCTCAAATATGAACAAACCACCAAAATACGACCGTTCGTGGTTAGAGCAATGGCGCTACCATATTCCATTAATGATAAATCTATTCACTTGTGTAGTGGTCGAGTTTTATTAGTAACTATCTACTAAGATAAGAAACTAGATGTATGAAACACATCAGGCTTTATTATCTAATTCTGATTTACTTACAGTGGACGTTGATGAATGCGCTATAAGGCCCTGCAAAAATGGTGGAACTTGCAGCACACCGGACCATGGTGAATTCACCTGTATCTGTGCACCTGGCTGGGAAGGTGATACTTGTGAAGGTAAGGGAAATACTTTTATCATTTACCTGCTCAGTTGGCAAT
This sequence comes from Harmothoe impar, assembly GCA_947462335.1. Taxonomy (NCBI): domain Eukaryota; kingdom Metazoa; phylum Annelida; class Polychaeta; order Phyllodocida; family Polynoidae; genus Harmothoe; species Harmothoe impar. The sequence goes on from OX381710.1 coordinate 13,432,774, forward strand.
TTGTTGTTGTTTTTGTCATCTATGGAGAAACGAGAAGTAACATAAGGTTGCCTCAGTACCTATTCTTAGGCCAGTTAAACTTTCTTATCTGCTTTGCAGCCATCAATGGCATCAGTACAATGGCATCAGGACGGCATGGGTGTGTTTTTTTATTGCAAATTTTCATAAAAATATTGCCGAAATTCTGCATGCATTAAAAGGGTCATATATGATGTACAAAACTAGCCATATCTCAATCATCCTTTGATGTAGGAACTGGGTTAAAAAACATTTAACTCCCTCTCAATGTATTTAGACTAAAGTTTTGATCATGTCTTATATATATTATCAATTAATCTATCCAAATTCTATTAAACCTAAATAATTGAAATAAAAAGGCTGCTCTCATGACATAGAAATAGAGATATCAAAAACAAAAAAAAGCCTCCCTCCTGCATCTCTGTTTTCCCAAAAATATTTACAAGGCTGATGATCATTTATAAGCCAGCTTACACCTGTACCTGTATCTTTTTTCTAGAAACTTTTTTCTAGACACATACACCGATCGTGAACATTACTGCTTCAAGTATTGATCATAGATGATTATTTTTAGAGTCCCAAAATCAACTGAAATACTGTTGCTCTTTTGATATGATTGATTTCCAGATTGGATCTAGAATTACTAGAATCTAGAATGTCAATTCCATGATATTGAGGATGACTGTCCTCTCAATTGTTAGCAATACAAGTACAATACCCTTTTCTTTTTACATTCTACATTTCATTAAAAGACCCGAGTAACAACCTCCTGATCCCGTTAGTGGTGACTGCTGTGGTCATTCTTTTACTTGTGGCAGCCACAGGCATCTGTCTCTGTTTGAGGTACGTACACTTAAACCCTTACTGAACCTCACTCTATACAAATGTCATATGGTGTAACCTATGAATTTGTTTCAATTTCTTTTTTTTATACTTTTGAGACATAATTAACAGCTTTTAAGTATCAAAGGAGCTATGGCAAATGCCAATTCATATTGTTTATCCCTTTTCCAACTTGAAAACGGTATAATCGTTGCGACTAAGGCTATGTCTCATGAGATTGTAACAATTGAAACGTCTTTGACCGGGTGTAGTCTTTGACCAGGAGTAGTCTTTGGCCGGGTGTAGTTATTGACCAGCAAGCTTCAAAATGGCTGAAATGGGGTATATGTGCACAGAAATAAGGTAAAAGGTCACTGGGCCACCTGGACTCTGGGCCACCTGGCTCAGGGCCACCTGTCCAGGGGCCTCCTGACCGGGGACCCCCTAGGACAGAGGGCCCCCCAATGGCTGTCAGGGCCCCCTCTATTTTTATCACTTTTCTTGATGTTTTTGGGGTATTTGCCCACTTCAATAAAAAAATTATAAAGTTTCAAAAGATACCTGTGGCCGATGACGATGTGATGATGGCCAATGACGATGTGATGACGGCCGATGATGATGTAATGACGGCCAATGACAATGTGATGACGGCCAATGAGGATGTGATGACGGCTGATGACGATGTGATGATGTACTAGGGATGTCCTGACATCCGTTTTATTTCGATTTCGATTATCTCGATTTTGGTCTCGATTTTTTCGAATTTCTATCTGTATCTGTTTTATTTCCTTCCTCATACACTGAAAATCCATAGGTTGAAAGGGTTACTCAGTACAGACTAACCCAGGTTGGTCATATGAGTGTTAGTCACAATGGCAAAGTTATATTCAAAAATTACCAAGGGGTCAGTCAGTAGCAGCTAACCTAGGTCCATCATTGGTGTGTTGTATTTGTATTTGTGACCAACCTGACAATAATAACTAATCTAGGTTGGTCGTATAGGGAGCCGAAAAAATGACTAACTAGGTTAGGCACTAGTGACTGAGAGGTTGGGCATATAGGGAGCTTAGGAATATCAGTGTACTTGAGTATATAAGGACCTATGACGGCCCTATGACGGCCCTTTGACGGCCCTATGACGGCCCTATGACGGCCCTATGACGGCCCTATGACGGCCCGATGATGGCCCGATGACGGCCCGATGACGGCCCGATGACGGCCCGATGACGGCCCGATGACGGCCTGATGACGGCCCGATGACGGCCCGATGACAGCCCGATGACGGCCCAATGACGGCCCGATGACGGCCTGATGACGGCCTGATGACGGCCTGATGACAGCCTGATGACAGCCAATGATGGCCTGATGATGGCCAATGATGCCCATACCGCGGGTAATATTTAACCCCTTCCCTCTGTCACGTCATCAGGCCTTCATTGGCGTCATCAGCCCGTCATTGGCGGCAATGATGCGCCGATGACGACCGATGACGGACAATGACAGACAATGACGGACAATGACGGACAATGACCAAAAAAAGATTTTGCACTTGAAACGTGTGGAAAAGCAAAAAAAAAAAGGGGGGCCTTGGGTGTTCAACTTCAACCCAGACTAGCACCGTAAGTGATTTACTATCCTCTAGCCAAAGAGCAAAGAATGTTAAGAAAGTGCATAACTGTCAACCCATGGCTCCCCTGTATGGTATGCTTAGCCTGGCAAGTGCATTCAAAACAATGACATGGTCAGGTGATAAGGGCTCAAAAATCAATTATCAGAAATGAACCAAAATGTTCAAGACTATACTCCCCTCTTTTGTAACCTACTGTATTAGTGTAAACTAAAACTCCACTCCCAAATTTATGTTCCTTATGTTTACTTTTCTCCATTATTAAACTCATAATTCACCTGACTACCCTTGAATTATGGCATTTTGACGGTACGTATGAAGTCATCCCACATAAGGCCTCCCCAAATAATATATACTTGTTTCTCATCACTAATTAAGCCATGAGGATCTGCGATAGTTATAAATATGTAAGCTTTAATTTGAAACCAAATATGCCCATATTTGTCTAAGCTTTATCTAATGTTTTTCCTTTATAATTTCCCCCCCAAAAAATCTCAAATTTTCTTATGCCCGTGGTAATGAGAAACAAGGATGTTATTTGGAGTGACTTAACTATCTGTATACCTATATAACGTATTCATCATACTGAGCACATATCCCCGAGTATGCGCACATACCCCTTTTGGCGCCTATTTTCAGACTGTAAGGGACTGTTCCTTTATTATGGACGGGGGGGTGAACATTTTTGCATACCCCCCTTGACCGCACGTGGAATATTTGTGACCCCCCTCACCGAAGGCGCCGATAATTGTTTGCCCTCCCTTTGAACTATAGTAACATGTGGGCTTTTCTGCTAAAAAGGGGCCTAATTTTTTACGCTCCCCTCAAGAGGGGTCGAAAATTGTGATGCCCCCCCCCTGTAACTAATAAATGAACACTCCCTAAGTAACGCAAAATATCTCAAATTTTGACCCCAATTACACTCTTAGTTACTAAAATGCGTTCATGACAATTTGTCAAGTGCATTGTGTGTCTATCATATATATTGAATAGGTCTTAAGGAGTGTTCATGTAATAACTACAGGGGGGTTGGTGAGATTTTGCGCAGAGGCACAGACATTTCCCCCCCCTCAAGAACATGGAACATTTCGTGCCCCCTCCTCGCCGAAGGGGGCGAAACATTTTCACCCAACCCCTTTGAACTAAAGTAATGCGCAGGCTTTTTTGGCTAAAAAGGGGCTAAATCTTTTATGCTCCCCCCCCCTCAGGAGGGGTCGAAATTGTTTGCGCCCCTCCCCCAAACCGACCACCCCCTTCTGTAACTAATAAATGAACACTCCCTTATATTTAACACTCAACTAATAGGCCTAACTACCTTCTCTTCCAGACCACTCCCACCTAATTTTGGCGGACTTCCACCATCCTATCAGGGTTTCAGAGCAAGGTTTAGGCCACCACCACCACCCCCACCACCACCACCTCCTTACCAGGGCTTTATGGCAATGTTTGGGCGACCATCACCACGATTTCATCGGGGCTTACTAGGAAAAAGACAAGCCTCCCTCGTCAGTGCTTGGTAACAATGAGCCATTTCATTGTTTTGAGTGGCCTTGGGTTAGCTCCCGGGTTAGCTTCATAAGATCTGCTTTCTATCGGGAGCCATTATGTTCAATGCTTTAGACTATGAGAGACATGCTTTATATTTAAGGGGATTGCCTACCTTCAAATCTACAGATGTCTTTGTAAACATCCAAGGGACAGTACTGTGCCAGGGTTGATTTACTCTCCCAGCCAAGGACAAAGTTTTGTTACACCTTGCTCACCCTTGATTCTGTCACTGCCCAGGCGTTCCCCCTGGGGTCAAACTGGTGAATTAATGGTCACTCTCACAGCATAGGGCTCATTCAATGTAATGCTGTAGGTATAGGGCCGATAGAATATGATCCGAAACCTTAAACTAATGTATGGGACGCTATGTCAAAGTTACTTTTAATAATTGGCAAATGATCCAACAGATGTTATGGCGCAGTTTAAACAGAATCTAAATACTTTTAAAACTATTGCTTATCAATAAACAGTGATTTTCCTCTTTGGCCTTACTGAATGATTTTTAATCTTCAATCTTCAATATTTTAAAAAGTAGGTCAGGACATTCCATACCTCTTTTCGCCTTTGGGTTGAGGATGATGTAAGGTACCTAGAACAAAGTTCTGGTGTAAATCTAGATACTCTTGAAACTAAGTAGGCAACCACTTAGTTTCCAATAGCGCCCAAACATAACCGCCAGCTTTGTGAATCCTATACTAAACCAATGCAACCCCTCGTCGCCGTCCAGGCTTTGGACGCTACTGTATCTCCTATAGAGATTTAACTTTAGGACTACGAGACCCTCAGTAAGGGCACATAGACGCATAACCTAGAGTGAGGGGCTCTCTACATCCCATGCACCTCAAAATAATGATGATTAAATTGTTTTTCTGTTCAATATGTATTATGAATAGCTTGAAATGTACTACTGAAATGTATTATTGAGATGTGTATGGACTTTAATACATCATGCGACACAAATAGTTTCGCTTACATATGGTACAATATGAACTGCCACACTGATGAACATTTGCTCTGGCTATTTGCATAGTAAAGGCTATATGAGTCTATACAATTATTGTACTAACCATACCCCACTTACCACTACACAGACGACGACAAGAACTCTGGTAAGGTGGGCATTGTATTTTGATACTAACCTTTGTCAAATGCTGTCTCCCCGACAAGCGAATATATGTTACATTGTTAACTGTACTATGGTATATAAAAAATCAATATGGTAAATACCTACACAATTCCCATACTTGTACTGTCTACTACTGGTCAGTCAAATGAGATTACTCATAGAAGATATGGGCAGCACTAGATGCATTAGCCCCATTCATTGTATAACGTTGTTGAGAGGAGGGAGAGGTGAGGGGATCCTAGTTAGTATGGGTCTGGGGGAAGGTATATCCAACACGATACCATATACTGTCTTTTGATATTGGTCTTAATGGGGTAAAAGGCCTACATTTTACACATTTTAATGCTCATAGTATATTTGGTGATATTGGGACAATAAGAGATTATTAATTGATTCAGATATTGACTGTGCCACTTTTTCTGAAACATGGCTTGATACCTAAAGCATTAGATATTAAAAAAGAAATTGTTTAATACAATAGACTCTGACAAATACTCTGAAATGTTCCTGTAAGGAGACTCTAACATAGATTACTTACACCATAACCCAGATAAGGACAGAATTGTTAACATGATGGCTGGGATCGGGGCTAGGCAGCTCATTAAGGATTTTACATACTACTAACCAGCCTATAGACCCGGATGCCACAGCGGATTATATAAATGAATACTTTGTTAACATAGGTTCCAACCTGGCCAGAACAATAAATGAGCCATGGTCGTTCCAACCACCCGTTTACAATCCTGCTTTCACTTTTGCTGAGGTCAGCGAAGACACAGTCATTAAGTTAATTCACAAAATTAAGGCTAAAAAACCATCAGGAATTCCTATTGTAAAGACTTCTATACTAAAGGCTGCTTTTTTGGGCCTACCCAGACATATTACTTTTATATTTAATCTAGTTTTAAGTACATCCATATTTCCAGATGATTGGAAAGTAGCTACTGTCACCCCCCTGCCAAAGGGTGGAAATCCCTCTGATGTGAACAACCTTAGACCCATCTCTATTTTGCCTGTACCCTCTAAATTAATAGAAAAAATTATTCATATGCAAATAATGGCTCATCTAAAAAATAACAACATACTTACTGAAAATCAGGATGGTTTTAGGCCCGGACGATCAACCCTTAGTAGTGTAGTCAAATTTACAGATAATATATATAAAGCATCAAATGAAGATAAAGGAAATACAGCAATATTTTTAGATTTCAGAGAAGCTTTTGACACAATAAATCACCTTCTTTTAATAAATAAACTGGGTAAACTGGGCTTTTGGCCTGCGTCCAGAAATTTGATTGAATATTACCTAACCAACCGGTGTACAGGCAACAAAGGCAAATGGTAGAACCTCTGACACACTCAATATTCCCTGTGGTGTTCCCCAGGGATCAGTCCTGGGACCCTTGCTTTTTATCATTTATATTAATGACCTTGGTTTTCCTCTAAAGGAGCTGCATTGCCAACATTATGCTGATGATACTGTGCTTTACTACCCTAACAACAATTTATCTCCCAATGTGGAAGCCACCATTAATACTGCATTGGGTCTAGTGAACACATGGTGTAAGGCAAATAAATTATCCTTAAATGCAAAAAAAAACAAGGTCATGCAAATTGGTACTGATGCAAATATAGAATTAATGCCTAGGGTTTCCTTGCGTCTAGATAATGCCCCTTTAACTAAGGCTCATACCTACAGGTATCTTGGTATTACCATAGACAGCAAATTAGACTTTAAGGCACATACAAAAGGTGTTTCTAGGAATGTAAACCACAAGGTCAAATTGCTCAGAAAGGTGAGAAAGAAAATGGCTGAAAAAACTAGTGAAAAGGTGCTTACTTCTATGATTCTTCCAGCTATTGATTATGGAGATGTACTATATTGTGTCTCCACAAAAAATACACTTGAAAATTTACAGTATGCTTTTAATAGAGGCCTCAAAACTACTTATAACTACTATATAAATGATGAATTTCATGTTGAATCAAGCTTCAGAAAGTGTGGTGTAAATACTCTGGAAGATAGAAGAAAGATGCATTTAAATTCAGCTGCTTTTGATTTTGCTTCCATTGATTCTAATGTTGACAAAAGAGACATTAGAACCAAAGCCCATAACAACAAGTTAGTTAAGATAATAGGGCCAAAAAATCCCCATTATAGAAAAAGTTTTGAATTTAGGGTCTCCACCTTATGGAATTCTTTTGAACCAGAAACAAAGTCCTTAGAGGATAAGGAAAGGTTCCAAATGTGGAACAAGAAAAGGTTTAAGGACATACTGTACCCCCCCCCCCCCCCCCAGAAATTAGAAATTGAGTCCGGTCTTTGTATACAGGGTCTAGGTAATCCCCTCTCCTCATTTATCTCCTCTTATAATGAAATTTTGTATTTCTGTTTCTCAACTTTTTGCTCTCGAGTGAACGCTCAACATCATTAGTTCACTTCTTGGAAACAACAACACCAAGATTCTATTTTCAAAGGGCTTTTCCATCAGCCATAGGCTAATAACATCAGCCAAAATTTAAAATTTTTAAATTCTATTTCTTTCTTTATCTTTGTGTAGAAAGAAAATTTTTCTAATGTAACAAGGTAATATAAGGTTATTTTGATCTCATCCATAAACATCTTGGATGTGATCCCATCGTGAAAATGCGCAAGCTGCTTCACAAGTTTATAATTTTTTTCTACAAGATTCCGTATGAAATAATATGTGTCATTGGAAAACTAAGTGATACCCATAAGGGCACTACATGTACATATCCTATATGAATATCATCTCCATATATGTACACGTGAATTCCAGAACGCAAACAGGGCCTGGCTCTACGTTATGCAAGCAAAATAAAAGAATTAACAACAACAACAACCACATTAATCGACTGTTTTTAGTTAGTCCCAGTGTGCCTACATGTGACATACAGAGCCTATACTTCTTTACAATGTGTACGACCAATGCAACAATGATGCTTTTTGCTGAAAAGGGGTAAAATCTTTCTAAAATGATCAAGTAGTTTTGGCGACATTGGCTCACCGTATCCTCTTTGTGTATAAATCCGTTGAGGGAATAAATGGATATCACATGACCTAGGACAAGCTGAAATGGACATGTAAACAAAGATGAATAAAGAGCTTTTGATTTAATGTGAGTGAAGCCGGTTGCTGTCTTGCTTTCATCGTATAGACATACATAGACATACAAACTTGCAATAGCATAGTTGACCCTCACTTCCTCTAACATTTACTTCCTCGGATCCCTCACTTCCTCAGACAGGTGCCTGGCAGCTTCTCCTATATGTTCCATTATATTTGAACTTAATTCCTCAGATAACTTGCTTCCTCAGACATTTTTCCTTGCATTTTCCAAATATGAGGAAGTGAGGGCAGACTGTATAGCATTCTGGTCTGATAGCTCTGACATGGGTCTCCTAGCGATGTACAATATGAACCAATGACATCGGCATTTCTCCCTTCTGGAAGACACATTAGTCTTTTTTTTATCCCTAGACGAAGGGGACTGAGACTGCCCCAACCTGAGTAATACAATAAGGCTGATACTGCCATCTAACTGTAAGGGTGAACTATATATTGTACAAAAGAGAAGAAGAATGTAGAAATTGCCTTTTATTGGTTAAAATAATCATATTTCAACATCACCTTATTCAGACATACAAACCTCAATTGTTTAGCACCTATTTTACACCACTCAGATCAACTCTGGCAGCTTGAGAGAAAACTCAGTTCTAAAACTACAGATGGCGCTACTGGTTTTTTTTAAGCAAAGGGCAAGGCAGTGCTGATCTACCTCCAACTGACTCTAACTGGTAAATCAGGGCAGACCCTAGGATTTTTTTAATCTAATTTTATCATTTAAGCTGTGGTCTGCTAGTTGTAGCCACAGATTGGGGTCAATCTCGGCGTAATTTTACGACTAAAGTTAGCAAATTCAAAGGAAAAACAAATAAATTTTTTATCCTAGATTTTCATACCATGAACCTGAAAAACTCCTTTTATTTTGTAAAAGTTACACATGTATTTTACTGACGCTGAAGCGATGTTGTACACATTCCTTTTGGCCTAAGTATGAATATGCAGGAAGTGATGAATGTATATCCCAAGCTGCATAACAGCTTTTATTCTAGATTTGCTGCAGAAATACACTGCATTTATGTACACAACTCATAACTGGATACCTATACAAGTATGCCACCTGTGAAATAAGCATGAGGTGTATGCATGAGGTGTAAGTCGTGTACTAATACATGGTTTGTGTAACGAGCTTTGGACCCAACAACTAGTTAAGGCAAGCTTTAGCCCTTTAAGAATACCATAGTGCTTCAACATGCTATGCCTTTCGTCGTCATGATGCATTCATACATCATGCCAACATCATGAGTTGGTACACTCCTAAGTAACTGTACATGCTTGTATATATATATATATATATATATATATATATATATATATATATATATATATATATATATATATATATATATATAGTTTTAGGAAGCTCTCACTTATCAATATAATTATGCCTTTTTTATTGCCTTGCAATGCCCTAATAGGGAAATGAATTTACAGTGGTAAGTACTGCTGTAGAGTAGATTCTATGTAGTAGATATCCCATGAGTAACTGAGTTTATGACACAACCGAACATTATTGGTATGACCCTCTGTAAGAACAAAGACTTATAAAGCCAGATGCACCTATAGCTGGTACGTCCCATACCTGACCCCATCATACAATACTGGCTATGTATGTCAAAATAACCATGACATAATGGCTCTTTGCCTCATATTATTATTATCTTTATTATTACATATCTCAGTTACGAGGGGGTTATCTGACTAATCCTTTAGTAATCTTAATACATATGAAGTTTTTCAATACAATGCTAGGAATTTTTCAATACAATGCCAGGAGTTTTTCCATACTATGCCAGGTATACAATACACCCAAGGTGTGAGGTCCTTTGTCTTAGCCTTACACTGTGGGTCAAGTATTCCTCACTAGCGGGATAAGGCCACCTTTTTTTGATAAGTTGGATTACGGGCTTTTGGCTCCAAATTTTTGGAAGGGCAGAGGCAAAAAAAAAAAAAAAAAAGCTGTCCTATGGGGGGCACCAGATCACAACATTTCCCGCAGGGCAGAGGCAAAAAAAAAAAAAAAAAAAAGGCTTGAAAAATCTCATTTCTGGGCAATCTAGTGAAGATATATTGAGAATTATCCCCAATCTGAAAGGCCTCATTCTACCTTTTGCTGGTCAACATGTAATTTTTTTTTTTTTTGGTAAAATTCTCAAAAAATCTCGGAGGGGAAAGGTAAAAAAATAAAATAAAACTTTTTTTTTTTTTGCAAAATGCCAAAAATCTCGGCGGCGGATCCGTAATCCAAGTTATCAAAATAAAACGGCCTAACCGTGCTGCCCCATCTGAGAGCATTTAGAACTCGCAGTGTGGGTTTGAGGGGGGAGAGTGGACAAAAATAAAAGAGATTTAATTGTGCATAGTATGGTCACCACACACAGCCTGGAGGGGATTTGAACTCAGGTTCTCTTGGTCATGAGTCCATTGTCCTAACCACAACCCTATCCTAGACAGGTAATGAAAAAGATTGCAGGTGTCCTAGCATACGGGGGGTGCAGAAGTTCCACTCTCCAAGCAGAGCTTTAGCTCCCCAATCTGGTCCACAGGATCTGCTGAAGCTGGTGATTGGAAAGTGGAGGATACCTACTGGGACCAGTCAAATATGGCGCTGTCCCGTGGACATCCAGCTAGTGCAGAATAGCACATCCCAGTGGCACAACATTATGCTCAACATTGAATCAATGTTCGATCAACATTGAATTAACATTGACAGCAATTTATCAATGTTGATTCAATGTTCTGTGCCCATTAGGATAGTCCTCTGAAAGTTGCTGTATAATGACAAAAGGCTACACATCAGCACTAGTTGCTGCATACAATGAGCCTCCTGTAGTCTTGTAGTCTCTTACTGTAGTCTCTTACATCCTCTTCTTGTAGTCTCTTACATCACTACAATCAGTCTTTGTGAAAACATGCAGGACAGTGGCAATGTCCTTCTAAAATGCCACTGGTTCAGCAGATTGACAAATGTAGCAGGACCGAATGTCCAGTCACATGTTGGGCTTTTCTAAACTGAAATAGTTTGGTTTCTAAACCTGACATATGTTTCCAAATATATATATACAATACTGTTTTCAGTTAAAATGTATAAATCATCAGATATGTAGTTATTCGGTCCTTCCAAAATGTTGCTGGTCCTGCAAGATTGAAAATCTGCAGGACCAAAGGTCCTTTGGGATGAAAAAGTTTTTATAAAGACTGCTACAATTCCATCTGGAGTCCTCCCAAGTTATTTAGACATGGATTTTAAAGTTTTAAGCATAGCCTATAAACAGTGCTATATGCCTGCCTAAATCTAGGCTGGGTTCTGAAATGTATTATCAGCACTAGCTGCATACAATTAGCCTCCTACGACCACGTACATGCGTCCCGTAAGTAACCCGCAGCATGTCAGCGAGCACCACACACACCATGAAGCGGAAGAACATGGCGAGCGGCAGCGTCGAGTTGATGATCAGCACCCAGGGAAGAATCCCGAACCTGGTCGCAAAGAGGTAGGAGCCAAAGGCGGTCTTCCACTGGAAGCTGGTGACGAGCCACATGGACCAGTTGGCCCAGATGAGGAAGGTGACCGCGTTCTTTCCCGCCACGTCCCCCGCAACGTGTAAACGCCGCCGCCACGCATCCACAACAAAAACAAACATGGCGCTGCTCTGAAAGTTAAAGTAAATTTGATTATTTTAAATCTGATTTATATATGTGTTTCACCCACTGCATGAATCCTCATATTTAAGCAAAAAAAAGAGTTGATTAATGGCCGACTCTCCACTAGCTTTAGGCAATTTTAAGTAACTTAGAAAAATTTGCTTAAATTATCTAGCTGATGAGTGTCAACCAAATGTTGCCTTTATGCACAAAAGATCTAGCTAAGATAGGGGTGACTTTGAGCTTAGTCACAGAACTGTTACAGTGTTTGGGTGGAATAGAATCATACACTAAATAATGAGGAAATCGGTTATTAATTCATATGGAAATTATTAGCGAAACATAAGCTACAGGCTAAAACTCAAATAAGGTATGCTTAAATTGTCCCTTTAAGTATACTATAAGGGCATCCTATAGAAGCTAGCGTAACGAGATATTATCATATCATAATGCTGTGGAATGCAAAAAAAACAATCTATAATGGTTATGTACTTCCTCAGCATAAAAATAAATGAATTAACAACAACAACAACAATATATTGCTCAAATGCAAACATGCATGCAGTTATGCAAATATGACCCAAGAGAACACTCTGGTACTTTTTTACCAATTATTGTATATAATACTAACTTGAACAAAGTTCATAATGCAGCCTGGCACGGCCATCTTGGCGTCTCCACCATGTATCGGATCGTTGATATACATGAACGCTGCCACTGCCATGAAACCTAGTAGTATGTAAGTCCCGCCTAACGCTGTCATGAGTAACCGCTCGGGGTTCCCGGTCGGGATGTGTTTCAGGTACCTCAGTTTGTAAGTCGAGTAGAAGGCTGGTACCAGTGCAACCAGTCCAACCACATTCCAGAACAAGTCACATCCCGTGTGTAACCGCCCCATCGTCTTCAGGTACCGCATGTCGTTCTTCCAGCTATCCAGGTACATATACCTGGATGGAAAAGGCTGTGTCTCACCAAAATGATCAAAGCTGAAAGTCTATGACAAGGTGCAATCTATAATGGTTGCAATGTATGACTGGGTGCAATGTATGACTGGGTTAAATAAAACAGTTTATTTAGGGCAGACTAATAACTTCATATTATTACTTTATTTAGTCTTTTTTATACATCTGCCCTGAATTGTTAGTCTGCCCTAAATTAACTGTTTTCTTTCAAGCCAGTCATAGATTGTACCCGGTCATAGATTGCAGCCAAAAGAACATATATAGAAAATCTCTGGGTAACTACTTTGTAAATGTTTGAATTTATGAGATACAATTTAAGTGTGTATTACCTGTTTAAACATGTATATTGGCGTAAGATCACAGTTGTTTTTCTCACAAATTTATATGATTGAAAAAAATCAAGGATAATTCACTCATCTCTATTCCCAATCCCTGAGTGAGATCATAAAGGAATAATTTGTTCCTATTGTATATAGGTAACGCTGCTGGAGGTATTTGTGAGAACATGGTGTACAACCGAGTATCATTGATACATTCTGCCTCTTTAAGTTGTAATTGTCTGTATATTGAATATGTAGTCTAAATAAAGAGATGGTGAAAACAAACAAAAACAAAAACAAACAGTACCAGCCTGTAAGACCCAGCGTGGCCAGAAACAGCGGTAACCCGAGCACGGTCCCCCAGTTGGGCTGTCCGCACTTCTTCTGGCTGACCTCCTCCTGCAGGATGATCAGGTCATTTTTATTGAGTACAAATATCATGAAGGATAGATAGGAAAGATCATTAGTCTTCTGCATTTTAACCAATATCAAGTCCTTTTGAGTAAGGCTTTAGTCATATGATGTTGTTTTGCCTCAGTCATTTTTGATTATTATACAATATGGGCTTACACCGTGCTTTTTAGGTGATATTCCCGTTCTGATATTGGTGCATACCGCACACTTGGGGGGGTGAAATCGTTCTGATATTCTGGATATCAGAACGATTCTGAATGGGGAATTCAGAATCGTTCTGATATCCTGAATATCAGAACGATTCTGAATGGGAATCGGCAGCCATAAAATCCGAGGTTCTATGGAGACTCGAACACGCTACATCAAGACTTGAAGTCCGATGTGCTAACCACCACGCCGTGAAGGCGCTGGTAGAGGTAGGTGGCGAAACAAGGAGTCTACAGGCGGATTTCCAGCCCTGTAGGACCATTATTTACCGAGTTACAGAAGAAAAGGCATTTTTTGGTATAGTTTCTTTGAAAATCAATATTTTTTTCTAATTTCTTTTTTACTATAAAGGTAGAAGTTGGACTTTACTTAGCCTTTCGTTAAAATAATTCTAGGGATTTTTTTTCACATAGAAATAGGCATTTTGAAAATGGTTCGTTTCCACCCAGGATCGATCCGGGTACCCTTGGTGTGTGAGGCGGAGACGCTAGCGGCCATGCCTATCCGGCTGTGGTGAATGTGGAGGGAAACGCTGGTTAGTATATAACATAGCCCCAAGCTGGCCCCCTCACAAATTCTATGTTGAACTCAGTGTTGGAGATTGAGGGTATGACGTCACCAGGCTCCACCAATCAACGAGCAGGGTTGGTGGGAGGTCAAAACAACATGGCGCTACTGCTGTACGAGTGATATTCAGTCAATAATCCTTCAAAATGGCCAAATAAGGACTCATATAAGGTAATTAAAGACATTTGAATGGAAATATCGTATAATAAACCTAATAATATATGAATATCACCGAACTTGGGGTGTGTATTCATGAATAACGACCTCGGTGCTACGCACCTCGGTCATTATTCAAGAATACACACCCCGCGTTCGGCGATATTCATATATTATTGGTTAAATAGCACTTGGTCATGCCTGGCCAATGTTCCTATGACTAACCTCAGATAGCCACTCCAGGCTAAGGGTCAGAGCATTTAGATTATCTGTGCATGCCACTCTGAATATCCTATACTGATAGTCTAAATGCTCCGGGCCTTAATCCTAATCTGTGGCTAACCCAGGCTTATTGGTTGGAATGACCAACTGATATTCAAAAGTAACAAGACAATATACGTCCAAGTCTTTACTCAAAAATACTTAGCCTTATAATCATAGAAAAAGAATGACTAAAAGCAGTATTCCACTGATGGAATAGGCCGTGATTCTGTCTGTCGGACAAGATTCTCGCAGTTTAACATAATAGACTTTTATCGGATGATGAAATTTCAGCCGACCGACATTGGATCCGTTGGATCGGAGAAGATTCATCAAGGTTTAACATTGTGAACGTTCATCCAATCTGAAAGTTTTAGGTCAGTGGATTCACCCTTTGAGGTGGCTTGGTCACGAATAACTACATCTGATAGTATTAACTAACCATGATTGGTTATATAGGAAGCCAAAAAATTACCGACTAGATTTGTTGTTATTAACTAAGTTCTGGAGCCTAAAGATTAAAGGTATACAACACAATTTAGCTAATTCTAGATCGACCAACAATTTTCCTTAATGACTCTTAGGGATTTTAGCCTGATGCTTATGGAACACAAAGAAAAGAAAAAAAGCCTATGTCACGGGGTTTATTTGTCTTTTAGAAGGCATTCACATTTGAGTGCATTACGTATAGGCTCTCATGAGAAAATCATATTTTTCTACAATTTTCCACATAGAAAAAAATCTTCCAACAATTTCTCAATGAAAATGCAGGCATGCACTTATATGATCACAAGGAACATGTTAAAAACAAAAAAAAATAGGGTCACGGGCAGAATGAAACTATCCTGAATTCAAAATAAAAGCTAATCTATTACTGCATGAGCATATGGGCATGGCAAAACGGAAATGTAGTGATCAAAATATGTAGAATGCCAAGATATTGCACTCAAAGGGTAGATTGAGGTAGATCATGACATATAAGTAAGAGAAATCTGCAAATATCATGGTTGCAGGTAGTTTTGTTTTTTGCCACCAGGTGCCGTATGCGTAGATTGTGTTGTATACCTTTAAGTGTGTACCTGCTCTTGCTCCCAGACCTCTGTGGGTGGGGTGGTGAGGTACCCTAACCTGCTTGGAGATTGTGAAGACCTACCTGGTCTTGCTCCCAGACCTCGGTGGGTGGGGTGGTGAGGTACCCTAATCTGCTTGGAGATTGTGACCACCTACCTGCTCTTGCTCCCAGACCTCTGTGGGTGGGGTGGTGAGGTACCCTAACCTGCTTGGAGATTGTGAAGACCTACCTGCTCTTGCTCCCAGACCTCGGTGG
The DNA here is from genome assembly GCA_947462335.1 of Harmothoe impar. Lineage (NCBI taxonomy): Eukaryota > Metazoa > Annelida > Polychaeta > Phyllodocida > Polynoidae > Harmothoe > Harmothoe impar. The sequence goes on from OX381710.1 coordinate 13,448,919, forward strand.
GTGGGGTGGTGAGGTACCCTAATCTGCTTGGAGATTGTGACCACCTACCTGCTCTTGCTCCCAGACCTCGGTGGGTGGGGTGGTGAGGTACCCTAATCTGCTTGGAGATTGTGAAGACCTACCTGGTCTTGCTCCCAGACCTCGGTGGGTGGGCTGGTGAGGTACCCTAACCTGCTTGGAGATTGTGAACACCTACCTGGTCTTGCTCCCAGACCTCTGTGGGTGGGGTGGTGAGGTACCCTAACCTGCTTGGAGATTGTGAAAACCTACCTGGTCTTGCTCCCAGACCTCTGTGGGTGGGGTGGTGAGGTAGCCCTCAGGCCCCACACTGCGGTACATGCGGTAGATGAGACCGGCAGCCAGAACGCAGTACCCGATGACCAGCGGCCCCAGGTACCGCCCCACCAGGAAGGACAGGTTACCTCCTTCTATGTTCAGGCAGTGCCGGTATGCGAGCGATGTCGTGTCTGAGCACAGGAGGGAAACATGTGTCAGGTAATTGAGAGAAAGTAGGCATACAAGTGTAGGGGCTAGGGTTATACGGGTTTGTTATATGACGAGTGCTGTTGGATGCTGTGTTGCGAGCTCAGTCCGAACCCTTCAGTCCGACGGTAGGTGGCGACACCTATCCCGGGCTTGGGGTATGGACAGAGGTCGCTATAGGCTTCCGGTCTGCGTGTGCGCGCGCAGGCTGGCTGCCTATATATACCCAGCATCTGACGGTACTCGTCGGTTACTCTGAGCCACGCTGGTGAGGAGACCCCGTGATCATTACGGCTGATTAGCCTACTGACCCGTTCCGAACTCTATAGGGAGTTGGCACACATAGATACTGCTTGTCTAGGTTTTCTGAATAAACCCGATTTGCAACCTGTAACACTTGATCCGAACTGTGTCGACTTTGTTCTTTAATTGATACTCTACCAATATCATAGAGAAACAAAGTATCGTTTATTACACTGGTGCCGTGACCAGTTCTGAGTGAAACGCAGGTTAGCCTGTGCAGTAGCGCAGACCTCCTGCTCTGAACAGAGCAGCGAGGTCTCCCGATGAGGCGCCAGCCTTATCACCGGAGGGGTTATGTGCCGCCAATGAGGCAGATACCCCCAGGAGTGCGAATGTTCCATCCGGAGCAAGCGCGTTAATGGGATCCGGAGGTCCCGAAGTAATGAGTCGCTCATTAGAAGAAATGAGCCTGTCAATGTTCAACATTGGTGGGTCAAGAGCAGCCGCTCCGAATCCACGGAGGGCTACCATCTTGGAGGAGCGTCGTTTCGACGACATGAGAGAGGCCAGGGTACAGGAGCGTGTGCAAATGGCTCAAATCGAGTTGTTGTTCATTCAGAAACAGTCTAATGAATGGAAAAACAGTCTGATTGCATTGGAGGGTGCAGTCACACATAGAGCTTCCAAAATCAAGGAGAAAGATGCAAGGCTTTCGACTTTGTTAGAGGAGAACGAAAAGCTGGTGCAATCCCTTAGCAGGGTCCGCTTGGAGTTCGATCAGAGACAGGCTGATCTGCAGGGAATCCGTTCCGAATTTGCCCAGGCAAACACGGAGCTGAACCAGATTTGTGCGGCCCGATATGCCGTCATCCATGAAGCAGAAGGGGCCCGATCAGAACTTGTTCGGGACACGGAAGACTTACAGGAGGTTCGCCGAAGCTTGGTGACAGAATGCGACATTCTGAAGGCAAAAAGAAGTGCTTTACAGCAGTTTTTGTCAGAGACTCGGGAGAGTATGCAGGACAGCAGTACCTCATATGCTTCCGCTGATAGTGACAGTCCGAAAGGTCATCATTACATGAGTTTTACGGACACCCCGAATCTTCCTATGGGACGTGGGATGACCGTAGAAGGTGCCTTGTCTACTTCAACGCCAGGACGACCCCTACAGGTGGGCCGGGCAAGAGGTAGAGGTAGGGCGAGTGATTACTCACCAAGGGTGGGTATCAGTGGTATCCGTCCGATTCCGAAGCAGGTCTTTTCAGCTCCGACAGGTGTAAACCCGGCGGGCAGGGGAAGGTCGTTATCGGAGTTGGTCCGGAGCCCACAATCTCAGTTGAAACTGGATGAGCAACAACTGGATTCGGAACGCTTGAAGAAAGCAGCCGAACAAGAGAAGGCGGCCAAGACCGACTTAACTCTCTCGAGTTTGTCGCAATGGCGAGATTGCCAAGCGAACATACTGTTCCATGAACAGAGAAACTTGGAATTGGAAAGGCGAGATGTGTATCGCAAACAGCAGGCTGCTCTTGAGCAGCAGCAGAAACGCATGAAGGAAAATGCAGCCCTCGCTGAAGAATTAGCGGAGCAGGAGGCGGCGGTTTTGAGAGCTCGGAAGGAAGGGCTCCGAGCGGCCGGTGAAGCTGCGAAAGCTAAATTGGCGAAGGCTCAGCAGGAGGAGGAGGCTGAGAGACAGGCCAAGGAACTGGAAAAAGAGAAGGCGGCGCATCAGCGATTGCTTGCTCTGGCCCAGCAGTGTCAGTATATGACTGATCAGGAGAAAAATTGGTGGTTCAGTCAGGGTGTGGACCCCACTAAGGATTTGGTGTTGTATGGTACCTACCAGGCCTATCTGGAGAGACAGAATAGCTTGCCTACCATGGGCGCTACTCCGGGGGCGACTCCTGGCACAAAGAGTCCGAGGAGGGCTCCGAGAAGAACAATTCTGAGTACAGAATTGCAAGAGTTGTACGATACAAACCCAGCAATTGCTGGGATCGGATTGCACAATGTGGGTACAGAAAAGGACGCCTCAGCTTCCATTTCTAAATGCCTGGCGATAACCTCTAAAATTAGGGGGTCATCCAACGCTGCTAGACGTATCGCTAGCGAGCCTTTTCCCTACTGGCAGAAAAACTCTTGGGAAGATTGGTTGGGAGCCACCGTTGAGGATATCAACCTCAGTGGGTGGGATCAACAAGATGCGATTCCGTACGTCTGTAAGGGATTGCGCATGGGAGATGGCCTGATGGCAGTGGAGCAGTGGAAAGATGAATGCGGACCCCGCGGCACTTTCAAACAGCTTGTAGAGATCGGAACTATCCTATACGGAGACTCCGCTCGGATTGATCCGATGGTCGCTTTTAAGAAGCGAGTGCAAGGCAAGAACGAAGCCCCGAGGGTTTTCGGACTTGCACTGATGAGACTCCTGAAGAAGGTACATCCAGCTTCAGGAATCCATGATGCCTTATTCTCTAAGGAATTGTTCTCTCAGTTCGTCGCTGGACTGAGAGATCCAGAAATACAACAAGTAGTGTATGATACGTGGAGAGCGGATACGTCATTAGATGACCTTTTTAAGGCCATCGACATACATGCTCTCAAAAAGTCACTGTTGGGGGACCGGATGCCTACCCGGGCCTCGGCCATTATAGAATGTTCCCCGGAGCAGTCTGATGGTTCGGGCAGTGAGGAAGAGGGGGCGATAGCTTCTGCAGCTCAGTTTAAAAGGAATGGGAATTCCTCTAAACCGCCGTGGAATAATAAGAGGCCAGAAGGGGGTGGAAACCCTCCTCCGAAGAAGGAATCATCGGATCCAAAAGCTCCGATAATGGACGCAGCGTTTTTCACAGCGCTGTTTGAGAAGATGACGACTTCCATTCAGGGGGCTACACAGCCTAACCGAAGGAAGATCAATCGGCGGACCGCCAAGTGCTATAGGTGCCTGGAGATCGGTCACTTTGCTGAGGAGTGTACGGCTCCGACTCCGAAAGTTCCCGGTTAGGAGGGAAACTAGAGGGGGTAGTCCGAGAAGGCGAGCGGACGACCCCTGTATATGAAGTACGCCAACATACCAGAGAGTTAGAGCCTAGTGAAATTCCGAAGGCGGGAAGGGAATCAGGGGTGGCTTCGAGCTTGAGGGGCTCGGATGCCGGCCTGGTTAACATTCCAGTCCAACAGTTGCCCGGCAATGAGGCAGGGAGGCCCATTACGGATAGGAACGAGGAAGTTGCGGCTGTCACAGACACCGTGTGGGTAGGGAGTACCCAGCTTTCCCCGGATCATCCATGTTTCGACCATTTGAAGAAACATGGCCTTGATTTGGCTGCTCCGAAGGATTTTAAACGCTTCACTGTAAACCCGTCTCCGCGGGGGGGGAGGCGGTGGTATGTGTCTGTTACTGTGGCCGGTAGAGCGGGCGAATTTTTAGTAGATACGGGAGCTAGCCACTCCTTTATCTCCTCTAACTTCTATGCTCTTATGCCGGACAGACGTGATAACTTCAAAACGAGGGTAAACGCCTGTTCGGCCGATGGGTCAAGTATGCAGACGTATGGGCGCGCGTTCATACCGCTCCGAATTGGGGGGAAGGAGTATGTGGCTTCTCCCACCATTGCGGATATTGCAGACGACGGTATACTGGGATTGGACTTTTCGGCGTTGTATGACGCGGTCCTGAATCCTGGTACAGGGGTACTCCTGATAGAGCACCCGTACCGTGCGGTAGAGCAATGTGTGCTCCGACAAGTGTCGACAGTGGCAACGGTGGTCCAAACTGTAAAGATTCCTCCCGGACAGACGTGTGACGTGCTGGTCCGAAGCAAGGGGCTTAGGAGAGAGGAAGAAGCAGTTGTGGAGCCGGATGTGGCCATGTTGGGTAGTATCGGTTTGACAGGCATGGACACCCTCGTGGGTGATGGTGCTTGGACCGTGGTGCCGGTTTCTAACCCCGGGTTGGAACCGAAGTATCTAAGGAAAGATACAATACTGGGGAAGGTGTTCACCAGTGAGGCAGTGATGCCTGCTGGGCAGGTGAGCATGAAGGGTGACCCTTCTCCGACCGCTTTGAGTGCGGGACTCGAGAAAATGATCTCCGAAACGGATTTGACGGATCGGAGGGATCTCGACTCCCTAAGGAGGCTGGTAGTGAAGTATCAGGATGCATGGCAGGTGGAGGGAGAGCCTTTGGGCCGAACCGACAAAGTGTTGCATTCTATCAATACGGGTGATGCACAGCCGTTCAAAATGCCTTACCGACGCTTGCCTTTGGGTAAGAAAGCAGTGGTTGAGGAACAAGTGAAGACCATGTTGGAACAGAAGGTGATCGTGCCTAGCACTAGCCCCTGGTCCAGTCCGGTCCAGATGGTTACTAAGAAGGACGGGTCTATCCGATTTTGTATCGACTATAGGCGCCTGAATGGGGTAACCAAGAAAAATGCATATCCTCTCCCCCGGATTGATGAGACTCTGGACTCTTTGGGTGGGAACCAATGGTTCTGCACCCTTGATTTGCAGTCCGGATATTGGCAGATCGGGATGAAGGAGGAGGATAAAGAGAAAACGGCTTTTACAAGTCACATTGGACTGTATCAGTTTGAGCTGATGCCCTTCGGGTTGTGCAACGCCCCGGCCACTTTTGAGGCTATGATGGAAACTCTTCTGAGTGATCTGTTGTGGCGCAAGTGCTTGGTATACTTGGATGATGTCATTGTTTTCGGCAAGACTTTTGAAGAGTGTGCGTTGAACCTCGGAGAGGTGTTGGAGCGAATTCGGTCCAATGGCTTGACATTAAAACCGAAGAAATGTGAACTTTTTCGGAAGTCCATGGTCTATTTGGGCCGGATCATCTCCACCGAGGGTGTGCAGGCTGATCCGGCTAAATTGGAGACTGTGGAGACTTGGGAAGTTCCAAAGGGACCAAAGGATGTCAGATCCTTTTTAGGGTTCTGTTCCTATTACAGGGACTTTATCCCCGGATTCTCTAGGGTGTCTCAGCCATTGCAACGGTTGAGCCATTGGACTCCGGGGAGGAAAAAAGAACCCTTCCCATGGGGGATGGAACAGAATGAAGCCTTCAAAGAGATTAAGGCGTTGTTCCGAACCACCCCGGTGCTGAGATACCCTACGGAGAAGGGGCATTTCATCCTTGACACTGATGCGAGCAATGAGAGCATCGGGGCCGCATTGTCCCAAATCCAGGACGGAGTAGAGGTCCCGCTGGCGTTCGCTAGTAACAGTATGAACAAGGCACAGAGAAATTATTGTACTACCAAGCGAGAGCTGCTCGCAGTAGTGGTGTACACAAAGAAGTTTCGGCACTTCTTATATGGAGGGAATTTCACACTCCGTACCGATCATTCGGCCTTGAGGTGGCTCCTTAATTTTAAGGACGCAGAGGGAATGATTGGTCGGTGGTTGAATCACCTCAGCGAGTTCGGACTGGAGAACTCTCATATCCAGCACCGAGCGGGCACGAAGCATGTTAATGCTGACTGTCTGAGTAGACGTCCGGTACGCCGTTGTGTGCGTCCGGAGTGTGGGGATTGTGGTGCTCACAATGCTGTGGTAGCGAGTGTGCGTTTGCCTTATGATGGGTTGTTGCAAAACCTGTTGGATTGGTCCACCGACACTATAAGGACGTACCAGATGGCCGATCCTACCATAGCACGACTGAGGGAGCTTGTCCCTACTGGGGTCTGTCCAGTGAGACCCGAAATATCACTGGAAAACCGTGAAATGCGACGTTTCCTGGCTCAGTTCCACGAACTGGAGGTCCGTTGTGCAGGTGGAAGACTTGTCCCGGGAAGCGGAGGGTGTTACAAATGGTGATCCCTGCTGCTATGAGGAAAGACATCCTGTACTACTGCCACGGCCATTCCACTAGTGGGCATTTCGGAAAGAAACGCTCGTTGGAACGGCTGAGTAGGAGATATTACTGGCCCGGCATGTCAGGCGACCTTTTAAGGTGGATCGAGACCTGTCCGGCCTGTTGTTTAGGCAAACCTGGTCCTGGACTAGGGAAATTGCCACTGCAACAAGAGCTATTCGGGGTGAGGTTTGCTCGAATAGCCGTGGACATTATCAGTGGAGTTAAACCCACTCCAAAAGGTAATACGTGTATGATGGTGGTCTCGGACTACTATACGAAATACACCCGAGTGTACCCACTCGAGGATCACACTGCTGCTACTTGTGCGGAAGCATTGGTAAAGGGGTAGATCCTCCATCTGGGGGCTCCCTTGATGTTACATAGCGATCAAGGGAGAGAATTTGAGTCCAAACTATGGGCAGCTATGTGCCATCAGTTGGCTATATGCAAAACTCGGACCAATCCGTATCGACCACAGTCCGACGGGCAGGTGGAGCGGTTCAATCGGACCTTGATCCAGGTTTTAAAGCCATTAGTGAACTCCCATATGGATGATTGGGATGATCAGTGCGAATTTGTGGTTCATGCGTATAATAATACGGTCCACACTTCGACAAATTGCACTCCGAACCTCCTGGTGTTCGGAGAGGACTTGATCATGCCAGCGGATTTAGTATTCGGGGTGGTAGGGATCAGTCCGGAAGCACCATGTACGGTGCTGTTTGTGGAATCTCTACGAGAGAGGTTCAAATTTGCCTACGAAACAGTTAGGGCTCATTTGCTCAAAGCTGTGAATTGGCAGAAGGTGGGTTACGACACCGGATTGAAGTTGCGACGATTCGTGGTGGGGGATAGAGTGATCCGCCTACATGAACCGCTCTGCAACGTCAAGCTGGCGAATAACTGGGATGGACCACACACCGTGGTTAAATGTATCAGTCAAACGACTGTGTTGATTCAGTCCGAGGCAGGACGCATCCGGACGAGCCATGTGGCTCGGTTGCGTGCTTGGGCTGGAAGGGAGCTCACCCCGGAAACGGAGGTGGGGAAGGGAAATTCGGAGGCTAAATTTGTACCTTTGGAAGGGGTGTCAGTGGATCCCCCTAAAAGAGTGGTACGAAAGAAGCTCCGGAAGACCGTGAAAAAGAAAGTCTCGGCAGGCGAAGGAAGAAGGGCACGGAAAACTAAAATCAAGGCTGGAGTTTTAGTTAAGAACGAGTGTCCTTCGGCCAGGTTACGAGAGGCGGACGGTAAACCCGTTCGGCGAAGCCCAAGGCTGGTGGCTAGAGGGGCTGTAACCTAGCTTGTTTACACAACGAGTGTGGTGTCCTGTGTTGTTCTATATGTTATATGTATGTTACCGACAGGGGTGCTCAGAGTCAAGAGGAAAAGAATGTAAGAGTGTTCCCCGAGGGTGGTGGACGGATAATCCGGTGGGGTAATCTTCGATTTCCCATAAATATCCACTAATACTCCTGATGAGCTCTTTATTCGAAGTATATTTTGACTTTTGTGAGCCGCCTACGTAGCAGTGTGATCCCTTGAGCCCGAGCTGCGGGCGGGAAAGGTCGTGACCTGATTAAACAGTAATTGGGTCACACCGGGTAACGGGATCGCGTCCAATCACGCGAGACGCTGCGCATGCGCTTTGTTTTAAAAACAAAAGCGAGGGAACCGCCATATTGATTTTGGGCTCGCCCCAGTCAATAGCGGTGTTGGTCGGCAGCGGGGAAGTTGGTGATTTGGACGGTTAGAAGAGGAGAAAAGTCACTAAAAGAGTTGTAAGCAGTGAGTACTCTTTCCTGGTTCGTCTGAGACAAAGAGGGAGGCGGGGAACTAGTGGTTTCCCCGTCAAACTCCCGTCGAAAGACACTGCCGTAGTGAGGATGGCCGAGCAACAGCTCCGTCACTCCGAACTCACCGGACACTCCGAGGTGGCATCCGCCACCGAGGAGCCTATGGATGCTCAGAGCCCAAGTGGTGATGAGTTAAGCCAGACGCTGGCGGAACTACGTGTAGATCCGGCCGTGTCCCCGATCCGAAAGTCCCCGTCGCCCGACGGCAGCGAGGACTCCGGAATGCTGCGAGGAATCGCCTACACCGAAGTAGCGCCGGATCCCTCCGAGACGACTGTGCGTCCCTCCTGGATGTGCAGTCTTAGTATATCACCAAACCTCCAGAAGACGGTTGCCCGTAAACTGTCTATGGGGAGTGGGAGTGATTCCGACACTTCACGTCCGAGGACGCGCGGTGGGAAGGGTGCTACCCGAGATCGGTCCAAGTCGGCCGATACTAAGGCTAGTACCAAGGCTACCAAACACACTGGTGTTGGGAAGAAGCCACCAGGAAAGGATGAGCCTAAAAAGCCCGATCCGAAGAAGGATAGTACTGCGAGTACGAAGAAGCCGGGTTCTAAGGCTGCCACTGCAACGGCATCCAAGGATCCGAAGACGGTTGATCCCAAGGCTCCTACTACGAAGGTGCCGAAGGGTCAGAAGAAAGCTGATCCGAAGCTCAACGCTAAGGACCAGCCGAGAAAGGGGCAGACGTCCGGCAGCACTCAAGCTGTCAAGACTCCGGGCCCCAATAAGTCCAGTCTCCCGATCCCTAGCAAGGTGAAGGGTAGCGGGAAGGCAGTTGGAACCTCAGCTGCTCCGACCCCAGCCATCGACGTGTTGTCCTTCTCGCGAGGGTTGGACAACAGCTCAGCAGTAGCTGCTACAGCCGCTGCGATGGCTGGTAATACGGGACATGGGGGAGGTCGTCCTAAAACGGCAGTTCCTCCCAAGGAACCTCGGACCGAGGAGACTATGGATACTTCATCCGCAGCCCATACGGTCCAGGTCGTGCAGGATGTGCTGTCTAACATCACGTTCAACCTCCCGACTCCCCTGGAGCCGCGAAAAGAGGTACCCGTTCGGGTGGAGTTACCTCCTCAGAGAGAGGTACCCGCCCGAGTGGATACTCCTCCACAGCCTACCGAGCCTACTCTGGAACCATCCAACCTGGATATTTCGGAGGAAGCCGGAAAGCTGGACCAAGCTGCAGGCGGTGGTCCATCTGGATTGGGGGTGCACATCCTCGCTCCATACCAGCATGATGCATGGGATAAGGAGGACGCTGACGTCCCACCCCTGCTCAGAGGTGCCATCATCGATCAGATGAGCCAAACAGAGGTCAGATCCTTCGAACTGATACAAATGCGAACATTCCGGGGACTGGACAGTTTGTCTGCCAAGTTCCTGGCCTGGTTCCCGGATCGCTTAACTGCGGCCATGGACGATCTCAGCAAAAAGTCGGCTACAGCTCGCTTAGTTGCTGAGACCGAGGGACGTCCCGAAATTATCGCGGCCTTGGAATACGAACTGCAAACTGCAGCGGAATTCCAGACCGTGCATAACAGGAGGGAGAAGAAGAGACGTCTGACGCCAGCAATGAAGCTGGTTCGGAGTATGGAACAGAAGACTAAAGAGTCAATTCTGGATGCTACTCTGGAGGATGAAATCATCCAACAGACCTCGGCCGCGGCTAGGAGTGCAGACACTAGTCGCCAGGAGAAGGCCAATCGTAGGCACCTAAACCTACGAGAGACCATCAAAGTAACCTCTCTGAAGGCGGGTCGATCCGAAGAGGAGGTGGAAGGGGTTCTGAAGGGATTGGATGAAAATACAATCCCGGACGACGAGCTTCAGATTCTGGTCCGGACAGCACTCCGAGCCAATGCCGCAAGTGGGTTTAAGTACTTTAAACCAATGTGTGTGAACGACTGCGTCAAGGATAAGCGGTCCTCACACCATCCGGAGGAGGTGGGTCCTGAGGGTCTCTCCGACGACGAGGAGTGGATTAAGACTGATCCCCTCGATAAGTCGGTACAGCTGTACCACTTTGAGTTACTGGATAAGGTCCGAACTGGTAGTACCAAATACCATTCGCCCCTCCAGAAAACTAAATTGGCATGGGCTATGGCTAGATGGCATCCATTTAGCAAGTGCCCCTTTGAGCCTTGTCTGAATATTGACGAGACACTGGAAACGCCCCGAACTTGGCCTACCAAGGTCCGGTACGCAAGGCATATCACCCGCTATCATTTGCGTCATTACATGCGGTATGACTGCTTGAGTGTGGGTGCGAAAGGAAGCAAGGGTTGTCCGAATGGTGGCTGGTTCTACACTAGAGCCGACATCATCAGGCATCTTGCTAAGCAGCACGGCTTGGCTCTGGAGACCGCGGCGGAACGCATCCAGACCGCCCATACAGAAGTCTACTCCCATTTCGGGGTAGTAGGCAGGAATGATAACCTCGAGGTGGATTTTGGCACCAACGAGAAGGGAAAGGTCCGGGTCTTTTACAAGGTAAACCCGGACGGCAACTACATCCGGATTCCGGAAGGTGAGCTCTTCGATGAATTCGAGGAGTACCAGAAACGTACCAGTACGAGAAAGGTGCGGCGCGCTCAGAAGAGACCTAGCGGGTCTTCGGAGCAGGCCGACCCTAAAAAGGCCAAAACGGATGAAAGGAAATCCGTTATGGAGAAGGCGGATCCGGGCTATAAAGGGCCGGCATTCACTTCTCAGACGACGGACTGGAAGACGGGTCCCCAGGGCAGGCCACCTCGGTCTGTTCCGGAGGATCCGAACTCCAGCACGGTGGGGTCCTTCGCGGACGAGTTCCCCGAAAACGATATGGTTCCGGGTGAGGAGTCGCAGACTCTGACTCAGACCGGTAAGACGAAGGCTCCAGCAAAGAAAACGCTGAAGCCGACTCAGACCCCGGATCTCCCACCAGAGACTCCGGAGGAGGGGCGTCTAGTCTTGCGACTAAGGGGCCCTCCTTCGTTCCCTCCCGCCGACTTCACTTCATATGAAACCGGACAGGAGGCCTTCGGTCAATGGCAGGACAACTTCCACCGGTTGCTTGCTGGCCTGAGTCAGGAGGTGGCGATGTTGTCCCTTAATACGGTACACCATCTCCATCAGAGGGAAGTCGCTACCCAGAAGGCAGCGGCTGCGGAGTCCGTGCAGGAAGAGCGTGAGAACGCTCGGACTGAACGAAGTGCTGCTAAAACCGAAAGGAAGAAGCAGAAGTTGGCAGTTAAGAACGCCGAGGAGAAGCTGGACCACGAACGTCGTCGGTTCAGAGACTGCTTCGCGCATGAAATGCACGAGTGGGATGGAACTCGGGCTCAAATCGAGCTCTGGCTCCAGGAGCTGACTTTGGCGGAAGCTGCGTCGGACTCTGAGGAGGAGGAGGAGCCGGCTAAACCCGGTTCCAAAGACGATTCGGACTCTGGATAGGATTATCCTATTCTAGGATCCGATTAGGAGAGGGGGGGGGTATTCTAAGTATACCACCCCTACAAGCAAAACACCCTTGGAAAGGGTTTAGGAGTGTCCGGACAGAGGAACGCGGCAGGCTGGCTACGCAAGGATCCAGCCTGCCAGGTAGCACTGATGGAGGAGGACAAGGAGATCCGGAAAGAAAGCTGAACTCGGGACTGGAGCACGATACCAACATGGATCCGATACGTGATGTTTTTTTTATAAACTCTGGATATCAGGACCGAGTGCTCCTAGTTATAAGTCCGAAGATCGCCTGGAGGCAGGACTATTTTTTTATTTTATTATTACCTGAAGCTCCCGAGCATGAGCTATGAACTTTCTCGTTCCGGTGAGTAAGAGCTGAACGAAGTAGGTTCTGAAAGCCGGGCGGAATGAAACACCATCAACAGAAGATCCGGATCCTCGCTACAAGACCACGTATGATGTCTTTTTATAATAATACTTTAATATGTCTTTAAAACCTTAAAAGAAGTGATATTGTTTATCACTTATAAGCATTATTCATTACGAGTGTAATTAGCTCGGGGTCCTGGAGGGACGAAAAATTTTTTACTGTGATATTGTACTTTTTCAAGTGTTTGTATACTATATGTATAGGTTAACTCCATCTATCCTAGGGAATAGGGCGTAATTGTTATTACGGTCTATATATATAGAAATGTGTGTAATTAATACCTTTTTGTGTTCAACAGTATAGGTCATATTGTTTGTAAGGTATAACTCTAATAAACCCCTAAGGTGGTATTTATAAGATAATGCCAGTCCGAAGTGGACTTTAACCTTAATTATTTTACCTCCCGGTTATTATCTGGTAGGGGGTAGTGTAGGGGCTAGGGTTATACGGGTTTGTTATATGATGAGTGCTGTTGGATGCTGTGTTGCGAGCTCAGTCCGAACCCTTCAGTCCGACGGTAGGTGGCGACACCTATCCCGGGCTTGGGGTATGGACAGAGGTCGCTATAGGCTTCCGGTCTGCGTGTGCGCGCGCAGGCTGGCTGCCTATATATACCCAGCATCTGACGGTACTCGTCGGTTACTCTGAGCCACGCTGGTGAGGAGACCCCGTGATCATTACGGCTGATTAGCCTACTGACCCGTTCCGAACTCTATAGGGAGTTCGCACACATAGATACTGCTTGTCTAGGTTTTCTGAATAAACCCGATTTGCAACCTGTAACACTTGATCCGAACTGTGTCGACTTTGTTCTTTAATTGATACTCTACCAATATCATAGAGAAACAAAGTATCGTTTATTACACAAGCTTTTGTAAAAGTCATAATTGCCAGAAAAGATGTTATAGGGCACCTAAGTCTCGCAATAAAATGTTGTCATAATTTTTCCGGCGGTTCTAACTTGAGATACCCATATCTGAGTTGGCCTAAATAGGTCCCGGATCTGAAATTTTATAGCCCAACTCTCCATGTTAATGGAGATATATGGAGACGAAAAAATTCGCATATCCTTCAGGCCAGGTCTAGCATTACTAGATCAGTTAGGTGTAAAGTTCAACTAAACTAAATTGAGTGGGTTGGTTTCCACATTGCTAAGTAGTGTGACTGAGTAGGGGGAAACAGCTGATGATTAATCAGGGGAATTGAAGAATAACAGTATAGGAGTTCATCTCCATAATCTAATATATTTAGACCCTTTTTGTTTTAGCTGAACCCTGAATTTGGGAGGTAAATTTGACTTATATTAAGGGAAAAGAATGCTTAATAATTCATTGTGCCAGTGATTTTTACACAAGTTTAAGAAAATATTTGAAAAGGATACGAAGAAGTCCAACCCATAAAGTAATATATCTTTTATAGCAACTGTTTTAATGCTGCATACCGACTATGATGGTGTTGTTGGTGCTGGTGTTGTTACCGTGTGGGGCGGGAGTTGAGTAGTCTGGGGGGTTAAGTCGTCCCCCCTCAGACAGCGCGACCACGTCTACAGCCGTAATGGCGATCATGTTGATCCAGGCAATGAGGTTAGCTGACACGAGGTGCAGCAGGCCGATCTTAACCACCGGGTGGTGGAAGTTAAACACCATCTACAATACAGGAATGTATACAGTTAACCCTTTGAAACAGTGTAGTGCTTTAATGTGCTATGGCTAAGTCTCATGAAATAAATAGTTGAAAGTCAATGACCGGCAAACCATCTGTAACCGACAACTGTCTATGACAAGCAACCGTCTATGACCGCAAAGAAAAAGGCTTACTTAGGCCAGATATGCATAGAAATGTCGGCAAATAATCAAAGCATTCTTTAAAAGTCATAAACCTTATATTGTTTAGCAGTTTTTATACTTTAATACAGATTCAACTGGTCATACATAGTTGCCGGTCATAAATGGTTGCTGGTCATAGAGTTTGAACTTGGATTTTTTTTAAACATTTATTTATATATTTTCAAGAATATCTTGTGCATTTTCAGGTGTTCTGGTGACTTCCCTAGATTTGCCTCAGTTGTAAACGTTCAATTCCTGGGGGCTTTTTGGAGGATTGTTTGTAGCACATATCACAGTTATAATCCATGTATTGAAGAGCCTAAAGGTTTGATTGTTTTTTACTTTACATAGTGGTGCAGGAAGAGTAATGGCCTCTTTATTAATTCAAATTCTTATAGCCAATGCCTTACATCAATAATGTAATACAGTAGGATCTTTGGGATCAAATATTAAAAAGAATTGATTACAGTTAACTTTAAAAAGACATTTTGTATCAAATAATTAAAATAATTGGTTACAGTTATCATTACATTGTGGTGCAGGAAGAGGAAGAGGCTCTGGAAGATGAAGAAGATGATCCTGACGACGGCAAGTGTCTTCAGTGCGTGGGTGGTGCAGCGGCCATTAGGGTGCTGCGAGTACTCCACGAGGCGACAGATGTCCAGTGCCACCGCACTGATACCAAACACTGTAATAGAGACATTGTTAACTTGTTATTATATAACGTTCAAAATGTTATTTTGACGTAAAATAACATATTTTTGTTAGCCGGGGGGCGGGAGGTCGGAGATGGGTAGTACTCCATGAGGCGACAAATGTCCAGCGCCACCGCACTGATCCAAACACTGTAATATGCATAGATACATTGTCTACTATTCATGCATACTAAAGACTGTGATGTATAGGCCACAGGGTGAGCCACCAGAATGTGAAGTTCTGTTCCAATGAAGGGGGCACTAAATTTTGAAGGTGGTTTCATATAGCTATTGCCCCTACCAATCTGAGAAAAAAAGTTCTCCGCGTAAAATTGCACCGTTTGCGTGTAGGGCAAGGTCAAAGGTCAAGGTCATTCAAAAATAGGGCTAGGCCAGAAAATTTACTTATTTTTGAACTGCTCTGTTAATATCAACAGGGCGGGTCCAAAATTTTATGTCAAGGTAGGTTGATGTAAGACCTTTATCCATGGGAAATTAAAATGACCTTGGCCAAGGTCAAGGTCACTTTTTTCAAGGTCAAATATTGAAATATGGCCCAAAATAGCTATCATCCTTGGTTTCAATAGCTCTGGTGATCAGGAATATCACCATAAGTATGACCTATGCTGCTCAAATGATGAGGAGATGTCATAGGGACAATTTCTACTTGAAATTCCAGAGAAATGGCTCCCGTTTCCATGGCAACCAGTACCTATTTCAATGTTTGATATAATAAATAGTTGCAATGAGAAAAAACTCTTGATGACCTCTAGCGCTTAATTTGTATTAAATCATCTATATATCTGGCATGGATATAGAACATGAAGACTGCCTTCTATTAATTCCTTAATATGACCTCTATCAAGGTCAAGGTCATAGGAGCAAGGTCAAATATAGGAATTTCTGTCTTTTTGGCCATGTTTGCTATATATAGACGTAATCCAGTAAGAGTAAAATGATGTCTATGAGTATTATTTTTTGGGCATTGTGTTTTTGTATAGCCAATGGCCCTAAAAAACATAGGCAAAAAGTTCTCCACTCAAGGTCATGTAGTTTTCTTGCAGGATGAGGTCAAAGGTCAAGGTCACTCAAAAAGCAAAACTAGAGTTACGCCAGAAAACATACTCATCTTTGAACTGCCCTTTTAATATTAATTAGAAGGGGCTATACCTACATGTCAAGATAGAGTTGTATAAGACCTTTGTCCATGAGAAATTAAAATGACCTTGGCCAAGGTCAAGGTCACTATTTTCAAGGTCAAATATTGAAATATGTCCCAAAATAGCCATCATCCTTGGGTTCAATAGCTCTGGTGATCAGGAATATCATCATAAGTATGGCCTATGCTGCTCAAATGATGAGGAGATGTCATAGGGACAATTTCTACTTGAAATTCCCGAGAAATGGCTCCCATTTCCATGGCAACCAGTACCTATTTCAATGTTTGATATAATAATTAGCTGCAATGAGAAAAAACTCTTGATGACCTCTAGAGCTTAATTTGTATTAAATCATCTATATATCTGGCATGGATATAGAACATGAAGACTGCCTTCTATTAATTCCTTAATATGACCTCTATCAAGGTCAAGGTCATAGGAGCAAGGTCAAATATAGGAATTTCTGTCTTTTTGGCCATGTTTGCTATATTTAGATGTAATCCAGTAAGAGTATAATGATGTCTATGAGTATTATTTTTTGGGCATTGTGTTTTTGTATAGCCAATGACCCTAATAAACATTTCTCCACTCAAGGTCATGTAGTTTTCTTGCAGGATGAGGTCAAAGGTCAAGGTCACTCAAAAAGCAAAACGAGAGTTACGCCAGAAAACATACTCATCTTTGAACTACCCTTTCAATATTAACTAGAAGGGGCTATGCTTACATGTCAAGATAGAGTTGTATAAGACCTTTGTCCATGAGAAATTAAAATTACCTTGGCCAAGGTCACGGTCACTTTTTTCAAGGTCAAATATTGAAATATGGCCCAAAATAGCTATTATCCTCGGTTTCAATAGCTCTGGTGATCAGGAATATCATCATAAGTATAACATATGCTGCTTAAATGATAATGAGAATTCATAGAAACAAATTTTATTTGGAATTCTTAAGAAATAGCTGCTGTTTCTATGGCAACTGGTAACAGGTACAGGAATTTCTGCATTTATGGCCATGTTTGCTATATTTAGACGTAATCAACTAAGAATACAATGTTGTTCATGGGCAATATTTCTGTTTAGGTATTTGTGTTTTTGTATAGCTATTCCCAGTAAACAAATAATGTTATACACCATTTTATAACGTTATATAACGTTATTTCAATGTTTTTCAAAGGCTCTTTATTATGGCATAACGTTATGTAAAGTTTGAAACGTTATTTTGACGTAAAATAACATTTTTTTGCTAGCTGGGTTGGCCCTAAGAACCATAAGCCAAAAGTTCTCCGCTCAAGGTCATGTAGTTTTCTTGCAGGATGAGGTTTAAGGTCAAGGTCACTCAAAAAGAGAGTCAAGCCATGATCACATGTCAAGATAGAGTTATATAAGAAATTGAAATGACCTTGGCCAAAGTCAAGGTCACTCTTTACAAGGTCAGATCTTGGAAAAAAACATTAGTATAAACACTTATGTTAAGATGATACTGAAAAGACTATTTTCACATGGAATTTGTGAGAATTGTCTGCTGTTTCCATGGTAACCTGCAGTTAAATCAATGATTGAAATGAACAAAGTCAGCATTGCGACTTCTAGAGGTCAATTTTCATATGGATATAGAACATAATGACTGCCTTCTAATAACTTCTTAATAAGACGTTTAGAAACCATAGAAGCAAGGTCAAAAGTAGGAATTTCAGCTTTTCCTGGCGATAATTGCTGTGTTTAGACATGATCCAGTAAGAATGGAATCTTGTGTATGGGCACTACTTTCTGAAAGTGCTTTTGTATTAGTTCAAAAGTTCTTCACTTTTGGCCACCACCCAGTAAACACAACAGCATTAGTCAGACGTAAATCTACGTTGATTTCTGGTCTATGCTACGTAATTTTAGAAAGTTTGTGAACGTTAAAACTGCATGAACGCGGAAGATTTGTTGAAGAGCTGTAATATTCTCTCCATAATTGATAGTGCTGCCACCTAGTGTGACACAGAGGAGTCATCTACCCAATTGAAGCTGAAAAGGTATGTCTTTTAACATAGATCTACGTCTACAAACCTTCCAAAATTACCAGTCTCAAACCTTTGGTTTGAAAACTACCTAGAGAAACCTCTGAGCTACGTTGGATTACATAGGGTGTTTACTGGGCAGGAGGCATCAGAATGGCAGTATAGTGGAAAATAGACCTAAAAGTGCTTTGTGTGGAAATTACAGTAGTCTTCTGAGAATTTTTCCATATTTGATGCTAATACTCTTAGTTAGGAATGTGAATGGAACTTTTTCTAGGGACATCCTCAATGGAACATTTTGGTTCTCATCTTTTGGGAATTACATCAATTATTCAAAAACTGAAAACAGACCTAGAAAAATCCTCCTAGAACCAAATCTACACGAAAAGTCACACCTTTTCCGGGTATTTTTTGATCTAGTTTAGTAGTTTTTATGGGACAGGGCGCATTTACAGCTTATTTTCAGTTTTACATAACAACCCATCTTTGAGATATGATTTCCACCATACTACAAGTAGTATCTTGGCTTATGATATCTCATGTTAAAGATCTTGACACAAACTTTGATTATCAATTCCCCCCTAGATACCCCTTTCCACTTGCCTGGATGTCAAGATAGAATGATACACTTACATACAAGTTAAATTAAAATAACCTAGACCAATTTCAAGGCCACTCTTTTGAAGTCAAATGTTGAGAAAGAACTGACAAAAGCTGCCATAGTGCTTTATTTCAGTAGCTTCAATGATTAGGAATATCACTGCCTTTCATGCTCAGTAGATGATAGGTTATATGGATAATCTCTGTATGAAATCTGTAAGAAATGGCAACTGTTTCCATGGTAAGGAGTAATAATTCATAAAATCTTAATATGTGTAATGGATTTTTTGCTTCCATGTAGTTATGATGCGTAAGATAGGACTTACCGTAAAACATCGCGTATAAGCCTAACTCGTGTATAAGCCGCACCCTGACTTTGGGTCGATCCTATAAGCCGCACCAGCGATCTGATTCTGGTGACTTTTATACTGTAATATAGGAGCAAAAACTCGCGTATAAGCCGCACCCTGACTCTGTGCCGATCCTATAAGCCGCACCAGCGATCTGATTCGCGTACTAGCCGCGGCTTATACGCGAGGTTTTACGGTATTTCTCTCTATTTCTAAAATATAAATTTCCTTCTAATACACCTCAAGCTGTGTCTCATGAGATTCGGCAGAAGAATATATTGGTGCTGTAAAAGTTAATATATAATTTAAAGGATAAAACGAGGGAAATCCATGACTACCTGTTTTGGTGAAGCCTACTCCTTGAGTACAATGTAAGCTATATCAAGAGAATTTTGAACATGACCCTGTTTGCGGAGAATTCGAATTTTCTATTTATCAACAATTTACACATAGATCTAATGGAAAATGACATTGGGTGAGGGGGGCACTGGCCTGTATTAAGTGATTATGGAGCAGCAGCCTGTCATTTTGTTACAACTTGTTACAAGGGGGGAGGGTGGGGGGAGTCAAATTAAGTGGCCAAAATTGTGTTACATAAGAGGAGTGGGTATGTACAGATGTGCTGGATCAAATTTAGATATCTATTGAGCAAGGTTTAAGGTACCCGAGTTTTGGTCAATCCCATAAGCCATCCTGTTAATCTGATTATGGGGACTTTAGTACTGTATCATAGAATCAAGAACTTGCATGTAAACCGCACCCTTGTTCTGGGCCGATCCTATAAGCTCCAATGCTGATCTGACTTGCATACTATCCACAGCTTCTATTCTTGCATTTACAGCAGCTATTTGTGGCCATATTTCAATATTTAACCTTGAGAAAACTGAATCACTTTGATCTTGGCCAAAGTCATATTAATTTTTTAATGAACAAAGGTCTTATACAACTTGTATATCTTCGGAGTTCTTTGAGAATAAAGTCATTGTTATTGTAATCTTGATGAGCCCTACCTTGTTGATGTTGAAAGAGCAGTTGCAATTACAGAAGTATGCTTTCTGGTATGGCTCTCCCTCTCTTTGACCTCATCATGCAAGGAAAGTACATGACTTTGAGTGGAGAACTTTTGGGCTACCGTTCTTAGGGCCATTAGCTATACAAAAGCACAATGCCCGAAAAAAAATGCCCATGAATAACATTGTATACTACTGGATTATGTCTAAATGTAGCAAAAATGGCCAAAAATGCAGAAATTCTTGTATTTTACCTTGCTCCTATGACCTTGACCTTAGTAGAGGTCATATTGAGGAATTCATATAAGGCAGTCATCATGTTCTATATCCATGCCAGATATTTACATGATTAAATGCAAATTAAGCTCTAGGGATCACCATGAGTAACGCTATTTGTCATATCAAACATTAAAAAAGTCAGTTGCCATGGAAACGGCAGCTATTTCTTAAGAATTTCAAGTTGAAATTGTCCCTATGACATCTCCTCATCATTTGAGCAGCATAGGTCATACTTATGGTGATATTCCTGATCACCAGAGCTATTGAAACCAAGGATGATAGCTATTTTGGGCCATATTTCAATATTTGACCTTGAAAATAGTGACCTTGACCTTGGCCAAGGTCATTTTAATTTCTCTTGGATAAAGGTCTTATACAACTCTATCTTGACATGTAAGTATAGCCCCTTCTAGTTAATATTGAAAGGGCAGTTCAAAGATGAGTATGTTTTCTGGTGTAACTCTCTTTTTGCTTTTTGAGTGACCTTGACCTTTGACCTCATCCTGCAAGAAAACTACATGACCTTGAGTGGAGAACTTTTTGCCTATGTTTATTGGTGCCATTGGCCATACAAAAACACAATGCCCAAAACATAATACCCAGAGACATCATTTTACTCTTACTGGATTACATCTAAATATAGCAAACATGGCCAAAAAGACAGAAATTCCTATATTTGACCTTGCTCCTATGACCTTGACCTTGATAGAGGTCATATTAAGGAATTAATAGAAGGCAGTCTTCATGTTCTATATCCATGCCAGATATATAGATGATTTAATACAAATTAAGCTCTAGAGGTCATCAAGAGTTTTTTCTCATTGCAGCTAATTATTATATCAAACATTGAAATAGGTACTTGTTGCCATGGAAACGGGAGCCATTTCTCGGGAATTTCAAGTAGAAATTGTCCCTATGACATCTCCTCATCATTTGAGCAGCATAGGTCATACTTATGATGATATTCTTGATCACCAGAGCTATTGAAACCAAGGATGATAGCTATTTTGGGCCATTTTTCAATATTTGACCTTGAAAATAGTGACCTTGACCTTTGCCAAGGTCATTTTAATTTCCCATGGATAAAGGTCTTACATCACCCTACCTTGACATAAAATTTTGGACCCGCCCTGTTGATATTAACAGAGCAGTTCAAAAATAAGTAAATTTTCTGGCCTAGCCCTATTTTTGAATGACCTTGACCTTTGACCTTGCCCTACACGCAAACGGTGCAATTTTACGCGGAGAACTTTTTTTCTCAGATTGGTAGGGGCAATAGCTATATGAAACCACCTTCAAAATTTAGTGCCCCCTTCATTGGAACGGAACTTCATTTCTAATCTCTTTTTTGGGACCCACCCAATGGCCTAGTAGTAATGTACATATATACACAGAGTTACCCATAGCACACTACTAAATATGTAGATACATTGTACACTATAAAATCATTAGGGTGCTGAGTACCTCGCGAGGTGACAGATGTCCAGTGCCACCACACTGATACCAAACACTGTAATAGAGACACACTTTGTTTAACTAACCATACTTACCACTTATACCACACTTGGGTGGAAAGACAAAAGAAACTGCCTGTATAATACGTACAAAAGTTGACAAAACCGACGGATAGCACCCCCAAATCGGCTACTGGAAAATGGGCCTTAACAAATTCTATATAGCACTGTTTAACATACCACAGACTGTAACACTTTTTACCAGCTACAACAAATGCTATACCGTTAATAAATAGTTGTTTCTTACAAAAAAGAAATACCACATAGCCTCCGAGTTTTTGAATACTGTCTAGTTGGTAACATTATCGTAGTAAATCATGACATGTTCAAACAGCAAACAATCTGCCTGAGGAGAGGCACAGATTACACGGGAACGTGGGTTGTGGATGGTTTCTCTGCATTTTAATCAGAGGCTTTGACATGTTCCAGGTATCATGGTCATGATGTTCCCATACAATATGGAACTGTACAAGTGGAAGGTCCTCGAATAAGGGAGTGGTTATTTTTTTAATAATGGGAGGGGGAGGGGGTTGTTGATGTGTGTCAAAATGTGTTTAGTCCCCCCCCCCCCCCCCCACCAGAGAGGTCTATATCTCTTGCGGCCAACCACTTTAGCTATAGTAAGTCCCAAGCCTTATTTTAGTAAAAAAGGCGTGACACTTTCTTGGTCCGCCCCATAGGAGTGGTCCGGACTTTGTTGGATCCAATTATTTGGTTTCTTTTCCAGATCAACCAACCGCTCCTTGCTGTGGATGGCCACTTCATAGGGTCTGGTTTCTTTATAATGGTACAAGATAGAGCGGATTGACTGAAGGGAGAAGGGCGATGTGTTTGTCCCTTGCTACTACAGATCTGAACAGGTAAGGCAATTTCCGCACTCCCTGGCATGGCATGACATGTGACCACATGCTTTACATTAATGTTCACGCATTGGCTGGCTACATAATATTAGACCAATATCATTGACCCTCCCAATTTCCCAAAATATAGTCCAGATTTCGTAACATCCATAGGAATTGAACAGATTTATTACTAAATAATAGAAAACAAAGATTTGGGTCATAGGAAATTATTTCAATAATGATCTTATGCCTTGGTGATTTAACAGATAATATGTGGTTATTAAGATCTGAAATTTCATCTTATTCAAAGATTCATCAGGTAGATATTCAAATACCTAGGTATCCTCTACGCCAGTTAAAAGGGAAAATACCAATCATAAAGTGATATTGACATTGACAAAATAATACACTACAGACTGGTCTTGAATAAACACCTGCCTTGTATTAGCGCTGGGGATGGGATCAAATCCAAAGTGCTATAAATACAAGCCAAAAGCCAACCCATATTAAATTCTCTTTGAGGAAAATATTATGAAGAGCATTGTAGGGAATGCCGATGTTTTTGACACCTTTTTCTGAGACCTTTGTAAAACCCAGACTACATTATTGATTCGAAATGTCATAGCGGAAAGGGTATTTAGACAGGCCAGATTGAAATCAATAGTATCAGTGGGAAATGTATACATGCTGCTCTAACATGTAAAAACAAATAAAGGTTCTGCTGCTGGACTAGAGAGTAAGCAGTTACTATTTGCTCTTTGGTTGGACCAGTTTGAAATCTGATCTCTAGAGACTGAGGTGAATATGGATACTCAGCTGCCCTGACAGCATCACAGGGTTTAACAAGATCTCAGCTTGGTGAGTAAGTAGGTTATAGGGTACTTTAATTTTGAAAGGTGTGCAACCAAAAGTCTACATTCATCTCAGTTACGTCCTGATACAAAGAGGTAGTGTTTACAATATACAATAGATGGCACTGTTGGGCACTAATGGCCAATCGGTGCAGAACGCCAATATTGACATTCTGTGCTGCACAATTTGCAAATGGCGCAATATCCGAGCCGCCAAAACACCAATCTGAGCGGAATATGAATATCAGGGAGGATGCGAGCAGCTGGTTCATTTATGAATAAGTCATTGAATCAATCTAACCCAAATTTGTTGCGAAATAAGGGTAACACCATAACTATCGGTAGTTCAAATACTTCCATCAACTAAAAAAGTGACAGCCCAAGTGATTTTGTTTTACATGAAACTTCTTTATTAAAATCTCACATCTATTTGTATACAGCGCACGGGCGGATTGGCATTCTGGTTGCACATCTTCCCAAAGTACCCTATAACTTACTCACTCGCCAAGCTGAGGTCTTGTTAAAACCTGTGGACAGCATGAAGTATCTTGGATATAAGAGTTATGAAAAAAAGAAAAGCGTTCTCATCACCAAGCACTGAGAAATATGAGGAGGATGTATTTTTCTTTAATTTTTGCCAGTAAGGCTGCATTGCAATCAATGCGTAAAAACACCTGTCAACAAACCAAAACGTGTGCACCGTGTCTTTTGTCTATTCCCCAAGTGTGCAAGGACAGATATCCGTCATAATTATAGGGAAAACCATACATGCTTGACATACTAATCCTCTTATACTTAAATTTCAGACATTTCTCTCTGTAAAAATGATAAAGGACTGTACGTCTCATATGGAACCATACATGAAGTAATACGGTTTCAAAGCCTCTGCAGAGCAAGGGCAGGCTCGCAGCGCCATTTATAGGGTGCGCCAAAATCATACGTGGCAGACAATACATTTCTTTCCACATAAGTTGATTTATACCCAAAGTACTAGTACTACTTTTAAAGTATCAATAGAACATCATGATAATAATATCGCTTATTCATCCTCAAAATTGAAGTTAAGAGAATGAGAAAATAGGACATGATTCTCCTCTGCCCAGTGGGCACAGAACATTGAACCAACATTGTTAAATGGTTGATAATGCTGAATCAATGTTGATTCAATGTTAATTCAAAGTTGATTCAATGTTAATTCAACGTTGAACTGAATTTTGCGTCCATTGGGTGTGTGACTCAATTTTGTGAGAAACAACTGTTTGAAAATGTAAATATATATCACTCACAGAGCACCCCGATCCTTGTGAAGAGGTTGAAGCCGTACTTAGACTTGTATATCGCGGGTGCCAGCTTGTGCCACTGGTGCCATGGTAACTCCCGCTCACCGGACGCGCTCACACCGCCATCTTTCTTCTCTACGTCATCAATGATGTAGATCTCCCCTTTACTTCCGGTTTTCTTCCTCTGGTGCGTTCCCCCAAACTGAGTCTCCACCTGACAATAAGGCAACTTTAATCTTCTAAGGGAGTGGTAATTTTTTAACAACATGAGGGGGGGGGCGGTTTTTGGATTAGGGAGGGGTGTGCCCTGAATGATTTTGACCCCTTTTGTGGGGAGACCAAAGAAGTCAACCCCTTTGTAGTGCAAAAAACCTGTGAAATCGAAAGAATTTGGACCCCTCTGGCCGAAAAATCCCAGTACACCCAAGCAAAAATCTAACCCTAAAAACCTAATCTTTTATTATAAAAGTATAAGATATATCACGTGGCTAGTAAACTATTTCAAAACTTTTTTCTTCTTCACCTACCTCAGCGGGTTGCGTGGCAGGTTTTCCGTTGACGTGCTGCTTGTGCTTCTTGATGCACCAGTTGAGTCTGACGGCGGTCGTCATGTAGATCTGGAACACCATGCTGATGATGTACACGTACAGGCTGAACCCCTGAAACAGGAACACAGCACTTGTTTGTTTGTTTGTTTGAAAATTGTATATTCATACAGGACTTAAGGTAATTCCTTGTGTACAAGCCGCATATAAGCCGCACTCCAAGTTAAGGCCGATCCTATCAGCTGCACTGGCGATCTGAATGTGCTGATTTTAGTACTGTCCCATAGTGACAAAAAATCGCGCATGAGCCACACCCTGACTCTGGGCGGATCCTATGAGCTACACTGCTGATCTGATCCGAGTACTAGCCAAGGCTTATACACGAGGCTTTACGGTACCCTAGTTTGACAATATTTGAATTACAGTAATTCCCGCGTATAACCTGCAGCTCGCATATAACCAGTACCTCAACTTTAAGAGAACCCTATAAACTGCACCAGTGGTCTAAAAATGACGATTTTCCTACTGTACTATATTGGCAAAAACACTGGTATAACCCGCAACTATTTGAGACCTATAAGGTCATCATGATGCATGAATGCAATTCTGGCAAGTAACTCGCATGGGCTGATGCATCACAACGACAAAGGACATGATTCTTGCATTTTCTGAGGTTTAGGTCTGAAGGTACTCACGGTATCAAAGTTGTCCCTCATGCGTGCGTCGTCGTTGGATGACGTGTACTGAGACACGGGGAAGGCTATACCTAGTGACGTCAGCAGCAGGGCATACATGCCTCCCAGCGTCTCTGTGCCCGAGATCCTGAGAGTACAGAGAATTATATGTAGCGGTTGACAAATGTTTTTCAAACTGAGTTCTCGATCTAGTACCCACCCCTTTTCTTGCCACTAAAGAGTCTCTTTGATGAGGAGGTGGTTTCAACTATTTGAACATGTAAACAATGTGAAGGACTAAAAGGTGTTGTTTATAGGGTGATAATCATTAACCTATAGGGGGTGTGTTCTAAAGTGGGACCAAGGGGTGCCTCATATATATGACCTAAATCTATATGAATGGCCCTTTCACAGTGTTCCTATAATACATATGTATACATGTATAAAAACCCACCTAGACATGCACAGAGAACAGGTCCCCTTTGTTGTCATGGTTACCTATAGGGGTAGTCATGCTGTAGGGGTAGGAAAGACCTTCTTTGTCTGAGATATTTAGTCGAAAATTCCCAGGCACGACAAACCTAAGTGAATGGCGATGTGTATGTCTCGAATTTCAATCATTCAAATATCAATAAATGTATTCCCGAATGTCTTGTTTATCACAAGAACGTCTCAATATTTTGCTTGCATGGGGGTCATATGGTATTCAATCTGCACAGGTGGCCATATTTGCTGATTAGCATGTTCTATAGGTGGCAGGACCCAGTAAACACAACGACATTGATCAGATGTAAATCTACGTTGAACTTTGGTCTTAACTACGTAATTTTAGTAGGTTTATCAACGTCAAAACGTTAAGGTTTATTTACCAATCTCAAACCTGCAGGTCTGATTTACGTAGCTCCTGAAGACTTAAATCTATGTTTAACACATTACATATAATTCTACATAGTGGGACTCAGACAATGACTTGTAATATATTGCAGACAAATTTACATTTACAAACAATATTCATACAAAGTAACTACTATAATTTTCAATCTCATCTCATTCTACATAGTATATTCTTGTAGTTCAATTCAACAGCCTGACAGTATAGATCTGTTGAATAGTTTTGGCTGCAGAGAGGCTTTGTTTTTTTTCCATTACCACCAATGTGGTGTCCTCAAAGTAAAGTGCCTCAAAGCACCTATTCATGCACAATACTTTAATCACCTGTCCTTTAGATATAGATATTCTATTGAATATGGTTTATTTGCATGATATTGAATTCATAATTAATGAGAATTTACTGCTTGAATGTGGTAGATTTGTTAAAGAGCTGTAATATTCTCTCCATAATTGATAGTGCTGCCACCTAGTGTGACATGGAAAAGTCATCTACCCAATTGAAGTTGGAAAGTTACATCTTTTAACGTAGATCTACATAGAATTTTTACGTCTGAATGCGGTAGATCAACGTAAATCAGACGGCTACATCTGTTGAACGTAAATAAACCTTAACGTTTTGACGTCTACAAACCTTCCAAAATTACCAATCTCAAACCTTTTGGTTGGACATCTACCTAGAGAAACCTCTGAGTTACGTTGGAACTACGTAGGGTGTTTACTGGGGAGTCTGGGCAGGACTAACTGCCATCAGGATCCATATCTAGCTGTAGCAGGAGAGTTGACCTTGTTAAGGGGTGTCTCCATCAGAGACCTTCCACCCGTCCGTCCATGAAAAGCGTCCAAAAATGCAGGGATCTGGACGTTTTTCATGGACAGACGGACAAACAGTTTCCGTCTCCACCAACGTCCATCCGCCCAGTCCGTCCATCAAATGGACAAAATGGACGGACGGATCCTATTCCTGTTCTGTCCGTCCATCCGTCCATCTGTCCATCCATCCGTCCATTCCGTCCATTACAGAGTGACCAATCAGGACAGAAATTTTTTTATGGAAAAATGGACGGACAGGCATATCCAACTTTTTAGATAAGTGCGTCCGTCCATGTTTGCCACTCTGTGATGGACGGAA
The DNA here is from genome assembly GCA_947462335.1 of Harmothoe impar. Lineage (NCBI taxonomy): Eukaryota > Metazoa > Annelida > Polychaeta > Phyllodocida > Polynoidae > Harmothoe > Harmothoe impar. Next base: position 13,476,895 of record OX381710.1, read on the forward strand.
TGGACGGACGGATGGACAGATGGAGATGGACAGAATGGATGGACGAATGGACAGAATGGAAGGACGGATGGACAGAATGGATAGACGGATAGACAGAATGGAAGGACGGGTGGACGGATGGATGGACGGACGGAAGAGGGAAATGATCCGTCTGTCCATTTTGGCCGTCCATGTGACTGACGGACTGGACGGACGGACGTTGGTGGAGATGCAAACTGTCCATCCGTCCATGAAAAACGTCCAGATCCCTGCTTTTTTGGACGGTTTTCATGGACGGACGGGTGGAAGGTCTCTGATGGAGACACCCCTTTAGGCTAGATGGTTTCAAAATTGCGAGATAGTCTCAAATACACGTCAGGCTAGATAGTCTCAAAATGTTAAGACTATCTCGCAACCATCAGGCTAGATAGGGTTACAAGATACTAACAAAACTATAATATTTTGAGACTATCTAGTTGTTTTGAGACTATCTAGCCTAACAGACCTACCCAACAGCCATGTAACGGTGACCGTATTTACAGACCTTATTTATACAGCTTAATGGAAATGCGGCAGACTTAAGTAGGAAGCTCCATGCCTATAGCCTTGTTATTGACCCCACGAGCGGGTATAATCTGGAGACAAATAGTGAACGCAATGATCGATGCTATAGTTGTCTACTGAGAGAATTGAGTCCTGTACAGTTCGGGTCCTAGAAAAATCCTCCCACTATATCTTTGTCATATTTTCAGTTTCTGATCTCTTTCTCAATGGTGAAACACTTACTATCAAATTTTAAATGGTGGGTAGTTTATTTCATAGATGAAGGATTTCAATCCTCAGCCATTCTTTGGCTCTTCTTTTTCCTTCTTGAACGCAGTCAGAGGGTTTCAAATATTATATCCACTCATGATAATACTTAAATTTTGTAAGGGCTCTAATCCCAAAATTTCATATTTAACCATAATTTACTATATGTAGTTAAACTGTGACTTTTGGTAATAAATATATTTTCAAACCTTAAAAATCAAAAAAAGGAAAAGTTATCTGTATCAATATTTTTACGTAAAATAAAATTTGAAATAATATTTAAATAACAATTTATAGTTTTTACCTCATGGCAATAACAATAGATTTACCTCATGGCATGCTGTGTGTCCTTGGTGAGGTGGTCGGCGGGTTGCTCTGGTCCCTTCTCCCCGGCCACCTTCCTCCTCCGGGTCCCCGCGGCCTCCTTAACCTGCACCGGACCGTGGTCGTACGCGATGTTCTCCTCCTCCATCATCCTCCAGGGTTAGTGGACTCTGGGTGCAAGAGAAGCTTAAATTTGAGTTTTGAATATTTCACATTTTTATATTTATGGAATATGACTTAGCCACTAGTTTAAGCAAGAAAAGTTGTATTTCACACCCCCTGTGAATTGACCCATGCTCTTTTTTCACGGCCCTGGGACGTCATCAAAATACACATGTAGGCCGTAGAAAAAGCCTATTTCAGGCTCCCCTTATCATAATTTTGATCATTTGACATGGAACCCTGAAGGTTAGACCAAGATATTTCACCACCAGTCTACAGGGAGGGAGGGGGGGGGGATTTGGATCCCTTCCATGGGGGGACCAGAAAATAGGACTAGAAAAAATGTTTTACCCTCTCCCCCGAGGCGGGGACCCTGGGGTAGTGTAGTATCTTATGCAAATACGGGATAGCTCTCCCAGGTGCGCGGACAAGCGTTATCCGTGCAATCTTAATCTTACATCTTAAAATGTCTTAATCCAAGGCAGTCCTGTTTTGTATTGAGACTTGCATCTGCCACCTAGTGTCACATACCCACACTATGCTAGCTGGGGTTTGCCTTTATAGTATATACCCTACACCCAGATGAGACATTTATCTAAAAGAAAAAATAGAAAAAAACGGGGTTGGGGGGCAGAGCCACCCATTACATACTAGCCTATAGATCCTACATTGGATTGTGAAGTCTTACCACTACTAGTGGCGCCATCCTCATTTGCTTAGTAACACTTTTAAGATAGTCTAAGATAGTTTAAGATAGGATTAAGATAGGTTAAGATAAAAGATTAAGACTAATTTTAAGATAATTAAGGGAGTGGTCATTTTTTAACAACAGGGGGGGGGGTTGGTGGATTCGGGGGGGGGGGGACCAAAACAATTTGGACCCCTTGAAGAGAAGGACCAAAAAAATTTGGACCCCTCTTGAGGGGGGGACCAAAAAAATTGCACCCCTTTTTAGTGTTAAAGCCCGTGTGTTACTATAGCTCAAAGGGGTCGGCCGCGCTCAATTTCAACTCGCCTGAGGGGGGACCAAAAAAATTTGGACCTCTCCCGTGGGGGGGACCAAAAAAATTTGGACCCGCTCGCGCGAAAATCCACGGACCCCCCCCTGTTGTTAAAGAATGACCACTCCCTAAGATGATCTTAATTCTGTGTTAAGATTGCGCTGTTAACTTTTGTCCGCGCACCTAGGAGAGCTATTCCAGGCGTGCATATCTTACCCCACCCCTGTTGTTTAAAATGAGCAGCCCCTAGGTGTTAGGAGGCTGCTTGTGGGAACAGACATGTGTGTCACCATGCGGGGTAAACAGGAAACCTCCAGGTAGATATAGCATAAAGGTGCTTAACCATTTAACCCTTTAAGGACACCATGTCACTAAAATATGATGATGCACCAATACAGCCACCAATGCTGTATTGGCACATCATCGCCAATGCTGACCCTTCAGGAGTGTCTCAACCAGTACAGTAGGGTTGGTTGAATGCAGCACTGGTGAGATATTTGCCAGGGCTGCATTCATGCATGATGACGACCAAGGGTGTGATGCATTAATCATGTCGTCTTTAAACGTTTAAGGAGTGTATGATGCATAAAGGCAACATTTGATGCAATGATGCAGCACTCGTGAGTGACTCGCCCTGTATTGCATGGAATAGGGACATGCCAAAAATATTTGTGACTTAGGGACTTTACATCTATAGCCCTATGTCTCAAACCATTTTGAGAGAAAGGGGCCGTTTAGCACATAGGGACTTCACCTGGTCCCGACATCTCAAGCAGGCCAATTTTGAGGGATAGGGGCCTTTTGAGGGATAGGGGCCTCACAAACCCTGCATGATATAAATGCAGCACTAGGCGATTACTCACCAGGGTCGCGTTCATGCATAATGATGGCAAACAAGGGCATAGCTCATTAAAGCACTATGTCGTCTCTAAAGGGGTAAACTATACAACATCAATATTTATCAGTGTGATTATAGGTAATGTTATGTCTGGCAGGACACGAGGAGTTACGTTACACCATGATTATATGCTACAATGCACAGAACAGACTTCTACAGAAGGGGTAATATATACTCTACACTGAAAACACTGAAACCAAAGATACGTCCCTTTATACTGCAAACCAAGAGTATATTCTACTGACCATGTACAATAACTTCTAGATGAGTTGATATTTACTCTACGCTGCAAAAGTTGGTATGGGGGAGACAGACAGATAGAGATCTCTAGAGAGCCCGAGATACAGAGATACAGAGATTCATACACTGTTAGGAGTTAACGTAGCTGAGCAGTAGAATCTACTGTAGTCTTACAGTATGTACCAGTATACTACGGTATATGGGCACTAGAATATGCATTGGTTTACAGTGCCACACAAGGACATATTTTTGGTGTCAGTGTTTATAGTATAGGGAGGGTGTAATGTTTACTCTATACTGCACATGTAGAGGGAGAGAGAAAGACAAATACATAGAGAGGGGAGAGACAGGGGGGAGGAGAAGGAGAGGGACTGAGGGATATGTAGTCTTGAGTTAGGGAGCCTGGTTCAATTGTACAGAGAGAGGGGTGTGAATGTCCAGCACAGTCCCAATGCTTACCTGCCGCAGCTGCTGTAGGTGTAGGCTGTAAGTCGTAGTGTCCTCCTCCCCTTAAACTGTTAAAGCTGGCAGCACGGGAGTCGCCTGGTACCACTATAGGTGTGTAGTCTGTGTACATGGGGGGTACAGGAGGGGGCTGCAGGTGTGGTACCTTACCTTCACGTGCATGCAGGGATCAAGGTCAGGACACTCCACAAACCGAGGTCTAGTAATAATACATACAGTGAAGTGAACTCATGTCTACCATCTCCTGCCAAGTTGGGTAACTTGGCCAATATGGACAATCTGAATGGGATTAGATGCTACAAACAAGCCAGGTCTTTATTATTCCCTAATTAAATAATGCCCTGAGCATGCAGTCATAATGGAGATACAATAGCTTTTGGATGTGTCTACCCTCTCTTGGGCCCTGTAAGCCACTATGGCCGTGCCCCACACTGTTTGTTTTATGCATGGATCGAACCTCAGATGGTGAGTGTATTGATACAAATGCATTGATACAAACCCCTAGTATACACATGCTTACCTTGGTCTGCCTAGTTAGTAGACACGCACATCAGGGGTAACTGTCCAGCCTCCAGCCAGGGGTCTCTAGTCTATAGGGCTCCTAGGGGTTAGGCCATGGGCGCAGCCATATTCGGGGGTTGGAAGTTCAAGCAGGTACCACTAAATGGACATTTATAGACTCAGTACTGCCCTGTGATGTCATAAACCCCGGTTAGCTGCTCCACCTACTGGCCAAGGGCCCGTACTGCAGGTTCTCAATTTGCCACAAGCTGTGCTGCTGTCGACGGCCAGGTGCCCTATAGCGATGACTCTTGTTTCTCCGTATGGGCGGCCATGTTAGTTCTGAGCTTGTAATGTATCGTGAGACTTAGGCAGTGACCAGCCAGTCACACACCATAACTTCCGGGGAACAGGCTACAATACGAGAGCAGCACCAAGGTCTCACGAGATTGCTGGTGTCAGTGTACAGAGAATGGCTGCAGGAACAAGTCCGATCCCGGTATAGCCCTATACAGGGTGTGCTAGATGTGAGGTGTGGTAGCAGTGTGAGAGAGTCAGTGGTGGGTAGAAGTGGTGCTATGTGCCTGTGTTGTTGATGGCGGCATGTGGGACAGCACGCTAATGTACATGCATCATATGGGTAGTGGCAGGGTACACAGAGAAAGGAAATAGAGTCAAAAGGGAGTCAAAAGGCCTCCAGAATGACTTCCCTCTCTAGGGGAGCACAGGTCGCCTAAGGGAGCCTAGGTGACTCTCTGGCTGACATAAAAGATTCACTTGGCGGAGTCACATAGCTCACATGGGGGGTCATATGACTCCCCCAGGTGACTCCTTTAGGTCAACAAGAGAGTCACTTAAGCTCCCTTAGGTGACCTGGGCTCCCTGAACGAGGGAGTCATTCTGGAGGCAACCTGGACTGCCTTTTGACGCTGTTTCTTTTCTCTGTGTAATCCTGTATACCCCCATCTCGTCCCCTGTGGGAGCACTCTCCCAGCACAGTCTCAAAAAAGACTCTGCCAAAACGTAGAGACTTCAGAAAATCTTTTGTGAAAGACGGGAAGAAAATGGTACTACTTGTTTGCTCTCCTATCTCTATCATGCACTGCAGTCTGCATATACATACGAAAAATTGTTCCCAAAGATGTGTCTAATTTGGACTATAAAAATATGACCAATATTTCTAAAACTTAAAACATTTGCAATTCATACATTCTGTCAAATATTTAGAGGAAGTCGTGCCGCTACTTGTAAACAGATTGTAGAATCTGCTCGGAGATTGCTGAGGGAGTGGTCATCTGTTAACGAAATCGTGGGAGGAGGGTCAGGGGCAACGCACTGAGATGTCCCCCCCCTTCCCTGCTACTCCCCTGCAGGGTTCAAATGTATTTCTTTTGGTTAAAATGGGGTGCAAGGTTTTGGTCCCCTACTCTCAATGGATCAAGATTAATTAGGGCCCCCCATATCAAACACCTTACCCCCTGTTAAAAAATTACCACTCCAGTATATATTTGTGAGAGATCCCCATGTATAGTCAGCTATCATGTCCCCCTATAGCACTGTACCTGGCCATCTTGTGTAGGCAGCCATCTCGTCCCCCTATAGCACTGTAACTGGTCATCCTGTCTAGGCAGCCATCTTGTCCCACTGTAGCATTGTAATAGATCACCATGTGTAGGCAGCCATATCTTGTCCCCCTATAGCACTGTCACTCGTTATCCTCTGTAGGTAGCCATCTTGTCCCCCCCAATAGCAGTGTAGCAGATCACCATGTGTAGGCAGCCATATCTTGTCCCCTATATATCCATGTAACTGGTTATCCTGTGTAGGCAGCTATCTTGTCCCCTTATAGCACTGTAACTGGTCACCCTGTGTAGGCAGCCATATCTTGCCCCCCCCCATAGGCATAGCGCTCTAACTAGTGTAGATTTGTTCAGGAAACCACTGTGTTTACACTGACAGAATCAGTCATTTCCGCTTCCGGTTCAGCTGTCGCCATTTAGCTTGTTCCTTGCAAGCTGTGGTGTGAATTTGTGGTCACTGCTTAAGTCTCGCGAGAAATTCCGAGCTCAGAACTAACATGGCCGCCCCTATGGAGATAACCTAAATCTCGCTATAGCACCTGCTGCTAGGGGCTGTTACAGAAAAACAACGTAAGTTTAACCAGGTGGTAGACTGCCTGGATTTACAGTACAGCCTGCATAAAACACCCAGCCTGTTTTCACAGGTCACTCAGCCTGAAATACAGGGCTGTTCATTATCAGGACTGTGTTTTCACTATAGCTTTTATATACTAGTAATCATATTTGCGATTTTTATGTGATATTTGCTAAGAATAAACTCTTATAGAGGATATAGATCAGTACATCACCTTCAAACTTATCGATGCAGTATGTGCCTGGTCCACTGCATTTTTGAATAATTACATGTTTTTAAAAATAGGTATTTTGTCTGATGGGACAACCATAAGAGCAGGCATAACAGTTGCCTCTGTTTGGAAAAGGTGTGAAAGCCTGAGCCCCAGCCTGCTGTACCAGGGTCATGTGCTGGGAGAGTGTGAACAACCTGACCAAACACCCTGCCTGTAAAGACTCCCGGCCTGTTAAACCAGACTGGGCAGCCTGAATTAACAGGCTGCCTGGAAATACAGGCCAGGTTGTATCACTGGTCTAGTCCTCCACCTGTTAACAACATAAGTAGGGGGTTACAGAAAGTTTCTTTTTCAAAAGAGGTGTTACAGAAGGAATTCACGCTGTTGATTTTACTTTAATTAACGTAAATCTCCATGTAAACATTGGAACCACCTTCAGACATGGTGCTGATATTTAGCCTAAACAGCTTAAATTTGAAGACATTAACATAAATTTGAAGACATTAATGTAAATTATTAAATTTAGGTTAGTATTAACGTTATGAAATAACATTAAGCGTTAATATAAATTTGCAATATTCAGGCTATTTCTTACATTGTTTTCTGCAACAACCCCCTGCGGTGTTGATCTTTCTGAGACGGGGGTGAGGGAACTGGGTCAGCCCAGGTAGAGGTGTGTGTGTGGGTGGGTGGGTGTGTGTGTGGGTGGGTGAGTGGGTGGTTGGGTGGGTGTGTGGGTGGATGCAGATGGGTGGCCGGATGGTTGGGAGGAGGGGGGTTGTTCTGCATGGATGCCTCTGGTTTCAGGAAATGCTGTAGATCCTCATAAATGTGAACTATATATGAATCCTTCATGTTTTCCTCTTCAGGATCCACTCGACCAATGGAGACAAAAAGTTTGTGCAAAGTACCAAATGAAATGATGACAAACCGATTAAGTGCAGGTTAGCTCCTCAATGCAACAAGGTACAAACCTGCGAAGTGACTAAAGTGACTAGACGTGTACGCCACCCATTTTCCCTGTAATCTTAAAAAAACATTTTCCCGGTAATCTTAATGATTCCCCCCTCTTCTCTAGATGACCCCCCTATAAGTCTGCAAGTTTGAATTTCCCAGTGAGCATAAAATATTGAGTCAACATTGAAAACTGGTTGCCAACGTTGATTTAATGTTGATGCATCGTTTATTCAACGTTGAACTGAATTTTGTGCCCACTGGGTAACCATCTCATCCTTCAGAGGTAAATGGGTTCGGTTATAGCTCTGTTACAGTTTCAAAAAAGAAAAAGAAAAAAAAAGAGAGAAAGAAAAAGGGGGTGCGGGGGCAGAGCCCCCAATATATACAGCAATGTTAGGAACTCACAGTGGTTCCATCTAGAGGATAGGCCTGGAAACTGATTAAGACTGCTGAAAAAGTGGGCCTTTTAAGATTAGAGGTAAAATAGGTGGCGTCTAGTGACTTGGCAGGTTTGTCCCCACGTGCCTCCTCAATGCACCATGGCATATCGCTGGTATCATACACGAATGATGCAGAGGCGAGTTACTCGCCGGTATAACTAGTGCTGCAATGCCTAATTTATTGACAAGCAATGGGGAACATGCTTTTCAAGGGGATTAGGGAGTGGTCATCTTTTAACAACAGGGGGTAGATTTGGTTTACATGCGAGCTTACGTACATCCCCTCCCCCTAATGAAATGGCTCAAAATTGACACATTCAAATTATCTGCAGCGGACTCTTTTGAGATAAAGTATAATGAACAGGATATTTTGCTAAAAAGGAGTGAAATCTTTTTGTTCCCCCACTGGAAAGAGGTCCAAGATATTGTTATTGCCCCCTCTCAAGGTGTCCATCTTTTTGGTCCCCCAAACCTTCTCCCCGCCCCCCTTGTTAAAAGATGACCACTCCCTTATGTTGATAGTGCTTGCGCATTGTACACACATCTCTGTTTGATGACGGATATTCAACATATATACTGAGAGTCTCTTCGTGTTGCCCGGGATGGATTTCAGAACTAATGAAAATGGAACTTTGAATCAATCACGCTGATACGTTATGTAATTGTAATAAAGTGGATGTCTACGCTGGGATGACTCGAATTATAATTTAGCGATACTTAGGCCTGAATAAAGAAGGTTGTATTCAGGAAACATGGCCAAAAAAGTCGGTAGGTCGAATTTTTAAGGATTAGGAGAGGGAATCTCTCTCTTTTCTCATCTTTTCTTTACAAATCTTATTTAGTCTAAATTGTTTAGTAGTAAAGTCTGAAAGATACCTGTCACTAGTGACTAGGAATATTCAGTATTCTTAAGAAGTATATCGTGTGTATATAGCTTGTGCCTTTCCCAGGAAATACACAATATTCTAACGTGTGACAAATTTGAGTTCTGTTTCGAGGATGATCTGTGACATTATCGATGAGACAGTGAGATCGGAGAGCATGATTGAGGGTGAAGCCAACTGTAGCGTACTCAGAGGGTAATAACATTGGTTGCCTCAAGGACAGAGCAAATATAGCCACAGCTCCTGAACTGATTGACCGTGTTAATGTGACTGCCATCACCAGGCTGGGCACCGCACCTTACTATCACTTGGGTTCATTTCCCAATGGTAGACGTTGGCACCTTAGGCAAACCAGCGCTATTTACTAAATCATACGTCGTTTTTACGACCCCTTGACCCCGGGGGGGGGGGATTTCCACCCGGGGGGGGGGGGTAAAAAATAATTCACTTGTTTTGAGCGAAAAGAGTCACACACACGATAATTTTCCTCCAAGAGGAGGCGTATTGCGACCCCTCAACAGGGCGGGAGGGGGTTGGGTGTAAAATATTCGGCGCAAAGATCCACCCCCTGTTGTTAAATATGAGCATTCCCTGGAGCTCGAATAGAGGTTTATTGGAGGATGAAGGACCGTTTCCTGACAGGGTGTTTTTGTTAAGACACCTGTGCCTTCTACTTGACTCTTACTTAGACTTGTCGTGGGAAGGTACCTTGTGCAATAAACCGACAAAAAGGGAGAAATTAAAGAAAAAAGCAAATGAGGAAAGGAACATAGAAGAGAAAGCAAAAAAGAGCGAGAAAGAAAAACAGGAGGGAGAGACAGACAGACAGAAACAGAAACAGACAGACGAATACATAATGGGGGCGAAAGAGGTAGAGAGACAACGAGAAGAGTATAATGTGTAACAGACAGTAAATAAATAGCTAGGAGAGGAATTACAAGCATGCACATGAGGCACAAAACGAATTTCCATAGAATGGAAAAAAACTAAGGGAGTGGTCATTTTTTAACAACAGGGGAGGGGTTGGTGGATTTGGGGGGGGGGCAAAATAATTTGGACCCCTTGAAGGGGGGGAACCAAAGAAATTTGGATCCCTTGAAGGGGGGATGAACCCAAAAATTGCACCCCTTTTTAGCAAAAAAGCCAGCACGTTACTATAGCTCAAAGGGGTTGGCCGCGCTCAATTCCAACTTGCCTGAGGGGGGGGACCAAAGAAATGTTGACCACTTCCAGAAAAATATCAATCCGCTCGCGCAAAAATCCACCAACCCCCCCCCCCCTGTTGTTAAAAAATGATCACTCCCTAAAGGGGGGGGGGGATAAAAAGAGACACCCTCTACACATCGTCCCGCCTATACCCTGATGCTGTATGCAGACCACGACACCACATACCTGTATGTAAACACAACTCACCTCTAATACCAAGTCATAATAAAGGCCTCCCCATCCCATACCCCGGCCCCCCCCCCCGTGTCAGACCTACAGCACACCCTTTATCATCTTTCTACAGGCGCCACTCCATGATTTAACCCTATAAGGGCTGCATGTCGATAAGAGATGACATTTGTCGATATGATGCACAAATACTACCCCAGCAAGTAACCCGCTAGTGCTGCATGGTACATAATACCAACCCTGCAGGAGTGTCTTAACTCAGTAGGGTCAGCATGATGCTTGAATGCAGCTCTGGCAACTTACTTGGCAGGGCTGCATTCATGCATCATGACGACCTAGGCCATGATGCGTTAATGCATTATGCTGTCCTTAAAGTGTTAATGGCCGCATTGTGCTTTGATGTGCTGTGCCCGCTCGTCGTAAATATGAATAAATGCAGCCCTGGTGGGTAACTCTCCAAGTTTGCATTCATGCATCATGCCGATCCTACGGGATTGACACACTCCCACAGAGTCAGTCTGATGCATACATAATGTCTCCAGCCAGAGTTATTTACCACGCCAGGGCTACTTTCATGCTACTTTCATGCATGACAACAATAATAAAGGGTATAGTGCATTAAAGCGCCATGTGGCCCTTAGAGGGTTAACTATAGATAGGAGTGACACCCAGGCACAGGTGTCGCTGTCCTTAACCCTAAGACTTCATGTTGTGTTCCGATACAGCACCTGGGGTAGCCCGCTGGTGCTGCATTGGTATATCATATCAACACTTCTGGAGTCGATTAACCCAAGCTCGATATGATGCATGAATGCAGCCCTTGCAATTTTAAACAACTCCATTCATACTTCCAGCGCTGTGTTCATACATTATGAAGATGAAAATGAAGTATGCATTAAAGCACTATACTGCACTTATAGGGTAAAAAAAACTTCTGTTCGTGTATTTAATGTTGAAAGATAAACCACCAAAGTCAGGAGTTTTGATGTCGGTGCAGGAAGAAGAAGAAATTGATAAAAATGATAATAGGAGGGAAAGGGGAGGCAATACATTATATGTAACGCCATCATATATTTCTTGATGTTTGAGGAAATGAATGAGATGAATTGGGGCCTTAAGACAGATGTCTATTGTTCTTTTTATGGACCTTTCACAATTTCAATACATGTATCAGAGTTCAAAAAAGATTGCTCCTGTAGAATAACCATCTTTGAATTAATCCATCAAGGCGTAGCGTACTGCTTTAACGCACTCTGCTCTTTGGTCGCCATGATGCAGCACGCAATAATGCATGAATGCAGCACTGCATAGCGAGTAACATGATGCTACTGCATTTAATTCATTATGCCGATCCTATTTGGGGTTGATACACTCCTGAAGCAAGGTGGGCATGATACATGAATGCAGGGACGGTGAGTTACCCACCATTGATGCGCCGTTGTTTTAAGACGACAAATGGATATGAAACTGCGAGGCATCATTCCACCTAAAAAAGATGAACTACACAGAGAAAAGAAGTAGAATCACTGTGATCCCAAATGGGAGTTTGTACTCGATCACTGAGGTATCTCTCCCCACTACTCTAAAGTGACCTCCAATCATTAGGGAGTCTTGAGGTTGATCGCTACTGTTAACATTATATATACAACTATTTCGCTGGATCATGAAGACCATCAACACTATGATTTTTATCCAATTAAATTAACTAGACTTCAAACTCAAACTTGAACCTCTTCCTCTCAAATGCCTCTTCATCCACACCAACGTTCAGTAGGACCTAGTCAGCATCCTACAACCACAGAGTTCACACTACACGGTAAATACAGCCATATAGAGCAAATACCACCATACAGCGGAAATAGAGCTGGCATGGAGGGTGATATAACGGTGCTTTATCACTGGGGAAACTCATCAAATTTACTTTAGTGTGGGTTTGTGTTGTGTGAGGTGGGGTCTATACTGCATACAGATCCTCATACAGATCCTCATAATGTGTTCAGTCATACCTAGTGTTCAATCATACTTACGAAATTGACAAATACTGTATAAAATTATTTATGAACTGGCTAGCAACTCAGTCACTATAGTGATTAACCTTGTTACCGTAAAACCTCGTGTATAAAGCGTACATAAGCCACACCTAGAGTTTGTGCTGATCCTATATGCCGCAATGACAATCTGATTATGGAGACTTTACTACTTTACCATAGTATCAAAAACTCACGTATAAGCTGCACGCTGACTCGCGTACTAGCTGTGGCTTATATGCGAGGTTTTACGGTACTCATTGTTTTGATCCCTATAGGACCAACCTAGGTTAGTTAATAATGCCAGGTTGGGCATGCAGTACTGGCCAACTCACCTTAGTCTTTCCATTTCTATGAATATTAAGTCTTTTTGAGTAAGACATTAGTCATATTTGATTTTGCCTCAGCCATTTTTGAATATCACTTGGTCCGTACTGACCAATGTCCCTATGATTAACTGGGATAGCCACCACAGGCTAAGGCCGAAGCATTTAGCTTATCAGGGACCAATGACTACATCGTACATAGCTATATATACGACATACACTAGTCACCTTTGGAGAAGCATAAAGTCAAGCCTTGAAGCTCATTCCAATGGAGTATTACTGAAACCGAGAGCCATCAAGAAAGACATGATAGACCCATTAAGAATTCCGCTCATACAGCAGGGGCAGAATTTGATCAGTGTTGCCATGAAAAAACATCGATGGTCTACCCATAAATTCCTGATGCGTATTACACCAAACACTTGACTCGTAAAAAGTTAGCAAAGCTACCGAATAAGAACAAAATTTACCTGAGTTGGGTAACTATAGTATACTCCTAAGGATTTAACTTGGTTTGCTTTTAGCCCTTTTTTACATGAATGGTTATGTATTCACGACCAAATCCCACCCCCTTCTTTCCCTCCCGACCTGGCCATGTCAGCACTCCACTATACTGGTGGCATCAGGATTTGTTGACTGGGACTCTCTGAGATTAAACTAGTCTCCAGCTAAAAGGACAGGCAGATCCCCACTCTCACGCCGTCCCATGGGAAAATACACACCTTCTGTGACATAGGTGCAAGTCAGCAGGTTAGATAAAAAGGAAATTAGATATCCCCAGAGAATGTCTGAGAAAATGGACCCTGAGAAGGAAGAATGGGTGACTCACGAATGGGAGTCCGCACCGCCAGGGGACGGAGAGAGGGAGGAGGAGGAGGAGGAGGAGAGGGAGAAAAAGGAGGAGAGGGAGGGAGAGGAGGAAGAGAAAGAAGAAGAGGAGGACAAGGATAAAGAAGAGAAGGAAAGAGAAAGTGTGACAAATGAGGAGAAGGATAAAGAGTCGGTGACTATGTCAATCCACGTTAATTTGACCCCAGTACAGGAGCTGGGAGGTAATGTGGTTTTAAGGTGAGTGGTTTGTTGTGGCATCTGACATGTTGATACTGCATTGCTACACTGAAAACCTTAGGGTTCTCATGGTCTTCTAAGGTAACAACCTGAGGTCGTCAATACTATGCCTTTTTGTCCTCATTGTGACAACCTTGCATGTTCGTTTTCACCATCTTTTTGGCCATATTCTAGTATCTAAGCATAGTAACTTTGTTTCTCCAAATGAAATACTGCTTGTTGTGGTTGGTTCAAGGCGGTTCCTGTTGGAGGTGTTCTCGGGGCTGTATGCCATCCTCATGGTGGCCCTGGCCATCGTGCTACCCATCACCATATTCCTGTCCGGAGGTAACTTCAACAATGATGGACTTCATGTCACCGTAAGTATTGGGGATTTGTTGGTTTGTGTAGTTTAACGTCCCATTTCTTTGCAGAGGAGACTTACTAATGTTTCAGTTTTTCATTAGTGAAAAGGTAGGCTGAAGGTCTACCTTAGATGATCGTATCCAGGATGATCGAATCTATGAGATGAGCCAAAGATAGAAATTCCTCTCCTACACATCTACCAAAGCAAGGGTTCTATAACCTCCAATACTGTATTGACATGGTGTGAGAGGGACAGGCCTTTGATATGGTGTAAGTCTACCACAGCATGGGAAAGTGCAGCCATAGGCGTAGTTGGGAAGCAATGAAGACTCCAATCGTATACAACTGTGTGCAATTAGTCTGGAGTAATACATCCCAACTAGCCAAACTACTCTCCCCATACAAAACATTAATAAAATATTGGGAATAAACACATTTAAACTGATAGAAACGGGACCTCAATATTATAGAATGCTTGTACCATTATGTTTGAAGTGCCTGATATCTTTAGGCCTACTGTAATTTTCTCTTAGAAGCCGCAGCTTGAATGGACTCAGAGGCTCATTGATTTGTACAAAGTCTAGCTGCATCTTGAATAATGTTTCTGCAGCGTGATAACAAATTACCCCGGTAGCAATTTTTAGACCCCAAGTGTGGCTCATAGGATTGGCCCAAAGTCTATGTAAAAGTGTTACGCTTAAATGTGAGAATCTATTGTATCGGTACTTCCAATAACGTTATTAGCGTATTTATAACTATGTAATAAATACTTCCATCCTTCCCCAGATCTTCCACCTGTACATGTACATCGTGGCTACTGTGTTCTGTGTGTACCTCACCGTCATAGTCAAGAGGTACAAGAAGGTACAACCTGACACTACGACGTCACAGCATGACGTCACAGACAACGTCAGTGACGTCAGCACTAAAGGGACCTACGTCATCAATGACAATGTGCATGCGGTACGACCAGAAGGTGGGCATGACGTCACAGAAGCGGGGGTTCCCAAAACAGGAAGTGGGGTCCCCCTCATCTATGAGATCCAAGATGGCGTCAACTTCTTCTTACGATTGGGTCTGATTGGTAAGAATTGTAGTTGAGAAGATTGATATAATCTAAATCCCATTTTTCCTCTTTGCAAGGATATAAACAGAGGTGCAAAATAATCTGTCTGAATGACAGTTTCTTCATGAGCGGTGCATTGGATCCTATCACATAATGCGGAGCCGAGTGTGATAATTATAATCCAAGGCACTACTCGAGGAGAACCTATGTGATATATTGATTTTTCTATCGTACTATGCAATAAAAGATTTGGTTCTTAGCTTTTTTGATGATATCCTAGTGGAGACTGCAACCGTGGAGAACAAGGTTCAGCTTCTCCATGGGGTGTGTGGAGAACGGCCTACATACAATACAATGGTGGCGTTGTTTCCCCACATGAAATAGAAATAAGATCTAGGACAAGATACTGTCTAACCAATGTAATCATGGTCTCTGATTAACTGATCATTAACCCAGCCTACTATTCACAGAATGTTAATGAAGAGGACATTAGCAACTGTGCTGTATCATTACACATGTGGAATGTGGCCAACGTTCATCAGCTGAAATGAACCTTTCTTTATTTTTTTGAAAAACAAGACTTACTATGCTTAACTATAGGAAGGGCCGTATTCAATACCTCCCATTGAATACAATGTGTCCGTATTCAATGGGCTAAGAAAAACCTGGATTTCTTCATTAAAAGGCTTCAAATCAAACAAATAAATGCAGATGCCAACTACATTGATACCTCTCTGCCGTATTTCACTCAGGGGGCTGGGGCATATCCCACTCAGCCTGCGGCTTCATGGGATACGGCCTCAGCCCCCACTCGTGAAATACAGCAGAGACGGTATCAATGGGTGTTGGCATTTGTCTATTTATCTATTTAATGTATCTTTACTAAATTCCACCCGCATGCAGCGTTTGGTCTGGGAGGAGTGTTGCTGGACGGCATCAGGACGGTGGAGTACTCCCGGATCTACATCCTGTGGGAGTGTTACGGGTCGGCTCACCTCGCCTCCGTCATCTTTAAACTCATCTTCATACTCGTGCAGACCTTCACACTCTTCAAGTACCACGCGGTGAGTTAGACCTGGATTTCACATTCAAGTACCAAGCAGTGAGTTAGATCTTTAACTACCATGTGGTGAGGTAGATTGTTAAGTGCTATGTGCACAGTTAGACCTGAATAAGACCTTTAAGTGCCACGCAGGATAGTATTTTGAGGCGATTCTTTATTCCCCCAAATCAGACTTTTCTACTTTTATTTCGGGATGTCAGGCCTTTTTCAGTGTTCAGGCGTATAAAGTGATTGCCAATATTGATCAGGGTCAGGCTTACATATTCAGGGTCAAGGTTAGGGTAAAGGGTTATATTTAGGGTCAGGGTCAGTGTCAGGATCAGGGTTGGGGTCAAGGTTGGGGCCCTGGGGTATGGTTAGGGTCATACTGATGGTTAGGGGCAAACGTTGGAGCTATGATTGTGGTTGGGATTGTGGTAGGATTATGACTATGATCATAGTCAGGGGCTGGGGTTAGGGTTATGGTTAGAGGTAGATGTTAGGGTTGGGAAGGGAAAGTGGTTGCGGTTAGGGTTACACTGTACATAGTGAAACCAAAAGAAAACAAAAATAGATTCTACTGCTCAGCTACATTTTCTTCAATGTTGGGTTAGGGTCAGGTAAGCTATAGCATTATGGTCCAGTATGATCTGTTTATGTATTGTATTCCTGCAGGTTGGTATAAATGTACACAAGCCATTAGTAAAGCTGGGCTTGCTCCACATAGTTACCCTGGCCTCTTGGGTTAGGGTCATGATCAGGGCTTATATGTAGGGCTAAGGTTAGGGCCAGGTTCAGGACGTAGGTTAAAGTGAGGGTTAGGGTGAGGGTTAAGGATAGGGTTAAGGATAGGGGTTAGGGTCAGGTTCAGTGGTTGGGGTTACGGTAATGGGTTGGAGTTAGAGTCAGTTTTAGGGGTCAGGATTAATGTACGGGGTTAGGGTCAGTGGTGTGGATTGGGGTAGGGTTAAAGTTAGGTGCATGGTTAGGGTTAAATAATCATTATGACCCATTATACAGTTTATATGTATTGTATTCCTTTAGGTGGGTATAAACGTGCACAAGCCCCTGGTAAAGCTGGGCCTGCTCCACACTGCAGCCACCAATCTAGCCTCCTGGGTGAACATCATCGTCATCGAGGCAGTCGAGGATTACAACGAGAATGTTCACTACGAACAGTCTCTCATAACTACTGTACCCACCCCTACCAACAGAACTGCTAATGCCACTGTTAACACCACAGGTATGTATACCACAGGTTTAGACGGGACCTCAGCTGGGAGAGTGAATAGGCTATAGGGTACCATTGGAAGGTGTGCAACTAAAAGTCCGCAATCATCTTCGTATGACTCTACAAAGAGGTAGTGTACACAACATACCCTAGATGGCACTACCTTCCTGTAAACTCTATTTGGACATGCAAAGATGATTGTGAACTTTTAGTTGCACACTTTCCCATGATACCGTATAGCCTACTCACTCTCCAGGCAGTTGTTAAAGGGGCATTCTCACCACTCACACTTACCACATAACAGACTAGAGCAGTACTAGAACTGTGAGTGGCATACGCTCGGTGATTATGCCACTTTAAAACCTGTGATGTATACCCATCCCTACAGGAAACACACCAGGTGGCAATATTTAATGATTCTTACCCCCTGCTAAATTTTAGCCGCTCGCGTATATTAAGTTTCATTCGGTTGTTTCTAAGACCAGCAGTACCTGAATTAGCAACAAACATTTTATTATTATTTATCTGCTTAACAACACAGGTTTTACTGGTGCACAGCTCAATTTCAATGATACTTATCTCTATATTGGCAACTGGTAATTTAAAGAAAGTCATTTGATTGTTGTAACAAAAAAAAGGACCCATGTTAATTCTTAACAGTAGATGAATATTGACAATAAAAAATAAAATGAAATGAAAACTTGTCTGATCTTGCAGCAGCAGGTGAGGTAGATAATGATGACCTGGGTGCGGCGCTCTGCATCAGCTTCCCCAACACCCTCTCCTCGGCAGCCTCCCCCTTCCTCTTCCCCTTCATCATCGAGTACTCGCTGCTTGCGGCGGCCATTTTGTACAAGATGCACTCCTACGTGGGGCCCGAGAAGTATTACCAGGACACACACAAAGTGCTCCATCATACGGCAGACAAGGAACGCAGCCCAGAGCTTTATACCAAACAGGAAAACGCCAGCGAGTGCTCCAAGGCTAACTCAGGGCTGTTTTTTGGACTGGCTGTCTTCACAGTGGCTGTCACCGGGGTCTGTTTCTACTTGTATTTCTCGATGCAGGATGATAAGGAAGACGAAATGGCTCTAATTTACCTCATAACTGACCTGGTCCTGAAAGCCCTCACCTTTGTGACTATTATCTTTGCCTATTGGCAGATGCTGAAGCTTTACTTCTACGGTATCTCTGAGTCTCTACTAGACCAGAACATCTTAGTCTTCACTTTATTCGGCGCCTACCTCCTAGATGGCTTTGTGGTGGTTGCAGCCAGCAACCAAATCAACTCCACCGATCCTGATATCAAACGCACCAGTCAGATGCTAGTAACGGGGTCCGTGTTGAACTTCCTGCAGGTGACCTGCCTCACTGCCTTCATCATAGACGGGTTGCATCGGCGTAGTGTAACCGCGCGACACATGGCAGAAAAACCGGGCCGCTCGCTGGTCACATTCCTCCTGATCCTAAACCTAGCCATGTGGCTCGTGAACACTTTTGAGATGAAGCTCATTCATCAATTCAGCATCTTCTATGGCTTCTATGGACACTTGGCTTGGACCATCATTATGGGGGTTAACGCACCCATGGCTGTGTACTTCCGGTTCCACTGCGCGGTTTGTCTCTCCGCTATATGGACCGGGGCTTACACTAAGGAACCCATGGAGGAGATGAACGAGTGCAAGCTCGAGAAGATCGGCAAGATTCTGTGATTCAGAGATAGTTTTCTGAGAGTTTGATTAACTATTTTAAGGTGAGATTATGTCTTAAGCTGGAGAAGATTGGCAAGATACTGTGATTCAGAAACAGTTCTCTTGGAAAATAGGTCTCTGAAGGTTACATGATGTCCTTTTCCGGAGGAAAATAACACAGCACATTATACTTCTGTGAATAACTCACCAGCCTAGCATTTTCCATTGTGACTAAATGCTCCACATATGGTTGACATTATATGATTGAATCCAGCACTGGTATTTAGAGATAGTTTTCTAAGGAAAAGATCGACTCTGTGAAGCTTGGATGATGTCTTAAGATGACCAGATACTGTAGTGTCCATCTGTGAGTAGCTGAGTGTAGCCAACACTCTCCATACTCCACGTATTGCTGACATTATATGTCTGAATCCAGCACTGGTGGGCTATTAGCCAGGGCTGCATTTATGCAGCCTGCCAACATGAAGCATGACAAAAGAAAGGGCAAAGTACATTCAAGCGCAATGCCAGGCGGGTCAAAGATGGCAAAGAACAATTAATATGGAGTAGATATACAATGTGATGTAATTCAGAGGCACTTCTCTAGGAAAAACTCTTTAAGGTCAAGATGAGGTTTCATATTTAAGGTTCATGCTTGTTTGATGCAGCAATGCAGCACCAGTAAGCCACGTTCGGATCCCAGGTTTCCAGCTTGACTGTGCACAAATAGTCCATCTTTAGTGGGCCGATAATCTGTAACAGGAAACTGTTCAAGGCAGAGAGTGGATTGGCCCTGAATAATTGATACCAAGATTGTCAGCATGCAAATAGAAACCAGGAGAGGTAGGATGATGCAGATACATAGCGATAATTTGGTTTTCTCCATGTGGACAGCCATGTTAGTTCTGAGCTCGGAATTTCTCATGAGATTTAGGCAGTGACCATACATCCACATACCATAGCTTGCCAGGAACAAGCTAGGTGGCGAGAGCAGAACCAAAATCTTTGCGTTTTGTGCTGCTAACATATGGATTGATTGAGTAACCTGTAGCTCCTCCTTGCGGGATTGAAATGGACCATAGTACTGAAGTATTTATTTTTGTAAAGATTGGCTGTCTATAGTGTTCTACATGTTTCATATTGCTCATACTAGCACCGAGTCTCCTCCAGACCACAATTAAGCTATATTACTAATGGCATCAATGTCATCAATATGACACAACCAGAAAGTGAGACACTTGACATTATCCCTCTATGGGTGATGATGGATGCATTCTCCACAGGCCGAACACATCGCGCAGCATATTTCACAAATAAGGCTCCAATATTTCTAGCAACATCTGTTCATTTGCAGATGCAACATTGAGCTCAACTGCACTAGCATTTGAGCAAACCTTTTATTTAGCTTAAAGTCACTCTTAAGTTCAGTAATTGTGCATGTAAAGGGAAGGCCATAATGACATTTAAGCAGCTTAAAGTGAAATTAACAGGATTTAATGATGCTAAAAGTATGACTTTAATCAAAGGCCAATCTTTGCTTAAATACAAACTTTCATGCAGATCTGACACTGAGACTACCTCACTCCCCACCTGTCAGAGTTCCTGTTCTATTATGGAGATATGAGTTCATGTGATAGCTTTGCTCCATTTATCCATGCTTATTGCTATACATGTATATGTCTGTATTTAAAATAAATAATGATTTTATACCAGTCTTGATTTATAAAGTTGTTTTGTATGATATAAACACGTATTTTTCATTATTTCCATCTGAGGTAAAAATAATATAAATAAAGTCTCACAGGATATAAAGCAAACAGTAATCCTTTAAGGACCGCTTAGTGCTTTGTATTATTGCACTATCCCTCTGCTCATCATGATGCATGAATGCAGTCATGGTGAATTGACTCAATAGGGCTGCATTCATGCATCACACGACCCTTCAGGAGTCTATCAACATGGTGGGATCCGCATGATGCTTGAGGTGGCCTACTCGCCAAGGCCGCACGCATGCATCAAGACAATGAAGGGGATACTACATTAAAGCACTATATGCGGCATTTAACCCTTTAAGGCTGTCCTAATACATTCATGCATCATGCCCTGGAAATGAAGCCCTTGTAACTCGCCAAAGCTGCATTTAAAAATTATGTCAACCCTACAGGCTTGAGGCACTCCCAAAGGGTCGGGATGATGCACCAAGGTAGCACCAGCGAATTACTTACCAGAGCTGCATTGGTGCATCATGACCACAGATGTCATCTTTAAGCCGCATGCCGCTCTTAGAAAGTTAAAGGGTTAAGGAGAACAGAGGCAAATGCATGTACAAATATTGTGGTCTGTCTGTGTGTGTGCAGCCCTTACCGGTGTCTGGTACAGGCCCCTGATTGTACCCTGTTTGCTGTATTTGCTGTTTCTAAACAAACCTCTGTTTTTGTCTGAATAGGTATACATACATTATTTAGTATTCTGCAGTCATCTACCTTGACCCTTTAACCCTTTAAGGACGGATGTTGCTAAAAGATGACATTTGTCATCATGATGCACCAATGCAGCCCCCGCAAGTAACTCGCCGGTGCTGCATTTGTTATGCATATCGCTTTAATGTCCTTTAAGATCAGTCGTCATGCAGCACTCGCGGGTAACTAGCCATGGCTGCATTCATGCATCATGATCAACCTTTGGGAGTGTATCAACCCCGTAAAATGAATGCTGCTTTGAGGTGCTCTCTAAGGATGCTTTTCGTCATGCATTAAAACACTGCACTAATGTTTATTCTTTAAGGATGTATATGCTATTTTATCCTCATGCCACATACATGTAGACCTGATTAGTGACTAGGCAGTATTGCCTTCAAGTATATATTGCATATCCCATCAGGGTCATACACTTGACAAGGTGATGCATGAATGCAGCTATTTCTTTTGATATTGTCTATTTGCAACGACATATAATGATTCTCAGTTACAAATATTTATGGCAAGCCACTTGCCACGGCTGCTTTCGCGCATTATAATCATACAGCCTCAGGAAAAGGTGTATTAAAGCACTATGTGGCCCTGTACTGAGAGGGTTTAATGTATGGCTAATACGAAATAAAAACAGGACCCCTGACTCCCCAGACTTAGACACACAGGTACCTGTGTTGGTCTGGTCCTTGTTTTACATCCCTATGTTTGTACACAGATATGGGTGACCAGGATTCAGACTACCCTACCCTCTGGTAACCTTTCAAACTGGTAGAGGGCCACTTTTATTATAGCAAGACAGGCTTAAGGACCTTGGTCTATTAAAGGGAAATGAACACCTGGTCCCTGAGAAAGGTACAATTAAGCCAAGGAGAAATTAAGATTATCCACCGATACCTGTATCTTGAATAACCGCCTGTCATGAGTAGTATAGTATGTATCGGAACGGGACTATAGTTAAGTACTGTTTATTACTCAATCGACCTGCAGCCAATCAGAGGCCTCCCTTTTGGCGGGAAATTCAAAAGCAGCCAATGAGAGGCCTCCCTTTTGGCGGGAAATTCAAATAGGTCACGTGACCGGAAGTGACCTACTTCCGGTCACGTGACCTTTGGGCGGGAAATTCAAATAGGTCACGTGACCGGAAGTGACCTACTTAAGAGGGTCACGTGACCACCATGTTGGCGGGAAATTCAAATAGGTCACGTGACGGGAAGTGACCTACTTAAGGGGGTCACGTGACTACTAGGTTGGCTTTCAAAATAAGTCACTTGAGATTTTGATGGATAAATAAATTTAAAAAAAGAAAAAAAAAGCAAGCTGAAAAAGCTTGCTAAAAAATAATTTAAAAATACGGCTCTTTTTTTCTAGGAGGGGGGGAGAGGGGCACTCTGGGGGGCACTCTTTAAGATGCATGGGGGGGGAGGGGGGGAGGGGGGGAGGGGCAGGGTTTTTTAAGAGTGAGACTCGCTTCTCTGCCCTCTCTAAAAGAGAGGGCAGAGAGGCGAGTCTACTTACAATGAAAGGTATCATGATTGCGTTTATGATGATGTGCATCATGATGTGACTATCTTACAACCCTATGAGAAATAAGCAAGACATGGGCGTACTTACACGGGCTATTTGTAAACTAATTTCTCTTGAATCTATTAACAGCTCACATTTTTTTCTTAGATGACATCTGACAGCTGCTTGCTAGGCTAAGATATTGTTAAATAAACAACTTGGAAAGCTAATTACAGTTTTCTGGCTTGAAATAAAGTCTTTCAACAGACTTTTTTTTCTCATCTTACACAGAGGCAAATATCAGAGACACCCAATGGCGCTTAAACTGCTCTCAGCCAAGGGTCGGGCACTGCTGGACTATAATAGACGGGTCAAGGACCGTTCTACTGTGGGTCAGGCTAGGTCGGACATTCAATAACGCGACTTTAGCAAAACTTGCTTGAAAGTCTGACCATGCGAGATCCTTATGCCCCAGTCTGTCAATGCTGTCCAGACTTTCAAGCAAGGTTGTCAAACACCTACCTGTCATTGAATGTCCGACTTAGCCTGCCTGACCCTCAGTAGAACGGTCCTTGACTCATCTATTATAGTCCAGCAGCGCCCGACCCTTGTATGAGAGGGGTATTGACACCATTGGCTGACTCTGATAATTCGCCTGTGTGCACGAGGGGAGGAGAGGGTTTACAGCTTGCGCTTATAGAGCACTACTAGTGGAGGTTTGGATGAGGAGGCTATGACATATGATGTTTGTCTTAAAAAATAGCCATGGCTCATGTCGATGTCGCTTAATTATGCTCATATCTCATGTCGATTTTAAGAATTGCTCATGTCACCTGTCACTGTGTTTTTCAAGCTTCATGTCAAATGTCACTAGGCTTCATCTCGACTTTAGTGGTCCACACCGCTGCTGCTGCTGCTGCTGCTGTCGGTGCTGCTGCTTGTGCTGCTTGTGCTGCTCATGCAGCAGCTGCTGGCTGCTTGTGCTGCTGCTGCTGCTGCTGACAGATGCTACTGCTTGTGCTACTGCTCGTGCAGCAGCTGCCAGCAGCTGCTGAAGCAGCTGCCAGCAGCTGCTGGCTGCTTGTGCTGCTGACAAGGTCATGGGGGCTGCTGCTGACGATGTCACGGATGCTGCTGACAAATGCTACGGCTTGTGCTGCTCGTGCTGCTTGTGCTGCTGAAGTCGCTGCCAGCTGCTTGTGCTGCACGTGCAGCTGCTGCTGAAGCCGCTGCTAGATGCTGCTGCTTGTGCTGCACGAGACTGAGTAGCCGCTATTCGGCGTTTCACTCCTTATGTACCCTGTCCTAGTTAATCCTCTTAAACGGCTGAAAAGGCTCTCTCAGCACAGAGACTCTACTCAATGTAAGAGATCAGTTAAGTAAGTTTTCACATGCCACCTGACTACTGCGGGAGGGTTTAGACTTAAGCAGCTTAGTGCACACACGTGTCTGTTAGAAAAGCTACCTGCACACCTGCCTTCCTTTTTCACTAGTATTTACCCCCTGCCGACTTATAAGGCACCTATACACGCCTTCTTGCTTCTAGAGCTAAGCTGACTGGCAGCTATTTTAAAAGAGAATACTCGTTACCTGTATAACGGATAAGGGGGTTATGAGATTAGCGTGTGTATACAAAAAAAAACAAAAAAAAAGCTACAGGGGGCGCGTGTCTGTCTGTGAGGTAGAGACCATGTGGTAAGCGACTCAAGTGTAAAACAACAGCACCTCCTCTTGTCGCAGTGAGTGGTGTGGACGGCGGCTGGCTAGTTGAATTTAAGCGTCAGCTTGAAAGATAAGGCCAAATAAAAAAAAAGGTTTGTTTCAGGTCACCCGACCAACCCTAGCAAAACAGGGTCGACCCTACGTTTTTTTTTAAGCAAGTTTGAAGAAAATTTCATATTTTTATACTTTTTGGGTCATTTTTAGAATTTCCACGGAGGATGGCTAGTACTTTCATGTTAAAAAAATAAAATAAAATAAAATAAAAATCCGACCTACCGACTCCAGTCTTTCTGCCCATGTTACCTGAAACATACCTTTTTATTTTTTTTTGGCTTAATCCGTTCACGGGCTGGCGCGTCACACCTGTCGTTAATCACCCCCTGTAGTCTTTGTATACACAGGTGACTCGGCTTTATCTCTTCACCAGCTATAATCCCATATACATGTAGCGCACGTTACACTCGTTAATTCTCTTTTCATGCTGATGGATTAGGGGTGGAAGGGTTCAGGTGAAAAGCGATTTGATTCTCTCTGGAAGAGGGTTGGAGCTCTAGGTGAAAACAAGCTTAGAACATCCAGATTAGCTGCTCTCTCGGCTATATAAAGAGCTTCATTTTTTCTAATCTCTGCCCACTTCGTCTTGTTGTACACTATCAGTCACGAGGCAGACGCTGGAAGTAGCAGATGTTTGCAGTATGGTTTACACAGAGGTTACCTGCTAATAGGATTTTGTCAGAATAGGGTGAGTTGCTATTAAAATGAACATTTAAATGGGTTGTTAATATGGTATCTGATGTTAATGAGCTAACACCTAACATTGAGGATTATGACCTCCCAGAGGGGCGTCTCGCCAAATTCTCCAGTCTTGACTATAGTCTTAACTGTCTAAAGACTGTGGAGCACGTTAATGGGTGGTCTCCTTACTAATTTCACTTGACCAGGCCGGCAGGGTCAACTAGGCTAGGTAATTACAACCACAAGGGCGGCTACTCAACATGCAAGTAGACCTACTACTACGAGATTGTCTTTTGACCACTCTGCCGCCGCCTGCTGGTCTGGCGATTACATGCTCTAGTATAGTTCTCCGCTCTTTTCGTCAGATGACGCCACAATAGGGTTTTTGTACATTTCCACGATACTCGCGAACATTTTAAACGCATAATGACCTATAATAAGCAACAAAGCACACTTCTAATATATTGAATATAAGAAACATGTCAACGTTGTGTATTTCTGATAGAATGAGGCAGATTCTTTGAAATATCAACTAAACTATAGTGAGATTGAAAATACTACACCATATCTAAAGCGATATAAAAGCTATATAAAGTCAGAACCTCTGACGGATCGGTAGGATCACTCAACCATTCGTCCTCGAAAGCAACACAGGGTTCCCGTCCAACAGGACTTTGAGCCTTGACGCTTTTGAGGAGGTTTGATCTCATGCTGCTTAACATGTGGTGTAATTAATCAACACCGCGGCCCCTCTTTAGGGGCCACACAATAAACAAAGAATAAAAAAGGGTAGGACTTAGGTTTAAAGTGAATCTCCCAGGATTTTGGCGAGGTCGACAAAGGAGGAGATAACAGATTAAACTGCAGGAGACTATACGCAAACCTTGATACTCTCAGAGGGGGAGCTCCATATTGCGGACCTGTGGTCAAGGTAATTACAACCACAAGGGTGGCTACTCAACATGCAAGTAGACCTACTACTACGACATTGTCTTTTGACCACTCTGCTGCCGCCTGCTGGTCTGGCCATTACATGCTCTAGTGTAGTTCTCCGCTCTTTTCGTCAGATGACGCCACAATAGGGTTTTTGTACATTTCCACGATACTCGCGAACATTTTAAACGCATAATGACCTATAATAAGCAACAAAGCACACTTCTAATATATTGAATATAAGAAACATGTCAACGCTGTGTATTTCTGATAGAATGAGGCAGATTCTTTGAAATATCAACTAAACTATAGTGAGATTGAAAATACTACACCATATCTAAAGCGATATAAAAGCTATATAAAGTCAGAACTTCTCACGGAACGGCATCTGCAACAGATCACTCAACCATTCGTCTTCAAATGCCACACAGGGTTCCCGTCCAACAGGACTCTGAGCCTTGTCGCTTTTGAGGAAGGTTTGATCTCATGTTGCTTAACATGTGGTGTAATTAATCAACACCGCGGCCCCTCTTTAGGGGCCACACAATAAACAAAGAATAAAAAGGGTAGACCTTAGGTTTAAAGTGAATCTCCCAGGATTTTGGCGAAGTCGACAAAGGGGTAGATAACAGATTAACCTGCAAGAGACTATACGCAAACCTTGATACTCTCAGAGGGGGAGTCCCATATTGCGGACTTGTGGTCAGATCTATCCCTTCTAGGGGGCAAGTTGCATGTCGTAAATGTCTACTACAGACATTGGGATATATTGTTAATCTTACTCTAGGGTCTCCATAATTAGACCCTGAATCCGTTGTTAAACGGGTGTGAGGGGGTGGTAACTAATACTTATGAGATGTTAGCTTAGTTCATAGTCTCCTTACCAATTTTCACTTGACCAGGCTGGCAGAGCCAACTAGTCTAGGTAATTATAACCACAAGGGCGGCTACTCAAGATCTAAGTAGACCTACTACTACGAGATTGTCTTTTTGGTCCTTCTGCTGCTTAGTTATTACATCCTCCAGTCTAGCTCGCCACACCCTTTGAGCAGCACCACCATTGCCTCGGTAAAAGTGTAGGGTGTGTGCTTTCCACCTTCAGGTATCCATAGATTCGATCACTATCACCCCCCTTGAAATGACTTCAGCTGTTAATTAGGGCGTAAAGCCACCAACCAAGTCCCTGTCAAAAGATGTGAATAACGAAACGCGCTAGTATAGTTCTCCGCTCTTTCGTCAGATGGTGCCACAATAGGGGTTTTGTACATTCCTACGATGCTCGCGAACATTTCAACGCATAATGAGCTACATAGGCAACAAAGCGCGCTTCTAATATATTAAAATATAAAAAACAATTCAATATTGTGTATTTCTGATAGAAATGAGGCGGTTTCCTTAAATACCAACTAAACTATAGCGAGATGAAAAATACCACACCATATCTAAGGCTTTATAAAAAACTATAGAAAGTCAGAACCTCACACGGATCAGCATTCTGTTTGCAACGGATCACCCCTGACCCACTGGTCCTCGCATGCCACACACGGCTCTGCCGTGTTTGAGCTTTGAGGTATCACCCATCAAGTGATCCATGCCGCCCAACATGAAGCGTAATTAATAGCTGCTGTTGCATAGCACAGTGGCAGCATCTAACTAACTCTAAAGAGTTAGTCGGCCCCTCTTTAGGGGCCACACAATAAACAAAGAATACCCTGAATCTGGGACCTGCGGGCGAGGGCCCCAACTGTGAAGTCATTATTGGCCACATTGGTAATATCAATTAAAACTTTAGACAACACCCACCTTAAGTATCATTAACGGACAATATCAATGAACTCAGCATCCGCCTGGTTACCACATTTAGCACCAATTTTACAACTCACAGGGGCCACACTAGCCTCACCGCGCTTTTTTATTGCTCTGCTGATTTCTCCAATCCAAAACATGAGGTATCTAGTCTAGCTGTGAGCTCATTGGGCCAAACAAAAAAATAATCCGTGTTCAGGTAACATGGTCCAAAAAAAAATAGGGTAGGTCTACGTCGCCTAAGGCGACGAAAGCGCGTCAAAGCGTTTACAGGGTTCGAGCCCGTGAGCTGCTCCTTGGGGCTGCAAAAAACGCTTAGACACTGAAATCCCATAGGGAAAAAATTTTGGGTTTTTGGACTTTAGGCCTTAATTTGAGGGTGATCCCGGGCTGATAGAAAAATAATTCTTGGACGAGCGGATAGCTCTGGATCTCTTTTATCTAAAACAGCGAAAAATTGATTATGGTTTCGCCGCAATTCATCCGACGGGGGGTAATCAGCCCCCCCCTCTGCCAATCAAGGCAGTGAATCTTGGCGACCGTGCGATCACTCACGGCCACCGCGACGAACCGACAGAAGAGATCGGCATCTTAGTATGATTCGTGTGACCTACTTAGAGGCTCACACGGTGGAGGTGTGTCCGGCGTTCGGCGCGCTGATTGGCTACTGGTGGGAGGCGCTGTGCCGCGTCAAGAACTTCACCTATTTGGGGCGGCTGTTAAAGGCGCACTGAGTTGAGGTGCACCTTTAAGCAAGAGCGCGATCCGGCCTAGTCTTGCGGACCTCTGTTTAGAGAGTGTAGCAAGCGGCTATGTCGCGCTCTCCAACCACAGGCTTAACAGTGGTCCGCAAGACTAGAGTGCAAGACGCGTGCACACACAGACCGAACAGACACACACAGACCCACACACCCACACACTCCTATCAGTGAGACGTCTAGCAGATTCGGGAGAGGCGACCAGGGAGGTACTCTCGGCTAGCGGCCACTAATTGCCTGTTTAGATAAGGCACAGAAACAAGGGTGATGACAGACTACGTGTTCAAGCAGCCAACATGCCCTGACACTTGATAATGGGTGTGGACCGCTAAATTCGATATGGTGACATGACCATTTCTTATAATCGACAAACGACATGAGGTCTAATGACAAGTGACATGAGGCCCAAAAAATCATAGTGACAGGTGACATGAACATTTCTTAAAATCGACATGGGATATGAACATTATTAAGTGACATTGTCATGTGACATGGTCATTTTCTAAGATCGACATTCGACATGGGGACCCCCTATCCAGAGCCCCTTGATAGATGACAGCTGTTGTGTGTAAGAAAAGTGTATGCCTCACAATCAAAAGATGATAAAAGGCTTTATCCCACTCGATGTGGGTTTTGAATCAAATATCAATGGATCAAATATCAGATCGATATTTGACGTCGTCAAGTGATATCTGACGTTGTCAATCACTTTTACTATGTAGTCAAGGTCGTAAAAACAGAGCCCCCTGATTGGTCAACAGCATGAATGAAAGTTGCATCTCAAACTTTTAATACTCGGTATGGGGCCCCGTGGGGCTGGGACCAATATTTGCAATTTTCGGAAATACTGTCGAGAATTTCTAGATGGAAACACTTTGTCTGGGGTAATTTGACCTCTACTCTTCGATATTCAAGTAATACTCAAGCTATTCTGACTCTAAACATGAGTAAAACGGTCATTTACCAGCGTTATCGGCAGCGCCGACATCAACAACTGCTGATCTCCCTTGGTTACATGACCCAGCTCCGTTTCTAAGGCCTCATGGATCGGGGCCCTGAAGGGGGATCTGCAGAGGCCCTATATCGGGCCCTAGATATGTACATTATATTAATATCTCATAACTTAATTTACTCTAAAATCTTTTGATAGTTCATAACCTTGACCCTTATCTCCTTTTCTCGCGGGATAAAGATAGAATTTGGTTGTTGGCGTGGCCTCTCGTGGATATCTGCTCTTCTCCACGGCACCTCTCGAGCCCCCTGCGGGGCCTCTAGGGGCTGCTAGACGTCTCTCTGCTATGTAGTGTGGGATGTAAAAGAACCCTTGTCTCGGTAAAAGGGCCAATAGATTCGATCACCATCACCGCTCTTGAAATGACCATAGCTGTTAACTAAGGCGTAAAGCAACCCACACACCCACACACCCACACACCCACACATTTTTCTGTATGAGCCTTCAGACCTCAAGCTGCTCAGTGTACGGGACTAGGTTTTGTCATAGGCCCTACGGACGCTACTCAAGGTAAAAATAAGAGAGCTGTCTCACCATGACATTGGGCTGGCTGTAGTTTTTTATGTTTCGGTACCTACAACCAAAACAGCCAGTACCCGCCCCAGGGCTTCATGTCGCACGCGGGAAAAGTATAACGGTGGCGCCAACTGTCGGAATAGCGGGTACACTACGTCAGTAGTTCTTTTGTTCTCCGCTGAGTGACTGGGCGAAATGTAGTCGGTAGCTCTATTTTCTGTGCACTGTTCTGTTCATTTTCTACACTTAACACTTAAATAGACCGCGTGTTTGTACAAGCTAACCGTTTTTATCAGTGCAAAAATTAAATAAGCATCGGATAGAACACTAAAAAAATGAGAAAGTAATCCAGCGCTTAGTATAAGGCACCAGTTTTATCATGAGACACCGAAAGTCTGGTTTTTTTAAGGTGGATAAGACAGTCGACTGAGAGCTCCAAACTAACCAAAAACGTACCAGAGGGAGAACGTACCCGACAGGGCAGGGGCCTTCTACACCCCGGCTCTGATTGATGAGCAAGCGACAAGTGCTACAGAGGGCCTATTCCTCTTTTGAGGTGGGCCCGAAATTGAACAAAAGAATAAACTCAAGAAAAAGCCTTAGGCTTAAAAGAGTTGTAGATACTGATTTTAACGAAGAAGTCACATTCATTAGTTTACAAATAGCCCGTGTAAGTACGCCCATGTCTTGCTTATTTCTCATAGGGTTGTAAGATAGTCACATCATGATGCACATCATCATAAACGCAATCATGATACCTTTCATTGTAAGTAGACTCGCCTCTCTGCCCTCTCTTTTAGAGAGGGCAGAGAAGCGAGTCTCACTCTTAAAAAACCCTGCCCCTCCCCCCCTCCCCCCCTCCCCCCCCATGCATCTTAAAGAGTGCCCCCCAGAGTGCCCCTCTCCCCCCCTCCTAGAAAAAAAGAGCCGTATTTTTAAATTATTTTTTAGCAAGCTTTTTCAGCTTGCTTTTTTTTTCTTTTTTTAAATTTATTTATCCATCAAAATCTCAAGTGACTTATTTTGAAAGCCAACCTAGTAGTCACGTGACCCCCTTAAGTAGGTCACTTCCCGTCACGTGACCTATTTGAATTTCCCGCCAACATGGTGGTCACGTGACCCTCTTAAGTAGGTCACTTCCGGTCACGTGACCTATTTGAATTTCCCGCCCAAAGGTCACGTGACCGGAAGTAGGTCACTTCCGGTCACGTGACCTATTTGAATTTCCCGCCAAAAGGGAGGCCTCTCATTGGCTGCTTTTGAATTTCCCGCCAAAAGGGAGGCCTCTGATTGGCTGCAGGTCGATTGAGTAATAAACAGTACTTAACTATAGTCCCGTTCCGATACATACAATACTACTGTCATGTATTGGTGCCGGGGGTAGAATGTTATTGAGATATATAGAAGCCAAGGAGAAATTTACATGATATTGAAATATTTTTATAATGAGCACCTGGCCACTTAAACGAGGGACTAATATACGGCCTTGTATACTAATGTAAAAAAAGATTGATAATAAGTTACCAAGGAAAGAACAAGGTCGACACAGTTCGGATCAAGTGTACAGGATGCAAAAAGGTTAACTTTATTACAGAACCTAACAGGCAGAGCTAATCCGGCGAACTCCCTATAGAGTTCGGAGCAGGTCAGTGGGCCTTTGAGCCGATATGGTATATGGGTCTTCTAGATTCAAGTATCCAAAAGGAACCGACGAGTTCCATGGGGCGCTGGCTATATATAGGCAACCAGCCTGCGCGCACACATGCAGACCGGAAGCCTATAGCCTCTATCCATACCCCAAGCCCGGAGCAGGGCTGAAGGGTTTCGGACCGAGCTCGCAACACAGCGCCCAACAGAACCCGTCATAGTATTATTAACCCAAAACCTAGCCCCTACACTAAATATATATATACGGCCCCTAGGGCTCGACTTTGCTGATCGCCATGGTCAGAGGAGTATTTAAAGTTGGCAATTTGACACTGCATTCACTCAATCTTAAATAGCCTAACCTACACTTTTAAGGGCAGCATAGATAGTGATTTAATATCCTTGTTCCTCATGATGCATGGATGGGTGGCATGATGCATTAATGCAGTCCTGGGCTTACCAAGGCTATAGCATTTAAACACTATGCAATCCCAAGGATTAAGACATACAGTTACAACCATTTTGTACAGAGGGGATGACATATCCCTCGTGTCTTTCTCTATGTGTAATGGGGTTTACGATACCAGTGTAGCATCATAGTGGGTTCGATACACAGTTACACGGGTATATTTATATACACAGTGTATTTAGATGCAACCCGTCCTTAACTGTGATTATCAGTACTCCAGCTGCTTACCAAAGCTATAGGCCAATACGCCAAGAAAGGGTGACCGTTTTACAATAAAGTTGTTTTTCTTTCGGTTTCAGCAGAATCCTTAGAGCATAATTCTGTAATGGTCTTGTTTGGAAACATATCATATCAGATTCACGGGACAATTGTCCTTCAAATATTATATATTAGGATGCAGAATTTTTGGGTTATATTAATGTATTTGTCAGTCATGCTTCTGAAATGTTCAAAAACGTTTTCAATAACTTTTTTGAAAAGTCACCCCTTCTTGCTATATTGGTCTATGGAACGAGCGGCTATGATCAGAAGGGGAAAGGTTATTATATTCTAGGTGGCCAGAGAGGACATGTCGCAAGTCCTAACCTTTAAGAGGATGATTGGGCAAAAAAAAGAGGGTTGTTTCAGGTAACATGGGCAGAAAGTCTAGGGTCAGTAGGTAGGGTTTCCATTTCTTCTTTTTTTAAAATTTTTTGCAGCCCTCTACAATACCTTTAAATTGAACAAAAAGGTATAAAAATGGGAAGATTCTTTTCAAAATTTTTGTAAACCTAAAATTGACCCCAAAAAAGCGAAAAAAAATAAAGACCTCTTCAAAGTTGCATTTTAAAAAAAGCCCTGTTTTGATAGGGTCGGTCGGTCGACCTGAAACAAACCTTTTGTTTTGGCCTTGTATTAAAATTCGAGAATGGTTCTCTATGCATAAGTAGGGATATTGTGTAACGTCCTTTCATTAGAGCATGAATGAAATGTCTATTATTAAAAAGATAAATCAGTCGCAATATTTCTTAACCTTTCTTATCATACAGAGTTTCTAAAGGAATTTCTATCAACCATACAAAAGTGGGTGTCTGGTCCCTTCAAAACAAGTAGGTCGTTGTCGTATTATGCATTAAAAATAGATATTCATTTCCAAGTGGACGAGCACACCAATTTCTCAGTCCTTTTCAGAAGGGAAAGGGGTCGGTACTATTATACTCCCATAACTTCCGGCCGAAAGTTTGTTGGTAAAAAAAATATCTCCATTGTAGTGACTGTCTGATGGAAACTCTACTGGGGATGTATCACAAAGCTATTAAACCGTGATGGTTTGTTGTCAGACATCTGTCACAGGCTGTTTTAGATCTCCTGAAAGACCTTTTCCGACCTTCACCTTAGTAAGGCCAAATTTAAAAAAAATTGTTTCAGGTAACCCGAACGTGCCTAGCAAAACAGGGCCGACCGTACGTTTTTTATGCATTTTTTATTTTTTAAATCTTTTCTTATACATTTTCAGGTCAAAGTTATAAATGAAATAAATACCTGACCTACCGACCCTATATATACTTTGATCCACCGTTAACTAAAACTAACTTTTGCTTTTAAATTTGGTCTAGGAGGTAAAGTGGAGACCACACTGACATCTGTCCACAAGGATAAAGAGACGTGTGTATCGCAGTTGCAATGAATCTTATATTCTTTTTTTCATAGTTGACTTCCATTTAAAGTGAGGTTTATGACTGCATTAATGTCTCTAAATGGGACGGAAATGGGCTGTTATGCGTCACCTCGTTACCCTAATATAGCGACCTTTGTATACAGGGGGCACCTTGAGTGCAGTAACGGTAAACATACCCTACATTAATACTAAAGATTTATAAGGCCACTCAAATAAAAAAAAACGAGCACTAAAAATATACCGAGGGAGGTTCAAATTGGACTTTTAGATGAACTAGTTTTCCTTTCTTTGATATTATGGTATTTTATAACTGAATTTAAGGGTTAATAACATTTGCATCAATAGAATGTTATGTAATAATATCAGATAGGTTAAATGTAAAAGTAGAAAAAATTACTTGTATAATCTCGTCCTACCGTCCACTGTTTTCTGTTCTTCAATCCCTCGATCTGAGCACTTAAATGTCATATAATTATTGAAGGTATCTTACTTTGACCCTTTAGTGACACATCTCGCTAAAAGATTACATTTGTCGTCATGATGCACCAATGCAGCCCCGGCGAGTAACTTACTGTTGCTGCATTGGTGCAATATGCCGATCCTTCGGGAGTGTCTCAACCTCATTAAGTTCACATGATGCCTGAATGCAGCCCTGGCGAGTTACTCGCCAGGACTGCATTCATGCATCATGGCGATCAAGGGCATGATGTATTAAGGCAGCATGCTGTCCTTAAAGAGTTAATGCACTTAATGGTCGTCTTCAGCGTGTTATATCAATCAGTACAGCCCTGGCGAGTAACTCGTCAATACTGCTTAAGGAGTATCCAAAGCAAATTACCCAGGGAAAAAAGCAGAGTTTTAATGTAAGTATGCTTCCAATATGAAGCTGAATAAAAATATTGTCCTAATCTACAATATTGATGCTTATTTTATCCGCCTGCAATGTGTTTGTTATTGACCAGCACGTTTTGTCCTGACGATCAATAGAGTTACATTTAGACCAAATAACCCAGAATCCCGGGAGCTTGCAGCCACATACCCACAGTAGTGTCAATAGAAATGAAAATACTAGAAATCGAGAAAGAAGTGACAATTGAGCCGCCAAATACTCGATCAATACACTCTGCTTGGGCTAAAAAAAAAAAAGAGAAAACGTTGATTTCAATAATTTGGTCTCCGATGGGTAGGGGGGGATCCTTTGACTTCATTCCAATAGTAGAACTTTACAAAAGTAGTGTAATGGTGGGATTTGGGTCACTTCTGTATAAACTTTACTTCAGAAATATTGACGTGATTTTCCTTTTTGTAATTTTTCATAAACAACTGTAGAACTCTTAATCGTTGTCCGATTTACAAACCGTAAAAACTACCATGTATAGCCAGATTTTAAAAAAAGGGAAAAAGAGGTCGACAATTGTTTGCTAGGCCCTGTCAGGTGTGGAAACCAGTTTTTTCTTTTTTCATTTTTTGGCCTCACCTAGCACATTTAGCATTCAGTGGTGGTGGGGGTACACGCCCTAGTTTACCATGTCATGTCAACACTGAGGCAACAGAGCAGGGCAGGTACAGGGGGGGGGGGGAGAGGGAGGTAGGAGGAGGGAACAGGTAGGAGGTAGGAGGCCCTTGATGGGGGTCCTTATGTCGCATGTCGATTTAAAAAAAATGACCATGTCGCATGTCTATGTCACTTAATAATGCTCATGTCCCATGTCTATTTTAAGAACTGTCCTTTGTATTTGTATAATGAACGTACATACATGTATATATGATTGGCTGTATTTGAAAGACTCTTCATGAGGAATGTGGTCAAAAAAAATTACTCAACTCAACTCAACTCATGTCCCCTGTCACTATCTCTTTAAGGCTCATGTCACATGTCACTAGTCCTCATGTCGCATGTCGATTTTAAGAAATGACCATGTTGGATGTCTATGCCACTTAATAATTCATATGTCCCATGTCGGTTTTAAGAACTGTCCATGTCCCCTGCCACTATTTATTTCAGCCTCATGTCGCATGTCACTAGGCCTCATGTCACATGTCGATTTTAAGAGATTCCCATGTCGCCATATCGAATTTAGGGGTCTAGAGCCATAGGCAGGGTGCTACAGGCTGTCCTAAGGGGAGTGGGAGCAGGGTGGCACAGGGAACCAAGGGACAGGGCGCCAGTGTCCGTCCACAGAGTCAGTTCCACATTGGATTACAGCTATCTATTGCACCCATGCACCTGCTAACTAGTACTGCCTACACACCACCTACCATGGAGTTGTAGGGACAAGTACCATAGTACTGGATGACAGCAGGTTAGGATTACTGATGGGTACATTGACATGTGCTGATGGTCCTGGACTTGATGCCTCTTGGAGTATCTATTGTATATTGGCACAAGTGCACTGCATTAGACTGGAGTTGATTTGCAGTAATGACTTCATGCCACTGGGTCAGGTTTAGAGGTGAATAACTGTTAAATGTGTCTTCAGTATTACATGATACCGGCATATTCATGTGGGGCCGATCATAGGGAGGGACAGAGAGAGACATATACACAGACACAGAGACGGAAGGAGAAAGATATGAGGAATGAATAAAGGGATCCATGTAATATAGGAAAAGAGATACAGACAGTTGGATAGAGAGAGAGAGAGAACACATACAGAGAAAAACACTGGGACCTAAAAAAACTGACAGATATACAGCAAGAACGATACAGAGAGATGGCACAGAGGAGACAGAGGCCCATACAGAGATAAAGAGAGAGAACCAGGGATATTCAGAGACAGAGACAGACAGAGCGCAGTTGACCCATGCATGTGCACCTAAGAGAGGTAGCGAGGCTGACAGACAGAGACAGACACAGAGTTACAGAGAGACAGAGATAAAGATACAGACAGAGAGGAGTCCCCCGTCCATGTGTAGCTGAGAGAGGCAGAGAGGCAGACAGACAGAGACAGAGCCACAGAGAGAGAGAGACCGACAGACAGAGAGAGACAGAGAGAGAGAGACAGAGAGAGGGAGGAAGGAGTTAAGTCGACCTGTCCGAGAGAGGCAGAGAGGCAGACAGACAGAGACAGAGACAGATACAGAGACAGAGGCAGAGGCAAAGACAGAGGGGTTCCCCTGTCAATGTGTAACTGAACACCACGATGAGGAAGGTGACGGGGAAGCTGCAGTTGAACTCTCCCCTGCCGGGGTCAGAAAGTCGTACTGACACACCGGAAGTAGTACATCGTGTGACGTCACCAGTGACGTCACAGCAGGACGGTGACGGCTGGACCATGTGAGTACCTGCGTCTTCTTGTCGAAATCGAAAATTGATATGAGGGGTCCAAAAGTTGATGATCTCTGGTTATAAATCCAGCCCCTCATAATTGTTGGTTGTTTTCTTCCTGTTTTAGTTATTGGTTCTTTTCTGATCATTTTATTGTTCTCCTCCTCCTTTTTCTGCCATCTTTCCCTTTAAAAAAATAATTTATACCTAAAGTAGTAATACAATTTCTCTTACAGTAAAGCAAAGCGCTGAGCCTGATAGACATTTTGCTAATTTATTTGAGGTGTTGCTACTGAACTCTGTTCACCGTGAATTCTCGCAAATGATCCTAACTTGCGTGTTAGCCACACCCCTAGCTTTGACAAATCCTATAAGCCTCAGGGAGGGTCTGAAAATTGCTAATGTAGTACTGTATAATCATTATATAGTACTACATTAGCAATTTTAAATGCACGTGTAAAATTTGCGTATGCGACACATCTTAACTTTAGGCTTCTACACGAGAATTTACGGTAGTATTTCTTTTGAATTTGTGAAACGGTCCTTTCAGGATGGGCTAGTAGATATGATGGTAAAAGGTGGATAAAAAGTAAGGTATGTTTTGTTGGCATACATAGGTGTCCTGGTTAGTCTGTGTGTGTGTAGCCCGTGCGTGGACGACATACCTGGGCAATGCCTGTTTACACGCTGTCCCTCTTTTTTAAGAACAGGAGGAGGTGGGCGGAGGTGGTAGATTTGAATTTCGACATACATGAGTGAAACTTATTGTAAGAAGGGCTATTTTTTAACAACAAGGGGTAGTGCGCCAATGTATTTTTGGCCCATACTGCTTTGGCTCAAATTTCATGCCCCCCCCCCCCCAGCATAATTTATCATGATTAACCTGTTTTACCTATAGTAATGCGCTGGCCTTCATGCTAAAAAAAGAGGGGTCCACATATTTTGAAGGGTACACAGTTTTGTGTGTCCCCAACTGCTACCAACTGCTGTTGAAGAATTATCACTCTAATATAAATATATAAGTTACATAAGATACTTTACTCTATCATCTTGGAGGTATTACTCGATCATGCATTCTCTGGCATCCATCCCATGCGCTTGTACAGGGCCTGCCTTATCTCTATGATACTACCAACAGTTCTTCTGACAGAGCATTGTAAAGGCTAGGCTTGGTGATCTGCCAGAGTGCACCAGACAGTGCATGTTACAGGCCAAACCGGTGTCAAAAGGGAAAGGACCAAATAAAAAGCAACTGGGGCTACATAGTCTATCATCATGTGTAATTATACATGTGGCGAGGCATCATACATGTATGTAATGACATTCTAACCCTTCAGATGTTACATGTAGACCATGTATCCTGTTCACTGAGACCAACCTCTAGATAACATGTAAGATCTAGTCTTTTATTGTTATTCTACTTTCATGTAGTTATTTGCCACCGAAAATATATTGACATACATGTATATGTAGGTATAAATGTATTCTACAACAGTGGCCCAAAAGTGCCAAATCGAAAGTAATTCAAAAGGTGAAAAGTGGAAATCAGAAGGTGAAAAGTGGAAATCAAAAGGTGAAAAGTGGAAATCAAAAGGTGAAAAGTGGAAAACAGAAGGTGAAAAGTCCTAGGCTAAAGATTGAAACATAAAATTACAGCACCACTTTAATTGGTAATTATCACACACATTTTATGACTCAGAGTTTATAAAGAGGTATCTTACCAACCTCCTTCCCAATTTACTCATCCATGTTTATCCCTAAAACGTTCCAGTCTACTTGTCCACACCCAGACACAAACATACCCTATCCCAATAGACGTCATACAGTAAATGTAAACAAAACACAGAGATCTGAATATGGAATGACCGGGTAGTGTTGCTGGTACCTGTGTATGTCTATGTGATTGTCTCTTCCTGCTCCCCTTTTACTTTTCATCTAAACACACTATAATGCAATATATAAACTATACCTATATGGCACAGTGGTATGTTCCTGTCCCACCAAAAGATATGATATTAAACAATTTGTATTGAGGTATTTTGGACAGTTTCAAATCGTAGTAGGGCTAAACAAGCATAAATGTGTTGTCGTTTCGTTTCTCTCCAATTCCAGGGACAGTTCTTCTTTCTGGAAAATGTCTGATTAAAAATAAAAAAGATTCACAACCCCTCGAATACTCTAACTGACTGTTGTTGTGTGAGAATTTACCATTTTTAAAAAATGGAAATAGCTAGCTAGGCATTCATTGTTCGGAAATATTCCTAGCATGCCGCGACTCATTTCCGTTATTTCCGACTTATTTAGTAATGTTTCCTTAAATGTATCTTGTTTCTCCATGTTCCAGCCACTGCCTGGTTGACCAGTTATTGGTGTGTATATACATGTTGTTTATTTCTCTGATTCTCTCCTCATGTTTCAGCCACTGCCTCGTGGACCAGTTGTCGGTGGTCTACGCGCTGCTGCTCGTCACCCTCAGCATTGTCCTGCCACTCTGCCTCTTTCTGGCACCAGAACTCAACTACAAACATCATGGCGCCTTCCTAACGGTAAATAAGCACTACATGAACGTTGGCATTGAAACTGACTTTTTATTATTATCTAAAGTCACTCTTTAAGCGGCTTTACAATCAATAAATGCCATATGTTCGAAAGGGATCCTCTAGAGAGAGAATATTAAAACCCATATACTGAGAGAGTTATATTGAAATTTAACTCCTTTTCAATACTATTTTATGTACATATGTGGCAAAACACTATACTCCTATTATATGAAATATTGACTTAAGGCTTGAATATCTCAGAAAACAGCTCCGGACCCTCCTATTGTCTCTGCTTTGTTGGAAAGGGTATGCTATTATGGCCTTATGGCAAAAACCTGATGAAAATTTAGCTACTTTTACACCAAGGGATTGACCCACCTTGATACACATCAAAAGCAGATAATAACAGAACAGTTTGCAGGTAAATACAGCAGCAGTACAGGACTGGGCATGTTGAGATATGCTGGAGCAAACCTTTAAATCCTTCTGTAATCCCTGAAAGCAACATGTGCGGTGCAATTAGGGGTTGAGTCCGGCGGAACTAGCTGGAATCTATATATCCTGAGTGTCATGTCGTTACTAAAATTCCATATGATTTTCCTCAAAATCGTGCATACTAAAGGTATTGAAATATATGGGAAACTCTATTTATCATCATTAACAACAAATGTCTGTCTGCAGGTGTTCCACTACTACATGTACCTGGGCGCCCTGGGGGTGCTGGGCTCACTGATGGTGTCAGTCATCCTGTCTGGCTGTATGTCGGTCGGTCTGTCTGTCTGTCTGTCTCTTATATATTATATCTGTCTATATGCAGGTGTTCCACTACTACATGTACCTCGGCGCCCTGGGGGTGTTGGGCTACCTGATGGTGTCAGTCACCCTGTCTGCCTGTATGTCGGTCTGTCTGTCTGTCTGTCTGTCTCTTATATATTATATCTGTCTGTCTGCAGGTGTTCCACTACTACATGTACTTGGGCGCCCTGGGAGTACTGGGCTACCTAATGGTGTCAGTCACCCTGTCTGCCTGTCTGTCTCACTGTCTATATAGACATGGATTACTCTGTCTGTCTGTCTGTCTCTTATATATTATGTCTCTCTATCTGCAGGTGTTCCACTACTACATGTACCTGGGCGCCCTGGGGGTGTTGGGCTACCTGATGGTGTCAGCCACCCTGTCTGTCTGATGGTGTCAGTAGCCCAATCTGCATTTATTCTAATTAACATAAAATAGCCACCATTAACCTCTGTAGATACAAATGGCTTCAGGCCTACAGAGCAATCATGCAATGCCATGCATGGTGGAGCATCTATTGTCGATCTTTTGTGATGGATTGCCAGTAACCCTGTCTGTCTATGTGTCTATACCTAGCAACTCTGTCTCACTATCTACCTACCTATATATACATGAATTACTGTCTCTATCTGCAGGTATTCCACTACTACATGTACCTGGGAGCCCTGGGGGTGTTGGGCTACCTGATGGTGTCAGTCACCCTGTCTGTCTGTCTGTTGGTCGGTCTGTCGGTCGGTCTGTCTGTCTCTTATATATTATATCTGTCTATCTGCAGGTGTTCCACTACTACATGTACCTGGGCGCCCTGGGGGTGTTGGGCTACCTGATGGTGTCAGCCACCCTGTCTGTCTGATGGTGTCAGTAGCCCAATCTGCATTTATTCTAATTAACATAAAATAGCCACCATTAACCTCTGTAGATACAAATGGCTTCAGGCCTACAGAGCAATCATGCAATGCCATGCATGGTGGAGCATCTATTGTCGATCTTTTGTGATGGATTGCCAGTAACCCTGTCTGTCTATGTGTCTATACCTAGCAACTCTGTCTCACTATCTACCTACCTATATATACATGAATTACTGTCTCTATCTGCAGGTATTCCACTACTACATGTACCTGGGAGCCCTGGGGGTGTTGGGCTACCTGATGGTGTCAGTCACCCTGTCTGTCTGTCTGTTGGTCGGTCTGTCGGTCGGTCTGTCTGTCTCTTATATATTATATCTGTCTATCTGCAGGTATTCCACTACTACATGTACCTGGGAGCCCTGGGGGTGTTGGGCTACCTGATGGTGTCAGTCACCCTGTCCGTCTGTCTGTTGGTCGGTCTGTCAGTCTGTCTGTCTGTCTGTCGTTCTGTCTGTCTGTCTGTCTGTCTGTCTGTCTGTCTGTCTGTCTGTCTGTCTGTCTGTCTCTTATATATTATATCTGTCTATCTGCAGGTATTCCACTACTACATGTACTTGGGCGCCCTGGGAGTGCTGGGCTACTTGATGGTGTCCAGTAAGGTGGTGGGACGTAAGGGTAAGGTGACGCACCTCACCATGGGACACGCCCCCCTACCGGAGGGGCAGGAGGCCCCACTGCTGTATGAGGGAATAGAGGAAGTCAACTTCTTCCTGCGCCTAGGCCTTGTGGGTAAGTTGTAATAGCCTATGAGAATTCCATATAATCTTATGACAACTATCAACCCTTTCAGGCTGCATATAATTCCTCAATTCTCTGTGGTATTTTGTGTTCAGGAAGGCAACACTGGCGAGTAAATCGCAGGCATTGCTTGACACTTGGTATTGTATGAACTTTAGGCACGATAGGCACGATGCAAGGATGCAGCACTGTTCAAATATGTTATACATTGCTTAATACTGTGGCCTATTGATTTTACTAAAGAAGACCATAACTTATTCCACGCCCCCCTGTCACATTTAAACATAACAAATCTTTTTACTTTCAACTTAAAATTCTTTGATTGATACAATTCAGTGGTACAGAATTAAGGATTTTGAACCTTTTCTATTCAGCTTCTTTCCCCCTGCCAGCATTCAGCATAGGAGACGGTACAATGGAGGGGTATCGGATGATGTTCTATGTGTATACCCTATTCGATGTGATAAGCACAGAGTGCACTTAAAAGGTTATTTCAAAAACGTGCTCACCCCTGAATTTTCTTGCTATTGCAGTCCTGTATTTGACATAACAAGCACACAATGGTCTTAACTAACTATTAAACTACACATTTCCAATAGATAATGGTACATTTTGGCTGAAGATTTCTTTCCCCCCCTGTCAGCGTTCAGCATAGGCGGCGGCCTGATGGAGGGGTTCCGGGTGATGTCGTACGTGGAGCGGGACTCGGCCCTCATGTGGCACTGCTTCGGTCCCGCCTACCTCGTACTCAGCGTCATCAGGCTGCTGTTCCTCGTGTTGCAGACCTTCTCACTCTTCAAGTACCACAGGGTAAGGGCTTGTAATTCTTTAGATTGTAAATGTATTTTTATTTGATTAAATGATTTTCAAAATAACATCAGTATTTAAGGTATATGTCATAGTAACATGATACAAAAAATCACATGCAGTATGGCATATATGCGCCAAGGCCCATTATGAGGGCTGTAATGTTATACCAGCGAACAGGAACCAGACCAGAAACCAGCAGGTACAATGGGAGAACTTCATTCTCGTTCCTGTTTTCTGGTTCCAAACCACCAGCAGGAGCTAGTAGAGATTGCCGAAACCCGGCAAAATTCAGGTAGAAGGTGTTACCAGAGCCTTACCAGAGCCTTGCTGTACAGAAGGATCTGCGAATGAGAGGAAAAATACCTGTGTTCTGTGCGGTTACAGATCGTACTAAACTACCACCACGCAGTATAAGGCGTGCACCATGCACCTGATAGCCACCAACCTGTGTACCTGGTCCCTGACCGTGGTACTGGAAGCTGTAGAGTCACCCCCCCAACACACTAACACTTACTTAGTTATCAATGAACACTCCCTGATAGTACTATAGAATGAAATGTGGCAAAGGAATCATCTGAAGATGTATTACAATGTATCGACCTCATAATGTCATTTAGTTAAAACACTAATATGTTGTGCCCCAGTCACCTATGGTAATAGGGTGTCACAGTACAAATAGCCGACAAAATTTCTGGTTCTGACCCTATTTTTCTCCTTCAGACGGGCAAAAGGTTGGGTTCTTTTGAGTGTGCAGTAATGAATGACCCCTTAAATTAAAGCTTAACACATATCTGATTTTTTTATTTGCATCCCGCATAAAAAAGTGTGTTCCGATTTTGCGCTAGTTGCCATGGAAACTGACTTACCCAAACTGGAGAAATTTTACAGGTGCCCAGCGACCTTTGACCTTGACCTTTGACCCCTCCAATCACCACCCAGGGTTACCATGGCAACAACCAACTTTTTATATTTGTTTTGCCAAGGCCTTTGGGAACAATTTGGGCCGCAGATTATGTTTCTGTGACAAATTTAAGGCCTCCTACCACTGATTATATGCACAGTAGTACCGTTTTTCATTGGCACTATTTACGACTACAACATTCTGGAGCCGAATTTGTACTGTGACACCTTAAAGGCCCATGTTAATTTTTTCTGACAAAGTTTCT
Source organism: Harmothoe impar (assembly GCA_947462335.1). Taxonomy (NCBI): domain Eukaryota; kingdom Metazoa; phylum Annelida; class Polychaeta; order Phyllodocida; family Polynoidae; genus Harmothoe; species Harmothoe impar. The sequence continues at coordinate 13,521,570 of OX381710.1, forward strand.
TTTACTACAGAATAAAGATATTTCCTCCACTAACATGGATTTGAAGTCATTTTTTGAAAATGTCAAGACATTGTGACCAAAAAGCCATTTAAAGTATGTCTACCGGGTGCCTCGGGAGCTATTTTTTTGCAGATTTCGCCAGAAATAGAGGTATCTCGATTCCGCGACCTCTACTGAAAAATCGGAACACACTATCCTATGTCGGGCCACCCTTATAAGATGCCCTAACACACTGGGAATAATATCCCATAACTGGATAAGGCCTACACTCAAAACAGAAATCACCAAGGCAGTCAATAAGGGCCCAATGTCCTGGGATTTAGGCCCAAATTTGCAGTTTTAGGGCCAAAATTAGGGTTTTTTGGGACATAGCGTGTATATTTACCATGGCAACGCTTAACGACACAATCAAAAATTCTGAGATGGGACTTTGATCTTTTTTCAAAGGAATGTTCCATATGTTTGCCATAAAATAAGTATAATTTATGGTATTTTTCACAATTTTTAGGCCCTTTGAACTTGAATATGAAAAAAATTCTTGGGAGCAGTTTCTGTGGCAATTTGCCTCAACCTCCCTCCAGGGTCAAATTCCCGGGTTTAGAGGTAAATTTTCCGTTAAAGACAAAAGACCCAAGGTAAAATTGGCTTCTGCTGCACCCATTCTATCTATATTGGTGCGAAAGATCCATGAAAAAGCCATAAAATCCCTACCAGAGACCAAAATATAGAGTTAACCACCCTCTCTTTTAAGGTGTCACGGTACAAATAGCCAACAAAATTTCTAGTTCTGACCCTATTTTCTCCTTCAGACGGGCAAAAGGTTGGGTTCTTTTGAGTGTGCAGTAATGAATGACCCCTTAAATTAAAGCTTAACACATATCTGATTTTTTTATTTGCATCCCGCATAAAAAAGTGTGTTCCGATTTTGCGCTAGTTGCCATGGAAACTGACTTACCCAAACTGGAGAAATTTTACAGGTGCCCAGCGACCCTTGACCTTGACCTTTGACCCCTCCAATCACCACCCAGGGTTACCATGGCAACAACCAACTTTTTATATTTGTTTTGCCAAGGCCTTTGGGAACAATTTGGGCCGCAGATTATGTTTCTGTGACAAATTTAAGGCCTCCTACCACTGATTATATGCACAGTAGTACCGTTTTTCATTGGCACTATTTACGACTACAACATTCTGGGGCCGAATTTGTACTGTGACACCTTAAGTATACTTTTTAATACTGAAAAAAAAAAGAAAAAAAAAATTATAATGTGATGTTTCAGATCGTGCTAAACTACCACCACGCAGTAATGAAGGTGTGCACCATGCACCTGATAGCCACCAACCTGTGTACCTGGTCCCTGACCGTGGTACTGGAGACTGTAGAGTCCCCCCCCCCCCCCCCAATTACTTAGTTAGCAACGGCCACTCCCTGATAATACTATAGAGTGAGAGGTGGCAAAGGAGTTAGAATCAATTAAAAGATTTTCGATAATGTATTGGCCTCATAATGTCATTTTGTTAAAACACTGATATGTTGTGCCCCAGTCACCTTTTGTAATAATTATACTTGTTAGTACAGAAAAAAAAAATTGAAAAAAAAATGAAAAAAATTTTTAAAAAATTGAAAAAATTAAAAAATTAAAAATTGTATTGTGATGTTGCAGATCGTACTAAACTACCACCACGCAGTATAAGGCGTGCACCATGCACCTGATAGCCACCAACCTGTGTACCTGGTCCCTGACCGTGGTACTGGAGGCTCTAGAGTCCCCCCCCCCCCCAATTACTTAGTTAGCAATGGCCACTCCCTGATAATACTATAGAGTGAGAGGTGGCAAAGGAGTTAGAATCAATTAAAAGATTTTTGATAATGTATTGGCCTTATTATGTCATTTTGTTAAAACACTGATATGTGTGCCCCAGTTACCTATGGTAATAACTATACTTGTACAGAAAAAAAAAATTGAAAAAAAAATTGAAAAAAAAAATGAAAAAAAAATTGAAAAAAATTGAAAAAAATTGAAAAAATTAACAAATTAAAAATCATAGCGTTATGTTGCAGATCGTACTAAACTACCACCATGCAGTAATGAAGGTGTGCACCATGCACCTGATAGCCACCAACCTGTGTACCTGGTCCCTGACCGTGGTGCTTGAGGCTGTAGAGTCTTACCACCACAACGCCGCCCTCAGGTCCCCCGGCCACCACAGGAGGGCAGCACCCGCACCCCAGGGCCACGGGCCCAGCAACGGCACTACATCACACGGTAAAGTATAAATGTCACAATTATATTTTGAGGGCATTTTGCTGCTACTACCATAAATTCCTGAGTACTACTTGCATCTCGCGTATAACCCGGACCCCCAACTCAGGAGAATCCTATAACCCGTTTTTGGATCTAAAAATTGCAATTCTAGTACTGTTCTATAGTGATAAAAAGCCTTGTATAACCAGTGCCCTATATATAGGCACGTCTGGTATCAAATGAAAGCTGAGTTTGGTTCGCGTATATCCCAGGAGTTGTACGTGGGAATTTACGTTATTATCTACTTCAAGGGACAAAATGTGCCACCTTGACTTGACTCTTCTTTTGAATAACAACATTATCCAATGTTGGACATTGCAAGAAATTCCATCCCTACCACAACATAAATATTTTTATTTTGCACTGTACATATTTTCGCGGAAATTAAAATCCACGAAAATCTGCACAGCGCAAATAATTATCCAGTGTAGCTATACAACCTCTATATTCCATGATTTGTGAACTTAAATACATGAGAAAGTGTGCTTTTTACAGATTCACATAAATTTATACAAAATATCAACTTTCACAATATTGTCCATAATGTGAGCCGTTTCAACGAAATGGGTCGGAAGTCACACTTTGAAGAGCCTAGATATTGCCTCTTTAAGTGGTAAAGGGTGGAAAAGAAAATTTAAAATGAGTTTTTGACAATACAACTGGCCAATATTTTACACTTTGCATACTAAAAGAAAGCTCTTGATGAGCTGTACACGAATATTGCAACATTTTTAATCTGCGACTTCCGACACATTTCGTTAAAACGGGTCACATATATGAATTCAGATGTACCAAAATGCAGCAGCACCCCCAGCACCTTGTCCAACGTGGCGGCTCCCTACCTGTTCCCCTTCATCATCGAGTACTCGCTGCTAGCAGCCGCCATCTTGTATAACATCAACAATAGGATCGGCCATAAAGAGTATAAGGTAGGTTGGTATATTATATATCCAGTGATTGGCACTCAAAAAGTAATCTCCCTAATAATGAACAAGGCATTTTCAACCTGTTACCTACTAACTTTTCTTGAATTTGGCTTATATTTGATTTACTTATATTTGAGTCAAATTTGCTAATTTTGAATACCCCAATGTTTATGCACTACATGTAGCCAAACACACAGTAATCGCAACTCAAGACATGAGGACCCGACCTTAGATTCAAAATAGGGCCGAATTTTTTGGATTTTTTCATAGAGATAGCAAGTGCACTAAAAAATTATCTGACCAATTTCAACAGTACAAAAACACACAGACAAAATCTGACCTACATACCCTGGTCTTTACGACTATATTGCTTGAAACACTTTTTTTTGGCCCAATCAAGTGCCTTTTGGGAGCAATAAAAGTCCACTAGGTATATCCCATGTCAACCCCGAGCCCAGAGTTGTCCTGGGATTTAAGTTTAAGGTATATCCCATAAACCTCGATTCTTGTGTCAAGAACAAAAATGGCTACTCATATCTTCACTGTACAGGAGCTGGAGGAGCTGATGGAGGAAAAGAGGGAACAGAAGCAGCAGGAGAAGCAGCAGGAGAACTCCAGCCCGCAGCAGAACGAGACGCTGTTTGAGAGCTCGAGTTGCTCCAAGGCCCACTCGGGGCTGTTCTCAGGGCTCGCTGTGTTCATTGTGCTCGCCGTAGCCTCCTGCTTCTTCCTCTACATTAAAGTTAGTATATCCGATGATAGGGGCTCTAAAATAAATTCGACTGAAAGATTTGTCAGGATGTTGATAATGATCATCCTTTATTTACTACATGTGTTATTCACTCTCATCCCCTCTATTTTTGCTTTTATTAGGACACATTCCTAAGATTAATGCCATGGTGCACATTAAATTTTTTCAGGGCACGTATTACTATGCACCCATTGAAGTACAGTTTAACAAGGTTCTAGATTAGGTACCCCTTACTTGAGCCATTACTACCGATGGATTACATTTGTTAATAGATCATCCTATCAGAATGATATTGTCCCAGTGTATAGAAAAATTTAGTAGGATTCACTAAATTCATTTTTGGATATGCTAACTTTAAGGCGTCACACGGCCGGCCGACTGCTGTCACGGGCTACATCCACATTGTGACCGACATTGTGGTGAACGTGCTCGCTGTGTTTAGTATCGTGCTGGCCTTCCACTACAGCCACAAACTCTTCTTCACGGCACACCTCGACAACATGCTGGACCAGGTATGGCCGATATTATTTGTAATAATTTTTACTTTTTATTCAACACATTTTAGGTTAAAACAGCTACGATTTTCCTTCGATAGTTTCATTGGGTATCCAGAATAATGACCTTCAGGTACAACATATACAGCATATAATATCACATATGGTAATGTGCCACTGTCATATCAAATAGAGTTAGGATATTCTGTTAGCTACAAATGTTTTCTTATTTAGAATTTAGTTTCTGTTGCAAATATACCTAAATATCAGGAATTTGTCAGGAACCCCTCCATTTAGGTGTTTTTAAATATTTATATGAGCAAGCAAATCTGATTTTTAATAAAGCATGAGTATTAATAAGATTGGCCTTCAACAGGCATCAGTTATAACATTATTCATCTTTACTAAATTTCACATAATTAGTCCACAAAGACAACTATTGTATTATACCGTTGTCATATTTTACCATGTATTTGCATATACTCTAGGTATTAGTGAGACATGCCATAAAGCTTATATTGTAATATCAAGAATGAATGAGAGAAACTTCTGAAGGCTTATGTATTGTGATATCCAGGATGGATAAAATTAATTTCAACTTCAACGTCAGCTTATATTGTAATATCTAAGATGAATAAAATAGATTTCCTCTTCAATTTCAGAATTTGCTGGTGCTGGCCCTGTTTGGTTACTACGGGCTGCTGTCGTGTATGGCTATAGCCTCGCTGGCACAAACCACCAAGCCGGGGCTACTCGGGGAAGGCGCTAAGCTCATCGGTGCCATGTGCATCATAGACATTATACAGATAACATTACAAGTGCTGTATATAGTGGATGGGTTAAGAAGGAGGGCTGTAAATGATGACCAGGCTACTCACAAACCAGGCAGGTCCCTGGTCACATTCCTACTCATACTGAACCTAGGGCTCTGGGTCATCAACACATTCATGCTTAAAGAGTCCTACGCCTTCTCCATTTTTTACGGTTTCTATGGCGACTTGGCGTGGATTATCATCCTGAACGTGACGTTGCCGTTGGCGATCTACTTCCGTTTCCACGCGGCGGTTTGTCTGTCTGAGATCTGGCTGCATTCCTACAAGAAGGTCTCAATACACAAAATCATAGCCAAGAATAAGGCACACTGTGGGAAGATATTGTAAATGAAGATATGTGTAAATTATAACTATGCGATGCACTCTTTTTAAGCTGGACTTTTCAAACAGGAAATCTAAGGTACAATTTGTTGAATTGGGTGACAGTGTGCCAGTTTGACAGCAAAATAAGGTAGCTGTGAATCTCAGCTTTGATCATACTTATTATTGAGATACCTACATAGCATATACAGGGTAAAGCAAAGAAGGGTTTAACTTATATTCAATGTCATATATTTTCAGTCAGGTCTGTCGAATAAAGTTAGATATTGGTCCTATTACAGTAAATAGATAGAGATTTTATATATATTTTGTTAGTATATATGAGTTAGACCCCACATTTATGTACCAAGTTGTGTTTTTCAGTGTTTTTCACCTTCCATGAGCTATAGAATAAAGAGCTCTGCACCATACTAGGTCTTGTTGATATAAGTTAAGAGGGGACACTCTAGGCTTTCAGAATTTTTCGGTTTATTTGTCTCCGACCAACATTTTAGGATTTATGGCCCTCCAAAGTCAAAAAATTCCCAAAAGACAGGGTTCCAGGCTTTTTTTTCTCTCTTAATTTGTCTCCCATGGCCAGGAAACCCATCAAAAGTCTCCCAAATCAACATGGTTTACAAGGTATATGTGTTAGCTATCAGATTCATAAGTTTTAACTGGAATTTCTGTTCTCAATTTTTCATCCCAGCACTCTTTTTAATAAATGCCACTCTTGTAATGTCCGTAACGATAACTATTGATGCCTCAGCCTGGTTACTTCCAATGGCCAATCAATATCAATTCTATATGTCATATATGGGGGTCAATGGGTTCTCAAGCCACGAAAAAGAATCAGGAGCCTTCCGGTTTTAATTTAGCCTACAGGTACAAAAGACTTAATTTGTAATGCAGTTAACGTTACGGACATTACAACACATAAATCCTCTATAAATCTATAAATATCCCAAACCTATCAATTCAAAGTAATTCTTATCCATGGCTAGTATGCATTCATTCATTCTGGAAGGAATTGCAGCCTAAATTCTCTTCTGTGTATTAGGAAAGGGGTTTTCAATGCAAAACTGTAATGTCCGTAACGTTAACTCTGTAATGTCCGTAACGTTAACTCTGACTGACCGTAAGCCCCCCTTGCTGCATTTCAAGACATGCACTATGCTAAATAACAACATAATAAGATAGAATGGACATTGCTACAGCACTGTGTGGCATTTAGATGCATTCCTACGGGTATAACTCAACCTTTCAGCCCTCCAAATGATTTATTGAGTCAGAAAATGACAAAATTTCCACCAAAACCTCACTGTCAAGCCCTAAAACCCTGAGAGGAGTATGTTTTCTGTTGTTCATATGATACCTACACTTACATTTCATTATTTTAGTGTGTTAAACTTGAGCTGGTAAGCTCTTTTTGATTACTCGAGCTAAAAATAGTTAACGTTACGGACATTACAGAGTTAACGTTACGGACATTACATGAAAATTGAAAATCCTCAAGGAGAAGTAAATACTGATGATATCCATACTTTTTCTGGATAGCATGTTGAAGGGTTATCTAATCTAAAAGCCTAATCAAGAAGAAAGAAAAAATGCAATATTTTTCATTTGTCAGGGTAGAATTTGTTGTATGTAATGTCTGTAACGTTAACCATATTTTTAATTTCTTTTGAAAAAGTACTTCTACTCAGTCGATCATCTCTATATTTTAACACAACATGCCCATATGGTACTTCTATCATCCCAAATAGTTATCTACCCTATAGAACATACTTCATTTTTCATGGGTGCTTAGTGATACCAATACTGTAATGTCCGTAACGTTAACTGCATAAAAAATGTGTTTTTTTTGCAATTAGAATGACAAAAAGGGTCTCCTTGTATGCAAAACTATACATATTTTGGAAGTAGATACACTGAAGATGATACACAGTGGCTTCAATGATTATTAAAACAGTTTTTGATCAAGCTAGAGTAAAGTTGGTGATATTTTGTAAATATTTCAACATTTTCAAGATTTTTGGAAAGCCCCCCAAGTGACAATATGAAAAGTATTTGGCTTATGGTTTTCAAACTTGGTATGCCTGATTATACATAGTGTAGCTACTTGTAAACCAAAATAGAACTTACTGTGGTGTTTTTCAGACATTTTATCAGATGTTTAATATTTTCAGTGTAATGTCTGTAACGTTAACTCCAGGTTGTGTTTGAGAGTGAATAAAAACTGACCCCCTGGGAGTTAAGCTTTCCCTCGAGTGGATTCTGGGACCTAAGATACTAGTCTTTCAATTAAATAAACTTGTATAAAGATCAATTGAGTTTGGTGAAAAAAAAATTTGATTCAGATTTGGTACCAGATTAGTGCATTTTTAGGAATTCTGACTCATATATTGATTTATTATTTAGATAATTATTAGATTATTTGTGCAGCAGCTAATTATATGCATTTGCCTGGCAGCATAGTTCTGTAGGAATTAGAAATCACTAAAGTCATGAAATAACATAGATCTGTGTGCCACAGGACTTCTCTGTTTGCAGACTTATACATATACTATAAACATAATGCTTAAGTCTGTGCTATCTCTGTTTTAAGGAATATTCCTATTCAATTCGGTGCTTATCAATATAAAGTAGATATACCATTTATGCATTTGTATGCAGTGAGAGATATAAAGAAATAAATGCAGAATATATTGTGGATATATGTATAAAATGGTACAATATTTAACAAAGTTGCATTATGATATGTTCTAAGAGAGCCTACAAACACATGGAAACATTGTGAGATAAACCAATGCTGTACATTACTCTGAATTACAAACTAGGAATAATAAATGTATGAATTGTTACCACGTCATTGTTGCTGTCCTTCTTTTATACTATTGTCAGTTGTATTTGAATAATTTATGATATTACTCATGCACCGCTACTTTTTAACATGAAATGCTACATAAGGCCAAAAATATATAAGGTGTATTTCAGGTTATCCTACCCTACCCACAACAGGACAAAACCTAAAAAATGTTATCAAATTATGGCACTTAATTTAGTGTCATGTTGAGGCTCCGTAAGTCAAGGCCTTGTCTGTACTGGATTTCGCAGGTCAATTTCTTGGCATTTCCCAGGCTAAAGTTTTAGAAAAAAAGGTAAAGAGGAAAAAAAACGACATACCTACCCTAGATTTTTAGACAATGTAACCTGAAATACACCTTTTGTTTTTCTTGGACCAAACGAATCTCAAACTAAACACCCTACCTGTCAATCCAGTATCTCATTGATAAGATAAGCCACAAGAAGCAAGCACACAGGTAGTGGCACTATATAAGGGAGTGTTCATTTGTTAATTACAGGGGCTGGGGGTGGTGTGATTTTGGGTGGAGGCACAAATTTCTTCCCCCCCCCCTCGAGAGCCTGCAGAACCTTTCATGCCTCCCCTCGCCGATGACGCCAAACAATGCCCCCCTTTGAACTATAGTAATGAGTGGGCTTTTTTTTACGCTTCCCCTCAAGAGGGGTCAGAATTCTTTACGCCCCCCCCCCCTCAGGAGGGGTCACTAATTTTTACGCCCCCCCCCCCAACCCACCACGCCCTGTAACTAATAAAGGAACACTCCCTACGGTAGGGCAGAGAGGGGTATGGGGGCTTCCATGAAGTTTGTACACACAAAGGGTTGGGGGGAGGGGGTCTATTTTCTGAACATCTTTGCGTACTTGAACCCTTTATTTTAATGTGTATAAGAACTTTAGGGGGTTGGGCGGTCAATATCTGGAGAAAATGTGCGTACATACTTTATGGAAGCCCTATGTTAACCACCTGGGCACATTGAATCACTCTGTTCGTTTTTCCTTTGGGAATTTCCCAGCAGTTGGCCTACCACATTATTTGTTACATGTGTATTATGAACTATCTATAAAGGGAGGGAGAAAGTATCACTGCTCCTCACTAGAAGGCAGCACTGTATTCAATGTCTCCTTGTCAGTTCGTAGGTAAGCGATGTAAAGATAACTCTTTTCAACTTTTGGTTTGACCATAGACGAACCTAACAACTTGGCCAACTTATCAAAAAGCTCATTATTTACTTCAGGAAAAGCACACTAAAAACATTTTAAAAAACGATACAATTAGGTTTTGACTGTCAATGACAGAATAAAGTTCCCTTATTGATAGTTTGAACTGTCAATATAGCAAGATAGGATTCTCTTATAAATTGACAGTTCAAACGGTCGGTAACAGACTTAACAATCCCTCCTTGACAGTTCCAAAATGGAAGTGAATTTTGTTCTTGTATTGACAGTTTGAACTGTCAATGAGAAAATTCCTTTCTGCTATTGACAGTTTGAACTGTCAATAGCTGGCCCACTATGATCTTGCTATTGACAGCTCAAACTGTCAATAGTGGAAAGCTTTCCTTTTATTGACAGTTAAACCTGTCAATAGTGGGATATTCTTCTCTTATTGACAGTTCAATCTGTCAATAGTGATAAAGAATCGTTTTTAGCATATTCAGTGTCTTTATTGCCGGATGTTTGTCGGTAGTAGAAAAGTCTTATCTACTCCACATTACTTAAAATGAACACTAAATCTATTCAAATAAATTTTTGTCACAAAACAAGAAGAGCACAAATAACAAAACAAAACATGAAAGAGGCATAATATCAACCGGCTAATATTTCGAAGTGACTGAAAACAGCTCCATTGCACAAACCCAAGGACATGATGAGAGAAGCTTTATAACATATTGATACATAAATAATTACTTTGTACTCCAATATACATAGAGCTTGAGATCAGTCCGAGACATAATTGTATGGCTTAATGGTAAGTGACAATCTGATTCGAATCATGCTTAAAAGAAAACACCACTCTATTTTTATGATGACTTCAAATGGTAGTCTTGGTATAGATTAGAAATATTATGGCACATTTAGTGAAGCATAGGCTATTATAAGGGAGCACAGCAGGCTTATCTGCTGCAGCCCATGACGTCATCATTGGGGCAAATACACCCCAGTAGTGGCTGCATAGCACTGTCAGTGCACACCAAGATCCCACTTGTAGGTTTCCTTTGCCACTTCTTGTAGATTTCACTTGACAAGTAGCACCAAATAACCCCAATTAAGTGCCCTACATAATATTATGACGTTGTACATAATATTTATGATCAAACCACCACAAAAGTCGGTTGCTTACGGCATCCAGGCTTGGACAATGCTCTACCTGGTGTATTTGCCCCAATGGTGACGTCATGGGCTGTAGCAGATAAGCCTGCTGTGCTCTCTTATAATAGCCTATGCTCCACTAAATGTGCCAGAATATTCCTAATTGATACTAAGAGTATCGATTGAAGTCATCCTAGAAATAGGGTGGTGTTTCCTTTTGAGGGCCAGTCCAAATAGTTTGACTGATATTAATTATATACATACTGAACTGTAAGTCTGTATCACATTGATTACAATGGGTGTGTAGATAAATGGCACGGAGCTAGATTGGGGCTCAAACATGTGTTCCCCTACCATTATCATAGTGTTTGTATCAGTGCTCCTTGTTTGGCTGGAGACTCAACATGTGGACTGTATGTACATGGTGTGTATCATACGTCTTCTGCCATATATCAGACAGCGCGACGCTAGCGTGAAATCGGAAGAACACAGCGAGAGGCAGGAATATATGCATGATGATAGTCCAAGCGAGTTTCCCATAGACGCTCGTGAACATCTCGGCATGGTGCACCTCCTTCAGCTGGAAGGTATTAATCAGCCACATGGCCAGGTTAGCGATCAGGAGGAAGGTCACGCACGAGCGACCCGGCTTGGTGTGGTGGTGCTCCGGTTCCTTAACCTGTCTACGTAGTGCGTCTACTATAAAGACGGCCTGCAGGGTGCCCTGGATGAAGGTGAGGAGGGCCGAGCTGAGCTGCAGGATAGCAAAGGTGCCTTGTATACCTGAATGGTGCACTCTACTAGCAGCCGCGAACCCAAGGAAGCCAAGCAGGATGTAGACTCCCCCGAGAGCGATGATCAGGAGGTTCTGATCAAACACATCCTCAAGGATCCCAGTAAAGCGCAGCTTGCTGAACTGGTAGAATGATGGGATGATCGCAATCAGGGAGAGGCTATTAGTCAATATGTCACTTATGAGGTAGATCATGAATGTTGTATCTGACATCCCGCTTTTTGATAATAAGTAGATGAATAAACACATTGCTAACCCAGCACTGATAAACACGGCTAGCCCAAGGAACAGCCCAGAGTTGGCTTTGTCACAGTGGCCATCCTCAGTGTCTGGGAGCTCCTTGTCCTCCTCCTCCTCCTTAGCAGGACATACAGTTGTGTGGCCAATGGTGGAGTATAGCTTGTAGAACATGGCAGCAGCAAGCAGGCTGAACTCTATGGTGAAGGGGTACAGGTAGGGGGAGGCTACATCATACAGAGCCGTCCTCCGGTAGCAATGGGAGATCAGCACCATGTCTGCAAATGATAATTTGAATTCCTTGATGACAAAAATTTATGTACATGTGGCAGCTATCTTTAATACCTAAAATTGCCCAAGGATGACAACTTCAGACCACCCTGGAAATTTTCATAGAGTTCCCAGAGATAAATGATCAAGGTAGAAAAAAACAATTAATTATATATCCTACCATAGATAGAATAGAATAGAATTTATAATGCATGCCTTTTCTTCCAAAGTTTAGATTTGGATGGAAATGTGTATTATCATACATTATACATAGTTTTACATTGTTCCCCACCTACCCTTATTATGACTGGGGGAGTGATAGGACACATTGTGGTGGGTGGCGTTGACCTTGGCGCTGTGTCCGGAGCTGGTAAAGGCCTGCTGTGCCTCCAGTACCAGCGTGTACACCCAGGTACACAGGTTAGCTGCAGCCACGTGCAGGAGGCCAAACCGCATCAACACGTGCCGGTAGTTGATCAACACCTACAACACGACAGAGGTACTACCATAGTGGTGAGCAGCTGGCAGGCGATCCTATTGACACCCATGTTAACCAAAACGAAGCACTGGGCAGGTGATCTTATGGATCACGGCCCAGCAAACAATGCACCATCACTTACTCTCTTTTGTGTAATTTACCTGTCACAGGGTGATTTTGAAGAAAAATATTCAGAAAATATATAGTTGAACCCTGATTACCCTTAAGTGTCAGGGTTGGGCTGTGGGATCATCACCCTCAGCCCAGGGCCTCAGTCAGTGATCCCATGGCCCAACTCCTCCACATTGGGAGCGAATAGTTATCCCAAGCCCCATCAACATGTGGCAGTATAGTTATATATCAACAGGACAGAGGTTAGCTGCAGGCCAAACCGCATCAACCTGCATCAGTAGTTTATCAACACCTACACATAGAGCAGAGATAGAGCTAATGCATCAGTACTTCATGATGTACTAACATAAGGCCGATGAGTCACCTCTTTAGCAAGAGCAACATTAAAGGATTTATAAACAGTATGAGAATTTGGTGTCAATAGGTAATTTAAGTGTTGAAGATATTAAGAGATTTTGGTTACGAATAGAGTTGGATAGTAGTTTCCCAACTCATTCATCGCTTGGAAATTCTGCTCTAGGCTGAAGCAGTCAAAATTTGAGAATTTCTTATCAGCGAAAAAGCAAGGCACTTTTATTTGTGGGATAATAATTAAGTGAATGATGTAGAAGTAAAATTGCACCAATGCCACTCTTGATAGCTGGTTGAACTTAAGGAGACTATATATGATTTTATTGTACTGTCATCATCCAGCTCACCTCATGGTTCTTGAAGAGTGAGAATATCTGTAGGAAAGTGAAGAGCATCCTGGCAGCTATAGGCAGGATGGAGATGAGGCCGTAACAGTTGTAGGCGTTAGGTGCCTCTGCCGTCATCAGAAGCCGGAACCCATCCAGCAGTACCGCTGCCAGCCCAAACGCTGCCCAGGAATTCCAATTAAGATTATTTATGGCACTTCTCCAGGGTACTTTTTTCAGCACACACTCATTTGAAATTACAAAAACTGTTTCAAACTGCGCTACCCCTAAATCTATTATCATATAGTGGTCAACAATAAAACGTAGAAGTATGCGCTCTTGCATAAGATAAACCGTGTTTGTTAACTTGTAGGAAATATTATAATCTTAGAATTGAGTGTACGAATATTAATAATAATAATCTCATGAGGGCTAGGGCCTAAAAGTAAAAGTTTGTTTCAGATAACACGGGCAGAAAATGTAGGGTCGGTATGTAAAATATGAAAGTACTAGTCAGCCGATCTGAAGACCCTAAAATTTACTAGTCGGGTGACTTGAAACAAACGTTTTTTCCCCCTTTTTTTGGCCCAGGTACATGTATGTGAGAAGAGTTCTGGATTCATTTCTATATTTGGCAAATAACTATAAATAAAAATAAATGATGGTAGATAAACATTTGCACATTGAATATAAAACTGCTGCAAGGACCCCTTGAGGCTTTAAATTCAATAAAATATACTATATGGAGTAGTTACCAATCAGTCCCATCCTGGCAAACAGATTCACGCCCTCTCCGTTAAACTGGAAGGCGGGAAACCTGAGCAGCTGTGCACAGACTGCTTCATAGTTAATGCTGTCCTGGTCCCCCTCAGCCTCCTGCACATAGGGTAGTCAAATCCTATTTATTTCTCTTTCCTTTATCACTATTTTGGTATTGATTATTCAATTTGATAATATTGATTACTGTAAAACCTCATGTATAAGCCGCAGCTAGTATGCAGATCAGACCACTGGTGTAGCTTATAGGATTGGCCCACAGTCAGGGTGTGGCTTATTCGAGGGTTTTTGCTACTATGATACAGTACTAAAGTCACCATAAACATTTCGCTGGTGTGGCTTATAGTATCGGTACAAAGTCTAGGTGCGGCTAATACGCGAGTTAAGTTCATACGCGAGGTTTTACGGTAATTCAAATATCACAAAAAGAGTAAATATCTACTTGAAAAATGTGTATCTTCATATGTTTGCATTCCCTTCCTCATCCATAGAGATGAATACTTGGTAGCACTTTTATTGGCCTACAAAGGACACAATCTCTAAACTGAATAAAAATCAAGTGCTACATGAAATATTTACATAAATCTGGCAGTTTTAAAAAGGTAAATGACGAGGCTATGTGTGCTACATATATTGTATTGATATTATGCTTTTGTTGATACGATAATCGGAATAAAAAGAAATGTCAGTGTACTGATTCAGGGGGTATTGATGACATCCCTACCTTCACATGAGCCTCAGTCAGGTCAGGGAGCTCCCCTTCCTTCCTGTTATTGTCAGGGTTGATGAGGAAGATCTCAGAGTTGTGTCCGGAGGCGGTGGGAGGAGAGCGGGACCTGATGCACGGGTTATCGTTGACATCAGACTGCTTGTGTTGTAGTTTGAACTTCCTAATACAGCACTCTAGGTAGACCAGGAACACGAAGGCTGCCACGTACACGTACATGTGGAACACCTGCAATATAAAGGGGTGTACTACAGTGGCCCAAGAGGGTCAAAAAGTGATTTCGAAAACAAAGTGATCTTGAAAAAAAAGATTTTTATTGGGGAACAAACTTTTTTTTTTGAGAAATTAAAAAGAATTTGCTCGAAACAAAATAACTTTGAAAAAAAACATTGAAAGTGGTTTTGAATTTTTTTCTCACCAAGTCAGCCATTTTGGAAAAATCTTACCCTATGCTAATTAGACATTTTAAGGAAATTTGACTCACTCCAAAGGACACATGTCACAAGTTGTTCTGAATAAGTTGACACTTGACAGCAACCATTATGAATTTCATTTATCATCTGGACTGTTGAATTTTTTTTGAAAATGGTTGCTGTCAACTGTCAATTTACAGAAGTCAGCTGTCACAAGCTGTTCTAAATAAGTTGACAGTTGACAGCAACCATTTGGAATTTCATTTTTCATCGGGACCATTGAAAAAAAATTGAAAATGGGTGCTGTCAACTGTCAATTTACAGAATTGACAGTTGACAGCATCCATTTTCAATTTTTTTTTCAAAATGATTTTTTCTCAAACTAATTCTTTTTAATTTCTCAAAATAAAGAGTTTTTTCCCAATAAAAATCGTTTTTTTTCAAGATCTTTTTTTTCGAAATCACTTTTTGACCCTCTTGGGCTACTGTAGTACACCAACTGCTGCACGTTTAATGCAAAATTTAGTTTTGAAAGGAGAAAAGCACTTGCACCCCAATTTACTGAGAGATGAAATAAATGACCTTACTGTATATTACGCTATTGGCTGTATGTAGATGTGGTCCGTTGAGCAAGCTCTCCTACTGCGAGTGTATATCAAATACGATATATGCCTCAATAGCTGCATAAGTGACATGAGCCTTGGATAATGGTAGTTATCCTCAGCTTCTGCTACTTACAAAGAGAACCGTCCCACCACTGGAAGTGGGCTCTATGCGGGATAGGACATGGGCCAGGGTGAGCACGATCGCCATCGACGCAATCAGCATGGCATACAGGCCAGATAACGAGCCCGTGTTGGTCATCCTACAATATCATACAAACTATACACATGGCATGCATTATAAAATATTCCATTAAATATATAGAGAATCTATATAAAACTTTATGGTGGATCACATAATATATGATGAGGCTAGGGCCATGTAAAATCAACCACTTTTGCTTTGAATATCCGTAATCCAGTATGGTATAACACAGTTTATTAATTTACAGTGAAGCTACATCTTTTACAAATGTTCTGTTTGATAAGTAGAGAATCAATGTAAAATTTTACCATGGATCATCATAATATATAATTATGCTGGGGCAATCTAAAATTGATCAATTTTACTTTGAATACCAGTTATCAAGTACAGTGAAAACCTGTTTATTCATTTACATCATAATAGTAGTATAGTATGTATCGGAACGGGACTATGGTTAACTACTGTTTATTACTCAATCGACATGCAGCCAATCAGAGGCCTCCATTTGGTCACGTGACCGGAAGTGACCTACTTAGGGGATTAGTGGTGACGTCACGTGACCTAGTTAGCCAATCAGAGGCCGCCATTTGGTCACGTGACCGGAAGTGACGTCATATGACCTACTTATGGACCGGAAGTGACGTCATATGACCTACTTAGGGGACCGGAAGTGACGTCATATGACCTAATTTAGGATCACGTGACCGGAAGTGACCTGATGAGTCACGTGACCGGAAGTGACGTCACATGACCTAATGGCCAACCGGAAGTGAGTGACCTCATTGAGGATCACGTGACCGGAAGTGACCTGATTGATCACGTGACCGGAAGAAGAAGAAGAAGAAGTGACGTCACGCGACTTAATGAAGAGATGAGCGTCTTTAAGGGGTCACGCGCTTTAAAATGTGATTTTTTTTTTTTTCGGAGGAGGAGGAGGAGGAGGAGGAGGAGGAGGAGGAGAAGGAGAGGAGGAGGAGGAGAAGGAGAGGAGGAGGAGAAGGAGGAGGAGGAGGAGGAGGAGGCGAGTCTCTTATTTTTTTCGGTAAACCAATAAAAAACACCACGATCATTTTTATTGTTTTACGAGCGACTGGAAGTGACTTATTGAACTAGGTAGAAGCGTTCTTTAGAGTGTATAAGGGGGGAGGGGAGGGGAGGGGAGGGGAGGGGAGGGGGGGAGGGGGGGAGGGGAGGGGAGGGGAGGGGGGGAGGGGGGAGGGGGGCCCCTTTAAGATGCATGGGGAGGGGGGCGCTTTTAGGATGCATGGGGCGGGTGGGGGGGAGGGAGGGGAGGGTAGGGGAGGGGGGAGGGGGGCACTCTAGGTGGGGGGGGGCGCTCTAAGGGGCGTTTGTCTCTTTTAAGAAAAAAAGAAAAGAAAAGATTTTAATCGAGAGACACGCTTCTTCCTCTCGAGAGGAAGAAGCGTGTCTCTTCATTTTTTTTTGTTTATCACATGCCTCGATGAGGCGATCAGCTGCGACTGGAGGAAGTGACACTTTAAGAGGACACGCGACTTAATTGTTATAATTTTTTTTTTACTTACTAATAAAGAAGACGTATGAAAATAAAACACAACAATTCACATGTCCGTCGTTCTCGTTGTTTCTTGCTTGATAAAGTCAAGTAATATCGCGATGCCGAGGTCAAACTTTCCCATGTCCTCAGTCAACACTCGAAGGAGTTCAAAAGGCGTACTGCCGGCACCGTCAGCTTCAGCTTGCCACATTTTCAACACTCGGAAGGCCTACTCAGCGGGACTTCCTCCGTATTCGCATTCTTCAGCGATCTTATCTAACCTCTCAGGCGACAATTTTAAATGGTCCCCCACCTCTTTCCACCTGCTACCTAGGCGTCTGCCGAGGGCGCCCAAGTGCTTATGCATCGCGCGCGAGTCGGGGTTTTCAAAATCCAACCCCTGTCTGTGGAGAAGGGACATCCACTGAGCCAACAGTTCCACTCGTCTAATGCGGGTGAAGACGCGACCGAGCTCTCCCCATCTATGACGATGCGGGGTTTCACCCCACCAGACTCGGAACATCGCCGTACACAGCTCCTCTGGTGTCTTGACACTGCGCTCTACTAGAGCATCCATACGGGCGGCGGTAACTTTTAAGCTACTGCCCAACTCTCTCCAAGATCCGCTCAACTCTTTACCTAGTTGACGAAGCAAGGCGTCGCTATATGCTAAGCGCCGCTGTCCTACCTCTCTGTTCTCCCCATCGGTCTGCCCCGCGTGTCTCACGTCGTCAAGCCGCATTAACTTTTTTTCAGGTGGACAAGGCGGTGAAGGCGAGCTTGAAAGTGGAATAGCTTGAGCCATCTCGTCTCGTCTTGGCGGCGGCGGCGGCGGTGGTGGCGGTGGTGGTGGTAGTAGACGTTACTGTGGTCAGAGGCGATATGGTTTTTTTCCAACAGAAATCAGAGCTTTTCTACAGCGGGAGTTTAATCCTATTTCCAACAGCACTCCAGCTGTCTAGCGACCTGTCCGCATGACGCTTTTTTAGCCGCTCCGCTCCTTAAGAGCTTAGATGACGAGGGGTATGTCATCGCTATCCGTGGAGACCAGCTGAAAACGGTGTTTTTTCCTCATCCATAGCCTTACCTCCTACCCCCTACCTGAGGACGCCTCCCTCCCTCTGACATTCATTGTAACAAACGTCAGAGGTCAGGTGAAAATCGGATTTTTTCATGCACAGCCTTAGTCAGCTGTCACCCCTATTGAACTAGCCGGCCGCCGCCGGCCGGCCCGGTCTACTCACCACGGCAGGAGGCGGTGATTTTTTTTGTCTTACACTTAAGTCGCTCACCACATGCACACGCCTCTACTCACAGACAGACACGTTCGTCTTAGGGGGTCCTGCTTCACGCCACACGCCTCCTGTAGTTTTTTTTGTATACACACTCTAAGCTCATCACCGTTAATCCTTTATACAGCTAACGCGCGTTGAATTGCTGAACAGGGTGGTAAGTAGCTTAGCTCATGACAGCGGATCCCTCAAAAAAGAGGGGAAAGGGATCCAGCTGAAAACGTCATGCCTTATGTCTTTTGTTTCTCTTTGTGAATGGCCGCCGGTCAGTCGGCGGCAGCAACCGCTTAATCCTTTATACAGCTAATGCGCGTTGAATTGCTGAACAGGGTGGTAAGTAGCTTAGCTCATGACAGTCGATCTCTCAAAAGGGGGGAAAGGGATCCAGCTGAAAACGTCATGCCTTATGTCTTTTGCTTCTCTTTGTGAATGGCCGCCGGCCAGCCGGCGGCAGCTGAACAGGGGCAGTAAGTAGCTTAGCTCTAGAAGCGAGAAGGCGTATATAAGGGGCCTGGAAACCCCCATTCACTCACTCAGTCTTTTGCTGCTCTCTACAGTCACCACCATGAGCAAAAGACAACACCTAGCGCCGTCCAAGGATCTAAGCAAGTTCAAGAACAAGAAGACTACGCGGAACAGCGCTCGTTTAGCGTCAGTGCCTCCTCTTGCTACTGAAAATGAGACTACCACCGCATCCGCTTGGTCTTATCACCCTCCCGCTGTAGCGAGCGCTCGCAGCAGTAGTAGTAGTAGTAGTAGTAGTAGTAGTAGTAGTAGTGGTGGTAGTAGTACTACTGGTAGTAGTCGTCGTGCTAGCGACGTTGTTACACTCGCGACGGTACACGTTGCTGCTAAGCGCGCTGCCGCTGCTACTGCCGCCCCGCCTGCTGCTGCTGCTGCTGGTGATCCTCGTGCTGCGGCTGCTGCTGCTGCTGCTGTGCCTGCTACTGCTGCGCCTGCTACTGCTGCGCCTGCTGAGGCTGCTGCGCCTGCTACTGTTGCGCCTGCTGCTGCTGCTGCTGCTGCTGCTTCTGCTGCACCTGCTGCTACCGCTACTACTACTGACGACAACGCTCCTGGCACAGCGCAGTACTGGCAACCGGGTTTTTACCCCCCCACTACTGTTGCTGATTTTGATGACCTGCCGCACGTTGCACAGCCCCTCTCCACCACTACATCGACCGACGCCCTCGACGCCGCTCGCGCTGAGAGTTACAGCTATTCGGACACTCAGCCCCTAAACCAAGAAGAAGAGGAGGAGGAGGAGGAGGAGGAGCAGCAGCAACAGGGTGAGACAGAGAACGACGCTGACGACGAGGCGTACGAAGAACCCGAAGGGAAAGGGGCGGACGGTACGTTTTTTCGGTTCCCCTCTTCCACAGCTTTCAACCTCACTTCCACTGGTAGCGCGTCCGGTCCGTGGCGACTGCCCTCACCGCCACCTTACGAGGGCGGCGGCGCTTCATCTTCTACCGCTACACTCAGCACCGACGGCGTGTGGCTGCTCTGTTCCAACAACGAGGCCTCGGATACCACCAGCGCTGACGCTGCTCCTGTTATCGGTTCTGCTGCTGACTCAGCTCACGCTGATGGTGTTACTCTTCTTGCGGGTCTGAAACGTTCTAAGGTGAGTTCCAGAACAACAAGGCCTACTAAGAAGAGAAAAATACAAGAAAAAGAACGAGATGGACCAGAAGAAGCAGAGAAAACCTCCCGTCCTCTCGGGTTAGAGTTCTGCTTAGACGGGACTTTGACGCTGGAGATCTGGGAGGACGTGGCTAGACTGTCTAGGAGGCCGCGCTACACAAAAGACGGCCAGGTGAAAGAGGCGTCTCTGACCAGAAGCAAGCGAGTGCACTGCACTGCCGACGCGCTGCGCGAGCTAATAGCGCGCATCGCCGATATCCGCGCAGTGGTGCGCATACGCGACACAGCGTCCGCGCAAGGAAGACCTAATCACACCCCCTGGTTCCGATGCTGGATGAGGAGGGCGAAGTGTACGCAGCTGTGAGCTACTACAGCGGTAAGAACCTCATCCACGTGCGCAAGTACGAAGGTCCTGACAAAAAACCCACACAGCAGGGGGTGACGCTGTCCGCCAGAGCGCTCAAAGAGTTGGATGACAAAACAGAGATTATTCTCAAATTTCTTGGTATAGATTTGGAATGAGAGACGCTCAACGCTCACGCGCGCACACACACAGCGTTTGACGTACGCTGTATGAGACAGACAGACGGATACACAGACAGCAGACAGATAGATAGATAGACAGATAGATTGATAGATAGATAGACAGATAGATTGATAGATAGATAGATAGTTAGACGGCTAAGTAGTTGGTAACTGAGTGAAAAAACAAAAAAAAACAAAAAAAAACATGACGCAGTACGTCTGCGAAAAGTGTTTCAAAATTTTTAAAAGACCGTACAACCACGAGAGACACGTAGAAAAATGTAGAGTAATACCTAAGTTTTGCCCTATATGCGGCGAAGGCGATTGCCGAAAGATCGCCTGTCGACGCGAATCTCTGGACGGGGTGACCATCCCTCGGCGCATATGTGCTGTACCGAACGGTGAGGAAACGTTCACGGCGAATTTGCCTGCGATACAAACGGGCGTCAGGATGCACGGGACTCGCGTGAGTGTAACAAACTTCAGGCTACCAACCGGCGAGTTGAGTGACGCTGTAGATACTATGCGTCGCATTCACTTGACACAAAGATTCAGATACAAAGTGGGTTTCTCGGTAGGCTTACTCTTACAACACAGAGAAGACAAGAGCAAACTGCGCTACTTTCACGCCTCCCAGAACAACGCAACTCTCATACAACCGCTCCCTACTATAACTAATTCAGAAACTTTGGAAGAGCTCCTCTCAAAGATGGAAAACACCGTCGCTTGCGAGGAAGTACGGAAACTTTGCGAAGCTGACACCAAGTGGCACGTTCTTTTTCCTACCAATTTGAACATTTGCGTTTACATGGGACCGGGGGAATTTCCCATAGGCGGTAGGATCACTCAGGCCGGTCGAGTTGGAAAGAGAAGCGGCGTGTTAGATTTTCCCAACAAGGACAACCTCTGCATCTTCCGCTGCATTTCCTTTCACTTATACAACACCAGCAAGCGCGCTTCAGATTTGTTACGTCAGTTCTGTCCCGCTGCCACACCTGAATCCTTTCCGGGTTTGAACATCCGCGACTTACCCGCGTTAGAGAACTTGTTTGACGTACAAATAGCGGTTTACACCGCGTCAGGTGCCGGGGCGGAAGTTGAGAAGACGCTTTACTCTAATCAGACCGCCTTCCAGAACTCTGGCCGACCGAGGTAAAGTCAACCTACACCTGACGGCGAAAGGCGGTTTGCACGTCTCTCTCGTCACGGACTTCAACGCGTACGCGGGCATATACGAATGTTGCAAGTGTAAGGCGGCGTTCACCACCGAGTTCTTGCTGAAGAGACACAGGAACCAGCTTTCCTCTTGCCGACAAGTCAAGTTGCGCTACGTAGGTGGCATCTACCAAAATTCGAGAACGATTTTCGAAGCGCTAGCAGACTTCTCCATTTTTCCCCTCGACGGACATTCCGGAATCTACCCTTACCAGATCGCCTTCGAATTCGAGGCTTTCTTCAGACCGTGCAGAGAACCGTCGACGGAACACGTGTCCCTGCTGTGGGATCACGTCCCTTTGTCGGCTAGCGTCGCATCCGACTTTCCGGGGTGGGAGGGGCCCGTCTGCTTCGTCAGAGAATCCGACGCAGATTCCGACCCCTTGTTGGACCGAGTTTTAAATCACATAAACGAGAACGCCAAAGTCATCGGGGAAGCTGTGCTAGAACTTTACCGACCGACGTTAGCGAAGTTAGATGCGGCGATAGGTGAAACTCTCCTGCTGGAGGAGGCGACATTCACCCCTTCTCCAGGCGGCTTCGCTGCGGCTCAGACCAGACACCCGTTAGTTCAACTGAAGAAGCGTCTTCTGAGATACATCCGTCAAGCTCCAGTCGTGGGCTTCAACTCGGGGCGTTACGACTTGAACCTGATCAAAATACGCCTTCACTCGTTCTTTGCCTCCGGAGACCGAAGAAACCAAGAATTCAGCGTCATAAAGAGAAGCAATCAAAACTTGGCGGTTTACACACAGCACACGGTTTTCTTGGACGTAGTCAACTATTTGGCACCCGGTTACAACTACGAGACCTATTTGCGAGCTTTCACCAGGAACGAAGAGAAAGGTCACTTTCCTTACGAATGGATGACGTCTACCAGGAAACTGGCAAACAGAACACTGCCACCGAGATCGGCTTTTGACAGCGAACTGACGGGCGTCAAAATGTCCGAATCCGACTACGCCGCATGTCAGAAAGTTTGGTCCGACGAGAAGATGCAAACTATGGGAGATTACTTGATCCACTACAACAACAAAGACGTCAAACCTTTCATAGAAGCTCTGAAAAATCACGCTAAATTTTTCCAAGATCGCGGCATTGACATGTTGAAAGACGGGGTTTCTCTCGCCGGTTTGACTTTACGGTTCCTCTTCCAAAACCTAGAAGATGCGTTCACAACGTTCCCCCAGTTCGACGCCGTCCTCCACGCTCTGATCAAAGAAAATCTAGTCGGCGGTCCTTCCATCATCTTCCATAGATTTCACGAGAAGGGCACCACGCGGATAACGGAGCACAAGTACGGCGAAGAAGCGAGACCATGCCAACACATCCTAGGACTAGACGCTAACTCTCTGTACTTGTGCTGCATGAGCGAAGCGCACTGCACGGGCTATTACGCGGTGAGACGACCTGAGACCGAGTTCAAGCCCGAAATTAGGCAAAGAAACTCTCACAGCGCTTTGGAGTGGTTACGCTTCGTAGAGCACGACCGCGACGTGAAACTGCGCCACGCTTTGAACGGCGGCGAGATGGTTGTAGGCTGTCGAAGAATTCGCGTGGACGGGTTTCACGCGGCCTCTAATACGGTTTTCCAGTTTCACGGGTGTTGGTTCCACCCTCACGAGTGCATACCGTCGCACCGATATCAGTGCGCTTCACTGAGGGAGGACAGACGCGACAGAACGACTAGAGTAAGCGCTTACTTGAAAGCGCTAGGTCACAAGCTGGTCGTCGTGTGGGAGTGCGAATGGAGAGAGATGAAGCGTCGAGATGAGCGGGTTAAGGCCTCCCAACAACGCTGGAAGGTTGACGCTTTGAAAGTGTCTCGAAACGCGATGAGCGAGAGCGACATCCTTTCCGCTGTGAAAGACGGGAAAATGTTCGGTTTAGTTCAAGTGGACATCACTACGCCGCCTCACCTACGAGACTACTTCGAAGAAATGACCCCCGTTTTCAAGAAAGCGGCCGTTTCAAAATCGGACATAGGACCTCACATGTCAGACTTTGCGCAGGAAGAAAAGCTGTTGAACACGCCTCAGAGATGTCTGATAGGGAGTTACCACGGAAAAAATATTCTCTTGGGAACGCCCCTTCTCAAGTGGTATTTAGAGCACGGTTTGATAGTCACCAAAGTGCAGCTGGTCGTAGAATACCTACCTAAACGCTCCTTTGCCGGTTTCGCGGACGAAGTAACGGCGGCGCGAAGACGTGGCGACATGAACGAGAACGAGAAAATTCTGTCAGACTGTTACAAGTTAATGGGAAACGCTACGTACAGTAAAAGAATCTGCAACAAAGAAAAACACACGGCGGTGAGATACACTGACAGTCGGAAGTTCGAACTATTGGCCAATTCATGGCGCTTCAAAAAGGCGTCCGAGTTGAGTTCTGATCTGTTTGAAGTCGAACTACAACCGAAAACAGTCAAGAACAACCTCCCTATTCAAATAGGGTTCATGGTATACCAGTACGCGAAGTTGAAAATGTTAGAGTTCACATACGACTTCTTGGATAGATTCGTCGATCGGCGCGATTATGCCCTTTGTCAAATGGACACCGACAGTCTTTACATGGCTCTCAGCGGTGACACGTTGGATGACCTAGTCAAACCTCGCCTGAGAGAGACGTACTTCAGAGAGAAACGAAAGTGGATTCCGACAGCGGTGTGCGACGATCACTTAGAGCTTTTCGTGAAGACAAAAACGGAAAGAGTGCGAGAATGGTGTCCGCCCCCCGGCGGATGTTGTGAGAGACGGTACCTTCACGATCTGAGAACTTCCGGGCTTATGAAAGCGGAGTGGGAAGGTGACGGGATCCTAAGTCTCAACCCTAAGACTTACATTTGCTACGATCGAGTCAGCGGCACCGGTGAAAGAAAATCCAAAAAATGGAGTGCAAAAGGCGTACAGAAGAAACAAAACCCTAAGGAACCAGACGACTTCTTGGATGTTCTTCGCCAACGAAAAACTCTCATTGCTGTAAATAGAAATTTCAAAGTGGTGCGAAACAAAATGGTCACCTACACCATAGAGAAAGACGGCGTGCGCTACTTGTATTATAAGCGTCGCGTGCATTCTGACGGTGTGACAACGAGTCCTTTAGAGATATGAAAAAAAAAATAAGCGTGTTATTGATTGATTGAGTGCATCTTTTCAAAAATAGAGTGTTTATCAAGATTGAAAAAAAAATAAATAAAAAAATAAAATAAATTATTGTTGTGTTTTTATTTTCATACGTCTTCTTTCACTAGTAAGTCGCGCAGTCTCTTAAAGCGTCACTCATGTGACGACGTCGCTTCCAGTGACGTGATCCTAAAGACCCTCACTTCCTAAACAAAAAAAATGAAGAGACACGCTTCTTCCTCTCGAGAGGAAGAAGCGTGTCTCTCGATTAAAATCTTTTCTTTTCTTTTTTTCTTAAAAGAGACAAACGCCCCTTAGAGCGCCCCCCCCCTAGAGTGCCCCCCTCCCCCCTCCCCTCCCCTCCCTCCCCCCCCACCCGCCCCATGCATCCTAAAAGCGCCCCCCTCCCCATGCATCTTAAAGGGGCCCCCCTCCCCCCCTCCCCCCCTACCCCCTCCCCCCCTCCCCCCCTCCCCCCCTCCCCTCCCCTCCCCTCCCCTCCCCTCCCCTCCCCCCTTATACACTCTATAGAACGCTTCTACCTAGTTCAATAAGTCACTTCCAGTCGCTCGTAAAACAATAAAAATGAAAAAACAAACTTATATCGTGGTGTTTTTTATAGGTTTACCGAAAAAAATAAGAGACTCGCCTCCTCCTCCTCCTCCTCCTCCTCCTCCTCCTCCTCTCCTTCTCCTCCTCCTCCTCCTCCTCCTCCTCCTTCGAAAAAAAAAAAAAAATCACATTTTAAAGCGCGTGACCCCTTAAAGACGCTCATCTCTTCATTAAGTCGCGTGACGTCACTTCTTCTTCTTCTTCTTCCGGTCACGTGATCAATCAGGTCACTTCCGGTCACGTGATCCTCAATGAGGTCACTCACTTCCGGTTGGCCATTAGGTCATGTGACGTCACTTCCGGTCACGTGACTCATCAGGTCACTTCCGGTCACGTGATCCTAAATTAGGTCATATGACGTCACTTCCGGTCCCCTAAGTAGGTCATATGACGTCACTTCCGGTCCATAAGTAGGTCATATGACGTCACTTCCGGTCACGTGACCAAATGGCGGCCTCTGATTGGCTAACTAGGTCACGTGACGTCACCACTAATCCCCTAAGTAGGTCACTTCCGGTCACGTGACCAAATGGAGGCCTCTGATTGGCTGCATGTCGATTGAGTAATAAACAGTAGTTAACCATAGTCCCGTTCCGATACATATTATACTACTCATAATGTATGTTCAGTTTTATCACACCAGGTGGCAGTTTGGTTCATGAGGACACTTTCAGGGTGATTCTGCACTTCAATGGTATCTACATGTGTTAAGGTTATAATTATACTAACCAAACCTACCACAGCATCATTATTTAACACCAAATATGGGGTTAACAAAATAACATTAATTATGAGGTAATCAAGGTTTGTGGGAGAGAGTAATGGTGTATTCAACATTCTATGAACACCATTCTTGTAGTAATACGAAGAATATGTAAGTGTAGGGGCACGAATAATACGTGTACATATAGGTCCGTGGAGTCAGAGCGGGAAGTGCCTCCAACGGACACTAGGTGGCAACATGTCCTTTCGGTTATCCGGTAGCGGAGCCAGGCAGGGCACTCCAGACGGCGCTACGGAGGAGTGCCACGTCGACACTGCTTGGTCCGCGCTCAGGGTATATAAGAGGCCGAGGTTGGCTACCTCAGGGAGTTCGTCCCAGGACGAGCTCTGACCCACACCTTTCGTACCTTCGCTGTGATAGGGGCACCTACACCCCTCCCTCACTATGGTTCCTGCACCAGCCATGCTGGCTCAGGGCCTGACTGTCCGGTATTGCTAAACCTTCGAAGAACCAACCACTACAGCTGGGACTACTGAGTCTCAATCCGAACCTCTTCCAAAAGCTCCGGGACCTTCACCTGTCCCATTCGAAAAGGCTTCGGCTATCGTAGAGTTGACTGAGATGGAAATCAACTCGGATACATCGGAATCGTCTGGGCAGGAAGCTCGGTTTGCTCAGGTGGTAAGGGAGTCCGATGAACTTCGGGCTGCCAATGAACAGTTACGGCTAACCCTGGAGGCAATGCAAACTGCCCCCAGAGTTCCACTCACCCGAGCCCAGTCTAGAAAGAACCCCAACCCACAGCAGAAGGGACGGTCCGTGTCCGACGCTTCGGATGTGGAGGAGGTACCGTTTGAACTTCCTAAAAGCCAGAGGCGTAAGGTAAAGAAGGGTGAGGCACGACAGCCCTGTGTCCCCCATCCTCTGCCTCCGCAAACTACTGCGATAAATATGTCTCCAACTGTGAGGTTGGTAGATGTGGTATCCAGTACGGCTTCCACTCCTTCGAACGCCTCCTAGGACACCAGCCAAGACGCTTTCGAATCCTCCAACAACTCCGACCAGGACTCCGGTGCAGGTTGCAATACCTGTATCTCCATCCACGTCCTCAGAATCAGGACATTCGAACACGTCACCCGTGGTTTCTTCGCCCCCTCCGGCTGCTGGGGCAAACTCGCGGGCAGAGGAAATGGTCTGGCGCAATGCTGCCGGGGGTTTCAAAAGGTTTAGGCCCGAGGGTATGGACCATTGCAGACGTTCCAGGGACATGTATTCGTGTCCTAAGGCAACAGACTGTGAGGGTCTGTCTGATGATGAGGAATGGATCAGGTCCAACACCACCTCACCCAGCACCTTCGCATGGACAGAAAATTGGTTCAATCGGCTACAGGATCGCAAACAGTTCCCTGAGTCCTACTACAACCATGAGGGACGCCCCAAAATTCGATGGGCTATGGCCCGGTACAAGGCAGGGGAGAGGGAGGACTGTCCTTTCGATTCCTGTCGCACCTATTTCAAACACGAGAACCGTCCCATGCCCACTCGTCTTCGATTTATGCGGCACCTGGTCGAATGCCACATGCACCACCGGGCACAGTATATCTGCGCTGACATTGGCAAGGCAAACAAGAAGTGTTCGGGACTGTGGACCCTTCGAAGAGGCAGGATGATCGAGCACCTGATACAATGTCATGGCCAGTCCATGACGTTAGCCAGGAAGAACGTGGGGGACCTCCATGCAACACTGGTGGCGGGCCTGGCCAAAGTGAAATTCGACAACATCACGATTGAGACCCTCCAGTTTGGAAAGGTCCAATTGACGAGGAATTCGAAGCAGTCAGCTGTCTTCCAGCGTACGGATCGGCGGGGTCGACTAGACCTGAACAGCGTCCTGTATAAGGAGTTGTACGTCTGGAGAGCGGCCAACCCCCTTACGGGGAAACAAAGTGAAACCAGGAGTCCGGCCACTTCCGAACCTGACTGTAAAAAGGTCAAATCGGAAGCTCAGGCTCCAAGAGCTCCAACTGCAGCACGAGGGCGAGCGACAACGATTGAACACCGGTCCCCACTGCAGGACTTGCGTCCTGACTATGGTCCGGACTTTTCGGCCCCGAAAGGTCGTTCCTAACTACAAACCCTTCGTCCTCTGACTCCTGGTAACCTGGCTAGCAGGGCTGAGTACCCTTCGATGGATTCTCCTGGTCCGGAAGGACAGACTGAGAGGGATCCGTACAGGAACCTCCCCTCAGGTATCCCTGTAGAGGATGCCCTTCGCCAACCGGACTCTCGGAACGTAGAGATGGGGGATTCGGATCACTTTGTGCTACCTGGGAAAAAGGACTTGGTGGTCACTGCCACCATCCACACTCCCCAGGTAGTGGAAGAGGCGAAACCAAAGGCTGACAGCTCTACACAGTCAGTGGGGCGTAAAACCCCTGCCACTAGTTCGAATCCATCATCCGTGAAATCTGAGCCTGTGGTGGACCCGGTTCCAGTGACCACTTCGAACCCGGTTACCACCACACCAACGACAACTACTAGAGAGGTGCTCACCACTACTACCACCACAGCCACTGTACCTTTCAGGCCCAACGTACGAGAGGAACCGGCAGTCGGTCCGGATAGGTGGTATGACCTCATGATAAGTGGTGGGAACATTCGTCCTAGTGTGCGGTTTCCAAAGGACTACTTCGAGCCTGTGAAGGCTCCTGATGCAGTGTTGCATAAGGAGCTGTATGAACGATGGCTGCATGAACACCAAGTTGGCATGCAGCAGTATGCCGCCTGTGTGGCAAGGGCATCCGCCGACTATGCCATCACCATGCAGGGCAAGGAGGTTGAGAGACTGAGGCAGATCTTCGAACAACAACGAATCGACGAACAGGCAGAGCCGGATAAGGTGATCGAACTCACCAAACAGCTAGAACATTCGAAGAGGGAACTTACAACGTCCCGTGCCTTCCAAAAAGCTGCGGAGGACTCACTGGACGATCAGGCCAGAACTATGAAGGCGCTGAAAGTTAAGTTCATCCGAGTATTCGGAATCGGGCTAACCCAATGGAATGGGTCCCTCGAAGAGCGCCAAGGCTTGGTGAAGGACTTGTAATGATAATTCGAGTGTTCGTTTGTTCAGTGGTGTTTTTGATGACTTGTGCATATGATGTTTCGATGATATCTTAATAATTGTGTTCGTAATTACAGAACGTCCATGATTGAAATCATGATTCGGGGGAAAAAAAAACAAAAACATAAACCAGGTGTGAAATGCATAATTGTCAAGAAATGTCTTCGTTGTCTAAAAAAAAAAAAAAAAAAATTATAAAAAAGGTGTCATACTTTAAAGAGTGTGGCTTAGACTGTATACTATGATTCGAACCAAGAACTGTACATAGTGTTCGATACCTACCTGGTATTAGGATTTCGAAAATATACCTATTTCACTGGATATATAGTCATGTATCTACATGAGCTATGTACACAGAAATGCCGGGAACTTTGTAGTATGTAGTGTTAAAATATCAATTAACCTTCCCCCCCCCCATTTCTGTGTACATAGCTCCCATTTCAGCCATTTTAAAACTTGCTGGTCAAAGACTACACCGGTCAAAGACAACACAGGTCAAAGACGACACCCGGTCAAAGACATTTCAATTGTTACAAACTCATAAGACACGGCCTATTGCTGATTGGACATTGTGCCAAATCGGGCATGGAACCATATTGAGCATAGCACAAGGTGTAGGGGGTAAATGAACCTAATTATGCTAGGATAAATCATTGAATGTTCACAAAACACCATTATAGTTGATATTAATAATTCAGTATTGTATCAAAATGAAAGTGATTTGAAGTATTCTATTCAAATAATGGTAATTTACTGGCACCACTGTATGCCAAACTTTCACAGTCATAATTATTGTGAATTTGAAACAGTGAAAGGTCGGCCCCCAGTGGTGTAGTGAATCAGCATTATTTTAACGGCAATGGGTATTACAACTGACATTAACCTCCGCTTTATCACAATAACAATGTTGGACTGCGTAACCTGCGTTGATATGATATGATGTAGCATTACAGCTTTGCACAGGTTTAGCTTAACACACACCTTGTAATTCCTTTATCAGGAACATGCTCTAGATGTGTGACATTGAGCACTATCAGATCCACAGACTTAAACTGAATAGCACCCTTATGCTTGGAGTAGATGACTGTATATAGCACAAGGTATAACACAGCTAGACACCCATCATCTTTATACTCTAGATGGCCCTACTGTCCCATGGGTTTGCCAATACAGGGTAGCGCCATCTAGCTAGTAATATATAAACTGCTTAGTCCACCATCATCTTTAGAGTTTAGATAGTGCCACCAGTCTATGCCCAAATACATGGTACAGAAGGGCCATCTAGTGTATACAGATGATGGCCGTCTAGCTGTGTCATACCTTGTGGTATATGACCAAATGGCACAGATCGTCCTGATTTGAACTTTTTTCCTTCTCTAATCAATAAAATGTTCCAAATGTCATATAAAGTTATCTTTTTGGTCTAGTATGGTCGGGCTTGGATAGATCTATGAGGGAAACCATGGTTTGACCTATGTCAGACCCTTATTTAGGGGACCAGGGGGGCAAAAACACCCAAAAATGGACCTTTTTTGACAAAAAAAAAATAATTTGACATTATCCTGTAAGTACCCCTCTATAAATAGAGCTATCTGCACATATCTTTTTTTTGCCTGTTCCCCCATATGGTACGGAACATTTTAAGACCATTTAGGCCTATGTGATATGTTTGATAAATATTATGTATGATCAAAAGTGCTGGGGTAGTTTTGCATAGACACGACTGAGCCCAAACAAAACATGGCCCTGCCTAAATATAAATGTAGTATGAACATAGTAAAGCTGTTGCAGAAAAAGCGTAAATTATGTACCTATACAATAAAAAAAATTGTAAGTCTACCTCCAATAGCATATCCTGTAGAGCCCATTGACCTTTGACCATGTTCCAGGGGTAGTTTGACCATAGACACGACTGGGCCCGAGTAGATACGACTGAGCCCTTTGATGAAAAGACACTAAGGGGACCTATTATGCACATCTCAAGTTATTTCTATTATAACTTAGAATGTATTATTCATATTTAAAAAGAAATTTCCTGGTAGTTTTGGCTTATAGATCAGAATACTTTGTTATACACCAGTTATCACAGTAGACACGACTGAGCCCTCCTTATAAACCTTTCAATCCATATAACATGCTCCAAACCATGTACAGTCAATTCCTACCTTACTGTAGCCATTCTAGTACAAAAACCCTATAAATTACTGTAAGTGGACGGGATCCCTATAAAATGCACCATTTTTCATAGGGAATTATCCCTACACTTTATAAAGAGGGCTCAGTCGTGTCTATGCACCTACATATGACTCTGTACTGTAGATTTAATAATGATATTTAACCTACCCAAATATATGGTCTATAATCCCCAACAACTATACTATTTGTATAAAAAAAATTGAAATCCTATTCAAACATTTACTTTTGACCCCCCTGGCAGCTCAAATCCAGACGATTCATGACATTTGGTCATATACAGTCATCTACTCTCGGTATAAGCAGGCTGATCAGTTTAAGCCTGTGATCCCCGCACATTACACCATAGGATCATCCCCTCCACAGCTCCGTGCTGACTCCACATAGGGAATGCAGGACAATTTGCTTCAAAAGAAAGATTATGTCTCGGAACAGACCTCCACCCACTGGAGAAATTCGGCCGTATATGAGCCCATATACCATCACCCAGTCGGTGGTGGCAATTTATGAATATGTAGACTTGATGCAAAGTTGCATTTAGCCCATTCTCCAAAGGGCATGATTGAGGACTGTGTGCCTGAGTCCTTGATAGATGTGTTGCAAATTACTACAAATTGTGTGGACTTTCAAATAGTTTTTCCTTCCACTGATCTAGTGTACTGACTTCAGTCACCCACTGGCTGATGGTGTTAGCGTGCCATTTAAAAACATAAAGGGAATGCATGTTCGCAATGTATCTGTCTTGATGATTGTATTATTTAACCCATAAAACAATTCAAAACAAAAAGAAAACTGCCGACAAAACCTATTCCATTGGCCAGCAAACAACCTGCTTCAGGAAGGTTTGGAATATATTAAGGGTGTTAAAAATGTGAACATTGTTTATTGTAAAACCATTCCTATTATTCACAGGGTCTCAATCGGCTGATACATTGCTGATTAAGGTATGTGTATAATTATACATAGGTTGTGTCATCTTACAGGACAGTATGGTAAATCTGTACGAAATAGATAGACTTTGACATAACGTTTCCATCAGTTGATTATATGAAAACACTGAGAATCGTCCGAACAAAGCCACTTATTGAGGGCAGCCTACTACACGTATATCAAAGATATTTGGTGTTTATTTAAGCCGGCAGGGAGACCCTGGACTTTGGAAGTTAGCAAAGAAAGGAATTAACCAACTTTTAAAGAAATCTGATCGAGGAGGGAAAGACATTAAAAAAGCCTCCGACTTTCCGTATTTGCTTTTTAAAGTTGGCCTACCTCTTAGAACTACACTGTTAGAAGTAAGTAGTGTTCCTGTACACCAAATACTGGGGGCAACTTAGGTTCCAGTAGATTGTGCTGTAGACCTATAGCAAGTGAGCTTTTGTATATTTACAGCACTGTATAGGTACAGCAGAATCTTCTGTTACTGTACAGCAAAATTGATTGTAAATCATAGTCTGAAGGTCCTGGGTTCACCTCCCAGTGCTGGTGACATTTTTAATCATCCAGGTGAGGGAAAAACTAATTTTAGGTGGATGTAGGTAAAACAAGAGAAGTGGCTCCACCAAGGATTGAACTCACCACCTGTGGTGTTGGAGACAGGCGCTGATCCGTTGCGCCACAGAGCCGGTGTTACAACATTTATATTGGGATATATCTCTACTCTACTTCTCAACTGATTAATGATAATTTGTAAAAGTCTGGGGTTCGCCTCCCAGTGCTGGTGATATTTTTAATCATCCATGTGAGGGAAAAACGAAATTTAGGTGGATGTAGGTGAAACAAGAGAAGTGGCTCCACCAAGGGTTGAACTCACCACCTGTGGTGTTGGAGACAGGCACTGATCCGTTGCGCCACAGAGCCGGTGATACAAATGGTCATATTGGGATATAAGCTACCTCTGCCATGTCTGTATTAGATGAGCTACAGCCTTGTTGCGAAAGATCCCTGATGAGAGGTGGCTAGACCTAGGATCGATCCCACGACCTCTCGTGTACATATTACGGGGAAAAGTACTGTAGATCTTCAAGTCACTACCGTAACCTGCATCTACAGTAACAGAATTGTACATGCACAGTAGAATTTGCTGTATTATTAGTTACAGCTAAAGTACTGTACACTTACAGCAAATTTTGCTGTACACGAACAACAACTTTTTACAGTGTATATCATAGATTTTCAACATCATGATATCAAGATCATGGATTAACGTTACAGCATTTGGCAGCATATGTTGAAGCCATGAGTTCAAAAGAAAGACTGGTTAAAATGGCAGCTGAAGGAAGTCGGGGAACATTTCCTATCCCGGCCTAAAACGGATCTCCTATACACAGTTGGTTTTGTTCACTCAGCCCACCGTCTGTGATACTTCTAAGGTCGGCAAGGACTCTCAGTTGGCCATGAAAGACCTAGAAAATAGCTCTTTCTGGTGTTTTTAAGAGTATGCATTTATTGCAAATGCAGGGGCTTTTGGATGGCGGTGATCATCTGCAATCTAGCCAAAAGAAATTCATTATGGCCACCGACCAACAAGTGAGTATATCCGATGTGCGGGACAAAAAAAGAAATCCTTAATAATGAGTCAGGATGTTCCCAAATATCACATTTAACTTCCTATCTACTCAATTCCCCCTCATTCCTACTGATATTGCCCACATTTGATTTTATTTCCTAAAATATGGTCATTTTTGAATAAAACCCTGCACGAATTTAATGCCCCATGTTAAAAACACTAGAAAACACCATGGTTGGACCCCATGGGACCCACCTTCTGAGCTGTTACTGCCCATGGATACCATTTAATTGTACTCCAACCCATAAATAATACACTTTTACAGTATTTGGAACACATTCATGTAGGATTTAGAATTTGGCTAAAATGGGATATACCCACCTTAATATTTTCTTGTGAACCTGTCTGATTGAGGACCAGAACTATAACCAGCCAATTACCTTGCACCAGATTGCCGATGGACACCGCTATTCAAGAAACACACATAATTTGCAAATGAGTAGCCCCTCTTGGGTTAGCTGGACCGAGAGTCAACCATGTATCTTAAGATGAGCAAAGGACAAATACCATACATGAATAACTATAAGGTGAACAACAAGGTACCGGTACATGGTAAATTCTAGGTCAAACTATCTTACCTGATGGCTAGCTCTGTCCTGCCCTTCATCCTGCCCCTCTTCCCGTGCTTGGCGTGGGGTGGTAGCTGAGTGGTTAGGGTACTCAGACTCACTGACAGCTCCCTGGTTCTACTCCTCTGTTTGACTCCCACTGCCTCCCCCTGTACTGCCGGACCCCCAAACCGAGTCACCTCCATGTCACCCATCTTACTGCTCTCTCCGACAAAAATAGAGGAACTACCCAGGTAACAAGAAACGTTTGGTCAACGTTGATCAACGTTCACTTTTGGTTAATTATACCAACGTTTTTTTATTTGCATTATTTCAACGTTGACACAACGTTTCTGTGGAAGATGTGATTTTAGAAACGTTGGTTTAATGTTGGAAAACTGTTTGCAAACCAACGTTTTTCAGGTAACCTACATTGAATTTTGCTAAACGTTTTTTTGTGGACTCAAATCAACGTTCATTTAACCAATTTGTTTAATGTTGGATTAACGTGTTTTTGAGATTCCAACCCAACTCACCAGATGGCAGTTTAGTCATTGATAGAACTAGTTTCGAGGCTGTCCACATATATTTGTCTAAAACAAGCAATTATATTGATCATTTCTGATATATCTATTTTACTTCACATTAACATTTAGTGTATTAATATTTCTAGACTAAGGAATCTGATAAAATGATAACATTAGTCCTGTTTAATGATGTGTCATGTGCACACACCCACTCTGTAGCATTCAGAGATAGATAAAGGCTATTCTGGTTTTCCATAAACTGGTTTGTATGAATCAATATGTTAGCATACTCTTGGATGGAGAGTATGCATACTCTCTGATGGGGAGTTTTCTAATCCCAACCTGAGAGCATGTAAGCTTGGGGAAACAGTGTGAAATAAACGTAAATACTATAGGACAGTATATATGATCATTACTGCACCAGAATGTGTGCATTAACTCAACGTTTTTTCACCCCTAGCTGAACGTTTATTAATGTTAATTCAACGTTGATTTGAGTCCACGAAATGGAGTTAGGCTAAATGCAAAACACACGTTTTTCCACTCTACAAATGACGTTGAAATAACGTTTGAATAACCCCAACTTGTTACCTGGGTATCTTGCTGCTTTCTCCAGCAGAAATGTAGGAACTACCTTGCTGCTTTCCCAAGCAGCAATTTTAGGAACTATCGTGCTTCTTTACCCAGTAGAATGCAGGAACTATCTTGGTCCTATCTCAAGTAGAAATGGAGGAACTATCTTGCCGCTTTCCCCAGCGATGGAGGAAATATTGTGGTCCTATCTCAAGTAGAAATGGAGGAACTATCTTGCCGCTTTCCCCAGCAATGGAGGAAATATTGTGGTGCTTTCTCCAGTTGAAATGGAGGAACTGTCTTTGTTGTTTCTCCAGCAGCAGTGGAAGAGTTATCTTGCTGCTTTACCAAGCAGATATGGAGGAACTATCTTGCCGCTTTCCCCAGTAGAATACAGGAACTATGGAAGTTTATGGATTTTTTAAAGATATTCTGTACCGCTGCTGCTCTTTGTATTGTAGTATGACGGGAAACACCACTGGTAGACTTTATCCTCTAGGTGCATCTGTGGGGGCACGCTGATGGCACGTTCCTGGTGCACTCTGTGAGTTGTAGCACGCACACGACACTATCACACCTTGTCATTGTTTCAGATAACACTGCCATAATGGTCACGACGTTCAGGCTGAATAAAATAAAAGGTGTGTTCAGAAGTGCAGGCTGCCCTTACAGATACCACTCTTCCTTTGCCAGCCTTTGGCTACATTATAAAAGAAATCCTCTTCTGTAATGATTTAAAACCAATAACAGTTTGGCAATTTTCAAACACCTCACTTCTTTTGTATGTCGTTATATATCTGAGAATTCTAAATAGTGGTCGTGGTCCTTGGGAATTTGGTACTTACACTGTAAATAGTGAAACAAAAATAAAGTCCTTTTATGCTGTAAACTAATGGTAGATTATGCTTCCCATGTACACTTATACCGTAGCACATACTGTAAAACCAGTCTTTGCAAAAACTTTTTCACTATGCAGGGCATTCGGTCCTGCGGTTCGCAAATTTTGCAGGACCGGATAGATTTCTGCAGGACCAGATACCAAAAGCATACTATTTAGAGTAATTTAATATTTTATTAAATTAATGCTTTAAGAAAATCTCCATAGAATATCACTGTATACTCTCTGACTCCTAACTTCAGTTCTAATTGGAATATTTGAAAAATTCCTTCAATTTTGAAAAGCCTAGAATGTGCAGAACACCAGGTATTTTGCCGGACCAGAGCCATTTTAGACCGACATTGCCACTGTCAGGCAGGATTTGGCATATACTGTAAAACTACAGTAGATTCTACTGCTCAGCTAGTCTTCTAACAGTGAATGTCCCCTACATCATTATGCACTAACATTGGGACATGACGCAGACCCCTTCTGTAGTGTATCAGGCCCTTGAAGTCAGTATAATCCATGATTGCTTTAATGGCGAGTTACTCCCCAGAATTGTATTAGTGCATGATGAATCCACTCTGAAAGGCTTAATATTTTGTCTGGCCTAGGCTGAGCGAGGTGAAAGTGATATGTCAGTGATTCAGCAGTGATGGCTAATGCCCATATCGCACACCTATAACGTTGTAGTGTAGGGTCGTACCAGCCTCTCTACCCAGATAAGGATTGCGTCGTGATAGAGGTGTTAGGGTTCTATATCTGCTAATGCCAGGATCATAGCTCGGCATTCTGTACACAATGTGTCATATAGATCTGGCATAAACTCCCCAGTTATGTTGTTTCGGCTATTTCTGGCCCTTTTCAGGCTTATACCCCTACAGAATAACCAGTTTTGCACCAATTTATTCAAATCTTTGGTACATGTGAGAAAACATCCTAATAATTCGGGAAATCTCTAATTTGTGTGTATTGGCCCGATATTTCCCGTTTTCTGGCCCTGCAAAGGCCCAAAAAAAACTAAAAACGTCAAAAACGCTCAAAATGACATGTTTTACATGTCTCCCATGTGTACTGAGGCAGTAACAGCTTATTCCTAATATCATTTTCTATTAGGTCTATGGTTTAGTCAATTGATTCACGAGGATTTCATTAGATATGTTCCTTATTTTTTTCTCCACAGTCATTTAAGTGTGTTTAGTCAGCAAAATATTCAAATGTCATTTCAGGTTGATACCTCTATATAGTAAATAAAGAAGATCCAAACAGTCTCTATTGTATCCCAGATTGTGAGGTAACTCTTGTGTCTTCTGCTGGAAAAAAGAAATTTTGAAAAATATCCAATAATCTTGCCTCCAGGAGCATATGTCTATTGGGATACATATTTTCCGTCATGGAGTCACCCGGAATATTCGTCATGGAGTCACCAGCCACCCTGATAAAAATTTAAACCTTCATAGAATTGTTAATACCCAATATATTTAAGTTATCTCTGGATTCCCTGTGTCCTACCCACTCCCTCTAATGTTCTAATACAAAAATCCACCATTTTTATGCTCATTAATACAAGAAATAATTTCAATTCACGGAGTCACCCGGTGACGTAAAATAGGTTAATAGGGGTACTTTAGGCCTATACTGTGCAAATTTGGTCTAACCAGATATCATGATGCTTCATATTTCTTAAAGGACACATGATCAGGACACTGTAGAGTGAATTTAACCAATAATGGGACCATTTTGAGGAAACTAGGGTAAAGTTGAGAGTATGTAGTTGAAATGTTCATATTTCTGATAAATGTTCAAAATTCATCGGGCTGTATCTTAAAAACTATTACTCAGAATATATTCATTCTTGGTATGCTTCAAGATATATGTTGGCCCAGCTTGTTAACAAAATTATTAGTTGCTGTGATGTTTTTAAAACATAATGTTCATGATCATGGATTTTTCGTCACGAAGTCACCTGAAAAAAGGACAATAAACTTCCCGAGGCGATAAAAACTGAACCGCTCGGGTTAGACATGTATCAAAAAGTGTTCCAAGGAGCCAAGATATATACCTTTCAATATACTAAACTTGTTTAAACATATTAAGAACTTTCTGATTTGTCCTTCCTCTATCCTAAAACAACATAAGGAGTTTGAGCCATCTATGGTTGTATGGCCGGCTGGTTATTGATTGGTATTGCACTGTAAAAAGATGTTGTTCCTGAACAGCAAAATGTGCTGTAACTATATGGCACTTAAGCTGTAAAAGAACATAAGATGCAGGTTACAGTAGCAAGTTGTAATCCTACAGCATTTCTTGTATTAGGCCAAAAAAAAGGAGTTTGTAATATGTACAGAAAATTTAGGGTCAGTAGGTCGGATCTAAAAAAAAATTAAAAAATTTAAACATGAAAGTACTAGCCGGTCAGTTGGAAGACCCTAAAAATGACCCAAAAAGGCTAAAAATATGGATTGCATAAAGAAACATATGGTCGGCCCTGTTTTAATAGGGCCGGTCGGGTGACCTGAAAGAAACCATTTTTATTTTTGGCCTTATGGACATGGGGGGTCCTGGGATCGATTGTTTGGTCTAGTTTCCTTTCACTTTCACACGGTAATTGACAATGATTCTAGCCAGGCATCATTTTATAACCATAAAAGTTTCTCGTACACCTTTAGATAAACTGTGTTAGGCTATATTTGTGGTAAAAAGTATATAGAGAAATGAGTGAAAATGAAATAGCCTGAATGAGGGACATCCAGATCAACAGTCTGACGCTGCATCCAACTGCGGCACTAAGTGAGGTTGAACGGCTTGCAGATATATCCCACATTAGAGCAAATCTGACATTTATTAGGGGCCTATGTGACTCTAATAAGCTAATAAATTAAATCAGAAGTTTAAAAGGAATAATAGTATATATACTACTAATAGGCACCTGTAGCAAACACAAAGTACCTTGTAAAAAGGGCATTCTCATCACTCGCACTTATCACATAGCAGACTAGAACAGTACTAGAATTGTAAGTGGGAAACGCTCGGTGAGAATACCACTTTAACTTGTAATTATAGCAGAACTGAAAGGCTATAATTTTATTCTTAATCTATGCACTTAATGAGCATAGATTTCAGATTTGCTATATGTTAAAAGTCCCTATATTGACGCTTATACAATGATAACACCAAGCCTAACTGGACAACAGGGACCTTAAGCAAACTGACATAGCTCAACATTGGGACATGGTTGGAAACCAGGTGGTAATGGCAGCACAAGGTGGGAACGTTTTCTCCCTCCATCTCCTGCTACTGGAGAGTTCCACTTCCACCCCAGTGAATTTTGGGCCAATGTGGTTGTTTTCATTTCAGGATTACGTGCAGAGAGAAAGCACTTCTTAGTTCCCACCCACCACAACCCTTTATTATAACCAGTAACTTTATGTTTCTGCATTACCTAAAACTATGGCCTGAGTTGATACTACCTCTTCGTGTAAACAACTGTAATCATTTACCTATTTCACTGTTCTACTGCTACATGTCACTGTTTTACTATTACATGTCACTGTATAAACTATGTACCTCTATTAACCTTGTACTCACTTACAAATGTAACTGTATTTATCAAACTGTATTAAAACGTCCAGAGTATAGCTCTTGTGTTATGTCATTATGGACAGAAGTAGCATTGCTAAAAGCATAAGCTATGTCTGGGTTTAATGAGCGCTGAGAAACAAACCCCAAGTTACCATAGGTATATCCCTAAATGACTTTTTTTAACACCGGCACAAAAAATCAGGGTCCGTCTTCAACACTGCAGGGCATGAGTTTGGTTCTTGTTCGAGCCATCTCTGTTTCTTTTTCCTGCAGCCTCCTACACAATATCTTTTTCCCTCACAGGCAAAGTTAAAATGGGACAGGTACATGACAACCGACACCAGTCCAGGCACCTGTTCATTCATAGAGTTATCAGAATAACAATACATTTTTGTCTAATTTATTCATTTTAAATCATTTTTAAATGATCATAAGACATCCAAAGTAAGATAACATCTAGGTACCTATCATGATTGTGACCGATGATATGAGGTTTCAACAAGTAATGACCAGTAACTCGTCATAGGTAAGCCATACATGAGTAACGGTACATGAAAGAGGCACTGGGCAGGTGATCTCATACCCAGCACAACAAAACCTCACTTGCTAAGGTTTATATCAGCTTTAATTAAAGGGATATTCTACTTGTTTGGAGAAGAGATTCTATTGCTATTTGTATACAACTAAGGATTATATTGGTTTGATTTATCATCAAATAGAAAATGAAAGAAGTTGACACGTCACTATGCTAACTTTCATGATATAATGATAATTGCAACATGTAATGTGATGATAATGTAGGATGCAATGACAGCAAGTGGGGCAGTTCTACAGTCATTGTTCATATTGTTTAACACACACCGTGTCTAATTAGTACAATTTGGTCATTTCACAAACGCAATATGAAGTGTAAATCAATTATGGTCTTAGCCTTCCCAGACAATATATACATTTAATGCCATGGCAGCATGTATTCCCTGCAATGTTTATACAACAGTAGCAATAGTGGTCCATGCTAACTGGGTACTGTCCCACAAGGTGGACAGCAGTCTATACGAAAACCTGGCGGATTCTGGCTACAGAAAGAGAGCTACTTCCGGCCTGAATGGCTGGCTATATCCTCGAGATTCTTGCCTACATGCCAGTTTTTGCGGCTTGTGAATCAGACCACTATTAGGGTTTCTACAGCATAAAAAAGAAAGCTATATCACTATAACATTGAGGGGAATCCTGTTCAACAACATTGTCAGTAAAAACACTTGCTTTATATTTCATTTTTAAATAGCAAGATTGTACTCCCATATCACGGCCTGCAAAAATTAAGCCAGGTCTGCAGGGGAAAAAATCTGCAGAAGCGAATGTCCTGCATGGTGAATTTTTTTGTATAGACTGCAACAGGTAATCATTATGTTCAAGATAGTATGCATCATATCACATTCCAGTGTACAGGGTAGCGCTGCCCGGGCAGGTACCAATTAGCATGTGTAGACGTGCCGACCCAGTCTTTGTACACAAACACCTCACCCTGACTCAGGAACCCGATCCACCACCCAAAGGTGCCCACAGAGAGAATAGAGTGGTTACAAGACACCTGGATACTGAAATCCTCCTCTCGCGTCTTCCGCCCGGAGTCTTCCGTAAAGACAACATCATGTCCATTTATGTTGTTATGGCACCATTTTAAATCATCAGACGACACAATGAATACTACATTGCTGTATTTCTTCCTGAAATGGGACATTGCTGTTTGGAAGTAGGAAGCATTAGGAGAGTTGAGTCCTGGTGTGTAGTAAAGCATATCTGTTCTTCTCACATGTATCCCAACAAATTGAACTTGAGTTTTCAGGATTGAAGTATTGGATTTAATTATCAATGATCTTTGACATTTCTGTAGCTGCTTTGAAAGATACAGCTGTGCTTTGTGCTTTTGGGAATGTGCTAAGATGAACTCCTTTTTTAATTCATTTAGGTGATCGAGAAAGAAGCCAATATTCTGTAGGTAGCAGCAGATGAATATATGAGTATTGTTAGAGTTGTTTATACTCTGCTGTAGAGTTGGGTCATAGTAGATTGAACTGTGGGCCTGGGTAAAAGTCAGGGCACAATCTGGATGCAGTCTGCTTCCTTTCTTACATTTCTTCTCATTATAGAACTGGATGGAAAGCTTTGGGAATAACACGGACAGGTTGTAAGATCCACAGATATATGGGATCCTGTGGGTCTTTTTAGCCATAGAATATAAAGCTGCATAGATGAACATGTTATTACCGAGTCCACCTAATAGCCTAGCTGCTATGTATACATTTTGTGTTTTATTGTCCGGTGGATGACATCTGATGATTTGCCTTTGGTTAATAGCTTCGGTCCTTATACCAGGATTTGTGTAGAGGGTGTGTAACATAAACAGTAGTAAAGTTATTAAACAACA
This sequence comes from Harmothoe impar, assembly GCA_947462335.1. Lineage (NCBI taxonomy): Eukaryota > Metazoa > Annelida > Polychaeta > Phyllodocida > Polynoidae > Harmothoe > Harmothoe impar. The sequence continues at coordinate 13,564,740 of OX381710.1, forward strand.
TAGTCCCAGAAGCTTTGCAAGGCAATCCATATCTATGCCTATAGCCTTAGAACATCTATTATCACCGCTAATGTAAATCGATCTCTCGTGTCTTGATCACACATGTTGTCCTTGGTGAATTGGTCTAGGTGAGACATTGAGGTTTCCTATGATACTGTATTGATGCCAGAATCCACACACTGAAAAGAAACGGATTAAAGTTTAAATAGCTGATTTAAACATTTAACAAAATAAAGAATCAGTTAACTGGGTTTGCAGCATCAGAATAATGATCTCAGTGGCTTAATAATTGCCTGACTTTGAATGGAACTGCTCAAAATTCCTTGACGTTCCTTATTTTGCCTGATGAAAATTAACTGAATTGAGGCGTCACAACATCATCAATTCCGTGCAACTACTTAGATGCACTACTTCTAACAAAGATTTTGGCAATCCAACTGCACACAACTTATTGGTATTGTGTGATCCAATCTTAAACTATTATATTTTCCTTATTCCTAAAATGGAAAAGATAAATCCAACTTACCTACCCTAATAGTCAGACCATAAATATTGCCTGAATTACACCTTTCCCTCCTTTGAACGATTACACAGAAGGAGAAGCTTGACATGAAATGTACCTTTTACACCGCACTTGGTATCTCCCTGTTAATGCCCATTGCCCAGCTGACGACATGTGCTGCTATGGATGGTGGTGTCAATGTGGGCTAGAATCCAACTCCAGCTGACTAGGGTTGTGTTCAGCCAAGCCTGACCTAGACAGGAACATTGTCCTTTAGGCTGTGTCTCACGACCTTGGGCCAATGTTTTTGTCTCTGACTGGGTGCCGCCTCTGACCAGGTGCCGTCTCTGACCAGGTGCCGTCTCTGACCGGACAACACTTTGGGAGTTTAGTTACTTTCTACCAACAGCAGGAGGTTAATTATGATTACATAACAACTGCCATAACATTTTTACAAATCCTTATATATATGAGTATAGGTTTACAATTAAAAAACACATTCCTCTGACAACAGGGCAGAGACGGCACCCAGTCAGAGGCGGCACCTGGTCAGAGACGGCACCCGGTCAGAGACAAAAACATTGGCCAAAGGTCTTGAGACACAGCCTTTAGCTTATTAATGGTCAAGTAAGACCATAACATGTAGACTGTTGTTGAGAATGCTGCTGTAATAATCAATTCCACCAGAGCTGATTGTCTGTCATCATATCATCGGGCCCAAGACGAGCCGTATGGTTCACACTCTTTATACATTCTGGTGAAATTAAGCTATTTAGATTTCAACAGGCTGCATTGAAGCCCATTTTGTAGGGTGTTCAGAGCGGCCTGCCATGGCACAGACACCCAGCAGTTTTGCCCTCTATTTACACTCATGTCTCATTTATGGCTAATTGACACCAAAAAACACAGTTATGTTCACACTATCTGAAAGCTATGGTTTCATTCTACACAATGTGTGGTTTCTGCAAAGATTTGTACATTTCCACGTGTGGTTTTATATGAGTGAGTAAGTAGAAAGTGGGGAGTGTGTGCTCCCTGTGCAGGCCCATATTTTGGCACTAGTAATTGATAGCTGCCCAGCAACTGCCCTGTACTAAAATAGATTTCTGGGAGAGGGTATTTGTGCAGTCAATTCCTAAATGATTGGATTGTAATGCTAATATATAGCCCTACATTTACATATATCCCACATGTTATATGGACTACCAGATCCAGATCTACAGCAAAATATTTCCTTAAAGTCATGGAATCAATAGAGGGGCATAAAAATGTGGGATCATACATTTAATTCCCATATTTGTTTACTATCTCCTGTCTGAAGAACAAAGTGATTGGAAAGGAAATGGCCCCCATATTTACACTTATGTGGATCTACCTTTTCTTAGGAGTAGTACATTCCCTATGTAAGTCACCCTCCACTGCACCTGAATCCCTGCCACTCACACTGTAGCAGGGGAGTGCTATTTCAGGACCAATCCACTGCATGGTTAGACAGGGCTCTCTTGTCCTCCCAAAACACCATACTTTTTGCAAAGAAACCCGAATTCAACTATGTTCTAGTGGTGGTAGATTCACAATTCTTTCAGAATTCTCTTAGTTAAGATCCTGTCTATCTATCCTGTACAAAAAACGCAACTTTTCTGCACTCAATAAAAATGGCCTGAACGCCCTAGATTTTGAACCATTGGCTTTGTTTGGAGTACCCGCTTTACACATGTGCCTTTTCCATAAAACCTCGCGTATATGCCTAACTCTCCTATAAGCTGCACCTCGACTTTGGGCCAATCCTATAAGCCGCACTGGCGATCTCATTATGGTGATTTTAGTACTATCGTATGTATACATCGAAAACCGCACATATTAACTGCACCCTGACTTTGTCCACATCATATAAGCCGCACCAGTGATCTGACTCACATACTAGCCGCGGATTCTACGTGAGATTTTACGTTGATTCAAGTTTACAATGGATCAGCTTATACTAGCATGAGGCTAGCTTCCCTAATGAGCAGGGAGGAACATATCCTATTCCACACATTGGACAGCATACATGGGGGGTGGGGGTGGTGGTGTGGGGACCTTATCCCTCAAATGAGCCCTTAACCCTCCAGCAGGCAACCACTTGAGGGTTAAGGGCACACCATGGTAGAGTATTCCTCAAATACAGCAATAGACCATAAACTACCATATCCCGAAAGGCCTTTTTTTCTAAAACAGCCTTATGCTGGATACTTTACTGTAGTTGAAATAATATACATAATTTCTTTGAACAATTTCGCAATAGGAGAGAGCTACACAAACTTACCTTGTCACATCACGTGCTACCTTCCTTGTTGGTACCCCTAGTCCTAACAGCCTATTGAGTGTAGTGTCAATGTGTTAGATTCTAGCTCCAATGTGAGTCTCCCAGCCCAAAACTAGGGTAGCCGGACCTAGAGTCGACCATGTACCACCTCAATTATGTAGTCATTTCTGCACTCTTTTTGTGTATGATAGTATACTTTAAAGGGGCAATCTCACCACTCGCACTTTACCACATAGTAGACTAGAACAGTACAGGAGAGAGGGAGGGAGAGAGGGCGAAAGGGAGGGAGGGTGGGGTTATTAAGCCAATAGCCTTTGTTGGTCTGCATATTTGGTCAGCATTGCCTTCTTATACAATCATATTGGTTATTTGCTTTTATTTTGGTAATATTTTAACTGGGGCATTTTCACCACTCGCATTAAACCACATAGTAGACTAGAACTGTTCTAGATACACTCTGCCATCATGCCACTTTAAGCATTATGCATTCCAGAAAAAATAGAGGCATTGCCATACATAAATAACTATATAAATGATAAAGGTAGACATCTCATGGTACATGCAGAAGGAAACCAAACAAGAGGAAACCTACTAGCTCTCAATGGTATGTGGTTTACTTTAGGTCGAGCTACCCTCTGCCATGCTGGTAGAATAGACACTGGTTGAGGCCTCAGGGGCTAGCATTGTATTCAGGTTCACTTTAGGTAGATATTTTTTACATTACTTTTCTGCTACGAGCATTCTACCACAGACTGGCATAGTGACAGATGGGTTCTTTTTCCTCAAGTTGGCTGCAGGCCATCTTACAGACTATAGGTTAAAATGCTAGACTGGTCCTTATAATGAACAAAGAGAGCCATAAGTGTGTCAACCCCTGCTAGGCACCTCCCCGGGGCATCTCCCTCCCTCTTGGTTCAATTCTCTGTCCTCCCGGAGGCAGTTTCTCCACATAGTGTAAAGGCTCCCTATGTTACAAATGGCGTACAAAGAAAGTAGGTCTAACCATCGACTGCAATCCTCTTGATTCCACTAGGTGGTGTCACTTTTGTGTGGAATTAATTGCCACCCAGAATCAATTTTTCACATTGACATAAAAAGCCTACCCCAAGGGGTATGGCATCCTTTTAATTCTACACTCTAAATGTTTGATAAAATGATCAACTGCATCAGCACAATTTCCTCATAGGCAAATACAGTTAGGCCACCTTTTATTGATAACTTGGATTACGGGCACTCAGAGCAAATATTTTGGGGGGCGGGAGGGAAAAAAAAAAAAGCTGCCCATTAGTACTGAAATTTTCCAGGGGGCGGGAGGAAAAAAAAAAAAAAAAAGAGCATGGAAAAGTCTTCTTTTGGCTATCAAATGAGGGTATATTGAGAAACGTTCCCAAATATCCCCCATTTTGAAGGCCTAAGTCTAGGTGTTTGCTAGTCAGCATGTACTTTTTTTTTTTACCCCCCTCCCAGCGGAGGGGGGTAAAAAAATGCCAATATGCCAAAATTCTCATCGGCGGATCCTTAATCCAAGTTATCAGAATAAAACGGCCTTACCGGTAAATGTTAAGTTTAATACGGGTCACAGGCCGGCTATCTGCACTGTATGGTCGTATGTGTATGCTCAGGTAAAAAATATGAATTATTTTTAAGATTACTACATTGAGTACGATATATGTTGTCATAGTTATGTGAAAAAGATTTCCTAATTTGCTATTGGCTCAAAGTTCATAATGCAGATTAAGTCTTTTAGCAGGAGCTAGGTGAGTGACCTCTTTAAGACATTATCCCATCTCCAGTCTTTAACAGTAGCTAGGTGAGTGACATCTTTAAGACATTATCCCATCTCCAGTCTTTTAGCAGTAGCTAGGTGAGTGACCTCTTTAAGACATTATCCCATCTCCACCTATAAATTAATAAGAATCAAAAGAATTACATCACATACTATATATGCCGGGATTACATAACAGAGTACCATCACAATTCCATCAATTTGATTGTTTACTAGTGAATGATATTGAAATACTCATGCTAAGATATGAGGGTTCTTGTACTTTGTTTACATATTGAGAAGTGTACTCCTTTAAATAAGATATCGAGTTGCTTAGGTCCTCCATGTTTAGTTCTGCACCCACTCACAAGGTGGCCACTGACACTAGGTAGTGGATTAATCTGCCCACCTGAGCTGGGTTTCTATGGTCTGGGCATGTCAAAAGCCCTGGATCCATATCTAACATATTCTAAAAAATCAAGTGATACTAATATCTGTAATGTGCTATCTTAACACATGTAATATTTGGAGGAGAAACAATCACAAAATGAATTATCCAGAGAATAAAACACTTGTATAGTTTTTTTATTGTCCAGTAGCCCTGCTAAGCTGCTATTAGTCCGCTGCCATCTAGTGGTATAGGGGATGCACTAGCTCTTGATTTATTCCCATATCTATTTAGCTACTCAGGCTATTGTTCAAGCATAATATCGATTTAAAGGCTCAATATTCAGATATTTGGAATAACCTGCTCAGACAAATGAAGACATATTGCCGCTGTATTAGCTGTCATCCTTTATGCATAAACACAAGCGGGTACTTATCTTTGTAAATATCAGACATTTATCATATCCATGAGGGCTGGTCGACCCATTATTGCGACTGAAGAACATGTATTAGAAGTGCTGCGGTAAAAACTCTTGAACTTGAACGTGTGTACTGCCCCATAGGGTGATATCAATGAGTCCTAATGTGTTGGTATTCCGTGTACCATTCCAGCGCCTTCACCGTTGCACCATTTTGAGCCACAAGTTGAGTGGTTTGAGGATAGCTGCCTTATCAAACTGTAGTGGGATCTGCAATGTACAAGGTATAAGCATTGTTTTTAGACTTGTTAATCATCGGAAGGACAAAAATTATTATTCATCATAAAAAGTTTACCTTTGAATGGTTCGTGTTTAAAATCAATATCCCATCCTTATCCCTAGTTGAAAGTGCCATATATTTAAATTTGATAAAATGCTTTGCTGAATGTTTCCAAGGTAACCTATATCATGTATTGTGGCCCGTTGTTCTATATGATACCTGCGTATATGGACTTACCTCAGTATTGTCACAGGTTTCTATAGTAACCCGTTTCGGCATGTGGACTTACCTCAGTCTTGTTGCAGGATTCTATGGTAACACATTTCAGCATATGGACCTACCTCGGTCTTGTCGCATGATTCTATGGTAACACATTTCAGCATGTGGACTTACCTCAGTCTTGTCACATGTTTCTATAGTAACACGTTTCAGCATGTGTACTTACCTCGGTCTTGTCACATGTTTCTATGGTAACCCATTTCAGCATGTGCACTTACCTCGGTCTTGTCACATGTTTCTATGGTAACACGTTTCAGCATGTGGATGGCAGCAACCTTCATTTCCTGCAGGGCGAGTCTCATCCCGATGCACATCCGAGGTCCGGCCCCGAACGGCATGTAGTGGTACGGGTTGCGGCTACTCTTGTTCTCTGGGGAGAACCTATTACCAAACAAAAACCACAAACGGATAAGAAACCTGGTCTGACTAGTAGCAGAAACATGGGTTATATTGGCTTATGCATGCCAAAGAATCTCTGAGACTAAGTGTGTCTTACTTTGTCCGTCTTTCTGTTGCTATAGCATATAAGACACACTCAAAAAAATAAACTGGTTTATCATTACTGTGTGCATCATGGAAATCATGATTTGGGGAAATTTCTTTTTTTGATTTAAAGATTTCTATTGAAATCATGTCAAAAAGGGGTCAAATATTTGCATATTTGGTATCAAATCAAAGCTTTTATTACCAGTAATGCAGAGAGCTAGGACTAGCGTAAAATATAACAACTTTCCTAGATCAATCAACCTTAACTTCTAAAATATGAAAATCATTCACAAAAAGTCTCAATACATTTTAGCCCTCAGTTAAAAAAGAAGAGAAAAAAATATTTAAAAAACACCCTTGTCATATTTTTAAATGCAGGGTGATGAGAAACAACTTTTCTTAGTTTTGGTGAATATATCAAGTTATTACCGTTCCGGGTCAAACTTCTCTGGCTGTGGCCACCTGTCAGGATCACGCTGCATGGCAAAGATGGGCACGGTCAAGGTCATGCCCTTCTTGATGTAGACCCCGTGCAATGTCATGTCATCCTTAGCCATGCGGTTCGTTCTGACAATCACAAAGACAAAGGCATATAGACAAAGGTTAACAATAATAGTTATCTCATGACGCGGTGTGACTTGCAAGGCCATCCAATACTGAAGGGGGTCATTTACCAGGGTTGTGAGATAAAGCATGCTTTAATTAAAACAATTAATGCAATATTCCAGAGAACATCAACTTAGTTACAGTATAAGAATCAGAGCGTTTATCAGGTGTTTATATTGTGAATACCTTGTTTTAACCCTTTCCCTGCTGGCCTTGAAAAACGTCATTTGGGACTTAACCACCGGCCCTATGCCATGGGAATATGCAACTTTGCAAGTATATGCTCCTTTGGATAGTGGCTAAGGAGTGAAATAAGTTGTATTGGAGACAGAACTTACATTTTTCTGACAAGGGGACGTAGGATTTATGTTAAATATTTTTGGATTGATTCAAAAGTTCCTATTCTTCATACCATAGCAGGCATTGTAATTAAGTGATATTGCTGCCCTAGGGAAGCAATTTTGCTGCCCTAGGGCAGCAGCGGTTTTTCAAGGGTATTTTAGATGCTGCCCAGAGGCAGCAGCGGCCCTTAAAGGGTTAAACATGGATACATTAATGAAAATCCAAAAACAATTAGGGGGATATATAACTAATGAATATACTAACTGCAGTCCTATTGGGTAGAGTCGTAGGGTCTCTGAGACACATTTCTCCAGGTAGGGCATGTCTTGCAGTACACTGTAGGGCACTGACTCCTGGAGAACAAAGTATTTTTATACATGTAAAAAGGAAGTCTAAGAATTGCCTTGGCAGGATGCTCATTTGTATAGTGATATGGGTGTGTGGTAGGCCCTCTGACAGCCCTCACCTTTGGTGAGTTTATTTATTGGTCAAAAGTGACCCTTGGTGAGGGGGACTTTAGTCAGAATTGCTTCTGTTTAAGGAAATTGTCCTGAGGAGTGACCATTGTTGATGGGCTTTTTTTTACTCAACAATTACCCTTGCGGGCCCCATCTCCATCTATACAAAATATACAATATATAAAAGTGCCGTGCCCTAGCGGCAAATTGCTGATTTAACCATCACATCAATGTTTAGGTCTGCAATCATCACAGGGTAGTATTTCACTGAATTTTAATTTCAATTTGTTGTACAATCTCTTCAACTTTAAAGGAATGGCATTGTTTTAACAGATTTATTCAAAGGCTTGATAACTTACTGATCAGTTATGTCATTTTGAGCTTCATTCATTCATACAGTTATACACATATTACTAAGGAATATTACCTTATCTTTGACGACTCTGTCAATCTCCTCGATGAGTTGGGTCTGAACATCAGGGTTGGTGGCGAGGCTGTAGGCTAGGAAGCTTAGGGTGTTGGCCGTTGTGTCAAACCCAGCGGAGAAGAAGACCATCGCATTAGCCACAATCTCATCTCTAGATAGACCTGCAGGGGGGAATGATCAAATTGTTAAAGGTGTTGCTTACATATCATATGAGTAATTATGTTAAATCAGTTATCACTAGTCCTTATGTTTAGATTGCAAAATAGGATAAGATTAACAACAGGGCATGAGAACAGTAAAAGAAACCCTGCATCAATTCAGAACAGCAACATAGAATATAAAATTAAAATATTCATAAGAAATTAATAAATGTCCTACTATCTTGATTTTTGGGGGTAATATTCAGATTGCATGATTGTGTAACAAATATGGATACCTTTGAGTTCAGAAGCAGTTTTCTGGTCTTTGTCCTGGATGAACTAAAATCTTTGTGAGAAATTGGTGAATATGAAATATGAATTAATAACTAGTGTCTTCCAATTGTCTAATAAAGGGAAATAATTGTGTAAATGTTAACCTTTGAGTTCAGAGGCAGTTTTCTCGTCTTGGTCCTGGATGTCCTCCCCTCTTTGTGCATTAATCATCAGTTGTAAGAAATCTGTCCGTGACTGAAACAGGGAAAACAGTGATTACCACAAAACCCCTCCTTTAAGACGACCCTGCCTTCAAGATGACCCCTTACTTCGAGATAAAAATCCGTCTTGTAGGAAAAAGACTTAAAATGGTTGTCTCCTCGATACTATATAATAAGACCCCACCTTTATGGCGACCCCCTATTTTGAGATAAAAATCCGTCTTGTAGGAAAAATAAATATTGAAATATATCTGGGTGTTACGGTACCAACTGACTGGTCAGGCATGGAGACAGGGAACACCATTGCAAACCACAATAAACCCAATTCAATGCATAATGAATGGTAAACACAAAGGAAAATAAAATATATATGTGTATTCTGTTCCATTCTCATGAAAGTAAATCTGCCAGATCATGGCAGCCTAGCCCTAACGTAAACAATTATTTATGTTAGTTTTTTGTAATGTTTACCTCAGGGCAACCAACTCGCGTGAATAACCCCAATCCGACAATAAAAATCGTGTAATGGGCTCAAACCAAGATGGCCCCTTACTGGCCTTAGGCCACAAAAAAGAGAGATTGATTTCCGGTAACATGGTCGGACAAACCAGAAATGGTTGGTAGATTTTTAATTAGATTTTTAAGATAATTTTTTAATATTATTATTTCCCTTTTTTAGGACAAGTTTAAGCATTTTTCCTCTAAAATCCCTAACAATTGATGATTCAAAATTCGTAAAAACTGGCATGTAGCACAAAAAAGAATGAAGACAGGTGAAATAAATAGGGGGACCAGCACTCTTTTGCCAGACCCAGTTGGGTGACCGAAAGCAAACCTTTTAAAAAGAATTTTGCTTTTAATACCTGATCCGTGTCCGATTTTCTCACAGCAAGAGCCTGGTTAACTATATCCACAAAGAAGTCTTCTGACTCCGGGTTGGACAACTGGAAGGAGAACCCAAACTTACGGAGAAATGAAGTAACAACTGGGAAGTAGACTGAAATATATAATACAAACAAGAAAAATATATTTTTAGGAAGGAATTTGAAATGCTTAAAGGGTTAGAATAATAATTTTCAACAATGACTAGTAGTAACAATGTTTCAAACAATGTTAGTGATTAGGTCAACAGTAATGTGATTGTTAAATATTTTTTGATGGAAAGTCGAATCCTTCTTATATTTACTTAGGTTAGGGTGGTAGAACAAGCTAAGTTAAGAGGGGGTTATGCAATGCCTACATATTATTAAGATTAAGTGCGATAGGAAATTTAACACTATATATATATGTAATGTATAATTGAGGAAAACACAGAGAGGTATTAAAAAGCTAAAATAACTTACAAAGAGCTAGAATCTTGATGTCAATCTTGTCAGTTCTGACATCAAAAAGCTTCTCAGCGTGCTTGTGAAATGCCTTATTTTTGTCCCTTTGGGAATCGACCCGAATACCGAACGCTGTGCTGCTTATGACATCCATAGTGAACCCACTCGTGTATCTGAAAACAGACGTAAGATTCAAGTAAGTAAGTGTGGAGTTTAGATACAGTATAATTTAGTAACTCTACGGTCATACACAGAGAGAAGAAACAGCGTCAAAGGGGAGTCCAGGTTGCGTCCAGAATGACTCCCCTCTCTAGGGGAGCCCAGGTCCTTATTTGACTCCCTCAGGTGAGCCAGAAAGCTATGTGACTCTCCTAGGTGACTCCCTCAGGTCAACCAGGGAGGTATCTAGGCTCCCTTATGCCGCCTGGGCTCCCCTAGAGAGGGGAGTCATTCTAGAGGCAGCTCCCTTTTGACACTGTTTCTTTGCTCTGTATATCATGTAGGTCACTGCGTTTACATACATTCAAAATGAATCCCCAAAATCACCCTTTGGAGGTATTTTTTTGCAAGTTTTAATGGAAAAACATGCAAAATATTACAAATAGGAGCATATTTGGTATCAAATTGAAGCATACAGTGCAGGAGATATAATTGGCTTGAGGAAATATGCATATCTACAGCTGTTGCACATATATTTCCTTTAGAAGTCACGCAACTTGGGTTGCCTAAAAAGAATCCTTACTCTGTTATTTGAATAGCTTCCCCAGCCTCCGCCTTCTCAACAAGGTACTCTGCAAAGACCTTGGCACAGCGGTCAATTTCCAGGTTCATCTTTTAAATTAAACATTGGTTATAATAGACAATCCTAACATCACTAACACGTACAGTGTATTAAATTAAGGTGACATGGTCCGATGATTAGGGCTCAAAAATCTAAACTTCAAGTGCTGTATTATTGTAATAATGTTGCACTACATTATTGTCTTTACTATTTATTGTACAAACAATAGTAAAACTATACTAATGAGCAATATGAATTCTGTCCATTATTAGTTTCACTAAACTATTAACATCTTATTTTTTTGGAAATACAAGATTCACTATGCTAAAATATAGGAAGTGCCGTATTCAATGCCCCCCCCCCCTTGAATACAATGGGGCCGTATTCAATGGGCCAAGGAAATGCTGTCTTTCCTTCAATTCATGGCTTCAAATAAAGATATAAGTGCAAATGCCAACTACATTGATTGGGGTTATTTTACTTGGCTTCGCCTCGTGAAATAACCCTCAGTGAGGTAACTCTACTTGTGCACCTTTGTCTATATATGCAGCAATAGTGAGTTAAAGCTGGGCTGTCAGGGAATGAGTTCAGCATTTTACATACATGGACTAAAATAACAGTTCCACCAGAGGGCAGCAGTGTTTGGACAGGGGACCATGAGCATTGTCCAGCTACAACATATTCACCCTATCTTGTGCCTGTAAGAGCTGAGCTTCCAGTCCTTAAGAGCCCTTTTGTGAATGAAATCTGAACTATATCCAAAAGTGCTTTTGGCCTCACTTTAACCATGACAGTCAAGCTTTAATCACCAGGGCTACATTCAGGCACTAATAAGGCTAAGGACATACACAGTAAATCAAAGCCCCATGCAGACTGTAAAGAATTAAGTCACCTTCTTCAGTTTCCCGGTGGTGAAGGTGGGACTGATCTCGTTACGTACGGTCTTCCAGTGGTCGTCCATCAAGTTAAACACCATCTTGTCGTTGAGGCTGCCCGGGTCACTGAATCGCTTAACGTTTTAGAAAAGGTCCACTGTGTTAGTAAATCTCTGCCAATTGAGAAACTATTGTGATAAGTTATTTTGTTCTTTATTTTCTTTCACAAATGTAGAAGCCTGTGTTTCATGACATCAATACTATTGGATAGTCTTTGACCGGGTGACATCTTTGACCAGGTGAGGTCTTTGACCAGGTGAGGTCTTCGACCAGCAAGCTTTTTAAAGTGGCATAATCATCGAGCATTTCCCATTCAAAAGTCTAGTCTAGTCTACTATGTGGTAGCTGCGCGAGTGATGTTGACATATATTATAACACTATGTATATTACAAATTTCCACCCATTTCTTTCTATATAGTCCCAAAAGAGATAACAACAAGGACGACCTACCGGGTGGTTGATAAAGTTAGCTGATTCCTTGATGAGAACGTCTGCCAGCATTTTCTCATCCCAGATGGTCAGCATGGGTCGGTCCCCCATAAACTCACTGTGCAAAGGAATTACTAACACTTAAAGTATTGTATGCCGCTTAACAACCGTTTAAGAACATCCTGTTGTCCTGCAGCAACATTTGCCACAGCAAAAGAAAGAGCATTAAGGCACTATGCTGCCCTTAAAGATTATCAGAAATTATTATACAGGACCATTTCAAACCCCCTGCATTAGATATAGAAAAACATATTTCACACCACCCCATTGTTCTTGTTTTAAAATTAGTACGATTATAACACTCTAGATAGCTTTGATTGGTGGATCCAATGGAATGTCGTCCGAAGTTGTATATTGATAAGACTTGCAGTATAAAAGAAATCATTTTATTTTTCATGGAATACGACAGTCTCATTGATTTAACCAAATCAGGCTGTATTACACACCCCCCCCCCCCCCCGTGAAATAACCCTTAGCCGTATTTGATGGCCTGTGACCTCATCAAAGTGGTGTATTGTTAACATTTGCACGGCTACGAAATGAGCTATTTTAGGCTCCCCCAAGGATAAATTTGCTATTTTGAATCGAAAAACATGAAAAATAAACAGAAAGGCACACTCCTTTAAGTCTGTTAGCTGGGTTATTACACTTGTTCACCCTCGGGCCGCATTTCACGAGGCCGTATAGTACAGGAACTTTAGATTAATTCTAGCCCAAACCTGGAATTAAATACCATAAAGCTGAAAATTTCAGGAACGGCTCGTCATTATAGTAGGTTTGACCTATTAAAAGTCCTGGAGTGTCCTATGTGGGCTTCCATTGAAAAACGGGCCAAATCCAATATGGCCGCCAAATAATCAGAATCTCATCTCTAATAATGACAATATCACTCCTAGAATAATTTAAACCTTACCTACCCCCCCTAAATTGGGTACAAGGAATCCACTGGTGTCATTGGTTAATTGCTAGGACAAGTGGCTGCTTAGCAATAGCAGGTTTGCATAGCAAACCAGACTTAGAAGCAAGCATCTACGGCAAAACCCCAAGACTCCAGTCAGGAAGATCCTTACATCACTGACCCCAACTAAATGAACCCCGATGAATCAATTGGTATGGCTAGGACCTCCAGTTGGTTAACAATATCACTTCCAACCATATAATTGCTTAGCAACTCAAGTTTGCATAGCAAAGTGGGCTTAGAAGCAAGCATCTACAGCCAAACCCCAATACAACATTCAGGAAGATCCTGACATCACCCACCCCTGTACTAAATTAACTCCAATGAATCATTTGGTATTGCTAGGTCCTCTAGTTGCTTAGCAATATTACTTTCAATTATATCATTGCCTAGCAACACAGGTCTAACTTGTTCCCAATACAATATCAATATAGCGATCCCCTCAAAAGGGACAGTGAGCATACCAATCATGTCATTAATCTCTTTCTTTTACTTTCAATTCTTGCTAACATGTGTGATTGCTTAGCAGCCTTGATTATATTTCTTTATTTACCTAGCAACACCATGGGTCCCCAGAACAATTTTCATTCTGCCTTTCCTTATATTATAAGATAATCCTGGGATCGAAATGAAAGTGTAGCTAATCACTCGTTGCTAAAATATTCTCTCTAAAATTGATTATTCGGGTTAAAGGAAAAGACCAGCATGATTTCATGTGGCCTTCTATTGGTAGAATTGATTAGCAATATTCTGACTAGCACATTATCAAAATGTGCATCATGTACTTAAACCAGTAATAAAGAACAGAGTGACGTTACATGAGACCAAATATATACCCAGTCATACAAATCCTATACAAGTTCAGTATATTCTACTACAATTTAATGTGTAATAGAATGTAATATATGGTTAGGGGGCTATTCCTTGTATAGATGAAGTAATTACAACCCCCTTTTCCTTCTCATTTTGTACAGTTATAAGGGAGGCCACAATAGTCTTATCAAGCACAGACAGGGTGTGAGGTAGCTGTCCGATAGGCTCCACTCACTCACCCTTCTGTCACTCTCTACACAGACTATTTTGTGAGACAAGAGTTATTTCAGCTGATAATGAGGAATACAGTAATATGACTTAGTTTGATGTAAATGGAATGGTATATGGCTTTCATTTCTGCATATAGCATTCAGAGACAAACGGAAAGTGCACTATGAGAAGTCTCCAAAGTAAACTCTACAAATATGATAAGACTGTCTATGTCTTACCAAGTGGTTCTGTTGCATGCCCCTTCACATGTAAGAGGCTTATGGGTGGAATCACCATGAGGACACATACAAATTGACCAAGAACACAGAAGTTATTGGGTGTATCCTCATAAATGAGATATATATATATAAGAGTAGGTGTTCAATTATTCTGTATTTCATAAATGCCTTTGTGGTAAATTGGATAGTGTCCAGAATTTTGTTTTATATTGTTAGGCCTATGATTCGTAAGAGGATGGCTAGGTATGTGGTTAAGGAGGCAGGACAATATGAAGCTCCCCTTTGAATGCCGTTGTCTTAGCACATATTCACAGGCTGTTCCCTGACAGCAGAAGCCAGCATTAAAGCTGGGCAATGTGTGAATCCTTAAACATGTAGTGTGACTCTGCTGAGAAGGGGTGCAGGATAGTACATGTATCATCTATGTCTCTGATGTTCAACATGGGTAATATGATTTATTACTTGTATCACTGGGGTAAAGTTCTGTTCTGTTCCCTTTACCTTTATATGGTACTGTTGCTAAACAAAACAATCAATTGTATTCTTGTTGCTAAGTAAGTGAGACCAATGATAAAGGATACCAATAGATTTCTTGAGGCTAATTTAGAAGGGAGGTTGGTACCCATAGATATTTTATATATTGATTCTTTATATTGGAGCAACTCTTTCCAGCCACCTAGTGCATTAATGCAATACCTGGTAAAAACAGCTAGTGCGTTAATGCACTATGAGGAGGGAATTTTTACACCAAAAAAACATTTTGAACAGACATTACCTGTTATTATGGTACCATATGAAAGGAAATCACATACATGTTGCAAATCAGTCATTTGAAAACATGTATCACAAGTACTAATTCCCATATAAACCTCAATATAACCCCATATATTAATACTGCTGGGTCTGGGGCCTCAATCTGCCGCATTCTGTGGAGAGGGTTAATAGTGCCATTGCTAACCAACATCAGTAACAGTTAATCTATTGCTAAGCAACTCCCACAATTATAAATGACATCATTGTTTTTCTTTTTCCACTTGGTGCTGTTAGAATGTTCAATATTAATTCTAAATGATGTTAGAACATCTCAATCTGCATGGAATTCAACAACAAAAAAGTGAAATGTGAGTTGCTAGGCAATAATGTATTTGAAAGTAATGATGCTAAGCAACTAAAGGTAAAAACTAAAGCAATATTAGCACTGTGTTCCTTAGAGTTGATTTAGTGGGGCTCTGTGATACCTGCAGGTTCTTCCTGAATGGCTGCATGGGGGTCTCGCTGCAGATATTTGCTTTTAAGCCCAGGTTGCTAGGCAAGCCTGCTGTTGCTAAGCAACTGCTTGTCCTAGCAACAAACCAATGACACCAGTTGATTCCTTGCACCTATTTTAGAGGAGTAGGTAAGGTTTGTATTCTTCTAAGATGAATATTGTTGTCATTGGAGATGGGTTTAACCCCAGGTTGCTTGGCAAACATGCTGTTGCTAAGCAACCACCTGTCCTAGCGACAAACCAATGACACCAGTGGATTCCTTGGACCCATTTTAGGGGGGGTAGGTAAGGTTTAGATTCTTCTAGGATAAATATTGTTGTCATAGGAGATGAGATTCTGATTATCTGGCGGCCATATTGGATTTGGCCGTTTTTTAATGGAAGCCCACACAGGATACCCCAGGACTTTTAGTACAGTGATAACAATACCAAAACCAATCATTCCTGCGTTTTTCAGCTTCATGGTATTTAATTCCAGGTAAAAACCTAAAGTTCCTGTACTAGTAGGCCTCTGGCCTCGTGAAATGCGGCCCGAGGTCAACGCGTGAAATAACCATGTCAACAGACTGAAACTCGTGCACCTTTGTCTATATATTTTACCAACTTACCCCAGCATTCCACTCTTACGGTGCTTCATATACTTCTCTTCTTCAGCGATCGCCATACCCTGAAACCAAAGTAAAAGTAAAAGTAAAAGTGTACAGTATGTACAGAGGCTGTCTGTACAGAGAAAAGAAACGGCGTCAAAAGGGAGTCCAGGCTGCCTCCACAATGACTGCCCTCCCTGACTAACCTAAGAAAGTCACATAAGGACCTGGGCTCCCCTGGAGAGGGGAGTCATTCTGGAGGCAACCTGGACAACCTTTTGACCCTGTTTTGTTTCTCTGTGTACTGTTCACTGCTAAAACTTCTCTCGGGCTTTAACTCATGACCTGCCATTTGATACCCATTTGATAGTACATGGCTCCTTTGATATCCTTTGGTGGCTGTGTCTCATGAGTTTGTAACAATTGAAATGTCTTTGACCGGGTGTCATCTTTGACCTGTGTCGTCTTTGACCGGTGTAGTCTCTGACCAGCAAGCTTTAAAATGGCTGAAATGGGAGCTATGTACACAGAAATGCTGGGAAGTTTGTAGTAAATAGTGTTAAAATATCCATTAACCATTCCCCCCCCCCATTTCTGTGTACCTAGCTCCCATTTCAGCCATTTTAAAACTTGCTGGTCAAAGACTACACCGGTCAAAGATGACACAGGTCAAAGACGACACCCGGTCAAAGACGTTTCGATTGTTACAAACTCATAAGACACGGCCTGGTGCTTTTTATTGAGTAGTATACTCGATGAGAGTATTAGCTTATAATTGTAATTCCAATTTTTATGAGAAATGAGAATACATACCTTAGCATAGATGCCCATAGTACCAAATATAAGGCTGGGCTCCAAATAGGGGATACCCTGTTTCTTGAAGAACTTGTGGTTGCGTGTTTCGTATCTGGAATGCAAGGTGGTTATTAGTCAATGAAGTGCTTTCCCTCACCATAAGAACGAGAAACCGGAAAACCCTGCCTATAAGACGAATTTACTTTGGCGTTTTTTCCATATAAGCCTTCTTCTCAAACTAGGGTGTTGGCTTATATGTGGAGCTTTATTACATTAGAATATTGTGAAAATATATTTAAGAGGTATTTTTTATAATCCAAGTTCAGCTTTTAGGTGGGGCTGTCCTATAGCTGTGCTTTTATGGCAGTTGAGTTTGGTAGCGCTTTAATACATTATACTCTTGGTCATCATGATGCATGAATGCAGCCCTGGTGAAAAACATGTTAACTGTTCAGTAGCGAATTAAACCTGTTGGCTTGAATGCAGCACTGGACAAGGCTATATTCATGCATCATGACGACAAAGGTATAATGCATTAGGCCAGCACTATGCGACCCCTATGGTCAGAGTAAGACTACACTCTGACCCTAGTTTCCAGGAAGACTACACACATCTCGATTTCATGAAAATCGACAAGTGGCATAAAATAGAAAGTGGCCCGGGTTAGTTCCTAGCCCATCTTTGATAAGGCCAAAAAAAAAAAAGGGTTTGTTTCAGGTCACCCGACCGACCCTATCAGAAGAGGGCCGACCCTACGCTTTTTTATGCAATCTTGAAGATATTTCTGTTTTTACCCCATTTTGGTCAATTTTGGGGGGGGGTCAAAAAAGTTGGGTAGTACATTCATGTTAATAAAAAAAATTAAAAAAAAAAAATCCGACCTACCGACCCTACATTTTCCTCCCATGTTACCTGAAACAAACCTTTCTTTTTTTTGGCCTAATCACTTCTGTCGACCTTAAAGGCGCAGATCTCGGTACCTCTCCGTATTATCTATACCTATGTACACAGATACCACAGAGTGTGATTCCAATCTAATCCACACAACACACATAGAGAACACCTTACTGGTGGCCGAACAGAACACTAGGTCAGACAGATATTGTTATCAGTGTGTTTTAATAATGTAACAGTATTATTATCATTCAGTGGATGGAGGTCAATCAAATTCGATCCGTGGGTAGAAATAGGTCAGAAAGGGATCCCATATGGCCCAACCATGGGATTTTCTAGTGTATTCTCAATGGGGGAATGAAATCATGAACGATTTTATTCCAAAATTATCATTTATTGGACAATAAAAATAATGTTATGGTCCTTGGCAGTACATCTAGACTAGTAGGTGATAAGACTATGCGAGATATGCTTTATAAGACTATGTAAGATATACATTTTAAGACTACGTGGGATATGCCTTTTGTGAAGACTCGCTTTTTAGTTTGTGACCTTTTGCCCAGACAGGGCTGAGTGGGAGGTAATGTGTATAATAATAATATCTTTTATTGACAACTGAAATGGAAGTCATTTCTGACTTATGTGTCATACATAAAGGTTATATAAACTAAATCTACAAACTATGCTACAATACAAGACAAAATGGAAATACACTAGGCTACTACACAATACTACACAAATGTAATCGACTAGAAAACACATATGTACAGACGTACAGAGACATGGATACATGGCATACATACCCAGTTGGGTCACAGTTTTGCATTACAGGTAAAACTTTCAAACATTATTGACCTACAAACACATTAACCCCAAACTCAAACTTGTTGTCGTTGTTTGAAGGCCATATATACATATTTTCCCAGTGCATTAATAACAATATGCTCTGGTGTTTTCATAACCTTCTCAAATTTATCAGTGTCAGATGTGTTAGCGTAGTTCGGTATAATACTTTTGACAACATTTTCGAATACCTCTCTGTATTCATTATGAAGTGTACACTTTGTCAGAAAATGTACTTCATCATCCACAGCTCCACTCTGGCAGTAGAGACAAATCCTCTCACCAGCAGGTTTAGGTGGCCTGCAATGCCGACCAGTCTCTATTCCCAGATTGTGCGAACTTAACCTAAATTGTGCTAGGGCATACCTGTATTTACAGTTATTTAAATTAAAGAGATAGTGTTCTAATCTGAATTCTGTTTTAAATGTCCGATATGTTCTGAGTTTCTTACCCTCACGTGCTTCATTAATTTCACCCATAATACTAGTCCTGTATTTCCCATAGATAGCTTCAGTCAGAGCCCCAATTGGAATTGGGCTAGCACCAGTTCTTTGAGTATCCCATAGATTATTGTATGTATCGCCCAGCCTGTCAAGAAGGTGTCTAACGTTACTGCACCAGTTAATCTGGTCCTCTTCATCTAACTTGTGCAAGCTTAAGTAGCATTTCTTGAGAACATTGGAGATTGGGAGATTTGAGATTCTTTTCCAGTATTTTATAGTTTGTACTTCCCAGAAGGCCCTTAGGGGAACTCTACCTGTATCTGCATAAACTGCTGCAGAGGTTGTTTGTTTTCGTACCCCAAGCATAGATTTTAAATATCTCAGCTGTCTTATTTCAAGTTTATCAACTTCTCTCCCTCTGTTTAGACCCCAAATTTCACAACCATGATCGATGCATGGCCTCACTTGACTATCAAATAGCTTTAGAGCAGTTCGGGGCTTCGGTCGACCAATGTGCTCAGAACAGTTGGAATATACTTCATGTACAGCTTTCCTCCCCTTATCGGCAAGTTCTTGATAGACCTTATGAAAAATATCTTTATGGTCAGATTGTAATGTGAAGCCTAGATACTTGTATGTTGTGACCTTAGCCAAGGGCTCCTTGCCATACTTAAATAGGCAAGACTTTGAATTTTTCTTTTCGTGAAACACCATAATATTTGATTTAGACAAATTTACAATTAAATGCCACTTTCTACAGTATTGAAATAAATTATTGATTTGGGTTTGTAGTCCCTCAGGAGTGGTAGAGAATAAAACAAGGTCATCAGCATATAACAGATATGCAACCTTTGTACCATTTATATCAATCCCTAGCTCAGGGACCAGGTATTCACTAATGTCAGACAGATAGCTATTAAACAGTTTAGGACTAAGAACTCCACCTTGTAAGACACCATATAAACTGTCAATACCATCACTTAAGATTGAATTTACACGTACTCGAGATTGTGATTTTTCAAACAAATCCATTAGAACCTTGAGAGATTTCCCCTTTACCTTACTACATATCAGCTTGTAAAATAGTGCCTTTCTGTTGATAAAGTCAAAGGCCTTTGTAAAGTCAATAAAACAACAGTAAAGTGACTTATGATTTGCTTGCGCTATCTTTATAGCAGAGTATAGAATAAACAGGTTGTCTGAGGTCCTTCCATTCTCTATAAACCCATTTTGGAGTGGATCATTCATGTCTAGCATCTCATTACTAAATTTAAGCCTGTTGTTTAGAACAATTTCAAAAAGTTTACAAGTGCTGTTCATTATTGTTATCTTTCTGTAGTTTTCAGGGTTATCTCGATCACCTTTTTTGTGTAATGGGCTTATTATACCCTCAGCCCAACGTTCAGGAAAGTTACCAGACATAAGTATACAATTAAAAACCACATGAAGAACATCCACCAGGTCTTCCCCACCATATTTCAGGAATTCAGAGGGAACTCCATCCGTTCCCGTTGCCTTGTTTGTTTTCATTAACTTAAGAGCATATTGAATCTCATCCTGTGTAAAGGGAGAGTCTAAGAGAGATTGCACAGTATTTTCAATCATGTCAGAATTGTAACCAAAACTGAATTGTTTTACTGTTTGCTCCAACTGTGCCATGCTTTCATAATCAAAGTAGTCAATATGTGGAGGAGTTTGCTGTTTCTGGAAACAATTGACAAATACAGCAAGGGGAATGTCATTAGAGCTAGATTTCCTTTTATATTTTCCCCATGTTTTCCAGAACTTGGCATGGTTATTGGTTTCTAGCATTTTATCTAATTCTTGACCGTCTTTTTGTTTTGCGTTTCTCTTAACCTTTTGTATTACTCTCTTGTAGTTGCTTTCAAGTATCCTATACCTTACCTTATTTTCTTCAGAATGTAATTCATTTGACTTACTGAACTCGTTTGCAATTTTCTTTGCTGTGCGGCATTCATCATTATACCAGTTATTACATGGGAATTCAGATGTGGCTTTTCTGGGTGAGCGTTTTTCAACGGGAATAGCAACATCAAGCAACTTATAATATACCATGGCTATTTTTTCTATATCAACATTGTCATTTGCCGCAAGTGCGACAATAGAATTCTTTAGATTTATGCATTCATTACTACTTATACCATCCCTATATATTTCTTTCTTTGTTGAGTCCCACTTATAAGTCATATGTTTATCATCTTTAGTTCTATTAGCACCAATTCTTTGAGCAACTCCTTTTACACAGAATGTCACAGGAGAATGATCTGAATCTGGGAGAAGGTTAAGAATTTCCATCCTTTCCATAATCATAACAGAGTTAACCTTACATAAAATATAATCCACTACACTATGACCATTTGCGGTATGACATGTAAAGGCACTAGTATTTGTGGTATCACCAAACCTACCATTTAGTATTAACATTTCTGTATCTTTACATAACTGAATCAGTTCTTTTCCATTATTATTAAGGACACAGTCATTTGATATTCTATGCTCAGGTAATACATTTATACATGAGTCATATGTTTCATCACTTAGTTCATGAATGGACGCAGTTCTGGCATTGAAATCACCACATAAGACTAGATCAACATTTTGCAGTTCAGGAGCACCAAGTTGTTCTGATATAATATCAAAATAATTGTCATTAATAATTGTATAAAGTAAGTAATGCAAGTCTCAAATCCATGTAAACACTTTATAGATCCATATTGTCTTCCCGGTAAACAACCGATCCAGCCCAAGTGCAGTGAGAATATACGCACCCTACATAAACCCCCGAGAAGGGAGCTTAGGTAAAGACAATAGTTTTTCTCCAAAGACAATTATAACAATACTAAGCACAAAAATACATTCTCAAACCTTGATTCTCTTTGCTGGCTCGTGATACCATTCATGCGTCTGCAGTTATATTTTACAGATGATGAATATTCTTGAAGGGTATGTTCGGCCCAAGTCGGCCATAACCTCAAGTCATATAAAGAAACGTTTGGAACTCAACTAGGTCAGTGGAGCAGGCAACTGGGTTCGCTATGGCCTCACACTATTTATGCAGTCACCATTCTCTCAATATGAATTAAGAAACTAAGAGTACCAACTAGAAAATCGATCTTATTATACCACAGACAACTGTTAATTCCACACCTTACTGACTGTTGTCCAGCCTGGAGGAGGGTGGCCGACTTGAGGTTATGGCCGACGTGTGGTGAATCTACCACATACTTCCAAATCTATAGACAAATGCCAACGCCCATTGACACCGTCCCTGTCATATTTCATGAGTGGGGACTGGGGCAGTATCCCATAAGGCCGTATGCTGAGTGTGATGTGCCCCCGGCATGTGCCCCAGCCCCCACAAGTGAAATACGTCAGAGAGGTATCAATGTATGTATTTTCTCAGCCCATTGAATACGGCCACATTTGTATTCAATGGGGCATTGAATACGGCCATCCAGTGTTAAGCATAAGAGATCTTGTATTTCCAAAAGATAATTATAAGCTGATATAAGGTGGATACTTACATATAGAAGGCCACACATAGCAGTATAATTAAGGCCCACCAGGGGAGCTCCACCAGTCCTAGTACCAACATGTTGACGGCTTCCAGTCTGGTCATACACTGACTGGGTCACTGACCTACTGAACACACATGACAGACCTTACAGAGCCTCCCAGAGGGACCTTACAGTGTAAGGACACCTGGGTCCTGTTTCTCCACAAATTTGCAGACGTCCGCAAATATATTTATGGAGCTCTGCAAATATATACGGATGTCCGCAAATATATACGGAGATCCGTATTTGTATGCTTAAATACTAAAAAGACATATATATAGACAAAGGTGCACGAGTTTCAGTCTGTTGACTGGGTTATTTCACGAGTTGACCTTGGGCCGTATTTCACAAGGCCGTAGGCCGAGTGAAATACGGCCCAAGGGTCAACAAGTGAAATAACCCAGTCAAAAGACTTAAACGAGTGTACCTTTGTGTTTATTTTTTATCTTTTTCGATTCAAAATACCAAAATTATGGTAGGGGGGAGCCTAAAAGGGCTAAATTGGCTTCTTTCTACGCCGTTCAAATGTAAACAAACCGCCATTTTGATGACGTCACAGGGCCGTGAAATACGGCCATGGGTTATTTCACAGGGGGTGTGTAATACGGCGTTCTTTGGTTAAGTCAATGGGACTGTTGTATTTAGTAAAAAATAAAGGCCTATATTTGCGGAGCTCCATAAATATATTTGCGGACGTCCGCAAATTTACGGACGTCCGCAAATTTGTGGAGAAACAGCATCCAGGTGAGGAACATGTGAACTAATAGTAGATCTTGTGGACCTGAACAATTCCATATCAATAATATATATGTGAGACTTATGGGTGAAAATTATGGTACCGTATAACTACTATTATGGTTTGAAATCCCAGTACATTCATAATAGCAAACTAGTTTCACAGGATGGCACTCTTGAGATTGTTTAGGAGCTAACTTTGGGTAGATTTTTATTTTCGTGTATCTGTGTTCATATTGTCCATATAAATATGTGTGTAGTTTAAAAAAAATCATTCTGATACTTATAAATGCATAAAATATAGGGAAGACCTGGTCAGGGGGACCCCTCTTTGTAGTAGAGACGGGTCTATTCTGACCATGATTTGCCTATATTTTATGGATTCCTAACCCAGGCTTTAGGCTCACATGTGCCATCCCACAGGAGGCACAGTGAACCATTAGTTCTTCTGCTTCTGGACAGACTACTGGCCACCTCCTCTGCATATCCCCCTATAGATCTATATTTTTGAAAAGTGGAACAACAACAACCAGTCAAAAGGGTGGGCCAGTCTGTCCCCTCTGGGGCAAAGTCCATATTGGCACCACATCTGTAGCAATCTGTACACCCATATTTACCTTGGATATGGGGTAAAGGGACTACGATTTCACCATACTAATATAACAGATGTTCCAAGCATAATATGAAAATTTTGATGACCATCCAGATTAGTCAGTATGACATTGTAATTTACAAAATCATTCTCCACTGAAGCCGGTGTAAGGATGCTTATTTCTTGAGAGTCTTCAGCAAACATATTTAAATGTTAGGTATGATATACACCACTTGGATAAAAGGTCACCAATTGACACTCCCGGCCTATTTTGTTCATAGTATTTCCTAGATAATAATAGCTTCTTAGTCTACCTCCATGAGGGTAATTTACAAAATCATCCTCAAAATACATTGTGAAAATGCAACAGGAAATCAGAAAGGAGAATAATTTAAGACCATGTTGTTGGTTACTCCTTTCAGTCTCTGTTCACTCTTTTCACTTCATGACTTGGACCCCAGCTCGTCACTATAAGACACGTTATTTTTTGGAAATACAAGATCTCCTATGCTTAAGCACTGGAATGGCCGTATTCAATGTTTATTATTGTTTAAAATGTATGTTCTATATGGGAGGAGACATAGCGGGCAAACCCATACGGTATCCTGCCAGGTAATAATATAAAAAGAAATAGCAAGAACGAATTCACTCTATCCCACTTGAATACTAGAAGTTTAATCTCAAAAATTGAAACATTACGTATACACATGTAGGATAAGTTAGATGCAGTCCTTGGCATTTCTGAGACATGGCTAGACGAAGATACTGCTAGCCATAGGTATCATATTGATGGTTATTCATTTGAAGGGTTAAACAGGGGTTGGGGAGATGATAAAACTGGAGGAGGAGTTGGATTGTATATAAGGAATGATGTATCGTATTCAACGAGTAACTATGCTCACCTGAATGTTAGCAGTAATGATATAGAAATTCATTGGGTGGAAATTGTTAGAAATGGAAAAAAAAATATTGTAGTAGCAAATGTTTATAGACCACAGGATGGTAACAAGGCACTGTTTATAGAAGCATTTAATTCTCAAATTGAAAGATGTAATTTACCTAGGAAAGATCTAATAATTATGGGTGATTTTAATTTCGACTACCTAAATGTGAATAAGGTTTCAACTAAACTAA
Organism: Harmothoe impar; assembly: GCA_947462335.1. NCBI lineage: Eukaryota > Metazoa > Annelida > Polychaeta > Phyllodocida > Polynoidae > Harmothoe > Harmothoe impar. Next base: position 13,590,248 of record OX381710.1, read on the forward strand.
TGAAGGTATGCATTAACATCTTGGGCCTTAAACAACTGATAGATGTGCCTACAAGGTCTACTGAGGATACGAGCACGTGTTTGGATTGGGTTGTAACAAATACATCTAAAAGCTATGTGGCCTTCACTAGAAATTGGAATATAAGCGATCACTTGTTAGTAGGCATTACTTTATTAGGAAACTATGTCACGTATGAGAAGGTATCTTTCACAGGCAGAACCTACCGTAAATATGATAGTGAACTATTTAAGGCTTGTATAAAAAATGCTGACTGGGGACCATGGGATGATTGTCACAATGTTAATGACAGATGGGAATTCATTTTGGGTCTTTTGTCCAGATTTTTAAATGAAATGTGCCCTTTAAAGACATTTAAGGTGAGGAAAGAAAGAGCACCGTGGATAACTGACTACATTCTAGAGATAATTAGAGATAAGGATTTAGCGTTAAGAAAGGCTAAGGCTACTAAGAGTCCGGTTGACTGGCAGAATGCAAGTAAATTACGCAATAGTGTACATAAAACTATCAAAAAAGCTAAGGCCAAATTTATTAGAGATAGTTTAGAGGAAAATCAGAAAGATAGTAAGAAATTCTGGAAAATACTTAATACTATTATTAAAGGTAAAAAAGAACATTCCAACTTTAACTTAAGAGATCAGGAAAATGACATAGACATTTTGCCAGACGACACCCCAAATTTTATAAATAATTATTTTTTGAACATAGGACCCAAGCTGGCCTCAACCTACGATGATGAATGGTCGTACGATGGTATAATCAAGGAAGAAGGCATTGATGACATACACACTGATGAGGTGGAGGTATTAAAATATATAAAGGAGATTGAGGTGAATAAGTCTTCGGCTATTGATGGCATCTCTGCCAGAGCTCTAAAGGACTGCCTACTTGCAATACCGGATAGGGTAACGGTTCTGTTTAATGAGTCATTTATCACTTCTATTATACCTGATAAGTGGAAGACTGGTACAGTGATCCCCCTACAGAAAGAAGGCAACAAAGCTGACGTAGCTAACTTAAGACCTGTAACATTACTACCTATTATTGGTAAGTTATTAGAAAAAATAGTTAATAATAGGTTAATAGGTTACCTTGAAGATAACGATTTATTAGACGCTCAGCAGGGTGGCTTTAGGGCAGATCACTCTACCATTTCTACTGTTGCCTATTTTACAGATGACATATATAGGGGTATAAATAATAGACATTATACGTTATCTGTGTTTGTGGACTTAAAGAAGGCTTTCGACACCGTAAATCACTTTATTCTTTTAGAAAAATTGTCCAAATTAGGTGTAGGAGGTCTTCTTTATAAATGGTTGGCAAATTATTTGAAAGACAGAAAACAAAAAACATTTGCCAATGGAATTACTTCTGAAGAGGGGGATGTGGTCTGTGGGGTCCCTCAGGGGTCCATACTGGGCCCCACCCTCTTTTTAGTTTATATAAACGACTTGAGAAATGTTATTTTCAACTCCAAAACTTATTTGTATGCAGATGACACGGTGGTATCAATGACAGGACAAAATTTGAACGAGTTAACTATCTCTCTTGAGCAGGACCTGGCACGTTTATCTCTATGGTTTAGGGAAAAAAAGCTCACTTTAAACGCAAAAAAAAACTAATTTTATGATTTTTGGTCTTAGATCGAGATTGAAAGAGATAATAGCTCACAAGGTCATGTTTGGAGATAAAGAAATTGACAGGTGTATAAGTTTTAAATATTTGGGAGTAATCCTAGACCCTGTTCTAAATTTTAATATGCAAGCCGAATCTGCATACAAGAAAGTAGTTTATCGTGTACATCAAATGGCTGTGCTAAGAGATTGCATGAATAACGATACCATGCTATATATGTACAAGACCATGGTACTGCCACATGCAGATTATGGGGATATTTTTTATGGAGTTGCTCGAAAAGCCATTTTGGACAAAATTCAAGTCGTTGAAAACAGGGCCTTGCGTATGAGTTTGGGGTTGGATTATAGGTACCCAGTTATTTTAACTCATCAAATGGCCTTTATCTCAAAGTTAGAACCTAGGCGTATTATGCACCTTGTGAATTTTATGTTTAAGCAGAAAAGTAATATGGAGTTAAGAAACACTAGGAATATACACACAAGAGCTCATGACGCGCCTCTATTCCTAAGCATCAAGCCAAAAAATGAATCCTGTAAGAAAAGTGCTCTGTATAGAGGGGCAATGACATGGAACAGCCTAACTGTTGGTATAAGAAATATACTAGACTATGAGGCATTTAAGCTTAATAGGAAAAAATGGCTAGGTAGTACTAATTATAAAATGACATGAAGACTGTATTGTGCATTAGGTTTACTGTGCCTTTTCTTGCTACAAACGAATTTAATTACATGTGATATTACCGGTAATTAGTTTATTTCATAATGACTAGACTGATTTTGATGTACGGGGTGCCCGCCCCTAAATGTCTCATCCCATCATAGTTTGTTATCAGCGCGATTATATATATTGCTGAGGTATAGAAACATAAACTAGATTCATGTAATTTAACTAGTTAATTTAATTGTTTAATTGTGTAATATTTCTGACAAAGTATAACGATAGTCTGGCTGATAGTTATTACAACTATCAACAGACATCTTCAATGTTACTATTACTTTTTCATACGTTACATATAGTCTTATGTTACATTGAATATCTATGATACAACTGGATGTAGAATACTCATCGAGCTGAACAAGCTCTTTTTTATGTCCAGTATAAAAATAAACGGGATTGGCAATTTAGCCATCTCATACCAAAAAAATGTCCCCCATCGAATACAATGTGGCCATATTCAATGGGCTCAAAAAAGTTGTTTTTCCTTCATTAAATGGCTTCAAATAAAAGAATAAACACAAATGTCAACTACAATGATACCACTCTGATGTATTTCACTCCTGGGGGCTGGGGCGCATCCCACTCAGTCTGCGGCTTCGTGGGATACTGCCCCAGCCCCCACTTGTGAAATACAACAGAGGTATCAATGGGCGTTGACATTTGTCTATGTATGTAAGCTGACCCGCAGCCTATACTTGAGAAAAAGCTAATATATAGCTGTGTCTCAAGAGATCTGGCCAAAGCGAACTTCTTTGACTGGGTGCAGAAAAGGTTCATCGATGTTATAACACTGTAGTTGGTCGAGTACTACAAGTGTAACGCATGAGAATCAAACACCGGACAAGGTAAATTAGACTTTAATATACAGCGACTTTATTAAAAAGGGTAACTCTGGAGTATTATAATGACAAGTATAACCATCAGCTATACAGGGATCAGATCAGATCACTATAATACAGTGGGGCAGCCCTACAGCATAGAGTTAGCCCAGAGTGCAGGGTGGTCTTGCCTCAGCAGTCCCAAAACCTGACTGGCTTCTCTGGGGAAGCAGCCCACCTTATATACAGGCCTGTGGGGGCCACCTGACCACACCACCAGAGCCAACTGGTGTAGATGATTATGTAACTTGTTATGAAACTGTCACGCTCAGTGCACATAGAATAGGTATACAAATAACAAAGCAGTCTGCGCTGCCTGTTACAACACATTAGATTAGTGATTAGTAGCTCATTTACATCTGCATCTCCCCATAATAAACTGTTTTCTATCAAGCCAGTTAAAGATAGCACCCAGTCAAAGACATTCACATTGGCCAGATCTCATTGAAGTTAATGTACATATTGTAAAAGGAATAATATGCTTCACTATTTTTAAATGTCTTGAGTAGATATAGTTCTAGCATGCATATATTATATACCAAACTAAACCAACAAATCTAGACTTTCACCCTTCTAATGTGTTGGCCTCTCCTATTCAAGAGAATAAATAAATAAATGATGAGACAACGCAACAGGGGTTGTGATAGATATAACGATTTTAATTGCAATTGATGTTTTTAAAGCTCATATTCGAAGGGTAGGTGAGATTCTGAAGAATTTGTGTAATGAAGAATTACCCTGAAAAGAGGGACTTTCAGTTCATAAATACAAGTTATAAAGCAACTATTGTTTGCCATGAACAGATGAACTAGTTGGGAAGGTGATATCACTTGGTTAGGCCCCAAAAAGAGTTTGTTTCAGGTGACCCGACCCTATCAAAACACAAGGCCGACCCTATTTTTTTAAATGCAATTTTGAAGAAATACAGACCTACTGACCTACTGACCCTGGACCTTCTTGCCATGTTACCTAAAACAAACTTTTTTTTAAAATATTTTGCCTTATTGTATTTGCCAGGTAAATTTAGTGAAAAAGGTGTACTCATCTGTTTTAATTTGTAAACAGTGTTCTACAATGGCAGTTCATCCACAACTCTTACTTCTCCCATCCTATCACCAGGTAGAGGACGGGAATAGCTTTTTGGTACGCACTGCTACTGTGGAACAGCCCTGTAAATTGGACCATACCAATATTCTGGTACTGTGCATGGTTTTGGGGTGTACCATTAAATTGGTACACTTGGTGTGATCAGTAGACCATGACAGCCTAGCCATACTAGGTAACTGACCCCCTATCATGGGCCTGCAGTGGTAATAGAACAATGGGTGTTACCTATACCAACACTGGGGGGCATGGATTGGGAGGAGAATCCCATCTTTTCTCATGATTTTACCTAATTATGACCTTACCATTCCACTAGGGGATAAAACCAAAACGCAGAGTAATAGATCAGTATCTATTCTACTAGCCTGTATGTTTATTTTTATCAGCAAATGTAACACAAAATTCGGAAATTGATTTTGCTGGGTCTATATAAGATTATTTCATGTCTGTGTCCTATTCAATGCATCATATTTGATTAATTTTGAAAAGATTGTAGTTTGTAAAACCGCCGGTGTATAGATTGCGATGTTCTCTTTCCAATGGTACCAAACATGATATATAGTAAATTGTGTCCATAAGAGAAATATAATGAAAATGCCCAGATACACTACTACTGGTGGAAAGGCCATTATACTGGTACGCCCTAGTTTGTGAGTACAATTGCAGCTCTCTTAGGGCGTACTAGAATAGTGGTCATGTCCTCAAACTGATCACCACAGGTTTTAACAAGAACTCAGCTTAGCGAGTGAGATGGCTATATAGGGTATCATGGGAAGGTGTGCAACTAGAAGTCCACGGTCAAGTATGGATGTGACAAAGACGTGAACTAGGCTCTACATACCACTAGTGTGCACACTGTGCACTAGATAGTGCTACTGCATACCCCTAGGGACTGCCGTGCACACTAGGGGCATGTAGAGTCTATTTGTCACGTCCATACTTCACTATGGGCTTCTAGTTGCACACCTTCCCATGATACCTTATACTGCCATCTCACTCGCCAAGCTGAGGTCTTGTTAAAACCTGTGCCCCTCACACACAAATTCAGCCTTTTAAGGATGACGTCATGTCTCAATGTGGCAGAATAACTGAGGCCAAAAGAAAGTTTGTTCCAGGTCACCCCGGGATGTGACCCTATCAAAACAGGGTCGACCCTACGTTCTTTATGCAATTTTGAAGACATTTTCGCTTTTTTACCCTTTTTTGGTCAATTTTCGGGTATTTGAAAAAATAAAAAATTAAAAATAACATTCACGTTAACAAACCTTTCTTTCTCGGCCTAAACAACCTAGCCTAACCATGATATGCAATGTATAGTGATGCTACAATAGCAGCATATTGAGGGTACAAATGCCACCATTGTAAACCCCTAGAGAGTATCATGTGCATGCACGGGATAGCTCTCCCTGGTGAGAGGACAAACGTTTAGAGCGTTATCTTAATCAGACTATTAAGATGATCTTATTTGTATTAACTTTAGTACCTGAAGTTGAACTTAGAGGTCGGGTTATCTTAATTGCATTATTAAGATGATCTTACTTGTCTTAACTTTAACTGTTAAACTATCTTAATCCCATCTTAAACTATCTTCACAGTCCATGCTAGGATAGGCTCGTTATCTAGTATGTAATGGGGGGCTCTGCCTCCCAACCCCCGTTTTCTTTTTCTTCTTTTCTTGTCTTAACTTCAACTCTTAAACTTAATCCGATCTTAAATTATCCTGGATAAGATTGCTGACAGTGTCTCAATACAAAACACCGCTGCCCCAAAATAAGACACTACATTAAGATATTAAGATGTAAGATTAAGATAACGCTCTAAACGTTTGTCCTCTCACCTGGGAGAGCTATCCTGTATTTGCGTATCATGTGGACTGGAACTGGGAGATTGATTTGGTGAGACGCAGTCAGAGTCCTTGGACCATATCCATAGGGAGGATCTAGAATTTGGTAAAATTCGGATATAACCACCTTCATATACTTAATCCTTTAAGGACGGATGTTGCATTTGTCGTCATGATGCACCAATGCGGCTCCTGGTAGTGACTCGCTGTTACTGCACTGGTGCATCATGCCGACCCTTCAGGAGTGTCTCAACCTTATATCTATATAAGGTCGATGCTGATGGGTTACTCGCCAGGGCTGCATTCATGCATCACAACGACCAAGGGCATAATGCATTATGGTACACTCTAACAGTGTGTTACGTTTACACACTTATCAACACGCTTTTCTGTAGCCACTTGTAACACACGTTTTGGTGTAACACACTACACACTAAACACTCCTTGCCAAAAGTGTGTTGTTCTCAAATGTGTGTTGCAAATATGTGTGTGAAACTCCTCATGCATGTTCCCGTAACACACTGTTCTTAGAGTGTATCATGCCGTCCTTAAAGGGTTAAGTCAAGTTACCCAAGGTTTGTTAGTTCGTTATATGCCTGCCTTGCTTTGGAAAATGGAGCATTCAACTGCAGCCTCTTCGGGTGTCCATCCTGACACCTATTCCCATCTCCATTATCATCACAGTCTGAGTATTCCAGCTGCGGAGGGTCTTCGGTCCAGTTCAGTTTTAAAGTCAGGGCGTGCTGGTGCTCACCTCCAAGGGTGTAGGTACGGAGGGAGTACGTGTCATTGTTCCAGAGTGCAAGGGCATCAGTACGAGATATGCGTATGAGGTGTCCGTGCGCCCCATCCCTGGTGGTCATCCGCAGACTGACTGATATGTCCTGCTCATCCGTCCAGTCCGGCTCATCAGGCGTACCGTCGGTACAGCCGCACGACTCACACTCCTGTCGTTAAAGATACAATATCCGTTAAAGCTGCTATACCACTTGGCACACTCAAACCTACATTTTCTTCATTTGTATCTCAGATGATTGTATAACACTTTCCCTATTATAATCTGCCATTCATTTTTGCACGAGATTCTTAATATGTGCAATACAAGACTTTTATTCCAACTACTATTTATATTCTGGTGGGCTTTAATAACTTAGTGTTAAAAAATTACATCAGGTTGCAGCACTGAGTGGTCTGATACCTGGAAGTCTTCCATTGCTGATCTTACCAACAGAGTCTACTATTTCCTGGTGTAACACTAAAGATGGTGCTACCCTTGTTGATGTAATTAAGGGCTGAATAGAATGCTGGAAGCATTCTATTTTTCTGATCTATACCTTTGAATTTAGCAGAGTTAAAAGCCACAAATTAGACTGAAATCTTACCAGTACATTGCACTAGGAAGACCCTTTATAAATATGCATAAAGTGAACTACCGTAAAACCCCGCCTTTAAGACGGCCTGATTTTGGGATTTATTTTTCCCAACTAGGGGGTCGTCTTAAAGGTGGTTTTTTTTTAGGATTAAAGAGGAAACCATTGTAAAGTTTTTTCACATACAGGGGGTTCGTCTTAAAGGTGAGGTCGTCTTAAAGGAGGGGTTTTACGGTTTTTTCTGAGGTCTTACCAGCTTTAAATGACAGAATAACATTGCAATTGCTTTCATTAATCATTTTCCTAGTATTTGACATCATTCGTTATGGTATCAATGTTTTCCCTATCGTGATTTGCAGGTAGGAGCAGACTGAAAGTAGCATAAATAAGTTGATAAATAACAATATGCTCACCCTATGTGCACTCAGTACTTTGTGTATGGGGTTACCTTCCCAGGACATGGGGCCAATGGGCCAACGCAGTCTTGCGTTCCACACAAAGTCACGTGGACCCGAGGCCGCGACTGCCCACGCTGTTCCTGTTGGATCTCCCACATACAATCTCTCTGCACCTGTTTAAAACAATTTTTGTTGTCATAACACAAATAACATTAAAACATTTAGTCTAGGGTTGGCTTATTTTTACTACAATACTAGAGGCTTTTAGTCCAGGAGACTTTAGTGGGAAAAGTAAAATTGAATGTTTACTTTCAGAACCTCACATTTTTCAATATGTAGCCTTAAATAATTATTCTTAAATCTTAACATTGTGTGCCCAAAATATATAATAGTATGACCATCTACACAGCGCTAGCATTCTGACGTAAGATTATGGGGTATGCAGTTGTAAGATTTTCCGCGATATACTTGTGAGTGCATTGTAACAGATTGAAAAAGAGAGTAAAAGAAAGGAAAGGAGATGCAATGAATTGTTTTATAGTTTTCCACTCTAACTACTGGGCCTCATTTCCCCAAGGGGTTCATTTCTCCATGTTACTCACTACTTCGTGAGCTCAGTTCGCCATGGTACAGTATTCATAAATTATTTTTTTTATGATTTATTAGCCCTTCGAGGATGATATGTTGCTAAAAGGTGATATTTGTAGTCATGATGCACCAATGCAGCCATAAGTAACTTGGTTGGTGCATCATACTATGCCTTCGGGAGTATGTCAGCCTCGTAGGTGCTTAAATGATGCTTGAACGCAGCCCTCACAAATTGTATTCTTGCATCATGCCGGGGAAAGGCCTTACAGATTTAAGCATCATCCGGCCATGGTTAAGACTAAAATAGCAATTGTGGAAAGAATAAACTTTTTTCTTTGAGAAGATTTTTCCACCTTAGGCATGGCCAATGTTTTTGTCTATGACCGGGTGCAATCTATGACCGGCTGAGTTGAGTTGAGTTGAGATTTTTATTGGCATTAATAAATCGTAACCCAGATAGACGTTTTTCAAAAAATGCCAAGCAAGGCTAGCAAGGAAAAAGCAAATATAGTGCAGAAGGAGATATGAATAAGGATAAAAGGAGACGGATTAATACTGAAACTTTATGATACTAATTCTATTTCCTATAATTATATCTATATTTCAATACATATAAAATGAGGATTCCATCTAATAAGGTCATAGATGTAACAGCCATCCATGTTAATTTATGCATCACATATTGTAAAACATTTTGTTTAAAATGTCTTTGTAAATCTGCCCTAAATAAGCCTTTTTCTGTCATGCCGGTCATAGATTGCACCCAGTCATAGATGGCACCCGGTCATAGACAAAAACATTGGCCCGTGTTCGTGAGACACAGCCAGAAACTATACAACTTTCAAGCCGGTCATAGATTGCACCCAGTCATAGTTTGCACCAGGTCATAGATTGCACCCGGTCATAGACAAAAACATTGGCCCATGTTGGTGAGACACAGCCCTTACCTGTATCGGCCAGACTAGGGTTGGAGGCCCCTGTTGGGTCGTCGAAGAAGGCCCAGGGTGTTTGATAGAAGCGGCGGCTGTAGGTGCCGTTCTGTGCCTTGTCAGCTGCAGAACCGTCATTCTCCTCCTGCGTGCCGAGCACGGCATCTCGTACATCCTGTGTATCCCCTCCCTGAGCATAAAGAAATAGACAGAGGTCCACGATGATCTGTCTGAATGACGAGTGAATGACGAGTGGTACCTTGGATTATATTACATGAGGCCGAGCTGAGTGTGATATGATCCAAGGTTACACAAGTGGAGAAACCAGAAATTCAGACTGATTAGAGTGGATCTCTGTATTTATTTCATGTAATTATTAATGAATTATATCTTAAAACGACATTTAAAGATTGACTTCATAGCTATTTTAGTGACATCATCAAGTAGAAACAGCCCATGGAGAATGAGCAACAGTTTCTCCACGGGGGTTAGGAGAACGGTCATTCCAGTACTTAAGCATAGTAACTTTGTTTCTCCACATGAAATAAAGATACATGCACTAAAAGTGAGAGTGCTAACACACAGTAGATGACGCACTCTGGAACAAACCGAATTGCAAGCCTATTATGTAAAAGGTTATAACCAAGATTGTGTCCTTCAGGATCAATTATAACTACAATATACAACAACCCTAATGATACTTCCTTAGCCATAAATCCATTATAGTTAAACAGTTTTTTTAGTTTTTGTTAAAGTTAGTACATCCGAAAAATAAATATAGTAAATTCTACTAAATATTGTTCTATTCACTTTCGCAATATCATCATTAAATATGGTAGGCGATGAAATGTTATGCATGAACTGTAGGGACCCAAGTAAGGGGTGCCATGATACCCATCTGGGGGTTTCTTCTAGTGTATTTGCAATGGGTGCAGCTTAATTCGTGCCCTCCAAAATGTGCACCATATCCCTAAATTTGAGGGATATTCCCAACATACAAGCAAAGTGAGGGAATGAGAGTGAATAGCCCATGTATACGGTGGCCGTCACGGCTCACCCCCCCCCCCCCCCCCCAAAAAAAAAAAAAGTCATTGTTTTTAACTAACTTTTTTCTCTCACTTTTCTGGGCCGTTCAAGCCATTTCTCTAAAATGTGAATTACTCGTATAAACACGATACAGGTTTTCATACATGATTATCATTTCTGTAAAATCTAACAACGCCAAACGCTCCACACCTGAACAAGGAATGCATTCAGTGTAGTGCATGAAAGACCGTCCTGTCGGGACGATTGCATACTTAATAACATAATAATGCTAATAATAATGCTAATAATAATGCTAATAATAATAATGCTAATAATAATAATAATAATAATAATAATAATGATAATAATAATAATGATGATAATAATAATAATAATAATAATAATAATAATAATAATAATAATAATAATAATAATAATAATAATAATAGTAATAGTAATAATAATAATAATAATAATAATAATAATGTTATAATAGTAATAATAATAATAATAATGATAATGATAATAATAATAATACAAAGTATTCAAACATCCATTATTCTTCTCCACCCTTTTCTATCAACATTTGCCATGAATAAACCATTTTCTCCCAAGCCGGTCATAGACTGCACCTAGTCATAGATTGCATTATTCATGAACTTTCTATTTGGTCAGAAACAACATTGTACTGTTGTGCTGTGTCTAAAAAGCTTGAATTCAATTGACTAAGTTGGAAATGATGGAACCAATATAGAGCATAATAATACACATAATCAAATCTAATTCAACTTGACTACTCACAGGAATGATATATAAGACATAAAACAGACCTACCTGATAGAGTATGCCGTACGGGTTCCACTTGTAGAGCGGGGTCATGTAGACGACTTCTAGTGGGATGGCATATGACCACCTCTGGGTGACCATTTGGTCTCTCTTTTTAATCTGTGGGATAAAGTCAGCGAGATTTATTTTAGAGCCTGTTCATGATGTGTGTGTGATACTCATTATAGAGTATTCCATCCACCTGTGAATAGGGTACAACACTATTAGGCTTTTATAATACTTAACAATACTAAATAACTAGATAAGCCTACCCAGCCAGCATTGGCCCCTGGGGCCATATATGTGTTTTACTTGGGCCAGCTCAAAAGGACTTAGCCTAATACTCTTTGAAATGGTAAAGACTACTATCAATGGCTCAGTACTGACCGCCCTGACTAACCAAGGTTGGTTGTACAGGGAACCAAAAAATTACTAAGGCCAAAAAAAATTAAAGGTATGTTTCAGGTAGCATGGGAAGAAAGACTAGGGTCGGTAGGTCGGATATTTATCTTATTTTATTTTATTATTTCAACATGAAAGTACTAGCCATCATCCGTGTAAACGCTAAAAATGACCCAAAAAGTGTAAAAATATGAAATTCTCTTCAAAATTGCACAAAAAAACGTAGGGTCGGCCCTGTTTTTAGAGGGTTGGTCGGGTGACCTGAGTAGTATAGTATGTATCGGAACGGGACTATAGTTAAGTACTGTTTATTACTCAATCGACATGCAGCCAATCAGAGGCCTCCATTTGGTCACGTGACCCGTTGCCATGGTAACGTGACCTACTTAGGGCTCTCAGCCAATCAGAAGCCAGCATTCTGGGTGACCTACTGACCTACTTAGAAGCTCTCAGCCAATCAGAGGCCGGCATTCTGGTAACCATGGTAACGTGACCTACTTACGTCACGTGACCTACTTAGGCTCAGCCAATCAGAAGCCGGCATTCTGGTAACTAGGGTAACGTGACCTACTTAGGGTTTGTTTGTAAACAACACCACGTGGCTCTCTTGTTTGTAAACAACACCACGTGACACGTGACTGTTTGTAAACAAACAAACAAAAAAAAGTTATGTAACTTATATATAGAAATAAAAACACAACAAGATAATTTCTTTTCTTTTCATTTTATTCTTTATTTTCATTTCAATCAGAAAAAACACACAAGTTTATGCTTTTTTAGCTTGCTTCTTCGATTTGCAGCAACTCAACAGGCCGCAAAGTCTCACGCCGCCGTCACTCGCACCACCACACCCCGGACGACTTCTCTCCAATAGACATTGCACGACTTTGGATAAATCCAACACCATTTCGGCAAGGCAGAGAATCTTTGCCTCCATGAAACGGCCGCCATCGCAACAACCCGTCACAACAGCATCATCGATAGCTTCTGACTCACGGCCCGGTCGCTCAGCTTTGGGATTTTGCTCATGCGCATGACGCACTTCTTGGGGTTTCTTGTTCGACATGCTTCAATTAGGAAATGAACGCAATGAGGTCCACAGGTGTCAGCAGAAGTGTCTTGTAGTTGAATGCGGTTTCTTTGCCACTTGAACGGAGCAGAGCGTTCCACGAAAGACAAGAACTCCGCACTCAGCGGCGGTAAGCCGAAGGAATCAAAGTAGTACACTTCACCCGTGCTCGACACGTAAAACGCCACCCAATGCTGACCTGGTAAATGTTGCGGATCTGTGTTGCTCACGAAACAAGTGTCTTTGATAGGGTGCTTCGGAATAGTGTCACAAGAGAAAACGCCCAGGAAACGATGTTTTGTGTGAACGTTTTCCTTCAACACTCTGCTTATTTCAAGCGTGTTCATACGATACGCCAAGTACCGCCGTCTTGTCTTCAGTTCATGTGGTAGTCGGTGACGGGGTGTCGATCTCGGGTCAGCTCGACGACGTTGTCGTACACCAAGTAGAGTAGCACCGTTGTTGTCGCTTGTAGCGCCGAGCGGAAACTGACTTCCACCCTCAGCTGACCCGCTCTTATAAGGTTCACGCGACACCCGTCGTGCGATCTGTCTGGGGTTAAGTCGAGGGGGAACACCGTGTAACCGTTCAGGAATTGATCGTATGAAATACCGCAGGAGCGCGCGCCCTCGTACATCCGCGTTTCCGTGTGTAGCGCCAAGTACTCTCTCACGGCCGCTTTGGTCTTAAAGTCGGGCACGTAGGCGTCGTTCGGCACTTTCTGATCGTTCACTATCACTTGAAGCGAGCTGATGTCGTAATGCTTCATCTCGAACGGGTTCTTGGTGTAGCTACCGTTGAAAGCGTCGTGGTCAAGGAAGCAAATCATCATCGACTTGGGAAGCTGGCCTGTGTTGGAGTGCGTGTAGCTGTGATCTCTGTTACCTTGAGGGATGGCGTACGTCGTCACCTCCACTCTGTTCACCAGGTAGTCGAAGGGCCCGTGTTCTATCACCGCTCTCTCGTGCGTTTCCGCTACAGCGTCCGCCACCAGCACGCGTCGCACGTAGAGCTTTGCTTTGTAGATCTTCAAGCTGTAGCCTCCGTCAGCGGCGCACATCAGATAGAAAGAGGGCGCCGCTTGTTTCAGAGTGAGATTGATTTCTGTCTCTCCAACGATGAGCTTCGGTTGATGAGCCAGGTCAAAGTGCAGTCGCGCCATCAGCGAAAAGCGCTTGTTGGAGATTAGCTTCTTGCGCGCTTTGTACCCCGCATTCGCGTCAGTCAACGTGTCAAACTGACCGGGCGTATCTTCATGCCACCCCTGGGCGCTCATGACGCCGTCCTTCACGTCTTTGTTGTAGTTGAGTAACCCTTCCAAGTAAGCTCGGTAAGGGTAGGTCTCGGTGTTGCCAGACACTTTGAAACCGCCGATGGAGACTTGGACGTCTTTGAAGAGCGAGTGAGCCAAGTTGTTCACCGGAGCTACCGCGTCGGTGTCCTCGATCGCCGCTCCGTTCGCTTTCAGCACTTGACATTCCAGATGAAGGTAATTCTCGTTCAGGTCTGTGTACTCTTGCGACTTGTTGATGGTGAAATTTATGTTACCTCCATCCTCTAAAGAGTTTTTTGTTTCTATCCCCAGGAAAGACGACTTTAAGATAGTAGTCTGAGTCGGCGCTACGGTGTGCAGGTCGAGCTCAGAGAGCGCGCACTCGTTACTGCTCTCGTGTACGTAAGCCATTGTGTTCTCTCTTCACGCGGCCGACAGACTGACGCTGGCCGCCTCCAGTCTTTTTATTTATACCTGAACGCCTAGGCGCTTACCGGTCGAATACATCCCCTCTACGTCTCTTGCAAGAGCCACCGCCCGTCTGAGGAGAATGCCGGCGACGTTTCGACCCTTTCTTAGACGCGACAGGCGTCTTTCCTCCCGAGAACGCCGTACTCGCCAGTCTCTTCAGAGCGCCTGCGCCTCGGTCTTTCACGCTGCTCTTTAAAGTCCGACCCGCCAGCACATCTTTAGCTACGCCCACACCGGCGCGGAGCAGCGTTTTTCCCACCGACTTCAATAGCGGGGTAGCCGAGCGCATCAGACCTAACAGAGCGCCGCCCAAACCGTGCCCGCTCTGGAAAGAGCGCCCGCTGTACACGTTGACGCCGTTGCCCAGCTGCGCGTTGTAGTAATCGCTGTACCCTCTGCCGACGGTGCGCCTGGGTGGAAAGTACGGAACGCGTTGACGCATCATTTTTCTCTCTTTCAGCGCTCAATAGGTCTCAGATGAAGTGTCACGGTCACCTCGCCTCTACCGAATGGGCTGGAATGACCGGATCGGTCTCTTAAATAGATGCCGACCTCGGTAAACCTCTTGGATTTCAAGGGGAAATAATCCAAATGGGGAAAACTGATAGCTTGCACGCCACCTCGACGCTTTCCGCCTCTGTCCACCGCCACGCAGCGCAACAGCGGCACTTGCATGTCGCCCACACGTCTCTCCTGGATCATGTCGGTGTATATGTACACAGAGTGCACGTCCCCGTAAACATCCATCGAGTAGGCGCCGGTAGTCGGCGACGCGAAACACGTCTTCTCTCCGAAGCCTAGAACGCATGCGAGATGCTGACTCAGCAGGACAGCACAGTGTCTCGGCGGTTTGATGGTGACGCGTTTCGTCT
Organism: Harmothoe impar; assembly: GCA_947462335.1. NCBI lineage: Eukaryota > Metazoa > Annelida > Polychaeta > Phyllodocida > Polynoidae > Harmothoe > Harmothoe impar. Next base: position 13,605,672 of record OX381710.1, read on the forward strand.
TGGCGTCGTACGATAAGATCCGCATCGGTTTGAGCAAGAAGCTGTCGCCCTCTAGTCTGTCATCTCGCAACGTCTCACTCAAGCGCTCGATTAGGGTGTGGTTGCTTCCGGTGAAAATAGGAGGTATCTCGAATATGTTTGGCATGAAACTGCGCACTCCCATGTCCTTCTCCATCTTTTCGATCATCTGTCTTGCTTGATGGCTGATCGTCTTCTTCTTCACCGCCGGGGACAAGAACTGCTTGTATACGGCATTCGTCTGTCTCAAGTCGACCTCTCTCTTGAACCTTTTTGTTTCCGGTTTCAATTGCTGCTCTTCCGACGTGTCTGATATCTCTTCCACCGTTACATAGCTCGCTTCCTTCCAGCTCAGCGGGAATTTTGAGCTGAACGTTAGCTTGCTCAGACCGTTCGCGTTTTTCATTCTCTTCCAGTCTACCTGTGGTTTTTTTCCTTCGGAGAATTTAGTTTCTTTTAAAACCTGGATCGCCTCCTCTAGCGAACCTTTGGTGCGCAGAGGAACAACGATGATCAAGTCGTCGTCGTGCACGTTAGTCCATTCTGTAGGGAGGATGATCTCAGTCAGAGCCGCTTCGTACGCTTCGGGCAGAAGGAGCGGCGAGTCGAAGTGAGTTCGGAAAGACGTCAAGCTGTTGTCAGGATAATACTCCATAGAGCTGTTGCTAGGTAGAGTGATGTTCATTTTTTTTTTTTTTTTTTTTTTTTTCTACGTTATTTTTTTGACGGGGATCCACTCGTTGAACTTGTCGTCGTAACCTAACCAACGTACGAAAGCTAACTCTTTACCGTCGACGGTCTTGCGGCGCAACACCTCGTCTATCAGGTAGTTGTTGTCGTAACGACTCTTGTACACCTTCTGAACCTCTTCCGGGTAGAAGACGCCTTTTATCTCCTCGCCCTTGTCGTCTTTCAGCTCGAACCCTCTGCTTCCCAACGTCTTAGCAACGTCGACCACTTCCTCGCGCCAGTTTCCCTCGTACCCTTTGTCGAAGGCGCCTTTAGTTCTCAACATCCTCACTCTGTCACCCGGAGCGATGACGTCGACGGCGGACGTCTTTGTTTTTTTCTTCTTTTTCCATATTTCGTCGATTTGTTTGTTAGTTGGGAGATCTTGTCGGTAGAAAACTGTTTCGCTGTTTTCCGAGCTGACTTGAGCCGGCGCCATTTTCAACGTCTTGTGGTGAGTGCGATTGTAAGAAGACACTACATGGTGCAGTACGTCTACGTAGCGATACGTGCGCTTGTGTGTGAAATAACGCCACAGCTTCTCCTTCAGACTGCGGTTCAAGCGCTCCACTAGACTAGCTTTGATGTCGTCGTTCTCGCCAGTGAAGAACTCTATGCCCTCGCTCTTCAAGTGATCTTGAAAGATCTTGTTCAAAAACTCTTTCCCCTTGTCTGTCTGAACAGTGCGCGGTCGTCTCTCGCCAGTGCCTGTCATCTCTCGGAAGGCCTCGGTGACATCAGCGCCGCTCTTGGATTTAATGGGAACGGCCCACGCGTACCTAGAGAAAACGTCGATCGCCGTCACCACGTACCGGAAGCGGTCGTTGTGAGACGCCAAAGCTTGCATGTCCATCAGATCTATCTGCCACTGCTGATCGATTGCGCCGGTTATAGTCTTGTTCCTTGCGAATTTTCTCCGAATGGGTTTATGTTTAGTGTAGGCGTCCAGCGACACTAAAGCATCTCGGATGACGGCCGGGTTCAGGTGGCGAAAATGATGTTTCTGGAGTTTAGTCACGCTAGTGAAACTGGAGGGCGCTTTGACGTCGGTATATCTAGCTACTACGCGCTTCTTTTCTTTTTCCTTCTTGGTCAGTCTCTTCACTGGTTTGCCCATGGTGGGCCTGTTGAGGGCGTGAACGACGAGCTCGCCGCTAGGCGGTTGCGCCCTCTCCTTTTCTTACTCGCCACGCTCCTATAGGAAGTCGGAGTTTGGAAAAGTTCACTGTCGTCCTCCTCGTCGTCAGAGGATTGATCGTCCACCTGGAGAGAAGAGTCTGCTGCTGCTACTGCTGCTGCTGCTGCTGCTGCTTCTCTTTCTTCCGAGTCGAAGCTTGGTCGTTTCCGACCTCTGTCAGCAAGCCGTGTGTCCAAACTTCGGCCAGGTCCGCTCGCTTTATACAGATGGTTTCCGATCAAGGAGTCTGTGGGAACTGCTTCGCGCAGCGCTTTCGTGAACGGCGAGTAGCCCGCCGGTCTGGGCGCCGTCTTCCTGAACCTGGCAGCGTCGTTCAGTAAGTCCACTATGTTGATGCGATGCTCAGGTGGTATTCTCCGACCCGACATCTCGCGCACCGCACCGTCCTCGTTCCACTTGATCACACCGGATTTCTCCAATTGTTTGTACAGCGCCACGGTCCGAGTGCGATTCCTCTTGGGAACTTGGTTCACCAACCGCTCGAGTAGGGACGCGCTGGCCTCTTCAGCAGACTGACGGAGGTGAGCCGGGGGCGAAGAAGAGTAGGACGAAGAGATGTTGCTGTTGTGGGGATTCGCGAGAAAAAATTGCAATCTATTCAACAACCTTCGGTATTTCAACATTTTCTCGCGCGATTCCAAAGTGGGGTCGTTCAACACTAAATCCAAGTCCCTGTAGATAAACTGTAGCACCTGGTGCAAGGCCGCGTCGGGATGAAGGGACTGTTCTGCCTGCTTGTGGTAATAGGCCATGTCGGCAGGTAGGCGGGCGGCGGTGGCAGGAGCGGAACTCTCGTTCTTTTCAGTGCGCTCATCAGGAAGAGGAGGAAGGTTTGGAGCAGTAGAAGTACTAGCAGCAGCGACTGCAGTAGTAGCAGCACTAGTAGTAGCAGCAGCAGCGGGCACATGATGAAGTAGACCTGCTCGTGATGATTTGTAGAGCGTCTCAGGATCCACGAGCGCTAAACGTTTGTAGTGTTGTTGCTGCTCTGAGTCCGTCATGGGGACGACGGTGGCAATGACGCTGGTGGTGGCGGTAGTGGTGGTGGTGGTGGTGGTGCTGTCGGCGAGTAGGTGTCGAATGAGGTGTCTCATATACGGAGAATGCTCTTTATAAGCGGTAAGGCCATCCCTATGAGAGCCGGAATGAGGAAACCTCCCTCTTGTACCAAGACGCGTCTCTTTTTTTTGATGGGCGTAGATTTTTTGCCGACCTCCCTCAACACGTCAGCCGATTCTCGAAGCTTGTCCAGTTGTTTGTCGCTGAGCGGGATGTTCCCTACCAGTAAATTGTGACAGATCTCACTTAACGCTGCGATCAGATCGTCGCTTCCAGAGTCTATTAGATGCGAGCAGTCCTTTGGCGAGCACTTAGCTAAGTGCTTGAGAGTACCAAAGTGTCTTTCGAGTAGATGAGAAGACATTTTTTTGCTACTGCTTTCTCTTGTTCTTTTTTTTGTCTAGCGGTACGAACACTAGCTGAGAGTGTATGGACGTCAAAGAGGAGCGTATTCTCAGATCGTCAGGTGTTGACTGCTTGAAGTCCAGAAGGAGGTATGAGTGAGGTCGCTTGAGTTCATGGGTAAATATACTAGAGAGGGCCGCCGCGTTGGACGGAAACACCTGGCGAGACAGACTAGCTATTTGCCCCATGTCGCGCGGGTTCTTGAAAACGATCATGTAGTGAGCGTTCAGACTCATAGTTCGAAAGTCGGGTGATTTCTGGAATAGGTTCTGAGTGATGTATATGACGCTCACGTTCCAGTGATGCGAGTATTTAGTAAAGATGTCGGCTACCACTTGCTGATTGGAACTGCTCATCAGATCGTCCAATATCAGTAGAGTGTGGGGTCGTAAAGCGTCTTCTGCTACTTCCACGTCTCCCGCTATAGACTCTTTGCTAGGAAGACCTTCTCTGAATTCCACACCGTACTGATTTTGCATTTTTTCAAACAGAGGTTGCCACTCGCCGTAATGGTAAAAAGTCTTTTCCACCGGCGGCGTGACCAAATTGTTCACGTCGCTCAGAAATTGATCCACCAAGCGCGATTTTCCACAACCCGACGGACCGCTAATGATACAACTAAAGGGTCCTTGTAGTCGAGCGTCGAAATGAATTTCTGTGAAGAGTTTGCTTTTACTACTGGACATTTTTTTTTTTTTTTTTTCAGGACGCGTCAGAGAGCGGTTGTGTGTCTGACTGTCTGCTGTGTTTCTCACTCGAACGGTCGGTAGTGAATGGTTGTGGAGAAAAGTCAGCCGACCTTTTTATTGATACCGGCCGGTGTCACAGTAGCGGCGGCAGAAGTGACTTTTTTTTCTTTTTTTTTTGCGATAAAATTCTATTTTCACTCAATAGTCATAAATTTTTTTTTTTTTTTTTTTAAAAAGAAGAAGAGGAGGAGGAGGAGGAGGAGGAGGAGGAGGAGGAGGAGGAGGAGGAGGAGGAGGAGGAGATTAATTTTTCTTTTTTTTTTTTTTTTTTTTTTTTGATCATTTAGGCAAAGCTCGTCGCTTTGCCGTTTTTTTTTCTATTTCTGTGTTGTGACACGATCGTCTCGAAAAAGCAATAAGGCGTGTGAGCGCGGCGGTGACAAATACATATTGGAGCGTATGGTTTAAAATAGTGCGTCCCTATCTTCTTCAATTCGGCTGCGTTGCAATATGCGGGATAACAAGTGACGACGTCGAAACGTTTAGAGACCGTGTTCACGTCGGCCACAACGCGCGCCCACCGAGTGGGAGCTGCAGTCGCTCCCAAGAAACCGATCGGCTTGTCGAATCGTTTCATAGCACTTATTCTCACTTTATAAGAGGAGGCAGGGTGAGGAGAGTAGCGGCGCTCTTTCTTTTCATGAAACGCCCAACGAGTGGGGGCGCTGAGAGCGGCTGTTATGCAATAGTAGAGTAAATGCTGTTCTGAGAAGACGGCTCTCGGCCATGTCGCTACGTTTTCCTTTTCCGCTCTTGTATAACGACGATGGCGCTCAGCTTTGCATTTCTCGAGAATTCGGTACGCTTCAAGAGAAGCGTGAACCTCAACTACGTGACGCTCTCTCCTTTGAGATAAAAAAATAGCCGGGCAGTTGAGGAGAGCACTTTGTTCGCGCGACCGTCTTTTAGAAACTCGCGCCCTCTGCAGCGCCATATTTCTTTCCTCCGAAACAAAAAAGACTGAGTGAAAATAAAAATTTTTAAAAAACAAAAAGCTCAAACAAAAAAAATAAGCAATAAGCAGACTCAGCTCGAAATTCCCTGCTGGTGTGATGGCGGTGACTGCAGGCGGTGGCGGCGGTCGGCTGGCCGGCGGTGGCGGTGTCGGCGGCGATGGTAGAAGGGTGTGTGGAAAGAGAGACGCATCTCAGTCTTTTATAGGAGCGGCGAGTCTGACATTTTCAGCTGTCGCATGCTGACCTGCTGCTATCATAAGAGAAACAAAAGCCCTAATCACGCTTTTCAGCTGGATCCTTCCACCCCGCCAGACATGGATCCAGATGGGAAGGTGGTTTAAAATTAAATCCGTGTACCGACTGTCATACAATAGAGTAATTAGTTGAACGCGTGTTACCTGTATAAAGGATTAGCGGGTCATGGGCTCAGCGTGTGTATAGAAAAACAACTACAGGTAGCGTGAACAAAGCGACCCCCTCCCTTTCTGTCACTCTGTCTGTGACTAGAGGGTGTGCGTGTGGTAAGCGGCTTAAATCTAAAGAAAAACAAATCACCCTCTCCTGTCGTCAGCAGTCAGCCGGCCGGCGGCTGGAAAATGCGATTAGAGGGATGATGAGCCGCGTAGTAAGCGACTTAAGGCTGATCTAAAGACCTGCCGTGAGGGGGCAGCTGGCCGGTGGCTTGAAAAAAAAGGGGGGGGAGTAAGGGTATATAAGGGGGAGTGAAACCGTATTCGGCATCGTCATCATCGTTCACGCTACTACTACTACTACTACTACTACTACTACTACTACTACCACCACCAGCACCGCGCCTCAATTTGCAGATCCCCATGATGGAAAGTTGCTACCGTGACATGAAGCGGAATGACGAAGCGGCGCGCGAATGTGAAGCTGATGCTGTAGCCTCTGCTACTGCTGCTGCTAGTGCTGCTCAGCGTGCTACTGCTGCATTTACTGCGGCTGTTAGTGACGCTGGTTGTGATGACGTTGTTGTTGTTGCCGCTGCGGCTGTGACTGCTGCTGTTGCTGCCGCCGATGCAGCTACTCATGCCACCGATGCCGACGCTGCTGCTGCTGATGCTGTTGCGGCTGCCGATGACGCCGCTGATAACGCTGCTAGTGCCCGCTCTGCCGCCCTTGCTACTGTCGCTGCTGCTGTTGTTGCTAATGCTCACGCTACTGCTGCTACAGCTGCTGCTACTGCTGCTACCGCTGCTGCCGAGGCTGCTGCCGCTGCTGCCGATGCTGCTGCCGATGCTGCCGATGCTGCTGCCGATGCTGATGTTAGCAGTCGCGTCGACAAAGAATCGTCATTTGTCACTCTTAAACCTCCAGTTGAACGCGCGACGAGTAGTAGGGCTACCAACGCGACGGCCGGATGGTGCAACTGGTGTCGTCGCTTCTGCTCATGCGCTTGCTTTTCTTCCAGTCCTACCTGCTGCTGCTACGGTATGATAGTGTTATAGTGTTTGAATGAGAACGCGCGTAGTTACACATAGACGCTGTAACAGATGTGCTTTTTTTTTTGAAAATATAATTTTAACATAACATGGAACTTGTTGTGTTTATTTTCTATATATAAGTTGTTTGTTTACAAACAGTCACGTGTCACGTGGTGTTGTTTACAAACAAGAGAGCCACGTGGTGTTGTTTACAAACAAACCCTAAGTAGGTCACGTTACCCTAGTTACCAGAATGCCGGCTTCTGATTGGCTGAGCCTAAGTAGGTCACGTGACGTAAGCAGGTCACGTTACCATGGTTACCAGAATGCCGGCCTCTGATTGGCTGAGAGCTTCTAAGTAGGTCAGTAGGTCACCCAGAATGCTGGCTTCTGATTGGCTGAGAGCCCTAAGTAGGTCACGTTACCATGGCAACGGGTCACGTGACCAAATGGAGGCCTCTGATTGGCTGCATGTCGATTGAGTAATAAACAGTACTTAACTATAGTCCCGTTCCGATACATACTATACTACTGACCTGAAACAAACATTTTTCTTTATTTGGCCTAACTAGGCTATGTGCAATGAGCTGTTTTGTTAGGCCAGTACTGACTAAGCTCTGAAGCCTAACGATTATCAGTGAAGTATACTCACAACAGTTGGGCATATGTCTGGCTGGGTATTCATTGCAAAGAATCCATTATCGTCTCTGAACCCTCGCATGCCGATTCGCTGTCCGTTCCCTCCCTTCTGCTCTCGGAACGATCGGCCGAAGTACCCAGACTTATCTGTGTCCCGTGTTTTCCAATGCTAAAAGAAATTACAATGAGTATGTCTATTAAGAAAATAATGCATAGTTTTTGGAGATTATGTTGAACCCTTTTAATGTAGTATGCTCATTGTTCGCCAAGGCAGCATTTACTTATCATGCCATTTACTCTTCTGAAGGAAGGCTCTGGTTATAATCACTATGACCTTAAAATTTGATTTTGCTGGGATTGGGTAGTCCCCCCTGATACCCTAGAACCAGTGAACAGGAACCAGAATGTCTGATGGCAGTTTTACTATCATACTTTCTGATTCTTTTTATGGGTCCTATTCCACGGGGGGAATGGTAAAATACGGCGCTCTTTGGTTAAATCAATGGCACTTTAAAAAATCATACATAGACAAATTCTAATCCTCATTGATGCTATCTCTATCGTTTTTCACGAGTGGTGGCTGGGGCTGTGCCCCACCTCTCACCAGTGAACTTCAGCAGAGAGGTATCAACGCAGTTGGCATTTTCATTTACTTTTTTTTTAATTTGAAGCCATTTCATGAAGAAAAAAAATGCTTTTTTAGCCCATTAAATACGGCCACATTCTATTTGATAGGGGGGAGGATTGAATACGGTCCTTCCTATAGTTAAGCATAGTAAATCTTGTATTTCAAATACAAAATATTCATACCATAGTAGCTTGGCCACGCAGATTCTCATCTGCCAGTGAGTTGCCGTATCCGTCCAGACCTGGGATCTCTTCCATCAGAAGGTCCAGGAACTCTGTTACAAAGGGGCCAAACCGGTACTGCCTGTCAGCATCTCGAGGATGCAGCTGGAAGTATAAGGGAGTGTTCATTTATTAAGTACAGGGGGGGTGGTGAGATTTTGCGCGGGGGGGCGTAAATTTTTTACGCCCCCCCCTTCGAGAGCGCGTGTAACGTTTCGCGCCCCCCTCGCCGAAGGCGCCAACATTTTTTCGCCCCCCCCCCCTTTTAACTATAGTAACGCGCGGGCTTTTTGGCTAAAATGGGCTTAAATTTCCCCCCCCCCCTTAAGAGGGGTCAGAATTTTTTACGCCCCCCCCCTCAGAAGGGGTTGGAAATTTTTACGCCCCCCCCCCCCAAACCCACCACCCCTGAACATTCCCTAAGTTCATGAATTGAGTGTCGGTCATATTATGTCTTATAAGCCAAGGATAGGGTAATTGTGAAAGGCGCTTGCCGAGGATTATTACCATTAATTGCTCAACGCTTATAAATTACACTTATGCAGCTACTCACATCTGTCCATAACTGACTTATACACAGTGATTGGTTTGTATGTATTATGTGCAACAAGGGACAGACTTTTCCCAGTAATCTTAATGATTCCCATTTTTTTCTCAAGATGCTGCTGTTACAGTTTCATAGTAGAAAAAAAAAAGGAAAAGGGGGCGCCCCCGATATAAACAACAATGTTAGCGAATAACAGTGATGCCAACTAGAGGATGGGCCTGGTAACTGAACAAGATAACCGGGTTACTGGGTTTTTTAAAGATTACAGGTAAAATAGGTAGCGTCTAGTGACTTGGTCAGTTCGTCCCCACGTGCGTATTATACAAACGGCCAGTTTCTTTTGTTCTTCCTGCCAAATGTGGTATAAATACATCCTTTTTACTCGATGTGAACTGCCTAGAGGCACAGTCCTATTTTCAACTACATACATGGTTTCACCTTGCAATTTCTAGTTAAGAACTATATACAACTTAGGTTTAAAAATTGGCTGAATAGCTAAGGCCCTGTTGGTGTCCAATAGAATATATTTCTGTATAAATACAATGCCCTATGGGCTTGTGTTGTATCAACTGTGATGGAGTGAAATTAATACTTTCATCTCTCTCTCTCTCTCTCTCTCTCTCTCTCTCTCTCTCTCTCTCTCTCTCTCTCTCTCTCTAATAACTAATAACCTACACAATATGATTGAGTACTAATATATATATACATATATATATATATATGTATGTATAGATATAGATATAGATATAGATAGATATAGATAGATATATAGATATATACATATACATAGTGAGAGTATATGATATATATATATATGTATATATTTATAAGTTCACTTAAATACACTTAACAAAAAGAGGAAAGAAGATAAGTATGTATACCCTGAAGCGAGCATTTCTGGACTTGATGTGTTCTTCCATAGTATTGCGGTTGGTACATCTGGTGTCTATGTCATCGATGGGAACAAAGCGGTTGGTCGTCATCTCCCCTCGTAGCGCGTCACTGATCGGGTGACACATTATACGGTAGTACCAGTGTGATTTTGTGATATTTCCGTTCTCATCCTTGCAGTACTTCGTTGGCAGGTAGGGTAGGTTTTCATCGTTGTCTCTCCGCCCTCCCCCGAATGAATGTCTGTTCTGGTAATGTTAGGGAGGGGAGAAAAAACTTAGGTCAATGATGGTGTATTCTTCATCATGGTAGATATTTAGATATTACATTGGAAAGTATTTGTTTGCAAATGCATAGGTAGTTGTTATGAAACACAATGCATCCCACTGTTTACTACCGCTCCTGCACTAAAAATCCATAGGTTGAAAGGGTTAGTCAGTACAGACTATCCTAGGTTCGTCATATGTGTGTTAGTCACAATGGCAAAGCTATATTCAAAAATGACCAATGGGTCAGTCAGTAGTGGCTAACCTAGGTTCATCATTGATGTGTTGTATTTGCATATCACTGTAAGATACTATGCTGACCACTCAGTGGCTTCCCCCTGGAAATTAAAAGATTATGGTGGGTTGGTCAGTACTGACCAACCTGACAATAATAACTTACCCAGGTTGGTCGTATAGGGAGCCAAAATATGACTAACTTGGTTACTGAAAGATTGGACGTATAAGGGGCCTAGGAATATCAGTGTGAGTGGCCTGCTCACACTGTTACTGGTAGCAGGTTGAGGACATGCCCACTATTCCAGTATGTCCTAAAAGAGCTGCACTTGTACTAACAAACTAGGGCGTACCAGTATAATGGCCTTCCAACCAGCAACAGTGTATCTGGGCTTTTACATTATATTTCTTGTATAGACACAATTTATTGTATATCATGTTTGGTGCCATTGGAAAGAGAACATCTCAATCTATACACTGGCCGTTTTGTAAACTGCAATCTATTAAACTTAATCAAATATAATGCATTGAATAGGACACAGACATAGAATAACCTTATATAGGCCCAGTGAAATCAATTTCCGAATTTTGTGTTACATTTGCTGATAAAAATAAACATACAGGGTAATAGAATAGATACTGATCTATTACTTTTTGGTTTTATCTTCTTATGGAATGGTAATGTCAATAATAGGTAAAATCATGAAAAAAAGCGGGATTCTCTTCCCCACCCATGCCCCCAGTGTTGGTATAGGTAAGACCCATTGTTCTATGAGCACTGCATACCCATGCTAGAGAGTCAGTTACCTAGTATAGCTAAGCTGTCATGGTCTAATGGTCACACCAGATACACGCGTTGCCATTATAAATCTCAGGCGAGTGTATTAGCACAGTATGAACACTAGTTACGTTTTCACTTAGGCCAGACCAAAAGAAATTATCAATGGATTTAGCTCAACAATTTTTCTTCTAGTAATTTCCCCAAAATCCACCAATGAATATTTATGTGAAGGGTCCACTAAGTCTTTTTTGTTGGAGGCTCGCACCTTTTTTTCAAAAGTGAAATCCATTGACCACTTTTTTTGGGGTGTGGCTTTAAGTAAATAATGATATCCATAGTAACCAGACAGAATATCTGTCTGAAGACACACACTGTTAACCTTATCAAAGAATCCATGATTCCCCTTAAAGTTGGTATCCCAATTGGGCTGACTAGAATTGACCACTCTCAATAATTCCCTGAGAGTCCTGATTGTATACTTTTCTTCTGAAATGGGTGCTTAATTCTGGTTACCAAGAGTCTTCAAGGCTTTAATATAAAGTCTGTACTAACACCTAGATCTACAGCCTTCACTGAGAAAACTCAAGCATTGGCAAACCATCTGAGATATGCTGCCACCTGCGCAGATGTCAATGCACTAATGTGTTCATGTATGGAGTTGAGCTACTGGGTCTGCAATAGGAATATCTTGTCAACACTATACACAGCTGCCACCTTGTGGTTTAGAAGAGAGGCATGCTAATTGCTTTATTTTTGACTACTCAGTGGAAATTCATTTTTGCTACTGTGTTTTTTTTTTCCATGGAAATAGTTCTTATAGAGCTTTAATACTTTCAAATATGTCTTGCAACATCAGTATGCTTATCCCCATGCTGGAAGTGGAAATTCATCACCGCAACAGTTGGGATACCAACTTTAAATGGCTAAAGGAGTGTTCATTTATTAGTTACACGGGGGAGCTGGTGGGTTTGAGCACAACATTTTCGACCCCTCTTTAGGTGGGCGTTAAAAATTAAACCCCATTTTTAGCAAAAAAAAAAAGCCTGCATGTCACTATAGATCTAGTTCAGATGGGCAGATCGTGAATTTTTCAGCGCCTTCAGTGAGGGGGAGCAAGAAATATACCACGTCCACCCTTGTGGAGGTAGGGGCATTAGAAATATTCACACCTCCGTGCAAAACCTCACCACCCTCCTATAATTAATGAATGAACACTCACTAAATAGAATAATCAATATAATCTATAATAAAGTTAAAATTCTTACCCTGTCATCTAACTCCTCCCAGGTTTGTGCAACAATGGAATGACGGTCACTTACGAATGGTTCCACTATATTGCCGTCGGCGTCCGGGATGGTCCAATATCCCTCAATGTAGCACAGCACGGGCTTTTAAGATATAAATATCAATTAAAACTTCCCAAAATCAAGTTATAAAATAACAATGCAATTGCTTTCATTAACCATTTTCCTTGTGTCTGACATCATTCTTTATGTTCACTGTTCTCCTTATCATGATTTGCAGGTAGGAATAGACAAGATGTAGTGCTTGTATAAAAGTAGTTGTGTTGTGATTGCAGGCTAAATCCAATCGTGTCATGATGTACAACTGACAGGTTTAAATTTCTGTACGTGGACAGCTTTTCATTTGTCACACTATATTGCAGCGGTGGATCCAGGATTGTCTCGGGCCACCCCCTGGATCCGCCAATGTATTGTATCTTTATTATGCTAAATAATGAATGAGAGCCTCAAAATCAGCAATCAATTATTTATAAATGGATCATGTATTAAATCAACACGAATAATAGATAATAGCGTTGTGAAATAATCATCATCGACGGCATTTTAAGATATTTTAAGTGACGCTCTGTGTTTATTGCAAGGTAATTCAATCACACATAGACAAAATCGACCTATATTTGCATTAGAAAACATAAAACCAATCTTTCTAGGAGGTCAGGTGACCCACAGACGATGCATAACGGCTGCAATATGCAAAAGGGCGCATGGTAACTGCACGCTTACCTCAGGAATGGCTCGCTCGTCACTTTAACATTGTCAATATTCAAGATGAAACAATAGGATGCACTCACCTCCGGGAAGGGCACTTGGTATATTTTGTATACACAGGTGTGCGGCTGGTAAGGGTGGTTTTTGAGCAAAATCCCTCTAGCTAAGGGTCACTTTTCACCAAAATCCCTCTAGCCAAAGGTCACTTTTTTTAAATTTTCACCAAAATGTATGCAAAAAGGCCACTTTTGACTGAAATCCCTCCAACTGAGGGTCAATTTTTGGCACATACCAAGTAAACACTCTACGTAATTCCAACGTAGCCTAGAGGTTTCTCTAGGTAGTTTCCCAACCAAAGGTCTGAATTTCGACTTTTTGCAAGGTTCATGTACGTCAAAATGAAGAGGTTTACTTATGCTCTACAAACGTTTATGTCTGAATTACGTTTTTCTACCTCATTCCAACGTTGATAAACCTAGTAGACTTACGTTAAAAAGTCATACTTTTTAAACTTGAATCTGCAAATAACTCCCCAAAGTCTCCGACCCCGGGCACTCACCTTAAAGTAATCCCTGTAGTCCCGGTGGGTGATGTTCTGCTCAGCGAATGCTGTGAAGTACTCCTTCATCTCCGCCACCTACGGGGGTTTGAGTTTGGATTTTTTATTTATTTGACAAAAGTAGTCATTAAAAGTAACACCCTATATCAGGCAGCAAAGTTAGCAGAGCATACAATCAAGAGGTCTTGGAGTGTTTAATATATTAGATACATAATTTAGTAACTCTTCATGGTCACGTGTAATACATGAATTGTTAATAGTTGGTTGCCTTTTTTTGTAGGTGTACAGTACCCCCTGTGCGGCTAATAGGATTCTCCCAAATAAGGGGTGCGGCTTCTACGGCCTCTACACGAGAATTTACAGTACACAGATAATCTTTGAACTCCAGAACTTGGTCAATAGCGACGAACCTAGTTACATTGTACTCATTTGTTGGCCCACTACAGCACCAACCATGGTTAGTTAATACTATTAGGTAAAGTCAGTAGTGATCAACCGACCTTAGTCATTCGATTCTAATGAGTATCAAGCCTTAGCCTTTTTTCCCCCCTAGTCATTTTTGAATATCAGATCGTCATATTAGCCAATTTTGCACTACAAACTAAGGCCCGGAACATTTAGATTATCAGTGTAGTACCGTAAAGCTATTGTATAAGCTATTGTATAAGCTGCCCCGTATAAGCTGCCCCCTGATTTTAGTACGATCCTACAAGCCGCACCTGAGATCTGACTCGTGTACTGGCCGCGGCTTATACGTGAGGTTTTACGGTAGTCCTCATTTTGTGTGACATGACCTACCTCTTCGTCTACTGTTGCCTTTGCCGTCACATCGGGTGGTACGTCAGGAAACTCAATGTCTTCAAATGCACCCATGGCCACCCTGGGGTAGGTGTTACATCGGAAAGGAATTATTTGCACAAGAACATATATGTAGATGGTAGATCCGAGAGAGCAATAGCATACAAATCCAATGCAAAATGCAATATCGTAGCAATAAAGTGTAAGATGCACAGTTGTGAAATTAAAGGCTTTAAGCGACATTGAAATATGGTTTTAGGCTTAGATATTGGAGTATAAATGGTATTTAAAATGTACAAGCATTAGGATATGCCACAATGTCATTAGAAAATCCTGGACTAATTGTATTATCATGGGATATACAGATATAGATTTCTCCGGAAATGACCTGTGAAAGTTGTGCATACTGGCCCTAAGGCCAGTCCAAAAAAATAAAATGGTTTCTCATCACCGCGTGCATCATAAAAATCAAGTTTTGAGGAAAAGCTTCTTTTTTTCGCCAATTTATGATGAAACCCTGATAGAAATGGACAAAAGTTGTTATATTTAGTATCAAATTGAAGCCAATAATACCAGTAATGCAGTGGTATAGAAATAACTTTTTCTCCACTTTTAAAGATCAATTAATTCTTAACCAATAAAATGTGAATTTTGATCACATTGAATTTAATATATATCACTCCTATATGTTTGCATATTGACTTCAATGTAAACCTACACTCATTACTCAGTGATTTATATTAACACTTTGAGAGTCATATAAGTGAGACCATGTCTGTATTGTGTTTATAACTCCCCAGGGGGCTGTTACAAAACGACATTTACGTTACAGAACGTAATTACGTTATGATTAACGTTTTTTCTACGCTAGTGTTTGGAAACTTACATTAATATTAGCGTAAATGTCAAATTTACGCTGTGGTCTTCAAACTTAGGGCTGTGTCTCACGACCTTGAGCCAATGCTTTTGTCTCTGACCGGGTGCCGTCTCTGACCAGGTGCCGTCTCTGACCGGGTGCCGTCTCTTACCGGATGTCACTTTGGGAGTTTAGTTATGTTCTACCAACAGCAGGAGGCTAATAATAATTACATAAAAGCTGCCATAACGTTTTTACATATTCTTATATATATGAGTATACATTTAAAAAACACGTTTTTCTGACACCTGGTCAGAGACGGCACCATGTCAGAGACAAAAACATTGGCTCAAGGTCGTGAGACACAGCCTCAGGCTAATTTTTTTTTCACCCTTCCTGGAAAGGTGGTGTGAAAAAATGGAGTCCATAATGTTGAAAAACGTCCATAACCTAAAAAAACGTAAATTTTGTTTTGTAACACCCTCTTTTTACGCTGTGGTTTTACGTTGCGGGGGCTACACTGCCGACCCAAACACCCTACCTAGGCTGGCTGGGGTCAATGGGCAGGGGTATAGAGGCTGGCATCACAATCTTATAGTCGTTGTGTCGGCTGGTGAAGTGCACCCCGTTCAGGATGGCATCCACCTCACCCATCCCCAGGGTGCGGATGCCGTTGGCGTGGTTGTGCATCGCGTTCTGGGCCGCCAGGCCTTGAGTTACAGATGTAAATGCGGGCGATCCTGAGAATAGAGATGAATGAAAAGTTTTAAAATATAACATACAGATACTTTTTAATTAGCCAATATTAACAACAATTTCAATTTCTGTCCACAGAGATAATGTATATTTTAGAATTGTTAATAAATTCATAAATTTGCTCATATATTAGAAATTATCTAGACATCGAGGATTCGTTAGACTCTCTAAAACAGCAACACCTCCAGTCAGTCAGTTACATAGATAGAATCAGGGATAAGGACATATTTTTTTCTGAGCTTTTTCAAGTCCATAAAAAAGCATAAATAGAGTTTACTTATCCTAGACTGACCCTATGTGGACAGGTAATACAATGTATAAAGCCGTTACATATATCAAATCATTTACTGCAGTTATAATATTTTCGTGATATTTACCCTGGTAACAAGTCACGAGATATTCCTGGGAAGTTTTGGGGATTCTGTTGGCAAAATCTCCCGTGATATCGGGGGATTAAATGACGTGATTTTACATGTAGAATCTTGTAGAATCACGGGATTTACCCTAGCAAATCAGCAGGATGTGGGTTTGAACCCCTGTGTCAGTTCACTCATTGAACCCATATGGTAGAATTGTGCACACCATAGCATATGTGTATTTCTACCTTATTCAAGCATGAATTGATGATAAAAGACATTGAAAACATATTTTCTACATGTTGGTGTGAAAGAAATGTTTTCTAAATGACTTATCCAAAAAAAAAGATCACTAGGGATTTGACCTCTTCACCTTCAGATCTACAGTGCTAGGCTCTACAGACTGAGCTACCGGGCATCAACCATTCAGCAAGCCTGGTTTGCTCAGTCTGTAGAGCCTGGCACTGAAGATCTGAAGGTGGATAGTTCCAATTCCTAGTGATCTTTTTTTTTTGCATGAAAGAAATAATTGGAAAATCTACATGATCTACATCTAAGCTTACTATATGCAGAAGTAGCAGTGTTAAAAGTATAGGATATGTCTACGTTCAATTGGCTATGTTGGGTTTGCTAAAGGTCCCTCACGTCCATCCTGGTTCCCTCTTTGTCAACTACTACTCTATGTATGCATAATATATCATGGTACAGTCACCACCGGTCACAGATCATGTACCTCTCCCAAAACATGTCCCAGTAGGTCAGTTGCTAGAGCACGGGACTATGGGTCTAGGGTAGCAGGTTCAGTTCCCGAACAGGACAAGCATATGTAAGATTGTTAGTGGTCAAAAGGAATGTATACATATTTTTGTAAGAATATTTAGATAAATCACAAAAGACACGTCCACTACAACTATTCAGGCCTACTAGTATGGGATTCGAACCCATGCCTCCCTCTTTAACAGAATCCCATGATATAACGGGAAATTTTGCTCACAGAATCCCTGATATCACAGGAATAGAACCCAGGTTATTCCCGGGACTGACCCCAGCTCAACCTGTGTTATTCAAGGGGAATTCACGGGAATTTGTTTCCAGGGTATCTATATCATTTCTTTAAATATGATAATATTCAAGACCGGCAGGACTTTGAGTTGTTCCTATTTTAGGTCCCTACCTACAAAAGCTAAAGGGGTCTTGGAGGCAGAACGGTGATGCGCCAAATCCAATGTGGAACTCATGATTAGGTTATTCATAATTCAACCAATGAAATACTTAAGAAATCCGTCCCACACTATGACCACGCCTCTATCCCCTGTTTATATTATCCTAAGTCATAACACATTTATGCTTTATATGGTCAGTTGTATATCAAAAGAAGGCCTAGTCACGGGTAAAATTCATTGGTAGCCTATAGTGCCCGTTTTTTGTTTCACATACTATACACTTTTGTTTTACATACAACACTCTTTTAAAAATAAAGGTTTAATGTTTACTAATTGGCCCTGGTTCCCACTGAACTGACACATGGCTTTACATGATAAGTAACAGTATGCCATCATATTTCTTTGAATCATTTAAGTTAACTCTTTTAGGACAGCATGTCACTAATGCACTGATGCAGCCCTGGCGAGTAACTCACCTGTGCTGCATTAGTGCATCATGCCCACTCTTGGGGAGTGTCGCAACCCTGTTGGGTCAGAATGATGCTTGAATGCAGCACTAGTGAGTTTCTTGAAAAAGTGCATTCATGCATCACGACAACCAATGGCATGATGCATTAATGGACAATGCCATCCTTGAAAGGCTGAGTAAATTAAAAGTGCTATAGAATGCTCGATTTTGCTCAAAATCCTCCAAAATAATGTACATGGGTATAGAAAAAAACATTCTAAGCATACTCCTACCAAATATTTGGTTATTCTAATTAAATTAAGCTGGATGCTCAGAAGCATGCGCAGTGGTCCCATTTCTAATTGTATTGACCTACCTTGGTTAGGCAACTCACAAAGAGGTTGTTTCGCATCACCGCGCGCGTCATGAAAATCGTGATTCGGGGCATTTTTTCTAAATCCTTTCTTTTTAGATTTTTGATGAAAAATCGGTCAAAAATTGACTAGTATTGGCATATTTGGTATCAAACTAAAGCTTAGACTGTCAGTAATGCAGTGACCTAGGAATAACTTGCATTTTAACAGCTTTTACGGATCAATAGACTCTTAACTACTAAAATATGAGAATCGTGGGTCAAAAAAGGCTCAAATTTCCTATATATTTTAGGCCCCAGTAAAAAAAAATTGAAATAAAAAACGCCCTCGTCATATTTCTCACTGGCGGGTGATGAGAAACAGCCTTTTTTTTAGTGGCCTTATGATCAGGAATTACCTACCATGCCTTATGCCTCGTGTTGAGATGATCCCAGAGTGGCCGACTATTCGTGTCAGCTGCTGCACTTGGGTCTGGAGGTTTAATATCATGTCCCGCAGCTCATCTACGATGTCCTGTCCAGCCACCCCTGCCTCTAACGCGCTCACCCGGGCCTCCAAGGCACCGTTCTCTCTCTCTAATCTTCTCACCTTGCGCTTCAGCCGCCTCAGGGTAGGGTGGACACTGACCACCATTGAGAGTATCAGGAGTAGCAGCAGCAGCTTACCGGTACCGTAAAGCATCATCAGTTCATGTACAGAGCTATTTGAGACCAAGCCTGGAAGGCAATACAAAGTTGACAAATTCAAGCAATTGATCATAATTGAGAAAAGATCTCATAGGTTATATTTTGTTATTATCTAATTTAGCGCCAAATTCTTACTGACACGGTGATTTGATATATGGGATGTGTGAATTTATATGTGTTATATGCATGATATCATAACTACATCTTATAAATACAGACAGGAAGTTTCCTTTGTTCTCCTGGCTAATTGTGGTATAAATAGATAATTTTTGCCGATGCCCATTGATATCATCTCTGCTGCATTTCACGAGTGGAGACAAGGGCAGTATCCCATAAAGCCGTAGGCTGAGTGGGATGTGCCCCAGCCCCCACGATTTTAAAACATTTGATGAAAGAACACACAATTTTAAAATATCTAATTAAACGATTTTTAAATATCTGATGAAGGAAAAACTGCTTTTTCTTAGCCCATTGAATATGGCCAAATTGTATTCAAGGGGGGTATTCAAGGCGCACTGAACCCACGACGTCATTTGCGTACAAAAGTCGGCAGGGTAAGGCCCTGGGTTGAGTGCGCCTTTCAATACGGCTATTACCGTACGTAAGTGTCTCGTGAGCTTGGGCCAATGTGAACGTCTTTGACTGAGTGCCATCTTTGACCGGGTGCCATCTTGCCTGGGTGACGTGTTTGACTGGGTGTCGTCTTTGACTAGCAAGATTCAAAAGGGCTGAAATGGGGGCTATGTACACTGAAATGCCGGGAAATGTGTGGTATATAGTGGTAAAATATCCATCAACTTTTTCACCCCATTTCTGCCCCTATATTTGCCTTTTTCTTGCTAGCCAGTCAAAGATTGCACCCGGTCAAAGATTGCACCCGGTCAAAGATTGCACCCGGTCAAAGATTGCACCCGGTCATAGACGAAAACACTGGTCCATGTTCATGAGACATAGTCGTAAACATAGTAAAGCTTGCATTGCAAAACAATAAGAATGGTTCCCTACCTGTACACGCCTATACAGCCCTGCTGCTGGTGGGGTAATGCAGTATGTGGACACCCAAGGTGTATGGTGTGGGGCTGGGCGGTGCATGTCACGGTCTACCAAATACTTACTCATTTTGTTATGTTATGATACTGAGGCCAAGAGAAAGAGGGGTTCTAGTTCAAGTTCATAGTATAGTATTCTTGTATCATGCCGACACTAAGCTATTGCTATTCTCCTATGGTCAGCATGATGCAGAAATAGGTAGACAAAGTCCAACGACCATTGACACTGATATCCATCATTCTTCACACGTGGAGGCTGGGGTTGGCTCCAAGAGTTGGCCTTTGTGCTTATTCTTTTGATTTGAAGCCATTTAATGAAGTAAAGACAACATTTAATGGGCATCTCATTAGCTCTGTTGACTCTGTTGACTATGGTGCTTTCAGTAGCCCAGAGGAGCCAAAAGCAACCTGGTGACTTGGGCTGTTGACCAGGCCACCTGGCCACCTAGTGCAATAATTTAAGCGACCTGGCGACTTTTGGACAATTTTGGTTTCTAGTAAAAATGGTCTAAAAAGCAACATTCCGACCTTTGGCCTTTAATTTCAGCGGCTTTCCGACCTGAGGGGTGGACCCCTCTGCACCCCCTTAACGGTGGGCGTGCAGTCCGTTTGAGGCGACAGTTCCCAGAAATCTGTATAGAGTACCTTTGCGTTATCTGTAGTGGGTAGATGTACCGACAACATACTTACATTTCTGTTGGCATTTCCTTACCCTAGCCATATATATATATATATAGTGTACCCTCGTTCCCAGTCCCTTCTGAAGGAAGGCTCTGGTAACTATCACCATGACCTTGAACTTGGAGTTTACTGGGTTTTGGCGATCCCTGCAACCGCTGGTAGGTTTTGAACCAGTAGGCAGGAACCGGAATGTATGGGGGTAGCAGTCTCTGGTCTGGTTCCTGTTCGCTGGTTCCAAGCTAACCACAGGTACTGCCTAACCTAGCAAAGACTCAAGTTCAAGGTCATGGTGATGTTTCCAAGTGCCATTCTGTGCAGGGGACAAGTGTACGCTTACCCTAGCATGAGGTAAAGTAAGTTTCTGCCAACTGGTATGGGAGTTGTCCTGTCAATGCCATAACAACCACACATGTATACATACTTCATAACACCTACACATGGTTACCTTCATAACATCCAAACATGTGCTATAATGTTATATTTCATGACCTCCCCAACACAAATGAAATCACCCCTATATAATTGAGATGTTTGCATGTTTATGAAATGCAGTTTCTCACAGGCCTTTATCTAACTTTATTAAATGCCCCAATTGGCGTGAATTGCAATTAAAAAGAAAAATATCATCAAATGATCAGGCTGATCTATTGTTTTTCTCAAATCTACTCCAGAAATCCGGCAATGTGCCTGATACTAAATCCATTTATTCTGTATATTATAAGGAATAACAATTACAATATTCAAAATAACAAGCAAACAGGCCCTGACTGGCAGGGCCGTGGCAACCGGGGGGGGGGGGACGGGAGGACTTGCCCCCCCCCCCCCCCACTTGACCAACCCCAAAAAAGGTCAAACCAAAAAGGTCAAGTAAAAACGGGTCAAAAAGGGTCAAAATACCCCTCAGTTCCCCCTACTTTGAAACTGCTTGCCACGCCCCTGGGCTCTGAGTCACAGTGCTCTCAACAAGTTATTTATTAAGAACGGGCTTTTAGTAATAACAAGTATATTTGGGCTCAAAATCTGACATATTTTAGGGGTTCTATAGTTTAAAATTGGTCCAGTTGAGTGCACTTATTAGGAGACGTGCGCTTATTACGTTAGGTGGGATACGATAATGTTGTACATGAAGGCTATTCAGAATGTGCCAAAAAATGGAGAACTTCAAAAGACACACTAGACAAAAAATGCTAGAGTTCATAGAAAAAGGGTACCAAGAGGAAATCCTTAAAAAGGCCCTAGCAAAGGTAAAATCGTAGAACAGACGGGAATGTCTGAAAACCAAACCGAAGAAACCAAAAAACAAAGACATGTCATACCTGATCAGTACCCACCGACCAGGGAACAACATCATAAATAAAACGGTGTCCAAAAATTGGGACAGACTAGGATCTTCATAAACCACCAAGTTTTTGAAAAGAGGGGGCCTAGTGAAAGGCCAAAAACGCCCAAAAAACCTGAAAGACCACCTAGTCAGAGCAGCCACAAACTACCCAACCTCGGATGATGAGGAAGATGGGATTTTTGGAGGCAAACCGCAAGGTGACCCAAACACAAAAAGACCCCGGAACAAATGTCGGAAACTTTTTTGTGACAAGTGCGTGAAAATCAGCAAAGCCGGAAGTGTTACATGCAACATCACAGGAAAAAGCTACTCCACAAAAACAAACGAGAGCTCGAATCTGATATATTGTCTACAGTGCAGAAAATGCAAAATGCACTACGTGGGCAAAACGGAATGCGCCATAAGAAACAAAATCTATGAACACACCAGATCAGTAGAAAAGAATCAGGGAGAAACGGATGTCCCGTGGCACTTCAACCAGTGCGACCACAACAAGGTAGCCGATATGGAATTCCACATCATGGACTACATCGGCAGACATCCAAAAAGCGAAGAAGGGAAAAGGCTGCTCGCCCTAGTGGAATTCCACTGGATCAAAAAACTCCACAGTCATGCCCCAAAAGGCATAAACACGCAGGACGGCTCACAAGGGTGATTCGGCAAACAAGTCCTCGTTCACAAAACTAAACAGTATTTCATTTTGTCGAGACACCCGGCCATAACTAGCCCACCCAAACCAGCGACGAAAAATGTGCACCGACACATCACAGCAATACTAAAAATTGTTGGGTAGGCCTACTAATGAGAAATCACTAAGAGGCCATTATGCATGTCAAAATAAATTAAAAGCTGCGAGAGGAGGCAAGACCACTCTCAGAATTTATTATATGGAAAATACAAAAGTACCGTATTTTTTTCATATCCACGTGTCTACCACCTGATGATGACGCCATAAGGGTCGAAACTACAAAAGTAAAGTTTGCCCATAATAAAGCCAACTATAATGACTATTAACAGCAACAAGCCTAGTTTCTAGTATAAGCCCATCCCTACCACAGGTATACATAAAATGTTAAATAAAATAAAATACAATTTTATTATTCTCAAAAAACAGTCTCTGCAGTTCAGCTATAAAACACGCAAATACATAGGGCATATCACAGATAGGCCCTATAAATGTGAACACACCTAGAGTCACTGAAACAATGACAGTGTGTCAGTGTCTAGAAAATGCACTTGTAAACAAGTACCAGTGTGATTGAGCCTCAGCTTGGCCAACAGGTGACCAGCTGACCACAGGTTGACCAATGAGACCTAATAGAGGGAAAAATCATGCATAATTAAGTCCAGCTGGATTTTGCCAGCAGGTTTGGCGGGGACTTTTGTAGTTGTGGTATAACGATACACATCAATATCCTCGTTTCCTACAGTACATGAAGGCTGTTTGGATATGGATACAGTAGTAAGAGTACAGTACATCTTGGAGAGGGCCCAACACTGTGCATGTTGATAACCTGGCAGTATCGTGAAGGAGAGTCATTAGCTGACCTCGTCGTGACCCTTTTGTCATCCAGGTATGGACCGGGGGGGGCACTTGCGCATATTCAAATACCATGTGTGAACACGATTTCAAGGGAAAGGGTCCGTTTGGGGGTTCTAGGCACGGACCCACACAGGCCCTTCATAAGCGGTGCTTTTTAGGCAATTTTGGAGGGAAAGGGGTATATTTTAAGACGGAAATTTCCCCTTTTTTCACCATCATCATATTTTGTGATCACCCATGATTTATTATATTATCTATATAGCCACCCGTGGTAAGGGTATATTTTTCATGGTGACCCATAATAAATGCATCAGTTTAAACCCAACTCCTTGTAAAAAGGGTATAATATCTGCTACCTTTTCCCCGTGGTAGGGGTATCAATATGGGGTCATGTTCACACATGGTGACTATATAGAAAAGATAGGGAGTCCCCCCCCCCGGGTATGGACTACTGGGGCATCGTGTGGGGGGGGGGGGGGGGACACAGACCTAGTGACACCAACTGTTTAGCACAAACTTACACTAGTTACAGAAAGCAGCCGAGAACACTTGCTCTAACTAAGGTAGTGATTATTTTTTAACGATGAGGGAATGGGGGAGCACGATATTTTGACCCCTTAACTAGGAAGGGGGATGACAAATTTCGTCCCCTATTTTCAAAGAAAAAGCCAACGTGTTGGGGTATGCTTCTAAATGCGCCGACCTTTGCGCCGAATTGTGGTAAAAAAGAACTTGTTTTTATCACATCCAACATTTTCTTGATATTTCTAAGTACTGGATAAACTAGTGATTCATCCTGATGACTCATGAGTGTTGTGATTTACGACTTATTCCAGGTTCATAATATATTCCTTTTTTATATCATCAAACGAAATAATCCGACCCATATTCTTTTTTTTGGCCTTATCAGTTTTATATAGTAGTAATATTTACTCCTACTTTGTGTCGATGTATTGTACCATAAAACCTCGCGTATAAGCCGCACCCCATTTTTGGGCCGATCCTATAAGCCGCACCAACGATCTGATTCCTGTGATTTGTGTACTTTACTATAGGAGCAAAAACGTGCGTATAAGACGCACCCTGACTCTGTGCCGATCCTATAAGCTGCACTGGTGATCTAATTTGCGTACTAGCCGCAGCCTATACGCAAGGTTTTACGGTACTATGATTATGTATCGAAGCCATGAACATACATCCCTTTATTTTTCATGGAATAGGACATCTCCATTGATGTAAGCAAAGATCACCGTATTTGACAACCCCCATGAAATAACAATTGCAAATGGCTAATTTTGCTAGGAATATAACGGGTAATAACATAAGTCCTAATAACACAGGTACTGAATCAATAGCTGGAGGTTTTGCAATAAATACAAGCCCTATATCATTTGAGGGGGACAAAGAAAATTCTGTGCAATTTGCCCCCTTGGTAAATGTTCCCATGGGAGACCAGACTCCATTATCATTACGCCGACAAAACATTCCTGTAACTATCAACACACGGTACATTCCCCCATACACATCAACTCCCAGGCATAATATATCCAGGCCAAAGTCGGTCAGTGTTAGTGTAGCATCTAAATTTAGCCTACATTCACCGAACACATTTTCCGAACCCAAATATGCATCCAGTCAGACAAATCCTGTATTTCATTATTCTGTGCAAACACATACCCAACTTACTTAATTCATTAGACCTAGCATGCCAAATTAGGCCATCTGTCTTAGACAGAGATTGCCAAACCAATTTAAAAGTCACACATAACAGAAAGCTACAAGTTAAACCTCTAGTTAATTGCATCCCAACTCAAACCTATTTAGAAAAAAAACTGTCCCATTAGACACCAGTTGGGCAGGGCCTATATAAGAATTATGGTCCTTCCAACCCTAAGGATTAGATACCTGAGCCCTCACCAAATATTAGCACCCTTACCCCTGTAGGCAAAGTCGCATTTCAAGAAGTTCTAAAAGATATAGAAATGGAGGGTAGGTTTAATAGAGGGCTCATTAAATAAGCTACATAAAGAATTAAATGAGCGTATGGGGAAAAAAATTGATTTAAGTAAGGGTATTGTGGCTCAGAGGCAAGAATGGCAAACTCTGTCTGAAGGACTAACCTCAAAACAGGCGGAAAATGATAGGTCTTTTAAAAGCCTCGACGAGGCACTTCACCGAGACACACAATTAGTAACCGATATAATTGGTAAAGAATGCAAGGCCTTAGATTTAAGGCATACAGAACAGTGGCTAAGACAGACCAGGAACTGGTAGATATTGGGTCCAGGTTAAACAAAATTGAAACCCACATGGGAGAAATTCTGGGTCTATTACGGCACCAGGAACCGGCTGATCGCAGTGTAAATATAGGCTATACAGAAAAGCCTAGAAGATCCCATGCTTTGTAGGAGGGAAATGTCCCTTCAGAGTACAAAAAGGGTTCTGTTTTTAACAATACATATACCAGCACCCCCA
Organism: Harmothoe impar; assembly: GCA_947462335.1. Classification (NCBI taxonomy): domain Eukaryota; kingdom Metazoa; phylum Annelida; class Polychaeta; order Phyllodocida; family Polynoidae; genus Harmothoe; species Harmothoe impar. The sequence continues at coordinate 13,631,536 of OX381710.1, forward strand.
ACTTCCCAGAAACCCATTACAGAACAGGAAAACTGCAGGTAGGCTCGCTCATTGACCCAGACCTTTTTAATTCTGATGGGAATAAAGTGATCATTCACGAACTAAAGGCCAGCAGTAACCATATATCTAATAGCTTTAGAGGGCCTGCCACATTTAGCACAGGTGATGCATATGTCTCGGCAGTGCGATTTTTGGACAACTTTAAATCATAGTTAAAGTTTAAAATTTAAGTGCAAACCTATCAGGTTTATCGGGAATTATAGAAAGTGACGGGCAGGATGAGGAATACCTGGTTAAGCATATCATGGTCAATGTCCACGGTAGGTTAAATAGTGTTAGAGCAAGGCGTAATTTCCGAGTTAGATTATCCCAGCGAATTTAATTCAAATGCCTTTTTGGTGGCGAAGCCAGGTGCAGATTTGTCAAAAACAGATTCATGGAGGATCGTTATAAACTACCGCTCGACAAATAGGTGTCTAAAGACATTTTCATATAGTTTTCCCAGGGCCGATGATTTAATAAGCACAATAGGTCAATCAGGGGCCAAATATTATAGTTAGATGGATTTATTTGGAGCTTACAATCAAATCCCTCTGGCAAAGGAATCTAAGCATATAAGCATTTCCGGCAAATGGTAGGAGATACGTTATGAACTCTATACCCATGGGTATGAATATTAGCAGCTTGGGCTACCGTGTGGACATTAATGTGTGCAGCATTATGGCGCTATAAATACAAGAGACGTGTCGCCACCTATTTGGTAGGACGTGAACTCCCTCGCGCCAAATTGGACGCGCACAAAGGATCGGTCATTAGCATGTATACACCCGCTGTGTGAAGACGTCGATTGTGGTACTGTCGATTGTGGTGTGCCGGTTTGTACATAGACGTCATGGAGAGGAAATTGCAAAAGTGCAGCGAATGCAAGGAGTCTTATGTTGCAAAGGGAGGTAAACCTTGCCCATACGTGATTACTGCAAAACAATCGGCGATAGACTGCAAGGCACAAGATGCACAGGGTGAAGGTTGGCGGTTGTACATTGACTCTCAAAAAATGGCGGACGATGCCCTGGAGTATTTGGGCAAGAGTCCCAAGCAAGAGTCCCCAGCAGCAGTGCACCTAGATGATGCTACGGTGGGGGCTATGTTGGTCGAAATGCAGGCCTCACGAAAAATCATGCACGATCAAATGTGTTTGTTGTCTACACTGGTCCAAGGATTGTCCGTGGGTGCCGGCGGAGAGTCAGGCGGGAGTAAGAGTCACCAGACTAAGGGCCAGGCGCAGGCCAGGGAAAAACTGCAGCAAGCAACTCGTGCTGCGCGGATGGTGCGCGACCCTTCAGGCATGGCAGCGTATTTGGAGGCACAGTGGAACCAAGGAGAGGAGGACGCCGGTGACGTCGGTGAGGACGTCGATGACGCCGCCGGGGATGACACCAAGGAGGAGGACCAAGGGTTGGCGCTCCTTCAGGCATTGTTGGGCAAGAAGAAAGCACCGTCCAATCCTCTGAAGGGACAAAGATTCACACCTGCGGACCTGTTGAGAGGTGCCCCGTCAAGATCAGCGTTGCAGGGAGTCCCGAGAGTCCACGGAGTCAACGGGCAGCAGTTGGTTTTCATTTCTGAAAAATCAGCAAAGCGTGAGTTGGTTACTTTTGACTTGGTTCCACACATGCACAGTGATAGGTCTAAATCCCCCAATATCCATGATATAATATCAGCAAGTATGAGTTTGGTAGAATGCTTTATGATACATGGCGTTGAAGATGCCCACTGTTACGCCCAACATGTAAAGTATCTGACCGACAAAGTAAAAATCTATGAAGAAAAGAGTCTCATTGACTATGATGTGGCCATGAGGGAGAGGGGGGAAGAGTTTGGCATCCATACATTTTGTTATGGGGATGAGAGGTTATTTACCAGGTGGATAGGGCCTGAAGGTGTCTTACCTAGGGAGCTACGGGATGGTTATAGACAGGCGAATAGAGGCAGGGGTAGAGGCAATCGAGGCAGGGGTAGAAGCCGAGGTGGAGGTAGGCCTAGTTGGGGGTACAATGATGGGTACCAGGAGGGTGGTTACAGTGGTAGCTATGGTACCGGTAGGAGAACAGATTACTGCTTCGACTTCAACAAGGAGTCGGGTTGTAGATTCTATGACTGCAAGTACCTTCATGTATGTCAGGAATGTGGGGGCCCACATACAGTGGGGGCATGTCAGCAGAAGAAAAAGGACTAGGATGAGGCAGCTCCTCCTATCCAGGCGAGAGGGGGGGGAGTGTTAGGTTTATGCCAGGCAGGCAGTCAGGGTATGGTAGTTCCGAGACAGGAAGGGATGCATGATATTGGCATAGGCAGTCAATCTAGTAAGGATGTATTGGTTGGTACTGCCCACCTTGTCGAGGAAGGGGGCGTGGCAGGTCAATCGTTGAACGTTGAGGGTGGCCTCTCTCGGAGGTTTGGACGCCGGAAAGTCACTGTTCCTGAAGGTTGTGGGGCAGAGCATCCCCTTTTTTCCAGTTTTTTCCGGTTGATGCACATCTGAGCGACCTGACCTGGGTCGCGTCAGTGTGAATTCGGTGTTGTTAGAACAAAAACAAGGGAAATTTGATTGCACAAAGAGTGTTTCGGTTGAAGACGCCATTTTCATGGGCGCGGCCATCTTGGATCTCGCGGGCTGTGAGAGCCGCGAGAGGTTGGACGAGAGTTCGCACGAGAGTAGTGAAGTCATCGGTAAAAATGGCGGCGAGCAAGGCGAAGACGATGACAGTGTGGATTCGGGTGTTGGATTATCGTTTGTATTGTGTGATTTACATGGAATGGACAATTGTATTTACTGCAAAGACGTGGAGGTGGACTCAGACTATGATCCTATCAGAGGTTACGTGCAGTTGTGGTCAAGCAGCGGCGATGAAGGCAAGTTCCCCCATTATCGCCCCCCAGTGACAGTTGCGTTACCGGTTGTTGTTCCTTCTGTTACTCGTAATGGAGTGTCGTATTCCCGTCCATGTGGTATGAAATGTGGAGGTAGGCATAGGTTAAAAGGTATGCAGGTGCAGCTAAATCCATGTGTATTTTTTGACGAATGTTTCAACCATGTGAGTGGCCCTGACCCGGAGGGAGAATTCATATTCAAAGGTGTGAGTGAGGGATTTAGAATTGTAGATTCAGACTTTGAAGAGTCATATTGTAGGGTTAATTATGACTCCATTACAACGGGAAAAGCCAAAACTAAGATAAATTAGTTAGGCAAGAATTGTTGTGTGGCAAGGTGTGCAAAGTTAGGAACAAACCCACTTGCGTTCATTCCCTTGGTGCATTGCACAAGGCTGATGGGTCTATTAGGCCCATTACTGATTGCAGTAGGGGCAAACCAGGTCCAGGAAGTGAAAGCATCAATGATCACATGAATACAACCTGTACAAAATTCCAGTATGTAAAGGTGGATGACATAGTAGAAGATATGACTCCAGGATGTTATTTCTCTGTGGTGGATATAAGCTTGGCTTATAGGTCAGTTCCAATATTCCCAGGGGATAGGGACAAGCAGGGGTTTTCATGGAACCTTGACGGTAGAGACGAATATTATATAGATTGTTCCCTATCTTTTGGTCTCAAATGTGCCCCGTTTATATTCACAAAGCTAACTGAGTTTGCCATTAGCCCAGCAAACTGGGGTCATGTATTGTCAGCTTGGGTCATCCATGTGTTGGGTCATAACGCATTGGGTCAGCTTGGGTCATCTCCTGTCACTCTGACCCAGCCTGGCGCATTCTGACCCATCTTCCAGAAGTGATCATGACACACTATTTCAGTTTGGGTCACGCCCAGTCAGGTCTAACCCAGAATGACACATTCTGACCCATCTCATTGATAACTATAGTTCATGGCCAAATGTGTCAGTCTGGGTCAATTCCTGTCAGCTCTGACACAGTATGGTACATTCTGACACATCTCAAATAGTAGTGATTGGTATAATTCATTTGTGGAAATATTGAAATATTTCTGGGGTTTAGCCTTTTACTTTATTACTAAAGAAAAATTATACTAAATGACCCCCGACCTCCCTGTCCTCCCCCCATGGCCCAGATATATATATATATTTATATCCATCATCATCGTGAATCATGTAATCTATATCTAATCCATAACCCCTTCTACCCCCCCCCCACCCTAACCCCTTCTACCCCCCCCTCCACCCTGCCTCCCCCCCCCCCCCCCCCCCCACACACACACCCTTACTAATGCTTCCCGCCATCCAGGTCACGTGGTGACGCCATCCAAGCGTGGGTGACGCCATCTTTGCATCCCAGCACATGTACTGGAGTAGACAATGCTACAACGGGAGGAGGACAACCAGAGGTCGGGGAGAAGACTGGAGATGTGGTGTACCATGCTACAACGGGAGGAGGGCGACCAGAGGCCGGGGAGAGGACAGAGGGGGTCGGGAACATCCACACAACGGGAGGAGGGCGACCAGAGGCCGGGGAGAAGACTGAGGGGGCCGGGAACATCCACACAACGGGAGGAGGGCGACCAGAGGCCGGGGAGAAGACAGAGGGGGCCGGGAACATCCACACAATGGGAGGAGGGCGACCAGAGGCCGGGGAGAAGACAGAGGGGGTCAGGGACATCCACACAACGGGAGGAGGGCGACCAGAGGCCGGGGAGAAGACAGAGGGGGTCAGGGAAAATCCACACAACGGGAGGAGGGCGACCAGAGGCCGGGGAGAAGACAGAGGGGGTCAGGGACATCCACACAACGGGAGGAGGGCGACCAGAGGCCGGGGAGAAGACAGAGGGGGTCAGGGACATCCACACAACGGGAGGAGGACAACCAGAGGTCGGGGAGAAGACTGGAGATGTGGTGTACCATGCTACAACGGGAGGAGGGCGACCAGAGGCCGGGGAGGGGACAGAGGGGGTCGGGAACATCCACACAACGGGAGGAGGGCGACCAGAGGCCGGGGAGAAGACAGAGGGGGCCGGGAACATCCACACAACGGGAGGAGGGCGACCAGAGGCCGGGGAGAAGACAGAGGGGGCCGGGAACATCCACACAACGGGAGGAGGGCGACCAGAGGCCGGGGAGAAGACAGAGGGGGCCGGGAACATCCACACAACGGGAGGAGGGCGACCAGAGGCCGGGGAGGGGACAGAGGGGGTCGGGAACATCCACACAACGGGAGGAGGGCGACCAGAGGCCGGGGAGAAGACAGAGGGGGCCGGGAACATCCACACAACGGGAGGAGGGCGACCAGAGGCCGGGGAGAAGACTGAGGGGGCCGGGAACATCCACACAACGGGAGGAGGGCGACCAGAGGCCGGGGAGAAGACAGAGGGGGCCGGGAACATCCACACAATGGGAGGAGGGCGACCAGAGGCCGGGGAGAAGACAGAGGGGGTCAGGGACATCCACACAACGGGAGGAGGGCGACCAGAGGCCGGGGAGAAGACAGAGGGGGTCAGGGAAAATCCACACAACGGGAGGAGGGCGACCAGAGGCCGGGGAGAAGACAGAGGGGGTCAGGGACATCCACACAACGGGAGGAGGGCGACCAGAGGCCGGGGAGAAGACAGAGGGGGTCAGGGACATCCACACAACGGGAGGAGGACGTCCAGAGGCCGGGGAGAAGACAGAGGGGGTCAGGGACATCCACACAACGGGAGGAGGGCGACCAGAGGCCGGGGAGAAGAAGTGGTGGGCAATGCTACATCGGAAGAGGATGCCCCAGAGACAGGGAAGGAACCCATGGACAATTAAACTGATGTTAAAAATAAAAGTAAATGATGGAACAAATATTATTCAACCCCTACCCCTATTCACCACACCACCAAGAGAAAAATAAAAATCCTCCCCATTTTAAATGAACACGCCCCCCCCCTCCCCTCTATAAAAGAAAAGGCAAAAATAGCAAAGTATTTCAAGTTTCCCTGGTGAGGTTGGGTCATGACCCAGCGTGTCAACTGTGGTCAGGCTGGGTCATAACCCAATGCGTCAACCCAGGTGAAGCTGAGTCATGACTCAATGTGTCAACCCTGATCAAGCTGGGTCATGACTCAGCTTGACCAGATTCCAATTCAACTAGCGCACTGTGTCAGGCATGTCCCAAGCCTGTCCCAGGATCACCTCAATTTGCTGGGAGGTGCTTAAAGCGTAGGAATATCCATAGGGTTTATGGGTATCTTGATGACTTCCTCGTCATGGGGGATACTATGGAAGAATGTAGGAACAACCAGGCAGTTCTGTTAGAAATTCTCCGCAGCCTGGGATTCCATATAGCATGGAAGAAGGTAGTGTCAGCCAGCCAGGTGGTAAGATACTTAGGCATAGTATTTGATAGTGTGGCCATGGAACTCAGGCTCCCTAGGGATAAGGTCCAAGCTACCCTTCCGTTGGTAGAGGAGTTCAAGAACAAATTGTGTTGTAAAAAGCAGGAACTCCAAGTATTGGCAGGTCACCTGGCACTCGCCAGTCAGGTGGTAAGAGGGGGGAGGACTTTCTCTAGAAGAATTATTAATTTAATTCGTTTCTTACCTGATGGGGAGAAGGTGGTACACATTCCGGGTTGGATGAAAGAGGATTTGGTATGGTGGTGGAACTTCATTGACATCTTCAATGGCAAGGCTAAGGTCATCCAATCATCCCTCAAACCAGAAGTGAGGTTAGAAACAGATTCCTCTTTGTCAGGTTTTGGAGCCAGGTGGGAAGGGGACTGGTTGGCGGGGTTCTGGGTGGAGGATACTCCGGGGGATAGTGCCAGTTACTTGGATCATCATTGGTCTAAGGAGCCCTTGGATTATTATCCAGTGGATGATATAAATCTGTTAGAATTGTGGCCTATCCTTGCGGCAGTGGAGAGATGGGGGGAGTGTTGGAGGGATTCCAAGATAACTGTTTGGACCAATAACACGCAGGTCAAGTGGATGATTAGTACCGGTAGGTCCAAAAGCATCAAGGCCATGTGGTGGTTGAGGGAGCTATTCTGGAGATGCTGCTTATATAATATTCAGTTAAGTTCCAAGTGGTTTGGTACAAAAGAAAATACTGTAGCCGATTACTTGTCAAGACTCTCAGACTCTAGGAGTTTGGTCACTCTCCCTCCCTCATTTAATGAGTGGTTGTGTTGTTTTCAGGTGAGTCCTTGAAAAGGAAGTTACGTGTCCTTCAATCACAGTGGATGTCGGACAACTCAAAATCTACCAGAGCTTCTCAGTGGAGATCTTATTTTGACTTTTGTGAGGAATTTGATTACAAGGAACCTTTACCGGCTACATTAGAAATGGCGCTGTTATATGTGGTATATTTGTCAGACAGGCTGAAATATAAATCAATCACTCAATACTTGGGTGCCCTATGTATTCTCCATGATATGTTTGGCGTTCCCCATGTGGACTCGCGAGAATTTGAATTAGTAATTACATTACGAGGTATCAAGCGTACGCTGGGGGATGTCACTGTTCAAGCTAGGCCAGCTACGCTGGGGGATCTTATTGCTATATTTAATGCCTTAGAATTGTCTAAGGATCAAGACCTGGCCTTCTGGGTAGCAATTCTGCTAGGTTTTAGGGGTCTCCTTAGGAAGTCTAACATAGTCGAGTCAGAGATGTCTGTGAAATTGGGAGATCTGTCTTGGGAAGCATGGGGGGTGGGGGTATCTTTTCGTAGAACAGAGACCATATCGTTCGGGGAGAGGGTCTTATTGATTCCATTTGTATCGATTCCAGGTTCTATATTTTGTGTGTGTAAATTTCTCCAGTTGTTATTAAGTAGGGTCAGTTACCCTTCTCTTGACTCACAAGTAGTGGGTTATATGTCCCAAGGCAGATTTGTTAGGGGCACCTACAAATGGTATAGCAAAAAACTATCAGACCTGTGCATTGTGTGTAACCTTGTTAGAATGTCATCTCATTCCATGCGCAGAGGTGGGGCCAGCTTGTTGGCCAAGAACGGAGTCTCGCTGATTGACATTAAGAACCTAGGAGACTGGAAGTCGATGAGTGTACTTTTCTATTTAATTCGCTCGATGGATTCAAAAATTGGATTGGACAAACGCATAGTGAAGGATATTTTCCTCAACCCAAAGGCATATGTGTCAGACTGAATTCCCACCATAGTCTATATTTCATTTTGGCGGTTGGCGGGGTACATGGGACATGCGTGGATTTGCAATAAAACGCCAAACCTTATATAGACTATATGCTGTGTTATTATCATTGCCTTATTACTAACGCAGGATTTATTGTGGACATTAATGTGTGCAGCATTATGGCGCTATAAATACAAGAGACGTGTCGCCACCTATTGGGTAGGACGTGAACTCCCTCGTGCCAAATTGGACGCGCACAAAGGATCGGTCATTAGCATGTATACATCCGCTGTGTTTTTTCTTTTTGTATAATTGTTAGCGGGGTGCATGGGACATGCGTGGATTTGCAATAAAACGCCAAACCTTATATAGACTATATGCTGTGTTATTATCATTGCCTTATTACTAACGCAGGATTTATTGTGGACATTAATGTGTGCAGCATTATGGCGCTATAAATACAAGAGACGTGTCGCCACCTATTGGGTAGGACGTGAACTCCCTCGCGCCAAATTGGACGCGCACAAAGGATCGGTCATTAGCATGTATACACCCGCTGTGTTTTTTCTTTTTGTATAATTGTTAGCGGGGTGCATGGGACATGCATGGATTTGCAATAAAACGCCAAACCTTATATAGACTATATGCTGTGTTATTATCATTGCCTTATTACTAACGCAGGATTTATGGATATAATGGAGCGCCTCATGGCATCATGTAAATACAGGAACGCTTGTTCATACGTGGAAGACATTTGCGTGTATAGCCCCACATGAGAACGTCATTTAGATGACCTGGCAGAGGTTTTCGAGCTATAATACTTCAATTTGAAGTTTAAATCGGAAAGATGTGAATTTGGGTACACTAGTATAGTTTTTCTCGGATTCACTTTTTCTGACAAAGGGCTGTCACCTATGCCAGATAAATTATGGCCATTGAAGACGCTGGCTCCCCCGAAGAAAAAAAAGTGAGCTTAAAACATTTAATGGTATGGCACAATTTTATATACGGTTTATTAAGGATTTTGCCAAGCTAATGCTCCCATTATATACACTAACAAAAAGTACATCCATTTTTAAATGGGACAGGGAGTGTGACACAGCATTTGAGTCAATTAAAAAAGCAATATGTGAGGATGCTGTACTTAAATTCCCAGATTTTTCTAAGGAGTTCGTATTTTTTTTTCTGACGCGTCTGGCTATTCGCTTGGAGCAGCCTTAACCCAGAAAGATGAGTCAGGTTTTTATAGGCCTATAGAGTTCGTAGGTAGAAATTTAACCGAGCAAGAACGGAGATTTAATACTAATAAACGCGAGATGTAAGGCGTAGTTTTTGCCATCAGCAAATTTCACATGTATATTGACCATCAACCGGTCACTATCTATTCTGACCACTCAGCCCTAGTGTCGTTATTTAACAAGAAAGAAAATATAACGAATGGATGATTGGCAAGGTGGCTAGATCTATCTATGGCCTATGGATTTTAAGGTAAAATATCTTGCAGGTAAGGCTAATGTGGTGGCAGATCAATTGTCCAGGAGAATATATCCAAAACAAGAGGATGAACCATTACCAATAAGACTAAAGGGTAAAATTATTTTGCCATCCAAAAGGACAAAATTCTCAAGCCTATTAATTACAAAAACCTTCGAGGAGGACAACATTATAGGCATAAACCCAATATTATTATTTAAGCCTAGGTCCATCTTGAAGCAGAATTTTACCTGGGTAGAAAAATCTAAGGCCTCGGGGTATGTCGCTAAGGGTAAACATGCACTCCACGAGGCAAAATTAAAAGCCCAAGAGGAGCGCCAAGCAGCTAAGGCGCAGGCAAAATTACATGCAATTACTAATCAGTGCACCAATCAAATCCTTACCGATCAAAGGCAAAGCTAGGCAAAAGAGACATAAAGGTACTGTAATTATAAGGGTATTGATCCCTTAGGCAGGGCCCTTCTAGACTATATGAATCGTGGTCAATTACCTGATGACAATACTTTAGCACGCCAAATGTTGCTTAGCCGCGACAACTTCATAGTTATAGACGATATATCATTCAAAATGAATACATAGATTTTTGGCACAAACCATAGCCCTACATTACAAATAGTATGGCCCACACATTGGGTAGGCAAGTTAGTGGAGTCTACACCAGCGCACCACTAGGCGGTCATTTGGGAGTCACCAAATCACATAGCTTATTACGAAGTAGGTACTACTGGGTTAATATGTTGTACACATATGTTTAACGACTAAGAAAAGACCCAAGAAGCTCAAACTGCCGATGAAAATACGCGATCCCATTAAAACCACCTACTCAATGGTGACAGTAGATACAATAGGTCCTATACATACTGGGTGTAACGGAAGCAGATATATACAAATAGTTGTTGATCATGCCATTCGCCATATCACAGCTTGGGACAGCAAGGACCTAACTAGCGCTAGCTTTATAAAGGAGTATATAGATCAAGTTAGTTGCATCCATGGGACCCAAAGTACCATTTGTTCAGATAATGGTTGTATTTTTACGTCAAAATTAATGAAGAACTTTTGCCAAAATTTTTGGATAAAGCAGATTTTCGGAAGCAGTTTTGTCAGCAAAAGTCAAGGAGTTACAGAACGTTATAACCAAGCCGATGAGAGCTCGCTTCTGGCTTTTATTTCCAAGGCTCAATCGAGTTGGTGTTTCTTTTTACAATCAGTAATTTTTAGTCTCAACCCTCAACACTGGGTTTCTCGCCAAACTTTTTAATATTTGGGAAGCAAACCATGTCGCCTACAGAGGCTTCATTAGATCTGTTTAACAAAACTGAATTTAAGGATGAAAAGGATATGGTCCTAAATCTAATAATGCACAAGATTATGCAGAGAAAATCGCCCCAGATTACCTTTTTAAAATTCATAGTGACGTCAAAGAGAAGCACGACAGAAGGCTGGAAACCCAGTGTAGCCATTGACTGTCTTTGAAGCTCTCAATTTTTGCCAATGCCATAGCAGCATCAAACTCCTGAAGATGAGCATGGGGCAATATCCATTGACATTGACGCCCATGCCTGACACTTGATGTAATGAGTTTGTTAATCAATAGCAGAGCCTGTGATTTTGGATCTATTTTCAAGAATTTCATATCAGACTTTGTACATGCTGCTCTATTTTCAAAGAGCATGTACAGAGCAAGCGTGTGTAGTTTTTTGAGTTCTGCTATAGCTATCTTAGAAATATTATCAACATATTCTTTTCCCTGTTTCAATATATCCCTTTCAATAGCGACCACAAGCGAAATGGACATTACAGTCCCAAAATTTCAATGTATACACCACTAGACAGGTCATAAAGTTTAGTGCTATAAAGCGCGAGCATATATGGATGTAATTCATATTTTTGTCTAATTTCCCCCCCCCCCCAAAAAAAAAGTAATTAAATCAATTTCATGAAATCGGCAAAAACCTGCTAGCCACCCCTCCTATCCATATTTTTTACCCAATATGACACAACTTTCGTTATACTTATTCCCTACATATTTCTCTAGTGCTAGCCAAAAAGAAATACCCATTGAAATGCTTTCTCATGCTTTTTTTCGCCACAGAAAACAGTTAAATTGGGATATTTAATTTAATTCAATTTGATTAATTTTTTTACTTTTTAAAAATTCCCCAACTGTATCTTTATTGGTTTGTTTGTTATGTACACCTGTTATTAGATGTCTAAAAATATTTGCTCATGACATAATTGACTATTGATGTATTTTATACTCTAAATAAGGCCTATAGAAATAGAAATTGCCTTGAGGGACCTTGCATATTGAGGCTTATAACATAAAGGGGCGTCTGAAATGGGATTTAATCACATCGTAGACTTATTGAGGACATATTTGGCATTTTATTGATAAAGTTTAGCATTGTGCATCACATTTTTTTTAATGGGAAAATTGAAAGATAAAATAGAAAATCCATGTCTATTGGTGAAATGGTATGGATTTTCCCTTCTTTTGGTGTGATGCGCCAAGAAGGGAATGTCTACTAACCCTCCAATTGGTCAAAACAATTTGATTAAGCTTATTATTAGTCGTAAATAGGGCCGCCATAGTCATCATTTCATTTCTGGAGGCTAGACTAGAAACACTCGATGCGCCACCTAGGGAGTACTGTGGTTGCTACTTTCAATGATCCTGGCCTCCCTCATGAAGTAAAGTTAGAGGATGGCACTTATTACGTCGACTTCAGTAATACTATTGAGTCAGAAGTAGCTTTTTGGATGAAGTATGCATATCTGTCTGAAGGAAGGGTTAAATATGCAGAACATACCTTGATCGATTGCCACCATAGACTGAATCGCAAATGCTACTAATTATTTAAAAAGCTGAACGAATGTCTGAAATGGGATTGTGGGCCAAACTCTAGGTCTTCAAAGAACGACAATTTTAATATTACTATACATGGTGTAGTTAATGTTTGATAACCAATAGACAACGAGTCAAAGGGGGACGTATAGTTGTAATTGACTTTATTTCACCATACCAACTAAGGGAGTGGTCATTTTTTAACAACAGGGGGGGGTCGGTGGATTTTCGCGCGAGCGGGTCGAAATTTTTTTGGTCCCCCCCGCGGAAGGGGTTACAAATTTTTCGGTCCCCCCCCCTAGGCAGGTTGAAAATGAGCGCGGCCGACCCCTTTGAGCTATAGTAACGCGCGGGCTTTTTCGCTAAAAAGGGGTGTAATTTTTTTGGTCCCCCCCTCAAGAGGGGTCCAAATTATTTTGGTCCCCCCCCTTCAAGGGGTCCAAATTTTTTTGGTCCCCCCCCCAAATCCACCAACCCCCCCCTGTTGTTAAAAAATGACCACTCCCTAAGAAGATACCAAAGTTGTACTTTGTGTTTAAGGTGGGTCGCTACCCTTTGATTTCTTCGAATTCCAATCCATCAGAATGGGCCAATATTGCATAGCCAGATACATATATACCTTCCCTAAACTGTGTTAAAAATTTAGATCATTTCAAGCAAAACTGTGCATTTTGTAACACTTTGAATATTTGATTTAATGGTAAGTGATAATATTTCTAATTTTTTTTAAAGTGCCAGTAAATTGCAGATATTTAATGTTTAGAACACTATAGATGCTATAATATTGCTCGAAGTAACCAAGGGTATAAATCAGGACAATTCTAGATATCGATTTTTACCATTTTACCCATCATGCAGTGCCATATATGATTAATTTAGTCATTTTTTGGCATTATTTTTCATTTTCAAAGGTCCAAAACCCTAAAAATATGCCCGGGACCCCCTATCAAAATTACTTCTATATGTTGGCAAATGATCTGAACTATTTTCTGAGAGAGTTTAAAAAAATTCTGTTAATACTGAATACTATTTTTAGCCAATAAGGCAGCAAATAATGATAATTTCTTTGTATTCTTTCCAGAACACCCATATTTTTACCCAGAATGCCATGACGTAAAATAGTTAAATTATTTTTCCAGTAAAGGAGAACATATAGGCGTTTCACATGTGATGTTTTTTATTTCTGTGCATAATGGTTGATATTAAAAAAAATCATGGAAGTTTTCACATTTTTTCTCATTTTCAGAAAAAAATTTAAATACTTTAATTTTTCAAAATTCTATATCTAAAAAAGTAGTTCGGGACCCCCTATTTTTCTTTGCATTTTCCGATTCTCTATAATTTGAACTGCCTGTAGAAAGAAAATTGCGAGATTCTGTTAACTTTCAGTGATTTTGACCCAAGGGTAGCGACCCACCTTAACTCAGGTAACTAGCATGAGCTCTTACCTAGTGTAATGAGCACCGTCTAAATTGACCACCTTAGCACAGAAAACAGTCCCCCTTATATATATTCTGATGATTAGAGAGGGGCACAGGACTATCACCACTACTATCATCTAGTGGTCGGCATTCACTTGCCTGGATATAACATGAGTGTGTATGATGAACATGTCAAAAGTAACCCATGAGGATGACCAGGTTTTCTATACTCCCTATCACAAGTATCATTGAACTATGTAAGCATATAAACACAGAATTATAGAACCAAGATTGATACCACTTAGTATAACTAGACCGATTTTCCAGTGTTAAACACATTGAATATGAATTTAGACACTTTCTGAATCTAAACGTTCCCAGGAATTTAAACATGTTTTATCTAGACATAACTGTCCAAGCCAGCGTTTCTAAATGCTAAGGCCACTCAAATAATATACTTGTTTTTCATCACCATGCGCACCCCCAAAATCGCTTATCTGCGTTCACTTTTGGTTAATTGAACTGACCTTTTTTTAATTTGCATTATTTCAAGATTGACTTAACGTTTCTGTAGAAACCCAGATTTTTAGAAACGTTGGCTTAATGTTAAAAAAATAGTCTGCAAACTAACGTTTTCCAGCTTACCTATTTTGGACATTGATCAACTTTGTTTTTGTGTGAACTTATATCAATACACAAGAGAGAAAGTAAAATAGAAGTAAATATCATATGGTAGTATATGGACCTCTTATTGCATTAGAACTGGTGTGTGCATTTATTGGTTCAAAGTGTCAATTCAAGATTGAATAGAATCCTCAAAATGGCGTTAGGCTAGCTGCGAAATAAACGTTTACACTTTTAAATTACGTTAAAGGAATGTTTAAACAACTTCGACTTGTTACCTGGGCGGCTGCACTAGTGAGAGTGAGCTACATCGTCTGTTATAGTTATAATGCAAATGAAAAAGTAAAAAATAAGAAATTAAAAACACCCTCGTCACAGTATTGAGTGCTCGGGATGAGAAACGATTTTTTTCTGGGCAGCCTTAGTTGTAAAACTGTTTATATATTTCAAACCCAAACTTTGAAGGCTGCCCCAGCATTACATGTTCTTTGAGGGGTAGGCACCTCTGGTTTATCTCCAATTGTAGACATGGCGACAGCCCCCTGTGTGTCCCCAGGCGCTGCGTGAGTGTTGTCAGGCTGGTTGGCTGCCATGGTTACGGCCCCCGGTGTACTTTATCATACTCTAAATTTACGTTTTAACTCTTGGAGGCTCAGGGTTTGCAATCAGAAGAATATACTTTACTCTTATGGAAACACATGTCCAATGATACCAATAGTTTATACTTGCCTGCCATGCAGTTCCCTAGGACTAGCTTGAGATACCCCATCATCCGTAGACATTGATGAAACAATTCCTCCATCAGCAGACAGAGACTTCAGATCAGCCTCCTTAGATGGATCAGTCACCCCCTCCTGCCCTCCTGTAGCAGCCCTGGTAAGCCTGTCCAGAGGGACAGCACCTTCACCAGCCTCTGTGCAGTCAGGGTTGTGCTCAGGTTCACCTTCACTATTATTAGCAGACATACTCTCTAGTCGTCGTAAGAGAGATGCGAACAGGAAACGCCTTAATAAGCTGAAAAAATATGATTTCACAGTGTCTACATTTTTTGTTGCAGACAGAAATTATGATAATCATGCTTGACATGTTAACACTTAAATATCTGCATATACTTCAATGCCTAATATCACAGAGGCTAAAGCGAGCCTCATCCTGGCTGTCAATTCATTTTAAATGTTCTATTCTCCCAAATTGCAAGAATCTGGTAATGCTGGACTCTTGGAGTTTGGAAGAGCCAAATATTGCCAAAAAATTGAAACAGGGTCAAGAAAATGCTTGAACCAATAAAATGCTTGAACCAGGAAAAGCTGTTAGGGTTATTTATTGAAGATTGTGATATAGAGATCACACACAGTTCCTGAAAGTATCTGCCATCAGAGTACTTTATCATACTCTAAATTTACGTTTTACCTCTTGGGGGCTCAGGGTTTGCAATCAGAAGAATATACCTCACTCTTATGGATACACATGTCCAATGATACCAATAATCTAAACTTGCCTGTCATGCAGTTCCCTAGGACTAGCTTGAGATATCCCATCACATGTAGACACTGATGAAACAATTCCTCCATCAGCAGACAGAGACTTCAGATCAGCCTCCTTAGATGGATCAGTCACCCCCTCCTGCCCTCCTGTAGCAGCCCTGGTAAGCCTGTCCAGAGGGACAGCACCTTCACCAGCCTCTGTGCAGTCAGGGTTGTGCTCAGGTTCACCTTCACTATTATTAGCAGACATACTCTCTAGTCGTCGTAAGAGAGATGCGAACAGGAAACGCCTTAATAAGCTGAAAAAATATGATTTCACAGTGTCTACATTTTTTGTTGCAGACAGAAATTATGATAATCATGCTTGACATGTTAACACTTAAATATCTGCATATACTTCAATGCCTAATATCACAGAGGCTAAAGCGAGCCTCATCCTGGCTGTCAATTCATTTTAAATGTTCTATTCTCCCAAATTGCAAGAATCTGGTAATGCTGGACTCTTGGAGTTTGGAAGAGCCAAATATTGCCAAAAAATTGAAACAGGGTCAAGAAAATGCTTGAACCAATAAAATGCTTGAACCAGGAAAAGCTGTTAGGGTTATTTATTGAAGATTGTGATATAGAGATCACACACAGTTCCTGAAAGTATCTGCCATCAGAGTACTTTATCATACTCTAAATTTACGTTTTACCTCTTGGGGGCTCAGGGTTTGCAATCAGAAGAATATACCTCACTCTTATGGATACACATGTCCAATGATACCAATAATCTAAACTTGCCTGTCATGCAGTTCCCTAGGACTAGCTTGAGATATCCCATCACATGTAGACACTGATGAAACAATTCCTCCATCAGCAGACAGAGACTTCAGATCAGCCTCCTTAGATGGATCAGTCACCCCCTCCTGCCCTCCTGTAGCAGCCCTGGTAAGCCTGTCCAGAGGGACAGCACCTTCACCAGCCTCTGTGCAGTCAGGGTTGTGCTCAGGTTCACCTTCACTATTATTAGCAGACATACTCTCTAGTCGTCGTAAGAGAGATGCGAACAGGAAACGCCTTAATAAGCTGAAAAAATATGATTTCACAGTGTCCACATTTTTTGTTGCAGACAGAAATTATGATTATCATGATTGACATGTTAACACTTAAATATCTGCATATACTTCAATGCCTAATATCACAGAGGCTAAAGCGAGCCTCATCCTGGCTGTCAATTCATTTTAAATGTTCTATTCTCCCGAATTGCAAGAGTCTGGCAAAGCCGGACTCTTGGAGTTAGGAAGAGCCAAGTATTGCCAGAAAATGAGATTAGGGTCGAGTAAATGCTTGAACCAGGAAACGCTGTTAGGGTTATTTTCTTGTGTTGTTCATTTGTCACCAAGTAATTTACTGTCATTGCATATGTAAATAAATAAATAAATAAATAAATAAATGAATAAATAAATATATATATATATATATATATATATATATATATATATGTATATATATATATGTATATATATATATATGTATATATATATATATGTATATATATATATATATATGTATATATGTATGTATATGTATGTATATGTATATATCATCCCGTTATCAATAGAACAGAGCCCCACTTTACTCACTCTGTGCTTTCGATCTCTTTAGGTTCATTGGTCTCAGTATTTTGCACTGCTGTATCTGTAATAGTAAGAACCTCCTCAGAACTCCTACTTAGATCAGCTTGTTGTGGAGGGCTTCCGTCTTCAGAGGCTCCCGTTATCCTTTCAGTGGGTAGGCAGGCATTGTTAGATGCACCATGTATTTTCTTCTTTACTCGTGGGGGCACTTCATGTGTGGGTGCCCTGTTGTCTCGTTGTGCAGGGTTGACATCAGCTGTTTGCTCACGTTTCTCATTCCTCTCTGTACTTGGGGTGGACAATTTCGTTAGAAGTTCCAAAAAGGTGGTTGCAACATCAGTGTCGGCCAATCTAAAAAAAAAGGCAACGAAATGTAGTTAAGAATTTTCTTTTTTTGTGCTTTGATCCCTCTTGGTATGGAGGCCCCTTGATCTTTCGTACAAGTTGCCCAATCTATTTAGAAAAGTAAGACAACAAATGTGCATAAAGAAAGATGGTACCGAATTGAGCTTTGAGACAAAAAAAAAGTGATCTCATGCTGTTCAACCCTGATATACTGTATCCAGTGCCGCAAATGTGGCATGAGATATGTGGGACAGACACAAAACCCACTAAAAACCAGACTCAGGAAGCATGTTTATGAGACCAAAAAGTGCATCTTAAGTACAAATGTACAGTACCATTTTGGTCAACCAGACCACAATGTTGATGACGACATGAAGGTCTACATACTGGATTATGTTTTTGAACATCCTCTCAGCAATTCACTATTATGAAATGAAAAATATTCTATCTAGAACCCAAGTGGTTCGAGTTGTCATTGATACCACACTTCATCAAAGAGCATCTACTTCTTGGAATACCATTACAGAATAGATATTGTTGAGAGGAAGGAAAGGTGACATATGGTTCTGTTGAATGTGTCTAATTTGCTAGCCTATATGTATAGAAATGAATAAAGACCATCAAGAAATTCCATGTTGCCAAAAGTTTGACCTTGACAAATGACCTTGACCTTGCCTCTGCTCTTGAACTTTCTGAAGGTCATTAGAGGCATACCTCAGCTATCCTGGTGTGTTACTGCAGTAACAAAATAGGATATTTACATACCCTCAGCAGTTTGAGTGACTAGAAATCCAACCATAATTAACCCTTTTTAAAGATGGCTGCTACAGCCTTCATACACCAGATCTAAGTTGCCTCTGAATGGAAATTTGTTTAAAATATTTCAGTTAGTAAATTTGGTAACTTCTGCAAAAAATGCACGACGGATTAGCTATGCCACCTCGCTACATAGCCCACCAAGTCTGGAATCCTCACTCTAGCCTACTTAAGAAATATCTTTATTTCTGACTAATTAGATATTCTAATAATTTCGATGGACGCTTTATTTACTCATTCCCTGACCTGCTTTCATTTGTGTCTGGTTCTTCACCATCCGCAGGCCCTACTCCAAGGTCTGCTGACAGTGTACTGCTGTTATGACGTGCTGCTGTAGGGTCACATGGTATGCTGCTCTCATCAACATCCACGACATCATCTCTCCCATTATCATCCTCACCTTCACTGTCACTAATACATGGTAGCAATGGACTGAGAAGGGTATGCTCATGATTGGCAGGGTCGAGTCTGTAAGATAGGTAGAACCATGTTATTGTATAGATGTTAGATGGTCTTAGATAATGTTACAGGTAGACTAAGTAAAGGTGGTAGGAGTGAAACAGTGTGGATCTGGTTGTAATTATCTACTGCCATTAAAGGGGAGAATGGAAGATATACCTCATGAAAACAAGTGCATTTGTAGTTTCATCCCATGTTCTGCGGTACATTACTCCATCTCCTAGTGCTATTTTCCCGTAAGGTCTCTTCATCTGCAAATGGGTTCTTGGTACATAAAGCTTAAGTCTAGCAGGGTTGAAGGTGTGAAGTAGATGGTGTACGGACCGCCTCCATCCTGCTGTCTGGGAACACGGCACATCTCCAGCAGCGTCTTGGGGCATGACAAGACTCATAAACACAACTAATGTAGACACTCCTTTGGTGAGGTGCTGGGTGCAGAGGACCACACAGTCCGACATGGTGGTTGTCAGTATGTGTATAGTCCCATTATTCACCTCCCTAATCCCGACACACCTGGATGTGCCTGGTACTGGCACTGTCTGACATCCATCCAACCTGTACAGGAACACACAGAATACAGCAACAATGTACTTCCTTATATACTGCAGTGAGTGGCACATCACAATTGCTCTGATGTACACTGATAACTATTTAGTTTGAGCAACCCTCTCAACACAGGGATATTTTTATGAGCCAGGATCTTTCATTTACACGTTTCAGCCATGCCTGGTGGGTGACCTGTATAATCTTGCATAGTAATGTGAAAGGCCACAGGTATATTTGAGGCTGTATTGTACAATAACATGCAGTATTTTAGATCAACCCGTCAAATCATTCAGTCACACTTCTTATATGGACTTTCAATATTGAAACTAGAAGTTAGGTTTTGCATGTCATTGTGATGTTAGTACTTTGAGCATTTCATATTGATAATTATAATGAACACCATAATAAAGGTGTGTAAAGGTAACTGAAATGATTAGTTTGCTTTGTTATGTATTCTGCAACAAAGTAGTTTTTATCACTCCATTGTGGTGATGAACTTACCTGTCAATAACCAAACAAGTAGCACCTTGAGTCCATCCAGCATTGTAGAATGTCCCATCTTGGAGGCTCAAGTACCAAAGTTTATCCTTCACATTGAATTCTGATTTACTGACACCAATAACAAGTTTGGCCGGGTGAAAGGTGAGTACAATGTATTGTAAGGCTTGTTGCCATCCCTCAGTTAGATCAGGTGTCCCTGCTCCTTCTGCCTCCTTACCACACACAAGGGGGAACCACACCACCAAGGTACTGTCTGGTGTCATGTTGAGGTGTTGTACCTGGAGGTTCATGCAGTCAGACATGGTGGTTGTCAGTATGTGTGTAAGTCCATCATTTATCTCCTTAATGCTGATACACCTGGTGGTGCCTGTCACCGGCACTGTCTGACATCTGTCCAATCTGTATAAAACATGCACAATAGAATGAAACATTGAGTAATATCACAGTTTTTATGTACCTCATTCAGTCAGACATGGTGTTTGTCAGTATACATGTATCTCCATCATCCACCATCTCAATCCTGATAAAACTGGAGGTGCCTGGTACGGGCACTGTATCACAACAATCCACCACATACAATAACATGCAATATTTTGGATCAACCCTGCAAATCACTCAGTCGCACTACCAATATGGACTTTCAATTTTGAAACTTTAAGTTAGGTTTTGCATATCATTGTGTTTTAACTAGCACTTTGAGCATTACATGTTAATAATTATTATGAATATCACAATATAGATTTGTAACGGTAACTGAAATGATTAGTTTGCTATGCCATGTATTCTGCAACAAAGTAGTTTTCATAACTCCATTGTGGTGATGAACTTACCTGTCAATGACCAAACGAGTATCACCTGGATCCCATCCAACATCATAGAATGTCCCATCTTGGAGGCTCAAGTACCAACGTCCATTTTTCACATTGAATTCTGATTTACTGACACCAATAACAAGTTTGGCAGGGTGGAATGTGAGTAGAATGTATTGTAAGGCTTGTTGCCATCCCTCAGTTAGATCAGTTGTCCCTGCTCCTTCTGTCTCCTTACCACACACAAGGGGGAACAACATCGCCAAGGTACCGTCTGTTTTCATGTTGATGTGTTGTACCTGGAGGTTCATGCAGTCTGCCATGGTGGTTGTCAGTATCCATGTAGTTCCATCATCCATCTCCTTAATCCCTATACACCTGGAGGTGCCTGTCACCGGCACTGTCTGACATCTGTCCATTCTGTATAAAAACATGCACAACAGAATGAATCATTGAGTAATATCACAGTTTTTATGTATTCATGCAGTCAGACATGGTGTTTGTCAGTATGTGTGTATCTCCATCATCCACTATCTTTATCCTGATAAAACTCAAGGTGCCTGGCACCCTGTGCCTGCACTCTGACAGTAAACTCACACAATCCACGTTATGGATTTTGAAATTTACCCCCTTTCCGCTGACTTTTGGGTGTTAATTACCCTCTTTTAAGATGAAAACACAGACTTTTTGGCCACTGAAAATACCTCCTTTTCTAGAACGCTGACTTTGTTATCCCTGAAAATACCCCTTTCTTTCAAAAACACCGAATTTCTGGCCTATTAGGGTCTAGAGGATACCCCACTTTGTAGAACACTTATTTAGCCTAATTCATGTTACAGTAACACACTAGTAGGCCTAAAGATGTTTCTCTGAAATGATTCAGGAACACATCATTTGGCCTAACCCTTTTTATATTTTCAAAGACCCATCGATACATACACCCCCTTCTCTATTTATCACTGATTTTCCTATAAAAAAGAACCCCTATCCTTCATTTTCTCGGACGTGCCAATTCAGCATTTTTAATAACATGGATTGTGTTGGTTTCCACTCTGAGTGCAGGGACCGGGGCCTGGCACTAGCACTGTATCATAACAATCCACCATGTACAACGACATGCAGTATTTTGGACCAACCCTGCACATCATTCAGTCGCACCACCAATATGGACTTTCAATGTTGAAATTAGAAGTTAGATTTTGCATGTCATTGTGATGTTAGCACTTTGAGCATTTCTTATCAATTATTATTATGAACATCATAATATAGACGTGTGAAGGTAACTGAAATGATTAGTTTGCTATGCCATGTATTCTGCAACAGAGTAGTTTTTTTACTCCATTGTAGTGATGAACTTACCTGTCAGTAACCAAACAAATATCACCTGGACTCCATCCAGCATTGTAGAATGTCCCATCTTGTAGCCTCAAGTACCAAAGTCCATCCTTCACATTGAATTCTGATTTACTGACTACGATAAGAAGTTTGACTGGGTGGAATGTGAGTAGAATGTATTGTAAGGCTTGTTGCCATCCCTCAGTTAGATCAGGTGTCCCTGCTCCTTCTGTCTCCTTACCACACACAAGGGAGAAAAACATCACCAAGGTACCGTCTGGTGTCATGTTGATATGTTGTACCTGGAGGTTCAGGCAGTCAGACATGGTGGTTGTCAGTATATGCGTATCTCCATTATCCATCTTTCTAATCCCGACACACCTGCAGGTGCCTGGTACTGGAACTATATCACAACACTCCACCCTGTACAATAACGTGCAGTATTTTAGATCAACCTTGCAAATCACCGTCACACAACCAATATGGACTTTCAATGTTGAAATTAAAAGTAAGGTTCTGCATGTCATTGTGATGTTACCACTTTGAGAATGATTATTATGAACATCATAATACAAACATGTGAAGGTAACTGAAATGATTAATTTGCTATGTCATGTATTCTGCAACAAAGTAGTTTTCATCACTCCATTGTGGTGATGAACTTACCTGTCAATAACGAAACCAGTATCACCTACATTCCATCCACCTTCATAGAATATCCCATCTTGGAGGCTCCAGTACCAAAGTTCATCCTTCACATTGAATTCTGATTTACTGACTACGATAAGAAGTTTGGCCGGGTGAAAGGTGAGTACAATGTATTGTAAGGCCTGTTGCCATCCCTCAGTTAGATCAGGCGTCCCTGCTCCTTCTGTCTCCTTACCACACACAAGGGGGAACAACACCTCAAAGGTACCGCCTGTAGTCATGTTGATGTGTTGTACCTGGAGGCTCATGCAGTCAGACATGGTGGTTGTCAGTATACGTGTATCTCCATCATCCATCTTTCTAATCCCAATACACCTGGAAGTGCCTGTCACCGGCACTGTCTGACATCTGTCCATTCTGTATAAAAACATGCACAACAGAATGAATCATTGAGTAATATCACAGTTTTTATGTATTCATGCAGTCAGACATGGTGTTTGTCAGTATGTGTGTATCTCCATCATCCACTATCTTTATCCTGATAAAACTCAAGGTGCCTGGCACCCTGTGCCTGCACTCTGACAGTAAACTCACACAATCCACGTTATGGATTTTGAAATTTACCCCCTTTCCACTGACTTTTGGGTGTTAATTACCCTCTTTTAAGATGAAAACACCGACTTTTTGGCCACTCAAAATACCTCCTTTTCTAGAACGCTGACTTTGTTATCCCTGAAAATACCCCTTTCTTTCAAAAACACCGAATTTCTGGCCTTTTAGGGTCTAGAGGATACCCCACTTTGTAGAACACTTATTTAGCCTAATTCATGTTACAACTCACTAATAGGCCTAAAGATGTTTCTCTGAAACGATTCAGGAACACATCATTAGGCCTAACCCTTTTTATATTTTCAAAGACCCATTGATACATACACCCCCTTTTCTATTTATCACTGATTTTCCTATAAAAAAGAACCCCTATCCTTCATTTTCTCGGACATGCCAATTCAGCATCTTTAATAACATGGATGGTGTTGGTTTCCACTCTGAGTGCAGGGACCGGGGCCTGGCACTGGCACTGTATCATAACAATCCACCATGTACAACAACCAATATGGACTTTCAATGTTGAAATTAGAAGTTAGATTTTGCATGTCATTGTGATGTTAGCACTTTGAGCATTTCTTATCAATTATTATTATGAACATCATAATATAGACGTGTGAAGGTAACTGATTAGTTTGCTATGCCATGTATTCTGCAACAGAGTAGTTTTATTTTACTCCATTGTGGTGATGAACTTACCTGTCAATAACCAAACAAGTAGCACCTTGAGTCCATCCAGCACTGTAGAATGTCCCATCTTGGAGGCTCAAGTACCAAAGTTTATCCTTCACATTGAATTCTGATTTACTGACACCAATAGCAAGTTTGGCCGGGTGAAAGGTGAGTAGAATGTATTGTAAGGCTTGTTGCCATCCCTCAGTTAGATCAGGTGTCTTGGCTCCTTCTGCCTCCTTACCACACACAAGGGGGAACAACACCTGCAGTACACTGTCTGTAGTCATGTTGATGTGTTGTACCTGGAGGTTCAGGCAGTCCGACATGGTGGTTGTCAGTATGTGTGTATCCCCATTATTCAGCTCCTTAATCCTGATACACCTGGAGGTGCCTGGTACTGGCACTGACTCAGATCTGTCCATTCTGTATAAAATACATGCAGAATAGAATGAAACATTGAGTGATTTCACAGTTTGTATTCATGCAGTCAGACATGGTGTTAGTCAGAATACATGTATCTCCATCATCCACCCCCTTAGTCCTGATACACCTGGAGGTGCCTGGTACAGGCACTGTATCACAACAATCCACCTAGACCGTCCCCATCTATGGCAAAGGGGAGAGGGGAGGAGTGGGGGGTAAGAGGAAGGAGTCTCTAAAGACAAACATGCGTATAAGAACATGTGTAATAGAATAATATATTATGTAATAAGAAGTTTTTCATTTACCTTCTTGCATAATTGTATTCTATATAAACCAAGCAAATCACTCAATAGGCAGGCGCACTACTATGTATCATCCAATACTACTTGACTTTTCAATGATAAACTCAATGTATCCTAAGATCCTTAATGTTTCAGAAAAAGCTAGCCGAGGTTGCATATGAGATGATGCAATTCACATGTTTAAGCACTTTTTGTTATCAGCTAGCATGTTTCAACACATATGGCAACACTGTACAATAAGAAACATTGCATATGGATGAACTAAAAGAGAATGCCCTCATATAACCCCCCCCCACCACAGTTATCCCCGATTATCAGATTATATAAGAGATGGCGCCATCTATATTTGGTGAGTGCTTTAAGGATTATTCATTTTTTGTAGAAGTTTTACACAAGTAACGAGGAACGAGGTAGATAAATACGGTCAAGTAGGCAATTTTGCAGGTGATATGACACCTTGTCATCGCAAGTATCAGACGCGCCCCCCCCCCCTGCCACCCATGTATTTATTTCTAAAATGTGCAGCTTCCGTTTCAGGGTGGGACAATTCCAGAACAATTACACAATTTAGGAAGACTTACTTCATGCAGAAACTTCTTGCATTGCGCAACTTCCGATATTGCGGGTGACATTCTAAGCAACACCAAATAGCATTTTCTGTATTTCCTACCCACATGTTCATCATGTTACAGACATCTGGTACTTATATGAGCAGTCCACTGACAGTAATAGAAAGTATCATCCCCGAGACCCACCCTTCCAGAACCCCCTGGACTGCAGCGGGGTATGTAAGCACTGGTACTTACCTTTCTAGCGTGTAACAGCTGTCACTAGGCCACCCGCAGTAATAAAACGTACCATCCCCCAGAGACATATATCGAGTACCCTGTGCTATCTGTAGCTCAGTACTGGGGAGATCGATGACGAGCCCGGGTGGTTTGAAGGTCGCCAGAAGATGGTAAAATGCCGTCTGCCACCCTTTGGTGCGTTCAGGTGTGCCTTCACCATCCGAGTGAATCAAGTCATGTTTCAGGTACACATGGGTATATAAGGAACATGCTCCACCAATACTGACATCTTTATCCTGTATGGCCCTGCAGTCATTGAGTGCACTAGCAACTATTGTCGCATCACCCTGCTCGTCAATATAGATTCCAACAGTCCTCATCTTATCTGGTACAGTCACCTTCACAATGTTATCAAGTCTAGAAACATAAATGTTGACCAAGTCATTAATAGGAAACCTTGCCATTGGGTAGTTAATATATCTGAAAGCATAGCGTATTCAAATGTATATCACTTACATTGTAAACGTGTGTTTTGGAGGAACTGCAAGCGTATGTGAACTAACAAAGCTGTGAGAGGTGGTGTGCGGATAATTAGTTAAAGCTATCATTGTTGTCCATGGTATGTTATGTGTAAATCTACATTAGGCCAGCAAGTCCTATTTACAATCATAGATTCTATACTATCCAAAAGATGTCCATAACTCATTACGATAATCAATGAGGAGGCTAAGCAGGTTATGGCATTCATTACACTGTGTTACTTACCTTCTCAGCAGGAGAACAGCCTCCCTTGAAGCCCATCCAAATTTATAAAAGTTGCCATTTCTGAGTTCCAGATAGAAGTGTTTAGGTTGATCAAAGATATCAACATCTGCGCTGGGAAGGTTAACATCAATTTTCTCGGGATGAAAGGTTTCCAACAGATGGTGAAGAGCATCCTGCCACCCTGTCATCACATCATCATTAGTCATTATATCACCACCCGTGGTGGCTCGCCTCAGGTACACGTCTATTATGGAATATTCACCATGGATTAGACACTTCTGGAGAGCAGTGCATCCTAGGATCTTTTCCGTGAATACATTAAGTCGTTTCCTTTCCTTTTCAAAGTTATTTCGAATCATCCTTGTTGTATTTGGTACCATAACTGTTTGAACATTCCCATTCCTGTAGAAATGTATAAGATGATTTGTAAGTGCGAATAGTAAGATTCTAAAATCAAACAGTCCCCAATAACTTGCTTTATTACTACCTTGGCTCTATCATAAGTTGTAGACATAATGCAAGTACAATGGTCTTATCTAGAAAAAAAAGTATGTCTCTATTTCCACTAGATAATTTACTGAGATACTTAAGGAAGGCCTTAGTAGAGCAACTCCATCCCTGGAATATCTGTTTAGAAAACATTCATATTATATCCCCAGTGTAATAGTTTTTTACCATGACAGCCGGTAATTTCTATTCGTGAACACCCATGTGCAATGATGTGTTATCGATTTGATCATTTACTATTATTGAAATTATGTGCAAGTTGGCAGTCCAATACAGCATGGCATGACCCTTAAACTGCAGGAGCACTACAAAATGTTAAGGTACTGTGCTGTATTGGGACTATAGTCTCACAGCTCACCTATATAATGAGCCCATACAATTGATAGAGAGATAGATAATGGAACCCCTGATCCATATCAGGAAGGTAAGGAGTCTTAGTGATGTAGCACAGACATTTTAAGGCAGGACTTTAAAAAGATCAAGTCAATATAACGTTTGAGGGATCTTCCAATAATAAGGGAGGTCGGTAATTTCGTCAAATTGAAGTTAGGAATGTGGTATGCAAATATGGTTCTCATATATGCGCTTGGTTTTTGTTTTTGAAACCTCTTATTTGAATGATTTAAATGATTGTTATCGACGAATTTGCACACAATGCGCTTGGCAAGTATTTAGGGTTATTTATAGTCTAAAAATGGTCTTTTACCGTGCTTGTCACTTTGAGGTGAGTCTTTTGATGTTTCTAAGAAAATCCTGATGGCTATCAATGGCAAAGGGTACCAGTTTTCAATGTAAGTGTATATCCATAGTTAGTCTACCATACATGAAACCCATTTAAAAGCACTTTGACATGGAATATGAAGATATACTGCGCCAAGTCGCCAAAAATATTTTATTTCTATTTTGATAATCCTCATAAAGTGGTCTACCATACAAAGTCTGTTATAGAATTCAACAAAATGTTCAGTCACGTCAAAGTGCTTGAATATTTCAAGACAGCAACCATCAGACCATACCCTGTAACTCCATCTATATGGCAGTATTAATGTGTAACCCTACCAGGGGTTCTATCCATATACCCTTCTTGACCCTACCACCAGCCTTTATTCAATAACTATATAAAAGTCAGTGAGTATTATAAACGTCTTGGGAACACACTGATCACCTTTTCCTCAGAATGTTGAAACTGACCAATGGTAAGACCCTAAATCCTGGCATATGATCCACTGGTTATAGGCCTCCTATTCCCTCACTCCTGAACTGCCGTAAGGGGTCTACTTCCTCACTACTACATACTCCCCTTGGTAGGCTTCTACACATGCCATATGCTAAGAGACAAAGTTTTCTCCATGTTATTATAGCTGGCATTTATATGGTTTTCTGCATTGGTTTTCCAATTGGCAGCACCTATTACCAATATGAAAATCTCTGTTGACTTATCTTTTTACACTTTGACTTTGAAATTTGAAATAGAATTTTGACCTTTTGGCCATGGGTGAGTGTAATGTAGACACAAAGTCACACTGTACTATTAGCAATTAATGCAAGGATCTTATATAGCTTATACACACAGAAAAGTAAAAGTGTCAACTGTGTCTCCCGTGTGGCTCTGGTAAAATAGAGAGCCAAACTGCTAATTATTCTACTTATATGAAGGGTCAACTCAAATTGGCTCTGTACTATCAGTGTCATTTACCAGAGCCACGTGGGAGACACAGTTGACAGCTTTAGCTTTCTGTGTATGTGTAATAACAGCGTTATTCCTAGCTGAACTACACACTAATTCTGGCATGATGTATTATGATATGACTTGGACAATTGGTACATACCGTTCAAGAACAAATACCTTTTGATCATCACTCCATAAACTGTTATAGATAACACCATTCTCCAGCACGATGTAGAACATCTCCTTGATCTTCAGTTCTGTCAACTTAGCATGAACAAACACCTTGTTGGGATTAAAGGTCTCCAGTATGTATTCAAATGTTTCTTGCCATCCTGCAGTGATGTCTAGGTCGGCCCTCACCTTCCCAGAGGTACAGATCGGGACCATGTACACATGTAGGAAGTAATCACCAGTCATCTTGATGTGCTGCTTCTGAAGGGCCTGCCAGTCGGCTAAGTATGTTACAAATACTGCCACGTTGGTATTGTCTTTCTGCTTTACTCCAATATACCTGTGTTTATCTGGTACTTGCACTGTGTGAACATTGCTATCCCTGTAGAACAAGGAGTACAGTTTTCTAACTATCTCTGCCATCATCAAAAATCAGTTTCGGTTCACAAGATGTCATCACAGAACCTTGCTGTATGCTTATATAGCATAGCATTACTTCAAAAAGTTAAATGAATGTAAATGATATTTGACTTCATAGGAACACGAGGTACTGATAAATGATCGTTACAAGACATATCCTATGCCTTTGCAGTATTTCATCCAGACAACCCACCTTTTCACATGATAAAACCGTCCACCTGCATCCCAGGTACCCATGTAGAATGTCCCATTCTTCAGCATTACTGCTACGTCATTTTGGATGTCTATTTCAGACTTTGTGACATTAAGCTGTAGTGTACGTGGCTTGAAGGTTTCAAGTATGTGTTGGATAACACTTTGACATTCTGCGGGTGTAGATGGGGTAGGATTCCCTGTTTCATCAATACATACGTTTATAGTGTCTATGTCTGCCCCCTTTATATGGCATTTCTGAAGAGATCTACAGTCTGTTAAATGATTAACCACAATGTTGACACTTCCAGCTGCAGCGTATTGGATCACTGCAGAAGCTGACATCATGGGTTCCCTCACCATTGTCAGCTCATCGTTTCTGTAAAGTACAAAAGTACAAAATCAGAAAGGATATTTTTTTCCTAAAATATTTGACTTAGAACGCTAATGTGTACAGGCAAGGGAAAAGGATACTCCAAGGAAAAATACACTTTTAAAGTGGATGTCATAAGCCTTCCAATGATGTATTACACTTGTAGATATCAATTCTAGTTTTAGAGGAATGGCTTCATGAATATGTGTTGGCATTACCCTACCAAAAAGCCCAATAAGCTCTAGGTCTCATATTTTCCCAGATATCCCTATCTAATTAGCATAATTATGATAATGAGAAATATATCATACGCTTTCATTGTATAGGTCATAAAATTTGATCTAGGAATGGTAACATTATTCTGTTTTGACCATAGTATTAGTAACCCCCATGAATCATTCTATCAATGTCTATCTTTAATTTTTCCATTTGGAAAGAAAATCATGTTTCCATGGCAACACATATCAACAAGCACACCCATTTAGGCTTTAAAACGTTCCTTTTACCTTCCAAATAAAGAAGCTTTTTACCAAAAATGGAATGTTTTATGTAATCCTATTGAATTCTACAGAAAAAAGTACCCAAGATCAATTTTTAGCCTAATTCTTTCATTTTAGGCCATTCTCCCAGTCGGAGCTACTTGACTGGTCACGTGACTCTGTGCATACTAGAATGTGTATTCTTTCAGTAAAATGCTGCAATTAGCTGTTTTGAGATCGAATTTCCCCGGTAAAATTGATAAAATATATTACAAACATCCCATCCCTTCTATATAATCAAGAGAAAAGATTGGATTAATTGTATTTATTTAGATATGAGAGGATTTCCATCATTTTTAACCCGGCGAAAACAGCCGCCTTTAATGGGTCAACTTCACATCGCTTAAGTACTAGAAAAAGGTGTTATATTCCCAAATTAGGGCCTTATACCCTCTAAAGAGCTTAAATATTTTAACCGAGTGGCAAGCACTATATAAACCTTCATATATGTCTGCCATAGCGCTCTAACCTTTGAAAATTTGGAGAAATCAGACTTTTAGCCGGATTTTCTAGTACTTAAGGGTCTAAATCCTCCCCACCTACCATTGGCGCCCCCTACGTCCGGTCAGCCGTTCCTGACACCGAGAATAGTGGCGCCCCCTGGTGGCTAATCAGAACTAATCCCGCTGGGACTATCCTTTCTGCTTGCCTGCTCACGCTTGTCTTGAGTAATAATTTCCATAAAAGGTATATAGATAGGAAAAGATCTGTGCGTAGCTATGAGATTATAATGCTGAACTATATGCATAGGTAGACATAATCAGATAGGCTGCATTATCCATAGTGGGAGTACTGCATGAGACATTTGATTTCAGCAACTTTAAGTAAGAATTAAAGCTGATAGTAGTATATAATGTATCGGAACGGGACTATGCTTAAGTACTGTTTATTACTCAATCGACATAGGCCTCCATTTGGTCACGTGACCGGAAGTGACCTACTTAGGGGATTAGTGGTGACGTCACGTGACCTAGTTAGCCAATCAGAGGCCGCCATTTGGTCACGTGACCGGAAGTGACGTCATATGACCTACTTAGGGGACCGGAAGTGACGTCATATGACCTAATTTAGGATCACGTGACCGGAAGTGACCTGATGAGTCACGTGACCGGAAGTGACGTCACATGATCTAATGGACAACCGGAAGTGACGTCATGTGACCTCATTGAGGATCACGTGACCGGAAGTGACCTGATTGATCACTTTACCGGAAGAAGTGACGTCACGCGACTTAATGAAGAGATGAGCGTCTTTAAGGGGTCACGCGCTTTAAAATGTGATATATATTTTTTTTGGAGGAGGCGAGTCTCTTTTTTTTTTTGGTAAACCAATAAAAAACACAACAATATAAGTTTGTTTTTTCATTTTATTTTTTATGAGCGACTGGAAGTGACTTATTGAACTAGGTAGAAGTGTTCTTTAGAGTGTATAAGGGGGGAGGGGAGGGGGGGAGGGGGGGAGGGGGGCCCCTTTAAGATGCATGGGGAGGGGGGCGCTTTTAGGATGCATGGGGTGGGTGGGGGGGAGGGGAGGGGAGGCGGGGAGGGGAGGGGAGGGGAGGGGGGAGGGGGGCACTCTAGGGGGGTGGGGGGGCACTCTAAGGGGCGTTTGTCTCTTTTAAGAAAAAAAGAAAGAAAAGAATTTAATCGAGAGACACACTTCTTCCTCTCGAGAGGAAAAAGTGTGTCTCTCAATTTTTTTGTTTAGGAAGTGACCTGATGAGGCACGTGACTAGAAGTGACGACGTCACATGCCCTAATGAGGCGATCAGCCGCGACCGGAGGAAGTGACACTTTAAGAGGACACGCGACTTAATTGTTATAATATTTTTTTTTACTTACTAATAAAGAAGACGTATGAAAATAAAACACAACAATTCACATGTCCGTTGTTCTCGTGGTTTCTTGCTTGATAAAGTCAAGTAATATCGCGATGCCGAGGTCAAACTTTCCCATGTCCTCAGTCAACACTCGAAGGAGTTCAAAAGGTGTACTGCCGGCACCGTCAGCTTCAGCTT
The DNA here is from genome assembly GCA_947462335.1 of Harmothoe impar. Taxonomy (NCBI): domain Eukaryota; kingdom Metazoa; phylum Annelida; class Polychaeta; order Phyllodocida; family Polynoidae; genus Harmothoe; species Harmothoe impar. Next base: position 13,664,019 of record OX381710.1, read on the forward strand.
GCCACATTTTCAACACTCGCAAGGCCCACTCAGCGGGACTTCCTCCGCATTCGCATTCTTCAGCGATCTTATCTAACCTCTCAGGCGACAATTTTTAAATGTCCCCCCACCTCTTTCCACCTGCTACCTAGGCGTCTGCCGAGGGCGCCCAAGTGCTTATGCATCGGGTGCGAGTCGGGGTTCTCGAAATCCAACTCCTGCCTGTGGAGAAGGGTCATCCACTGCGCCAACAGTTCCACTCATCTAATGCAGGTGAAGACGCGGCCGAGCTCTCCCCATCTATGACGATGCGGGGTTTCACCCCACCAGACTCGGAACATCGCTGTACACAGCTCCTCCGGTGTCTTGACACTGCGCTCTACTAGAGCATCCATACGGGCGGCGGTAACTTTTAAGCTACTGCCCAACACTCTCCAAGATCCCCTCAACTCTTTACCTAGTTGACGAAGCAAGGCGTCGCTATATGCTAAGCGCTGCTGTCCTACCTCTCTATTCTCCCCATCGGTCTGCACTGCGCGTCTCACGTCGTGAAGCCGCATTAACTTTTCAGGTGGACAAGGGGGTGAAGGCGAGCTTGAAAGTGGAATAGCTTGAGCCATCTCGTCTCGTCTTGGCGGCGGCGGCGGCGGCGGCGGCGGTGGTGGGGGTGGTGGTGGTAGTAGACGTTACTGTGGTCAGAGGCGATATGTTTTTTTTCCAACAGAAATCAGAGCTTTTATACAGAGGGAGTTTAATCCTATTTCCAACAGCACCCAAGCTGTCTAGCAACCTCTCCTTAAGAGCTTCTTAAGAGCTTAGATGACGAGGAGTATGTCATCGCTATCGGTGGAGGCCAGCTGAAAATGGTGTTTTTTCCTCATCCATAGCCTTACCTCCTACCCCCTACCTGAGGACGACTCTCTCCCCCTCTGACATTCATTGTAACAAACGTCAGAGGTCAGGTGAAAATCGGATGCACAGCCTTAGTCAGCTGTCACCCCTATTGAACTAGCCGGCCGCCGCCGGCCGGCCCGGTTTACTCACCACGGCAGGAGGCGGTGATTTTTTTTTGTTTTACACTTAAGTCGCTCACCACATGCACACGACTCTACTCACAGACAGACACACTCGTCTTAGGGGGTCCTGCTTCAGGCCACACGCCTCCTGTAGTTTTCTTGTATACACACTCTAAGCTCATGACCGTTAATCCTTTATACAGCTAATGCGCGTTGAATTAGCACAGTCGGTACACCGCCCGCTCATGTCAGTCGATCTCTCAAAAGAGAGGGGGGGGGGGAGAAAGGGATCCAGCTGAAAATGTCACGCATTATGTCTTTTGTTTCTTTTTGTGAATGGCCGCCGGTCAGCCGGCGGCAGCAACCGCTTAATCCTTTATACAGCTAATGCGCGTTGAATTGCTGAACAGGGTGGTAAGTAGCTTAGCTCATGTCAGTCGATCTCTCAAAAGGGGGGAAAGGGATCCAGCTGAAAACGTCATGCATTATGTCTTTTGTTTCTCTTTGTGAATGGCCGCCGGTCAGCCGGCGGCAGCTGAACAGGGCAATGAGTAGCTTAGCTCTAGAAGCGAGAAGGCGTATATAAGGGGTCTGGAAACCCCCATTCACTCACTCAGTCTTTTGCCGCTCTCTACAGTCACCACCATGAGCAAAAGACAACACCTAGTGCCGTCCAAGGATCTAAGTTCAAGAACAAGAAGACTACGCGGAACAGCGCTCGTTTAGCGTCAGCGCCTCCTCTTGCTACTGAAGATGAGACTACCGCCGCAACCGCTTGGTCTTATCACCCTCCCGCTGTAGCGAGCGCTCGCAGCAGTAGTAGTAGTAGTAGTAGCGGTAGTAGTAGTAGTAGTAGTAGTAGTAGTAGTAGTAGTAGTAGTAGTGGTAGTAGTAGCAGTACTACTGGTAGTAGTCGTCGTGCTAGCGACGTTGTTACACTCGCGACGGTTGTTGCTGCTAAGCGCGCTGCCGCTGCTACTGCTGCCCCGCCTGCTGCTGCTGCTCCTCGTGCTGCTGCTGCTGGTGCTGGTGTCCTCGTGCTGCTGGTGCTCTTGGTGCTGCTGCTGCTGCTGCGCCTGCTACTGCTGCACCTGCTACTGCTGCGCCTGCTACTGCTGCGCCTGCTGAGGCTGCTGCGCCTGCTACTGTTGCGCCTGCTGCTGCTGCTGCTGCTGCTGCACCTGCTGCTACCGCTACTACTACTGACGACAACACTCCTGGCACAGCGCAGTACTGGCAACCGGGTTTTTACCTCCCCACTACTGTTGCTGATTTTGATGACCTGCCGCACGTTGCACAGCCCCTCTCCACCACTACATCAACCGACGCCATCGACGCCGCTCGCGGTGAGACTTACAGCTATTCGGACACTCAGCCCCTAAACCAAGAAGAAGAGGAGGAGGAGGAGCAGCAGCAACAGGGTGAGACAGAGAACGACGCTGACGACGAGGCGTACGACGAACCCGAAGGGCAACGGGTGGACGGTACGTTTTTTTCGGCTCCCCTCTTCCACTACTTTCGACCTCACTTCCACTGGTAGCGCGTCCGGCATGTGGCGACTGCCCTCACCGCCACCTTACGAGGGCGGCGGCGCTTCATCTTCTACCGCTACACTCAGCACCGACGGCGTGTGGCTGCTCTGTTCCAATAACGAGTCGTCGGATACCAGCGCTGACGCTGCTCCTGTTATTGGTTCTGCTGCTGATTCAGCTCACGCTGATGGTGTTACTCTTCTTGCGGGTCTGAAACGTTCTAAGGTGGGTTCCAGAACAACAAGGCCTACTAAGAAGAGAAAAATACAAGAAAAAGAAGAAGATGGACGAGAAGAAGCAGAGAAAACCCCCCGTCCTCTCGGGTTAGAGTTCTGCTTAGACGGGACTTTGACGCTGGAGATCTGGGAGGATGAGGCTAGACTGTCTAGGAGGCCGCGCTACACAAAAGACGGCCAGGTGAAAGAGGCATCTCTGACCAGAAGCAAGCGAGTGCGCTTCACCGCCGACGCGCTGCGCGAGCTAATAGCGCGCATTGCCGAGATCCGCGCAGTGGTGCGCATACGCGACACAGCGTCTGCGCAAGGAAGACCTAATCACGCCCCCTGGTTCACAGTGCTGGATGAGGAGGGCGAAGTGTACGCAGCTGTGAGCTACTACAGCTGTAAGAACCTCATCCACGTGCGCAAGTACGAAGGTCCTGACAAAAAACCCACACAGCAGGGGGTGACGCTGTCCGCCAGAGCGCTCAAAGAGTTGGATGACAAAACAGAGATTATTCTCAAATTTCTCGGTATAGATTTGGAATGAGAGACGCTCAACGCTCACGCGGGCACACACACAGTGTTTGACGTACGCTGTATGAGACAGACAGACGGATACACAGACAGCAGACAGATAGATAGATAGATAGATAGATAGATAGATAGATAGATAGACAGATAGATAGATTGATAGATAGATAGATAGACGGCTAAGTAGTTGGGAAAAAACTTTTTTTAATTGGTAACTAAGTGAAAAAACAAAAAAAACAAAAAAAAACATGACGCAGTACGTCTGCGAAAAGTGTTTCAAAATTTTTAAAAGACCGTACAATCACGAGAGACACGTAGAAAAATGTAGAGTAATACCTAAGTTTTGCCCTCTATGCGGCGAAGGCGATTGCCGAAAGATCACCTGTCGACGCGAATCTCTGGACGGGGTGACTATCCCTCCGCGCATATGTGCTGTACCGAACGGTGAGGAAACGTTCACGGCGAATTGGCCTGCAATACAAACGGGCGTCAGGATGCACGGGACTCGCGTGAGTGTAAAAAACTTCAGGCTACCAACCGGCGAGTTGAGTGACGCTGTAGATACTATGCGTCGCATTCACTTCACGCAAAGATTCAGATACAAAGTGGGTTTCTCGGTAGGCTTACTCTTACAACACAGAGAAGACAAGAGCAAACTGCGCTCTTTTCACGCCTCCCAGAACAACGCAACTCTCATACAACCGCTCCCTACTATAACTAATTCAGAAACTTTGGAAGAGCTCCTCTCAAAGATGGAAAACACCGTCGCTTGCGAGGAAGTACGGAAACTTTGCGACGCTGACACCAAGTGGCACGTTCTTTTTCCTACCAATTTGAACATTTGCGTTTACATGGGACCGGGGGAATTTCCCATAGGCGGTAGGATCACTCAGGCCGGTCGAGTTGGAAAGAGAAGCGGCGTGTTAGATTTTCCCAACAAGGACAACCTCTGCGTCTTCCGCTGCATTTCCTTTCACTTATACAACACCAGCAAGCGCGCTTCAGATTTGTTACGTCAGTTCTGTCCCGCTGCCACACCTGAAACCTTTCCGGGTTTGAACATCCGCGACTTACCCGCGTTAGAGAACTTGTTTGACGTACAAATAGCGGTTTACACCGCGTTGCGTCAGGTGCCGGGGCGGAAGTTGAGAAGACGCGTTACTCTGATCAGACCGCCTTCCAGAACTCTGGCCGCCCGAGGTAAAGTCAACCTACACCTGACGGCGAAAGGCGGTTTGCACGTCTCTCTGGACTTCAACGCGTACGCGGGCATATACAAATGTTGCAAGTGTAAGGCGGCGTTCACCACCGAGTTCCTGCTGAAGAGACACAGGAACCAGCTTTCCTCTTGCCGACAAGTCAAGTTGCGCTACGTAGGTGGCATCTACCAAAATTCGAGAACGATTTTCGAAGCGCTAGCAGACTTCTCCATTTTTCCTCCCGACGGACATTCCGGAATCTACCCTTACAAGATCACCTTCGATTTCGAGGCTTTCTTCAGAGAACCGTCGACGGAACACGTGTCCCAGCTGTGGGATCACGTCCCTTTGTCGGCTAGCGTTGCATCTGACTTTCCGGGGTGGGAGGGGCCAGTCTGCTTCGTCAGAGAATCCGACGCAGATTCCGACCCCTTGTTGGACCGAGTTTTAAATCACATAAACGAGAATGCCGAAGTCATAGGGGAAGCTCTGCTAGAACTTTACCGACCGACGTTAGCGAAGTTAGATGCGGCGATAGGTGAAGCTCTCCTGCTGGAGGAGGCGACATTCACCCCTTCTCCAGGCGGCTTTGCTGCGGCTCAGACCAGACACCCGTTAGTTCAACTGAAGAAGCGGCTTCTGAGATACATCCGTCAAGCTCCAGTCGTGGGCTTCAACTTGGGGCGTTACGACTTGAACCTGATCAAAATACGCCTTCACTCGTTCTTTGCCTCCGGAGACCGAAGAAACCAAGAATTCAGCGTCATAAAGAGAAGCAATCAATACTTGGCGGTTTACACACAGCACACGGTTTTCTTGGACGTAGTCAACTATTTGGCACCCGGTTACAACTGCGCGAACTATTTGTGAGCTTTCACCAGAAACGAAGAGAAAGGTCACTTTCCTTACGAATGGATGACGTCTACCAGGAAACTGGGAAACAGAACACTGCCACCGAGATCGGCTTTTGACAGCGAACTGACGGGCATCAAAATGTCCGAATCCGACTATGCCGCATGTCAGAAAGTTTGGTCCGACGAGAAGATGCAAACTATGGGAGATTACTTGATCCACTACAACAACAAAGACGTCAAACCTTTCATAGAAGCTCTGAAAAATCACGCTAAATTTTTCCAAGATCGCGGCATTGACATGTTGAAAGACAGGATTTCTCTCGCCGGTTTGACTTTACGGTTCCTCTTCCAAAACCTAGAAGACGCGTTCACAACGTTCCCCCAGTTCGACGCCGTCCTCCACGCTCTGATCAAAGAAAATCTAGTCGGCGGTCCTTCCATCATCTTCCATAGATTTCACGAGAAGGGCACCACGCGGATAAGGGAGCACAAGTACGGCGAAGAAGCGAGACCGTGCCAGCACATCCTAGGCCTAGACGCTAACTCTCTGTACTTGCGCTGCATGAGCGAAGCGTACTGCACGGGCTATTACGCGGTGAGACGACCTGAGACCGAGTTCAAGCCCGAAATTAGGCAAAGAAACTCTCACAGCGCTTTGGAGTGGTAACGCTTCGTAGAGCACGACCGCGACGTGAAACTGCGCCACGCTTTCAACGGCGGCGAGATGGTTCTAGGCTGTCGAAGAATTCGCGTCGACGGGTTTCACGCGGCCTCTAATACGGTTTTCCAGTTTCACGGGTGTTGGTTCCACGCTCACGAGTGCATACCGTCGCACCGATATCAGTGCGCTTCACTGAGGGAGGAGAGACGCGACAGAACGGCTAGAGTAAGCGCTTACTTGAAAGCGCTAGGTCACAAGCTGGTCGTCGTGTGGGAGTGCGAATGGAGAGAGATGAAGCGTCGAGATGAGCGGGTTAAGGCCTCCCAACAACACTGGAAGGTTGACACTTTGAAAGTGTCTCGAAACGCAATGAGCGATAGCACATCCTTTCCGCTGTCAAAGACGGGAAAATGTTCGGTTTAGTTCAAGTGGACATCACTAAGCCGCCTCACCTACGAGACTACTTCGAAGAAATGACCCCCGTTTTCAAGAACATGTCCGTTTCAAAATCAGACATAGGACCTCACATGTCAGACTTTGCGCAGGAAGAAAAGCTGTTGAACACGCCTCAGAGATGTCTGATAGGGAGTTACCACGGAAAAAATATTCTCTTGGGAACGCCCCTTCTCAAGTGGTATTTAGAGCACGGTTTGATAGTCACCAAAGTGCAGCTGGTCGTAGAATACCTACCTAAACGCTCCTTTGCCGGTTTCGCGGACGAAGTAACGGCGGCGCGAAGACGTGGCGACGTGAACGAGAACGAGAAAATTCTGTCAGACTGTTACAAGTTAATGGGAAACGCCACGTACGGTAAAACAATCTGCAACAAAGAAAAACACACGGCGGTATGATACACTGACAGTCGGAAGTTCGAACTATTGGCCAATTCATGGCGCTTCAAAAAGGCGTCCGAGTTGAGTTCTGATCCGTTTGAAGTCGAACTACAACCGAAAACAGTCAAGAACAACCTCCCTATTCAAATAGGGTTCATGGTATACCAGTACGCGAAGTTGAAAATGTTAGAGTTCACATACGACTTCTTGGATAGATTCGTCGATCGGCGCGATTATTTTCTTTGTCAAATGGACACCGACAGTCTTTACATGGCTCTCAGTGGTGACACGTTGGATGACCTAGTCAAACCTCGCCTGAGAGAGACGTACTTCAAAGAGAAACGAAAGTGGATTCCGACAGCGGTGTGCGACGATCACTTAGAGCTTTTCGTGAAGACAAAAACGGAAAGAGTGCGAGAATGGTGTCCGCCGCCCGGCGGATGTTGTGAGAGACGTTACCTTCACGATCTGAGAACTTCGGGGCTTATGAAAGCGGAGTGGGAAGGTGACGGGATCCTAAGTCTCAACCCTAAGACTTACATTTGCTACGATCGAGTCAGCGGCACCGGTGAAAGAAAATCCAAAAAATGGAGTGCAAAAGGTGTACAGAAGAAACAAAACCCTAAAGAACCAAACGACTTCTTGGATGTTCTTCGCCAACGAAAAACTCTCCTTGCGGTAAATAGAAATTTCAAAGTGGTGCGAAACAAAATGGTCACCTACACCATAGAGAAAGACGGCGTGCGCTACTTGTATTATAAGCGTCGCGTGCATTCTGACGGTGTGACAACGAGTCCTTTAGAGATATGAAAAAAAATAATAAGTGTGTTATTGATTGATTGAGCGCATCTTTTCAAAAATAGAGTGTTTATCAAGATTGAAAAAAAAAGAAATAAAAGAATAAAATAAAATTATTGTTGTGTTTTTATTTTCATACGTCTTCTTTTATTAGTAAGTCGCGTGACCTCTTAAAGTGTCACTCATGTGACGTCGTCACTTCTAGTCACGTGCCTCATCAGGTCACTTCCTAAACAAAAAAATTAAGAGACACACTTCTTCCTCTCGAGAGGAAGAAGTGTGTCTCTCGATTAAATTCTTTTCTTTCTTTTTTTCTTAAAAGAGACAAACGCCCCTTAGAGTGCCCCCCCACCCCCTTAAAAAAAATATATATCACATTTTAAAGCGCGTGACCCCTTAAAGACGCTCATCTCTTCATTAAGTCGCGTGACGTCACTTCTTCCGGTCACGTGATCAATCAGGTCACTTCCGGTCACGTGATCCTCAATGAGGTCACATGACGTCACTTCCGGTTGTCCATTAGGTCATGTGACGTCACTTCCGGTCACGTGACTCATCAGGTCACTTCCGGTCACATGATCCTAAATTAGGTCATATGACGTCACTTCCGGTCCCCTAAGTAGGTCATATGACGTCACTTCCGGTCCATAAGTAGGTCATATGACGTCACTTCCGGTCACGTGACCAAATGGCGGCCTCTGATTGGCTAACTAGGTCACGTGACGTCACAACTAATCCCCTAAGTAGGTCACTTCCGGTCACGTGACCAAATGGAGGCCTCTGATTGGCTGCATGTCGATTGAGTAATAAACAGTACTTAAGCATAGTCCCGTTCCGATACATTATATACTACTGCTGATTAATGACCTTCATTATGCAGTTTTAAAGCAACTTTAATCGGGGGGAGGGAATTAAAGTGGCTTAAAGTTGCTTCAAGCTGCTTAAATAAGGCCATTAATCTGCTTAAATTGGATAGGTCATGCAATGAATATTTCATTCCTTGTAGAGAGTCAGTCTTTCAAACATCAATTTGCAGTGCACAGAGAGAAGAAGCAGAGTCAAAAGGTGGTCCAGTTGCCTCCAGAATGACTCCCCTCTGTAGGGGTCGCCTAAGGGAGCCTATGTGACTCTCTGGGTGATCTAAGGGAGTCACCTGGGGGAGTCATATGACCCAGAGAGCTATATGCCTTCCCCAGGGGACTCCCTTAGGTCAGCCAGAGTCACCTAGGCTTTGTTAGCCGACCTGGACTCCCCTAGAGAGGGGAGTTATTCTGGAGGCAACCTGGACTCCCTTGTGACGCTGTTTCTTTTCTCTGTGTGAGTAATACTAATAGCTAGCTTCTTTAGCTTAATGGTTCTCATTCTTCCAACTGTTATAGAACATGTATAGGTAACGACAAGCTCACTTAATCCAATGCCTAAAGGTTTATCCATTAATACACAAGGTCTCATTAGCCTATGATTGATAGTTTATTATATGGTACCACTATACCACTATGTATACATACGCAAAGAACGACTTGGTCATGTCAACCTGGTATTGGAACGCCAACACCTATGCCATCAACACCTTACTGGTATATGAGTAAGTGTGTCCTTCAAGACCATCCATCACCTAGGTTGTCTTGTACAATAGCTGTAGTCTAGTCTTGTGCAATAGCTCTAGTCTTTTTCATTACCATTACGACCTCAGACTTTTTCCAATTATATATAATATTATGATACTCTCATCATATAACACACTGTCTTACTCTAATAAATAATCTAATGGCTACTATGATCTAAACATCTACAATAAATGATTCCGTTGAAATATCATTTGATATTTATCTCACCTGGTAAAGGTCAGGTATTCCTTTCCTTTTTCAAACACTCCAATGTAGCAGCTGCCATCCATACATGTCATGTTGTAAACAGTATTTATAGAAGCTTGGTCATCAGACACATGTATGTGGCACTTTGAGGGGTGGTACATATCTAGTAAACATTGTATCCTAGACAACCAGTCTCCTGTGGAGTCAGTGACACCTGAAGTATCTTCTGGGGATGATTGTAGTGACAAGGTGCAGGGTACAACTTGAGCAGTCCAAAACCTAAAAAAAAATAACAGTAGTTTACTCTCATTTCAATTTAAATGTTGCAGTTAGCCAAATTTTTCTTTTGGTCTTTTAGAGCTTTCCACTAATTTGTCAGAACAATTTCACTGTAATGGTGAAAGAGTGAAAATGTACAATTTCAGATATTAACAAGGCCAAGAATCCCTGTGATAAATGACACTATAAAGTGTAATGTAAATATGTGGCTGAGCTGGTATCTCCTTCAACAGGAATTGACATGACAATAAATGTTTCCACTACTGAAATAATTTTGATATGGGGTTCTTTACTAATAAGGCCATCGAGAGTCAAGAACATCTAGACCAATTAATTGATATATTTTACCTGTTTAGGTGGATGCAGCTTTGCTCCTCATCCCTAGAGACTACATAACATATCCCATCTTCACACTCAATCCTCTGGTCTTCTTCCAACCCAGACCATGGTGTGTGAACTCGTACAGAACAAGTGGACGGTTGGTAGGTCTGTAGCAGGTGCTTTATTGTATCTATACATTGGTCAGCACTGTTAGTTTGTACATCCATGAAGGCCACAGACAAGGTGTCTACATCACTACTAGTCAGGTGGTGTGGTTTTATATGTATACAGTCAGTCGGATCATGAGCCACAATTTTCACTTTCCTATCTATATTTCCACAAATGACAACGTATCTAAACATATCAGTCACATTGACAAGTTGCACATCTTCAAGCCTGTAGCAAAGATAATGAAAAAGACATACATTTCTAGTATATAGTTGTAACTTGATAATAAACAATATTGCTGCTACTGTTACTAACATGGTCATTCCTTTATGTACAGCTGCAATTGTAAATTACGTGATTCCTATAACTCAGTTAGAGATGTAACTGTAACAAAATCCATTGCTTGAGTTTACATGACAATTAAACAAATTGTGATTAAAGGAATAACAGTGAAGTATAACGCGGTCACAAACCTGCTAATCGAAAGCTTTTGCCCATTATTAACAACATTGAATGCTGTTCCAGCAGTGTATTGTATGAAATTGTCATAGATTTCCTGTAGAACAATAGGTCCTTGAACATTGTCAGTGTGATGTATGATCTGTATGGTCTTCACTTTGAATTCAGCAAAGAGATGATAAAGGCATTGCCTAAATTTCTCTGTTCCTCTGTTTGCCATGTAGGACAGTTCGATATCTGACAAACCAATGGCTAAAATGTTCTTAACAGCAAACTCAACTCTAATGGCTGTTATATTACTGATGGTCTGCAACTTCTGAACTCTCAAGGTGGTATGATCTTCAAAAGAGTTGTATAAGTGGAATAGGCTACCAATCTCATCTGTATGTGCATCAGTCCTGGAAGAACATTTTTTTATAGAACATTATTGTTTCTTCCAATGACATGGAGTCACAAACACCTTCCCAGTGGGCACAAAATTCAGTTCAATGTTGTAGCAATGTTGAATTAACATTGAATCAACATTGACAACCATCAATCAATGTTGATTCAATGTTCTGTGCCCACTGGGTTCTGGCCATTCATAGCCTTAGTGTCACTACATGACATTGACATTGGCTTACTTTGTGATAGCTTACTTTGAAACCTGCACACCTATTATGCAGTGGTGTAGGACTATTACCTGAGAGTTTTTTAAAAGGGCTAATATGCTAATATGTTTTGTGTCTATACAGAATAGGACTCTTTTCAAATAAGTTCACTCACATGTACACAAAGGAGACATCACTTTTACCATGAGGGATGGTATCATAGGACATTGTTGTTCTCAGATGTGTGCTAAATACATCATCCAGAATGTCGTGCATAAAGTCTGATCTGTAAGTCTGTATTGTCAAATGTGGAGGACACCATACATCTATAAAGCTTTTGATAACACTCTGCCACTCAAGTACAGTGTTTTCCTGTTCATCATGTGGATATGAAGACATTATTGGGAATCCAACATACAGCAGAAGCTGTCTATAGATATCTACATCCCTCTTGACATACTGTACATCGGCAAGTTGCTGAACATTTATAACTACATCGTTGTCCTTTGTCTTCCATTTAAAGGCAAACCTCAAAGTCTTTGGGATATAGATTTGTTGGGTCTCAGTGTCAATGCCACTAAAATAAAATAAAAATAACACAAATCACATGAGAATATTGAGCAATTTGCATGTCTATAACTATTATATTACTCAAAAAGTATGAAATTCATGTTTTGAATTTTTTTTTATTAGTCATGTGATATTAAATGCTCACAGAATGCAATAAAACCTGCAAAGCGGTCTAATCATGATTTTACCTAGACCATATTGTCCATGTCTCGTTATAAGGTGTGATAAGATACAGCTTCTCATTCACTGTGTGTATGATCTCATCAGGTATCCTCTCTTTATTCCTGGTGTGATGGATATGAAGGACTTGAGGTTTAACACAGCCTAGTAGCCCTTCGATACATGCATGTAATTCGTGAACTTCTGTGGTCTCCTCGAAAACACCATTTGATGAGAGGCCATGGTGAACTTCTAAAATGGTGACATCTTTTGTACTTGAGGAGTTCCAAGTGTCTTCCCATTCAGTCAGCTCATGTAACATCAAATGCAGTGTATCTTCCCCAGACCTGTTGTAGGAAATTAGAACAAAATCATTGTTTCTATAACATAAGGTTCAGTATTCCTATATATTACATAATCAACTAGCCTATAATGTTTGAAATTCAGCGAATTATTCAAAAATTGGCTTCTATGATAACCAACACATGAGTTGGGACTTAGTGTTGCTTTAGGGTTTAAAACTAAATCATCTCCCTAGATTACACCTGTGCTATTGTCCTTCTGGTGGTTTACTTTGATAATGACTATCAGAATCTGCATGACACATCAGAAGCCATAAGACATCATCACTAGAAAATACACCATTGAGAATTCAGATTGTATTAAACTTGGATATGTCACCTATCATATGCAGGTAGCAACAGTGAGTCCATCCCTGATATAAATTCTTTTCTTTTCTTTTCCAGATAGCCTAGCCTCCAACATCTTTGAACATGATGAAACAGTTTCACATTGTCAGTCAACAAGCTCCCACAGCATGCAGAGATGGCTGCCAGGTCAGGCAGTCCCTTTAATGAAGGCATAGTGCTGGGTGTTTGACCATCAAATGCTGTGCAATGGTTCATTGTTCTAACTAAATGGTCCTTCACATTCGTAATCCAATTGCAACCATGCGAAGAATCACAGTGGTCCGGTTCCACCAGCTTACATTGAGCTTTGCTCTGTAATGCTATAGTGGCTGTAGATAAAGAAGCTATTACATCATAACTGCATTTTAACCCTAGTATACCAGCAGTAAACTCAGCTACCGAATTCAGATCAGGTTTACTAGCCAGCCACAGAAGCCATTGACTGTCTGCAAAGTTTTCTATACTGGACAAGGCCCTCGCTGCATCGTATTCATGAAGTTGTGAATGACGCCACACCCAGCGGATGTCTTGCCCATCTCTAACGGATGAAGACCGCTGTTCCTCAAGTAAAACTAATGCAGGAGAATTTATGTCTATGTCTAGGTGATCTAAGTCTGCTTTCATGCAATATGCCTTATGTTCTACTAGCATGTATAACGCTAGACTGTGTATTTTCTGTAGCTCACTATTTCTCAACTGTGGCAGTTCATATATGACTTTTTGTCCTTTATGTGTAATGTCCATTTCAATCATTCTGGATTCCCGCATTGAATACAGTTCCAGCTCAGTCAAAGTCTCAATGTGAGTATTTTTTAGTTCACCAATAGAGTACAACTGACAGGCTAACATGAGGTTCAAAGGATTTGTTTCAATTTGTGGTTTGCCCTTTATAACAGACAGAAGGGTTTCTTTGTCGAACATACAATCTAGTTCCTTTAATATTTTATCGACAAATGAATAAGCATCATGTTCTGTGAAGCCATGTACACTAATATGTTGGGTAAATGATGCTTGAAGTGTTTGGTCAAGATATGAATGGTTCTTTCTAATTGTCATCAACACGTTTGTTGCCTTTGATTTAGTCATTTGAGTTACCTCTTTGACGACATTAGGGATTCTAAACTGGTCAAATGCCTCAACTATTATTAACACATTTTCTGGTTCATCGGTGTACAGATCCCAGATCAGGTCTTTGTAGAGCTTCCTCCCTGGTATAGAGTTCCTTATAGTCTCCTCCAAGGTGTTTTCCTCATCAGTTGGCTGAATGACTATAACAGCTTTTATCTGTGACCAGAAAAGAGGGTTGGGTTTTGTGAGTTCAGGTTTTTGGCTTGCCCAAAGCCAAGCAATCCGTTTAGCCAGTGTGGATTTTCCGGTCCCGGCGTCTCCAATGCACAGTGTAAGTGCTTGTTGATTACCAGTTCTCTTTAGCACATCACTCTCTGTTATACTCCTGAAAGACATTATATAAAAAACAGCATGCAGTACATCACGTTCTACAAGTGTTAAAAAGTACTTTTGTGCCACCAGGAACATCTACAAATTACCAGTTGCTTATAAAATCCTTATCACTCCTACCCCAATCTAATCATGTCCTTAGATCCATCTATGTCAAACACAGTATGGAATGTATCATCGGGATTATCTGATAAGATGAATGGTAACGCTTCTTATATTACCCGATCTTGTGCAACCACAAGTGACCCGTGACTAATCTCTCTGGTACAGTGGCCCAGGAGGGTCAAATCTTTTTGTAATTTTGAAATTTCAAATTCACTTCAACTTGCAAAAAATCAACTTGAGTTGAAAGTGAAAACTCTAACTTCAACCATTTACTGTCACCTGTCAACTGTCAATTCAAGTAAATCAACTTGTGACTGCTATCTTTCAACACTACATTAAACCAAAAACAATGCAAATGTCAAAGTTGAAAGTGAAAACTCCAACTTCAGTCACTTACTGTCAACTGTCAACTGTCAATTCAGGAACAACAGTTTGTGACAGGTATCTTTTACCACTGTAGGTCACTCCATGTGTCCTATGATATGTTGCCAAGGGTTCTGCAAAGGGTTCTGCCACACAGTATGTGACATGTTTCATACAAATGTGTGACAAGTTTGTGACAAATGTGTGACATTGTGTGACAAGTGTGTGACAAGTGTGACAAGCATGTGACAAGTATTTGAAAAATGGTATATGAGTGTGTGACAAGTATTATACATACATATGTAACAAGTATATAAGAGCATGTGGGAAGTATGTGACAAGTATGTGGTAATTGTGTGACAAGCATGTGACAAACATGTGACAGCATGTGACAAGTATGTGATAAGTGGGTGACAAGCATATGACAAGCATATGACTGATTAGGTGACAAGTAGGTGACAAGTGTGACAAGCATGTGACAGGCATGTGACAGGTATGTGACAAGTGTGTGACAAGCATGTGATAAGTTGGTGACAAGCATGTGACAAGCATGTGACAAGCACATGACAAGTGTGTGACAAGTATGTGACAAGCATGTGAAAAGCATGTGACAAGTGTGTGACAAGCATGTGACAAGTGTGTGACAAGCATGTAACAAGCATGTGACAAGGATATGACAAGCATGTGACAAGACGGTGACAAACATGTGAAAAGTGTGTGACAAGCATGTGACAAGTCGGTGACAAGTATGTGACAAGTATGTGACAAGTATGTGACAAGCATGTGAAAAGCATGTGACAAGCATGTGACAAGTAGGTGACAAGTGTGTGACAAGCATGTGACAAGTGTGTGACAAGCATGTGACAAGCAGGTGACAAGCAGGTGACAAGCAGGTGACAAGCAGGTGACAAGTAGGTGACAAGCAAGTGACAAGCAAGTGACAAGTAGGTGACAAGTAGGTGACAAGTAGGTGACAAAAAGTATACAAATGTGTCAAACATACCTACTTGTCACCTGCTTGTCACCTGCTTGTCACATGCTTGTCACACACTTGTCACCTACTTGTCACCTACTTGTCACTTGCTTGTCACCTACTTGTCACCTGCTTGTCACCTGCTTGTCACATGCTTGTCAGATACTTGTCACATACTTGTCACACACTTGTAATATACTTGTCACATGCTTGTCACATGCTTGTCACACACTTGTCACACACTTATCACATACTTGTCACATGCTTGTCACATGCTTGTGATACACTTGTCACATACTTGTCACATGCTTATCACATACTTGTCATATGCTTGTCACATGCTTGTCACATGCTTGTCACATGCATTTCACATGTTTGTCACAGGCTTGTTACATGCTTGTTACATGCTTGTCACATGCTTATCACATGCTCTCATATGTATGTGTTATACTTGTCACACACTTGTGTACCACTTGTCACACACTTGTCACATGCTTGTCACATGCTTGTCACACTTGTCGCACACTTGTCACATGCTTGTCATACACTTGTATGAAACTTGTCACACACTGTGTGGCAGAACTCTTTGTAGAACCCTTTGCAACATACCATAGGACACATGGAGTGACCTACAGTGGTAAAAGATACCTGTCACAAACTGTTGTTCCTGAATTGACAGTTGACAGTGGACAGTAAGTGACTGAAGTTGGAGTTTTCACTTTTAACTTTGACATTTGCATTGTTTTTGGTTTAATGTAGCGTTGAAAGATAGCAGTCACAAGTTGATTTACTTGAATTGACAGTTGACAAGTGACAGTAAATGGTTGAAGTAAGAGTTTTCACTTTCAACTCAAGTTGATTTTTTGCAAGTTGAAGTGAATTTGAAATTTCAAAATTACAAAAAGATTTGACCCTCCTGGGCCACTGTACTCTGGACGTATATGTAATTTGCCAACATAAACGACTTGATAAATAAACTGGTTTCTTATCACTGCACACGTTTTAAACAAATCAACTTTAGACGTGATTTTTTTAATTTGGATAAATGGGAATATATGGACATATTTGGTATCAGATTAAAGCTTACAGCTTCACGAATAGATAAATATGTTGACAGAAGACCCACACCGAGAAGAGTACATGTGGGAAAAAGACTATATCCTTAGGAGCGCCAGTGCTTTCTGTCATGGGGCTGCCATAGCGTATTGATGTGGGGTGTAAAAGGGGCCCTCCAAACGCCAGTGCTTTCTATCAGGGGACCCCCAGAACGTACTGATGTGGGATGTAAGAAGACCCTCCAACAGCCAAGATTCTGAGGGTTAGAGGAGCCCAACGCCAGGGATTTTGACAGTTTCTACAACATTTAACACCAATTATTTCCTATCTACAATAACTTAGATAAATAATGTTTTTTAACTTAAAATGTAACCTTTATTGTCCTTTTGCTAGCCAAAACTGGATTACACGATATACATGTATATGCATAATAATTAATTATTAAATGTGTTAATAAGCAAATTCTGTCACCAAATGAAAGAATATGCTTCGATGAAGCATAATGATTTATTCAACTGAGTCTATTGTTGAACGTTCCATAAGATGAAAGAACATTTCAAATATTCCAATTTTGTCCAAATTGTTCGATTATACCATGATTTATGTCAATTATTCAGCTAATTGCTCCCTTAATGAAATACGTTTTACCAGCCTATGGTTGTTCTGTGTTGTATAGTTTTCCAATAAAATTAAGTAGTCTGAAAACGTTTCATCACGTTCTGGCATGGTCATCAATACTGAATGCACTTTATAACGTTCTGGCAGCCTTAGCTTAATTGATTATCTATTTGCCAAAACATATTGAAGGAGTTTCAAAATACGTTTAAGAACGCTATGGCAGCATGATATCTATATAGTATAGTGCTCTTAGAACGTTTCAGAACGTTCTGGCGGAATGATATCTATATAGCATAATGTTCTTAGAACGTTTTAGAACGCTATATGGCAGCATGATATCTATATAGTATAGTGCTTTTAAGACGTTTTAGAACGTACTGGCAGAATGATCTCTTTAGTGTGTTCATAATATAACTTGAAAGTAAATCATTTTAGAACATTACATCTAGACCATATGAACGGCCCCTCTCGATATTTTCATTGAGTAATGCCATCTAACATGATGGACTCCTTATATAGTAACGCCTACTAGGGTAAGTTCACCTATTTCCGACCTACCACCAACAGTCGACCACCTCCCAGTGAACAAAAAGACGTTTTCTGACGTTTTTAAACATCATTTAGAAGTTTGTAAACATTTGATACAAACGTTTTCTAGCGCTAAAACGTTGACTCATTCCAACGTTTTTTTACGTTAACATGAACGTTCATCTCTAACTTTTTAAAATATTTTTTTCTGATTTATTTCGACCTTTTTTATCGTAATTTTGGGTAGATTTAGGTACATAAATATATGATTAATACACAGCTATAATAAGAACGTAGGATCGTGGGTCAATTCTGAAATAAAACTAATTCAAACCTGCACCTTTTGCCAAATTATTGGCAGCACATCAGGTCCAATTCGGTAACTATCTCAGTGTCATCTTCTTGCCAGGACTTATACCATCACATATGATAGACATAGCTGTATTCAATGCACTATTTAAGCCATGAGCGGAAGTCACCCTTACTCAGGACTGGCACAATGCAACCCTTACAGCCAGGGGGAAATATGTATGTCAGTTTACCACAGAATGGGTATCTCTACCATTAGAGCTACTGTATGAAAGATATTATGAAAATATATTCTGTTTTTTATCAAATTCAAATTTAGATTAGGTCATTGATTGTATAATGTATGAATCAATCCAGGATTGATAGTATTTTCACACATATGAACAGCTTTTAAGAATTGAACCTATCAAATAAATCTTCTCGGGCACCGACCTGCCACCTGGTGTGACGATGTGGTACTCAAAAA
Source organism: Harmothoe impar (assembly GCA_947462335.1). Classification (NCBI taxonomy): domain Eukaryota; kingdom Metazoa; phylum Annelida; class Polychaeta; order Phyllodocida; family Polynoidae; genus Harmothoe; species Harmothoe impar. The sequence continues at coordinate 13,682,568 of OX381710.1, forward strand.
CGTTAAAAAACGTAATTATAACGTTTCTTGAATCAAAAATAAAATTAAAGACCATTTATAATCTTCTCCAACAGCTTGTTGACATTTGCTTGGAAAACTGAGATAACAAGGCCTGTTAAATAAACATGAATATAAAGCAAATAGATGAAAATAGAATAATTATCTTAGTGTGGTCTAGATGCATAGAAAACCTATGTCAATCATATTGGTTGCAGCCCATAACAAACATTTATGGGTAGTGATGGAGTAATCCATATATCAACGAATATTCTTGTGATATTCAAGCATATTTGTAGATAGGTATTCCATCAAAACTTAGATCTTCAATATTTTTATCTTATTAATGTAACAATCCCCATTACAATTAGCCTATGGGAATTAACACTGTATTGTGATCATGCTCAGTTTGAGAATTATATATGACAAAGATAGGGTTGGTATCAAAGAATATACAAAATATGACGTATGGGGCACCAGATGGCAAAATATCATGGCATTTAATGGTGTAAATTCCAAGCACATTACAAAACTATAATGTTTCTTGAGCGATAATGGGGAGCCACATGCTCACAGAATTGTAAGAAAATGTTGAAAAACGTTTAATGAACGTTTTTCTATGTTAGTAAAAGTTTAAAATGAACATTCATTTAAAAACCTCAATGAGCATTCATGAATGTTTGTTTAATATTTTTTCCATGTTAGAAAATATAATGAGCAAACATTCATATCTCAACATTCTTGAAACATTCGAAAATATTTAAAAAACGTTTAATTAATGTCAGAAAACGTTTTTTTTAAACGTTTGTTTATTAGCCTTCAGCAAACGTTCAAAACTTTTTTGAATGTTCGTTGTTCACTGGGCTACTGCACCACATTGTGAAGTATCCATGCTATACAGGTTATAAGTGATTTATTGGGATGAAAATTGAAGTGTTATTGCCTCCTATTACACCGTTATCTTGTAAATATTTATTTATTTTCATACACACAGAATTACATAAAGGGAGGCTGTATGAGCTGTTTTGAGACAAGACAGATCAGGAACTCCTCATCAATATATTACTTATATGTTTGTTTCTATCCATTTGCCTAATTCAATTCAATGATTAATGGATGTATATGGAAAAAAAATTACTATCTAATGATCATGAATCAAGGGTATTTTTACGAATATTCATATGCATACTTTTGAGAAGTTAGTCATCTGAACTCATTAATTCCACCATAAGAGAACCTCAATCTACAAGGTATTAGCTGGCCCCCCATAGCAATCCTGATTCTTCGAGGAACCTCATATTACATAATATAACAACTTTTTATTCTTTTATGAAATACAGCAGTGTCATTGAGTTAACCAAAGAGGTCTGTATTTCACTCCTCCCATGAAATAACCCATGTCCGTTTTTCACCACCATGTGCCGTCATCAAAATGGCGGTCTGTTTACATTTAAATGGCATAGAAAGAAGCAATTCTAGGGAATTTAGGCTCCCACAATCATAACTTTGGTATTTTGAATCGAAAGAGGCAAAAAGTAAACACAAAGGTCCACTCATTTAAGTCTGTTGAACAGGTTATTTCACTTGTTGAAAGGCTGGTCGCATTTTCTCGGCCTACAGCCTCGTGAAATATGGCCTGACCTTCAACTCGTGAAATGACCTTTTCAACAGACCAAAACTTGTAAACCTTTGTCTATATATGCTTTCACAACATAAGGAAAAACATTCTTAAAGGCAAAATTCGCAAGATTCTGCTAAACACTCTTCTAAGTGGCGCCAGTTGGTTTGGATATGAATTCAGAATGTTTGATGCCATAATGCTTCTACATTACATAATCAACATTCTCCTAATGGTCATGAAAAACTGTGACCGGAAGGGTCGACTTATGGTGAATCTACCCTAACATGATGCGGTCCCCAGTCTTCAGGTCTAAGCAATGACCAGGAAATGACCCTGCAAAGACTTATGAAGCCGGGGCCATTTCTCTCCATGCCTCCCTCCCCATTACCCCCCACCCTGGTAATGTCATCTAACATGATGTGGTCCCTAGTAAGGACATCTAACATGATGTGGTCCCTAGTAAGGACATCTAACATGGTGTGGTCCCTAGTAAGGACATCTAACATGATGTGGTCCCTAGTAAGGACATCTAACATGATGTGGTCCCTAGTAACGACATCTAACATGATGTGGTCCCTAGTAACGACATCTAACATGATGTGGTCCCTAGTAACGACATCTAACATGATGTGGTCCCTAGTAAGGACATCTAACATGATGTGGTCCCTAGTAAGGACATCTAACATGATGTGGTCCCTAGTAAGGACATCTAACATGATGTGGTCCCTAGTAAGGACATCTAACATGATGTGGTCCCTAGTAACGACATCTAACATGATCTGGTCCCCAACATGTAATGACATCTAAAATAATATGGTCCCTAGTAAGGACATCTAACATGATGGGGTTGCCAGTAATGTTATCTAGCATGATGTTATCCCCAGTAACATAAAATAATGTCGTTCAATACTCAATTAAATAAAAGCCACCTTGAAAGCGATGTTGGACTCTAGTTGTGTTGTTCATATTTAAAAAATCAATAAAATAATGTTATGGCAGAAGGGTTTCTACAGTGCTCTTACAATAAGACGTGGGGGTAAAACATTTTAGAAGAGATTCTACAGGAAAATTGCAGATAAACCATTTGTTTTAAGAAAATGTATTTTCTTAAAACAAGTGGTTTGTCCGCCTGTCGAGTTTGATAATCTTTTTTTCTTGAAATGAGATAATTATTTTTGGCTGTGCATGTGACGTCATCTAACATGATGTGGCCCCCATGTGACGTCATCTAACATGATGTGGCCCCATGTGGCGTCATCTAACATGATGTGGCCTCATGTGACGTCATCTAACATGATGTGGCCTCATGTGACGTCATCTAACATGATGTGGTCCCATGTGACGTCTTCTAACATGATGTAACCCTATCAAACGTTATCTAAAGGGACTATTTCACTGATGGAATTTGCCGTGATTTCATCCGTCAGACGAGATTCACCCATAACTTTAACATTGCAGACTTGCAACGGATCACAGAATTACTCCCTAATAGATGGATGTATCTGACCTACCAATTATATTCTGTGACGCTTTTTCCCCAACTAATTTGGCATACATTGACTCAATGACTTACAAATGCTCATGTCCAATATTTCATCTGTCTATCATCACTAAGGGTGGAAACACTGGAAAAAGTAGTGGCTCCTCTTAAAGTAAGAGTATTTGGTCTCGAAGTATCTGTGCAAGGGCAAAGTGACCTGCTAGAGGACTACAAAAAGATCATTGATGAGAACACCAAGGTTATGAAGGAGTCAGCTAAGAAAATTGAAACTCTAGAGAAAAATGCCAAGGCCTTGGTGGACCAGCCTGAATTTAAGAAGGCTGTCCTAGAGGCAGTTGAGAGGGCCCTTAAGGAAAAGGAAGAAATGAAGGTAGAGACTGAGAAGAAAACAGATATCGAAGAAAAAAGGAGGTACAATCTACTTCTACTCAATGTACCAGAGTACAGAAGGGAGACACTGTTAGATGATGTATGTGGGATACTAATCCCCCTCCAAAGGAGCCTCAGAAACAAGATAATCAACACCAAGAGGTTGGGTGTCTTTAAGAGGTTGAAGGCCCCGAGACCCATCCTCATTGAATTCCAATCCACAAAGACCAGGGACTATGTCTACAAAAATAGGTTTGACATTAGGAAAACCGATGATCTGCGATGCAGAAAGTTTATTCTTACAGAGGATCTCAACGAGGAAACAAAGAAAGTAAGAGAGAAGGTGCGAGCAATAGTAAATCTTGGGGAGCAACTCAAGAAAAACATCAGACAAGCTGGGGACTACTTACTGCTCAATGGGAAACCCTACAATGGTAGGATTGAACTTCAAATGCTTCCGAAGGATTTATCAGAGGAGAAGGCCTTCACTAGGGAAACCGAAAAGGGCACCATGTTTCAGGGTGAACATTCATACCTGTCTAGCTTCTATGCTAAAGAAGTCAGGTACCAGGGAAAAACCTACAACTGCAATGAACAGGCATTCTTCTATGTGAAAGCGCAGCTGTGTGAAGATCCCTAAAATGGTGAAGCCATATTAAAAGAAACAGATCCAAGAAAAATCAAAAACCTAGGCCCTGGCTTGCCCAAAGGGTTACTATCCTGAAAGACTTTAACATCATTAAATACCAAGATGAAGAAATGAAGGCCAAGCTACTCGCCACAGGGACCAAACCCATCTGGGAATGTTCTGGAGATGGTTATTGGGCAGTAGGGGTACATCTGCTGTCCAAAGAGGTGAACAATATCAGGTAGAATGGGCAAAATGTGTTCGGGCAGATGCTGATGGAAATCAGGAGGGAAATTAGGAGTGCATAACTGTCTTTTCCTGTCTGTGCATGTATCGTGAAATATGCCTCTTAGATCTTTTGATTTCTTACTATGAATAACTTCATTATTAAAGGGTTGAAAGTGCATGTGAGAAACTGATTCCTTAATCTGACATTGTAGCAGTCAGACGATAACCTATTAATTATCTCAGTGACTAACTGAACTTTATTCTCAGTGGAAATTGCTATTCCGAAAAATCAAAAGCTTCTGTATTCTGGTCTACAAATAGTAAACTAGTTACTGCTGATATGCTGCAGTGAACTAATGGCTCTTCGCGATTGAACAAAACAACAATGCTATCCCCCCCCGTCCTCCTCATCAAATTTCATCCTATGAGATGCCCAAAGGGCTACAAATAATCTACTGGAATACTCAAAGTGTAAGATCTAAAGAGGAGAATGTAACTGAATATCTGTCAAGCCTCAATGCTGATGTTGTGTGTATCTCTGAGACATGGCTCAAGGAGTCAATGGGATATAGTTTCTTCAGCATACCTGGATTTGTAACCCACAGATTGGACAGGGAAATACTGACTAATGAAGGCAAGGTAAAAAGAGGTGGTGGTCTGTGTATGGTTATTAAAAATGGTGTTAAGCATGAAATATTGGAAGGTGAAATTACCAGTGTAATTAACGAGCACTGTGAGTTAATGGTGGCAATGATAAGTTTACCATATACACAGAAAATATATGTGGTGAATGTGTATCGGCCCCCCTCAGGAGATGTGAATGAGTTCAGTAAAATTGTAACAAAGGCACTGAAAAGATATCAGCAGGGAAAAGAGATAACGATTTTTTGGGGGGCGGTGATATCAACATTGACTATGCAATAAACTCACCTGAGAAGAATAAGCTAGTCCTGCTGGAAATTGCCAATGGCTTCAAACAGTATATCAAACATCCAACTAGGCCCCTCTACACTGAAAGGGTTATAGACCTGATCTTCTCAAATTCCCAGGATATCTTTCAGACAGGATTGCTTTGTGTAAATGTAAGTGATGACGTTCCTGTGTACATTGTCAGGAAAAAGGCTAAAACAAAAAAGAAGGCCATTGAATTCTTTGGAAGGTCCTATAAGGACTTTAGTAAAGAAGATTTGCTAAACTGTTTAAGGGAGCTTGATTGGGATACATTCTTCGCTAGTAATGACCCCGATGAAGCTTGGGAAATACTATTTGGGAGGCTTTTAGAGTACCTAAATAGGGTATGTCCAATAAAAAGGAGGCACTTCAAAAAAGAAAAGTGGGTGACTGATGAGCTATTAAGGCTGATGCATGACAGGGATCTGGCTCTCAAGAAAGCCTTAGAAACTAAAAGAGTAGCATAGTTGCCAAGGTCCTCAAGAATAGGTCAAACTTAAAGTCAAAGCAAGCAAAGAGGGACTACATTAAAAAATAGTTGGTTGAGAATGCTAAAGACCCCAAACAATTCTGGGCTGCCAATAAGGAAATGTTACCTGCTGAGACAAAAGGTATCTCCCTTAACTTGAAAGATGAGCAGGGCATAGCGGTTGAGGCACAAGACACAGCTAATCATATAAATACCTTTTTTGCCAATGTTGGGAAAAATCTAGCTGACAAAATTGAGCCAGTTGGAGGATTTGAACCACCCCCGATTGAGACTCCAGCAAACAGTCTTGAGTTTGAGAATATAATAATAGAGCAGTTAGATAAGGAATTGGTAAAGATTAATGAGAAAAAATCATCAGGAATTGATAATGTCTCTGCTAAGGTGTTGAAAGAATTTCTAATCGGTATGAAAGATGAATTTTTGCATGTCTTAAACCTATCAATTGTAAATGGAATTTTTCCTGCCAAGTGGAAAGAAGCAAAAATTACCCCAGTTCCAAAAGTAAAAAATCCAAGTGAAGTAGGGGAGCTTGGGCCTATAACTCTATTACCTATTACAGGAAAGTTGCTGGAGAAGTTCATCCACAGTCGAACTAATAGTTTCTTAGAAGGCAATGCGTTACTGACCCCTAAGCAAAGTGGCTTTAGAAAGAATAGAGGAACTCAAGACGCCGTTATAGATCTGAATGAAAAAATATTCAAGTCCCTAAATGAGGGCAAATATACTGGTGCTATTTACATAGATTATAAGAAAGCATTTGACACTATAAGTCATGATAAATTGCTAGCAAAGTTGCCCAAGTATGGTTTTAGTGAAAATGTTGTTAAATGGTATAGGAGCTATTTGAGTGGGAGGGAGCAAAGAAACATTTGCAAATGGCTGCTGTTCAGACTTGGAAAAAGTTCACTATGGAGTCCCCCAAGGCTCTATTTTGGGTCCGACACTATTTATTTTATATGTTAATGATCTGTCAAAATTAGATGTCATGCCACTGTTTGCAATATGCAGATGATACTGTAATCTTCGCCTCAGGATTTAATCGGGTAGATATTGTGTCAAAATTTGCAAGATGACTTGGACAAGTTAATAGAGTGGTGTGATGCAAACCAATTAACCATAAATGCAAAGAAAACCAAAACTATATTATATACTTACCAGACAGATGTGAAACTACCACCGATTTATGTCAAAGACACTGAACTTGAAGAAGTAGACAAATATAAATATCTAGGAATCATTATGGAAAACAAGTTTTAAAGCGCAATTAGCAAAAACTATTTCCTCTGTCAACTATAAAATCTGGTTATTAAGGCACTTTAGAGAGCATATGGACCAAGATACTGCCTAGTATATTCTTGTCTGGGGTCAGTCTCTTTGAGCAGAAGAAGTTGCAAGTACTGCAAAATGTTGGTATTAGAGTATGTTTGCGGATAAAAGATCCAATGTCAATTTCTGTTAAAAAAATACATGCCAAAATCAAGGTCCTGCCAACAGATCTGAGGAGGACATATTTGCAAGGAATACTATGTTAAAGGCTGATAAAGCTCAACTCACTGGTGTTGGTACAAAACAGAGTCACTCGAGCTGCGGATGGGCCTCTGATCAAATTATATATACCTCACACTGGACGCGTCCAATTCTCTCCACCTTTCAATACTTATAATAGTTGGAACAATATCTCATCTACTATCAGAATGGCTGACAATAGCGTCACTTTAAAGAGTATGCCTAAAAGTAGCTTGTTCAAGTACTTTGATACCACCTGGAGCTATGAGCTCCAATTCACAAACCTGTAATTATAGTTAGTGATGATTGTACTACTTATATTCTCTCTTGTCACCTCAAAAGCCCAGCGACGAAGATACTGCAAATGAACTTTTTCGTTGAATTTATTCAACTTGGCTGGCACACTTAAATATATACAAAACTTACAAAGTCTTTGTATTGTATTAGTAACGCGGGCTTTTGAGTCGTATCATACTCACATATATATTTCTATTTTTATTCAAGTATCAACTCATTGTATGATTGTTAACTGTCCTGCCTTATGAATATGTATATTGATCACTTGGTCTATAGAACAGTAGGGTATGCAATATATAATGCTGCTTCTTATTGTAAAATCCCTATTGATTATACCCTCTCCATGTCTTTGGGTCAGATGAATATTACCATCATATATGTATGGTATTCCTCAACATGTATCCACTATAAGAATTTGGTATCACCTCATATTCATCTCCCCTCCCCTCCCCCTCCCCTTGTCCCCAAGTAATATCACCATAACTGACTTTTTTGTAAGTTCTCATGCAGTAATAACGAAATGGAGGTGCTGTAGCCAAAAATGCAAATGTAATTAATCATTCATTGTATGTATCAACCTTCTCTGTAATTCGATTGAAACAAATATAATTGTATGTACTTTTATATTTTTCGTGATTGCAGAATAAAAACCTTGCAAATTGAAATTGAATTGACTAATATGATATGGCTCCATGTATCGTCTTATAATATCATGGGCAACCATGGGGCAAATGGTATTACATCACGTGACATAGGGGCACATTGCACTAGATCATGTGAGTTGTGGGGCACATAGATCATATGAAATAGGGGCACATGGTCCCAGATCCCAGGTTAGAAATTCTTTTCTACTGAACGTTCTGGCATGAGAGCAGAGTTACACTTCCAGATGCCAGAACGTTTTGAAACGTATTCCTATCAAGATATTCTTTTTACAGAACGTTTTGGTACGTTCTGGAATAGGAATGCTGCTACAAAAACATTGTAAAACGTTTAACCTCAGTCATATCATTCTTACAAAACAGAAGTGCCATAACGTTTTTATGCATTTTGCTTTTGCAACTAAAAGGGCCAGTGTAGGGTCATGTGTATTAGGGACGGGAAATTACATTAAAAATAGAGGGAAATCAATCCTTGAATACACATTATTACGTTATGGTAGCCAAAAATTCATTACAAATAATACGTTCTGGGATTCCCATGACGGAAAGCACTGGCATTTGGAGGGCTCATTTTAGACCCCACATCAGTACGTTCTGGGGGTCCCATGACAGAAAGCACTGGCGTTTAGAGGGCCCTTTTTACACCCCACATCAATACGCTATGGTTGTGCTAAGGATAAGTTCCAATTGTACTCAGAAGTGCCTTGTGCCGGAAGCATTATGATATGGAATAGGCTGAAACCTAAATTCGCCCTGATAGAAGACCTACACTCCTTTAGAATTGCCATAGAGAAGAACCATCCAAACTGCTATATGTAAAATCGCCTTCATGACCCGGAAATTTAGTTTATAGCCTCATCACATTACATCCCCTACTGGTTATGTATACATAGAATTGAATATTCACATGACACTAGAAACATGTAAGATATTGCTCATCAGAATCTCCATACCACTTTTAACTTGTATAAGCAGATGAATAGCCGTTATAGAGGGCATAGCTGAATAATGGCAATGCGCCAAAGCTGTGTTTGATACATTTACTTATAATTGTATTCATTTTACCTGAAAAGAAAATGCAATGAGTTAGAGAGAACATACACATTCACAACGTTCGCCAAACCCATATTTCTTGATCACCAAGATTTGAACTTAGTTCTAATATTAGTTTCGCTCCTCAAAAAAAGAGAAAGAATAAAAAGCAACCTCGTCATATCTTTCATGGCTTGGTGATGAGAAACAAGTTTCTATTTGGAGTACCCTAATGCAGTTCATCTTATACGCATAAATTTGTAGTTTCCTTGTAGCATAACATGTATACGCATACATCGCTTTCTGTAGCAATAGCAACAACAAAAAATACAGATATTTACTTTTCTTCATTCTTCATTTTCTCCCGAATATCTAATGGAGTGTATGTATGCTGTAGATCAATGCTCTCAGACGTACAGCTAAACTCATGGAGCCTTGACTTGAACAGGCTTCTCTTGTATTCCTTCTTCATATTAACCACTGCCTCATGTAACCTGGCATTGGCTAGCAATGGGCCTGCATTTCAATGAAACAGATACATTAACATTCATCAGAAATACATCAGGATTATGTATATGACACGGAACAAGTAGCTGGACATTGCGTACTGCCTATTTCTTTTATAAACACAGTGAGCAGATTTTACACAGAACTTTACTCAGAACTGAATTTGAAAACGTTCGCCAAACCTGTGGATGTGTCATTACTATCCCCCTATCGCCAATACACTGACTAACTTGTTAGTCATACACAGTCATAATGTATGATTTATTGTCTGATTTACTAGCTGGGTAAATGCCAGCATTTCAAACCCTTACCCTTGTTGGTCCATTTGTAGTTAGATATAGATTCCATAAGGATATGTGTGACAACGTAGTTTTGGTTGGCCTCAAGAAGTGATACGATAAAGCCGTCATACTGTCCCATCGTGCCGACTTGAAGATGCTCCAGCAGTTGGCTTATCTGTTCAGCAACATTTGTAGCACCAGTCTGCATGGAAAATGTGGCAATAAATCACGTCAGTTACCCTCCATTGCGGTTACAATTAAACGTATCTATATGCAGTTCCAAACATATCTGGCATACCGATGTTGATATAGATACCGATTTTGGCAAAACTGTTGTTCATCATGAAAATGAAAAATAAGGAGATAAGTATGATATTCATGACATGAGATTGCATTGTCATATTGTGCAGGAAGATTACACTTGGTATGTATATTAGGTACCTTGATATTGCTGGCATCTGCATTAGATATAACCTCATGCTTCGACATTGATGCCCATAGTTCAGGGGTAGGTTTAATTGCATACAGAAGTTCAGGTCCTTTTTCACGTAGTAGTCGTTTCTTTATATCAGGAAGTTCCAAATCCTTGGGGTCCTTGAAATATAAATCATATCCTTTTGGTTAATTTGGTGCAATTGTAGGGGGGACTTCATATATTCTGCATTTTCTGCGGACAGAAAGTTGCATAGATAACAAATAAGGAGAGAGGCTTGCAAAAAATATATACCTGTTTTTTCCTTGGTGACAGATCAGGCACACGTTCCTGGAGTATATCATCCACAACGTGGCTTTGTTGTGTTTCTCTGAGCGCATACAAAAAGCCACGGTACGTAGTGACAGTTCCGTTCATCAGGTATCTGACAAGTTCATATACCTGATCTCGTTCTGATGAGTTGTCATCCTGAAGGAGTTAATAATTCTCTTAGTATATCAGTAATGACCTCAAACTACCAGGTACTATTAAAGTGACACGGTCGGCTTTTCCCCCATATTTTAAACCTACTTAAGATTAATGTGTTCCAAATGTTAGTACAGTATCATGTTAAGAGGATATGCAATAATATAATGTCATCTATGGGCAATAGGATTGTACACAATCCCTGCATTCAATATTATGCCGTGAAAACCATAGTAGGCCAATGTGACATATGAACCCCATGGACCACATATGATCATGGGAATGTACTATACATGTTGATATGGTAACTAAAGGCCATGTCATTTAAAAGATTATAATCAGATAATAATACCAAGTATGTTTAACAAAAGGATTACCTTAAACGAATCAATGTCGTATACTGACAGGACATCATTATTGATAAGTAACTTCCAGAAGGTGTCGCTCAGTAGGATGTGTTTTTGAAGCTCAGGTAATTTCTCAGCAAGAGCCACCACTTTCTCTGTTTGCAGGAGCTTCCTGCCTGTATAGACCTGGATTTAAAAACATAACTCTAATGCCATTATCTCTGGTATACCAAAAATAAACATTGAGATCCTAAAACCTTTCAAGATTTCGTCTTTGATACATTTGAAATTTCTGATTTTCTAAAAGAACATAAATTTAACTGTGGCTCACTGGAAAGGACTATTAAGGCCAAAAAAAGGTTTATTTCAAGTAACATGGGCAGAAAATGCAGGATCGATAGGTCGGATTTTCTTCTCTTTTTTTTTAAACTTTTTTTTTTACATGAAAGTACTAGTTGGTCAATCCGAAGACCCTAAAATTGACCAAAAAAGGGTAAAAATACAGATTTTTTTTCAAAATTGCTAAAAAAAACGTAGGGTCGACCCTGTTTTGATAGGGTCGGTCGGGTGACCTAAAACAAACTTCTTTTTTTTTGGCCTAACCATCCCTAACTTGATGCACGTGAAAGTGACACGGTCTGATCCGAAAGTATGACTGATTTGGGTACAAGAAGTCATGCAATTTCAGACTTTTGATCATCTCAAGCTGACGTTGTTGAGCGTTTTTAGAAACCATGGCAACGAAGGTAAGGAGTCTCATGAAATCAAGGTTTTGGTTTGCCATGGCAACAATGGCTGAAAAGGTTCAATTATGTCAGCTTAGCATCAACCAATTAAAAAAGTACATATTTGACTACCTCTATCCAAATAACTCATAACCTGCGGCGGGTAGTTTTGCAAAGTTTACTCAAGACGGGAGGGGATGAGGAAAGTCCATTTAGGTGGTCTAAGTGACGTTCAAATTGCCATATTTTGTCAGACTTCTAAGTGACTAACTTCTAAATGACTTCTAACTTGTGCACCATTATTCATAGTGCTATGGGCGTGAAGGGGGCTCCACGCGCATGCACACGCCATGCCATACAACAATAGGGGGAACAAAAACAGTTGTATCCATGAGTCTACGCATATCAAAGAAATCAATATACAAACCTCATCTAACTCTGGTACTGTATCCTCAATGATACGGGTAATGACATATTTCTGTTTCGTCTCCACCAGTGCCTTCAGGAATCCCTCATACCGTTTGTTGGTCCGTGGTAGCATGTAGTCAATCAGATTAGAAATCTGCGTTTGTTCCGGGGCCCTGCCAGCTTCCTTTATATAAAAAAGAGAAAACATAGTTGTATAGGTACATTTGAATCAGCATTCATTCTGAAGCGTACAGGGCTATGATCAGATCAAAGAGGTACTTTCTCACAATATAGGTATCTTTATTATTATCAGTGTTGTGCCGGCCTCTCTAGGCTAGATATACATTTCCATAATTATGTGGCAGACTAACCTTATGTGTGATATTAGCCCCTGCCCTAGCATATTGCACTGCTTGTGGGTAGATCTATCAAAGTACATGTATATATAGACAGAGGATCTCTGTATTTATTTTATGTAATTCTTCCTCATCAAAATATACATTTAAAGATTGGTTTCCTCGTCATCGTTGAGAAACAGGCCATGGAGAATGAACATCAGTCTCTCCACAGGGATGTGGAGAACGGCCACTTTAGTACTTTAGCATAGTAACTTTGTTTCTCCAGATGAAATAAATACACAAGTCTTATGAGTCTTTGTCAGTTCTACCTTCAAGGTGTCAATTTCTCCATGATTCACCACATCATATTTGACAAGAAGTGCCCAGAACAGTGGAGATGGTTTAATGTGAGTCAGCAGTTTTGGTTTCTCTCTTTTCAGGCCTTTCACTCTACTCTCAGATAATCCTGATGATGATATCACCTGTAGACATAAACAGAATACATAAATAAGTGCTTTGAGCTTAGGTCTAGTTCATAGTGCACAATACATGTAGACTATAAAGGTTGTCACACTTGATATATGTTGTGCATGCGTTTAATTAAGTTAGGCCAAAAAAAAAGGTTTGTTTCAGGTCACCAACCGACCCTATCAAAACAGGGCCGACCCTACGTTTTTTATGCAATTTTGAAAAAAGATCCGTATTTTTACCAACTTTAGGGTCTTCGGACAGGCCGGCTAGTACTTTCATGTTAAAAAAATAAGAAGTTACAAAAAAGAATCCGACCTGCCGACCCTACATTTTCTGCCCATGTTACCTGAAACAAACCTTTTTTTTCTTTTTTGGCCTTAGAGAATCTGACCATAGGTACATTATTATTAACTTTTCAGGAGGCTGATTCACAAAGTTTAAATAGGTCGTGTGAATATATAGTATTTCAGCAATTCTGTTTAAGATGTATTTTCCTCTGGACATGGATTGAGATGCGAAAAAAGAAATTGTCAGAAAGGCACCATTGATTGTTGTTGTATCTTTGAACAAAAATCACAAACAATTTAGGATTTAACTAACTTGAACACTTTTTCCTGAACTTTTCCACATGTTTAAACACGTATTTGAATATGCTTGTTGAATGCTACACTACCTTGTGAATCCATGTCCTTTAAATCATAGCATGTACTACCATTTTCTGAACATTTTGCTACTGATTAGAGAATTGAGTTTGTATGTTCGAATACAACTCCCTACAATCCTCACTCTCAAGATCATACGACATACATCATAAGCTAAATTGTGAAACTCTGTAAAACAATGAACCTTAAAACAATGAATAATTTCAGACTACCTCTTTCTGTTTATCAGATGGGGTCCAGTCAGAGACCTGCAGTATATCAGTCAGGATATAGGTCTGTCCTGTCTCAAACAGAGCTTGCATGAACCCTGTGTATGCCTTGTCTGTCCCACCCTTCATGTAGTCACCTTGGATGTAGAGTATCAGGTCATGTACCTGTTCAGCCTCTGAGCAGTGCCCACTAGTCTGTTAAAAGTTGCAAAAGGTGACCTTTACAAAGTGAAGCTAGCAGAATTCGTGAATAGCTTATTTATCGATTACCATTATACAATATGACTCAATGATGGCTATAATTGCATAAGTAGGGTGAGAATCATTATAGATCCATCAATTGGATGCTTCCTTGGGAGGAAGTTCTGAGGTTAGGAAAAGGTTGTCTTTCCTTCATTAAATTGCTTCAAATAATGAATATACACAAATGCCATCTCCCATCGATACTGTCTCTGATGTATTCCACGAGTGGGGGCTAGTGGCTTGTGGCTTTGTGGGATACGGCCCCAGCCCCCACTCATGACATCCAACAGAGACAGTAGCAATAGGCGTTGTATTAAGGTGTCACGGTACATATTCACCCCCAAATATCCGATATAGTGTCAATGAAAAATGGTCCTATTGTACATTTTTAGTAACATGTAGGGAACCTTTAATTTGCCACAGATGCTTGAAGGGGTGAAAGGTCAAGGTTAAAGGTCAAAGGTCGCTGGAAGATTTACTCATTTCTCCAGTCTCCATGGCAACTAGTGCAAAATCGGCACAGGCTTTACTATCTTGGATGCAAATCATAAAATCAGATATGTCAAGCTTTAAGGAGGTTTTCAATACTGCATACTCAAAAGAACCCAACACTTTAAAGGTGAAAATAAGGTCAGAACTAGAAGTGTTATCTGCTATTGGTACCATGACACCTTATGTTGTGCATGTTGGGGGCCCAACACTCAAACAGTCTCTAAGATACCATCTCTAATAAGTGTTTTTCTGTTTTCACAACCTTAAATGCTTCAACTTCAGTTGTAGACATGACACGGTTCTTTTTTAAAGCTGCCCAGAAGTCATTGCTGATTCGTACGTGCTTCTTTAGAGCCCTGAGCCTCTGTGACAAAACCTGATGCTTTTCGTCTGTTGTTTCGCATACATCCAACATGACCTGAGAATATAATACATGACACTTACCCACGGTGAGACCATAATTATGAATAGATAAATTCATCGTATTATTGTCATATACATCATGCTCTCACTAAAGGAAATTATTACATCTAGAAAAATGATAGATACATGATGTGCATGACTTTACATATTTTAAAAGTAAAGGGTGTTAATCATACCTGAGAGGTCTGAAAGCATGGTTTCCATTCTGGGACCTTCTCTTGTAGGATGTCCTGGACAATCCCTTCCTGCTTTGTGTCACACAAGGCATACAAGAACCTCCGGTACGTCTTGTTCGTTCCCAGCATTAGGTACTCTACCAGGTCACGGACTAGTTTAGGTGTGGATTCCTCTTCCTGTCATTTAGTAATCAGAATACATGCAAGTTTTATATTCAATTTGGCGTATGTGTTCTGCAAAGATTAAAATTCCATATTGCCTGAGAAAGTCTACTTAAAGAGACGAACCCAGTTGCCCACCAAGGTATATATTGCCCTCCCCCTTCTTGATGTATCCATTGCCCTAATGAAAAAGAGATCAACCTAGTTGAACTTCTCTGATATTGTGTGGACTTTAAATTTACCTCAAATGATTCAATGGCTGTCCTGGTCAGCATTCCCTACAAGAACCGACAGAGGTTTCTTTCAAAGCCGATGTTACACGTATAAGTACAGTACACACACAGAAAAGTGAGAGTCATTGTCGCTAAAACTACCCTCAGGTGGGGTAGTTTTAGCGACAATGACTCTCACTTTTCTGAGAGTGTACCCAACTCTGAAATGGGAAGTCATGCTCTATACTCAATGCGGTCAGGAGTATGAGTACCTTAAATACTTCAACATCAAACTCTGACATCACACCATGTCTAACAAGTGAGGTCCATAAGTCTTCTGTTACCGCAACCTGTCTCTTCAATGTGGGTAACTTGCGTACAAGATGTCCAACTCTTTCAGATGACAGCAAATTCCTTCTGCAGAATACCTAAATCAAAGATAAAGTAGCATACTCATCTCTCTAGTATATTCTGTATTGAGCTTTGAATAGTGTACACAAATGTATGCCTTTATTTCAATGAATGTGCCTTATGATTACACATGTATTAAGAGTTGAAAAGTAACTCCCAATACCGACCTACAACTGACAACAACATTCAGCAAGATGCAAACATAATTGATTTCATGCATGTTTCTTTTTTAACTTCAGCTAGTCCGATGAATTTGTCTTGCCAGTCCAAGCTGAAACTATATTGATCCGGCCTTATGGGGACCGGCCTTACAGAGATTGTGCATGTGCTGTAAGTTTTTCATTTGCAAGAGCTACCTACCTGAGGAGGGATGTCTTCTTGCAGGATGCCAGTCACCACATGTTGTTGACCTGTCTCTATTAAGGAGGTGAGGAAACCCTGGTACTGGTTATCAGTCAGGGTCATAACATGTTCCACAAGAGCAGAAATCTGTTCCTTTTGTGAACCTGTGCCATTTCCCTGAAAAGATGAAAAAACTTTTGTATACCCAATTTTTGATTTTAGATGAATAGACAAAGCGGCACACTTAAGTGGCCGAGAGAGGCAAGAGGATGGTCCTTGCCCTGTTCTGAACAAGGCCGAGTGCAGAACAGGGCAATGACCACTCATTCAGGAACCACCCTCCCAACTACTTTTAAAGGAAGCTCTGTATTTATTTCAGGGTATATAAAATCTAAAATCTAAATCTAAAAGAAATATGCCATCCATATTTGTTTCTGTGCAGTTTGTTTACTTCCGCGGCATCGCCATTTTGAACTTTGCACAGTCCATGCGACCCTCAGTAGTGTAGCGACGCCATGGCAACCCTATAGCGACCTCCATGCAGAGTATGCAATACAGCCAGAGTGCAGAATTGCTGAAGGTTACTTCACGCTGCCCCATTGCATTAACCTTGTCATTCCGTATTCACCATGAAATGATATTGCATACACATATGATTCAATTAATCAATTATCAATGACAGGGATCATTTCACAGTTGAATATCATAATTACCACATGTATTACTTACCTTTATCCGGTTAAAGTCCTCAGCCGTAACAACACTATACTTTTTTAGCTGAGCCCAGAAAAGTGGGGATAGTCGAACAAATTCTCTTAAAGACGTTTCATTATTATGCAGGAGTTCCACCTTCTCAGCTCCCAATACCAATTCCCTCTATTGAGTATACAGGACAAGACATTAATGATTACTTTGCGAAATGACAGCCACAATGTATTATTCCATTTTTAATGTTGCACAATTTTAACATTTGAGCATAAATCAGATTCATTTCACCATGAAAACTCACCATGTGACGTCACATCAGTGCGGTTATCCACTGCTAATGCACAGTGGTTATCCAGTTTAGGCACTGCCTTTGAGTGCCTAAAGTGGATAACCATGGTATTAACATGGTTGACAATGAGAGATAGTATGCAAAAATTCCAACTGTAATTTGATTTGAGTTCAGGTGCTCGGTTTGAACATAAGAGATGTATATTCATAAGGATTATATAAATCCAAACCTGATCTGGTATATTCGCTTGGTTTTCATGAAGGGTCTCATTCAGGACCTTAGTTGCCACGTCTTTCTGTCCAGTCTCTAGAAGCGTGTCGATAAAGCCATGGTACATGTCCGTAGTGCCCTCTATCAGATGACTCACAAGGTCGTATATCTGAGCCTCCTTCACTGCAAAGCCCTCCTTCTGTAATGGAATTAAAGCATACCAAAATTAAGTGGACATCTATAATATAAACTTACTTTACATTGTCAAATGCTGTGATTGCAATATTCAGGAATATATGTAGGAATCAACGTTTTTAAGCGTGCAAGTCCAGGTCTGCTTGCCTAAAGACACTATACTAATATGCAAATTGCTTATTTACTTGAACTATTTAATAATAAGTAGACAATCTACATCGATTTTCCATAACGTCAAGCGTATCCATTATAGGCACTCATAGTAGTTGAGCAGGCTACTGTGACCTCAAAAACATCATACAATTTGCAAGGTAGTATTTTGAAATAATGTTGTTTCATTCAGGATATTTATTCCTCATAGAAGATGCCAAAAGAGAGTGTCCACAAAGCATTATTTGAACTTTGAGTGCGACTGGGTAAATTCTCCTCAATACTACTATCAAGTGCTGATTATAATTTTATCGTATAAACATTGAAGAGTTATTATATATACAAACCTGGATATCTTCAATTCCTTTCTGTGTGATAACACCATTATCCTTGAGCGTCTCCCAAAATGTGGCTGATAGTCTCATGGTGCTAATCATTTGTGACCTCTTCTTTCTGAGCCGATCTTTCTTAACTTCTGATAAACAACCTCTGCCGACCATCTTCAATAGAAAGTGGGCCTACTTGGGCAAAACCCTTTATGCATGATTTACCTATGGAAGTTAATTTTTTCATAGAGACATAGCTGGGTAGTAAGTAAATCATATCGATATGTACGAAATGGTGTGATACCTTATGGTGGATCATTGCTCTAGGGGAGTATATAAACACATACCGACTCGACTTTTGAAGTTGTCTTTGGAACCCTCTCATTCAAGACCTGGCTGACCACATCCTGTTGGCCAGTTTCCAGCAGAGCATTCACAAAGCAGCGGTAGTTGTCATTGGTGCCTCGTATGAGGTGTTGTATCAGGTCATAGATTTGTGCCTCCACTGTAGCAACACCCTCCTTCTGCAAGGTAAGAGTAGGTAATCTTTAGCTCTTCCGTTAGCCACAGACTAGAATAAAACCTGAAATGATATGCTACTGTGTTGTATGGGGAAATAAAGGACCACAAATATGCTTTACTGACCCATTTAGGGACTGTTAATATATTTTCGCTTCAGATTTTAGACTGGTATATCTTTACTATGTAAACATGTGAAAAACATCTCAATCACCAACAAACCTTAATTGATTCGATTTCTCCCTGTGTGATCACCCGATGTTTCCTCAGGGTTTCCCAGAAGGCAGGGGATAATTTGACAGACTTCAACAGGTCAGATCTCTTCTGTGTTAACAATTCTACTTTGTCCTTGCTTAGGACATATCCAGTTGCAGGCTTAAATCAAGGAACGTTTTTAGTTTAGATTGTTGCTGTAAAATTCTGAGACAGCATGGTTACGGAGATCTATTTAGAGCACTCATTATATCAGAGAAACGCCTTTCCATTGTGTTCATTTTAGTACCGTAACAGACAGCGGAAAATGTGACAGCCCCACGGGGAATCGAACCCTGGCCTCTCCGCTCCAAAGTTGAGAATGCTACCGCTACACCACAGGGCTAGCTGCCCCCTGCTCTGCTACTTAAGCTACCACAGGCGGGCAATACGCTCTCCACGCACGCTCGGGCTGCCCCGAGCGATACATGCCCACTACAGTACTATGGTTCTTAAAGGGAATTTCTACCTGTTAGATGATCTAGATATTCTATTGATATCTGCAAATAACTGTGCATAGAAATAGTTTATCATATTAGCAAGTAACAAATGTAAAGAAAATGCCATCTTACAGTGCTCAATTCCATAGGGAAGCCACATGAAAACTAACTGTTAACTATGGTTATGGGAGAACTTTTGGTTGCAGTCTTTGCAAAAAATATGCAGGACAGTGGCAATGTCCTCCTAAAATGCCACCGTTCCAGCAGATTGACAAGTGTAGCAGTTGGGCTTTTCTGAACTAAAATAATTTAGTTGGTCTCTAAACCTGAAATATTATTGTCAATCTACTGTGTAAATCTAAGTATTTATCCTGATTTAGCAATGGATGATTACAAATACAAGTATTTTCAATGGACTTTGAAAGAATTTGTACATAAATTGTCAGATATGTGGCTATCCGGTCCTTCAAAAATGTAGCTGGTCCTGCAACATTGAAAAAAATTGCACGACCGAATGTCCTGTGGGATGAAAAAGTTTTTGCAAAGACTGTGGTTGGTGGTTAGATGAATATGTTGTTCTATTGCCATCTGGAAATCACTTTGGATTATACTAGTGGAAAACATAATCAAATAGGAAATGGACAAAAATCACATGTCACAGTACTCATTTGTCTGTAAAACTCATTTTAAGAAAAAAAACATCACTATAGATTCTATGCATCTAACCCATACCATTTAAGTTAGCCCTTACATATGATAGTCCTCTGTTATAGTCTGGGATTGAACACCCAACCTTCTGATTCGAAGGCAGACTTGGTAACCACTACACTACCAACTCCGGTGTCAATACCTGAAGCTGGTGGGATAGTGTACCATACATATCTTATAGACATATGCCACGAGAGGGCAGTACAAGCCACATAATGTAATGTTGTTTTTGCAGACTTTTTGCAGCGATTACCTTTAATACATGTTTAGCGTGAATGTCTAAAGTTGCATCCTATTGTTAATCAGATACTACCTTATCTGTAGCCAGGGGATGTGTCTGCTTTTTGGAGTATTGTGGAGACGTCTTCCGGCTGATGTTATTTTCAGCCAAATTGATTTCATCAATGTGTGCTTGGTAGTTTTCTTGTCTAGAAGATACATTTAATGAGTTCAAAGATTGTCCATTAGTGTCTTCTTTTGATGTATCAATGTGAGGAAGGGCTGCAGGAGCAACTACGTTACCAATCTTTCCATCTTGCAGTTCCTGAAAATTAACCAAACTTCTGTTACTTGGTCACAGCCTTATTTATTGTTTCCAATGAGATATTGTGGTTAGATTTTTATCATTGATTTGCTTTCAAAGCTTGACTTTCCATGACGATTAGTCCATCCACATATCATAGTCCTGTAGTCACTAAGTAGTTGTGGAAAATGCAGTTTTATTTCAAGATTATTTCTTTTTTGTCCATGATAATCAAGGATGGATAAGGAGGAAAACCCAAAATATGATGCTACTGTAAAGGTCATGGAAAAGTCATCAGGAGAAAGCTGGACTAGAGCCCACAATCTTCAGATCTATGGACCAGCTGCTCTACCACTGATCTACTTTACCTTCTGACAACTTGACCGCATCATATATTAGTGGATTGGTATGGTACAGAGGGGATCAGAGTAAGATTACCTGAATGATACCCCCTTGTGGGTTTACCACCGAGGCACAGGGAATCCGACCCCTACACTGCCATCATCAAAGATGTTACCAATAGCTATGGCCTCATCCTTTATGTTACATCCAAATGTGGATACATTAACTAACATCAATTATTGAGTGTACAATGTAATACCTGACACATGGCCTCGACTTCACCTGATTCTGCTCGAGCTGGTAGGATTTGTGGCGCAACAATTTCTTGAAGGGAGAAAAAGGAGAAAAAGACGTCAATGCTTTGTGTATATGTCTAGATAAAAGTTGATGTGCATCGTTTGAGTGACACTCTCATCACTGATGTGTCCTTCATTACTGCAGTACTATATTATAGGGGCCGCGCCCACTGATCTGGAATTATACTTGCAGAGGTCTATATGGTGCATATCAAAGATAATAGTCTTCAGGATTTCTGTTTTTAATCCCACTTACTTTATGCATGTAATGTACTAACTACCTTTCAGCTGTATGCATATAATTATTTGACTGACTTGTGTTCACTGTAACTGCACCTATCCGCTATAATGTCATAATACATTAATACCTTTTGGTCGCAGGGACTCGTAATGGTTCTCCCAGACATGTCCCAGCAGTATAGGGTCACCACTGTATCCAGCCTGGCCTGTAACCCAACAGATGGCGCTGTCGGGACCACTGTCCGGGGAACTTGTCACTATCATTATATCACGTTTTAGGGATCGGGCCATTGCAACAACTGCTATATGGTCGGCCCACTCTCCATCCTTTGACATTTTTGAGAGATACTCTTCTTTGGATGGTGTTAGAAAGTTCTCCAGAGGGACATCTGGACCCTGAGACAAAGTAATGATGAAGTTGAAAAACGGAATAAAGATCGAGCATAGATTAATGTATGTATGCATATTTATTACAGTATGGCCTTTTCTGCATTCAATTGTTATACCAGCTACAGTTACAACTACTAATAAAACCCGTCCCTACCCAGTGATGCATCGCGCCCCGAGGTGGCCCCATCATAATCTTTATGTTGGACTCAGCTTGGGAGATTGAAAATGTTACGACAACCAGACACTTCTTGAGATAGGTTAAGGCATTCCCACAGTGCAGTGTACTAGGTCTCACGAGCGTTGCCAATTTTCCCTCGCCACTATCGCCGGCAACTGAGCTGCTGGTCCTCCTATAGAATACTAGCTCATAAAATGCAGCATTCGTTTCATGATTACAGATAGATTACAGTTAAAACATACTTCTAAATAGTCTGTATGTCTGATGGTCTCCACCACGTCCTGTCGGAGCTGGGTAGGACTGACATTAGGAACACCCAGACGCCGCAGCTGGCGCGAAACCGCCCAGAAAAAGCAGTTCCCATCCTTAGGGGTTGGTTCCAAAATTTCAAGCTGGGCTTCATCAAGATTTCTCCGCAGAGTGTCATCGCTGCAGGTGCTAGCAGAAAGTAGGGACCAGAGAACATGTGGGTCCAGACAATAGACACCTATAGTATGAAAAGACAATAAAGAATGTTAACATGCTGGAAGAAATTCCGAAGATTTATCCCAACAACTGCACTTCGGAAGATAACGTCACTTTTGTGATGTGTCTTCTTGCTAGCAGGTATATCATGAAATTGAACAATCAACAATACATTTATTATAGTTCATGAGTTTTATTTCATTCCCTTGGTTCTAAACACGTGTAGAAAAAGGAAGAAAGAGAGGAAGGAGAAGGAGAAGAAGGGTATTATGTAATGAAGGACGAAAATTGAGAGAACATGAAGCAATGAAGGACGTACTGAATGGAGGCAGAAGGAAAGAAAAAAGGAAAAGTGCTTTACTTAGGCAAATAAGACTGGTTATCAAGAAGGCAATTTGCACATGCCAGGTTCAATGCATAATAGCAAAAGAAATGGCTAATGAAACCCCTCCCATCGGCTTTTCTCACTTACGTCGGTCTGCCATGATGCTGCTAAACAACTTTTGCCTCTGTACGATTCCAGAGAGATAACGTCATCAGCAGGCCTTTTACCTTTATCACAAAAGACTTCTGTGTCAAAGTATAAAAATGACTACAAAAGTTAGAAGATGTTTATTGACAAATATACAAATTCCCATCTTTGATTTTATGTGACATCATGTCTATACTGAGTTTAGCCCGACTTTATAATATAAGTCAACCGATAACACAATTTCGATAATATAACTGAACATTCTAATAGTGCCACATATGTTCATGAAATCATAAAAACAAATAAGTCGTTGTACACAGTTGCATTTTAGTAAAAGAAAATGTATATGATAAACGCATATAGAGAAAATAAAACGCAAGACCATATTGTATATCCCAGCTAACAAAGAAACGTTATTATACTATATACTTATATATAATTATGCCATAGTAAGGAACCTTAGAGAAACGTTGTATAACGTTATAAAATGTTGTATAACGTTTTTTGTTTACCATGATGACTTACAAGTCCAAGGGAGAATCCTGTTGATTGCTTCAGTTGCTCAGTTGTGTCAGATACAATGTTCATCTACCATTGCCAAGCTGTTTTTGATGTAAGGACAATGTAATAATTCACATAATAACCTATGTACAGGATTATAGTATGTTATCATCAGGTAAAGATCATGTACATTTTTCTGGAGTGAATGAGTGAAAAACATTAGGTAGGGCAAATCAATGTATGTAACTGCATTGCTTATGTATTTATATGCTTTCATGACCACTATTTTAAGCGCAACGTCCACTGGCAAATGGTATCTGTCGGTTGACGGAGTATAATGACATGTTCTCTATACCCTTAATAGCTGACAAACGTCTATTCATCGGAAAATGGAAGATTGGCTTTAGATAGATTCTAAACAATCGCATGAAACCTAAACCTACCTCCTTCAGCGTCCGGTCATGCCACAGGAAACTACAAACACGGGGGTTATCAGTCATTTACATGTCATGCTGAAAGGAAGTTCACATCATCCTGCTCCCCACAACTTATATTAGGCAATATAATGTCTCTAAGAGTACATACACATCTTTGATTTTTTTAGAAATGCAAGCTTTACTATGCCTAACTATAGGAAGGGCTGTATTCAATGCCCCCATTGAATACAATATGGCCGTATTCAATGGGTTAAGAAAAAGCTGGATTGCTTCATTAAATGGCTTCAAATAAAAAAATAAACACCAACTACATTGATACCTCTCTGCCGTATTTCACTCATGGAGGCTGGGGCATATCCGCCTTAGCCTGCGGCTTCGTGAGATATGGCCCCAGCCGCACTCATGAAATACAGCAGAGATGGTATCAATGGGCGTTGGCATTTGTCTATATATGTGACATTGATATACAGACGAAACCCCATGACAGCGATACATTCCTATCGTTCTGCACTAGCTGATCAAATACAGCCAACACTGAAAATTCTGGGGGTTAGTCAATGCTAGTATATCTTAGTCAAAACCACTAACTTATCAGCATTATTAAATCAAACTAAGATTTTGCTTAACTATGACTAGCTTTTTACTAACCAGCTACCCACAGGAACTCCTCACCAGGTGACAGCACAAGCAAATCATGAGATATTTATCTATATGATAAGATTGTAATTGCACTTGTTATCATGCTTAGAGGTAACCTTTTCTAATTTTGAATATGATATGGGGTGTAACATAATGTATGCATGTATCTACTTAGCCAGATTTAAACAAAACAACTGATCAACCTATTCCAATGAGGTTTTCTGAATGGGACACCTTTATTGTGTTTTAGAAGGTGCATATATCAAATACAGACTCAAGTCTCTGTATAGCCAATTCTACAGGACAATAATTGTTATGTAGACAAACTGGCTTAAATGGATTGAGTTACCATTGCACAGGTAACTAATGATGTGGTTGTTGCATATCAACCAGGGCCATGCCACTGACTGGTTATAGATGTACTAATCACAAATGAATGACTACCGTAAATTCCTGCATGTAACTTGTGGGTTATACTAGAACCAAACCTCTAGTGCAGGTTATACAATATTCTCAGGTCTATGGGCAGGTAATACAAGTACTAAATCACAATTTTCAAGCCCTAGGTAGAGGTTATAGGATTCTCTAAAAGTCGGGGTGTGAGTTATATGTGAGATGCGGGTGTACACCAGATTTTATGGTAGCCTCATAAGTTCAGCTGACCTGGGCAATGCTAACTTTTAGCTAAGGGTTAGCAGCAAAACGCTAAGATAGGATAGGAACTTTGGGCACGTAATTTTCACTAATGTTTGTACAAAAGTTAGTAAAAAGTTAGTACAACCTACTAACTTTTGACTAACATTTGAGATTCAATTTTTTCAGTGAACGCTTCAACAAGTGAAGAGCGATGGGAATGGGTATTTGCATTTTTATGTATTTTCATAATCTAAAAGTTAGAATAATTCACGTTTTAATTACAGTTGCATCATCTTGTCATGCATGCTGGGGTTATACAGAGACAGAAACGACAATGATAGCTTTCATAACTACCACCTTTAACCTGTAGATTGCAGCAGTTATTAGGAGTGGGACCTACCTGAAAGACACAACGACAAGAAAGTGACATTAGTTATATTATTAAGTTATCCAATAATAAGGAATAGCAGTGAAAGATATGTAATACATGTGGACTACAGACACTTTACTTCAGATGATTTATTTTCAATTTGTTATGTAATCCACCATCATAATATAATGATAGCTTCACCTCCTAATTAACCTTTTGGTGTAGGACCATACCCTTTTACATATAATAGAATAATGCTTATAATTATAGTGTTTCGCCTACCTTGTTATATATATAGGTGATAGAGGAGTAACAGTAGCTTCAGCCGCGGCTCAAAGTGTCAGTCATCCACAGGATTATCCTGTATGAAATACATATTAATCTGCTCCCCCTGACAATCAGGTGTTAGATCACATAAGAATTGGGGGAGCAAGTAACATAGAGCACTTCACTGTTATTCACACATGCTTGTTACATATAGCTTGTAACTAATTTTACTAATATTACTGATAATAATATTTTGCTAAGGTGCATCGGTCCTGTAAGGCTAGACAATGATAATGATGATAATGAAACATAAAACATGTAACTTACTGTAAGCTCTTTATAAGATTCACTTTATAAGTAGAACCTACCTGAAAAGAACAGAATGGACAATATTACGCCAAATAAAATAAAAACGTGTTTTTCGGGCAACCCTAGCTGCAAAATAAGTCAATTCTTTTTTATTCTTTTTTAGATTTTATCTAGATGAGGAAGTTCTCAATGACTTCCGTGGCCTAAATGATTGCCTTCCCTCAGGAAAATGCTTTTTAACCGGAATCGACCGTGATTTCGTCAGTCGGACGAGATTCGATCGAGATTCCTAAATTCGAAATGGGACATGACAGAGTCTTAAAGGCGACATGGGATATGGGGATTTAAGTGACAGGTGACATGGTCATTTCTTAAATTTGATATGTAACATGGGAGCCTCCCTCCCCCATCTAGACCCCAATTAATACCTTATGAGTGTGTAGTGTCATAGCAGGTTAGGCGGCCAGTAACAGGACATCAACCATAGCCCATCAGTGGAAGTCTAGACAGCAATTCTCACTTGCTGCAGTGGCGGGGGGTTACCTGAAAGCATATCATATTTTTCTAAATTTATTGAGATTTGCAAAAGAAATCTGCTAGCCATCCCTGATAGTCATATTTTTCACCCAAGACGATCCGACTTTTGTTATTTCTATTCACTTCATATTTCCCTAGCATTATATAAGAAGAAATACACAGCGGAATGATTTCTTAAGACTTCATTAACCTCTCAAAACAGTCGATGTTCAGAACTACCCCTCTAGGCAATGTTTAGAGCTACCCCTTTAGGGTGGGTGAAAAATGTCACCACCCACCCCTCTGTTGTTAAGGAATGCATGAGCACTCCCTTAGGGAACTATATTCACGATGATATCTCTCTCGTCAGACATTGAGATATACAGCTCAATGTTGCAATTTGGTCCTGTTGGGGATCCCTGTAAACACAAATACGTAGCTTGGACATAAATCTACGTTCATTTGGAGGGTAAACTACGTAATTTTACAAGGTTTATGAACATCAAAACGTGAAGGTTTATTTACGTTTATTGAACGTTTAAGTTCGATCTACGTTTTTCTACCTCATTCAAACGTAAATTCACGTTAAAGTGATACCTGAATTGATGTAAAATATACCTATATTCTATGTGTAATATCAATATTTAGCCATAGAACTGTGTCAGTGAGGTTAGCACTCACGGATTTGATTGATAGATAACCAGTATAGCTTTTATATATTAGATTTGTTCAACCTAATTATTCCCCTTTTGCAATACCTTGATAGACAAGTACAATGCATATAAGGTATACCTAAAAGTACAGGTCTCTGTCAAAGTAACTGCGACAGACTGGCTGGTACCATCAAAACGTGAAATCCGACAACACGGACGAGAGGATAAATATGATATTAGAAAACCAGGGTATATCAGCTGAGGAGGCTTGCCTAAATGTTTTGACTAAAGTGACATGGTCCGATGATTAGGGCTCAAAAATCAATTTTGTTAAAAATGAACCAGAATGTTCCCTATGATGATGATTCGTTTTAAAGCCCCCTGACTAGGGGACAGGCACACAACGCCTTCTATAGGCTGTGCCAAAATAAGGAAAACGTGCCTGAGAAACTGGGGGACTCCGAATGGAACTGGAGTGATGTAAGGGACTACAGAGAGGGAGTAAGGGAAGAAGCCTGGCTATTCGTACTGTAGAATTTAGAACTCGTGCCAATTACTTGGCAACACTGTATGTGTAGGGCTTCCTTAAGGAAAGCCCCATTAAAATATGAAGGTCCCGTTTTTTGTGTGAGACAATGGATTGAGTGACACATAACAAGGACAAAGACATGACAGGACAAACAACAAAGAACAAGAAGCCCACAAAGTGTGGAGGTGAAGGCCTAAGCCCTATAAGGATGAGAAAAAAAAAGTTATAAAAAGTATGAGATGACCTTACTAACTCTAAAAGAAACCAGTGAGGGACTCACTGGTACTTAGACCTACTTAGACCTATATATATATTACTTAAACTACCTAACCTAATGGGTCCTAAAACGGACCTGAAGAAAGACAGTAGAGACCCCCAGCCACCTCTCACCAGAGAAGTCGCTGGTTGTCTCTACAGAAAAGGGCGAGGGCCTTATATCCCTCTTCTGCTGCCCTGCGTATGATTTCCACTGCCATGTTCCCTATGGCCATACTTTATGTGCTACCTACTTTATTTGATAGTATTCCCTACAATTCAGCCTAGAATTTGACAAATTATCAGATTATGGCTCAATTTACTAATTTTGGAGTGCATGCTATAATTCCGCCATTGAAAATACACCGTGAAATGCTATACAGTCAACTCCCTCTATTGCGACCACCTTTGGGACTATCCAAAAGTGGTCGCAATAGCGAGGTGGTCGCAGTAGGGGGAGTTTGGACTACATAAGGCTATTTGAAAATTAGATCATAGACCATTGGTGTGTTTCAGACAATATGGTCCGAATTGCAACATGTCTCTTTTTAAATGATTAAAGTTGAAGGAGTGAGTCGTTTGTTCTCCTTAATCAACATTGAAAATATCTAAACATTTAAATGTTTTGAAACTAGGGTCGGGTGGCCCTCCCTCTGTTGTGCCACCCCTGATGTGCCTGATGTGAGTGAGTGGCGGGGGGAGGGGGCTACTCCCTTTGATGTGCGACCCCCCCCCCCCCCCCCCACTCAGACATACCCATTGGTCGGAGTGGTGAGGGAGAGAGGCCACTCCACAGACCTGCCCATTGGTCGGGGTGGTGAGGGAGAGAGGCCACCTCACAGACCTGCCCATTGGTCGGGGTGGAGAGGGAGAGAGGCCAGCTAACACACATGGCCAGTGGTCGCAATAGAGGAAGAAAAATGTTATATGGGCCTTGAAATTTGGTGGTCGCAGGGTGAGGTGGTCGCAATAGAGGGGTGGTCGCATTTGAGGGAGTTTCTTACATTAAAACAAAGGGAAAAACGATTGGGACTTTCCAAATATGGTCGCAATGATGGGGTGGTCGCACTGGAGAGGTGGTCGCTAAGTGAGAGTTGACTGTAATTGGGCCAAATCTGTACCTGTAATTGTAATTGCACATAGATGACATTGTATTGTGCCTTATCCTCCAAAAATGACATTGTACTAACATCTGAAACACATTTAAGCATGTTAAAATATAAAAAAATCGGACCATGTCACTTTAACATTGTAATGGACCCTTTCTTATGATACGTAATATCATAGAGAAAGAAGTCAAAGAGGTTCGGACACTGTGTGACAGGTTGCTAAAAGAGTTTATTCAAAAGAGAAACAGTCCGGCCTAGGTTCCGAGTTATATGGATACTTCGGATGCGCTAAATAGGTAAGTTGGTCTTAGTCTCCGTAACCTTCCAGGTGAGCTGTATTAAGCTAGCTGGCGAGCCCTCCTGGATGCTGGCTAATTATAGGTGGCAGGACCCCGCACGCATGTGCAATTCACACCACCTAGCGCCCCCTGTCCGTGACTGGGAGCAACGGTCGGTGCTTCCACCTACCGTCGACTGCAGACCTCAGACAGGGTTCGGAACCAACATCTAGCGGCACCTGCACACAACTATAATAGTATAACTGACCTAGCCTCTACAACATAATCAAATATTAAAAGATTTAGATATCTTCTCTAGATTCAGCCGAACTTTGCGTGTATTGTATTAAGTATGGATGGTAATTTTCTTTTCCTGCAATGGGACAGAGGTATATTAACGTAAATACTCGCTTATAAGCCCAACACCCGTATAAACCGCACCTATTTTAGGCCGATCCTAGAAGCCGCATTGGCGATCTGAGTATGGTGATTTTAGTACTGTACTATACAGGTTGAGGACATAACCACTATTCTAGTACGCCCTAAATGAGCTGTACTTGTACTTACTATCTAGGGCGTACTAGTATAATGGCCTACCCAGTAGCATTAGTGTATCTATGCATTTGAATTCTATTTTCCTTATGGTCCCAATATACTTCATATCATGTTTGGTACCATTAGGAAGAAAACATCTCAGGCTATACACTAGCCGATTTACAAATTATAATTGTTGATATTTATTCAGATATCATGACTTGAACACAACACATTCATAAAATACTCTTCTAGACAACCAGAAAAAGTATTTCCGAATTTTCTGTTAGACTTGCGGATAAAAATGAATATACAGGGTAGTAACTTATACACTGATCTGTCACTCTACGTTTTGGTTTTATCTCCTAATGCAATGGTAAGGTAATAAATAGGGAAAACCATTTGAAAAAGTGGGATTCTCTCCAAACTCATGCCCTCAGTGTTGGTATAAGTAAGACCCATTGCTCTATGATTACAGATAAGGTACTGCAGACCCATCCATGGGGGTCAGTAACACAGCATAGCTAGCTGTTTATGGTCTAATGGTCACACAAAATGTACCAGTTAAATGGTACGCCCCAGAACCATGCACAGTACCAGAATATTGGAATGGTCTGCCTTAATAGACTATACCAAGGTAGTAGTGCGTACCAAATGGTCACCAAGATATGACTTGACAGGGATTTGAGCTTAGGTACTCTGCATCATGAATCCACCATGCTAACCACTACTCCATGAGGGACAGGTGACATAAGGAATGCCCGGTACACCCCACTCACAATACTCAGAGCCTCTCTGTACCCTAATCTCGGACATGAGATTTGGCTGAGCTGGTTGCTGGTGACTAGGGGGATACACTTGGTACCAGAGTAACACATGGTGACGCCACCAGTATCTCGCTAGTGCCTGATAGCAGCTTTAAGCTCGCGTTTAAGCCACACCGCTACTCTTGGCAGATGTTATAAGCCACACGGCTCATACGTTAGGTTTTACGGTATATATATTTTAATAATATTAGTAAAATAGTGAACTTTAAAAAGTATTGAGCATGATAGTTAAGACCTAAGTGGAGTTTTGCAGTCATATTTTGTGATATTGAGCCCAGTACATGACAACAATATCATCTTAGTCGTTAAAATTACATTTTAATCATTAATTCATCAGCTCTTTCTTGAAAGAAAACTAACTTTTCTCATTGTTCTCAGATTACAAATTTGTCAGGGAATCCTGAGATGGCTTATGCTAGCAGAATATGCGACTTATATTAATTGTTGAATTAACTTAATATGTTTGATATAGTTCTGCACAGGCGCCGCATCAGCAGAATGGCTAAAATGTGGGGTCCTCTGTCTTTTGTATTGACTCATAATGACATAAAAGTATGTTTAATGTAGCAGAAATGCTCTCCATGTATTGTCAAAAGCATATCGGTTGCTTTTAAAAGTTCAGAACTGACTAATTAGTTCTATATCGTAAAATTCTGAGTATATTAGCATCAATAAACTAGAAAATGCCTTGTCGCAATATTTGTCAAAGGCCTATTTGTGCAGTTTATGTATGGGGTGGTATATTTGAAGTATTAAAATATGACCTATGATTGTCATTACTGATTCTCTATTGGTTAAGGTGGGTATATCCGATTTTGCTTCAAACTCTCAATCTTGCTGAAATGTATTCTGAACACTGTAGACATATATAATATTTAGAGAATAGAGGTGTTAAAAGGTCACAAAGGGATCCAATGTCCCCAAGCATGGGCTTTCCTAGTGTATTTTCAATATGTTGAATAAAAATATACACACTTTTATTCTAAAACGACCATATGTATATTGGGCAACAAAATCTAATCAAAATCAGAGGGAATTAGGGGTAATATTGGAACAGATAGGAAGTCAAATATATTATTTGTGAGTATTCTGACTCATTTTTAGGGAAATCAATTTTTTTGTCGCACACATCGGATGTATTAACTTTAAGTTGGTGTGCTTTTAGAACACCGTGCATTGTTCTCTCGCTGGGTGTGTGTCACCTGTGTCTACACTTTGATCTCCTTAGAACTTAACTCCTATCTACTCCATGTGACTAAGTGACAGGCTAGATCATGATGAGATATTAATCGGGATACGATATCGATTATTTCACCTTAGATAAACTTTAGGTTAACTTCTACCAAAGCCATTAAGAATAAGAGTCTAATGAAATTGCACGAATGTTTCCATTGAAATAGATTACATATGCTAAAGGAACACACCATTTAAGCTTATTTGATTTGAGTAAATCCCACTTAAAGCAACGTTAATGCCGTTATGACCTTCCCGTGACATTAACATGGTCTTAGTGATCCTACCACGTAAACAAAAAACGTTATACAACATTTTATAACGTTATATAACGTGATACAACGTTTCTCTAAGGCTCCCTACTATTTTGACGTAAAATAATGTGTTTTTTAAGCTGGGTAAGGTGTTCAGCGGGCATAGGGTAGAAGTAACTACACTGAAAAGCCAATGGTCAGTGGTGACGACTTTAGGGTGATCACTATGCTGGTGTCGAGAGCGATCACCCCCTCGTCATTAGGGTCATCACTAGTGACGAGCTAAGGTTGTCATATTGAGCACCTTTAGCTCTAAAATGGGGTCATCATTAGGACGACCTGTGGTCATCATCAGTGATCACATGTTTATTGTTTATCACTTGTTATAGCAGTAGGTCCTATGTAAGAATAATATTCGCATTACATCCCCCCCACTTCCCCCCTCGTCATCAAGTAGCCACTAGACCTACTCCTCAGTAGAAGACCTAGATAGCTTTGTTTTTGTGTATATTACCATTGAAGGTATTCCTCAGGCTTGTATCAATGACCTCACATACAGAAGAGGTGTCCATACTTTACATCTATCTCCTCTGTTATTTCTGTCAGATTCACTTTTTACCGGACAATTAAAAATACTCAGATATAACCCTCCATGGTGGCTTATACATTTCCAAATGAATATGCAATACCTATGGTTAATATCAAGGTATATATTGATCAATACATTATTCGGGGGATATTAACTATCACACCATTGGATAGTAGAGCCCTCTAGTGGCAGAAATATTGTGATCAACATGACGACCTTGGGTGATCTTCATGGCATGATCACCCTAAGGTCGTCTGCAGTGACGACCTTTGTGTAAGCATGGGTTTTGGGTGTACCATTTTACCATACTTATACTAATCACTTGGATATATTTTCTAAACTAGGGTAAGCTCACCTATTTCCGACCACCTACCATAAGTCGATATCACTATACTGTGTAATGTGGAGGTATAAATGCTTTTTGACATAAAAGTTGAAGTGTTAATGTCCCGCATTGCATCATTATTTCTTACCACTTTAATTTTATTCATTTAAATAAATATTGCCGAAGAGTAGGTGTATGACCCATTTTTACCACTGATAAAATGAGAATTCTTCAGAAATATTTTACTTTGGTCCTCGTTAACTATACTTCTCAGTTGATGTATGTATGAATTGTCAGGTTATATGAATGGATACACATCTTTTGAACATAAATCCCTTTTTCTATGATAAAACATTCACATTCCTGAAAGTAACGATCCATATGGCTGTGTCTCACGACCTTGGGCCAATGTTTTTGTCTCTGACCGGGTGCCAGCTCTGACCGGGTGCCAGCTCTGACCGGCCTGAATAAAATCGGGTTATTTAGGGCAGATGTAGATAGAATTTGTCTGAAAAGGTTAATGGATGTTATAACGCTCTAAACTAGTCATTAGTTGTCCATTTTTATCATCATCTGACCTAAATTACCCGTTTTTATTCAGTCCGGTCGGAGCTGGCACCCAGGCAGAGCTGGCACCCGGTCAGAGCTGGCACCCAGTCAGAGACAAAAACATTGGCCCAAGGTCGTGAGACACAGCCATAAGGTAGGAGCTACCAATTTCACCCTAAATCGACCACCCTCTACCTTAAGTCGTCCATGTGCTCGGACGTTAGTATGGCATGTGCTCGGACGTTAGGGACATGGCCTATTGTCCGGAGGGCCTAGAATCATGGGGGCCGATTGTCATAGGGCCTATTGTCAGGGGGGCCAATCATCATGTGGCTAAAAGGCTGAGGGCCTGTCGTCCCAGGGCCGATTGTCAGGAGGGCCCCTGGCCCGGACACCGGTGCGGTAATAGATCATGCCGACTCTATGAGGATGAAACAGCAGAGTAGGCAAGATGCATCATTGCAGAGATGACTACTGAAGTAGCTGTAGGATAAGTGCCTGACTGACAGCAAAATGTGCCATTATCCTACAAAACAATTGCCCTTTAAATCTACAAAACCCTTACAATAGCAAGCTGGCTTGTCCTGGCTGTAGGAGTTCGGCAACTGGGCTAAAAAGGTTTTCGATTATGAATTTGGCTGTTGTAATCTTGATTGATTCCTAGGCCTGAGGTGTAACAGATCAAAATCCAAGATGGCCACAAAAAAATCTGAAATCTTCCTCACATAGCATTAAAATTGCCCCTAGAATAGCATAGTACCATACATAACACCCCACCCCCACCTTCAAGCTAGATTGAGCCCTGACAATCCAGTGGTTTTATTGCTAGCTTGTTAATGGTTGTTTAGCAGAAACATACCATTCTAAATATCATAGTTGCTTGGCAACACGGATTTCATGGGTATTTAGCTATCATATTAATCACAGGGTATATATCAGTCGGCAATACAAGTACAATATGTATAATGTAACCCTAAAAGTACAGGTCTCTGTAAAAATAACTCCATCTACCATAACATATTTCTTTCATTTTTTATAGCCCAGCATTAACTATACTTGATGCCATGACTGGTCCAGCATCAACTATATTTGTGAGGTTTGGCCTCTGTGAGTAGGTCAAGGTCACATAATGATCTATGGTCATGTTGAATATCCTACCTGGCGGACCAAAATGGTAACTTGGTGAATTAGGCATGACTTGAATGTATGTTAACAATGTTGACAATTTGCCACTTTACCCATGTTTGCATTCTTTGTATGTATACCGGTACTTTAGATCACCAAACAATACTTTAACATGCTATATGGGGTTACCCAGTCCAAAATACCCTATTTCTATATGTTAAATATTAAAGAGACCTTGCTATAGCAAAGAGAGGAGAGAAATACAATTTTGAGACTTTTGACCTCTATGAGTAGGTAAAGGTCAAATTTCTGTCCAAAGTTGTGACACCTGGTACCAATATCCTAGATGTTATGCAATACCAAATAGTGTTTGGATAAATAGTGCATGTTTTGATTTAATTCAGATTTTTACATTTTTGGGGGGATTTTCTGTTTTTTTCCCAAAATGATCAATTTTCAAACCTTGCACACGGGCTGCCATTACCAAGAAGACATCTTTTGGAATCGGCATGATTTTTGGGTCTAGATAGTACCCTAAAACAGTTCATTCCCTTCGGGAGATATATCCTGACCATCTCCTGGACTATATGTTTTAAGTAGCAGAAATGCGCTCTCCCCCTAATAACCGCACCCCCCCCCTTTCTGTTTTTTTCCAGATATTTACAATGTGTTTCTCTGTTTTTCACACTTATGTCTGATATGGAGCACTTCACGCCTGTGCAGGTGTTAATGCCAAGCAAAGTGTATAGGCATTGGGGTGTGTAGATGCCTTATAACTGGGCTTATTACACGATTGGGCCACTCATCGTGCTTTTCAGGGATATCCCCGTGCCAGTAATATCTGCACTCTCCCGGTGGATATCGGCACTCTTCCAGTGGATATCGGCACTCTTCCGGTGGTACTGAGCAATTCCAAAATTTCGTCACCCATAAAATCCGCAGTTCCATGGCAATTCGAACACAGTACCCCAAGAGTTCAAGTCGAACGCTCTATGTGCTACGCCGTTGAGGCGCTAGTAATAGGAGGGGATGAAACAAAGAGTCTATAGGCAGATTTTCAGCCCCGTAGGATCATTATTTACCGAGTTATAGAAGAAAACACATTTTTTGGTATACTTTCTTTGAAACTCAATTTAAAAAAAAAAAAGATTTATTAGCAAGGTAGAAGTTGGACTTATTCACGCATTAAAATAATTCTAGTTTTTATTTTAACATATATAAATGCATATTAAAAAAAAGGTACCATGACCATGCTCTGTGGGTCTGTGTACAACTTCCCCCCTCAGGTTCGAACCGGGGACCTGTGGTGTGAGTAGAATGCCCTAACCGCTTGGCCAGAGTGGTGATGGTACAACAGGAGGGAAACGCTGCTTATATTCAAGTCTGCTGGGGAGTGGTTAGAGGTGGTTGTAGGTACCGGGTAGGCCTAGGGTAGAAGGAAGGGGGGGGCTGCCGGCCCCCGGCCGTCCACTGAGCTGGTTGGCCATTGACGTGGGTACACAGGATTACACAGCCTGCGGCACCTGTCGGGGTTTGTTCGCTTCTAACATTGGGTATCATGCTGACCCTTTGGGAGTGTATCAGCACCATAGGGTTGGCATGATGCAGTAAGGATTTAATATAATTGTGTGATAAACCACTCAAATAATCTTTTAAGCGCCCAGGTCGTTTATTACATTGAATACGGTGGGTTAAGTAGGTATGTCGTTAGAACAGCGTGCACTGTCCACCCGCTGCGTGTGTGTCAAAGTGTCATCTGTATCTACACTTTGATCTCCTTAGAACCCAGCTCCTATCTACTCCATGTGACTAAGTGACAGGCTAGATCATGATAAGATATTAATCGGGATAAGATATTGATTTATTTCAACTTTAGATGAACTTTAGGTTAATTTCTACTATAGCCATTAAGAATAAGAGTCTAATGACATTGCATGAAAGTGTAGGGGTCTATTATTTATACATACCATCTACTTCCCAGTTTACCCCCTTCGGGCTGGGTTCGGTGTCCACTACACCCTTATAACCTACTTCGGGCATAGTTCGGGCCACCCGGATGGCTGATGCGAACTATCACCCCAAGAAGGTCCAGGCATTCTTGACCTTGCCCTACAATGATCACGTTTTGCTTCAGCCCTCACCTGTGGTCAGCACCAGTTGCCTTCCCCTACTATATAAGGCTCCAGGTGATAGTTCATTAATTATAAATAAAAGAACATACGATTATGGGGTGATGGACGGAATGTTCATTATTTGAATTATTACTACCATTCTACAATGCAAGCTGGCCACCTTGAAGCCGCTTAGTATTAGCAGTGTGAGCTATTCCCTGCACTACGCTTATTATCCTCATGACTGCTAATATACCTTGCAAACAAGATCTCAGGCAGAACTCGTGCGGTTCTTGAGTCACAACTCAGGATCCCTGCAAGAATCATGCACGTATCTGGCACGAGAATATGTGAACAGCTTTTGACTGTGTCATATTCTGTGGAATTCCACGTAATTTATATCAAACAGAACTTGGGAATTGAACATTCGCAACTGAGTAGAATCAGGGTAGGTCACAATGACACAAGAAAGGCACGAGATATTCCTAAGAATTGTGAACATATCCTTATTACAATCAGAACTTTGGAATTGAACTTTCGCAATTGGGTAGAATCCGAGTAGGACATGTTCACAATTCTTGGGAATATCACATGGGTTAAAGTGGATTCTAACACTATGTCAGGGTAATTTCGCTATAGTAGGCATGCATTCTCATTGAATCTGTTGGCTGTTGCACAGCAAATATCGATATCTTCAGAATGAAACGATTACATAATAAAAGATCATCATTCTAGCTTCAAGATCAATCGTTATGAAAGCATCCTCTAGAATAGATATATTATTTAGTGATACTATTGAGAGGAAAACCAAAAGAAGATTGTCATCATAGTATTTGTAAAGGATACCAATATCATTATTTGCTGTACAAAAGCTCCCTGTGGGCGGGTGCACAGCAAGATTATAACGATGTCGTCAAAAAATATGTAAAATTAATAATGCTAACTTTAAAAGCAATCGTTAAGTATACCCTACGATAGATATGCCATTCAGTGAGAAATACACTAGTAACGATCACCAAAAGACGATCGTCATCATACCATTTCTAAAGATAACGATATCTTTATTTGCTGTGCAAATGCCCACTGTGGTCTGTTGCACAGCAAAATTATAACGATATCATCAAAAATCTTTACAAAACTGACAATCATAATGCTATCTTTAAAAGCAATCATTATTATAGTATTCCCTAAGATATAGATATATCATTTAGTGAGAAATAAACTTGCAACGATCACTCAAAGGGGATCGTTATCATAGCACTTCTAAAGAAGAAATAGTTAAAATTTGTTGTGCAAAAGCCCCCTGCGTGGCAGGCCTACCTTTCTACGATCCATCTAAGAATCTAAAACTGAAGGCCCATACAATCATTAAAATTACCTTAAGATTAAGGTAGGAACCATAGCCCAAATCATCTGATCTTTTGCTTTGCCAAAGATCACTTCAATGTTTGTCAGCGCCATAAAAGAACAGTAATTCTTTCAACTAAATCACAATGCAACCAAGATGGCAAGAGAACCCGTTATACCCACACATCTCTATTACTGGCATCCTGTCCTTTCATTTTCCTATCTGGTCCAGATTAACATTATAAGAATCAGTTTTTGGTTATGTTTTTGAGGACACATTGTACAGACACATGTATATTCCATCTTTGAATATAGCCATTTTACTTTTACACTTTGGGTATCCAAAACAATGAGTCCTGCTGCATACTATGATTTATGTAGGAGAAAGATGAATGACATATTGAAGGTTCGAAGTTGCCACCAAGAAGAAAGTAACCTCGTACATGATGTAAAATGTGTTATCCGGCAAAGGTTTGCCGCGTTGATTAAACTACATAGATTCCATGTTGATTCAATTTTTAATTGAATTATGTGCCAACCGGGGAACGGCCTATCAAGGAAAAAGCCAGACACAAAACTGGAGGCCAAGGAAGATGTCGATCTGGCGAATATGGCATGCTATGTAACCCATTATGCTCTCGCTCCTATCTGGTTTATTTTATCAACTAACTAGTTAATGCATCATTCAAATGACCTCAAATATAACATTTCCGGAAAGTGCCAATTATAACCCGTTGTTCGAATGAAAATATGATTGAGTGAGAGTGTGATGAAGAGAGCGAGAGGGGGGGTAGGCACAGGGCGACAGAGAGGTGCGCATATAAAATATAAGGATCTAAAGTTAGCCTTTGCTCCTCCCCAGGCATTAGGTTGCCTCCGTTAGGACGTTGTTCATTGATAAGACACCCGCCTATGTAGATATAAGCAGATATATCTGACAGCTTTCTAGATATCATATGTGTGCCATGATAGATCTGCTATCTGATATCTTAGAGAGGGTACACACAGTTTTAAAAATGCCAAAACATGACCTACACTGGAAAAGTAAACTTGTCTCCAGACTCGTCTAAGTGACTGTCATGAAAGAAATAAGTCAAAGGTTGTCTAGCCTATCAGGTTACCATCCCACAAATAGAATCTGGAGCTGGCAAATGTCGGGTTTTGGGCTGGCACATGCCAAGTGGGTCTTCTATCGGCAGCTAGAAGACCCGCTTCCTTGTCACTTAGACATATTTTAAACTTGTTTATTTCATGACAGTCACTTAGAAGAGTCTGAAGACAAGTTTGCTTTTTCAGTGTATCTGGGTAGCCAGTTAAAACAAGTCGTAAGTGACCAGTGATAACATACAGACAAGCTACACAGGTAGCCACTGTAGTCCACAAGACAGACCACCCCGGCATCTTTCCAACAGGTCTGCCCCCTGCAAACACAAAATCCCCGACCGCCGCCAGAATACACAACCTTATTTTAGTTCATCTCATTGAGATCTAAACCATCCTATTCTTGCCTCCCCTCTATTCTCAAACCCAACTGTCTACTGACAACAGACTTTTGGTACCTCTTTTACTTTTCTACACTACTTTACACCCTCAGCATATATCAATATTTAAACGTTATCATGCATCAACCATATGGGTCCCTATACTACCCATCTACACTAAATCAGAACACATGTCAATGGAATCAATTATGGTAAAATAAAGGGTTCTGCAGCTACGTAAAATCATGAAAATGATGTGGCCGAGTTGAGGCACTAGAATTACCATAAAACCTCGCGTATAGGCCGAGGCTTGTACGCGAATCACATCACCAGTGCGGCTTATAGGATTGGCACAGAGTCAGGGTGCAGCTTATATATGCGAGTTTATGCTACTATGGTACAGTACTAGAAGTCACCAGAATCAGATCGCTGGTACGGTTAATAGGATCGGCCCAAAGTCGGTGTGTGGCTTATACGCGAGTTAGGCTTATATGCAAGGTTTTACAGAACCTCTCTCTTTACTATTGTAAAACCTCGCATATAAGCCTAAATCGCGTATAAGCCGCACCCTGACTCTGTGCCGATCCTATAAGCCGCACTGGCGATCTGATTCACGTACAAGCCGCGGCTTATACGCAAGGTTTTATGGTAAGTATCGATGAGGTTCAGTTTTCGTCACCGTAGGGCAAATACATTGTACTAAGCATTGTAGCTCCAGCACTGAAGACCTAGTCCATAAAAAGCGTCAATTAGATCAAATCAAATAACTATCGCTGTATAATTCTGTTTTGTCTTAGATACTGTCTATATCTTATGGATATTGCAGTGATTTTGATCATATATATTAAGAATCCCCTTAAAAAGTGCAGCTCCAAGTAGAGTTTATCCATCACCAAATGTTTGAGGTTAGTGTACCTGGTTTAATCTACATCACTAATTTGCATTATTTTTATCGTCTCCTGCTTTGTTTACATCGCCGCCATTGCCTAACCTGACCAACATGCTGGCTCCTGATTGGTATATAGAGCACCAAAAAGCGTACCACACGTAGGGGTGGTACGGAAACGAAGACCACACCCCTGGGTGGTACGTTTTTCCTTCTTTGTTCTTACACGGTCAAGATAATACATTCTACACTCATCGATGTGTCATTCAGCGTATGCTACTCACAGATGATATGTTAGAACATCCTGAAGAAGGCTCATCATGGCCAAAACTGTCGATCAACACCTCATCTGGTAAATGCCATTATCAACTCATCACCATTCTCTGGTACACATTCTTGTTGTAATAATATATATTTGGACTGTGTCGGGCTTTGCGTTGCATGCTATGTTAATAAAATGTTGATCAGTTCTAAAAGGGAAGTGCGGGAGGGGGGTATATATAATGGCCCTTGTTTTCCCTGTTATTCCCTGCAAAATACTGAGAAATCATACTCGTTACTCGTGTGTGTGTGTAATGGGTGAACCTTGAGAAGAACCTAGAACAGTGATATCGGCAAATACGGGATAGCTCTCCCAGGTGAGTGGACAAACGTTAACAGCGCAATCTTAATCCTACATCTTAAAATGTCTTGATCTAAGGCAGAAAGAACAAAAACGGGGGTTGGGGGCAGATCCCCTGTTTACATACTAGTTGACTAGCCTATCCTACAATGGACTGTGTAGTTTAAGATAGGATTAAGATAGGTTAAGAAAAGATTAAGAGTAATTCTAAGATAATTAAGACGATCTTAATTCTGTGTTAAGATTGCACTGTTAACGTTTGTCCGCGCACCTAGAGCTATCCCAGGCGTGCGTGATATCGGGTCCTAACTTACCTTGTCAGCTCGGTGTCCTTTACACGCAAGTTTATCCGGTTCAGTCTCTACAGCCTCTCCAACAGTGAAAGGGAAAGTTCTCAGTTCTTGTGTCACAGATCCTCTGTGCTGGGTGTTTCATGTACATATCACTATAATTGCTTTACCCAGGTATCCATAGTATGGGGCAAGTTCTAGTTGTTTCCAAGAATATCGATCAAAGTGGTCAATGTTTTACTGTGCTGCCATGTCCACTTTTACAAGAGGACTGTAACGCTTTGTCAATTCTTATCTAATACATTGCTCTATTTGTATGT
Organism: Harmothoe impar; assembly: GCA_947462335.1. Lineage (NCBI taxonomy): Eukaryota > Metazoa > Annelida > Polychaeta > Phyllodocida > Polynoidae > Harmothoe > Harmothoe impar. The sequence goes on from OX381710.1 coordinate 13,724,852, forward strand.
GTCCGTCAATTTTTAAAAGGGTTGTGTCGGACGTGTCAAATTTTACCTATGTATATAGTCCTCTTCGTGCAGTGTTATGAATGTAGAGTGATGGAATGGCATGTAGTCCTACTGGGTGTGTGGTCGTCTTACCTGTGTTTACACTTTGATCGTCTTAGAACCCGGCTCCTATCTACACTGTATAGGTACTCAATGCTTTAAGGACCGCAAAGCGTTTCATAAGTTTGAGTTTAACAAATTTTTATTTGGCTAAGGTACATAATACACATTACGTCTTTCAACAGTAGCCAGAGGCACCGGACTCAAAATGTCCATACAATATTATAATAACATCATAATAACATCATGCCCATTGTTATGATAATGCACTGATGCAGCCCTCGTGAGTCTACTCGCCAGGGCTGCATTCATACACCATGCCCATCATATGGGCTCGATACACTGCTTAATTAGGGATGGCCTGCTGCTTGAATGGAGCCCTGGCGAGTTACCCATTAGAGCTGTACCCATGCATAATAATGACAAGTATAGCACATTAAAGCACTATGCGGCCCTTAAAGTGCTTCATGTCACCCAGTTATATCTAGATGAAGGTGTAGGTCATGATAAGGTATCGGTCAATGTTAGCAGGTTAGGTCTATACATGTATTAGATGCCATAGCTTAAACTTGCTATCTTATTCAAGAAGACCAAAATATTGATCTAAATTGGGCACAGCACATGTATATGCACACAGAAAAGTAAAGGCGTCAACTGTGTCTCCCACGTGGCTCTGGTAAAATAGAGTCAAACTGCTAATGACTCTGCTTATATGAAGGGTCAACTTTAGTTGACTCTGTACGATCAGTGTCAACTCAAATTGACCCTGTGCTATCAGAGCCAACTCAAGTTGACTCTTCAAATAAGCAGAGTCATTAGCAGTTTGACTCTCTATTTTACCAGAGCCACGTGGGAGACACAGTTGACGCCTTTACTTTTCTGTGTGTGGGGTATATGTTCACCACAGCCACAACGACTCCTGAATCATGGATTGAGGGTTCCCAATCCCATAAAAAAATGTATGCGTCAAGATTCAAGATTCAAGATTTTTATTCAAACTGAATCACGGTTTGCACTGCGATTTTCAAAAGTTGAAAAACGGCAACAATTTGTACAAGCAGTGATAAATATGTCCGTAGTTTTGGGTGTGTTCTGCAATATTTATAAACTTACAGAACCATGTCCTGGAGAGTGGTATATCATTTTAGTCTAGTTGCTATGGAAATTAAGATGATTGGGTAGTCTGATATAGCTGTTGGTAACGTAAGGGAGAGTAGGTGGTGTGGATTTCCGCACGAACGACCTGAAATGTGTTTGCCCCCCCCCCCCCCCCCCCAATTTATTTCCGTCCATCTTTGTCAGGGTTCAAATTGATGGTGGCAAACCCCTATAGTACTCCGCAAGCCTTTCCAATAAAAGAGGTGAAATCGTTTTGCGTCCCCCCTTAAGAGGGGTCAAAATATGTTTGGTCTCTCGCCTTCAAGACGCCTAAAGCATCGGCTAAATGTGATGTTACTTTGGTTCTACTTCCCCCCAGGTAATCCCAGCTAACAAATTTACGTAATTTTACGTCAGAATAACGTTTTTAACCTTATATATACAACGTTTTGCCATAATAAGAAGCCATAGGGAAACGTTATATAACGTTGTATGGCATTTTTCTGTTGAACGGCGAGGCTTCTGGTAACTATAGATGTAGTCCACCTCGTTTTACTGCGTTTATAGCAGTTCGTTACTAATTTCTACCCATTAGAGCACTTTGAAGACTGAAGTCTGTGCAACTCCTTACTGCATTGATGCCACACTCTAATTCGTAGATCATGAAGATTCGCTGGTTGGCAGTTATATGACGCAAAAAAAATTAGGTACCAGTCTGTGCAGCCTCTGCAACCAGAATACCACCTACGTGCACGGTTTGGGTTCTGGTCAACGCATGTGTATCAATACACTCGCCATCTGAGGTTTGGTTCATATATAAGATAGTGCGGGACACCCCCATAGTGGCTTACAGTGCACAGAAGAAAAATTCAATGCATGTGATGCCGCCATTGGATCAACCTCGAGCACCATTCCATTTTCCACCACAAGGGCTACAAAAGGGACTAGACAAACTATGTATTTAGAGTGTGACTACCTGCACAGAGAAAACAAACAGCGTCAAAAGGAAGTCCAGGTTGCCTCCAGAATGACTCCCCTCTTTTGGGGAGCCCAGGCTGCATAAGGGAGCCTAGGTGGCTCCCTGGCCGATCTAAGGGAAACACCTGGTGGAGTCACATAGCTCTATGGCTCACCTCTGAGAGTAAGGTAAGGGTCTGGGCTCCCCTAGAGAGGGGAATCATTCTGGAGGCAACCTGGCCTCCCTTTTGACGCTGTTTCTTTTCTCTGTGTGCAAAGCTGTGCACAGGGACTGGTGTACATGATTTGGTTGGTCAGCTCCTAAAGATAAGTTAGTCAAATAAGTCTTTTTATATGAGCATGCTACTACTATTATAGAGTCGGGGCAGAGACTGCCATTGGAGTCGACTTGGGTATAAGATTGTCATAAACGTAAACACGACGTTCTCGGTCATCCGACCTGGTGGCTCCAACTATACATACATTTAATCTACACTATGTTAAAGCTAAAAACCAAGACTGTATCCTTCAAGATCCAATAAACAAATAAGAACGCTAATGATACTGTCCTTAACCAGACAACTATTGTACATTGTTTATTATAGATATACTATTCTCTTTGATCTGGTGGAGACCCCTTGTGTGATAGATTCACACTGACAGATCCAGGTTTTCAGATTACAGGAGTATGCTTGTGATTTGAAATGGGATTTGAGATTATAGGAGATAGGCAAGGCAATGTCTCGGCACTTGTTAAAACAACAGTACGTACCCCGGCCTCTTGGTGACGCGGCATAATCATACATTGGGTGTCCCACCAGCATGGTTAGGTATCCCTATGGGTCCTATAGCATTGCATAGCTGGTTGGATGGATGGAAAAGTTGGATCGGTGTACTATACAGTTGAAATGGCACACATACGTAAATCTGTTCCCATTTATCTAATATTTGCAATAAAGGAACCAGTGTAGATGCACAACTTCCTTTGCATTGAGCTGCATCATTTCTACATTCAGTTTTCCCCATTCCTGTAGCATAAACACCTCAAAAAAATCAAAAATGTTTCCAATTAGATCAAGGTCCCAATGCAAGTAGTATATGGAGTATGAGCATTGCCACAGGCAAAGTCCATTCACCTGATTAACTGTGAGAAACCTAGGATCTCATGCTCCAACACCATCCCTATGGGGCTTCCTTGTTACTAAGAGAGATACTACTAGTACATAAGCATCAGTGAGAAGTCTGGATCTCAACCTGGACACATGAAAAAGGGCCTAAAAATGAATCTTATGAAGTCAGCTGGGGCCATAGTGCAATAATATATAAGGGTATGAATGCAAATTTATTCAGGACAAATCTTTGATATATAAGGGAATGAATGCAAATTTATCCAGGAAAATTTAGAATGATTAACCCCTGCGGGGCTAGCTTCTTTCTATGGGCAAAAGGGCCTCAAAAAAACTATTTTATGAAGTCAGCTGGGACCAAAGTGCGATGATATAGAAGGGAATGAATGCAAATTTATTCAGGACAAATTAGAATGATTAATCCCTGTGGGGCTAGCTTCTTTCAATGGGAAAAAAGGGCCTAATAATGATTATTAGAATGATTAGCCCCTGTGGGCCTAGCCTTTTTCTAAGGAAGAAAAAGGCCTCAAAATGCCTATTTTATTAAGTCAGCCGGGGCCAAAGTGGGAGTTACTCCAAGGGAAACCGTGTTTTCTAACCAGTGATCACTACTACTAGTGACTCCACTTGTTAATTAGCGACTTAAAGTGGGAGTTACTATAAGGGAAACCTTGTTTTCTAACCAGTGATCACTACTACTAGCGACTCCATTTGTTCGGGACTTAAAGTTGGAGTTACTATAAGGGAAACTTTGTTTTCTAACCAGCGATCACTAATACTAGCGACTCCATTTGTTAGCGACTTGAAGTGGGAGTTACTATCAGGAAAACCTTGTTTTTTTACAAGTGATCACTACCACTAGTGACTCAACTTGTTAGTGACTTAAAGTGGGAATCACTATAGGGACAGGGGTACTTTTAGCTTGACCCTTAGCAGTGACTTCATTAGGGACTCCACCTGTTTGCGACTTAAAGTGGGAGTTACTTTATAGGGATTATTTAAATAGAATCTAATAACATCCAAGGGGAATATAACCCGGGGGAAAGGGTTTCCCTTAAGGGGAGCTATTAGAAAAACATGGGGCATGGCTTTTTGGGGGGAAAGAAGGTAAGTGACGCAGGAATATTCATATAAATATAAGTAATAATATAGGCAATATTATATTATACAAGGTTAGAATAAATAGGTCGCTAGTAGGTAAAAAGGTTTAGGTCGCTAGTTGGGTATTTTTAACAGAATAACCCTCATCTTAGTCTTGGCAAATAGTCAGAGGGAGGGGTATCTTTAACTGAATAAGCGTCATCTTTGTCTAGGCAAATAGTCAGAGGGAAGGGTATCTTTAACTGAATAAGCGTCATCTTTGTATTGGGACTATTTGCCAAGACAAAAATGACGCTTATTCAGTTAAAGATACTCTCCACTCAACAAATCATGTACTGCTACCTTGAAAATAATTGCCCTTTTGGTTCCACCACATAACATTCTGGACACTTTATCCATATACCCCTACTTTTCTTCAATTTTTAACCCTTTTCACAACTTGAATGATCAACTAGCGACTTAAAGAATGAGGAACCCACAAATTAAAATGATTAGCCCCTGCGGGGCTAGCTTCTTTCTATGGGGAAAATGGGCCTCAAAATGAAGTCGGCCAGGGCCCTAGTGTGATGATATATAAGGGATGAATGCAAAATTATTCAGGACAAATTAGCTTTTTTCTATGGGAAAAAAAGGCCCCAAAATAACTATTTTATGAAGTCAGCCGCGGCCAAAGCGGCATTATATATGAGGGAATGAATGGATAATCATTTAGGAAAAATTAGAAGGATTAAACCTTGGAGGGCTAGCTTCTTTCTATAGCAAAAGAGGGCAAATCTATTCAAGTAAAAATTGTGGGCTAGCTTCTTTTCTTGCATTATTCTGTGTCTTCTTCGTTTCCTTTCATTACTTCAGGATCAGCATTTTTAATCCGGGCTAAAGTGTAATATGGCCTACATTTCTGCTCTCAGAATTGACAAATAATTCATTGTCTCTGAAATAATTTGCAGCTTCAATCAGTCAACTGAATCACTTAACCTGCTTTATTCAGTACAGAGTGGTATGAGAGAAGATGACATCTATTCCCTCCTGAATAATGGGCATAGTAATATATATATCTGACTTTACAGGGTACATAAATAGGATAATTCAGCATTCATTCCCCACTGACTAAAGGGCTTGTTGTACCTTCTTCAGTAGAGTAGAATATATGAGAAGCTAGCATTCATTATCTATTGAATAAAGGACATAACCTGCTTTATTCAGTACAGTAATGGTATACAAGGAGATAGCATCTATTCCCTCCTGAATAATGGGCAAATTGTGCTTTATTCAGTACCATAGAAGCGTGGGAGCATTCGTTACTTGCTCACCATTGATCTTCTCATGGTGAGTCTCTCAGTTAATCAGGTGATTATCACGTTTAATGCATTGCCTACTACAAACCCACCTTTCCATATACTACTACCACCAGGAAAATCCCACAATTCTCATATATCTCAGTTAAAACTTGGCTATTAGATCCATATCTAGAGCATGATGTGCATTCTGACCTATGAATTGAAGTATTCTATACTTAGTCCTGTACTTTAGTGCTGGTTCATGCAGCTGTTCCAGATACTCAGAACACAGTCCATATTTTACCTATCCCAGATGGGACACCCAAAGTATGATTATGCCGTGACGCCCTGTCTCTGTCATAATATCCCGGTTATGTTTACTACTGTTTCAATTCCAATTGAACCCTTTATTCAAGCATTCATTTTCAGTGGTTATATTATTTCATTTAGGCCTGATGCAAATGTCAATTTGTAGTACATAATGGGCGATACATTTTGAATACTGCACCATTATTCTTGATTCCCTCTTTCCTATTACATGTAATCGTTTTTAGATTGGCGATTATCAATTCAGTACTACATTGTTATAAGATAATAAACAGCATCAAAATACGTATCGTTGTAACGGTTGCTTATAGGTTCAGCCTGCTGGCTAAATCAAAGCTGCTATACTATCTCAGATATATAGATAGTTCCATATATAGATAGTCCATGCCCCCCCCCCCAAAAAGAAAAGAAAAATCCTAGACATGGGCGGCGGGGGGCGGACATCTCCCCCCCCCCCCCCCAAAAAAAAAAAAAAAAAAAAAAACTTTTGGAAATGCTAATAAATTATGTTCGTCACTCTATATATAAAGAATACCCTCAAATTGACCTTAACATTTTCTGTCAAAATTTTCAAAGTTCTCCTTGGGGGGGGGGGGCAATGCCCCTAGACTCCCTATGATTTTTTCAGTGTGTCGCTTTTAATGCTCACAAATACGCACCCTTCTGAATTTCAGTGGCCCCCGCCCCCCAAACTCAAGTTGCTTCCGACACCCCTGCGGTTTATGTGTGCCAACTTTAAGCTGCATTTAGAGTGGTAGATAATGGACCACCTAGACGAGAGTAAACAACAAGCTGCAACCCCAGTGGGCACACAATTCAGTTCCACATTGAATCAACAATAAATCAATATTGAGGTTCGGAGGACGAGGCACTGTTGTGTCCCAACACTACATTCCTTCTGACACAGGTAGGTTCGATTTTGCCGCTCCAGGCTTGTGTCAGGTCATGTGGTACCAAATGCTCTTCTCTCATTGGCTGAGGATAGATTCAGGTCAACTTCTTCCTCTTTTTAATTATTTTTATGCACCTTTTCCCTTTCAGGGAACATTAAATTTTGGATTGGGCCTAAATGGCTCCTTACTGAAATGAAACTCATTCATTTCTAAAAAAATCTAAAATCCATATAAGGTATGGTCTCATGGTGCTGAGAAGTGATTCATGGCTGCCAATGTTTAGTGTTTGCTTTGGTATTTTTGGAATGTTTCATCCCTTTCAGGGAATCATCAGGTGTAATCTCAGGGACTCTACACATTTAATTATTTTAAAATTATTTTTATAGATTTTATTGATGAATTGTGTAGAAGTGCTTGTGTTTATTCACAATAAAATCTTGACCTGTGGCTAACTGTGTTAGTTCAGATGGCCTGTGTATTTATGCTGGAGTGGGTGTGTCTAGGACCCATTGGACCTGGACTGGCCTGTGTCAGGGGGATGGAGCTATTTAGGTAAGATCAGTGTGCTCATTGCGAGGTTATTTTTCCTGACTATTGGTTATTACCATTTAAGGTTGCCCGAGGGTGAACCATGATTAAAATGGCCAGCGTGGGAAAAAAATGACGTGGCTTTAAGGGTACCGATCTAACCATAGCGGCTTTCCAGGATGTTCATCCCCGCTGGTGCTAATGTTTTCAAACGTTGTATCCACGAAAATTCAATAGATTTTCTCAATTTAGTGCCTCTTTTTGACTCAGGGTGCTCATATATGAAGTCTAGGATGTAGACTTTCATGTCTTTGTGTTTGTTGTGATCTGGTCTGTTGAAGTGGTATGCCACTTCACTCTTATCATATCTCTTGTGATCCATGTCTCCGATATGCTCTTTTATGCGGAATTTTATGTCTCGGTATGTTTCCCCTACATATCTTTTTTTGCAGGTTTTGCATTCTATGCAGTATACTACATTGGAATCAATATTGAATTAACATTGAATCCCTTTTATCAATGTTGATACGATCCCAGTGGGCAAACTTCAGTTGATTCAATGTTGATTCAATGTGTGTAGCGACGTGATGTCAACAGTTGATACAGGGTTGTCATTTGGTTGATATTAATGAGGTCATCAACGTTGATCATTCATCAGTGATTCAACATTGATATGGCCATTGTGAATCAACAATGAATAAACACAATAAAATGATTTTCATTGGTTTAATATCCTCCCTCCCATTTCCCCTAGATTAAATGATAATTCTAGCACCATCTAGGGTAGGGTACATGAATGACCTCTGATGATCACGGCGGATGATCACACTAAGAGGCATTTACATCCATTTCAAACTGACCTGGTCAAGACTGAGGCTTTATCTATTATTCTTTGCAACATAAAGGGTGTCTTGCTGAAACCATGCATGTATTCTTGTCATTTAATTCCAAATGTCAACCAAATGCACACACCATAATTGTCAATGAAAATGAATGACATCTTGATCAATTGTATGTTCGGAACCCACTGAGATGCAGTTTAAAATGTTTGATTTTGATGTAGTTATTGATTGAGTTGCAGCTTCCTTGGGGGTCTGATGGTGGTTTCCAGTAGGTAAAGAAGCAAAGAAGAGAAAATCAACCATTTGTATAATCTAGTCATATTGCAGCATAGACATGTTCAATTAATATACTGATTAGGATATACGTAAATTATGTAATGATCCATGGGTATGACCGAATATAAGACAGTATGACAACCACAATATCAGAATAATATTACATTTAATAAACATAGTCTCGATGAAGGCTGATAAACTCAACCCAACTTTTTTTCCTTTGATTAGGCAAAAAAAAGAAAGGCTTGTTTCAGGTCACCCGACCAACCCTATCAAAACAGGGCCGACCCTACGTTTTCTTATGCAATTTTGAAGAAATTTCCGTATTTTTACCCTTTTTTGGTAAATTCTAGGGTCTTCGGAGAGGCTGGCCAGTACTTCCATGTTGAAAAAAAGTTTGAAAAAAAAAATACCGACCTACCGACCCTACATTTTCTGCCCATGTTACCTGAAACAAACCTTCTTTTTTTGGCCTTATATATTTAAACAACAAAACTAATTCCTTTTTACCAAATATTTTGGGTTCAATTTTATTTTCTTGTCACTGGACGATTATCCCATTGTCAATGCTCAATATGTTTTACAACCGTAAAGTTGAGTCAGCAATACAAAGTCCGGGAATTCTAATTTCCCATTTTGGTTAGATGGTAAGATAAGGTTTGGTTCCTCTGCAGAAGTTGTTACGTGTTATCCATGTTGATGCCTGTCAATAAGCAGGGACATTGCTGTAAAGAGTTCATTGCAGTCATAAAGAAATCTTTAATAATGAGTAGACTGTTTTAATGGTTTTCAGAATGTCTCCAAAGTCATCTTCTACTCAGTGGGAACCCTTGCGTCCACGTGGTGAATGTGACCTTGATCTTGACCTTGACCTTGACTTTCCTCTCTTGCCCCTGCCCCTGCCTCTACCAGGGTGACCTCCCTGGAAGTAGAAAAACAATACAGTATATCATTTAGTACCAGTTTGGTGAAAGTTGCAAGTCATTGTTGTTAACTATAATCAACGATCCTATGCATAATATGTTCCAAGTTACAATTGTATAGACTTATTCAATTCAAACTTCTTGATTTGCCTGCAACTATGTTCCCATATTTCTTCTGTTACAGCAGAGCGGATATATTCCTTTCCCGACATCACATGTCATAATATATAAGTACAACACTTTATTGCTGTACTTACATCAACTATAGCAGTACATGGATTCTCGGTATTGCTTTGATATTTTATTCGAGACATAATCTCATATTTTTTACATAATACTCTGCTTTTATTTGCTATCGTAAATTCTAAAATATTCCCTATAAGATGAATTAAAAGATCATTTTTCATGCATATTACTATTTCATGATTGCCTTGTAACTACATGTATATATTTTTTTATAATCTGTCTGCCTAAGTAATTTTCTAAAAAAAATCATCAGAAAATCCGAAATTATAGTACTAAATAAAAATGCCATGAAGGTGCACTTCTGGTTGGAATATTAACAAAATATTTGCATTACCGGGAGGCTGATCAGTGCTGATATGGTCCTTAATGATACAAATATTTGAAATCATTTGCATGTATTTAAGCAACTTGTTTAATCAAAATAGCGAATTTGGTAAGAATATAGAGTGTTCCATAATCTGCTATCGCTAAATGACATCTGCTATCATTATTCCAACTTAAAGAGAGCTGAAACACTCATAGCTTATGAAATGGTCTCAGTTCCCTTACTTGATGAGATCACAAAACTGCTATCGTTATTTTGGACAGCTCTTGTTAATTTCTTAAACCTTATGAATTGACTTTCAGGGCTGTTAAATAACCACTCCCTGTAAGTAAGGTTGGGGGACAAGAAACACAACAATCCTGTTGTGGCATAACATGCATACAAATATATTCATCAATGGCCGACCAAAACAATCAAATTAATTCAAAAATGTAAATTCTAACTTACAGATCCAGGTCTGCAGCAGGGGAGGCAACTGAGGCAGCTGAGACAGTTGAGTCCACCCCCTCCATGGTTGCCCTTATCGTGGCCTTTATGTTTGCCTGGCATTGTCACCTGTACACTGCTGTCCCTCCAGTATCAGATCTCTTCTATGATACCTCGTGCAGACCTCTAAATGGGCAATCTACTGGTAATATAAACCGGCTCCTTATATGTCTCCTATACGGTGTATGTATATGTTGTCTATGGTAAGATACCATAGGTGCCTCTGGAGTAGAGGTGCAGCCAACAGTGAGTATATATAGGCTAGCTGATGTGTAGGGTGTTGTCAGGCCTTGTCTATTTTGTACACACTTGTGGACTAGTCATTTATTACTTGTTCAGAAGGCAGGGCAGATGGGGGCTTGGTTGTGATATGGGTCATGGTGGTGGGGTTGGGAGGAGGCTAAATACACCTCAAAATATGGAAGGTGTTTAAAAGGTCCTAATTTTTTTCTTGATGCCATGAAGAAGTATACTTGTAAGAAATCGTTCCCTCAGGGAGGAGGAATTGAATTGCAGGATTCCATAGACCATTGCAGGAGGTGCGGGCAACAGAGAATAATTCGATGTCACAAGAAAATTGGATCAAGCCGGACACCCCCCACACACACAACTAACAATAAATGATTCGTCCATTACATAGACAACACGGTCGCTAGGTGTTTCAGTACAACACCTGCTCAAGCTACACGCATCAAGTGTCTTAGAACACTGCCAACAACTGACATGGCTCCTCAATCAGAAATACATTAAAGAATTAAAGAGAAAAATAACTAATGTCTTTAAATATCGTAAACACATTAATCATTAATTAATACCTATATGCCAGATTTGGACAAAGGTGATTCCATATAAAGATACCACAGCGTGTCCTTGACATATGAATATGATTCACCCAAATGCTTGTTATTCTTATTATGAATAATACAATCCTCTATTCCAAGACTTAATTCTAAAAAGAAAAACAAAAGCCTTTATTGGTGATTTTAATGAACAAAAAGACCCATTTTCAATATTATGTTAATCAGCAGAACACCTGGTTTAAGGGATTTAACACAGGTCATATGATATGAAGAAATATCAGTTTGGATACATAACACTATATCTGCATGTGTATGTATACATGCTATTCTATGGTAATTTTAAGTCAAATTAGTCATAGGGAGATAGATCTAACATAAACACTTAAGGGTGGCACAAGCTTTGATTACAGTGTGCTTTGTTAGTATGATGCATGAATGCAACACTGGGTAATTCACCCATACTGAATTCATGCATCATGGCAACCCTGTAGGATAGATATATTACAGAAGGAATGGCATGATGCACCATTGCAGCACCGGAGAGTTATCATTGCATCATGCTGGTTAAGAAGCATGGACACTGCAGGATCCCACTTGTAATCCTTAAAGGGTTAATCTCCAACACACCAAACATGATTAATATCATACCACATAATGTGTTATATGGTCTGTGACCTTGGGAGACCATTATAACACTCAGACAGGCATGGCTGTACACAATACCTGCTCTCCCCAATGTCAAGGTATGTATCCTGCAACTGTACATTGAAATATAGATTGGATTACTGCGTATTTAGGGAGTGGTCATTAATAAATATTGAGCGGGTGGTGCCACACAGAGGGTGGGGTGGGGGGATTTGTATGCTCCTCCCTCCTCTAGAGTGCACAACATTATTTCTGCTTTCCAGGTTCATCATTATATCGGATTTCATCCCTCATTGGTCAAAATGATGAACTTATATTCAAAAATGACTAAGGCAAAACAAATGCCTGAGTCAAGATGACTAGCCCTGATATATATTTTTTATAAACATTTATCTTTATTTCTGAGTGATATACAGGTCCATTACAACATATCGGATGGTTCCATTTAGTGCTAGTGCACTTCCCTGATTTTAACGACATTTGTTAATATGAAATCAATTTGATAAATCATAACTCAGAATTAGAAAGGTCCTCCTCCTCCCACGCAAATTAGGTGTGTGGTGGATCTTCTCGGAGGACCCTTTCCTTCTTAAGAAGGTCAATAACAATGATAAACTTTCCTGTCCATGTTGGACCTTAAACCTGTTCATTTCCAATAAGATTGACAAGATAATAATGAGAAATTTCTCATCAATGAATACTGTTGTCATAACCAATTTCCTTTTTAAACTAATACTAGAGGTACCTCTCCTTCTAACCAAGATTTTCTATTATTCTTAAAGCTAACATGGGTGGGTAAGAGGCGAACAGGTGCTGGCAGTGCATTCCATAACATAGTACCATAGTGTTCGACTGATCTATAGTAAACATCAGAATGCGGTGTCAATCTGAACAAAACAGGACCAACATGTGCTCGGGTTGGTATATTCCTATTTACCGTGTATTGGGTGTTCCGAGCTCTTTTGTACATGAAGTTCATTAGGTGGGATTCTCTTCTACTACTTAACAATGGCATCTTTGATCTAGCATGTACTATATTTGTGTCAGTTAAATGGTCCACTTTCAAGCATATTTTCAGGCATCTATTTTGTGCATATTGTAAATCGTCTAATATATACTGTGCAGCCGAACAAAAAAGTTGGTCTCCATAATCGAAGTATGGCAGAATTTTGGATTTGTACATTTTTAACGCTATGCCCTTGGTCATGGATGACCTCAAATTTCCCAGAATAAAGGTTTTGTGGTTTATAGATTTAAGTTGCTGTCTTACATGGAGATCATACTTGAGGTGGGGATCCAATAACACACCTAGGTACTTATATGACTGTACCACCATAAGCTTGGTGTCGTTCATGAACAAATTTACATTCATAGCATTCAATTTCCTTTTGGAGGCTGTAAAGGCCATGACTTTAGTCTTACTAGTGTTCACAGTTAACTTATTCTGTCGGCACCATAAAATAGGTTACTAAGGTGGGTTAGTCAGTTTGACTAACCTAACAGAGTTTATCAACAGAGTTTACATAGATCGGTCATATAGGGAGCCAGAATATGCCTGAGAGACCCTTAGTCATATTCTGGCTCCCTATATGACCCACCTATGTTAGTCAATGCTGTCAGGTTAGTCATTTTGACTAAGGCGTTGGTTTTCCATTAATCCCTTTTTTTTAAATAACGCCGATGACGAACCTTGGATAACCGCTACTGCCTGACCTTTCAAACCTAGATTATCCATCTCTGCAGGGGGTACCATCTCTAGGAAACTAGGGAAATGCAACATTAATCACTCCAACTCACCATGTCTGAGACTTTCCTTTTTGTGCCTGATACCTATTAATGGAGTATTCCACTGATGGAATCAGTCGTGACTTTGTCCGTCAGACAAGATTTGCCCATAAGTTTAACGTAATATACTTTTATCGGATGACGGAATCACGGCTGACCGACGTCAGTTGAATACTCCCTTTGGAATTGTTTCAATGTAAGAGGATAGACAAATACACCCTAGTTCACCTCACATTAGGTCATCCATAAAGTCTAATTTTTAACTGTGCATACAAATTCCTAATGGAATTTCTATTAACTCTTTCAATGGATATAGCTAGAATAGTGTTTCATTATCTATCTGGTCGGTGGAACACTGAGGGAGCAAAAAGAAATATGCTTTTGATAAGTTTTGTGAAATCCAATGCAATGGAAACCTTCCAGGACTCAGTTCCTCTATTTGCCACAAGGTGTCACCTCTGCTCCATGAAACATGGAATTTAATACTACATAGGGGACCTGACAGATCACAGGGGGTCTAGTCCTCATGAGATGGCAAAGAGCTTAGACCCCCCCCCCTGCAGCTGGGCCCTCTGGGAAGCTACAACACAGGATCGTTATCTTGATGTAACTGTTTATGCTAACCTTACTCTATCTCTATTCTGCTACGAGCAGTTTGTTGTTAGAAATGTGGAAATGCATGTTAAGTCTTGCCTTATTAATATATGCCTAAATGTTAATCAGGATAAGTTTTTCAATTATGTATCGTCATTTACAGTTTGTTTGGATGATTGCAATATAATTAATGTTGATATTGCAGTCGGCTACAAATCCAGAGGGAAACAGCACAAGTGGTAGTCGCATTCATTATCTCAGCGACAACAGATGGTTACTTTAATATGCTTTGATCAGGAGACGCCTATTTTGTGCACAGAGAAAAGAGTCCAGGTTGCCTCCAGAATGACTCCCCTCTGTAGGGGAGCCCAGGCACTTACTTGACTCCCTTATATGAGCCAAAGAGCTACGTGACTCCCCGAGGTGACTCCCTTAATTAGGTCAGTCAGGGATTCACCAAGGTCCCTTATGCAGCCTGAGTCATTCTAGAGGTAACCTGGATCCCCTTTTGAAGTCGTTTCCTTTCTCTGTGTCATGAATCAAATTCCTATTGAAAGACTGATTTGTCTCACAATACATCACAGATAGGTGGAGAGACATCTCGCCAACAACCATCAGCCCTAGCGGGAATCCCCACAACTATAACGGGAAACGAGGGAAGTGACGCCAATTGACACTCTCCAAGCACAATCCTATCTGTCTGTTTATGAGGCATTGTGGACTGGGCAACATCTGCTTGGAGAGCGAGGGGGACATCTACTCATGACTCAGGAAGTTTAAAAGCGGTGAAAATCTGTAGTTAGTGTAGGGCATATGTCGTCATAGCGACTGTTCTGGTGGGGACGACCTTATACCTGCGTACACTTAGCGGAGGTGGTGTCATGATGTGAGAGGTACATGCAGACTGCCCCCCTGGAGGTATTGTACCCACCTGTACACAACCATACCTAACACTACCCTTATACATGGCAACACCTGTATAGGGTACACCTGGATACCCCTGCATAGGGCAACACCTGGACTGAGATACCTGTAGACCCCTCTGTATATAGGTGGCTCCTGGATACCAGATTGTAGATAGGGCAACATTGGCTACTTCTACATAGGGCATCACCTGGACAGAGGTACATCTGGATACCCCTACATAGAGCAACACCTGGATAGATAGGGGTACACCTGTAGACCCCTTGGTATACCCCTGGACACCCCCTGTAGGTGACTCCTGGATACCTAGGGGTGGAGACGCAGTAAGGATCCCCGCAGTAAGGATTACCTGTATATGGTGACACCAGTACCTTGGTAGAGATACACCTAGGGAGGGAGGTGATACCTCACCGTCCGCTCTTACAAGGTAAGCATGCTCGTGGATATATAATGTATTATTTTTTATGAAATACGGCAGTGCCATTGATTTGACTCAAGAACGCCGTATTTCACATCCCCTGTGAAATAACCCTCACCCGTATTTCACCGCCTATGATGTCATTAAACTTGGCGGTTTGTTTACATTTGAATGGTGTAGAAAAAGCTAATTTAGGCTTCCCCCTATCATAATCTTTGGTCTTTTGAATCGAAAAACATGAAAAATATACACAAGGTACACTGGTTTAAGTCTATTGACTGGGTTATTTCACTTGTTGACCCGAGGTCAAACGCATGAAATAACCAAGTCAGAAGACTAAAACTCATCACCTTTGTCTATGTATTGGGGGAGTGGGTTGTCTGGGGGGGGGGGTGCTGGGTGAACTGCCCTTCCCTCCCCCCCAAAAAAAAATAATTAAATAAATAAATAAATAAATAAACCCTAGACAAAGGAGGGCCAGAGTATCTTTTGGACCTCTCCAATTTATTGAAATCACTAGGGAATCATATGTACAGTCCTGTGGCGGCCAATTTACCTATATAGTAAACTCATTCATTTAATCACAAATTAACCTTAAAATGCATCAAAGTATATTCGAGAATTTCAAAATTGCATGTCTTCAGACCCCCCCCCCCCCTCCCCACACACACACAGGTTTGACAGCAGCCGACTCACATACTGGCACACTCTCTTAACTTCCCATCTCACATCCGTTTTGGCTACATTTGGCTCTCGTAATGCCAGTAATGCGGTGAGTTGTGCAAGAATAATGCCCCCAGGATAAAGCCTCTATAGCTCTCTATCTGGTGCGGACTTGTTCCCGCGGCCACTCTGTGTACATTGACACCATCAATCTCGTGAGACCTTGGTTTTGCTCTTGTATTGTAGCCTGTTCCCCGGAAGCTATGGTGTGTGAGTGGCTGGTCACTGCCTAAGTCCCACGATAAATGGCGAGCACAGAACTAACATGGCCGCCCATACGGAGAAATCCGAGACTTCGCTATAGTGTGTCCACTGTATAATGGGAGAGAGTAGTTTGGCGAGTCGGGATGTATTACTCAGGACTGATGGCACACAGTTGTTTGAGCTTGACGTCTTCATTGTTTCGTGACCTCACCTATGGCTGATTTCACCCATGCTGTGGTAGACTTACAGCATAACAAAGGCCTGTCCCTATCACACCATGTCTATGTGGTGTTGGAGGTTAAAGAACCCTTGCTTCGGTAAATGTGTAGGAGCAGAATTTCTGTCTTCAGTTCATGTCATAGATTAAATCATCTTGGATATGATCATCCAAGGTAGGCCTACCTTAACTTTTGAAAAACTTTAACTTGAGAGAGTCTCCTCTGCATTTGGCAATGGGACATTAAACTACACACTTTTTTTTTTAAATACACAGAGAAAAGAACCACCGTCAAAAGGGAGTTCAGGTTACCTCCAGAATGACTCCCTTCTTTAGGAGAGCCCAAGCCACCTAAGGGAGCCTAGATGACTCCCTGATTGATCTAAGGGAGTCACCTGGGGGACCATAGTTCCCCGACTCACCTAAGGGAGTCAAATAAGGACCAGCGGGCATGGTGTAGCTTACCAGCGCTGTATTAGTGCATCATGCCGACCCTGCAGAAGGGTGGGTATAATGCACTAATAATGCAGTATTACAATATCTATCACCTTAAGTTAGTATTGGTACTACGATAAGCGCCCCTCCCCTTTTTGGGGCATTTTTAGACTAGAGCAATGGCTGAAATTCTCAGATTTTGGACTTAAGGACTTAAAACGCCATAGAAATAACTTATAAGCGCCCAGGGCGCTTATAACGTCGAATACGGTACCCACTTTAACTGTGTCCTACACTGTAAACAGTGTGTTGTCATTTTTGTAGGTGTACAGTAGATTCTACTGTAGATGTACAGTTTATTGTAGGTAGATCTTTTTTTCTAAAACCCTGTTTAGGGTGGGACAAAAATTCAAAACATTACTGTAGATAAACAGTCGAATCTACTGTAAATCTACAGTAGACTCTACGAAACCGAAATATCACTATATAGGGCCATCCTGTCCCCGAGAAGAGCCGCCTGCTATATATAGCTAATAGCTCTGTATACCACGTTCTGCTCTGTAAACCACCCTACTGCAAGTCACCATGTCCGGGTGTGTGGTTTCTGGTAGACTTGCTCAAGTCTGTCTTCTTACCCCCTACTCCTCTCCTCTCCCCTTTGCCATAGACGGGGACGGTAGGCAGTCTAGGTTTCTGGGTGAACGGCAGTTAGCTCTTTGAGACTTACATAATGCCTTAATGCATCATGTCCTTGGTCGTCATAAATGAAGCCCTGGCGATCAACTCACCAGTGCTGTATTCAACCATCATGCCCACCCTACAAGGGTTGAGACACTCCAGAATGGTCGGCATGATGCACCAATGCAGCACTGGTAAGTTATTCACTGGGGATACATTGGTTCATCCATGTCATCTTTTTTCTCGATATGTTGCCCTTAAAGGGTTGAGGGTGGCAAGATGCCTTTATGCACACACTTTGTCAAGAGGCACCGATGCAGCACTGGCGAGTAACTCACCAGCACTGCATTGATGTGTCTTGCTAAATCGCCAGGGAGAGTATCATCCCCCTAAGGGTAGATTCTGGCTAGAACATGCTCCCAGAAAGCTCTGGGCTTTCCTTAAAGAAGAAGAGTGTCTGTATGTCTGGGGTGCAAAGTGTGTGTCTTCTGAAATGCTGAATTGAGTAAGACTGCTGCCTTTTAGGTAATGGCTCTAGACCCCTAAATTTGATATGGAGACATGAGCATTCCTTAAGATCGACATGCGACATGAGGGCTACTGACATGCAAATGAGGATTAAAAGGATAGTGACAGGAGACATGGACAGTTCTTAAAATCGACATGGGAAATGAGCATTATTAAGCGATGTAGAGATGCAACAAGGTCATTTCTTAAAATCGACATGCGACATGGGGACCCCCATCAAGGGCCCCTAGGTATAGTAATGTCCTGCATCCTGTCATACCTATGACAGCCTCCTCTGTCCTACCATCTCTTACATCAACGCCGGGTCCCCGTACCCCTCTTTTTC
Organism: Harmothoe impar; assembly: GCA_947462335.1. Lineage (NCBI taxonomy): Eukaryota > Metazoa > Annelida > Polychaeta > Phyllodocida > Polynoidae > Harmothoe > Harmothoe impar. Next base: position 13,743,633 of record OX381710.1, read on the forward strand.
CAGTCTCCTGATCAGCACAGGCGCTCTGGGCGTAGAGTTACTTTGTTCATTCTGTCCATTCTGACCAAAGATAACACTGTCACAGGTCAGACTGGATCTATTAATGAAGGTATACGAATCATCCATCCCATGCTTGTAAAGAGTAATGATGAACCAACGATCCCTAGTTCAGGTGGCAGACAAGGGACAAACTTGCCAATAGATATTCTATGTTTGGCCTGTCTTAATCCTACATGCATACATTGATGTGGACGCTGATAAGTGCCCGGGACTAGAGACAATTCAATTTACAATTATATTTTTTGGTTTTGAAAATTTGTTTTATAGCCTCTCACAATGTACAGAAAAGTTGGAATCAAAGCAAGATATGTATCAAAAGCGTCAGTATCACAGAGAAAAGAAACGGTGTCAAGAGGGAGTCCAGGCTGCCTCCAGAATAACTCCCCTCTTTAGGGGAGCCCAGGCCGCCTAAGGGAGCCTAGATGGCTCTTTGACTGATCTAAAGAAATCAGCTGGGGGAGTCAGATAGTTCCCTGTTAAAGAATGGGAAAATATGAGGGTGAAAACAATATGACATGCACAGGACAAGGACTCATTTACAGGACAACAGGGCGCTTAAAAAGACTAAGGACTTAAACCCGCAGATCTTACTGCACGTCCAGTAACAGTCAGAGTGCAGTCGGGACAGGTACTTAGCTCTATATATAGGAGCGCTACATCAAAGACATATGCACAGTAGTAGGCTGTGTCTCATGAGATCGGGCCAATGTAAACATGTTTGACTCGTTACCATCTTTGACCGGCTTGATAGAAAACGGTTTATTGAGGGCATGTGATGATATAAATGGGCTGAAAAGGTTAATGGATGTTATAACACTTTAAATCAGTAATTTATAGCCTATTTATAATATATTCATCTGCCCTAAATAAACCGTTTTCTATCAAGCCTGGCACCCGGTCAAAGATGGCACCCAGTCAAAGATGGCACCCGGTCAAAGACATTTACATTGGCCCAAGTTTGAGACGTTTTTCATTGGCACTATTTACAACTACAACATAATTGGGTGAATATGTACCGTGACACCTGTGTCTACGTAATAACAATTAACATAACTAGCTCACATGGAAGTAAAATTGCCAATATCAAAACGAACATGTTACTATTTATATATATATTTATATATATATATATATATATATATATATATATATATATATATATATATATATATATATATATATATATATATATATATAGACAAATGCCAACTTTTTCTTAGCCCATTGAATAATGCCACATCGTATTCAATGGGGGACATCGAATATGGCCCTTCAGTGCTACAGCATAGCAAGTCTTGTATTTCAATAATATATATATATATATATTTTAAGAAAAAGAGAACACGCCATATACCACCAATTATTGTATTTAACATGACCTATTGCCCCTCACACTAACCATACTTTATGCACTCATTGCAATATCCATTATGATGTACTACTGTCTGTAACATTATTGTAACATTATTGCCATATCTATTAACACTGTCTAATTCATAATACATAATGTATGTGCCAAATAGACTATTGTCTGCACCAATCACTGTTGTATTATCATAATGATGCACTACTATTATCTATAATGACAACTTGCTTGTTTCTCTCACACCTTTATACCTTATATTAATTTAAGTAGTAATAATAACATGTCTCAAATGGTTATAACACTCTCAGTCATATGGGAAGCATCGGATAGGAAATCAGTGGAAATTTACCACAGACCCTATCCTGTGCAATTTTGATGATGGAACTGCATTTTCGAGGATGACCTAGTCAAATAAATGCATTTATAAACTCAAAAAAACTTGGCCTGGCCTCCTGGTGGTACCAGGTACAACACGTGTCAGTCAGCTGTTGGTACAATCTGTGTCAGGTTGATAAACTAGTTAAATGTAATCTAGTTACTATGTCCAAAGTCAGCTCTCTAGATATACATGACAGACACAGGTTACATGTTGTGCTGTATTTGCTGCAGACGTCTTATGTTGATAGGGCCAAAAAAAAGTGCGTTTCAGGTTACTTAGTCTGAAAATCTAGGTAGGATAGGTCGGATTTTCTTCTTTTAACATTTCTTTTTTACTTTGGCCTGCAAAAATAGCCAAAAATGGACTCGCAAACTGTAGCGCCCACTTGCCAACAACAGCGTTGACTTGTGGACTATCAAATAACTCGAAACTTTTTTTTTTTTCAAAATTAGATAGCAATTTCTAGGTCCGCCATCTTTTGCTAGGTAGGGTAAAACATTGACCAGCAAAATGCAGCGCCAACTCGCCGACAACAGCACTAACTCGCGGACTACCTAATCAACTCTGAAATAGCCCAAAAGTTACTTGAAACTTTTTCTCTTTTTTTTTAAACAAAATTGGAGAAGAATTTGTAGGGTCGGCCCTGTTTGGCTAGGTAGAGTCGGATAGGCCTGACCTGGAACACACCTTTTTTTTGGCCTAAGCCTGGAGAGAATATACTTTCTTTTAAAGCTCTATTCTTACCACTAAGGCTTCCCCACGCAGTAGACTAGAACAGTAGTAGAAATGTGACCGGTAGACCCTTGTAATTGAGACCACTTTAAAGGGGCATTCTCACCATTCGCACTTACCACATAGTAGATTAGAACCGTACTAGAATGGTGAGTGGGATACGCTTGGTGATTGTGCCACTTTAAGTATGTCCTCTGAATTTTGTATTTATAAGGTTAAACAAAAACCACTCAGCAGCCAGCAGTTATTAAACTGTGACACAGCTCATGAATTAGGCTGATATCAGTCTCAAGTAGGTGGATAGAGAGATCCGACCACAGGGTGGTCAGATATGATCAAACAAGTACCGCACGTTACCAGGGAGCTATCTGAATGCTCCAGGTCAATTGTGTCATCTCTAAACCAACAAAACACGGAAGTGAGGCTGTGTATCTTACACAAGTGTTAAAGATGGTGTGTCAGCTAAATATTTAGAGATTCTTTAGTTTTATCATATTACTATTGTATATCCTATCCCATATGTCTTCCCTTTTAACTTTTAAAATTATTGGCAGTGTCTTAGTCGATAAGATGAGCACATGCAGTGCAATATTGTTTACTGTAGGTCGACACTAAAACTCCCTATGTGTTGATACTGCATGGCTCAGTGCATTCTCTATCACATTGGTTCCCCCAATACTCTCCTGGGGGAGTGCCTGAGTCAGCGAGGTAAATCAAGTACATTGTTATCAATCTCAAATTATGTATAGACAAATATGTTGCACTGTTTATCAGCTAAAATGATAATGGAACCCATGGCATTGAAGTGATATCCATTTTGAAGAAAAGGTTTGGGAAGACTATTAGCTGATATACCATCTTTAAACAATGGTCACCCTTTACCGTTTTACCAACAGTATTGTCCTTTGATGCATTGACCAGTAATTCGCCGGTATTGCATCCATGCATCATGCCAAACCTATTTGGTACATACTAAAGGATGGGTATCTGCAGTTTCTTTTAACTGTCAGGTAAATCTTGATATACTTCTCAAGTGTCTTTTCCCAATGTCTAATAGCCTCAAAATGGGTGTGCAGTGCTGCAGTTGTATCCCTCCTATATGAACATATCTATCATCTTAAAGAAAATTCATTTAAAAAAAGTAGATAAGCAGGAAGGATGCTCCCCATCGTGCACCCTTATCTGATTGGTAACTCTCACACAGCAACCCCTTAAGGCTGCTGAATAGTGCTTTAATACATTAAGGTGGTTGGCTATCATGGATCAAAAGTATCTAGATTCACTCCAAATATTTCAACAATATACCTTACATACTTTGAAACCAAGTAGTGAAAAGAAAAGTAGGGGGTCTTGAGCTACCTTTTTTAATATCAAATTCTGAAAAATAAAACTATTTCTTCAACACTAGATCAGGAACTCATCGATTTCGATAGTTAAAGTATCACCATGTTTCTTAAACTCCCCGAACATATTCTTCAGGTCATTTCAGAATTGATAATATCTATTTAGACATATATATGGTCCCGGGCTTAAGTGGTTTTGTGCAATCTAAAGTAAAAAATAATGATATTCTATAAATCGAAAGGTACTATAGAGATAGTTACATGTATGTCCACTTGCAGACCAGCCTCTGTGGCCTAATAGGATCAGCACAGAACTTACACACTGGGGTTGAGAGTTAGCCCCTTGCTCAGGCCTTTCTCTATAGTTATTTTTCATATTGCTGCAAATGAGAGCTAGACACATCAGCTGCGCAGAAATCGTCACAATGAACGTATTCATGATGGTAGGCAACCACCTTAAGGCTGTGTCTCACGACCTTGGGACAACGTTTTTGTCTCTGATCGGGTGCCGTCTCTGACCGGGTGCCATCTCTGACCGGGTGCTGTCTCTGACCAGGTGTCAGAAAAAGGTGTTTTAAAAAGAATTATACTCATATATATTAGGATTTGGAAAAACGTTATGGCGGTTGTTATATAATCGTAGTTATAATTATAATTAGCCTCCTGCTGTTAGTATTTTGACCTTATCAAGCCAAGCCGGTCAGAGACGGCACCTGGTCAGAGACGGCACCTGGTCAGAGACGGCACCCGGTCAGAGACAAAAACATTGTCCCAAGGTCGTGAGACACAGCCTTAAGGCCTTAGTGTTCCCGATGCATGAACCTCGTCAGTCAGCAGTTATTGAACTGTGACAACACAGATCATGGATCAGGCTGATATCAGTCTCAAGTAGGTGGATAGAGAGATCCAACCACTATAATACAGATAATATTTACTGAAGTCGTGACAATGAAGGGGGGAAGAGCAAACAAATTACTAAAACAACTTCTTAATTCTATTGCACCTTACATTTAAACTGGATCGAATAATAAGTTAAGAGACTCCAAACGATATCCTTGTTTCTCATCACCAAGCCATGAGAAATATGACCAGGGCAACCTTTTTTTGTTAAAGGCTAAATGGGTAGTGGAGGGTAGGCTCTTGGTTAACTAAATTCATGTTTTCAGTAATTATGAGATAGATTATTTACGCAAGTTGTGAATATGCATGTTTTTTCTATCCAATCACATTTTCAGCAGCAGTGCAAGCTTTAATTTGATATGAAATATGACAATATTTATTCATTATTATCATGTTTTTCCATTAAAATTTGCAAAGAAAAACAAGTGAAGATATCACTTCTCACCTAATGAATACACAAATGGAATATACACAGGAACCCACGAGTTGGCTTCTTATATGAGGAAGATATGCTGGTATTTGTAGAGGGGAGATCCCCTGCTCAGAGCGAGTAAAAAACATGTGTTTCGGGCATTATTAGAATGAACATAGGTGGGATACTTTTTTATTTTCTTGTTTTATATCTAGGCCTCAATAGTACCCAGAAATAGACTCCCAAACAAATTTGACAAATTTGTCAAATCTTGTCAAAAGTAGTCCAAAAATGTCCTAAATCTTTTTTTTTCAAAATTGGATATCCTTCGGCTAAGAAGGCTAGGGTCGGCTAGTTGGGCTTATTCTTTGCCCTATTTAATGTGAGTTAGCTTTACCTCCAGTAGACCACTACCTTAAGATGGCCACCTCAATTCTGTATAGTCATTTATGATAATCTCTTCATTTGTCCAATGTTGGTAAGGGTAACACTTAAAGTGCATTATTATACAGAAATGGTGTTTAGCATGCATCAATGACTATAAAATTGTGGTGGACATCTCAAGAAATGTGGTCGATCCTAGCTGGAGCTAACTTATACCATATCAGTAGTATAGTATGTATCGGAACGGGACTATAGTTAAGTACTGTTTATTACTCAATCGACATGCAGCCAATCAGAGGCTTCCATTTGGTCACGTGACCCGTTGCCATGGTAACGTGACCTACTTAGGGCTCTCAGCCAATCAGAAGCCAGCATTCTGGGTGACCTACTGACCTACTTAGAAGCTCTCAGCCAATCAGAGGCCGGCATTCTGGTAACCATGGTAACGTGACCTGCTTACGTCACGTGACCTACTTAGGCTCAGCCAATCAGAAGCCGGCATTCTGGTAACTAGGGTAACGTGACCTACTTAGGGTTTGTTTGTAAACAACACCACGTGGCTCTCTTGTTTGTAAACAACACCACGTGACACTTGACTGTTTGTAAACAAACAAATTATATATAGAAAATAAACACAACAAGTTCCATGTTATGTTAAAATTATATTTTCAAAAAAAAAGCACATCTGTTACAGCGTCTATGTGTAACTACGCGCGTTCTCATTCAAACACTATAACACTATCATACCGTAGCAGCAGCAGGTAGGACTGGAAGAAAAGCAAGCGCACGAGCAGAAGCGACGACACCAGTTGCACCATCCGGCCGTCGCGTTGGTAGCCCTACTACTCGTCGCGTGTTCAACTGGAGGTTTAAGAGTGACAAATGACGATTCTTTGTCGACGCGACTGCTAACATCAGCATCGGCAGCAGCATCGGCAGCATCGGCAGCAGCATCGGCAGCAGCGGCAGCAGCCTCGGCAGCAGCGGTAGCAGCAGTAGCAGCAGCTGTAGCAGCAGTAGCGTGAGCATTAGCAACAACAGCAGCAGCGACAGTAGCAAGGGCGGCAGAGCGGGCACTAGCAGCGTTATCAGCGGCGTCATCGGCAGCCGCAACAGCATCAGCAGCAGCAGCGTCGGCATCGGTGGCATGAGTAGCTGCATCGGCGGCAGCAACAGCAGCAGTCACAGCCGCAGCGGCAACAACAACAACGTCATCACAACCAGCGTCACTAACAGCCGCAGTAAATGCAGCAGTAGCACGCTGAGCAGCACTAGCAGCAGCAGTAGCAGAGGCTACAGCATCAGCTTCACATTCGCGCGCCGCTTCGTCATTCCGCTTCATGTCACGGTAGCAACTTTCCATCATGGGGATCTGCAAATTGAGGCGCGGTGCTGGTGGTGGTAGTAGTAGTAGTAGTAGTAGTAGTAGTAGTAGTAGTAGCGTGAACGATGATGACGATGCCGAATACGGTTTCACTCCCCCTTATATACTCTTACTCCCCTCCCCCCCCCTTTTTTTTTCAAGCTACTGGCCAGCTGCCCCCTCACGGCAGGTCTTTAGATCAGCCTTAAGTCGCTTACTACGCGGCTCATCATCCCTCTAATCGCATTTTCCAGCCGCCGGCCGGCTGACTGCTGACGACAGGAGAGGGTGATTTGTTTTTCTTTAGATTTAAGCCGCTTACCACACGCACACCCTCTAGTCACAGACAGAGTGACAGAAAGGGAGGGGGTCGCTTTGTTCACGCTACCTGTAGTTGTTTTTCTATACACACGCTGAGCCCATGACCCGCTAATCCTTTATACAGGTAACACGCGTTCAACTAATTACTCTATTGTATGACAGTCGGTACACGGATTTAATTTTAAACCACCTTCCCATCTGGATCCATGTCTGGCGGGGTGGAAGGATCCAGCTGAAAAGCGTGATTAGGGCTTTTGTTTCTCTTATGATAGCAGCAGGTCAGCATGCGACAGCTGAAAATGTCAGACTCGCCGCTCCTATAAAAGACTGAGATGCGTCTCTCTTTCCACACACCCTTCTACCATCGCCGCCGACACCGCCACCGCCGGCCGGCCAGCCGACCGCCGCCACCGCCTGCAGTCACCGCCATCACGCCAGCAGGGAATTTCGAGCTGAGTCTGCTTATTGCTTATTTTTTTCTTTGAGCTTTTTGTTTTTTTAAATTTTTATTTTCACTCAGTCTTTTTTGTTTCGGAGGAAAGAAATATGGCGCTGCAGAGGGCGCGAGTTTCTAAAAGACGGTCGCGCGAACAAAGTGCTCTCCTCAACTGCCCGGCTATTTTTTTATCTCAAAGGAGAGAGCGTCACGTAGTTGAGGTTCACGCTTCTCTTGAAGCGTACCAAATTCTCGAGAAATGCAAAGCTGAGCGCCATCGTCGTTATACAAGAGCGGAAAAGGAAAACGTAGCGACATGGCCGAGAGCCGTCTTCTCAGAACAGCATTTACTCTACTATTGCATAACAGCTGCTCTCAGCGCCCCCACTCGTTGGGCGTTTCATGAAAAGAAAGAGCGCCGCTACTCTCCTCACCCTGCCTCCTCTTATAAAGTGAGAATAAGTGCTATGAAACGATTCGACAAGCCGATCGGTTTCTTGGGAGCGACTGCAGCTCCCACTCGGTGGGCGCGCGTTGTGGCCGACGTGAACACGGTCTCTAAACGTTTCGACGTCGTCACTTGTTATCCCGCATATTGCAACGCAGCCGAATTGAAGAAGATAGGGACGCACTATTTTAAACCATACGCTCCAATATGTATTTGTCACCGCCGCGCTCACACGCCTTATTGCTTTTTCGAGACGATCGTGTCACAACACAGAAATAGAAAAAAAAACGGCAAAGCGACGAGCTTTGCCTTAATGATCAAAAAAAAAAAAAGAAAAAAAAAAAATTAATCTCCTCCTCCTCCTCCTCCTCCTCCTCCTCTTCCTCCTCCTCCTCCTCCTCTTCTTCTTTTTTTAAAAAAAAATAAATATTTGTATCAGACTCCTCTGGAGTCTGATACAAACATTTATGACTATTGAGTGAAAATAGAATTTTATCGCAAAAAAAAGTCACTTCTGCCGCCGCTACTGTGACACCGGCCGGTATCAATAAAAAGGTCGGCTGACTTTTCTCCACAACCATTCACTACCGACCGTTCGAGTGAGAAACACAGCAGACAGTCAGACACACAACCGCTCTCTGACGCGTCCTGAAAAAAAACAAAAAAAAATGTCCAGTAGTAAAAGCAAACTCTTCACAGAAATTCATTTCGACGCTCGACTACAAGGACCCTTTAGTTGTATCATTAGCGGTCCGTCGGGTTGTGGAAAATCGCGCTTGGTGGATCAATTTCTGAGCGACGTGAACAATTTGGTCACGCCGCCGGTGGAAAAGACTTTTTACCATTACGGCGAGTGGCAACCTCTGTTTGAAAAAATGCAAAATCAGTACGGTGTGGAATTCAGAGAAGGTCTTCCTAGCAAAGAGTCTATAGCGGGAGACGTGGAAGTAGCAGAAGACGCTTTACGACCCCACACTCTACTGATATTGGACGATCTGATGAGCAGTTCCAATCAGCAAGTGGTAGCCGACATCTTTACTAAATACTCGCATCACTGGAACGTGAGCGTCATATACATCACTCAGAACCTATTCCAGAAATCACCCGACTTTCGAACTATGAGTCTGAACGCTCACTACATGATCGTTTTCAAGAACCCGCGCGACATGGGGCAAATAGCTAGTCTGTCTCGCCAGGTGTTTCCGTCCAACGCGGCGGCCCTCTCTAGTATATTTACCCATGAACTCAAGCGACCTCACTCATACCTCCTTCTGGACTTCAAGCAGTCAACACCTGACGATCTGAGAATACGCTCCTCTTTGACGTCCATACACTCTCAGCTAGTGTTCGTACCGCTAGACAAAAAAAAGAACAAGAGAAAGCAGTAGCAAAAAAAATGTCTTCTCATCTACTCGAAAGACACTTTGGTACTCTCAAGCACTTAGCTAAGTGCTCGCCAAAGGACTGCTCGCATCTAATAGACTCTGGAAGCGACGATCTGATCGCAGCGTTAAGTGAGATCTGTCACAATTTACTGGTAGGGAACATCCCGCTCAGCGACAAACAACTGGACAAGCTTCGAGAATCGGCTGACGTGTTGAGGGAGGTCGGCAAAAAATCTACGCCCATCAAAAAAAAGAGACGCGTCTTGGTACAAGAGGGAGGTTTCCTCATTCCGGCTCTCATAGGGATGGCCTTACCGCTTATAAAGAGCATTCTCCGTATATGAGACACCTCATTCGACACCTACTCGCCGACAGCACCACCACCACCACCACCACCACCACTACCGCCACCACCAGCGTCATTGCCACCGTCGTCCCCATGACGGACTCAGAGCAGCAACAACACTACAAACGTTTAGCGCTCGTGGATCCTGAGACGCTCTACAAATCATCACGAGCAGGTCTACTTCATCATGTGCCCGCTGCTGCTGCTACTAGTAGCGCTGCTACTACTGCAGTCGCTGCTGCTAGTACTTCTACTGCTCCAAACCTTCCTCCTCTTCCTGATGAGCGCACTGAAAAGAACGAGAGTTCCGCTCCTGCCACCGCCGCCCGCCTACCTGCCGACATGGCCTATTACCACAAGCAGGCAGAACAGTCCCTTCATCCCGACGCGGCCTTGCACCAGGTGCTACAGTTTATCTACAGGGACTTGGATTTAGTGTTGAACGACCCCACTTTGGAATCGCGCGAGAAAATGTTGAAATACCGAAGGTTGTTGAATAGATTGCAATTTTTTCTCGCGAATCCCCACAACAGCAACATCTCTTCGTCCTACTCTTCTTCGCCCCCGGCTCACCTCCGTCAGTCTGCTGAAGAGGCCAGCGCGTCCCTACTTGAGCGGTTGGTGAACCAAGTTCCCAAGAGGAATCGCACTCGGACCGTGGCGCTGTACAAACAATTGGAGAAATCCGGTGTGATCAAGTGGAACGAGGACGGTGCGGTGCGCGAGATGTCGGGTCGGAGAATACCACCTGAGCGTCGCATCAACATAGTGGACTTACTGAACGACGCCGCCAGGTTCAGGAAGACGGCGCCCAGACCGGCGGGCTACTCGCCGTTCACGAAAGCGCTGCGCGAAGCAGTTCCCACAGACTCCTTGATCGGAAACCATCTGTATAAAGCGAGCGGACCTGGCCAAAGTTTGGACACACGGCTTGCTGACAGAGGTCGGAAACGACCGAGCTTTGACTCGGAAGAAGGAGAAGCAGCAGCAGCAGCAGCAGCAGCAGCAGTAGCAGCAGCAGACTCTTCTCTCCAGGTGGTGGACGATCAATCCTCTGAAGACGAGGAGGACGACCGTGAACTTTTCCAAACTCCGACTTCCTATAGGAGCGTGCCGCGTAAGAAAAGGAAAGGGCGCAACCGCCTAGCGGCGAGCTCGTCGTTCACGCCCTCAACAAGCCCACCATGGGCAAACCAGTGAAGAGACTGACCAAGAAGGAAAAAGAAAAGAAGCGCGTAGTAGCTAGATATACCGACGTCAAAGCGCCCTCCAGTTTCACTAGCGTGACTAAACTCCAGAAACATCATTTTCGCCACCTGAACCCGGCCGTCATCCGAGATGCTTTAGTGTCGCTGGACGCCTACACTAAACATAAACCCATTCGGAGAAAATTCGCAAGGAACAAGACTATAACCGGCGCAATCGATCAGCAGTGGCAGATAGATCTGATGGACATGCAAGCTTTGGCGTCTCACAACGACCGCTTCCCGTACGTGGTGACGGCGATCGACGTTTTCTCTAGGTACGCGTGGGCCGTTCCCATTAAATCCAAGAGCGGCGCTGATGTCACCGAGGCCTTCCGAGAGATGACAGGCACTGGCGAGAGACGACCGCGCACTGTTCAGACAGACAAGGGGAAAGAGTTTTTGAACAAGATCTTTCAAGATCACTTGAAGAGCGAGGGCATAGAGTTCTTCACTGGCGAGAACGACGACATCAAAGCTAGTCTAGTGGAGCGCTTGAACCGCAGTCTGAAGGAGAAGCTGTGGCGTTATTTCACACACAAGCGCACGTATCGCTACGTAGACGTACTGCACCATGTAGTGTCTTCTTACAATCGCACTCACCACAAGACGTTGAAAATGGCGCCGGCTCAAGTCAGCTCGGAAAACAGCGAAACAGTTTTCTACCGACAAGATCTCCCAACTAACAAACAAATCGACGAAATATGGAAAAAGAAGAAAAAAACAAAGACGTCCGCCGTCGACGTCATCGCTCCGGGTGACAGAGTGAGGATGTTGAGAACTAAAGGCGCCTTCGACAAAGGGTACGAGGGAAACTGGCGCGAGGAAGTGGTCGACGTTGCTAAGACGTTGGGAAGCAGAGGGTTCGAGCTGAAAGACGACAAGGGCGAGGAGATAAAAGGCGTCTTCTACCCGGAAGAGGTTCAGAAGGTGTACAAGAGTCGTTACGACAACAACTACCTGATAGACGAGGTGTTGCGCCGCAAGACCGTCGACGGTAAAGAGTTAGCTTTCGTACGTTGGTTAGGTTACGACGACAAGTTCAACGAGTGGATCCCCGTCAAAAAAATAACGTAGAAAAAAAAAAAAAAAAAAATGAACATCACTCTACCTAGCAACAGCTCTATGGAGTATTATCCTGACAACAGCTTGACGTCTTTCCGAACTCACTTCGACTCGCCGCTCCTTCTGCCCGAAGCGTACGAAGCGGCTCTGACTGAGATCATCCTCCCTACAGAATGGACTAACGTGCACGACGACGACTTGATCATCGTTGTTCCTCTGCGCACCAAAGGTTCGCTAGAGGAGGCGATCCAGGTTTTAAAAGAAACTAAATTCTCCGAAGGAAAAAAACCACAGGTAGACTGGAAGAGAATGAAAAACGCGAACGGTCTGAGCAAGCTAACGTTCAGCTCAAAATTCCCGCTGAGCTGGAAGGAAGCGAGCTATGTAACGGTGGAAGAGATATCAGACACGTCGGAAGAGCAGCAATTGAAACCGGAAACAAAAAGGTTCAAGAGAGAGGTCGACTTGAGACAGACGAATGCCGTATACAAGCAGTTCTTGTCCCCGGCGGTGAAGAAGAAGACGATCAGCCATCAAGCAAGACAGATGATCGAAAAGATGGAGAAGGACATGGGAGTGCGCAGTTTCATGCCAAACATATTCGAGATACCTCCTATTTTCACCGGAAGCAACCACACCCTAATCGAGCGCTTGAGTGAGACGTTGCGAGATGACAGACTAGAGGGCGACAGCTTCTTGCTCAAACCGATGCGGATCTTATCGTACGACGCCAAGACGAAACGCGTCACCATCAAACCGCCGAGACACTGTGCTGTCCTGCTGAGTCAGCATCTCGCATGCGTTCTAGGCTTCGGAGAGAAGACGTGTTTCGCGTCGCCGACTACCGGCGCCTACTCGATGGATGTTTACGGGGACGTGCACTCTGTGTACATATACACCGACATGATCCAGGAGAGACGTGTGGGCGACATGCAAGTGCCGCTGTTGCGCTGCGTGGCGGTGGACAGAGGCGGAAAGCGTCGAGGTGGCGTGCAAGCTATCAGTTTTCCCCATTTGGATTATTTCCCCTTGAAATCCAAGAGGTTTACCGAGGTCGGCATCTATTTAAGAGACCGATCCGGTCATTCCATCCCATTCGGTAGAGGCGAGGTGACCGTGACACTTCATCTGAGACCTATTGAGCGCTGAAAGAGAGAAAAATGATGCGTCAACGCGTTCCGTACTTTCCACCCAGGCGCACCGTCGGCAGAGGGTACAGCGATTACTACAACGCGCAGCTGGGCAACGGCGTCAACGTGTACAGCGGGCGCTCTTTCCAGAGCGGGCACGGTTTAGGCGGCGCTCTGTTAGGTCTGATGCGCTCGGCTACCCCGCTATTGAAGTCGGTGGGAAAAACGCTGCTCCGCGCCGGTGTGGGCGTAGCTAAAGATGTGCTGGCGGGTCGGACTTTAAAGAGCAGCGTGAAAGACTGAGGCGCAGGCGCTCTGAAGAGACTGGCGAGTACGGCGTTCTCGGGAGGAAAGACGCCTGTCGCGTCTAAGAAAGGGTCGAAACGTCGCCGGCATTCTCCTCAGACGGGCGGTGGCTCTTGCAAGAGACGTAGAGGGGATGTATTCGACCGGTAAGCGCCTAGGCGTTCAGGTATAAATAAAAAGACTGGAGGCGGCCGGCGTCAGTCTGTCGGCCGCATGAAGAGAGAACACAATGGCTTACGTACACGAGAGCAGTAACGAGTGCGCGCTCTCTGAGCTCGACCTGCACACCGTAGCGCCGACTCAGACTACTATCTTAAAGTCGTCTTTCCTGGGGATAGAAACAAAAAACTCTTTAGAGGATGGAGGTAACATAAATTTCACCATCAACAAGTCGCAAGAGTACACAGACCTGAACGAGAATTACCTTCATCTGGAATGTCAAGTGCTAAAGGACGGAGCGGCGATCGAGGACACCGACGCGGTAGCTCCGGTGAACAACTTGGCTCACTCGCTCTTCAAAGACGTCCAAGTCTCCATCGGCGGTTTCAAAGTGTCTGGCAACACCGAGACCTACCCTTACCGAGCTTACTTGGAAGGGTTACTCAACTACAACAAAGACGTGAAGGACGGCGTCATGAGCGCCCAGGGGTGGCATGAAGATACGCCCGGTCAGTTTGACACGTTGACTGACGCGAATGCGGGGTACAAAGCGCGCAAGAAGCTAATCTCCAACAAGCGCTTTTCGCTGATGGCGCGACTGCACTTTGACCTAGCTCATCAACCGAAGCTCATCGTTGGAGAGACAGAAATCAATCTCACTCTGAAACAAGCGGCGCCCTCTTTCTATCTGATGTGCGCCGCTGACGGAGGCTACAGCTTGAAGATCTACAAAGCAAAGCTCTATGTGCGACGCGTGCTGGTGGCGGACGCTGTAGCGGAAACGCACGAGAGAGCGGTGATAGAACACGGGCCCTTCGACTACCCGGTGAACAGAGTGGAGGTGACGACCTACGCCATCCCTCAAGGTAACAGAGATCACAGCTACACGCACTCCAACACAGGCCAGCTTCCCAAGTCGATGATGATTTGCTTCCTTGACCACGACGCCTTCAACGGTAGCTACACCAAGAACCCGTTCGAGATGAAGCATTACGACATCAGCTCGCTTCAAGTGATAGTGAACGATCAGAAAGTGCCGAACGACGCCTACGTGCCCGACTTTAAGACCAAAGCGGCCGTGAGAGAGTACTTGGCGCTACACACGGAAACGGGGATGTACGAGGGCGCGCGCTCTTGGGGTATTTCATACGATCAATTCCTGAACGGTTACACGGTGTTCCCCCTCGACTTAACCCCAGACAGATCGCACGACGGGTGTCGCGTGAACCTTATAAGAGCGGGTCAGCTGAGGGTGGAAGTCAGTTTCCGCTCGGCGCTACAAGCGACAACAACGGTGCTACTCTACTTGGTGTACGACACGTCGTCGAGCTGACCCGAGATCGACACCCCGTCACCGACTACCACATGAACTGAAGACAAGACGGCGGTACTCGGCGTATCGTATGAACACGCTTGAAATAAGCAGAGTGTTGAAGGAAAACGTTCACACAAAACATCGTTTCCTGGGCGTTTTCTCTTGTGACACTATTCCGAAGCACCCTATCAAAGACACTTGTTTCGTGAGCAACACAGATCCGCAACATTTACCAGGTCAGCATTGGGTGGCGTTTTACGTGTCGAGCACGGGTGAAGTGTACTACTTTGATTCCTTCGGCTTACCGCCGCTGAGTGCGGAGTTCTTGTCTTTCGTGGAACGCTCTGCTCCGTTCAAGTGGCAAAGAAACCGCATTCAACTACAAGACACTTCTGCTGACACCTGTGGACCTCATTGCGTTCATTTCCTAATTGAAGCATGTCGAACAAGAAACCCCAAGAAGTGCGTCATGCGCATGAGCAAAATCCCAAAGCTGAGCGACCGGGCCGTGAGTCAGAAGCTATCGATGATGCTGTTGTGACGGGTTGTTGCGATGGCGGCCGTTTCATGGAGGCAAAGATTCTCTGCCTTGCCGAAATGGTGTTGGATTTATCCAAAGTCGTGCAATGTCTATTGGAGAGAAGTCGTCCGGGGTGTGGTGGTGCGAGTGACGGCGGCGTGAGACTTTGCGGCCTGTTGAGTTGCTGCAAATCGAAGAAGCAAGCTAAAAAAGCATAAACTTGTGTGTTTTTTCTGATTGAAATGAAAATAAAGAATAAAATGAAAAGAAAAGAAATTATCTTGTTGTGTTTTTATTTCTATATATAAGTTACATAACTTTTTTTTGTTTGTTTGTTTACAAACAGTCACGTGTCACGTGGTGTTGTTTACAAACAAGAGAGCCACGTGGTGTTGTTTACAAACAAACCCTAAGTAGGTCACGTTACCCTAGTTACCAGAATGCCGGCTTCTGATTGGCTGAGCCTAAGTAGGTCACGTGACGTAAGTAGGTCACGTTACCATGGTTACCAGAATGCCGGCCTCTGATTGGCTGAGAGCTTCTAAGTAGGTCAGTAGGTCACCCAGAATGCTGGCTTCTGATTGGCTGAGAGCCCTAAGTAGGTCACGTTACCATGGCAACGGGTCACGTGACCAAATGGAGGCCTCTGATTGGCTGCATGTCGATTGAGTAATAAACAGTACTTAACTATAGTCCCGTTCCGATACATACTATACTACTCATATCATTATGGTGTATACCGTAAAACCTCACGTATAAGCCGTTAGTACGCGAATCAGATCGCTGGTGCGGCTTATAGGATCGGCCCATAGTCAGGGTGCGGCTTATACGAGGGTTTTTGCTACTATGATACAGTACTAAAAGACACCATAATCAGATCGCTGGTGCGGCTTATAGGATCGGTACAAAGTCTAGGTGTGGCTAATACGCGAGTTTTTTCGGTACATCAGAATGAGATGCCCCAAAGGTATAATGATACATAACCAGGAGATTATAGAAGGGCACTCCCAGCATAGGTCAGTCAGCTCAGTACAGCCCTCAGGTGAGGATGACCGAGCTCCATGTTTCGTTTTTTTTGGGGGTTTTTTTTCTTGTTTTTTTTTTATTTAGCACAAATCAGAATCATTTACATGATATTCATTCGATTTGTCACAAGCATTACTTTAGGAAACCTTGGCTTCATCATGGAGTGAATAATTAGTGTGATAAATTTATGAATAATGGTAATATAAAGATATCGCATAGTGCTTTATAAGTATTAATAATGAGTGTCAATATCTTTGTTAATGAGTCTCAAAGGTGCATCAAGAGTCTTGCCACGACTCAGAGCTATAGAGCATGTTATCTGTGGTCATATTGACCTGAGAGTTTTTTGGGTTCCTGCAATGAAAACCATACATATAACTCTCATACCCGAGAGTATAAAGGCCAAGGTCTTATGCACAGTTTGGTATCCCAGGGGTCCCTGCCACCTAAAAAAACAATCAGCTTTGCGGATACCGCCTGCATCAGTTAAAAAGGGCCACAAAGGTGCTTTTTATTTGATATGTTCATAGAAATTACTTCAAAATCCCCACGTCCATGAAGAGGGTAACACAAAATATAAAGAAATGATCATATCTCAGCCATTAATTGACCGAAGGACAATATTTAAAAAGAATTAAATAGGGTGTATTGATAAACGGATTTTGTCGATGCGATAATCGGAATTCCCTAAATGACAGATATATCGATTTGGTATATATATATGCATATTCCCTCAAATAACCAATTGGATCATTCATCCAGTGTCAACAACACCTCCTCCCCCATGCAGCTACTTTCCATGCCTTCCTCCATATTAAACCCCACCATGCCCAGCCTCTACCTTACCTACCCTCCCCTCCCCCTCCAGCAAATAAACCTCATCATATGGCAATCACTGTCCCTGCCGTAGCAGGCATTGATTCTGTATGTATACATGTCTGCATCTACAGCTTCAAAACAACTCTTTTCTTTCTCTCCGTGATGTAAGCTACAGACCGTGACATGTGACATACAAACACAGAAAGATGGAGAGGTGGAGGTGGTTTGATGAACATAAAGTGTTATGGTTAGACGTGTAGCCCTTTTTTCTCACAAAAGATCCTTTGACAATGTATGACGTACATGTGCAGCCATCCAAGATGAAATCAACCAATGAGCATATATATATATATATATATATATATATATATATATATATATATATATATATTCCCCCGAACCAATAATGATGAACGATGATGATGTACACTTTGCCTAATTCCTGGTAACACAGATACAGGAGGCCCTTTTATTAACTGAAAACATAACAGAAAAAGAAAAATTGGTATCGACCGTCTCAGGTAATGTCTATGGACGCTATGAGTTTGGACATGGAGGTGAGATGCGCCCCCATGGTGGGTGGCGAGAGAGAGAACTAATATGAGGCTCCCTCTGGAATATACCTGGGTACTAGCCGGGGTCGACAAGTACCCAACTCATATTCCCCCGAACCAATAATGATGAACGATGATGATGTACACTTTGCCTAATTCCTGGTAACACAGATACAGGAGGCCAATCGGCAACACAAACACTTTGCCTAAACCAGGCCCCCCAATTTCTCAGCAACTAGCCTGTCTTTGACTTTCCTTGAGGCGTACGTATCAGACAGATACAAGAGTACCGCCCAAGATTTCCAGTTACCGTACATTTTAACATCATGGAGAGGCATGAAAGATGCCAGGAACGTAGCTGCGCCACGGCGGACTGAATGGGTACTATAGTGTCCAAACAACTGCAACTTACTGCATAGGTTCTTGAGAGTGGATGAATATTTGTTGTATGATAATCCAAACAATGGAGAGGATGTAGGTCTATGGGTGATGCGAAGATACGCCCTAATGTATCTGACTGGGCACAATGGGCTGTTAGGAGAAGCAACTACCGGTACTATATCTACCCTCTCCCGGTACTGCACAGTCTTTGAACTATAAATGTACACATCCATGCCTTCTGGGGTCCATAATATGTCACGGACATGAATGACATGGGGGGACAGAGTCACATGTCCCACGCGCAGCACACACCTGAATGATAGCAACAGGGCACACCAAAAGGTCAAATCGTCCAGCCTTGAGAAATCCAAATATTGTCTCATATTAATAATATCTTGTGGTAGCAACGGCAACGCCGGTCTGGATTCACTGCCGAGAAGGCGTTTGGCGCCTAGAAGGGTAGATTTCACAAGAAAGGATTGCCTGTCTGGGTGTATGTACCCGAAGTATTTGTGCATTTGAATAATCCCACACACATAATTGGCAATAGTCACATAGCAGACTCTATTGGTCAGGTATGTCACATACAAACAAATTGTCTCTTCAGAGGCTGGTAGTGGTGACAACTCATGTGACACACAGAATTCCGTGAACTGTGACCACTGTGACTTCCTGGCTTTAATTGTTGTGTCCGCCCAACACAGAGATCTCACTGTGGCCCACTCCTGCCGCAAGACGTCCAGTTCTGCAACAACAGTCATAGAAATTCGGTATCACTTCACAGCATATAGTGACACAGTCTGCATTCACAAGTCTTGATAATGAGTCAGCTATATAGTTGTCACCACTGGAGATACGCAGGGCCTTCAAATGGATATTGAAAAATGAAGACACCCAGAAGAGTTCTCTGAGCCAAAACATAGAGTAGGGGTTGATGCTCCTCCCCGTATTGACTCCTGCCTGAACCTGGGTATTGTCAGTTACTACATACACGACCTTGTCTCGCCACAGATGGCACCAGCGGTGAAGGCCACGTACCACAGGCCACATTTCTGTCACATTAATGTGAGTGTCATAGTCATCATACATAGGTGGAACCACGGCATGTTCACATTCTAAGTCACCACCTTTCCACATGCCCCAAAAATAGTCATCTTCTGTGTGGCCACCATAACCTGTATCAGATGAGTCAGTAAAGAAGAACACAGGCTCATCATTCATCTCCAGCATGCGTGCCTTCCCATTGAACCACACAAAGAAAGAAGACCACCACTTGAAGTCCTGCTGGGCTGTAGAATCTAACCTAACCTTCTTTGCCCCACAGGTAGCCTTCAAAACATTATACAGGCGTCTTGTGAAAGTTCTGCCCCCTTTGACAACCGTGGAGCAATGAGACAGCAATCCTGTGATTTCTTCTAACCTTTTGCGCTTGCACCATACTCGGTCCTGAAAGTGGGTCAACTCTTTCAAAACCCTGGATAGTTTATCGTCGTCAATGGACAAGGTCATTTCTACTGAGTCAATAAGTATACCCAAATAGGTCACCTGCTGACAGGGGACCACCACCTTCTTATCTTTGACCTTGAATCCAAGTGATATGAGAACACCATGGAGTGCTATTTGAGCATTTGAACAATCTAGCTCAGTGTGTGCTACTACTATAAAATCGTCAAGGTAGTTGACACACTTTGGATAACTATCACGTGACCCACATTTCACCACAAAGTTTGACAGTTGAGTGAAGATCCAAGGGGCACTTTTTAGGCCAAAACAGAGTCTCAGATCCTGGTAATATTCTGGGCCTTCACCTAAATCCCACACAAATCCTTGGAAGTCCCGGTGGGAAGGTATCACTGATACTGAGCGATAAGCACTTGCTATATCAGATACCGCACAGAAGTCATTTTTACACAAAAGAGCCACTACATCGTCCACACTGTTATAGTGAAATTTATCACAAGACTCTTCCATGTACTCATTAATATTCACCCCGTCAGGAGAGGAGCAATCTGTTATAGGCCTGAGTGACTGATCCTGTTTCTCAATGCCACCTAGAGCATGGACACACCTAGGCCTACAACGGACCTTCCTGACTTTATGTTCATTCAACTCTTGGGTCACAATTTCTGATTGCTCGAGGGGGAAGTCAACAGTGATAGAATCATAATTCTTACACATATAAGAAGTGTCGCAACCTTTGTCTATAATCCTGAACCCCCTACACACACCTGTCAGCACATACATGTCATCATCGGTTATATTTACAAATTCCACCATTTTTGCAAGGAATCTACAAGGTAACAATTGACAGGGCTCTCCCTCCAAGCTATAAGTACAGTGACAACTACTACTTAAACATTCGTCAAATACCGGTAGAAATGAGCCTGGGACCACCTCTATACAATAGACAGGACGGGGACAATGGTAGTTAGTTACACATGAATCAATAACACTAACCTCATTGGTAATGCCGACGTATTTTGGAAGATTTTCCCACAAACTAACGTCCCCGAGAGAAACATTTGCACCCGCACCGCCATCTTGGATACTGACAATAGTAACGGCGGAATGTCGTAAACACAAATCGTCGTCAGGGCTCGCCCATGAATATGTTTTAGCGCTAGCAATATCATGCAATGAATGATCATTTACAGGCAATTCAGGAAAATTTTCCTCGTCCCACAACAATTCATTTTGAGCAACACCGATATTTACGACATCCACCCTGGCCGGGTCACATTCTCGACCTTGACCTTGGTTACGGCGTACGGTACAATCATAATCTTTGTCAACAATTGGACTACCAATTATGTCTAATTCAGCCAAATTACACGCCCCAGCGGCTACACCGGGACTGTGATCAACAATACAATCTACACTGGCTACAGCAATATCAATATCCTGTGAATGCACAACAATATCAATCGTAGTATCGGAGATCAAATTGGCACTGTTACCCAAACCGAGTCATTTTTCGAACTTGTTGGTGGGGCAATTGAGGATGGTGTGGTTAGATGCACCACACAGGCATTCATGCCTAAACTTGCACCCGTCACACGGAATTGACTGTTGGAATTTAAAACAAAGGCCCGCGTCAGCTGCAGCTTTACGCCAACCCGTGAATGCCTTGTTTTTTCCCGGTAGCCTGCGACCAGAACCCCCCATGAATCCTGTAGGGTTGAAAGACTTGGGGGGCCCGTCCTGATACTTGGCAAAAGTTATAGTCCCCGTAATGCCCAAGTAGCGGTTGGTCAGGTCTGTGTCAGCACCAGATATAGAAGTACACCTGCCGGAATCCACCGCTCGTCTCCTCATCTCCCGGTCATATTTAACCAGGGCGTCAGTAGTGTAAACCCCCATACTAGCCATACCCTGGAGGTAGCGTATGTGGGCCCGGATTCCCCTCGAGTCTTCCCCAGAGTCTATGATCTCGTCTTGTAACTGGGTTAACAAGTAGAACAACTTCTCGTTTGAGTCTATGGGCCTCGACTTTCTACGCTCATCTTCGGGCAAGAATCTCAGAATATCAAACTTACTAGATTTGCGCTCGACCCTGTGGAGGAATTCCTCGAACAATGTTGACTCCTCCTCAGGTTCCAGGAACACCTGGGAGGTGCGGCGTCTTTGGTTACCGGCGGGGGCGCCATTTTGGAATTCCACATGGCTTCCCCCTTCCCGCCGGCTGGACCCACCGACAGATAATCCGTCCAGTTTCTCGGTCAGACGATCAAAGGAGGAGGTAAGTCTACTTAATTTGCCCTCCATCTCACTTATCTTGGAGTAAACCCCGTCTGTAGCTTGTTTCAGTCTCTTGTCAGTCTGACGAGAATGTGCGTCCAATTTCCTGTCGATACCACCCTCCGCCATAGGGCCGGGCAGAGCTGACTCCAATTCTGACAAATCACGCTCCAATTCATCTCGTAAAGAAAGTTTCCTGTCTGGAGCCCTAGGTATGTGGCAATGGCTACAAGCCTTGAGTCTCCCATCAACCTCCGTATTGCAGCTTTGGCATGTCCACATTTTGAAAAATTGGTATCGACCGTCTCAGGTAATGTCTATGGACGCTATGAGTTTGGACATGGAGGTGAGATGCGCCCCCATGGTGGGTGGCGAGAGAGAGAACTAATATGAGGCTCCCTCTGGAATATACCTGGGTACTAGCCGGGGTCGACAAGTACCCAACTCATATATATATATATATATATATATATATATATGCAGGAATAGGTAAATGCAATTTTGAAACAATTTTTCCTCAAAATTCTATTTTTCATGCCTTTAGGTCCCCTCTGGTGTGCACATTATATCTGAGGCACTGTAATTTTCAATATGGTAGCCTTCCAGAAATTAGTACATGCTTCAATTCTGGAATGGATTTGTTGCATTTTGCAATGACACTCTTCATATATATATATATATATATATATATATATATATATATATATATATATATATATATATATATATATAGACCTGATGTTCATAGGTGAATTATCACAGCGTAATAATATGTAGATAGTAGTTTGGCGAGTGACATTAGACCATATTGAGAAATAAAGTCATGCGAAGGGCATCATCAACAGATAATATTAAGCACCTACCATATAACTGGTTCCTAATTATTGCAAGATTTCCATAGTTAATGACAGACAACATGGAGCGACAAAAAGTGACATAATTAAGTCTAGAGTACTAAATAGATTGGGTGTGGATAATGTATATTATATAAAGGAGATTCACAAGGGTAACAGTGGCCCCAGATTCCACTCTGCATCAAGCAAAACAGGACATTGAACCCACCACCCCTTGTCCCCCACTTGCCTATGCCCACCACACGGTAGGATAGTTTTATTACACTTATACACTTATTTCATCAGCTATTTCCACTAGGTGGCGTTACCATAGAAGAGGCTAAGATTCTGTCCCAGGGAGGGCATGTGTAAGGCCACCAGAATAGGGGTGGGGGCCTTACTTAACCCCCAATCAACTATCTAAGGTTGTCTCTGTTATCATATACACAGTGTTAAGATAATGTCTTTAACAGCAGTTAGCACCCCCTGATAGAGGGATTTAAGTGCTTTTTAATCATGCTCATGGTCATATGTGGTATTTGGTAAGGTCCAGCACCCCTATGATGAGCATTACCAGCCCTGGATAATGTGCTCTAATCACATTTTAATGAGGCTGCTGCAACCCCTCCACCACCCCGTCTATTTTCAACTAGTCTCCACAAGACACTGATATTTGTGTTGGTCTAAATCATATTTTAATTAGACTTCTTTCATAGATATTTCTATGGTGGGTACATACACTATTTCCCTATACACCCCTGTGGTTTCTAAGCGATGGGGCAATTATTTCCATCCGAAAAGGGCATGAGCATGAGAGGTGTCTTTTCCCCCATACTAAACCTATGGGGTCTTTTGGCTGTGTCACGGGCTTGCCCTTGTGGCACCAAAGATGCCCGCCCTGCCCTCTAGTGGAAACACTTGATGAAACCAGCCCTCCCTGCCCTGCCCCCCCCCCCTGTGTCTCACCAGATCAGTACAATTTGATAGTCTTAACCGGGTGACGTCTTTGACGACGTCACTCTTTGACCGGCAAGGTTCAGAACCGCTGAAATGGGGGCTATGTACACAGAAATGCCGGGAAAAGGTTAATGGATATTTTAACACTATATATGACACATTTCCCGGCATTTCTGTGTACGCCAGGGCTGCATCCATGCATCATGACGACCCTTCGGGAGTGCACCAATGCTGTATTTAATCATGGTAATAGTATATAATAGATATTGACACTGCATTTTTCTACCAAGTCTCTAATTCACATATATAGACAAAGGTTCACGAGTTTTAGTCTGTTGACAGGGTTATTTCACGAGTTGAAGGGGGGCCGTATTTCACGAGGCCGTAGGCCGAGTGAAATGCGGCCCCCTCTTCAACAAGTGAAATAACCCTACAACAGACTAAAACAAGTGTGCCTTTGTGTTTATTTTTTATCTTTTTCGATTCAAAATACCTAAATTATGGTAGGGGGGAGCCTAAAAAGGCTAAATTGGCTTCTTTCTACGCTATTCAAATGTAAACAAAGCGCCGTTTTGATGACGTCACAGGGCCGTGAAATACGGCCATGGGTTATTTCACGGGGGGTGTGCAATACGGCATTCGTTGGTTAAGTCAATGGGACTGCTGTATTTCATAAAAAATAAATTGGGGGTGTATATATTCCCTACAGCCTCTGCACTTGTATTTCTTAGAGTTGCACGTGTGAGCTGTTTACGGTAGTTTAAGGTTAACTACTGTTTACCTTAGTTTCCCATGAGCACAGATTATTAAAATATCAAGTCCACCTCTCTTTCAGGTCGAATTCTCTTACCACCCGTCCCCAAATTTGCAAGCCCATATCTTGGGCGAATAAGGATTTTGATTATATCAAACCATTACAGTGAGCTTCTTGAGGAAAGCAATCGCTGGTGTCCGCCCTTCATCCCTTGTACAACTTGAATAAAGCCTACCTTAGACTGCCTACCGTCCCTGTCTGTGGTAAAGGGGAAAGGGGAGGAGTGGACTTGGAGCAAGTCTAAACCTACCTCTATACTCAGAAAAGGCTAATTTACCCAAAATCAACAAAATCAGAGTTTCATACAGTGATCCCTTAATAAAGGAATTCCTTTCCCCTGACGAAGCATTTCTCTGAACACAAAGAGGCGCACAGCGTCCGGTGAATTTACCCTCACCAAGATCCACGGTTATAGCAATGCTGGTCTAAACATATAGGGTAGGTAGTTTGGATGATTATTTTAAATTGTTCTATTCACTTTCACTTCACTTTCTTTTTCACTTTAGTAACAAGAAATCGACTGGCGAAATTCAGTGCCATCTTCCAGACAACTGCCTTCACTCACTAATCATCAACTTTTAAGTAGCTCCAAAATGGTTACAAATCGTACCTCTTTCAAAATTGGATGAAGATGTCTAGGTAGGCTCGGGTAACCCACACTTTTTTGGCCTAACCTGACATAAGTCATAAAAACGTCAGTGACGTAGGGGAGTGCTTAGACTGTATCTTCCTAGGATACGGAAGCCGAGGAGGGCCACAACTATATGAAATAAGAAAAGTAAGAAGATATTTTGATTGATTTTATGAGCGATTCTTTTTGCTGTCAGCATTGATTTCTCAGCTGTCAAACTATCAAGTTGGAAAAAAGGGTTGCTGTCAACAATGATTTTTCAGCTGTCAAACTGTCAAGTTGAAAAAATAAGTTGCTGTCAACATGGATTTTTCACCTGTCACACTGTCAAGTTGAAAAACAGTTGCTGTTAACATGTATTTTTCACCTGTCAAACTGTCAACTTATGCAAACCAATTTGTGACAGGTATCTTTTAGCATTAGTTCTCAATACAGAGTCAGGTAAATGGTAATGCTGGGAGTGTGTGAGTAGGGGAATGGGCGGGTAGGAATGTAGGGGAGTAAGGAAGTGAGGCATGGCATGGCAGGGCAAAGCATGGCATGGCAGGGCAGGGCTCCCTCCTTTCCACCCTCCATCCCTCCCTCCCACTCTCCCTCCCTCTCTCCCCCCTCCCTCCCTCACTCACTCACTCCCTCCTGCCCTCCCTCCCTCCTTCCTTCCCTCCCTCCCTCCCTCCCTCCCTCCCTCCCTCCCTTCCTCCCTCCTGCCCTCCCTCCCTCCCTCCCACTCTCCCTCCCTCACTCCCTCCCTCACTCCCTCCTGCCCTCCCTCCCTCCCTCTCTCCCACACTCACTCCCTCCTACCCTCCATCCCGCTCTCCCTCCCTCACTCCCTCCCTCACTCCCTCCCTCATTCCCTCCCTCCCTCCCACTCTCCCTCCCTCACTCCCTCCCTCATTCCCTCACTCCCTCCCTCACTCCCTCCCTCCCTAATAAAAACAGATGACAGACAGACAGTGTTTCTTCCTCCATTGACAGCAAGTCACACACGGATATTGACAGACTGACAGCACATTTTCACCGTTGACAGCAATGGAAACATGCATATATAGTATTTCCTGTAGAGTATTGTACATTGGCCTATGTACTAAAGTACTAAGAGACATAGTGCATGTATATGGCCCTTGTCGGCTTCCATACTAGGAGGCCTGAATCCCCAGGCAGCTTCAACTAAAGTGTATTACGCCATCAAGCAATACTGAATCCCGTTTGCCGTTGTTATTATTCATAGTGCACACGTCAACTCTTCGTTTTTACATTCGTCTGAAGGGCCGACACAAACATAGACAGCTGTTAAAGGCGGAGCATAGGACCATCAAGAATTTGCATACATTTGTTAAGACATTCTGATTTCTGTGCTTGTCCATGGCTGGACTGTAACCCGCAGTGGCACTGGTTGCTGGAGATCTGATATACACAGACTGGAAACCAGTGCGCCGCAATGCATTCTGGACTAGGCGTTGCTTTTGTCATTGCTGATGCTATTGGTTGAGTAACCGATATCATTTTTAGGGTGGATATAAGGGTGGGATATGTAGAAAGAACTGTATGCTAAGATCTAAGGAGTATTTGCGAAGAGGGATGGGCGGCAGGGGTAGGGAGGTAGGAGAGCGATATTCAGCGAAGGCAGGTTTAGTCTCGGGCAGGTGGTTTACTTCTAAAAAGTTAGAAACTTGAAAATTTGTGTTTGAATAAGAAAATATCAGCCATTATATCTATAGCTCGTAGATACACTAGAATGCACTATTTGATTTCTAAAGTCCAATAATATATTTTTTCTCTATATAACTTCAACTGATTAGACAGGCCTGTAACTATAAACCAATGCAGAAAGAAAGTATGACTATTGACTTTTCAGAAAAGTTATTTATAACGTTTTTGAACATTTCTGAGGCGTAACCAATAAATGCATAAATATAACCTCAAAATCCTACATTGTAATATACACTATCAGAAAGTTGATTGTCCAAGGAATCTTTTGATATGAAAACATGGGAACATGCAAACATTACATATAATGTTATGAGGATTCTGCTAGAATGAAACTTAACACAACATTATTATGAAAATGTCACTCTTTCTTGCTGCATTGGTCACAGGGGGATTCGTCGGTTCGAACACCCCCCCCTCCCCCCCCCCCAAAAAAAAAAAAAAAAAAGATAAAAAAAGAACACACCACCAAGTTCCACCATTAAAAAACGAACTACCCCGCAAATAGGGCTAGTTACAGGCCATATAAGGGCCAAGCTGTATACAGACAGATCCAGTTCTCATCCCAAGGTTCCTGGACACGGAAACTGCACGGTTGGTCAGATAGCTGGAACATATGACCAGGCCCCCTCCCTCCAAAATTGTCTGGCGTTTTGACAATGAGGACAAAAATGAACTGAGGTACCTTAAAACATAATAAAACATAATAAAGTAACAAATAAATTCTCCAAGGCTGAAATGTGTCGGACTGCGGCATTATTCCAGTAAACAAAAAACATTATACAACATAGTATAACGTTATATAACGTAAGGCTCCTTACGATGGCATAACGTTATACATGTATAAATTTTCAAAACGTTATTTTGATGTAAAAAAACGTTTTTGTCAGCTGGGATGATTGTATGATTTTCTCTTTTTTTTCCAAAGTTTTTCAGCTCAAAAAATGTGAAACTCCAGCCTTTAAGACGTCTCCCAACTTCTGGTGAAAAATGTTTTTTTTTGTGCTGACAGATTATCCCCAAAATATTTGACCCCTCAAAAAAAAGATGATTTCTCATTACCATACAAATTTTACATTTAAGATGTTAACAGATTGTACCGCTATAAAAGTCATGTCTGATTGTCTATCGAGACCTTATTGTTAAATGATGAAGACTTATATATATATATATATATATATATATATATATATATATATATATATATATATATATATATATATATATATATATACATATATATATACATATATATATATATATATATATATATATATATATATATATATATATACATATATCACAGGTTGGTCGTCCAATTGTTGTGACTGAAGAAAATGAATTTCATGTGCGCAATAAAAAACCCTTGAAATTGAAACATATATAATAATGAGGGCGATGACGCTGCAGCTATAAAGGGGACATACATCAGACACACAGGCTGTACACGTAGTGGCCATGGCGGTGTCGATCTGGGGAAACACGCCATATTCAGCCCTTTAAGGACGGCATAATGCATTAATGCATCATGCCTTGGTCGTCATGATGCATGAATGCTGCCCTAGCGAGTATCTCACCAGGCCAGGGCTGCATTCAAGTATCATGTCGACCCTATGGTGTCAAGACACCCCTGAAGGATCGGCATGATGGACCAATGTACCACTGGTGAGTTACTCGTCGCGGTATTGGTGCATCATGATGACAAATGTCATCTTTTAGTGACATTCATCCTTAAAGGTTTAAGAGGGCCTGAGTCACCTGGAGTCACAGAAGATACATAATGCGGCCAGAAGTATGTTGCCGGAAGTCATGGCCAATGCCTCCCGGGCTGTTGTATTGTGCTACTGAACGATTTATTACGCTTGTCATAGACGCTGAAACCACAACAAAAATTACACTGAGAAACATTTTGGCACTTTCAGAGAGCAACTGATCTTAGGCAATTCAAGGATGCTGAATTCAGAAATCATAATGAAATTGCTGGGGTTTTTCTCATTTTTGATTTATTTGACATTTTAGATGCATAAAATGCGATAAAACACCTGATACCAGTGAAAAAATTGGCAGGAAGCTTAATTTTTTCAAAAGAAAAAGCGATTGATTGGAGGGCAGTCTTTATAGGGATTAGGGATTCATACGGATTGGTTTCATAGCTATTTCATTGACGTCATCATGAAGAAACACCCCATGGAGAATGAGCATTAGTTTCTCCACATGGGTGTGGAGAATGGCCATTCTGGTACTTAAGCATATAGACAGAGGTCCACGATAATCTGTCTGAACAACAGGTTTCTCCACGAGTGGGACCTTGGTCTCACGAGTGGAGAAACAAGGAGTTCAGACTGATTTGAGTGGATCTCTGTGTTCATTTCATGTGAATGTTGATCAATTCCATTTTAAAACGACATTTAAAGATTGGTTTCACAACTATACTGTGGAGAATGGAGCTGTGGAGAATGAGCATCAGTTTCTCCATGGGGGTGTGGAGAACGGCCGTTCTAGTACTTAAGCATAGTAACTTTGTTCTCCACATGGAAGAAAGTAACTTTCTCCACATGAAATAAATGTCTTTGTCGGCCTGGGCAGCTAGTCTGACAGAAGGTATAGACACCACATTACTGGAGCATGACTCGGGCCGGGGACCACGTGTCTAGATATGAGGTAGTGTGAAGTAGACATACAGACGTATGGTTAACCTGCCAAATGGGTCATGGCAATGGAGGGGCCCTTGATTCTCGGGCGCATAAGGCCTGGTTGCTAGGGAGAGGCAAAGGGTTTAGCTAGGTAGGCAATGTACTATATGGTATTGGAACATAACGCATAATGTCTTTCCTTTAATGTGAAATTTGTTGAAAAAATATCAATAATAGATAGTAGTATAGTATGTATCGGAACGGGACTATGGTTAACTACTGTTTATTACTCAATCGACATGCAGCCAATCAGAGGCCTCCATTTGGTCACGTGACCGGAAGTGACCTACTTAGGGGATTAGTGGTGACGTCACGTGACCTAGTTAGCCAATCAGAGGCCGCCATTTGGTCACGTGACCGGAAGTGACGTCATATGACCTACTTATGGACCGGAAGTGACGTCATATGACCTACTTAGGGGACCGGAAGTGACGTCATAT
Source organism: Harmothoe impar (assembly GCA_947462335.1). Lineage (NCBI taxonomy): Eukaryota > Metazoa > Annelida > Polychaeta > Phyllodocida > Polynoidae > Harmothoe > Harmothoe impar. Next base: position 13,773,843 of record OX381710.1, read on the forward strand.
GACCTAATTTAGGATCACGTGACCGGAAGTGACCTGATGAGTCACGTGACCGGAAGTGACGTCACATGACCTAATGGCCAACCGGAAGTGAGCGACCTCATTGAGGATCACGTGACCGGAAGTGACCTGATTGATCACGTGACCGGGAGAAGAAGAAGAAGAAGAAGGAGAGGAGGAGGAGAAGGAGGAGGAGGCGAGTCTCTTATTTTTTTCGGTAAACTAATAAAAAACACTACGATATAAGTTTTGTTTTTTTCATTTTTATTGTTTTACGAGCGACTGGAAGTGACTTATTGAACTAGGTAGAAGCGTTCTTTAGAGTGTATAAGGGGGGGAGGGGAGGGGAGGGGAGGGGAGGGGGGAGGGGGGCCCCTTTAAGATGCATGGGGAGGGGGGCGCTTTTAGGATGCATGGGGCGGGTGGGGGGGGGAGGGGGGGAGGGGGGAGGGGGGCACTCTAGGGGGTGGGGGGCACTCTAAGGGACGTTTGTCTCTTTTAAGAAAAAAAGAAAAGAAAAGATTTCAATCGAGAGACACGCTTCTTCCTCTCGAGAGGAAGAAGCGTGTCTCTTCATTTTTTTTGTTTATCACGTGCCTCGATGAGGCGATCAGCTGCGACTGGAGGAAGTGACACTTTAAGAGGACACGCGTCTTAATTGTTATAATTATTTTTTTTACTTACTAATAAAGAAGACGTATGAAAATAAAACACAACAATTCACATGTCCGTCGTTCTCGTTGTTTCTTGCTTGATAAAGTCAAGTAATATCGCGATGCCGAGGTCAAACTTTCCCATGTCCTCAGTCAACACTCGAAGGAGTTCAAAAGGCGTACCGCCGGCACCGTCAGCTTCATCTTGCCACATTTTCAACACTCGGAAGGCCCACTCAGCGGGACTTCCTCCGTATTCGCATTCTTCAGCGATCTCATCTAACCTCTCAGGCGACAATTTTAAATGGTCCCCCACCTCTTTCCACCTGCTACCTAGACGTCTGCCGAGGGTGCCCAAGTGCTTATGCATCGAGCGCGAGTCGGGGTTTTCGAAATCCAACCCCTGTCTGTGGAGAAGGGACATCCACTGAGCCAACAGTTCCACGCGTCTAATGCGGGTGAAGACGCGACCGAGCTCTCCCCATCTATGACGATGCGGGGTTTCACCCCACCAGACTCGGAACATCGCCGTACACAGCTCCTCCGGTGTCTTGACACTGCGCTCTACTAGAGCATCCATACGGGCGGCGGTAACTTTTAAGCTACTGCCCAACTCTCTCCAAGATCCGCTCAACTCTTTACCTAGTTGACCAAGCAAGGCGTCGCTATATGCTAAGCGCCGCTGTCCTACCTCTCTGTTCTCCCCATCGGTCTGCCTCGCACGTCTCACGTCGTCAAGCCGCATTAACTTTTTTTCAGGTGGACAAGGCGGTGAAGGCAAGCTTGAAAGTGGAATAGCTTGAGCCATCTCGTCTCGTCTTGGCGGCGGCGGCAGCGGCGGCGGCGGCGGCGGCGGCGGCGGCGGCGGCGGCGGCGGCGGCGGCGGCGGCGGCGGCGGCAGTGGTGGCGGTGGTGGTGGTAGTAGACGTTACTGTGGTCAGAGGCGATATGGTTTTTTTCCAACAGAAATCAGAGCTTTTATACAGAGGGAGTTTAATCCTATTTCCAACAGCACTCCAGCTGTCTAGCGACCTGTCCGCATGACGCTTTTTCAGCCGCTCCGCTCCTTAAGAGCTTAGATGACGAGGGGTATGTCATCGCTATCCGTGGAGACCAGCTGAAAACGGTGTTTTTTCCTCATCCATAGCCTTACCTCCTACCCCCTACCTGAGGACGTCTCCCTCCCTCTGACATTCATTGTAACAAACGTCAGAGGTCAGGTGAAAATCGGATTTTTTCATGCACAGCCTTAGTCAGCTGTCACCCCTCCCTATTGAACTAGCCGGCCGCCGCCGGCCGGCCCGGTCTACTCACCACGGCAGGAGGTGGTGATTTTTTTTTTTGTCTTACACTTAAGTCGCTCACCACATGCACACGCCTCTACTCACAGACAGACACGTTCGTCTTAGGGGGTCCTGCTTCACGCCACACGCCTCCTGTAGTTTTTTTTTGTATACACACTCTAAGCTCATCACCGTTAATCCTTTATACAGCTAACGCGCGTTGAATTGCTGAACAGGGTGGTAAGTAGCTTAGCTCATGACAGCGGATCCCTCAAAAAAGAGGGGAAAGGGATCCAGCTGAAAACGTCATACCTTATGTCTTTTGTTTCTCTTTGTGAATGGCCGCCGGTCAGTCGGCGGCAGCAACCGCTTAATCCTTTATACAGCTAATGCGCGTTGAATTGCTGAACAGGGTGGTAAGTGGCTTAGCTCATGACAGTTGATCTCTCAAAAGGGGGGAAAGGGATCCAGCTGAAAACGCCATGCCTTATGTCTTTTGTTTCTCTTTGTGAATGGCCGCCGGCCAGCCGGCGGCAGCTGAACAGGGGCAGTAAGTAGCTTAGCTCTAGAAGCGAGAAGGCGTATATAAGGGGACTGGAAACCTCCATTCACTCACTCATTCTTTTGCTGCTCTCTACAGTCACCACCATGAGCAAAAGACAACACCTAGCGCCGTCCAAGGATCTAAGCAAGTTCAAGAACAAGAAGACTACGCGGAACAGCGCTCGTTTAGCGTCAGTGCCTCCTCTTGCTACTGAAAATGAGACTACCGCCGCAGCCGCTTGGTCTTATCACCCTCCCGCTGTAGCGAGCGCTCGCAGCAGTAGTAGTAGTAGTAGTAGTAGTAGTAGTAGTAGTAGTACTAGTAGTAGTAGTAGTGGTAGTAGTACTACTGGTAGTAGTTGTCGTGCTAGCGACGTTGTTACACTCGCGACGGTACACGTTGCTGCTAAGCGCGCTGCCGCTGCTACTGCCGCCCCGCCTGCTGCTGCTGCTGCTGCCGCTGCTGCCGCTGCTGGTGATCCTCGTGCTGCGGCTGCTGCGGCTGCTGCTGCTGCACCTGCTACCGCTGCACCTGCTACCGCTGCGCCTGCTGAGGCTGCTGCGCCTGCTACTGTTGCGTCTGCTGCTGCTGCTGCTGCTGCTGCTTCTGCTGCACCTGCTGCTACCGCTACTACTACCGACGACAATGCTCCTGGCGCAGCGCAGTACTGGCAACCGGGTTTTTACCTCCCCACTACTGTTGATGACTTTGATGACCTGCCGCACGTTGCACAGCCCCTCTCCTCCACCACTACATCGACCGACGCCCTCGACGCCGCTCGCGCTGAGAGTTACAGCTATTCGGACACTCAGCCCCTAAACCGAGAAGAAGAGGAGGAGGAGGAGCAGCAGCAACAGGGTGAGACAGAGAACGACGCTGACGACGAGGCGTACGAAGAACCCGAAGGGAAAGGGGTGGGCGGTACGTTTTTCGGCTCCCCTCTTCGACCTTTCGACCTCACTTCCACTGGTAGCGCGTCCGGTCCGTGGCGACTGCCCTCACCGCCACCTTACGAGGGCGGCGGCGCTTCATCTTCTACCGCTACACTCAGCACCGACGGCATGTGGCTGCTCTGTTCCAACAACGAGGTCTCGGATACCACCAGCGCTGACGCTGCTCCTGCTATCGGTTCTGCTGCTGATTCAGCTCACGCTGATGGTGTTACTCTTCTTGCGGGTCTGAAACGTTCTAAGGTGAGTTCCAGAACAACAAGGCCTACTAAGAAGAGAAAAATACAAGAAAAAGAACGAGATGGACGAGAAGAAGCAGAGAAAACCTTCTCCCGTCTTCTCGAGTTAGAGTTCTGCTTAGACGGAGCTTTGACGCTGGAGATCTGGGAGGACGTGGCTAGACTGTCTAGGAGGCCGCACTACACAAAAGACGGCCAGGTGAAAGAAGCGTCTCTGACCAGAAGCAAGCGAGTGCACTTCACTGCCGACGCGCTGCGCGAGCTAATAGCACGCATCGCCGATATCCGCGCAGTGGTGCGCATACGCGACACAGCGGCCGCGCAAGGAAGACCTAATCACACCCCCTGGTTCGCAGTGCTGGATGAGGAGGGCGAAGTGTACGCAGCTGTGAGCTACTACAGCGGTAAGAACCTCGTCCACGTGCGCAAGTATGAAGGTCCTGACAAAAAACCCACACAGCAGGGGGTGACGCTGTCCGCCAGAGCGCTCAAAGAGTTGGATGACAAAACAGAGATTATTCTCAAATATCTCGGTATAGATTCGGAATGAGAGACGCTCAACGCTCACGCGCGCACACACACAGCGTTTGACGTACGCTGTATGAGACAGACAGACGGATACACAGACAGCAGACAGATAGATAGATAGATAGACAGATAGATTGATAGATAGATAGACAGATAGATTGATAGATAGATAGATAGTTAGACGGCTAAGTAGTTGGTAACTGAGTGAAAAAACATGACGCAGTACGTATGCGAAAAGTGTTTCAAAATTTTTAAAAGACCGTACAACCACGAGAGACACGTAGAAAGTTGTAGAGTAATACCTAAGTTTTGCCCTCTATGCGGCGAAGGCGATTGCCGAAAGATCGCCTGTCGACGCGAATCTCTGGACGGGGTGACCATCCCTCCGCGCATATGTGCTGTACCGAACGGGGAGGAAACGTTCACGGCGAATTGGCCTGCGATACAAACGGGCGTCAGGATGCACGGGACTCGCGTGAGTGTAACAAACTTCAGGCTACCAACCGGCGAGTTGAGTGACACTGTAAATACTATGCGTCGCATTCACTTGACACAAAGATTCAGATACAAAGTGGGTTTCTCGGTAGGCTTACTCTTACAACACAGAGAAGACAAGAGCAAACTGCGCTACTTTCACGCCTCCCAGAACAACGCAACTCTCATACAACCGCTCCCTACTATAACTAATTCAGAAACTTTGGAAGAGCTCCTCTCAAAGATGGAAAACACCGTCGCTTGCGAGGAAGTACGGAAACTTTGCGACTGTAAAGTCAACCTACACCTGACGGCGAAAGGCGGTTTGCACGTCTCTCTCGTCACAGACTTCAACGCGTACGCGGGCATATACGAATGTTGCAAGTGTAAGGCGGCGTTCACCACCGAGTTCTTGCTGAAGAGACACAGGAACCAGCTTTCCTCTTGCCGACAAGTCAAGTTGCGCTACGTAGGTGGCATCTACCAAAATTCGAGAACGATTTTCGAAGCGCTAGCAGACTTCTCCATTTTTCCCCCCGACGGACATTCCGGAATCTACCCTTACAAGATCGCCTTCGATTTCGAGGCTTTCTTCAGACCGTGCAAAGAACCGTCGACGGAACACGTGTCGCTGCTGTGGGATCACGTCCCTTTGTCGGCTAGCGTCGCATCCGACTTTCCGGGGTGGGAGGGGCCCGTCTGCTTCGTCAGAGAATCCGACGCAGATTCCGACCCCTTGTTGGACCGAGTTTTAAATCACATAAACGAGAACGCCAAAGTCATCGGGGAAGCTGTGCTAGAACTTTACCGACCGACGTTAGCGAAGTTAGATGCGGCGATAGGTGAAGCTCTCCTGCTGGAGGAGGCGACATTCACCCCTTCTCCAGGCGGCTTCGCTGCGGCTCAGACCAGACACCCGTTAGTTCAACTGAAGAAGCGTCTTCTGAGATACATCCGTCAAGCTCCAGTCGTGGGCTTCAACTCGGGGCGTTACGACTTGAACCTGATCAAAATACGCCTTCACTCGTTCTTTGCCTCCGGAGACCGAAGAAACCAAGAATTCAGCGTCATAAAGAGAAGTAATCAATACTTGGCGGTTTACACACAGCACACGGTTTTCTTGGACGTAGTCAACTATTTGGCACCCGGTTACAACTACGCGACCTATTTGCGAGCTTTCACCAGGAACGAAGAGAAAGGTCGCTTTCCTTACGAATGGATGTCTACCAGGAAACTGGCAAACAGAACGCTGCCACCGAGATCGGCTTTTGACAGCGAACTGACGGGCGTCAAAATGTCCGAATCCGACTACGCCGCATGTCAGAAAGTTTGGTCCGACGAGAAGATGCAAACTATGGAAGATTACTTGATCCACTACAACAACAAAGACGTCAAACCTTTCATAGAAGCTCTGAAAAATCACGCTAAATTTTTCCAAGATCGCGGCATTGACATGTTGAAAGACGGAGTTTCTCTCGCCGGTTTGACTTTACGGTTCCTCTTCCAAAACCTAGAAGACGCGTTCACAACGTTCCCCCAGTTCGACGCCGTCCTCCACGCTCTGATCAAAGAAAATCTAGTCGGCGGTCCTTCCATCATCTTCCATAGATTTCACGAGAAGGGCACCACGCGGATAAGGGAGCACAAGTACGGCGAAGAAGCGAGACCGTGCCAACACATCCTAGGACTAGACGCTAACTCTCTGTACTTGCGCTGCATGAGCGAAGCGCACTGCACGGGCTATTACGCGGTGAGACGACCTGAGACCGAGTTCAAGCCCGAAATTAGGCAAAGAAACTCTCACAGTGCTTTGGAGTGGTTACGCTTCGTAGAGCACGACCGCGACGTGAAACTGCGCCACGCTTTGAACGGCGGCGAGATGGTTGTAGGCTGTCGGAGAATTCGCGTGGACGGGTTTCAGGCGGCCTCTAATACGGTTTTCCAGTTTCACGGGTGTTGGTTCCACGCTCACGAGTGCATACCGTCGCACCGATATCAGTGCGCTTCACTGAGGGAGGAGAGACGCGACAGAACAACTAGAGTAAGCGCTTACTTGAAAGCGCTAGGTCACAAGCTGGTCGTCGTGTGGGAGTGCGAATGGAGAGAGATGAAGCGTCGAGATGAGCGGGTTAAGGTCTCCCAACAACGCTGGAAGGTTGACGCTTTGAAAGTGTCTCGAAACGCGATGAGCGAGAGCGACATCCTTTCCGCTGTGAAAGAGGAGAAAATGTTCGGTTTAGTTCAAGTGGACATCACTACGCCGCCTCACCTACGAGACTACTTCGAAGAAATGACCCCCGTTTTCAAGAACGTGACCGTTTCAAAATCGGACATAGGACCTCACATGTCAGACTTTGCGCAGGAAGAAAAGCTGTTGAACACGCCTCAGAGATGTCTGATAGGGAGTTACCACGGAAAAAATATTCTCTTGGGAACGCCGCTTCTCAAGTGGTATTTAGAGCACGGTTTGATAGTCACCAAAGTGCAGCTGGTCGTAGAATACCTACCTAAACGCTCCTTTGCCGGTTTCGCGGACGAAGTAACGGCGGCGCGAAGACGTGGCGACGTGAACGAGAACGAGAAAATTCTGTCAGACTGTTACAAGTTAATGGGAAACGCTACGTACGGTAAAACAATCTGCAACAAAGAAAAACACACGGCGGTGAGATACACTGACAGTCGGAAGTTCGAACTATTGGCCAATTCGTGGCGCTTCAAAAAGGCGTCCGAGTTGAGTTCCGATCTGTTTGAAGTCAAACTACAACCGAAAACAGTCAAGAACAACCTCCCTATTCAAATAGGGTTCATGGTATACCAGTACGCGAAGTTGAAAATGTTAGAGTTCACATACGACTTCTTGGATAGATTCGTCGATCGGCGCGATTATGCCCTTTGTCAAATGGACACCGACAGTCTTTACATGGCTCTCAGCGGTGACACGTTGGATGACCTACTCAAACCTCGCCTGAGAGAGACGTACTTCAGAGAGAAACGAAAGTGGCTTCCGACAGCGGTGTGCGACGATCACTTAGAGCTTTTCGTGAAGACAAAAACGGAAAGAGTGCGAGAATGGTGTCCGCCGCCCGGCGGATGTTGTGAGAGACGGTACCTTCACGATCTGAGAACTTCGGGGCTTATGAAAGCGGAGTGGGAAGGTGACGGGATCCTAAGTCTCAACCCTAAGACTTACATTTGCTACGATCGAGTCAGCGACACCGGTGAAAGAAAATCCAAAAAATGGAGTGCAAAAGGCGTACAGAAGAAACAAAACCCTAAGGAACCAGACGACTTCTTGGATGTTCTTCGCCAACGAAAAACTCTCATTGCTGTAAATAGAAATTTCAAAGTGGTGCGAAACAAAATGGTCACCTACACCATAGAGAAAGACGGCGTGCGCTACTTGTATTATAAGCGTCGCGTGCATTCTGACGGTGTGACAACGAGTCCTTTAGAGATATGAAAAAAAATAATAAGCGTGTTATTGCTTGATTGAGTGCATCTTTTCAAAAATAGAGTGTTTATCAAGATTGAAAAAAAATAAATAAGAAAATAAAATAAATTATTGTTGTGTTTTTATTTTCATACGTCTTCTTTTACTAGTAAGTCGCGCAGTCTCTTAAAGCGTCACTCATGTGACGACGTCGCTTCCAGTCACGTGATCCTAAAGACCCTCACTTCCTAAACAAAAAACTTCTTCTTCTTCTTCTTCTTCTTCCGGTCACGTGATCAATCAGGTCACTTCCGGTCACGTGATCCTCAATGAGGTCACTCACTTCCGGTTGGCCATTAGGTCATGTGACGTCACTTCCGGTCACGTGACTCATCAGGTCACTTCCGGTCACGTGATCCTAAATTAGGTCATATGACGTCACTTCCGGTCCCCTAAGTAGGTCATATGACGTCACTTCCGGTCCATAAGTAGGTCATATGACGTCACTTCCGGTCACGTGACCAAATGGCGGCCTCTGATTGGCTAACTAGGTCACGTGACGTCACCACTAATCCCCTAAGTAGGTCACTTCCAGTCACGTGACCAAATGGAGGCCTCTGATTGGCTGCAGGTCGATTGAGTAATAAACAGTAGTTAACTATAGTCCCGTTCCGATACATACTATACTACTATAGATTTTTTTAAAACATTATAGTAAAAGGTTCCTGACTTTGCGTTTTACATTAAAAGCACAAAAAGCTACATGTATATGGTTTTGTTTAAGGTGTACCGAATATTCACTGGTGTGTTGATTGTGTAAATTAAAAGCTAAAAATCAAATTAAAGCTACTACTGCTAGCAATGCAGTAGGATGGCAATAACTTACATTTTCCCTACTTTTAAAGGTCCATAGATTCTTAAGATTGATAATAAAAAATCCTCCCTCATTACATTTTTCAGACCTTGGTGATGAGAAAGCACTTTTTTTTGAGTGGCCTTATTTGAATAGTAGAAAACTTTGAAAGGACACTTAATATAGTTGTGACATAGGTATTTTCATACAGAAAAACTGAACACCTGGAAAAATCATTTAGTCTCTCCATGATATTCAATTATATTGTACAACTATCAATACTCCCTAACAGGAGATGTTATGCAATAAAAACTACCAAAACTCAAAACTCAAACTCATAGTAAGCCCCTGACAACATTCTGACCTCTTCAGATGCAGACGGCGGAGGCGGAGGCGGTCGTCAAGACGTGGAGTGAGTTGGTGAAGAGCGTTGACGTCCGTAACGTCATTGACGTCCTCATCCAGGACGGCATCGTCAGCCTGGAGGAGTCCGAGTACATCAGCAAGGGGATCACCACCCAGGAACAGTCACGCAGGTAATTTTTTTTTACATTTAGGCCAAATTTATAAAAAAAAAAAAAAGGTTTGTTTCAGGTCAGCCGACCGACCCTATCAAAATAGGGCCGACCCTACGGGTTTTTTTATGCAATTTTGAAGAATTTTGAAGAATTTTACTTCTTTTTTTGGTCAATTTTAGGGTTCATACAGAGTACATGAAGATTTATGCAATTTTGAAGAAATTTCTAAATTTTTACACTTTTTGGGTCAATTTTAGGGTATGTAGAGGGGCCGGCACCTTCATGTTAAAAAAACTAAAATCGAAAAAAAGGGGGTAAAAAATGAATCCGACCTACCGACCCTAGACTTTCATCCCATATTACCTGAAACAAACCTTTCTTTATTTTGGCCTTATCTTTAATTCTGAGTATTTATAGACAATTACATCGAAGTATTGATCACAATTGTGCTGTGGGCGCACTCCCGTATGTATCAGGAAAACCTTAGTCTGTAAAGATTGTTTAGATCACAAAACCAGTAACTCAGATAAGAGTACAACGGTTGCCATGATAAAAGGCAAATAAAAGCCCACAACACAGATGATCTACATATCCCGGCCCCGTAGTCGGCTATCCCAAGATAGTCATAGGGACATTGGTCAGGTATGGCCAAGTGCTATTCAAGATATATTCACTGATATTCTTTGGCTCCCTGTACAATCAATCTCTCAATATAGCCTAACCAAGCTACTCATTTCTTGGCTCCCTATACAACCAACCAACCCAAGTTCATCAGGTTGGTCAGTACTGACCAATTCACCCTAGTCTTCTCCGTTTCAATGATTTTTTGGCTAAGTCCTTTTGAGTATGGCATTAGTCATTATGTGGTTATGCCTCAGTCATTTTTGAATAGTGCTTGGCCAATGTCCATATGACTATCCTGGGATATCCATTTCCGACCGGGGCATTAAGATTATTGGTGTTGTGGGCTTTTATTAGCCTGTTACCACGGCAACCGTCTTCTTTAACAACACAAAACATACAACGATTTGCTCCATACTGGAAAGATGAATATGCTAACTTAGGCTTAGGCCAACAAAAATAAAAGGTGTGTTTTAGGTTACTTGGTCTGAAAATCTAGGGTAGGTAGGTCGGATTTTAAACTTTTTTTTGATATTTTTTTTACTTTGGCCTAAAAATTACCTAGAAATTGACTCGGGAACTTCAATGTCGACTCGCCAACGACCACCTCGACTGGTGAGTTTTGCTAGGTAGGGTCGGGTAACCTGAAACGCATCTTTTTTTATTTAGCATTAGGAACAGGGGTAAATTCACACTTTCTGTCGAGCAATCATATCCCTGCTTCATCACTCGGTATTTCTCAGCTTGTACACCTCGTTGAATTGATTGGATGCTTTTCATTAGAACCCTCAGCCATGTTATGAATATAGCTTTAGCAACAGAATATTAACAATTTCCATAGCAACAGTCAGAGCCAATGATAGTCCATATTCCATTGCTCCATCAGTACAGCCATCATGTGACAAGTATTGATTGATCAATCATTGTTGTTGGGGTTTGAGTTTGTATGTGGAAAGAGGCCTGGCTGGCACATTTCTTTATGCATTTCGGTACATGTGAACTCTTTTGCTGAGTGTTGCTGTTGTTTTGATAGACAGAAGACATAATGCATCTCTATATTTGCTTATTTCAGGATGCTGGTGAAGGTGGTTGGCTGCAGTGATCCTGCCACATTCAACATCTTCCAAACTGCATTACATGAACATTACCCCTTCATCGTCGAGGAAATAAACAGAAAATTGGCCTCGTTAAAGCGGAAGCGATGGGGTAAACAGGGTAAACAGAAGGCTGTGGAGGTTGACTATGACCTAAATGTGACTGAATTTGAACGCGGACTACAGCCGGTGGAACACGGCTGTAATTTCTGTAAGAGCATGGACAGTGGGTGTATATGTGATATGAACTGTACTGGGAATCACTCTGCTACTGATACCACTCAGTCTTATCCCGCCATTGAGCAGAACTCAACACCTACTGAACAGAACTCTGCGGCTTCAGCCCACCCTCCCATTGAGCATGCTCACTCCTGGGCGTCCCCGTCAAGCTCGTTCGATGCAGCGCCTCCAGAAGTTCGGAGTCGTAGTGGAACCTTTGCATGCCCACCTGATGCAGCGACCCCCATCAAGACACATTTTGGCAGCTTCGACATTGGTCGCTACCAGAGACTATCTCTTATCCCGCCGGAGTTCTTAAAGCAATTGCTTCCTGAGTCAGAGGGTGGTTCAGGTTTAGACGCGACAGAAATTCTCAGGCAGTTGTCGATAAATGAAAGAGACAGTGGTGGTGCACCAAGGGTTCCACAGGAGAATGGTGTTACACCAAACGCCTCTTTCGACACCCGGTCACACCACATCACAAGGCGGGAACCTACCGAGAGCACAGAAACAGAGAGAGAAGACACCGCATTGAAACGAGTAGTTCCCAATGGTGACAGGGTTACCATGCAAGGGGACCCTAAAGGAGGACAGAATAAGGGAGCCAACGGTTTCTATTCGAGAATATCAACACGCTTCATGGATGTGGCTAAAAAGCAACCCAAACCGGCCATGCAGCCCCGTCATACTAATGGCACCAATGGTGAGAAAACCTATCCTTGTGTATACACTGTAAATAGTTAGTGTAGGTACGCAGTAGACTCTACCGTAGATCTACAGTAGGATCTACTGTAGAATGGATTTACAGTAGAATCCACTGTAGATTTACAGTTGATTCTATTGTTTACAATAAACTGTACACCTACAGTAGAATCTACTGTTCACCTACAAATATGGCAACCAACCTTTTACAGGGTATTCTTTAATCATTTACTTTATAGAACGCTTCGTCTCATTGACTTACCATTTAAATCATTATCTGTAATTCTGAAAAGTATATATCATAACAACTAGACGAGGGACAGATTGACCCCTTTGCCAGATCTTTTTGAACTAATTATTGATAAAAGAATCATGTTCAAGAACGATAAAGAAGATCCATGGAATGCTACTTCCATACATTGTAATTGTCCTTTAATTCAAAACTGTGTTCATGACTTTATTTCAAACACTCAATTTGAGTTTGAGTTTAATATTCATGGTAATGGACCAGTCCCTATTCACCAGTTTTGTTTTAAGCAGATAATATATGGTAGTCAGTTAAGTCCTTAAGTGTAACTAATAACAACATAAATACATTGGGGATAATGTGTGTGTCAGCCTGACGCTGGCCTTGTCACCAATAGCACTCGCTAAACAAAGTCAAGCATTTTAGTGAGGGTCAGGCAATGCCGGAACTTCAATTAGAAACTGGACACACCCAAGATCCTTTTTCCAGCTTTGTCACACTCTGAGAAGAGGGTCCAGTATTGCCAGACTCACGAGTCCAGGTTCTAAATGAAGGTCCCTGTTCTAAATGAAGGTCCCTAAAATGCCTCACTTTGATTTACAAGTTAGTCCTTTTGGCAACAAGGCCAGCGTCAGGCTGACACTTATATTTTTCTGGGTGTAAAACATATCTTATTTCATGGTGAATACGGCACTCCCATTGACTTAATCAAGGAAGGCCATATCTAACACTCCGCTTGAAATAACCCTCGCCCATATTTCATGGCCTCTCAAATCATCAAAATTGTTGATTTAACTATAAACCAGTGCATAGCTTCGGCGACTGGGATTGTGGGTCTTGGATAACTTGGACACCCATGCTACTTGTAGATTTACCGAGTTCAGCCCTAATATTACACTTAGTTAGGTCTTGGAGAGTCCACCCCCCCCCCCACCCACATAGACCTACACACGGACAGGTCAGCGGACTGAACGCGGGAAGGTCATGGACGGCATCCCAAGGCCCCAGATAGCCCCTAGCGATGTTGTCATAGTAATGCTTCCCTATCAACCTGCAGTCACTCTCCAAACAGATTCTTACGGAGGGGTCCGACTCAGAAGTTTAGTTCCGATCATGTCAATTATTCGAATGTTTCTGAAAGACATACTTATAGGGGAAGATTAAGGGAGTATCTACTATGGAATTTCGTATCATTCGACCCCCATTAAATGATAGATAAGTTACTTTAGCACTGTTTCATTGCTGAAAATAATGGCGGACTTTTGTGAGGTTTTCTCTCTCTTGTTGCTTGATCCAATGTGCGAGAGTATTTCCATCATTTATATAGTTTTTTCTTTAGAATAGAATGAATTTCTGAGAATCATTATAACAGAGGGATGGAATATTGCATAAAAATGACCCATAATATTTTAAAAGTTAAATTGGAAAGAAAAATCGAGTTATCTTTGAAATAAGTACATACTTGCATCTAGCCTCTTTTGGTTTATCTGTTTCCGGCGACCACCCAGGCCAAATTCAATGGGATCTTTGCTGGTCCCAACTAATGCCGTTTCATATATATAGGGTAATTAGTTTTTTAACTATAAATTAGTTTTTTAAGAGCAATTAAGTGGAATTTTGACGAATAGCCTGAGGAACATAGCATGTGTCCCTTTGTCTATTTATTCATTGTAGTTCAGTGAGGGTCAGGCAAGGCTGGACCTTCACTTAGAGCCTGAACCCAAAATCCTTTATCCTCCAAGAGTCCAGCTTTGTCAGACTCTGAGAAGAGGGTCCAGTGTTGCCAGACTCATGAGTCCCGGTTCTAAATGAAGGTCCCTCACTAAAGTGCCTCACTTTGATTTACAAATGAGTGCTTTTGGCAACAAGGCCAGCGTCAGGCTGACACTTATATTTGTCTGGGTGTAAAACATCCGTTATTTCATGGTGAATATGGCACTCCCATTGACTTAATCAAGGAAGGCCATATCTAACACTCCCCGTGAAATAACCCTCGCCCATAATTCATGGCCTCTCAAATGATCAAAATTGTTGATATAACTACTATAAATTAGCTTTTTAAGAGAAATTATGGTAAGCGGAATTTTGACAAATATTGTTATAATGACATGAAATAAACCCAAAGGAACACTCGTAGAGTTTCCCAGTGAGGGTTATTTCACGAAGCGTAGCCTGAGGAACATAACATGTGCCCCTTTGTCTATATATTCATTGTAGTTCAGTGAGGGTCAGGCAATGCTGGACCTTCACTTAGAGCCTGAACCCAAAATCCTTTATCCTCCAAGAGTCCAGCTTTGTCAGACTCTGAGAAGAGGGTCCAGTGTTGCCAAACTCTGGAGCTCTAAATGAAGGTCCCTCACTAAAGTGCCTCACTTTGATTTATAAGTGAGTGCCTTTGGCGACAAGGCCAGCATCAGGCTGACACTCATATCTTTGTGGGTGTAAAACAACTGTTATCTTCATTTCATTTTTATGAAATACGGCCGTGCCATTGCTTTAACCAAAGAATGCCTTATTTTACACCCCCGTGAAATAACCCTTTCCCATATATCACGACTCTATGACGTCATCAAAATGGCGGTTTGTAGAAAGAAGCTTTTTCAGCTACTTTAGGCCACCCCCCTGTAATAATTTAATTTGAATCGAAAAACATTGAAAAAACATTTGAAAAACTTGCTGAAGGGGGCCCTCATGAAATGAGGGCCCCATCTTCAACGCTCGAAATAACCCAGTCAACAGACTAAAACTCGTGAAACTTTGTCTATGTATTTCAGGAGTGACAAAGACAGTCCCTCACTAAAGTGCCTCACTTTGATTTATAAGTGAGTGCTTTTGGCAACAAGGCCAGCGTCAGGCTGACACTCATATCTTTGTGGGTGAAAAAAACAACTCTTATCTTCATTTTATTTTCATGAAATATGGCCGTGCCATTGGTTTAACCAAAGAATGCTGTATTTTACACCCCCGTGGCCTTACTCCCTTACCCATATTTCACGACTCTATGACGTCATCAAAATGGCGGTTTGTTTACATTTGAACGGCATAGAAAGAAGCTATTTCAGCTACTTTAGGCCCCCCCCCCATGATAATCTAATTTGAATAAAATTTTAAAAAGCGTTGAAAAACATTATAAAAGCTTGTTGAAGAGGGCCCTCATGAAATACGGCCCCACTTTCAACTCATGAAATAACCCAGTCAACAGACTAAAGCTCGTGAACCTTTGTCTATGTATTTCAGGAGTAACAAAGACCGTGTGCAGCACGTGCCGCCACCATGTCCTCATCACACCGCACGTCACCAACAAGAACACAGACTACGGCTTCCAGCTCGGGACCACCACGACCACCGGTGGCTTCAGTGTGGAACACATCACCAAAGGCGGCCCAGCAGACGGCCGTCTCCACCCGAGCGGCATCATCCTCTCCATCAACACGCAGGCGGTCAGGGGCTGGAGTAAGAAGAAGGCCATCAAGAAGATAGAAGCCACCGACCGACAACTTGTGCTCGAGGTCGAGAGTCGCGGTGAGATTCGCGAGCACCGGATCGGGCTGACACTCTCCAGATCAAGCCAGGAGGAGTCGTGGGGTTTCAGTATGATCCACGGGTCGCTCCGACCGAGGTACGCGGGTGACAGGAAGTTCTTCTGCACCGGTATCGATGCGGACAGCCCGGTCGGGCGCTCCGGGCTGCTGCGGGTCGGGGATGTGCTCACCGGGTGTGAACGCGAGAGTTTTGAGGGTAAGAGCCAGGAGCAGGTTAATGCTGTTATACGGAGCATGGAGTCACTGTCACTGCACTTAGCGCGCAAGGAGTTCATACCACAAGGCGACCCGAGACACGGACACTCCGCCTGCTGAGAACTCTCTGGATACTCTCGCTGAGCAGTTTCTGGAGTTTCTTAGGAAGTAAAAAGTGCCAATACATAATAGACCCTTACATACAATAGGAAGAGTAAGAATTGTGAATAGACACTGTAGAGTTTTGTGTGTGAATAGATGAGAACTCTGGTAGCTGGAATTATAGTGGATCTCTATTCCTGTATGATGGTGTAACAACAACTGAAGAATAACTGAAACTGAACTGACACCTCTGGCTGACTGCCTTTTATAGACCTACACAATGCTGATGTCAGACACTAGAACACTCTAGAACAGACCTGGGTATGACACAATAGTACTGGAAGCTTCCCAATTAGGCAGACAGTAAACAAGTTGAACACTGGTTCCAGAACATTCTTGAATCTTGCAGGATACTACAGACATACTGGAGGAACCGTCTGCAGCCTTGTGTTGAGGAGTTATTTGATGAACTTTTCCTCCTCGGGGACACCACTCTCCAATTGTTGGTTGCGCGCAATTTTTTGAAAATTTATATTTATTGGCAAGATCTTTGCGAGAAGGTCAAAGGACCATGTAGCATTTATTTGGGCACACCGGTAAAGCAAGCCAGCATAGAGGACCAAACATCCAGCTGAATGAGGGTGAGGAATGTTACCAAAAACTGGTTTCCAAAAGTTCTAGAAGTAAAGATGACAATGTTTGATAGATGCAATGGACATGTACACACAATGGAAAGAGGTATCAATTACTAAAATGTGTCAAGGAATTTGGTTCCTGAGAGCCTGCAGTACCCTATACATGATTTAGGCCTCAGACAAAAAAGGAAAGAAAGCACCCTCATCATATCTCTCATGGCTCAGTGATGAGACACAAGCTTATTATTTGGAGTGGCCTAAACAAGGAGAGTTGTTTCCCTTGAGGACCACAACTATAAAAGTGCCCTGTATGGAATGGACAGAGTATTAAGAACAGGCAGGCTGGTGCTGCTTTCTTTGGATAACATAATGTTGTGAATGAGTGCGTCAACGCTTATCAGTTTGAAGTCATGATTACCCCTGGCACTTCTACAAGATAGGCACTTATAATGTCATAATTCAAGATCTATTTCAATGCTCAAGATGCATTCAGGTGCTTATTCAAAACACGACGGATAGAGATCTATGTGACATATGACACACTAAAACCTGGGAATATCTAGCTTAATGACACATAATTGTAGCCTTTGGATTAAGCTGAAGGACATGCATATGATTGTGCTCTATATTGACTTTGAAGATTTCCTGCATTACTGCATAGTAGTTCTAAGGATATCTAGTATTAATAGTAACCAAGCCTAATGATGTCCAACCATGATGTATACTAAGCCTATAAAGATATGCAATCATAAAGCATCAGGCCTAAGTACAGCAACTGAGGCTTATGCATGTATCAGACAATTTAGGCTTAATGATATATGTTATTGTATTGTGCCTATAAAATATATTTTTGGCCTTGGATATTAAATTGGACTCTAAAGTAAACATTGGGATATCCAATACTAAGGACATTAAGCCTGGTGATTACATAGTGTACCGCTGCAAATGCCTAGTGATGTGTATTTTGTCCCTATATCAGACCTAAACTGAGTAAAAATGTAAAATGGTGAATAATGATAAAAGATTTACCATGGTTCCCATGATTCCTACACATAAGCACTGAGGCATAGTGCACTGAAAAAGTAAACTTGTCTGCAGACTCATCTAAGTGGCCGTCATAAAATATAAGTTGTCTAGCCTGTCAGGTTACCATCCCACAGATAGAATCTGGGGCTGGCAAATGTCAGGTTTGGGGCTGGCACATGCCAAGTGGGTCTTCTATCTCTATCTTGTCACTTACACAAGTTTTTAACTCGTTTATTTTATGACAGTTACTTGGAAGAGTCTGGAGACAAGTTTAGATTTTGAGTGTGTGTATCTGAGTAGTGGAGACTAACAAATGGGGGGAATAAGGCCAAAAAACAAGAGGTGTGTTTCAGACAACATGGTCCAACAAATCTGGAGTAGGTAGATAGGATTCTTTTTACCTTGAAAGAAAGTACAAAAGATTAGTCTTAAATTGCAGCATTGACCTGGAACTTATCAGAATGATTTATCAATTCTTGCAGTTAGTAGAAATACCGAGAAGTTGTTGGATGTTCATCTTAAAGATAGTTAGTTAGTTTTCAAAATGTTCATTTGGCTCAAATTCAATTACAAGTAACGTCTCTCAAAAGAGGCCAAAGGTAGAAATATACACATGAACACAGACATACAATAAGTATTGAACTCCAGCCATCCAATACACATTGAACACAGACAGATAAATCAGGCAGCGAAGATGAGCGTACAAAATAGTGGCACACAGTAGGACAAGAAAATACAATTTGATATCATTTTGATTTGAACATCATTTCAACGTCAGGTACTACTTTCAATCAAGCTGGGAATGTTAGAGCCAAGGACAACTAACACAATTTAATTTAATACATCAGCGTTAAAGCATTCTTCTATGGACATGGCAAGACAGAGCTCCTGGATGACACACTAATCAACACAATCTTCATAGCCAGCTGCATAGTTCAAGTTTAAAAATAAATTAAATTAAAAATTAAAAATTGAAAAAATTAAAAAAAACATTTGTCACATGGAATCACGTAATAAACAATCTAGGTCATATTACATGGAATCACATAGACCATAATATTGATTACAAGCTATTATACCTGCACTCAAATATTCATATGGACACACAATAACATATGACATATCACTTACTATTCACTCAGAAATCATTCAATTACTCTGTATTTTATTCATGAACAATGCGTGAGTTGCTAGGTTTTGAGTCTCGGCTGTCAACTTACTCCACAACAGACTACCTCTATAAAGAGGACTCTTTTTATATAAGTTGTCCTCAGGTCTTTGTAGTTTGACCTTTCTTTTATCATTACTCCTCAAAACTCGTATATCAACTACCAGATTTTCAGCTCGCCGTGTATGCTTATACATTAGACTTAAAATGTGCCGAATCCTCCTGGTGATTAATTTATCACATTTACAGGTTTTATGTAACTCGGCCCTACTAATTTGTCTGGGATCCCAGATACCCAATGTTGTGCGCAGCCAGTGATTTTGCAGAGTCTGCAGCTCAGACACACTACTATCAAGAGCGCATTCCAAAGCAAAATCGCAGTAAGACCAAAAAAAAAAAAAGGTGTGTTTTAGGCAACATGGTCAGAATTTCTAGGGTAGGTAGGTCGGATTTTTTTTTTTTTCAAACATAAAGAGAACCAGGAATGAGTCGCGAATCGACAAATCGACTCGCGACTCACCAGAATGATTCAATAATTTCTCTATTGACTAGGAATATAAAGAAGTTATTGCATATTCCTCTTAAAAAGCCATTTTCTGAAGTTAATCAATTATTCAGGCCTCTGAGGTCACTGGGAGCTTGTTTTTCTTGAAAGAATTTGTAAAAATTGAGAAAAATAGACAATAAAAATCAAAAAAAAAAAATCTCCAAAAATGGGAAAAAAATGCTAGGGTCGGCCCTTTTTTGAATCTAGGGTCGGTTTGCCTGAAACACACCTTTTTTTTTTTGGGCCTAATCAAACACAGGAAGCACCATTTGTTTGTAGACAGTCAATGAGAGTTCATTGCCCATTACCTTTTTGGTTTGTCTCATATGTCTTAACTTCCCTTTCACTGAGTTATGTACCCTTGCACAGAGCGGCTCAAAACTGCAAGTTTCATCTGCTAGTACACCAAGATAATTGAAGACCTTTACATTTTTCAAGGTTTTGCCTTTTAGAGTAAGACAGTAGTTATTGTAGTTGATACCGTCTCCCTCAGGATGACACCACAGGACATGAGATTTGTCAGAATTAACTGTGAGTCGATATACATCACACCATTCAGCAGTGCGCGTTAGGTCATCCTGCAACAGCATTTTGGCCATCTCAGGATCCCTGTTCGCCACACACACCACTAAATCATCTGCATACATGTAATGAGCACAATTTAACAGATTCTTCACAATTCCATTTATATATACGTTGAACAATACAGGTCCTAGCACAGACCCCTGTGGAACACTGCAGTTGATATTTCTCTCGCTTGATACACAGCCATTCGCCACAGTACATTGTTTACGACCAGATAAGTAGCTTTTAAACCATTTTGAGGTATTTATAGAACAACCCATTCTAATCAACTCATGTAGCAGTACAGAGTGATTGACAGTGCCTTCCTCAGATGAAGGAAGACTATCTCCCCCTATTCCTGAACTGGATCAAACCAAAACAGGCGTCAGTGGTTGATCTTTCCGGCATAAACCCATATTGAAAGTTGTCAATTATATAATAGGAAAGAAGATAAGACATCAATTGGTGATGAACCGCCTTTTCCAATACCTTAGATAAGATGCTCAATTGACTAACAGGACACCAGTTTCTTACTTTAATACAATCCCCTACTTTGGGAAGCGGTGTGATACTCACAGTTTAAAGACTTTGTGGAAACACAGACTCCTCGATTGATGCATTCACCAATCTCTTTAGTAAATCAAGTTTCGCTAAAAAGAAATCCCTGACCACTTCCGCTTTGACATGCTTAATACATGTTGATTTATTTATCTTAATTTTAGAAGCTATTTTGCTCGCCTTGGTTGTGTCGAGCCATTTCATGAAGTCAGACTATAATTTAGGCCACTGAGGACAGTGAGAGCATTTCACTCTTGACCAAAAAGATGCTATTTAAAGATTAAGAAAGAAAAAAATTTAAAAAGGAAAATCCCAAAAGAGGGGGAAAGCCTCTAGGGTCCGCCCTTAAAGGGAACCTAGGGTCGGGTTGCCTGAAACACATCCTTTGTTTAGGCATAATGATGTATACCGTATTCGACGTAATAAGCGCACACCCCCTAATAAGTGCACACCCCCCTTTTTTGGCCGACTTTTAGAATACAAATAACCAAAGATATCTCAATTTTTTACCCCAGTTAAACTCTTAACTACTAAAAGGTGTCCATAATCATTTTTCAAGCGCACTGTGCGCTTATTACGTCGAATACGGTACTGTAAATAAGCCCAATTCGCATACAAGCCTCGGCCTAGGTTTGAAATATCATATCTATAGGCTCAACAGGGCATCTGATAACAATAGTGACTTAAATATATGTCTAAAAACTCGCCTGTATGGACATGTTTGGTATCAAATTAAAGCTGAGTCCGACTCGCGTACAAGCCATGGCTTCGTCGTAAGATTTTACTGTACCAAAATATGACAAATGGTGATCACGTGATATGAGTATCGGCATATATCCCTTCCCCACCATGACTTGCTAAACGTTGCTCACCACATGTTGTGGGTGGTTGTTGGTGTGGATTTGGATATATGTGGATGTGTCAGAAACAGCTCATGCCTGACCCTAGACCCACATGCACTAACTGAGGCTTTGTATATCCTCTGTGGGCACACTTTTTGTATGTGTTGTAAGTATGTTATAACGGGGTGGCCATTTGCTAACCATGGGGAGCTGTTACAGAAAACAACGTAAGAAATAGCGTAAATATAGCGAATTTACGATGATGCTTAACGTTTTTTTAATAACTTACATTAATATTAGCATGTATTTGATAAATTACGTTAATGTCTTCAAATTTACGTTTATGTTTTCAAATTTACGCTGTTTAGGCTAAATAAATGATCTTTGAAATACAACAGCAACTTCAGCACCATGTCTGAGGGGGTGCCAATTTTTTTAATGAAAATTTACACCAATCACCGTAAAATCAACAGTGTGAATTTTTTCTGTAACACCTATTTGGAAAAAAGAACTTTCTATACCACCCTGTTTACGTTGTTAAACCTGGTGTTCTCCGGTCATAAAATATTTCTGAACATCAGACAGAGTTCCATAGCACAAAATGACAATGCCATATAGAGGACACAGCTAGATATAAAGGACTCCTCCCTAATAAGGTTGCAGACACCCCTAGCATGTCTAAAAACCATCTTTATAGTAGGATAGCCCTGCATGTCGTGACATGGATATAGTGTGGACTTTATATTAACTCATTATCATTTTTCCTGTCAGATTTGCTACAAGTAAATTGCATATTGAACATATAGATCAAAATTTCCTTTATCAGAATGTGTTTACATGACATAATACTTATGTAGTGCATTGCATTCAAGAGTCATTTAACATTAAGATTGTATTTGAGGTACACTCTTTGGCACATCCTTAGGCTTCCCTCCAAACAGAACTCAAGAATCATGCAAGTTAGAAACGTGTGTATTTCCTGGAAAACACACAAGCTTTATACACAAGATAGACACAGGAGATTCTCAAGAATAGTGAACGTTCCCAGTGACATGTTCAATGGTGATGCGTATTTCCTGAGTCTTACTCTGGCAAATAACCAGAAATTCCACAAGTAGAATGAAGATCTGTATTTCCGGAGTTTCACTACCAGAAATGACACGGAATATGACACAAGAAATTTCCAAAGACGTTTTTAAATTCTCGAGTTTTGACACGAAAATGGCACGAGTTCTGTTTGAGATTTTGTTTGCAAGAAAACCACACTCTATGAACAACAGAATATGTCAATCCCCACTGTGGTGGTGCGAGAGGCTGCCTTGGCTAAACACCACCGGGTTACTATACAGGCTGTAGTGGTAATAGCATCTCACACTCAAACTGTGTATGGCCAAAACCAGGAGATCTGGGGCATGACCACCTTCATATCACCTCACTCATCCCCACACGTAACCATTTCAGCGGTTTTTATATCTTATAGCGGCCTACCCAGCTGACAAAAAATTGAGTTATTTTATGTCAGAGTAACGTCTTTAGCGTTATACATGTATAACGTTTTGCCACATTAAGGATCCATAGAGAAACGTTATGGGGCAGATTCACCATAAGTCGGACACATACCCTGAGACGGACAGTGAAATTTAAGTTTATTTGTGCACACAACTACTTCTCATGTTTGTTTTTTGGAAAGAATAACATTTTCGGCCCCTTGATTTAATATCTTCTTCTTTATTTCACTTTAAACAAATTGACTTTGACAGCCAGTGTCAACCTGTCTCTTGACATAACAATAACTGAAAAATATTTTTTGAGGTGAACTTTATTGTGCAGGGTCTACCTTCCTCTTAAAATATCCAAACTTATACTCTTATTGTGACGAGTTTATTTGGGTTTGTAAGAAGATAATTTCCCTCCCATGTGTCTGCATGTTGATAGCCTATGGGACATTGTGGACTCATTGTGCTTGGCAACAGTTGTTACCAGATCTAAGTCAGGAGATGGTTATATGTGGCCGCAGCCCAAGCGGAAGTAACATATATATAATGTACAGAACGTGCTCTATGGTTGTTTTATACATAAACATGGCGCCCCAGTGGATGATGGTTCTACTTAGGCCACTTTTAAAAAAGTGGTTTCCCATCACCAGGCAGTGAGAAATATGGCGGTGGTATTTTTTATTTAATTCTTCTTGGAGCTTAAATACATAGGGAAATTAGTGGGGGGGGGGGTGCAGAGACTTTTCATATTTCAGTAGTTAAGAGTATATTTATCCGCAAATGTTGTTTCTGCTTCAAGTTATACCAAGCTCACTGCATTACTGACAGCATAAGCTTTAAAGGCGCACTCAACCCAGGACCTAACCCTGCCGAGTTTTGTACGCAAATGACGTCGTGGGTTGAGTGCGCCTTTAATTTGATAACAAATATATATATACTAATGTTTGTCAAAATCTAAACATATTTCATCATAAATGTAAAAAATATATCAAAAAGTTTTCCGATGTTTATGCAGGGGTAGACACTAACGCTGGCCCGGGAGCCAATGGCCCATAGTTTTGGGTAGTTTTCTGCAAAATAGCATTCCTACGGGCCCAGGTGGCTCACAGGAGTATTTGGAAGACAATTTAAAGATGTTTGTCTGACAACTGTAGTGATGCAATAAATATTTGGAAAGAGGGAAATGTGCCCAAATTAATCATATTGATTAAACTTTATCATAGGCCAATCAGGAATATCCCCTGAAGAAAACATAATATTGACCATTGGCCTACAGATCTTGGCCCGGGCCCGTAGTTTTCTAGAGGTATGGGCCCGGGTGGCCCACAGCTGAAAAAGTTAGTGTCTACCCCTGTTTATGATGCACGCGGTGGTGAGAAACAAGTGTGCTTTTTGAGTGACACTATGTGTATGGGGTGAGGAACAACGGGTCATGGTGACTGTTCATTTTGCTCTACTTTATAGCATTTACCGTTATTTGTGTTGAAATCCAAAATAGTTGATACTGCTGTGATAATCTAACGAGGTGAATATTTCTAACTTAGATAATCAAGCATAAGGGAGTCGTCATTGCAATTATAATAGGTTAAGATGAAAGAGTGTGAAATGATGGTTTTAAAATCGTGTTTTTTTTAAGTTGACTGGTGATTAAACTCTCTCAATCCCCATGCTGAAATTCTCTCTGCCACCTGATGCCATATATGCTGCCATAAAATGTCATATTATGCCATATAATGAATTTCCATGCCATGTAATGCATTTCCATGCGATATACTGCATTCCCACGCCATATAATGTATTCCCATGCCATATAATGTATCCCGTGTCATATAATGTATTCCCATGCCATATAATGCATTCCCATGTCATATAATGTATTCCCATGCCATATAATGTATTTCCCATGCCGTATAATACATTCCCCATGCCACATAATGCATCCCCATGCCATATAATGCATTCCCATGCCCCTATTGCCTTCCATGACATGTGCTGCCACCTGATAGAATCAGATGAAACTACTAGTAGATCCCAACCCACATAATTATAGGGGGATGAGTCTAAAGCTGGGGCTCCACTAGCCGATTTTCTCGTCGATTCTCACAAAAGTAAATCTATCAGATCAGGGTAACATGGATGATCAGCTGTTAGGGTTTGTTTATATTTACGTCTGTTTGGGTCCGATTTGTGAGAAACAAAATCGGGTACATTCACAAAGTAAACTTGTCCCCAGACTCTTCTAAGTGACCGTCATAAAATAAACGAGTCAAAAACTCAAGTGACAATTAAGGAAGCGGGTCTTCTAGCTGGAAATACAAAACCCACTTGGCATACATGCCAACCCAAAATTCTATTTGTGGGATGGTAACCTGATAGTTTAGACAACTTTTTGACTCGTTTATTTTATGATAGTCACTTCGACGAGTCTGGAGACAAGTTTACTTTTTCAGTGTAGTGGAGTCCCAGCTTATATCGTGTACATAGAAGCTGACGGAATAACAGGACATTCATTGACTTGCACTATACCCAGTATGTGTTCTGTATATTTCTTCTATATGAAATGTTGATGTGATGACCATGTAGTTGAGCTGGGATTACTGTACATAGAGATCTAGTGGTCGTGTTAATGCTTCCCGTGTACAGTTTATATCGGTAGATCAGCAATACATATGATGTACCACACTTGATGTAAGCATCCTTATTCTTTATTATGTCAATGTATTCAATTTTGATTGCAGCAAGCCTTGATCCCAGTATAGATCATTAAACAGCGTTATGACATTTATGTAGTGAAATCTCATACAAGGAACCTCTTTATGATACGGAACACACTTCCATGGTCCCGATTTCCATTTGTTATATATCTTTGATGTTTGTTATAATGTATATTTCTAAAGGGAGCAAATTCCTATTGTCCTAGATCCTCCTTGTAATGAGAATTTACCATACTTTATACAAGTGGGTCATAACAGACAGTGGTCATATTCTGCTGTGGATTGTTGCGTTACACATAGAGAGTAAAGACTAGAGTTCGGTTATATATAAAGCTATGATTAGAAATATGTTATAATTAATGCATTATGTTTTGTTAATCATTAAAGCAATGTAACTTAGCTCCGATCCCGCGTAGATTCGGCTGGGTACCAGTCATCAGTGATGGGTGAGGAGTTAATCTCGTACACGAGTGCCTGTTCCCAGAAGCACCGTGTACCGTTGAGTATTGTCGTACTAACCCTTTATCGCTCGCAGAGTGTTTAACTAATTGTGCCCTTGGTCGGCATGAATAACGCCACAGTCCTGCTGTCATGAATCATGCTGATCATATATATATATATATATATATATATATATATATATATATATATATATATATATACATATATATATATATATATATATATATATATATATATATATATATATGTATATATATCAACATATTACATTCATCTAACGTTAGGTTACGTGAAGCCAGTTACGCAATTTAACCTGCACATTACGTAATATCAACGTTTTTTAAACGTTGATTTACGTTATTCTACGTCAAATTACTTAAATAAACCCTTACATTTGGACGTTAAATTACGTAGTGAAATGACGTTCAAGCAACGCTGAGACGCATGTGGTTGTGCTCCATCACGACAAATACACGTTACCCAGGTAACAAAACTACGTTATTTTACGTCAAAATAACGTTTCTAACGTTATATAACGTTTTACCATGACGAGGAGCCATAGAGAAACGTTATATAATGTTGTATAACGTATATTTGTTTACTGGGTAAGCCTTGAAGGGTTACTTTGCTATATATATAACTGAACGGTAATTTCTATAAAACTGTAAAGCTTATGATATTGTTGATCTTGTCCATACAGCTTGCCATGAACAAGATTGAATAAAGTGAAGTGATTATTAAAGTATGTGTACCCTTGTTTGAGTTATCACTATACAATTTACATGTATTGATGAAAGTATAAGCTACCAACAAAAACTCAAATAACACAATGCTTAATTCGCCTACAGCCAACAACAAAAATAAAGCTGGATGTCAGGTAACATGAAAAGAAAATCTGGGTAAGCAGGCCTCCTTCTAACATGACAGTGCTACCGACTCCGAGGCTCTGCGTATACCCTAAAATGTCCCAAATAAGTGTAAAATGATGTACATTTCAACTTTTGCAGAGATTACAAAAACGTATAGTCGGCCCCGTTTTGCTATTTTTTTTTTTTTGAAGAGGTTTATTGACCATAATTTCATGTAAAAGTTGAACACGTTCTTCCAATACGGTCATGAATATATATACACAGAGATGTAAAAAAATAACAATAAAGTTCGTCGTAGTCTCAAAGGAGTTCGTCTGCATGATTGGGAATTGTCTTTAACAGTCATAAAAAATACGACTGGTCTCATATTATAATGCACTACCACTGGGTTCAGTCCATTTTCATTATTCAACTTTAAGTTGCATAGTACATCTCTATCCTAATTTATTATCAGGTTATAAATTGTAAGAGCCACCAGGCAGTCGATTTACTATTTGAAGTCACTTGTTGGGCGATCACTTTGGTGAGAGTTCATTTCCACATCAGGTAGAGGAGTATAGTTAAGAGTAAGGTATTCCTTTTTACTATTTACTTTCAGGCAGCTAAATTTACTTTTTTGATCAATGATATTAGGCGTGTGCTCTTCAGATTTTAAGTCATATTGCCAAAACTGGCTTAATCTTTTTTGCAGATCAGGGCGTGTCCATACGTATCATTACTATTTTACAATGTTTTTTATTCTTGTCTTGAAGACATGGATACTCTCCAGGTCTTGTACTCCTTGGCTCAACTCTTCCCAGAGGATCGATCCTCTATACAGGGGACCGCGTCGATACTTTTCACATTTGGGCCTTTCAACTTTGATTCGCGTCTTGTCATCTCCTCTGGTTCGATGTAGGCTTGGCACACAGTTTATAGGGTCAGCTGCGTGCCTGTACATTAGGCATAGGAGGTGTCTCTTCCTTCTTGGTTCCAGTCTCTCAACCCTGCATTTTCGATGCAAGTAGTTTGTTGACACATCTCCTACCTTTGTCCTAGTACATATCCTGAGACTGTTATTCTGTTTTGTCTGCAGTTGTCGCACCTTGCTAACTGGACCAGAGTCATATATGAAATCCCCATACTCCATACAGGGTACAATTGCTTGTTTATGGATAGCTATGGCCCCTTCCAAGTTCATATATTTTCTATTAAATCTGAAGTTTGAAAGTTTGACGGATATCTGGTCATTCACATATTCAAGATGCCTTGTAAACTTTAAGTCCCTGTCCAGGATGATGCCCAGGTACTTGAATTCCTGAACCTCTCCCAATACAAGGCCATCCAATTCGAGTGTCAGCCCAGCTACAGTTGGGTTTTTTACAGTTGGGTTAAACCACATACTTTTTGTTTTAGACAGGTTAGGGCTCAATCTGTTCAGCTTACACCAGGAGTTCACTGATTCAATGTCATGTTGCATTCTGGCTTGTACTCCAATTGCTTCCTTGCCTCTGCTCAGTAGCACAAGGTCATCGGCGTAGAGGATGGCGTGAGTGTTCTTTACTACTTCAGGCAGGTCGTTAATATAGTAGAGGAATAATAGGGGTCCCAGGACACTGCCCTGCGGTACTCCATATTCCACTGACTGGGGCTGTGATCTCCGGTCATTGGCAACGGTGGTGCATAGCCTAGAGTCCAAATAACTAGCTATTAGTTTTAAAGCACATTTTGATAGACCATATTTCTTCAACTTCATTAGGAGCCGCCCGTGGTGGACGACGTCGAACGCTTTTCTTACGTCCAGAAATGTTGCCATGACTACCTCCCCCTTATTACGTGCGCTGTAGAGAATGTTTACAAGTTCAAGGGTAGCCATAGCGGTAGATCTATTTGGTAAGAAGCCAAATTGGTTGTCATGTATCAGGTTATGGGCCTCGGCATGGTTCAGCAGTTGGCGATGAATTACCTTTTCAATGACCTTACCAATAATGGGCAATAATGTGATGGGTCTCCAATTCAGGACTGATGAACTGTTGCCTCCTTTGGGTAGCGCAACTATTGTACCAATTTTAAGAATATCTGGGAAGGCGCTGGTTCTTATACACTTGTTCACTAATGACAGCCACACTTCAGTGTTGCCAAGCATCGTGTCCTTAATCACATGTGATCTCATATCCTCAAGTCCAGATGACTTGGATACCTCCAGGTCTTCCACTATATACTTTAAGGATTCAACCGATATTTCATCAAATTCTAAAGCGTCTATATTTCCTACTAGAGGGTCTTCATTGGCTTCCTCATAGTCATCAATTGCTTGATATCTTCCATAGTTACCAGGTTCACCCACTAGAGGGGCGGCGAGGTTTGCACCGACTCCACTGAAGAATTCATTCACATAGTTGGCAGTATCATCATAGGATATTCGTCCTCCAGTGTCTTCATCCACAAGGCTGATGATACTATTGTGATTTTTTCCCTTCCACAGTCTATTTAATTCGGACCAGAACTTTTTAGGATTTTTCCTATAAATTTCCAATTTCCCTTTTATGATTTTCGCCATGTTCTGTCGACCCCTCTTGTCAATGCTTTGACGTAGTTGACGTGCAGTTTTCAGGTAGGGGTTGTCAGCAATACCTCTGTAGTGGCAGGCTTGTTTTAGGGCACGACGTCGGTCCTTTATCATATCCCGGATGGTATCATCGACCCAGGGCCTGTCTTCCTCTGGGATGTTGAAGTCGCGGATAGGACACTCAGCATCCAGGTACTGAGTGATGGTCTCGATTAGTAGCGTTGCTAGGCCCTCGGTGTCCATTTCACGTAGAACATTCTCCGTAATGGTCCTAGACATCAGGTCAATTAAGTTATTCTTATTATAGTTCTTATAACTTCTACCCGTGACCTTTTTCTTTTTGTGTTGATTTCTAACCTTTTTAAAAACCGCATAAATTGGGATGTGGTCACTCAGATATTCGTTAATGTTGCCTGATGTGACAAACCTTCCCTTGTTGGTGTATATGTGGTCAATAGTTGTCGATCCCTTTTTGTGTAGTCTGGTTGAGCCGGTAGGGAGATGTTTAAGGTGGTGTTTACGCAGGAATCTCAAAGTCTTTTTGTATTTGTGGCTGTTGCGGTGTTTATAATCAACGTTCATATCTCCACATATCCACACCTCCTTGTCGGCCATTTCACTCTGGGTTAATATGTTACTTAACTCCTGATAGAATGTCTTAACATTTCCTTTTGGGGGTCTATATACCGAGACAATTAGCCGGTGTTTACTGGTTGGTGAGGTTGTTGCTAGAACCAATACCTCAATATTCCTATTCACCTTACAGAGCGTGTCTAGGCGTTGCGTATATGGGGCATGTTTTGATGAGACAAAGCAAGCCACGCCTCCACCTTCTGTTTCATCAATGTCATGAAGGTGTGGGTCTCGATCCTGTCTGTAGATAACCATACTATCCATATGTACATTGTGATCCAGTATGCCAGCATGGAGCCAGCTTTCACTTATACAGATGTAGTCCATGTTTCTGAATAATAAGTTATACTGCCAGATTTTATTACCAATGCTTCTCGAATTATGGCAAAGCATTTTGAGTCCCTTTTCCTTACTCAACTCCTCGCCAGTCAAGAAAGAAGACATGACGAACTTTTATTCCTCAGGCTTGTCGACTGTTGGTGGCAGTTTACTACACTAGGTGTGTTAACACCTTTACATATTGTTTCAATCCTTCGTACAAAACATATAAAACAGGGTAAATTGAACATCACAGGATGAGTGCAGACAAGTTCCTGATGCGCAGCTTGAGTGGGCAGGAGGAGTGATGCTGATCCAGTGGCCATAAGTGGCGTTGCAGGAGGCATCACAGGTGCAAGGGCAGTGCTGTAATTATTTTACAATCATACACAGGTAGGCCCAGCTGGTGATGAAGGGCCTAGTTTTCCTTGGTTACTTTATCAACCCAAGAAGGGTTAACTATGTACTCGGCTTGGTTCTACTGTACTAAATAGTATTAGGTTGTGCTTTGACCTAGCTGGGTGACGTCAATACAGTTAAGTTGGATTCTTGTACTTCTAGGTTTTAGATAAAGATAGGGCTCCCACACTATCTTTGTTTTAAGTATATAAGTGAGGTGTATACATGCATTTCTAATCTCCTGTTTGTATTAACCGGGTAATTCATATATATTCTGTATAGTAATACACAACTTTCTTGTTTTGTAACAATTCATATAAGTCTTTATTTCCAAACGGTGCATAACTATCATAATACGTGTAGTGCGGCGTCTTTGAATCGCAGACAACTTTTATGATAATTTGTATTCCAAAGTAATTATAACAAAAATAATCATAATATATTCCTCATCTTGCTAATGTTCGTTCCAGTAAGTCCAGATCGGTGAGATGACGTTTGGCTGCATCTTGAAGATGAGCACAACACTATATCCACGGTGGGCAGTCAGTGGTCAGTCTGTTACCAGACTTAGAAGTTAAGACACATTTATCTCTACCGGTAGTCTGTAGCCAGACTCAGTCAGCGTGTAGGCCTAATATTCAATTGGAGTTTACACACTTGTTATAGACCAACACCCTTGTGATTGACATGTATATATTTACACAATTATGGTCTGTTACCAGACACCTTAATGCTTTTTTAGTGTGCTTAAACATAGGTGTATAGACTCAGTTTTTTAGTACCGGTCTATCAGCCACACACAGTACGTAACTCATGTGTATGTAGTATACAGTTCAAGGGCACGTGTTCCACAGACTATGTGGTATATTATTATGCTAGTCTGTGACCAGACTTCAGCATGGAGTCTTTGATGTCCTTGGGGGGGGGGGGGGCGGGGGTGGAGGGGGGGGGGGGGGGGGGGTGGTGGGTTACAGCTCATGGCACCACCCACCCCTTCCATGATTTCCATCATTGATGATCAATAGCATCAGTTACCAAATTTGTTTCAACTTGTTGACCTCTGATTGTCCTGGGTGGGGCCCATTGGCTAGGACTCCATCGTCTCTAAAGCTAGTCTGTGACCAGACTTCAGCATGGGGTCTTCTGTGTCACGTGAGGGGGGGGGGGTGCGTACGGCTCATTGCACCACCCACCCTATCCATGATTTCCCTCATTGATGTTTTTATCAATAGCATCAATAACCAGTTTTTTCAACTTGTTGATATCCGATTGTCTTGGGTGGAGCCCATTGGCTAGGACTCCATCGTCTCTCTGATACCCTTTAGACGAGGTATACTTCAGAGTGAACTTTTCCAGGTAGGGCGTCTTGACACTCGCTCTGTTATTCAGTTTCATGATGTGCTTATTGACGTTTATGACAGTACCATCCAGCCTGGCCTGCTGTACCTTGTTGCATTCTGCACTGTTATGTAGTCTAACGTTCATGTTATAAATGGTACATATTATTACCGGTATGCTCACACTAGCATTGTTCATGGAGTCGACTAGGGTGTCAAAACAACTGGACAAGTTGGTAACACCCTCTTCCAGTGTTGCATATTTTGGAGTTACCATGCCCGTTGATTCATCACGTTTGATCAAGTTATTGATACCTACGCTTATGTACACAGCACTTGGCGTACGGTCTTGAATATCGTTCAGTAGCTTAACAGTCAGGGTTTCGACGACAGCGCCTGGTATGGTTTCCATCCTGGTTACTCGTGGGTATTCCCGCGGAATCACTGTTTTGAGGTGTGTCATACGACCATCCGTATAGAGCCATACTCTGTCCATCTCTAAGATGACAGTCGGGCAATTATTGACGTATTAATTCCTTGTGAAACTGTTTTAAATGCTGGCGATGCCACGTCTCGTGGTGTGTTTTGTTGCGGGCGGATATGCGCTGGTCATCATACTGCCTTTGTGCCGGCCGGTTACCAGCTGCGGTCGGGTCAAAAACTAGGTCGGCATAAGTAGGTCATGTTATCCGGCGCTTGCCGCGCTCCTATTTTGATACGGTACTTGCCGGGTAGCGGGTTATACATGCGCATCTGAGTGTGGGCAGCCTTCAAATATGTGTTCTGGCGGTGTATAAGAGTGGCTACTTTAAATAACTAGTTGCTTGGGTTTTAATTCAGTTTGCCATGGCGTATATCATCTCGGATTTCCATGAGTATTACACCCAGATAGTTTCTACCACTGTAGTAGCCTTTGGTGTAGCATTCATGATTGTACACTTCTCCTCCTCCCCAGAAAAAGTCCGGGCATGCGAAGATCAGATCCTGTGGGAAGGTTGCAAGTAGTTCACTACGGTTTTCATCATTCATAGTAAATTTTATCACTTGTACTTCCTTCATTGTAGGTAGTTCTATGCCACGCCATGTGGGTATTTCCTTGATCCTTTTTCCTTCTTCAAAGGCCATGGTTCCACTTGGTGCATTCAGTATGGCGTCTTGAAGACGACGGCCTCCTCCGTTGTGCTCACATTTGATACTTTGGAATAGGTGCTCAGTACTTTTGTATGGCCGACCTTTGTACATGATTTCCTGCATATGGATTGAGCTGAGTGTACATGCTTCTCCAGTAAATGTAATTCCTGCTCTGGTTTCTTGCTGTAGAATTAATCCTTTCTTAGGAAAATCTTTGTTACCCCACCTTGCGGCAGCTGCCCCACCGGGGGGTCCTTCAGTTGTCGGGGTCGATTCAACATTCTGGTTTTGATTTGGAGTCTCTGGGGGTCTTCTAGGGCTGGTGTTGCCTCCTGTCTGTCTGACGAATGGGGCTGATGCTCCATTGGGTGGTCTGGGTAGCCATGGTAGTTTTACAAATTTGTAACCCACTGGGGGGGTCAGGTCAGGTGGTAGGGTGTCCAGGTCAGGGTATGGTTGTTCATCTATCATAAGTATGTCCTTTCTTACTATAGCTGAGTGCTGTTTAGAGCGACAGTAGTTTACTATCAATCTAAGTCTATAGTTTCTTTTACGTGTCTCACTGTCTTCATCCAGGTTTACATAGACCTCCTCCCATCCATCTAGCTCCTTCATGCCCCATTTTGCCCTAAGTGTAGCACGTCTCATTTTTATGGTAGTGAAGCAAATAAGCATGGTTCTTGGACCTTTTTGGTAGTTTCTTCTATCAAGCCTAGTGACTAGTGAGAGGTCTCTGCTGTCGCATTCGATTGACAGTGCCCTTAGCATTTTTAGTGCCATCTCCTCATCTCCTCGTGCTGAGTTAGTCTCCTCTATACCATCAACTCTCACATTTAAGTGTCTAGGTGACTTTTCACTATGTTGTTCATTTTCCTGGTTGCTTGGTATATTAATTCCAGCCCCCATTCCTCCTGTTGCAAGGGGTTCATTTGGCGGCCTGGGCTTTTTTGCCTCTTCCTCTGCTGCATTCAGGCGCGTTTTTAACTGCTCAATCAGTGTGAGTTGCTCCTGGTGTTGTTGCTCACTCTTGTCAGCATTAGTTTGAATTAGCCCTTTTAATATTGCATGCTGATGTTGCTGCTCATTTTTGGTCTCAGTCACTCCAGTTGCTTGTTCCCTCTCCAGACTGCTGAAGAGTCGTTGCTGCTCTTGAATAACCAAATTATGGTTACTTTTCAGTTCATTTTTCATATTAGTAATCCTTTGGTTGGTTTCAGTATGTACACTGTCAAAACGTAACCTCACATCCTCCAGGTTGTCAGCTACCTGGTTTTCAACGTCAGTAAGACGATTATTGATCCCTAGTAGGTTATTGTCCATAGAAGTTTTTAGTGAGTTTAGGTCCTTTAACAGGTCGATCTTTGAGCTGTTTACACATGTGTTCATTTCATTTTTAAGTGCTGTTCCACTACTGTTTACTTCCTTGCGTATGTCTTTGGACACGTCACCTAGGAGACTTTTTAAAGCCTCGAATTTTTCATCCAGTGCAGTTTGGGTGACTAATTGGGTTGGTTTATCCTCCTTGATATTCCTTCTTTTGGTTGTACTTTTGGTTGGTGCCGCTACTGCTGATGTACTTCCATTTTCATCACTCCCAACCCTGGTTCTTTTTGCACAGGCCCCTGATCGGGGTCTTCCTCTTCCTCTCTTGGCCTTTACAGGAATTTGGTGTTGGCGTGCAGCTTGCATAAATTTATTTCTTTCCTCTTGACTGACTGGTTGGGAGTGGGTAATTCCCCCTCTAACGACTTTACGTCTGGTCTGTCGGGTGTTGCCTCTAATTGGTAGTAACACGTCTGACCCAGATTGGTCTTTTATGTCAGTGGTTTGACTTGCATTTAGGTCCCCTATGTCCTCATATCCCTCAGAATCACTGTTATTATGCACTGGGAGATTGGGGACTGGTGTACTTAAACTGTTACCAGTTTCATGTACTGTTTGATTAAGTGCCATTTGTTGACTAGCGTCACCTTCTTGTATACCTGTTGAGCTGTTGCCAGCTCCCTGGGTTAGGCTGTTACCAGCCACTGTACCCGGCATACTATTTGAACTGTTACCAGTTCCACTATTGAAGGACATATTCATAATAGAGCTAAGGTCTGGCATAAGTTCAGCCCTTGGATCAGTGTTAAAAACCTCATTGTTGGCGGCGTCGAGTGTACCTGTGTTATTGTTATTGTGTGGCGCCGGTGGACTGCTAAGTACTACAGCCTCGGTTACAGGTGTGTTTGCCTTACCAGTCATGGCCGCTACCTTTGTGGGTGGCGATCGGTGGAAGATGGCTCGTAACTTCTCAATGGTGGCGGTGGCGGGTAATCCAATATGTAATATATCGTCTAGGATAGTTCATGTATTGTTGGTTCTATTCCAATCACATAGATCCTCCTTTCTTGGTTGTAATTCCTTGTTGTGTGGGAGCTCCGCTCGTTCAGGTGTGTTTTAGCTACTCATGACGTCACTCTGGTCTATGCAGTCACGTGACTTAAAACATACCTTTTGGTTAAATTATTATTGATAATAAGTAATAACATGATAATATTATTAGTGAAACATACTCATGTCAGAGGACTCGGCAGTCCTGCATACATGCATCCTGCACTAGAGTCCTATGTTACTCCTCAAGGGTATATTGAAGCGTGATTTGTCTTTGGTTTAATTGGTACCCTGCGGTTAGGCTGGGTTTTAAAAATTAGTCTATAGACGCAATGTATTGTTCTCCCCGGAAATCTTTAGTAAAAGGCGAACGAATTTGCATGGAATAAAGAGAAACCGAATTGTCTAGCTGAAGATACATTTTAATACCCAACTTAGAGTTAGGCAGGCATGCAGCGCCGTTTATAAGCTATGCCAATAAACAAAAAACATATCGAAGCAAATTGGGATGTTCGCGATGGAACTGGATTGACGTTTACAGAGGACTACAAGAATGGAGGGGATGGGGAAGTAGGGTTCTTGATATTGTAGTATTTGAAACAAGAAAAAGACAAGAAACAACAAGAAAAAGGTGTTCATACCCACCGCAGCTGCCTGATGCATTTAAAGCTGCAGAACATACAGGAAGTAAAAGTACAGTATGTCTGACCTTAAGTAAATGTAGGATGGTGTTGCTTGGTATTGGATGTTTGTTAGAATATCTTCATAGCTGCGTGGAATATGCTGATGTTGTTCAAGCCTGCCATCTGGTGAGGAACTTGGAAACTAGTCCTCCCTCTATTCTCAAGGTGATTCAGTATACCCTACAGTACTAACGCCTAGGCTCGGAGCGAGATTGGCGTTAGCCTCATACAAGCGTGACCTGCGCTACATTGCGCTAGTTCTAATACACATTACTTATTACC
The DNA here is from genome assembly GCA_947462335.1 of Harmothoe impar. Lineage (NCBI taxonomy): Eukaryota > Metazoa > Annelida > Polychaeta > Phyllodocida > Polynoidae > Harmothoe > Harmothoe impar. Next base: position 13,810,619 of record OX381710.1, read on the forward strand.
ACCAATTAAGGGATTAAAATCATGCCCTCGGCCTTGTGTATTCGATAATACACATCCAACATCAAAGGGATCTCGCAACCTGACAGTTGAATACACATATTTATAATTGAATACACATATTAATACTGTGTATTCCACCCTTATGATGTCAAGGTCGGAATTATATGATACCTACGCTATATCTGATAGTAGCGTGGGTGTCCAAGTTATTCTCAAGGTATCTAGCCTTAAGCCTAGACATGTGGCCAGAGATAGACAAGCAGAGACAGACAGATACAGGAACGGAGCAAGCACAATACCCGGAGGTTATGGCGATTAACTCTTTTTGTACAGTCAAATTGATAATTTGATAAATTAACACAATTAATTATGGCTTAAATATCTCAGGAGTGAAAGATTCAAAAGATTGCAAAAATTGAGTTATTAACTTTAGGCCACTCTGAAAATGTAAGTTCTCATCACAAAGCAGTGAAAGACATGACAAGGGCTTTATCTAATCATTTATTACTTGGGGTTTAGATGGATAGGGAAATTTAGACTTTTTTTCATTATTTTTACATTTTAGTAATTTGGAGTTTATTGATCCCTAAAATTTGTTATAATGCAAGTTGTCCAGTTCTGCACGCTGGCCGCAGGTGACTCTCAGATCATGCAATGCATACGGCCAAAAGCGTGCAATACGGCCTAGGGTTATTTCACGCTCCCCTCCCTACGACAACTCCATTGCTTTAACCTTGACAGTCCATATTCACCATGAAATAATAACATAAAAATTAACGAGTAAAGATACAACTGGATGTACGACGACGAGTTTGGGTGTCCGTATCGCACAGTGCGCACGACTGTGCAGCAGGAGTGCGCACCGTTGTATCTTTACGATTTCTTTTTTTGTTGTATTATTCCTAACATATGACAAGCATTGTTTCCTACCATTATCTGGTGCATTGGCGACTGTATGGGCGAGTTACTCGCCGCAGCATCACTTTTAAAAGGTGTGCCATCCTAATTGGTGATGGCACGCCTCAACGCTGTATCGCACACATGCAATACACACGTATGTATTGCACACATATCGTGTCCGTCGATCCTACCTTGTAGGAATAGAGTTGTCATATGCTAGGTATAATAAAATTGTGTTCATTCCCGCCGCAGCCCCCTGACGTGTCTTGTTGCACTGTATGGAGACAGATGAGGAACTTTTAATATAGTTCCTGTGAAAGAAGTTCTTTGGTTTGTCGCTAAGGGGCAGCACCACTCCCAGGTGCACTTGTAACATAAGGAAGTAATTATTATTCCTCTATGTTTCTATATAACATAATACACAAAATTAGCCATCCATAACCAGCGCACCTCCCTCAGATGTGGTATTATTGCAGTGTGGTGAAAAAAAAACACCTTTAGTTTTCCTCACCTAGGGGCCGTCCATAAATGACGTCGTAAACTTAACCCCCCCCCCCATTTTTACACCTTTCTTTTCAATTTAACGGTATCGTAGAGGGGCTGTAAAAAGTTGGGTTTTTTTAAATCAGACCTTCCCGACCTTGACTTTGTGCTCATGTTACCTGAAACATACCTTTTTTTATTTGGCCTTATTATACATCCAATTGTGGACACTAAAATACCGTGATCGTTAAGCATGTATAGCAATTAACATGTCAATAAACTATATATGTAACTAATACCTCATCAACGTGATTGGTGGTCATGAAAGGCACATCAGAGATCAAGGTGCCAATACTTCTAAGCAGGAGCGCTGATGTATATAGAGAAAGTGGCACTCTCCTGTGCAGTGGGTAACCACATCAAACACTTAAAGATGATTGCTCTCTGCGAAAGGCACCGAATTATTTCGATCCAAATTCATATACTCATGTCCAACGTCATTCAAATGTCATGTTTATAATTATTTTCACGTTATTAGTCCACATATATGTCTTGTAAAGTGTTTTCCTCATAAACATAGCCCTGTGGTACCGTACCCTAAGTACATGTGCCCATGTGCTCTTTAGATCGTATAATAGTATGCATGGCAGTGTGAAAAAAGTTATTGAAGAAAACCTTTGGAAAAGGCAACAATGGGTTGGTTTTGTACCCATTTGAGTGTTTGTTGTGCGTAGGAAAATGTGAGCATTGTCTGACTCCCTGTTCAGACTCTCTCTCATCTAGGTGTGGTACGTTTCTATTCATTATACAAACACAGGGTCGCACCAATAACGTTAGGTCGTGTAATAAATGTGAATGACTGAATGAATGATCACGTGCTACAAATGACAGGTATGTACAAGTACGTTTCAGTTCACACTTGAAGTTGAGATATGCCCATTTCTTATCTCTGTAATCTACAACTCTTGTACACCGGTATCTGTCTGCCTTGCGTCTACATTAGATAACATCATGGGTGCACACAGAGAGAAAAGAAAACGAGTCAAAAAGGCATGGTTGCCTCCAGAATGACTCCATTCTCTGACTCTCCTAAGACTGTGACCCGTTTTAAGGAAATGGGTCGGAAGCCGCACATTAAAAATGTTATGATATTGGCATATACATGTAGAGCTCATCGAGAGCTTTCATTTGGTATGTGACATGTAGTATATTTGCCAGTTTTGACCCTTTGACGATATTTTTGAAATATTTTTGTTGAGTTAAATGAGAATTAATTAAAATGAGATAATAAACATTTCAATTAGATATCATCTATATTATACAATACAATTCAAAACCCTATGGCCATCATTTTGGGAATAATGGGAGTTGAAATCTGGTTTGTAGCTTAGTATTCCAGAAGATGACATTCCATATGTTCTCAATTTTCAATAAATTAAATGCTATCTGTATATATATATATGCTACCCTGCATAACAACTTATATCTAGGCTCCTTAAAGTGCGACTTCCGACCCATTTCGTTAAAACGGGTCACCCTTAGGGAGTCACCTGGCTCATCCTCACACAACATTCTGATTCACATAAGGGAGTCACACAACTCCAGGGGCACAAAAGGGAGTCATTCTGGAGGTAGTTAGTGCTTACTTTTGACTGTGTTTCTTTTTTCTGTGTGATCACCCAATCATCCAAGTAAGGCAGGTATATATATGCAGCATTTGATTACTACTGTCTATTATGTTCTACTGTATATATATATATATATATATATATATATATATATATATAGATATATATATAGATATATATATATATATAAATATATATATACATGTAGGGGCACGAATAATACGTGTACATATAAGGTCCGTGGAGTCAGAGCGGTAAGTGCCTCCAACGGACACTAGGTGGCAACACCTGAGCCATGTCCTTTCGGTTATCCGGTAGCGGAGCCAGGCAGGGCACTCCAGACGGCGCTACGGAGGAGTGCCACGTCGACACTGCTTGGTCCGCGCTCAGGGTATATAAGAGGCCGAGGTTGGCTACCTCACCAGTTAGTCCTAGGACGAGCTCTGACCCGCACCTTTCGTACCTTCGCTTTGACAGGGGCACCTACACCCCTCCCACGTTATGGACTCTGCACCAGCCATGCTGGCACAGAGCTTAACTGTCCGGTATCGCTAATGCTTCGAACTATCGATAGAATCATGTGTGTCTTCGAATGGTTGAAAGACCAAGTGAACCGAGTGAGAAACCTTCGTGTACTTTTGAGGCTGTGATCGAATAAAGACCTGTTGCATTCAAACCGAATTTGGAACCTGTGTTCGTGTTGTACGCATATGAAACCCCTACATTGGTGCCGTGACCAGTTCAGGTGAAACACAGAATAGCACAGTCAGTGGGTTAACATGGCTGAACAGGCAAAGGGTGGAGCGTCCCTTCATCCTATTTCGAGTCCAGATCCGGAGGTGGTAGCAGCCCTTGAGAAACATTATGGGCCAAACCGTTCGAGTTCTACACCAGAACCAAGGAGAGGCAATCCTGATTCTATTCGAAAAGATCTGGGGTCAAACCTAGATGATTCTTTGTTTGAAACTGGTGGTTCGAAGAGACACATTGCTCCTATGCCAACACAAGGCATGAGCATACTGCATGCTGAACGACACCAGCGACAGGAAGTGACACGTCGTCATTTCGAAGAGGAGAAGAATCGGTTCGAAGGAGCAAGGATCGCAGAGATGGACAGGATGAATGAAGAGTTTGAAGCTTTGAGTCATCGGTTGGTACAGCTTCGGAGCAAGAATGAAGATCTAGAAGGGGCAACAATAGAGAAACAGAACCGCTTAGACACAACGAAGGCAGAACTGGAACATATGGAAAACCAGTTCGCTCATCAACAGAATGTCTTGCGGCGACGTACTGAATCTCTAGAACAACGTCAGGATAAGACCATACATGATTCGGACGAGCTCCATGATACGATCCGAGAAGCTACCAAGGCGATGATGGACGAAAAGGATCGTCTGATCAGGGAGGTGGAAGATTTACAGAAGAAACGAGATGAAGAAGCAATTCGAGGTAGCCGTTCAGGGTTCGATCATGTCAGTGGTGGCATATACAACTCATCAACTGGTGGGGGTAGTGCCTCTACCTCAACCGGAGGGAGACCAAAACGAGTGACCATTGCAGTCTTCCCGAAAACCTTTTCGACATGCTGGACATTCGGTCCTGCAAATATTCTATTTTGCAGGCCCGGCTTAATTTTTGCAGGCCCGGATATCAGAAGGCAGTTTTCATATCTAATAAAAAGAAGTAGATTTCCATAAAAACATTGTAATATGAACAGTTTTGAGGATTGTTATTCAAAATGATAGTGCAAAATGTGTTTCCCTCTAGAAACCTTAATAATGGTCCGATTTACAAGCCGTAAGAACTGACATGTAGCCCAGGATCCAGCCAGTCATTTGGACCGGCAGTGGGACCAGTTCAGCCGGTCCAGCAGCCTTTTAGCCGGCTATAGCCGGTGTCCGGCACGTTTTCGGGAAGACTGCCATTGATACAGTGGATCCGGATGGAAGATCTTCGCGGCGTGACCAACGCCCAACGTCGTATGATGACGACCATTCGAACTCTCCCAGTCGTTCCAGCTCTCGAGAGAGACCGAGCCGTACGAGTTCGAATGAGAGATCTTCGAGATCTGATCCGAATGAACGTTCGAGTGGTCCCTCAAGGAGGCCAGGGAGATCTCCTACACATGCTGGTAGACGAGTATCTCGCCGCGAATCGATGTCCCCTGGGATGAAATTGATTTACGACACGAACCCCTGCATTGCTGAGATGGGAGTGGACTGTGTTAGCAGACAAGCTGATAATGCCGATATCGTCGACTGGAGCATCGAGCAGTCGTTTCTGTTGCACAGGGACAACCACAACGCTGCTAGACGCACTGCCAGCACTCCGAGTCCGTTCACAGGAAGACAGCCATGGCAGGACTGGTTCGCAGACTTCATGGACGATATGAGGTATAATCGATGGTCAGAAGAGGAATCGTTGGACGAACTTTTACGGGCATTGAGAAATGGCCCAGGCAAGCTAGCTGTTTCGAGATGGAGAACGATGCATGGTGCCGGATCGTTTACCCAATTGGTGGAATGCGCCAGTTACCTGATAGGTAATGTGGGTAATGAAGACCCGCTTCGATTGTTCCGGAAACGGACTCAAAAGCCAAACGAGTCGCACCGTGTGTTCGGTCTGGAATTGCAATCTCTCTTGCAAAGAGCTAGACCAAGATGGCAGTTAGATGACCCACAGTTCCTAGATGATTTGTTCTCGCAATTCATTGAGGGATTAAGGGATTCTGATGAACGGACCGCTGCATGTGATAGTTGGAAAGCTGGAACTTCTCTCACTGATTTGTTCATGGCCATAGAAGACTATGACAGGAAACGGCATCTTCTATCTTCGAGAGTACTTTCGAGAACTTCCAGTGTGGTGCAAGACCCACCAGCCTCTGATACAGAGGAAGGTGATTCTGGAAGGGAGGAGGAGATTGGCGCAGTTGCTCAAAAGAACAGCAGCAAATCTTATTCCAATTCGAATTCGAAGCGCTATCCGAAGGCCGACAGGAAAACACCACCTGTGACCTCAGGAGTTACAAGCGCACCTTCGACTACTTCCTCAACTCCCAGTTCTATGGAAGAACTTCTGTTAAGGTTGACTGACTTGATGTCTGGAAACCAGCAATCAACAGGGAGGAATTCGAAGCCGAGAGTGGACAAGACCACTAGGAAGTGTTACAGGTGTCAGGTCCTGGGACACTTTGCTGCAGAATGCCCAGCTGAAAAGCCGGTACCCAAGCCTGAAGAGAAGAAAACGGAAAACTAGACGGGGTTGCTCTGGATGGTAAGGTAGTAACCCCTAAGGAGAAAGAAAGCCAACATATCGCCAGCGGTGCAAGCGATGAAGTCCGAGGTGCAGTAGAGATTGGAAACTTAGAGGAGGGGCCTGATCAGTCCCTTCTAAGTATGTCTAATGAACCCAGAATAGTAGACGTCCGAGGAGGAAGTACTGGGGAAGCGGCGAATTGGATACAGGAGCTGGAAGTAGTCAGCAGTGCCCGATTGTCCCCGGATCACCCCTGTTTGAAGCACTTGAAACGACGGGGAGTAGATCTTGGTGTCACTAAGGATTTCGAACGTTTCACCGTCAACCCATCACCATTGGATGGGAAGAGGTGGTATTTGACTGTAGCAGTGAGGGGAAGGTCTGCAGAATTTCTAGTGGATACTGGAGCTAGTCACTCCATGATCTCGAAGAGGTTCTATGACCTTGTAGTCAATGAGCCAGATAACTTCACAACGAGGGTAACAGCTCATTCGGCCGACGGTAGCTGCATGCAGACGTTTGGTAAAGCATTTTTCGAAATCAATATAGGTGGGCAGGATTACCTCCTGTCCCCTACTATTGCTGATCTGAGTGATGATGGCATCATCGGATTAGATTTCGCTGCGTTGTACGGTGCAATGTTGGAACCTTGTAGGGGGATGTTAAAGATAGAACATCCATATAGGGTGGCCGTACAATGCGTGTTGAGAAAGGTATCTTCTGTAGCCTTGGTGGTACAGACGGTTAAGATACCCCCAGGACAGACATGTGACCAGATGGCGGTGGTTGAACCCGATGTGGTGAGACTTGCATCAATTGGACTCGAGAGTGCAGATACTTTCGTAGGCAGTGGCAGTAGGAATCTAATTCCTATTTCGAATCCTGGTGGTGAAGTCCGTTATCTGATGAAAGGTACTCCCGTGGGGCAGGTGATCGTTGCACAGGCAAGCACCAGTATACTCTCAGAAGATACCCAACCGAACCTTGAAGGGATGTCCGATTTACGTCCGGAACTCCAAAAGTTGGTGGACGATTCGAGCTTGGTGACGGGGGACCAGAAAGATCAGTTGAGACGGGTATTGGTGAAATATGATGCAGCCTTCGGGGAGCCCACTGGTTTGGGGCGAACTGACAAGGTGCTACATTCCATCACTACAGAGGACGCTGTACCTTTCAAAATCCCTTATAGACCCCTACCTTTGAAGAAGAAATTGATGGCCGAGAAGGAAATCGCTGATCAGCTGAGATTAGGGGTGATTGTTCCCAGCACTAGCCCCTGGTCCAGTCCTGTTCAGATGGTGACTAAGAAAGACGGCACAATTCGCTTCTGCATAGATTATCGAAAATTGAATGGTTGTACTAAGAAAAACTCCTATCCTCTCCCCCGTATAGACGAGACTATTGATTCCCTGGGCGGAAACCAATGGTTCTGTACGCTGGATTTGCAATCCGGATACTGGCAAGTTGGAATGAAGGAAGAGGATCAGGAAAAAACAGCATTTTCGAGCCATGTCGGTCTTTTCCAGTACAATGTGATGCCGTTCGGATTGTGTAACGCCCCTGCAACATTCGAAGCCATGATGGAATCTCTGTTGAGTGACCTGTTATGGAAGGAGTGTTTGGTGTACCTGGACGACGTAATTGTCTTCGGGAAGACCTTCGAATCGTGCCTGGCTACTTTAGTCAAAATTTTCGAGAGGTTGATAACCCATGGTTTGAAATTGAAACCAAGGAAGTGTCACCTGTTTAGGACTTCTATTAACTACCTTGGTCGGATAATATCCACTGAGGGGGTTAAGGCGGATCCTGAGAAACTAGATGTTGTATCGGAATGGGAAAAGCCAGAGGGACCTAAAGACATACGGTCCTTTCTGGGCTTCTGTAGCTACTACAGAGACTTCCTACCGGGGTATGCCAGAATAGCTCAGCCTATGCAGGCTCTAGCTCACTGGACTCCGGGTAGAAGGAAGGAGCCTTTTCCATGGGGTCCGGAACAAGATCTAGCATTCGAAGCCGTGAAGAACCTATTTCGAACCACCCCAGTTTTGAAATATCCAACAGCTGATGGACAATTCATACTGGACACAGACGCCAGTAATGACAGTATAGGTGCTGCTCTATCCCAGATGCAAGAGGGGATCGAAGTGCCACTGGCTTTCGCTAGTAATACCCTCAATAAGGCCCAGAGGAATTACTGTACCACTAAGCGCGAATTGTTGGCGGTAGTGGTGTATACGAAGAAGTTTAAGCACTTCCTTTGGGGAGGTGACTTTACTTTACGGACAGATCACTCGTCCTTAAGGTGGCTGTTGAACTTTAAGGAAGCAGAAGGAATGATCGATCGATGGCTGACCCACTTGTCCGAGTTCGGGTTGGAAAATAGCCAAATCCAACACAGAGCAGGGAGCAAGCATATCAATGCTGACGCCCTTTCGAGAAGACCCATACGGAAATGTTCTAGAATGGATTGCGATGATTGTGGAGCCCATAATGCTGTTATAGCTGGAGTTCGAATGCCGTATGATGTAGGACATTCTAAAGCAATGGAATGGTCCACCGAAACCATCAGGCAATTCCAGAAGGGTGATGCTGTCATTTCGAGACTAATAGAACAGGTCTCCAGTGGTGCCCAACCACAAAGACCAACCATTTCGATTGAGAACCGGGAAATGAGACAGCTACTTGCTCAATGGTCTGAGCTAACTGTTGTTGACGGTATCTTATGTAGGTGGAAGATAACACCGTACAAGGCCAAAATTCGACAAATCGTGATACCCACAGCTATGCGAAGGGATATCATGTATTTCGTACATGGACATCAGACCAGTGGACATTTTGGAAAGAAGCGCTCCCTTGCGCGACTCTCCAGAAGGTATTACTGGCCTGGCATGAGTAAAGATCTGCTTAGGTGGATCTCTACTTGTCCAGATTGTTGTCTGAGCAAACCAGGTGAAGGCCTGGGGAAGTTGCCACTAACTCAAGAGCTCTGGGGAGTTAGATTTGCACGCATAGCGGTTGATATCATTAGTGGCCTAAAAACCACTCCTGATGGAAACACGTGCATGATGGTGATCTCCGACTACTATTCGAAGTATACTAGAGTGTTTCCTCTGAAAGATCACAAGGCTCATACATGTGCTCGTGCATTTGTAAAGGGTTGGGTGCTTCATCTAGGCGTGCCCTTGATGTTGCATAGTGATCAAGGCAGAGAATTCGAATCTGAGTTATGGGCAGCAATGTGCCATAGCCTTGCTATATGCAAAACAAGAACGAATCCGTACCGGCCTCAGTCTGATGGTCAAGTAGAAAGGTTCAACAGAACCTTGATACAAGTCCTGAAGCCTCTGGTCAACAGTCAGATGGATGATTGGGACGAGCAATGCGAGTTTGTGGTACATGCTTATAATAGTACGGTGCATGCTTCCACCGGTTGTTCCCCCAATTTGTTGGTATTCGGAGAGGATTTGATTATGCCTGCTGACTTGGTGTTTGGCGTAGCTGGGATAAACGCTGAAACACCCTGTCAGGTGATGTTCGTGGAGGCATTGAGGGATCAATTCAAGTCCGCATACGAGATGGTTCGATGTGAACTAAGCAAATCTGCTTCATGGCAAAAAGTGGGCTATGACGTAGGTTTGAAACTTAGGTCCTTTCGAGTGGGGGATGAAGTAGTTAGGCTACACGACCCCCTACAGCAGCTAAAGTTGTCACCCAACTGGGATGGTCCCTTTACTGTGGTTCGGATTGTTTCTGAATCCACGGTGGTGATCAAATCCTTGTTGGGACGCCTGTATAAATCCAATGTAGCTCGCCTACGCCGGTGGCAGGGTGATGCTTCAGCGCATTCGAAGCCAAGGGAGCATTCGAAGTCAGATAACACTGAGTGGAGAGCGACCACCCCGGAACGACGTGGTCCTGGTAGACCTAGGAAACTAGTGATACCCTCAGATGAGGAAAAAACGTTGCCTCCTGGTATTGGTAAATTAAAGCGGGGCCAGGGTAGGCCTAAAAAAAAATTTACCAATTCGAGCTTCTAGCAAGAAGGATAAAAAGTGCGGAAAAAAAGTCTCGGCAAATGAAGGTCTGAAGGGGAGGAGGGCTGTCCAATTGACTACTGGACATCCTGTCGAATCTTCCCGGACGACCAGGTCTAAAGAACCCAAGGTGGGGTTAAGACGCAGTCCACGGCATAATCCGGAGACTGCTGTGACCTAATTTGTATACACAACAAGAAGTTTCGATGCCATGATGGTAGTACAGACCTAATTGCTGTCGAGTGAGCAGAGCTAGGGTGAGAGTTGATCATGAACGTCCCCGAGGGTGGCAGACGGAACTATCCGGCGGGTATTCTTATGTTACCCGTAATGACATTTGCCTACACTCCTGAAGAATTCATGATTAGCGGTATCCCTGGTACTGTGGAACTGACTCCATAAGGATTACACTCCGGTGAGCTACCCGTTCGATTAGTGGCGGGAAACGCGAGCGTCTCCCGCCGGGTTATCCGTCGGAAAAGGGCTATCCGGTGAAGCGTGAACGCTGATTGGTTGACCTTCGCTCCCGCGGCGGGCGTGGCATCACGAGACAAGAAGGGCGGTCGCCATATTGGATCAGTGCCAAGAAGACGCACGGACGCTGCAGGGCAAAGGAGGAGGAAGGAGGGACTTGTAGTCGACCAAAAGTCTCCAAAACCACATCATAAGACGCGCCAACCTGGTTAGTTCCCACTCCTAGTGTCATTAGGACACGCGGAGCTTCGTACTCCGCAAATCTTCGATCATTAAACTTCGTTTTCGCTGAAAACATTCGACTGCAATGGAGGAGCAGTACACCCCCGGTGAGGGCCTCCAGTCCGACGAGATAGATCTGTTCGGGATGGACGATGGCCAATTCGACAACGCTCGTGAGTCGGATTATGAATCCGCCTCTGAATCCACCGGGAGTGCGGTTACCGTTCGTGTAGCGGGGATCGGCTCCTATTCGACGGCTGATCGGGACAGCATGACCATGCCACCCCCGGCTACAGTCAACCTAGGGCCGTTGCCGTGGCGCAATGTCCCGAAACGTGTTGCTTCGAAAGACATAGACAATTCGACGTCAACCCGGCTGAACGCAGCAGGTGATGAGGAAGAGGACGAGATGCCAGAGTTGGAAGAGGTAAGCCAGAAATTGCCTATCCATGCAGTATCTGACGAAGAAATGGAGGACTTCGTACGAATATCACTGGCCCAGCAACAACTCATGGAGGTGCTGGAGTGTGACCCGCCGTTCGACACCTCGCTGAAGCTCCATCCCACACTCATGGCGATGGTGCTAGACAAGCTGGAGGAACATGGATTCGACCACCATGAGGGTACTTGGCTAGAGAGTTACGAAGGAGCCATCCGGGGAGCATATCAAAATGAGATCTTTGGAAAAATCCTACTGCGATGTGGTACGAACTTTCGGCATCTCCAACAAGCCAAAGCTAGGGAGGAAGCAGTGCCCTCAAGTGATGGGAGCACGACCAGTACGAAGGGGAAGAAAAAGAAATTCTCCAAGACCAAAGGTAGTCGTAAAACTTCTAATGGCAGTACTCCTCCCAATACTCCGCCTAAGTCCGAGGTGTCCGAACCTGCCCCAGTCCAGTCCAAATGCTCTTCGAGTATTTCCCAGTCGGCTTCAACGTCATTCGAAGAACCAACTACGACCACCGGGACTACTGAGTCCCCATCCGAATCCCTTCCGAAAGCTCCGGGACCTTTACCAGTCCCATTCGAAGAAGATTCAGCTAGCGTGGAGTTGGCTCCGCGGGAGATCCATTCGGATACCTCAGGATCAGTTGAGCAAGAAGCCCGTTATGCTCAGGTGGTTCGAGAATCCGATGAACTCAGGGCAGCCAATGAACAGTTACGGCTAACTCTGGAGGCTATGCAAACTGCCCCCAGAACGCCAATGACTCGAGCCCAGTCCCGTAAGAACCCCAATCCGCAACAAAAAGGACGGTCCGTATCCGACGCTTCGGATCTGGAGGAGGTCCCCTTCGAACTTCCAAAGAGCCAGAAACGGAAGGCAAAGAAGAATGAGGCACGACAGCCATGTGTACTCCATCCTTCGCCTCCCCAAACTACTGCGATTAATATGTCCCCAATCGTGAGGTTGGTGGACGTAGTATCCAGTACGGCCTCTACACCTTCGACGCCTCCTAGGGCACCCACCCGGACGCATTCGACCCCTCCAGCAACTCCGACTAAAACTCCAGTGCAGGTCAAGGTACCTGCATCTCCGTCTACGTCCTCCGAGTCAGGGCAATCGAACACACCACCAGTGGTTTTGTCGCCCCCTCCAGCTCCAGCTGCAGGGGCAGGTGCCTCGGCAGACGTCCCAAGTTCTCGGGTGGAGGACATGATTTGGCGCAATGCCAGTGGGGGCTTCAAGAAATTTAGCCCCGAGTGCATGGAACACTGCAAACGATCGAGGGATATGTATTCGTGTCCCAAAGAACCGGACCATGAAGGATTGTCTGATGACGAAGAATGGATGAGATCCAATATGGGCTCACCCAGTTCCTGGTCATGGACAGAAAACTGGTTCGGTCGGCTGCTGGATCGAAAACAGTTCCCTGAGACTTACTACAACCATGAGGGCCGTCCCAAAATACGTTGGGCGATGGCCCGGTACAAAGAAGGGGTAAGGGAGGACTGCCCATTCGATTCCTGCCGTGTCTACTTCGCACACGAGAACCGCCCCATGCCTACTCGTCTTCGATTCATGCGACATCTCGTGGAGAAGCACATGCACCACCATGCGATGTATGTCTGCGCTGATATCGGCAAATCAAACAAAAAGTGTTCGGGAATGTGGACCCCTAGAAGAGGCCGAATGATCGAGCACCTGATACAATGTCATGGCCAAGCCATGATGTTGGCCAGAAAGAACGTTGGAGATCTCCATGCATCCCTGGTGGCAGGCCTGGACAAAGTCAAATTCGAAACCATTACGATTGAGACCTTCCAATTCGGAAAGGTCCAATTAACCCGGAATTCGAAACAGTCAGCTGTCTTCCAGCGTACTGATCGACGTGGTCGACTGGACCTGAACGACACCTTGTACCAGCAATTGTACGACTGGAGAGCGGCCAACCCCCTTCCAGGGAAACGAAGTGAGAACAGGAGTCCAGCGACTTCCGAACCTGACTGCAAAAAGGTCAAGTCGGAGGTTCCAGCTCCAAGAGCTCCAACTGCAGCACGAGGGCGCGCGACAACGATCGAGCACCGGTCTCCACTGAAGGACTTGCGTCCTAACTATGGTTCGGAATTCTCAGCCCCCAAGGGTCGCTCCCAGCTGCAAACCCTTCGTCCTCTGACCCCTGGTAACTTGGCCAGTAAGGCCGAGTACCCTTCAATGGACTTCCCTGGTCCGGAGGTACAAACTGAGAAGGATCCGTACAAGAATCTCCCTACGGGCATCTCTGTGATGGATGCCATCCGCCAACCGGACTCACGGGACGTGGAGATGGCGGATTCGGATCACTTTGTGCTGCCTGGGAAAAAGGACTTGGTGGTGACGACCACCAACCTCACTCCTCGGGCAGAAGACAAGGTGAAACCAAGGGCTGACAGTTCTACAAAGTCAGTGGGGCGTAAAACCCCTGCTACTAGTGCGGATTCGACATCCATAAAAGCTGAGCCTGTGGTGGACCCGGTTCCAGTGACCACTTCGAACCCAGTCACCACCACACCAACGACAACTGCTGGAGGAGGGAAGGCAGCAACTGTTGCAGCCACCCTACTCACCACCACTACTACTACTGCTACTGTGCCCTATAAGCCCAGTGTTCGTGAGGAACCAGCAGTGGATCCAAACCAGTGGTATGATCTGATGATCAGTGGTGAAAACATTCGGCCCCAGATACAGATTCCGAAGGACTACTTCGAGCCTCCAAAGGCTCCGGATGCGGTGGTACATAAAAAACTATACGAACGATGGTTGCAGGAACCCCCTGGCTGGCATGCAACGATATGCAGCCGGTGTGGCGAGAGCATCAACCGACTATGCCATCACCATGCAGGGCAAGGAGGTCGAGAGGCTGAGGAAGATCTTCGAGCAGCAACGTATTGACGAACAATCGGAGCCAGATAAGGTGATCGAACTCACCAAGCAGCTGGCACAATCGAAGAAAGAACTCTCAACAGCTCGTTGTCTGCAGAAAGCTGCAGAAGATACTCTTGACGATCAGGCCAAAACTCTGAAGGCCCTGAACGTTCAGTTCATTCGGGTATTCGGTATAGGACTCACCCAATGGAGTGGGTCACTCGAAGAACTCCAGAGCGTATTGAAGGACTTATAAGCTAACTTGAGTGTTTGGCTGTTCGATTGTGTGATTGATGACTTGTGCATATGATGCTTCGATGATACTGTAATAATTGTGTTGTTATTATAAAACATCCATGATTAAGGTCATGATTCGAAGGTAAACATAAGCCGGGTGGAAAATGCATAATTGTCAAGAAATGTCTTCGTTGTCTAAAAAAACAAAAAAACAAAGGGTGTTCATACTTTAAGTAGTATAACTGATACTACATACTATGATTCGAACCAAAACTGTACATAATGTTCGATACCTATCTTTATCTCCAAAAATTTTCTTTTTGGACATAACAACTGGTATTCGGATTTCGAAAGTATATCTATTGTTAAAGATATAAAGGTATATATCGGTTGCCTCACATGGAGGCTAATATTACTACATTCCTTGGTTATAAGAGTTAATGTCACAACTATGTTGGTTCCAAGTATTTTTACATAATTCCAATAGTTCACGTAATTACCTCTCCTGGGACGGTTCGCCCACTTAAATATTTTCGAGCCATTACTTCTGTGTCATTCCGTCCTAAAAAGTCATATATTGTGCAATCTCAACTTACCTTAAAATGATTAATGTAGTAACCATTATTATATCTCAACGAAAACCATACAAAACTGTGATCACTATAGTTAGAAGTAGTATAGAACATATATTCGTATATATTCATATCTTTATTAAAGATGGATACTCACGTATCTATCCTGTCGTTATAGTGTTGGATCTATAAGATCCCTGTTTTGTACATAGAGATGTAAGTGTTGTTTGGTGTAACAGGTAAAATCTAAAATCTATATTTGTACTTTCTACATGTAAGTGTAAAAACGTATATCGTACCTTCAAATGTACCCCGGTATTGTCATCATGTACACTGATATTATTCTCCCATATTCGAGTATATTATATTATATCAGATGTATTTCGACCCTAGTTATAATCTGGTGGGGGTGATGTAGGGGCACGAATAATACGTGTACATATAAGGTCCGTGGAGTCAGAGCGGTAAGTGCCTCCAACGGACACTAGGTGGCAACACCTGAGCCATGTCCTTTCGGTTATCCGGTAGCGGAGCCAGGCAGGGCACTCCAGACGGCGCTACGGAGGAGTGCCACGTCGACACTGCTTGGTCCGCGCTCAGGGTACATAAGAGGCCGAGGTTGGCTACCTCACCAGTTAGTCCTAGGACGAGCTCTGACCCGCACCTTTCGTACCTTCGCTTTGACAGGGGCACCTACACCCCTCCCACGTTATGGACTCTGCACCAGCCATGCTGGCACAGAGCTTAACTGTCCGGTATCGCTAATGCTTCGAACTATCGATAGAATCCTGTGTGTCTTCGAATGGTTGAAAGACCAAGTGAACCGAGTGAGAAACCTTCGTGTACTTTTGAGGCTGTGATCGAATAAAGACCTGTTGCATTCAAACCGAATTTGGAACCTGTGTTCGTGTTGTACGCATATGAAACCCCTACATACATATATATATATATATATATATATATATACATACATATATATATATATATGGGTGCAGGATGAGCGACTGAAGGAGGAGGGCACTCTCGTGATTTTTCAAATGATCCCCCCCCCAAAAAAAAAAAAATAATGATAAATAAAATGAAGCCCCCATAAATGACTCATCCCTTAGAATGTAGATCATGAACTCTATGTACCAGAGAGATAATCTGTGCGTGGGACGCCTTAAGTAGGCTATAGTACAACATATCTAACCACTCCCGGGATCTAACCATGCGGATTATCGAGGTCTCACTGCAACAACCCATGGGAGTAGTATAGTATGTATCGGAACGGGACTATAGTTAACTACTGTTTATTACTCAATCGACCTGCAGCCAATCAGAGGCCTCCATTTGGTCACGTGACCCCCTCATTTGCATAATTACGTAATAGGCCACGCCCCCTCATTTGCATAATTACGTAATAGGCCACGCCCCCTTGATCACCAGCCAATCAGGGGCCACCATTTGGTCACGTGACCCCCTCATTTGCATAATAGGCCACGCCCCCTTGATCACGTGACCCCCTCATTTGCATAGTAGACTACGCCCCTTTGATCACCAGCCAATCAGTGGCTTCCATTTGGTCACGTGACTCCCTCATTTGCATAATAATGGGTCACGTGACCCCCTCATTTGCATAATAGGACCACACCTTTTTGGTCACGTGACTGGAAGCGCTCTTTATTTGGAAAATAGGCCACACCCCCTTGGTCACGTGACCTGACCCCCTCCCTCATTTGCATAATATAGACAATAGACAGACTACGCTCCCTTTTTGGTCACATGACTTGGACTAGCTAATGGGAGGCTTCTATAAGGGGGGGAGGGGAGGGGAGGGGGGGAGGGGGGCCCTTTTAAGATGCATGGGGAGGGGAGGGGGGGGGAGGGGGGGCACTATTTATGGGGTGGGCGGGCACTTTGGGGGGAGGGGGGGCCTTTGGGGTCTGCTCGAGAGAAAAAAAAAAAATTATCTGATCTCTAGGGAATCGCTTCCTCCCTACCCCCCTTTAGGGGGGTAGGGAGGAGGCGAGTCGGAGGTGACTGTAGAGGAGTTTTTCGGTGACTTGATGACTTTCAAACGACTGTACTGATAGTTGATGAATTTGACTTTTTGACTTGAATATTTCTTGCGACTTTGCGAAAGCGACTTTGCGGCTCGTAGCCCCTTAAATAAAGAGGTGACTTTGTAACCTCAGGGGGGAGATCCTTCTACACCACCACAGAAAAAGATCTCGGTTGATTGACTGAACGCGGCGGGTATGAGTCATCATGGGGCCCTTGACGGGTGGGTCCTTCCCATGCAGCCGTATGTCGAATTTAAGAAATGCCCGTGTCACACGTCACTAAGGGAGAAAACGTTTTTTGAAAATATTTAGAACCCGAATTTGAGCATTCTGGTACATTTTTAAGGACCCAGACACCGCAAAGCCGGGTACCATCCAAGAAAAAAAAAAAAAAAAAAAAAATTTGGCGAAATGCTTAGGTTTGAAATGGTACTTTTTCTGATGCACTCTTCGAACATTTTTTTTTCCTCATGTCACTATGGGCCATGTCACATGTCGGACTCAAGAAATGCCCCATGGCCCATGTCACTTAGATGTCCGTGTCCGTGTCGTCGTATCGATTTTTAAGAAAATGACCATGTCACCATATCGAATTTAGGGGTCTAGTGACATCAGCATGTCCGGCTATCCTCCACAAATTTAGCTCTAAAATGTTTACTTTTTTTTGGGCCGATTTTTCATCATTTAAAAAAAACAATAGGCTGTTGAAATGTTTGCTGTTGTAAATAGAAACAAAAACAAAACAAAAGCGCATGGTAAGATTATGTCACATTGCAGTCGCGGGTCCGCTCGTGGCTTATCCAGCCTCTTCGTGGATCCGCGACTGTCAATGTGATCATATACTAATCACCCGGCGTTTACGGTATTATATACTAAGGTATGAGACGGGTCCTACAGAAAAGGTGTCTAAAAAGCGCTGCGACCTGATTGAAATGACGTCAGTGTCCGGCTGTAGCCCGTAGGACATGTCATTCTGCTTTTCTGGATGTTTTGAAATATTTGATTTAACTGATAATACCTGATAACAAGCCTCTGAAGCAGTTTTTGATCGAGTACGTCTTCTCTACGTTTCCATCGATTAGCTGCTTCAGCAAAAAAAATCGCGCGCGCGGTCTAGTCTAGATGACGGAGTCGCTAAAGCTCTGTTTAGAGAGTGGAACTTGACCTTGACTATAGACTCAGTACTAACTGAACGCCCCGCTATGTCACTCCTCACGTGGGTATATGTACAAGCTCGGGTTCTTCACTTTACGGCTTGACTAAAACTGAGACGCGTCCATGATAAACTCTAGCCTTTTTTTCCTTTTCTAGGATCGAGAGAGAGATTTTAAATGGGGCGGTTATCTAAATAGCGTGGAACTAAAATCAGGCTGCGGCAGATAGTATCTCTGTGCACCTCAAGACTCAACGTAACTTTCACTCTCCAGCAGAAGTTTAGTTGTCACTAATGATGGGCGGCGACCGTCGTGCACCGGCGGATATTGGAGAGTGTTGGAGAGCTGAACCTTACAGACATATAAATCAATCGCTCTGGTGGAAATATCTCGCCATAGATTGGAACCAAATACTTATCTAATGGAATCGTTATCAGTTTTCAGTTTTCTTGCCGTACAAAATTTATTTCCAACTCTTCACGTGGTGATAGCTGAAGGTCGCTCGTCGTAGGTACGTGTGACCGGAACACCCTTTTTGGTTTTGGCGCGGGTTGACATCAGATTTGTACCGTACTGTCGCGATTAAGGGCTCTGAGGGAGCGCTTTTCAATTCGGTGAAGTTCTTACTCAGGAGCTATATACAAGCCAGGCGCTGGCGCTTATTCAAAGTCGCGATTTTAGTGCTTGAGAAAAAACATTTGGAGGCTCTTATACTCCGGCGCTTATACAAGACCGGCGCGCTTTTCAACACTAGTTGCTTTATCGCGACCGTACGGTATGACTTCGGTGTCACAAGGTCCCAAACTCCAAATAAGGAAGTGAAACGACGTCGTCTGTCTACCTCGTGCGCGTCATAGCGTCGTCGAAAATAGTGTGACGTCAGCATCTCTCAGGCGGCTAGGAAGTCAGTTCGACAAAATGGCTCACGGAGTGAACTTCGTGGCCGTTTCTCGATCTATGATTGATGCGGCCGTGGAGAAGGAATTCGTAGCCGTGCTACAGAGAGAGGAGGCGGAGAGACAGAACTCCGTGGCCGTTTCTTGATCTATGATCGATGCGGCCGTGGAGAAGCAGTTCGTAGCCTCGCTACAGAGAGAGGAGAGACAGCGGACTGCTGCTGAAGCAGAGGGTGTGGTGGATGAGCTGATCGCGAACGTCGCTGATCAACTCATCCGCCAGTGCGTGGAGCGAGTCAAGCAGCAAGTCTGCATGGAGGAAGGACTACCGCCCGCCGTGCTGGAGGAGCTGCTGAAGGACCACCACGCGTTATGACCACGCCCTCCGCTTCAGCAGCAAGGTCCCTGCGACCCTCTCTCTCTACCAAACGGTCCTTTTAAGGACCAACCACTGATCACAAAAGTTGAAAATCAATCTCAATATAATATACGCATCAGAAAAACCCCGAATACGCTCTACACTGAAACCCTGTTGAGTAGGTAGATCGAGTTGGGCTTTTTGTGTTGTTTTTTTTTAGGAAGGGCAATCAGGTCATCGTGTGGAGATCATCAGGTGTCCTGTGTGTGTGTGTGTGTGTGTGTGTGTGTGTGTGTGTGTGTGTAGGTGTGTGTGTTTCTGCCCATAACTGGGGACTCGAATTAGAAAAATCACCTTAGAACCGGGGACTTGAGACTTAACTGGGGACTTGACCGAGTCCCCACTTAATTGAGACCTGTTTTGGGAAGGAAATAGCTTTGTGATACCTAAAAATCGGTTTCGGCAAAAGTCCCCAGTTGCAATGAAAACTCCACCACTTTTCATACTCAGACACTGCCATACACCAAGAGATGCTGAGTACCCAGTTCCAGGTGGAATTCCCGATAGGAAATGACCTTGGAACCGGGGACTTGAACTTTAACCGGGGACTTGAGTCCCCACTTGATTGAGACATCACACACTGCCACACACAGAAGGCTGCCGAGTACCCGGTTCCAGGTCGAATTCCCGATGCTATGCCAGACATACAAGTAACCAATATGGCCGCTCACACGAGTGATATTATGTTTTTAGAAGTCCAGACAATGCAATCAGTAGTGTTGCAGAGCTCCCAAACCCGTCCCAAGGCATGGTCCCCAGTTGCCAGCACATATCCTGAGTCCCCAGTTCCCGGCATAAACATGTATAGGTGCGTGTACCGGGTGTGTGGTGGCAAAACGGTTTGCTAGTTCAAGCCCCGTCCTCGCCAAAATTCAAGCAGGTAGCCCTCGAGACTAGCTTCGATTTGCACCCACTCCCGGGTCTCTGAGAGCCACGGTTCAGGAGATAAAATTTAACGCGTTCTAAGCGAATCAAGTTCGGGAAGAACTTTTGCCTCTTCCCGAAAATATTCAAAATTAGATTTCTCAGCAACCGCTGGTCCGATTGACTTGATTTTCGAAGCGTTTGAAAGCTTGAGAGGAGCTCTTCTTTTCTATGCTGCCTCTGAAATCAAGACACTCCATGCCCTAGTCATATCAACAGAGCCTGCCTTTGGGAATTTCATGGTCAAAGAGGCATTGGAATAATCATATAGGAAATTTCAACTTTTTACCTAGCACAGCTTAATTGCCTTCCCTCTGCCCAACCCCCCCCCCCCCCCCCCCCCGTATTATAGGCTGATAGAGGACATATTTGCAATTATATTCCATACTTGAAACATTGAATAAATGCAGGTCCCCACTTAATTGGGGTCATCCATGTGTGTGTGTATGCATTTGCCTGTGATAGTGTGTGTGTTTCTGCCCATAACTGGGGACTCGAATTAGAAAAATCACCTTAGAACCGGGGACTTGAGACTTAACTGGGGACTTGACCGAGTCCCCACTTAATTGAGACCTGTTTTGGGAAGGAAATAGCTTTGTGATACCTAAAAATCGGTTTCGGCAAAAGTCCCCAGTTGCAATGAAAACTCCACCACTTTTCATACTCAGACACTGCCATACACCAAGAGATGCTGAGTACCCAGTTCCAGGTGGAATTCCCGATAGGAAATGACCTTGGAACCGGGGACTTGAACTTTAACCGGGGACTTGAGTCCCCACTTGATTGAGACATCACACACTGCCACACACAGAAGGCTGCCGAGTACCCGGTTCCAGGTCGAATTCCCGATGCTATGCCAGACATACAAGTAACCAATATGGCCGCTCACACGAGTGATATTATGTTTTTAGAAGTCCAGACAATGCAATCAGTAGTGTTGCAGAGCTCCCAAACCCGTCCCAAGGCATGGTCCCCAGTTGCCAGCACATATCCTGAGTCCCCAGTTCCCGGCATAAACATGTATAGGTGCGTGTACCGGGTGTGTGGTGGCAAAACGGTTTGCTAGTTCAAGCCCCGTCCTCGCCAAAATTCAAGCAGGTAGCCCTCGAGACTAGCTTCGATTTGCACCCACTCCCGGGTCTCTGAGAGCCACGGTTCAGGAGATAAAATTTAACGCGTTCTAAGCGAATCAAGTTCGGGAAGAACTTTTGCCTCTTCCCGAAAATATTCAAAATTAGATTTCTCAGCAACCGCTGGTCCGATTGACTTGATTTTCGAAGCGTTTGAAAGCTTGAGAGGAGCTCTTCTTTTCTATGCTGCCTCTGAAATCAAGACACTCCATGCCCTAGTCATATCAACAGAGCCTGCCTTTGGGAATTTCATGGTCAAAGAGGCATTGGAATAATCATATAGGAAATTTCAACTTTTTACCTAGCACAGCTTAATTGCCTTCCCTCTGCCCAACCCCCCCCCCCCGTATTATAGGCTGATAGAGGACATATTTGCAATTATATTCCATACTTGAAACATTGAATAAATGCAGGTCCCCACTTAATTGGGGTCATCCATGTGTGTGTGTATGCATTTGCCTGTGATAGTGTGTGTGTTTCTGCCCATAACTGGGGACTCGAATTAGAAAAATCACCTTAGAACCGGGGACTTGAGACTTAACTGGGGACTTGACCGAGTCCCCACTTAATTGAGACCTGTTTTGGGAAGGAAATAGCTTTGTGATACCTAAAAATCGGTTTCGGCAAAAGTCCCCAGTTGCAATGAAAACTCCACCACTTTTCATACTCAGACACTGCCATACACCAAGAGATGCTGAGTACCCAGTTCCAGGTGGAATTCCCGATAGGAAATGACCTTGGAACCGGGGACTTGAACTTTAACCGGGGGCTTGAGTCCCCACTTGATTGAGACATCACACACTGCCACACACAGAAGGCTGCCGAGTACCCGGTTCCAGGTCGAATTCCCGATGCTATGCCAGACATACAAGTAACCAATATGGCCGCTCACACGAGTGATATTATGTTTTTAGAAGTCCAGACAATGCAATCAGTAGTGTTGCAGAGCTCCCAAACCCGTCCCAAGGCATGGTCCCCAGTTGCCAGCACATATCCTGAGTCCCCAGTTCCCGGCATAAACATGTATAGGTGCGTGTACCGGGTGTGTGGTGGCAAAACGGTTTGCTAGTTCAAGCCCCGTCCTCGCCAAAATTCAAGCAGGTAGCCCTCGAGACTAGCTTCGATTTGCACCCACTCCCGGGTCTCTGAGAGCCACGGTTCAGGAGATAAAATTTAACGCGTTCTAAGCGAATCAAGTTCGGGAAGAACTTTTGCCTCTTCCCGAAAATATTCAAAATTAGATTTCTCAGCAACCGCTGGTCCGATTGACTTGATTTTCAAAGCGTTTGAAAGCTTGAGAGGAGCTCTTCTTTTCTATGCTGCCTCTGAAATCAAGACACTCCATGCCCTAGTCATATCAACAGAGCCTGCCTTTGGGAATTTCATGGTCAAAGAGGCATTGGAATAATCATATAGGAAATTTCAACTTTTTACCTAGCACAGCTTAATTGCCTTCCCTCTGCCCAACCCCCCCCCCCCCCGTATTATAGGCTGATAGAGGACATATTTGCAATTATATTCCATACTTGAAACATTGAATAAATGCAGGTCCCCACTTAATTGGGGTCATCCATGTGTGTGTGTATGCATTTGCCTGTGATAGTGTGTGTGTTTCTGCCCATAACTGGGGACTCGAATTAGAAAAATCACCTTAGAACCGGGGACTTGAGACTTAACTGGGGACTTGACCGAGTCCCCACTTAATTGAGACCTGTTTTGGGAAGGAAATAGCTTTGTGATACCTAAAAATCGGTTTCGGCAAAAGTCCCCAGTTGCAATGAAAACTCCACCACTTTTCATACTCAGACACTGCCATACACCAAGAGATGCTGAGTACCCAGTTCCAGGTGGAATTCCCGATAGGAAATGACCTTGGAACCGGGGACTTGAACTTTAACCGGGGGCTTGAGTCCCCACTTGATTGAGACATCACACACTGCCACACACAGAAGGCTGCCGAGTACCCGGTTCCAGGTCGAATTCCCGATGCTATGCCAGACATACAAGTAACCAATATGGCCGCTCACACGAGTGATATTATGTTTTTAGAAGTCCAGACAATGCAATCAGTAGTGTTGCAGAGCTCCCAAACCCGTCCCAAGGCATGGTCCCCAGTTGCCAGCACATATCCTGAGTCCCCAGTTCCCGGCATAAACATGTATAGGTGCGTGTACCGGGTGTGTGGTGGCAAAACGGTTTGCTAGTTCAAGCCCCGTCCTCGCCAAAATTCAAGCAGGTAGCCCTCGAGACTAGCTTCGATTTGCACCCACTCCCGGGTCTCTGAGAGCCACGGTTCAGGAGATAAAATTTAACGCGTTCTAAGCGAATCAAGTTCGGGAAGAACTTTTGCCTCTTCCCGAAAATATTCAAAATTAGATTTCTCAGCAACCGCTGGTCCGATTGACTTGATTTTCGAAGCGTTTGAAAGCTTGAGAGGAGCTCTTCTTTTCTATGCTGCCTCTGAAATCAAGACACTCCATGCCCTAGTCATATCAACAGAGCCTGCCTTTGGGAATTTCATGGTCAAAGAGGCATTGGAATAATCATATAGGAAATTTCAACTTTTTACCTAGCACAGCTTAATTGCCTTCCCTCTGCCCAACCCCCCCCCCCCCGTATTATAGGCTGATAGAGGACATATTTGCAATTATATTCCATACTTGAAACATTGAATAAATGCAGGTCCCCACTTAATTGGGGTCATCCATGTGTGTGTGTATGCATTTGCCTGTGATAGTGCGTGTACCGGGTGTGTGGTGGCAAAACGGTTTGCTAGTTCAAGCCCCGTCCTCGCCAAAATTCAAGCAGGTAGCCCTCGGGACTAGCTTCGATTTGCACCCACTCCCGGGTCTCTGAGAGCCACGGTTCAGGAGATAAAATTTAACGCGTTCTAAGCGAATCAAGTTCGGGAAGAACTTTTGCCTCTTCCCGAAAATATTCAAAATTAGATTTCTCAGCAACCGCTGGTCCGATTGACTTGATTTTCGAAGCGTTTGAAAGCTTGAGAGGAGCTCTTCTTTTCTATGCTGCCTCTGAAATCAAGACACTCCATGCCCTAGTCATATCAACAGAGCCTGCCTTTGGGAATTTCATGGTCAAAGAGGCATTGGAATAATCATATAGGAAATTTCAACTTTTTACCTAGCACAGCTTAATTGCCTTCCCTCTGCCCAACCCCCCCCCCCCCCGTATTATAGGCTGATAGAGGACATATTTGCAATTATATTCCATACTTGAAACATTGAATAAATGCAGGTCCCCACTTAATTGGGGTCATCCATGTGTGTGTGTATGCATTTGCCTGTGATAGTGTGTGTGTTTCTGCCCATAACTGGGGACTCGAATTAGAAAAATCACCTTAGAACCGGGGACTTGAGACTTAACTGGGGACTTGACCGAGTCCCCACTTAATTGAGACCTGTTTTGGGAAGGAAATAGCTTTGTGATACCTAAAAATCGGTTTCGGCAAAAGTCCCCAGTTGCAATGAAAACTCCACCACTTTTCATACTCAGACACTGCCATACACCAAGAGATGCTGAGTACCCAGTTCCAGGTGGAATTCCCGATAGGAAATGACCTTGGAACCGGGGACTTGAACTTTAACCGGGGGCTTGAGTCCCCACTTGATTGAGACATCACACACTGCCACACACAGAAGGCTGCCGAGTACCCGGTTCCAGGTCGAATTCCCGATGCTATGCCAGACATACAAGTAACCAATATGGCCGCTCACACGAGTGATATTATGTTTTTAGAAGTCCAGACAATGCAATCAGTAGTGTTGCAGAGCTCCCAAACCCGTCCCAAGGCATGGTCCCCAGTTGCCAGCACATATCCTGAGTCCCCAGTTCCCGGCATAAACATGTATAGGTGCGTGTACCGGGTGTGTGGTGGCAAAACGGTTTGCTAGTTCAAGCCCCGTCCTCGCCAAAATTCAAGCAGGTAGCCCTCGAGACTAGCTTCGATTTGCACCCACTCCCGGGTCTCTGAGAGCCACGGTTCAGGAGATAAAATTTAACGCGTTCTAAGCGAATCAAGTTCGGGAAGAACTTTTGCCTCTTCCCGAAAATATTCAAAATTAGATTTCTCAGCAACCGCTGGTCCGATTGACTTGATTTTCGAAGCGTTTGAAAGCTTGAGAGGAGCTCTTCTTTTCTATGCTGCCTCTGAAATCAAGACACTCCATGCCCTAGTCATATCAACAGAGCCTGCCTTTGGGAATTTCATGGTCAAAGAGGCATTGGAATAATCATATAGGAAATTTCAACTTTTTACCTAGCACAGCTTAATTGCCTTCCCTCTGCCCAACCCCCCCCCCCCCCGTATTATAGGCTGATAGAGGACATATTTGCAATTATATTCCATACTTGAAACATTGAATAAATGCAGGTCCCCACTTAATTGGGGTCATCCATGTGTGTGTGTATGCATTTGCCTGTGATAGTGCGTGTACCGGGTGTGTGGTGGCAAAACGGTTTGCTAGTTCAAGCCCCGTCCTCGCCAAAATTCAAGCAGGTAGCCCTCGGGACTAGCTTCGATTTGCACCCACTCCCGGGTCTCTGAGAGCCACGGTTCAGGAGATAAAATTTAACGCGTTCTAAGCGAATCAAGTTCGGGAAGAACTTTTGCCTCTTCCCGAAAATATTCAAAATTAGATTTCTCAGCAACCGCTGGTCCGATTGACTTGATTTTCGAAGCGTTTGAAAGCTTGAGAGGAGCTCTTCTTTTCTATGCTGCCTCTGAAATCAAGACACTCCATGCCCTAGTCATATCAACAGAGCCTGCCTTTGGGAATTTCATGGTCAAAGAGGCATTGGAATAATCATATAGGAAATTTCAACTTTTTACCTAGCACAGCTTAATTGCCTTCCCTCTGCCCAACCCCCCCCCCCCCCCGTATTATAGGCTGATAGAGGACATATTTGCAATTATATTCCATACTTGAAACATTGAATAAATGCAGGTCCCCACTTAATTGGGGTCATCCATGTGTGTGTGTGTATGCATTTGCCTGTGATAGTGTGTGTGTTTCTGCCCATAACTGGGGACTCGAATTAGAAAAATCACCTTAGAACCGGGGACTTGAGACTTAACTGGGGACTTGACCGAGTCCCCACTTAATTGAGACCTGTTTTGGGAAGGAAATAGCTTTGTGATACCTAAAAATCGGTTTCGGCAAAAGTCCCCAGTTGCAATGAAAACTCCACCACTTTTCATACTCAGACACTGCCATACACCAAAAGATGCTGAGTACCCAGTTCCAGGTGGAATTCCCGATAGGAAATGACCTTGGAACCGGGGACTTGAACTTTAACCGGGGGCTTGAGTCCCCACTTGATTGAGACATCACACACTGCCACACACAGAAGGCTGCCGAGTACCCGGTTCCAGGTCGAATTCCCGATGCTATGCCAGACATACAAGTAACCAATATGGCCGCTCACACGAGTGATATTATGTTTTTAGAAGTCCAGACAATGCAATCAGTAGTGTTGCAGAGCTCCCAAACCCGTCCCAAGGCATGGTCCCCAGTTGCCAGCACATATCCTGAGTCCCCAGTTCCCGGCATAAACATGTATAGGTGCGTGTACCGGGTGTGTGGTGGCAAAACGGTTTGCTAGTTCAAGCCCCGTCCTCGCCAAAATTCAAGCAGGTAGCCCTCGAGACTAGCTTCGATTTGCACCCACTCCCGGGTCTCTGAGAGCCACGGTTCAGGAGATAAAATTTAACGCGTTCTAAGCGAATCAAGTTCGGGAAGAACTTTTGCCTCTTCCCGAAAATATTCAAAATTAGATTTCTCAGCAACCGCTGGTCCGATTGACTTGATTTTCGAAGCGTTTGAAAGCTTGAGAGGAGCTCTTCTTTTCTATGCTGCCTCTGAAATCAAGACACTCCATGCCCTAGTCATATCAACAGAGCCTGCCTTTGGGAATTTCATGGTCAAAGAGGCATTGGAATAATCATATAGGAAATTTCAACTTTTTACCTAGCACAGCTTAATTGCCTTCCCTCTGCCCAACCCCCCCCCCCCCCCCCGTATTATAGGCTGATAGAGGACATATTTGCAATTATATTCCATACTTGAAACATTGAATAAATGCAGGTCCCCACTTAATTGGGGTCATCCATGTGTGTGTGTATGCATTTGCCTGTGATAGTGTGTGTGTTTCTGCCCATAACTGGGGACTCGAATTAGAAAAATCACCTTAGAACCGGGGACTTGAGACTTAACTGGGGACTTGACCGAGTCCCCACTTAATTGAGACCTGTTTTGGGAAGGAAATAGCTTTGTGATACCTAAAAATCGGTTTCGGCAAAAGTCCCCAGTTGCAATGAAAACTCCACCACTTTTCATACTCAGACACTGCCATACACCAAAAGATGCTGAGTACCCAGTTCCAGGTGGAATTCCCGATAGGAAATGACCTTGGAACCGGGGACTTGAACTTTAACCGGGGACTTGAGTCCCCACTTGATTGAGACATCACACACTGCCACACAC
Source organism: Harmothoe impar (assembly GCA_947462335.1). Classification (NCBI taxonomy): domain Eukaryota; kingdom Metazoa; phylum Annelida; class Polychaeta; order Phyllodocida; family Polynoidae; genus Harmothoe; species Harmothoe impar. The sequence goes on from OX381710.1 coordinate 13,838,837, forward strand.
AGAAGGCTGCCGAGTACCCGGTTCCAGGTCGAATTCCCGATGCTATGCCAGACATACAAGTAACCAATATGGCCGCTCACACGAGTGATATTATGTTTTTAGAAGTCCAGACAATGCAATCAGTAGTGTTGCAGAGCTCCCAAACCCGTCCCAAGGCATGGTCCCCAGTTGCCAGCACATATCCTGAGTCCCCAGTTCCCGGCATAAACATGTATAGGTGTGTGTGTGTGTGTGTGTGTGTGTGTGTGTGTGTGTGTGTGTGTGTGTGTGTGTGTGTGTGTGTGGGTGGGTGGGCGGGTGTGTGTGTGTGTGTGTGTGTGTGTGTGTGAATTTTATACAAATACAATTATTCATTCCTTTCAGCAAGAAAATTAGCTCAATGTAATCATATGATTTGAACTGCCCTACTTATCAGAGCCTTGACGACATCTGACCGCCCCCCTTTTCAGGATCTAAATGGAAATTCACCGCCGCCGCTTTTCAGAGTCGCGCTGCAGTGGTTATCCAATACATGGCGGAGCGCCATTACCTAATTCTTTTGTATGTGAAAAAAAAAACAGCACTGATAAGGGGTTTAATTAGACAGATATTGGTTCTACACTGTCAAAAAATAACCCCTCAGCGCTTTAATGCTAAAGGTAGCATAGTGCTTTAATGCGCTACGCTCTTTGTCGATATGCCAGTGTATGCATGCGTGCAGCCCTGGTGAGGAACTCTGAGTGCTGCATTCATGGCTTATGACGACAACGGGCACTGCACATTAAAGCGCTATGCGACTATTAAAGGGTTAGATCCAGTCTTGCTCCAGTCATCCCGAATGCTATACCCAGAGTTGGTGGTCTGGTCCAGACTGCTGTACACAGATTGTGGACGGGATGGCGGGTTGCTGCCAGACTATCCCTCTGGTACGATATGCGGCTGGCGCGGCCGAGACTGTCTTATATGATGCTGAGTCGAATTATGTATTAGATACCCTACGAGTAACTGAGAGTATGTCAAAATAATCACGGCAAACTGACTGGCGACTTCATAGGATTATAGGGCGGTTATTATTACATAACTCAGTAACCTTTGGTTATGTGTTAGATAGAGTACACTTGGACACGATTATTCCATATACCCACTGCCCCACAGGGTCAAGACGAGGTGATTTAAATAATAAGACCCAGACGGGTAAAATAGCCAAAGTCAACAATGACCTGTTTTTTTAGCCAATATGGACAAAGAGACACGGGGTGCTGTACACAAGTTGTGGACGGGCTGGCGGGTCGCTGCCAGACTATCTCCCTGGTCCGATATGCAGCCGGCGTAGCCGAGACTGTCTTATATGATGCTGAGTCTAATTATGTATTAGATTCTCCCTACGAGTAACTGAGAGTGTGTCAAAATAATCACGGCAAACTGACTGGCGACCTCATAGGTCAGTTATTATTACATAACTCAGTAACTTTCGGTTATGTGTTAGATAGAGTACGCTTGGACACGGTTATTCCATATACCCGCTGCCCCACAGGGTCAAGACGAGGTGATTAAATAATAAGACCCAGACGGGTAAAATAGCCAAGTCAACAATGCCCTGTTTTTTAGCCAATATGGACAAAGAGAAACGGGGTGCTGTACACAGCTTGTGGACGGGGTGGCGAGTCGCTGCCAGACTATCCCCCTGGTCCGATATGCAGTCGGCGTGGCCGAGACTGTCTTATATGATGCTGAGTCTAATTATGTATTAGATGTCCTACGAGTAACTGAGAGTGTGTCAAAATAATCACGGCAAACTGACTGGCGGCCTCATAGGTCAGGTATTATTACATAACTCAGTAACCTTCGGTTATGTGTCAGATAGAGTACACCTGGACACGATTATTCCATATACCCACTGCCCCACAGGGTCAAGACGAAGTGATTAAGTAATAAGATACCCAGACGGGGGGTAAAATAGCCAAGGCAACAATGTCCTGTTTTTAGCCAATATGGACAAAGAGACACAGGGGGTGCTGGGAGTTGGCGACAAGGGGCAAGACGAGCAAGACTACTTCTCAAAATAGACAATGCCAATGGCCAAGACCTAGTTCTTAAATTCGACAAGGCCCATTGGTATCTCTTATATTCGACAAGTGACACATGTGCCCCGTCTGTGGTCCTAATATAGATTTTCTAAAAAATGAAAAAAAATAAAAAAAGTAAATTTTCTGCACCGTGTGACAACGACCGATCAGCTACATAGCAGAGATTTCCCCAACCTATTTTTGGTTATTTTTCTATTCAGTTTTTGATCAGCGCACTATATTATCGTGGGTTTTTTTTTAAATTTTTTAATCATAAATAATATGTAGACTTGGAAAAAAAAAGAAAAAAAAGAGAGCTGACACGCAAACTCCTACTCACATGTCGCTGTTTTGTCACTAAACCCAAAGCCCCACCCACCCCGTAGGAAGGGGAGACGCTTGTGAACGTTCCCTTAGGCCTCTATTCTTTATTTTATTGTGTGGCCCCTAAAGAGGGGCCAACCAACTGACACTGTCAGTTGGTTAGATGCTGCACAAGATGGGCGTAATTAATTACGCCTAGTGTTAAGCAGCATGGATCACTGTGGTTTGACAGACTGACCTCAAAGAGCCCCCGTTGGATGGGGGCCCTTGTGGCACAACGAGTCAAAACGAGTTGATCCGTTTTTCAGATTGCCGACTCGGCGAGAGTTTCTGACTATGTATCTTTTATAAAGCCTTAGATATGGTGTGGTATTTTTCATCTCGCTATAGTTTAGTTGGTATTCAAAGAAACTGCCTCATTTCTATCAGAAATACACAATATTGAATTGTTTTTTATATTTTAATATATTCAGAAGCGCACTTTGTTGCCTATATAGCTCATTATGCGTTGAAATGTTCGCGAGCATCGTAGGAATGTACAAAACCCCTATTGTGGCGCCATCTGACGAAAGAGCGGGGAACTATACGTGACCTGAACCCCGCCCTCAGCGCGTTCGTTATTCGCATCTTTGACAGCGACTAAGAGACGCTCAAACTGTCTCTTATTTAGTTTGAACTTATCACAAATTTGTCTTTGATAGGTCGTAGATTGACTTCTGACTTTTTTTCTTTTTTAGTTAGAATAAAAAACAAGTGACGCCGACACAGACCTGCGCATTAACGCGCTCCACCGTCTTCAGAGGGTTGAGTCTATAGTACAGTAGATTCTACTGTGTACTTACACTAACAGTGCTACATATACATACCTGAGTCATAAGTGAGGAGTTTTTGTTGTTTTTTTTAGGGGAAAAAAAGTGATCTACTCACCAAACCGCTATTAGTAGGTAACCTGTATGACCCATACCGCAAACATCTGCCTCGTGACTGATAGTGTACCGGTGGTGAAGTGCTGTTGCAAGAACAATTGAGGCTCTTTATATAGCTGAGAGAGCGAATGGTCTAATCTTGTTTTCACCTTGAGCCCCACCCTATTCCAGAGAGGGTATCAAAAATCACATGTACACGTATATGGGCTTATAGCTGGTGAATAGATAAGGCGGGGCAACTGTGTATACTAACACTACAGGGGGCGTTTTAACGACAGGTGTGACGCGCCAGCCCGTGGAGGGAGCTTTTGTTTTCACCTAGAGAGTGTATACAAAGCCTACAGGGGGTGATTAACGACAGGTGTGACGCGCCAGCCGGTGGCCGGATCACCGCATCTTCTAAGCTTTGTTTTCACCTAGAGAGGGGATCGAGAGTGTATACAAAAAACAAAAAAAACCTACAGGGGGTGTTTAACACGGCCGGCTGCCTACATGCTATGGTCTAAGCCTGTTTTCAGCTAGAGAGGGACCTAAATCACCTAAGCCTTTTCCACCCTTAAATCGATCTGATAATTACCATAAAGAGGAGTAATGCGCGTTACATGTATATGGGCTTATAGCTGGGTAAGAGATTAAGATGCTAGTCAACTGTGTATGCAAAAAAAAACTACAGGGGGTGTCTAAAGTCGATTGTCATGCGCCAGCGGGCGGACGGAAGTCTGCCACTCTAGCTGTGACTACAAGCACGTGCGTGTGGTAGACAGCTTAAATCAAACACAAGTTAAGCTCCTTATAGCTTCCTACTGACTGCGGATTCGAGTGCTTGAAAGATGGTCTTTTGTTTTTTTCATCTATTTCCTCGGGGGGTCGAACAGGATTAAAGATGTAACGAACCCGCACCTACACAGGTAGACAGCTGGTCGCCTTCCTAGTGAGAGTTTTCCTCTTGAGTTAAGAAGCTTATCTCGGAGCCTAGTACATAAGCGAGAGTGAAACATGAGTCCCACACACTTCTTCTACCACCTTCAGCATGGCGTCATCAGGAATCACTCTACGTTCTACCGAATGTGAGCAATCCCAACACTACTACAGAGCCGCGACAACACCACACGAGGAGACGCCCATGTTTACTGATGAGTTAACAAGTAGCAAGGTGGAGGTTGGTTTTTATCAAGATTCGTACGGGTGGCTGGAAAGTGTGATGGCTACTTCTGCAGCTATTGCTGCTGCTCGTGCAAAACGTGAAGCTCGTATCGCTGTTCGTGCTACACATGCTGCATACGAAGTTGCCAATGCTGCTAACAACGCTGCTGTTACTCTCGCCGCTGCTGCTCGTGCTGCTAATGTTTTTGCTACTGTTTCCGCTCTTGCTACCGATGCTGCTGCTACTGATGCTGCAACGTCTGCTAAAAGTGTCGCTGTTGCGGCTGCTGCTAGGGCTAATGCTATAAATGCTTGTACAGCTGCTAAAAAAATAGCCTGTTTTGCTTATGCTAGTCGCAGTGTCGCTGTTACGGCTATGGCTGATGCACATGATGCTAAGTTACGGGCTTTTGCTTTTGCTGAAGATGCTGTTGATGCTGAATATGTTGCTGCTGCTGCTGCTACTGCTGCTGAAGATGCTACTGCTGCTGCTGCTGCTGAAGATGCTGCTGCTGCTGCGGCTGCTGCTCTAGACACCTATGACGCTGCTGCTCTAGACACCTATGACGCTGCTGCTGCTGCTGAAGATGCTGCTGCCGCTGCTGCTACTGCTGCTGCTGAAGATGCTGCTGCCGCTGCTCTAGACACCTATGACGCGGCTGCTGCTGCTTTTGCTGAAGATGCTGTTGATGCTGCTACTGCTGCTGCCGCTGCTGCTGCTGAAGATGCTACTGCTGCTACTGCTGCTGCCGCTGCTGCTACTGCTGCTGCTGAAGATGCTGCTGCCGCTGCTCTAGACACCTATGACGCTGCTGCTACTGCAGCTGCTGCTCTAGACACCTATGACGCTGCTGCTGCTGCTGAAGATGCTGCTGCTGCTGCTGCACTAGTCATCTATGACGCGGCTGCTGCTCTAGACACTTATGACGCGGCTGCTGCTGCTGCTGCTGCTGAAGATGCTGCTGCTGCTGCTGCTCTAGACACCTATGACTGAAAACTTAGTAAGCGTTATTTACAAACACTACTGCTACCTATGACTAAACTTAGTAGGTGTTATTTACAAACAAGAGAGCCACGTGGTGTTGTTTACAAACAAAGAGAGCCACGTGGTGTTGTTTACAAACAAAGATAGCCACGTGATGTTGTTGTGGCCTATCATGCCAATGAAGGAGTCACGTGATCAAGGGGGCGCGGCCTATTATGCAAATGAGGGGGTCACGTGACCAAATGGCGACCTCTGATTGGCTGGTGATCAAAGGGGCGTAGTCTACTATGCAAATGAGGGGGTCACGTGATCAAGGGGGCGTGGCTTATTATACAAATGAGGGGGTCACGTGACCAAATGGCGGCCCCTGATTGGCTGGTGATCAAGGGGGCGTGGCCTATTACGTAATTATGCAAATGAGGGGGCGTGGCCTATTACGTAATTATGCAAATGAGGGGGTCACGTGACCAAATGGAGGCCTCTGATTGGCTGCAGGTCGATTGAGTAATAAACAGTAGTTAACTATAGTCCCGTTCCGATACATACTATACTACTCATGGGGTACACAATTCAGTTCAATGTTGAATCTACATTGAATCAACATTGTCAACCATTAACATAGGGGGCATCCATTAATTACATACGCACAATTTTGCCCAAATTACCCCCCCCCCTCCCCCTTGTTGCAACATGTACGCATTGGGACTATCCCCCCTTGCCTACATACTCAAATCAATTTATCCCCCCCCCCCCCCTCCAGACACACACATCTAGGCTATACAATTGCAAGCATCAGAAACGTTAAAAGAGGCCCTTGATTATTATGTAGGTTGGGTATTTGGGCCCAAAAGCAGTCAAAAATAACCTAAAAACATGGTAGAAAAACGGCCAAAAAACACCCCTTATGCGTACACCATGCGTATGCCAAAATGCCCCTGGACCCCCCCCCCCCATGTACGAATCTGTACGCATTTGGCCTAATCCCCACCTCCACCCCTTGGTGCGTATGTAATTTATGGATGCCCCCATATTACATGTATACTCCACACGGCCTCACCATGTATATACACACGGCACCAAAACAGTGAGCAGCAGTTCACGTGCCTGTGGGCTTTTGCACAGCTGATAACGATTCAGTTAGCAATTAGAGATGCCATGATAACGATCTCCTTTTTGGTAATCGTTTTAAGTGCATTACTGAAGAGGTACATAATAACATACCCCTTCATTGGGAATGCTGTAATGATGAGAATCTATAAAAGATACATTTCTTTGCTAACATGCAAATCATAATATAATTTGACTTAATCGATGATTCAGGTAACGGGAGCATTTATATATCGATGTCTTCTTGAATCAATATCGTTTTGAATCAATATCTATTTGATTACTACTGTCTATTATGTTCTACTGTATATATATATATATATATATATATATATATATATATATATATAAATATATATATACATATATATATATATATATATATATATATATATATATATACATACATATATATATATATATATGGGTGCAGGATGAGCGACTGAAGGAGGGGGGCACTCTCGTGATTTTTCAAATGATCCCCCCCCCCTAAAAAGAAAATAATGATAAATAAAATGAAGCCCCCATAAATGACTCATCCCTTAGAATGTAGATCATGAACTCTATGTACCAGAGAGATAATCTGTGCGTGGGACGCCTTAAGTAGGCTATAGTACAACATATCTAACCACTCCCGGGATCTAACCATGCGGATTATCGAGGTCTCACTGCAACAACCCATGGGGTACACAATTCAGTTCAATGTTGAATCTACATTGAATCAACATTGTCAACCATTAACATAGGGGGCATCCATTAATTACATACGCACAATTTTGCCCAAATTACCCCCCCCCCTCCCCCTTGTTGCAACATGTACGCATTGGGACTATCCCCCCTTGCCTACATACTCAAATCAATTTATCCCCCCCCCCTCCAGACACACACATCTAGGCTATACAATTGCAAGCATCAGAAACGTTAAAAGAGGCCCTTGATTATTATGTAGGTTGGGTATTTGGGCCCAAAAGCAGTCAAAAATAACCTAAAAACATGGTAGAAAAACGGCCAAAAAACACCCCTTATGCGTACACCATGCGTATGCCAAAATGCCCCTGGACCCCCCCCCCCCCCCATGTACGAATCTGTACGCATTTGGCCTAATCCCCACCTCCACCCCTTGGTGCGTATGTAATTTATGGATGCCCCCATATTACATGTATACTCCACACGGCCTCACCATGTATATACACACGGCACCAAAACAGTGAGCAGCAGTTCACGTGCCTGTGGGCTTTTGCACAGCTGATAACGATTCAGTTAGCAATTAGAGATGCCATGATAACGATCTCCTTTTTGGTAATCGTTTTAAGTGCATTACTGAAGAGGTACATAATAACATACCCCTTCATTGGGAATGTTATAATGATGAGAATCTATATAAAAAAAATTCATTTCTTTGCTAACATGCAAATCATAATATAATTTGACTTAATCAATGATTCAGGTAACGGGAGCATTTATTTATCGATGTCTTCTTGAATCAATATCTTCAGGGGACTTATTTTGAAGAGTTCGTGACGATCATCAATTTTTTTTTTCTCTTTTTTTTTCTGAAGATATCGTTAATTCTTGTGCAACAGCCCACTGGTATATACTAGTATACCACTCAGTGTACTACCACACAGATACCACACTACCGCTGTAGGCCTACGTATAGTAGCGGCACGGGAGGATGGGGGTCGACCCCTAAATTCGACATGCCGACATGACCAATTTTTTTAATCGACATGCGACATGAGGCCTAGTGACATACGACATGAGGCTTAAAACGATAGTGACAGGGGACATGGACATTTGCCAGGGTATTAATTTGAGTTTTATAATACTGACATATTGGTTAGGCAATTATGCAATAGTACTGATTTAGGTTTTATAATATTGACATATTGATTATGCAATAATTATTATGCATCATAATATTATTAATGTAATATGAGAATGGATGTTAAATCTAAAATGATTTTACGGACAGGTTCAAAATATTTGTGTGACAGTTATAATTCTGTGCAGTTCAGCTAGCCACTAGCTAGGTGAGGTGTTAGTGTTTTAGATGCCACCTCCACTCAGGTGGAGGGTGGGTGACTGGGGAGTGCCAAAGCAACATGTCACCCCAGGCTCACTGACTGAGACTAAGAGGTGTCAAACAATCCCCACTACTGACTGAAGCCAGCCACATGCCACTCCCCAGCCATTGACCATTTCTTAAAATCGACATGCGATATTGGGACCCCCCATCAAGGGCCCCAGATACCACACTACACACGGTACGTAGTAGCTGCGGCACAGGAGAAGTCACACTCACATACACACACACACACACATACAGCACAGAGTGTGATCAGAGATAGAGTGTACAGGTTGCTGCGGGTTGCCGCTGATAATCACTGGGGTAGGACACCCGAGATACTGGCCAGAGAGAGACGCACAGGGACACTCTCAGGCAAGAGGCAGACAGAGAAGTAGTGACAGGCGGAGAGGAAGAAAAGATAAGTGATACAGAGGAGGACAGAAGCTGACTGATGTAGGGGTACCTGGTATTAAACAGACAGAAGCAGCAGGAGAGAGGAGGACGATGGGAGGAAGGAAGAGACATGTATGAGAGACATAACGAGGATACAGGGGATATATCTCTATATAGGAGGACACAGAGGGATGATATAGAGCAACAAGAGGGAGGAGACACTACCAGATGTCATGCTGCGTGTGTGGGTCAGGATCTAGGAGTGTGTGAGTGGTTATAAACCCACCGTGTGTAACACAGCGTCACACGGGTGTGTCTACAGCTGGTCTACACACAGGTGGGTGAGCTGATACACTGATAGTGGGTGTTACACAGATAGCATGGGGTATTCTGCAGTATGTATGTACAAGGTAGCATATATCGTCGCCTCAGTATACAAAGGTTGTAAGTGAAAAAATAAGATTTTTTTTTTATTCTTGGATATTTTTCTTTTTCCAATGAATTTTCGAAAAAAATTGGAATTTTTCAAATATGACCTTTTTCTAGGGGGTAATAGATCAGTATACAAAGTTCATAACTGACAAAGTGATGTTTTTCTCAGTATACAAAGGTCGTATGTGATGTGAAAATTTTAACCCCAATGTATTTTATCATTAAATCAGTGTCTTTTGTGTTTTTTTTCTAACCATTTTATATAATTTCTATCATATGTGTACATTTGGATATTTTTTTCAAAAATATGTTAACTTTGAAATGTAAAGGGGGTGAATTTAAGGGGGAAATGACTGAAATTCCTCATTTTAACAGAAATTTCACTGTTGCTAGGCAACAGCAAAATGTGTATAATTCTTTTTAAGTAACATAAGCAACTAAAAATATTAAAGATTCATCTAGTGAGCATTAGGCTTAAATCAATTGATTATTTGAACATTTTTTTAGACTTTTGAATTAGAGAAATAACTTACCACCTTTGTTTACTGATTAAATATACAAAATAATACATGCTATTCAGTATACAAAGGTCGTAAGTGACCTAGTTTTCCCCATTTTTTCCCTTATTATTGCCATATTTACTAAGGAATTAGTTAAAATATTTTAGTACCATTTATATAATATGTTTATACTTATTGTAGTTTACATATAAGCCAATTTCGGGGGCAATATAACATATATTTTAGAAAATACAGCCTGAAGACCACATCGATTTTTCTTATTTTGCTCATATCTCAAAACATGGATTTTCCACTTACGACCTTTGTATACTGAGGCGACGATATAGTGCTGTCAGTATCATGCACTGTAAGGGGGCTTCCGTAAAGTATGTACGCACATTTTCTCCAGAAATTGACCCCCCCCCCCCCACCCCTTGAAGCTCTTGTATGCATTAGAACAAAAGGTTTATGTGCGCAAGGGTTTATGTGCGCAAAAATAGACCGCCACCCCACCCTCTCCCCTTTGTGCCTACATACTTTATGGAATCCCCCTAAATAGGTAACTATAGATAGTAGATGTACCAAGGTATTCACGGTCGGCATGATGCATTAATGCAGCACTGGTGAATTACTCGTAAAGACTGCATTCATGCATCAAGACTACAAAAGGGCATTGTAAGGTATGTGCTCCAGAAAGGGTTAAAATGCCATCCCATCCAATAAGTTACTTCACTCAGACAGCCTCTAGTAGTAGTACATGCCTTTATATTTGAGAAAAGGATTGCACTATACATAGTGTGGTATATCAACATGGCATTGGGACTTGTACGATCCAGGTACCATATTTAAGAGTAAACTATCCACAAATAGCCCATAAGCTGGACCTTGAAAAAATGGACTTAACCGCCAATCATAGGCATTAAGGCCCCCAATGATTTACATATCTGAGGAGTCAGAAAATGTGGGGTGGACTTCTGAGATCAGTACAGGCTCGTTTATGTGATAATGAGTTGATAGACCATAGATGACCTAGACATGTAGCTAATTAGATACCTATTTGTGAATCAGGTTAAAGTGGCATAATCACTGAGCGTATCCCACTCACAATTCTGGTACTGTTCTAGTCTATTATGTGGTCAAGTGCGAGTGGTGAGATTGCCCCTTTAACTTCCAGGGTGACCAAAAAACACACACACAGAGGACATACACTGTCAGAAGTTAGTGTAGCTGCACAATATGAGTAACTCGCCAGTGCTGCATTCAAGCATCATGCCGACCCTATGAGGTTGAGACACCCCCAAAGTGTCAGCATGATGCACCAATGCAACAGAGGCGAGTTACTGGCCAGGGCTGCATTGTGCATCATGATGACCAACGTAATATTTTAGTGACATCCGTCCTTAAAGGGTTAAGACGTTAACTCTATATTAAAAGGGTCACATAATGGTTTAATATGCCTGTAAAATGCAGCCTGCCTGTATTAAAGTATATGTATAGAGATGTTATCTTAATGTTAATGGGTGTGGACCACTAAATTCGACATGGCGACATGGCCATTTTTGGGTCTAGTGACATGCGACGTGAGGAATATTAGAGATAGCGACATGGGACATGGACATTTCTTAAAATCGACATGGTGACATGGCTATTTCTTAAAATCGACAGGGCGACATGGTCATTTCTTAAAATCGACATGGGAAATTGGCACCCCCCATCCAGACCCCCATGTTATGATTGACCGTAGTCTGTGGTGGTATCCCCAATGTCATGGAGTAGAAGTTGTGGTTCTCAGCGTATACCGTCCCAAACTGACATTAGGGAGTGCTCATGTTTTAACAACAGGGGGGGGCGTGAGATTTCTCCCGGAGCGCGCAAAATTTTTTCACCCCCCCCCCTAGAGGGGTCGAAATTTTTTACCCCCCCACCCCCCCCCCCCCCCTCGCCAGGCCGAAAATCGCGCGCATTCGCGCCCCTTTGTAGCATAGTAACGCGCGGGCTTTTCCCCTCAAAACAGGTTGAATTTTTTTCACCCCCCCCCCAAGAGGGGTCTAAATTTTTTACCCCCCCCCCCCCCCCGGGGTCCAAATTTTTTACCCCCCCGCCCTGTTGTTTAAAAAAATGAGCACTCCCTTATTTGTATTTAACGTGAGACTGTGAGCACATTGGTGTATGAAACTATTTGCATGAATATATATATTCAGAGAATAACTGTCTTCTGCCGTATTAGCGCTAATCGAAAGACAATACTGGTTATTGGATTTTTTGCCAAATAAAAATATTTAAAACTCAAACTATGATGGGCCCTCCATCAAGATGTTACAAAGAAAGAAAGGGATTCCCGGGGAGTGTATCAACGCCGGGAGTGTATCAACCCCGTAAGGAGTCAGCATAATGCTTGCATGCAGCAGTATATGTGCGGCCCTTAAAGAGTTAATGTCAATCTTCTTCCCTATGGGATGGAGTTTGTTTACGTGTGGACACTCCACATGTGTGGGTCGGGCCCGGGGGGGGGGGGGGGGGCACTTAGTATATTTTGTATAGGGCCTAGTCGGGACTGGAGCTGGTTGCGGCGGGCAGCACTGATAAGAGCTGATAAGACTGTTACTAGCCTGTCCCCTGCTTGTCCCCTAATTGTACCCATAGTGGGATGCATTATCAGTGGGTTTAACAGCAACCAGCAAAATATAAAATGGCGGACCCACAGGGTATAGCTCCAGATTCCTATACACAGGTGTGCGGCTGGCAAGGGTACTTTTCCTACAAAATCGCCCTAACAAGGGTCCATTTTTCAAAGAAAAATCGCCCTAACAATGTTGCAGTTTTCAACAAGATACTTCGCAAGAGGGTAATTTTTTCAGCAGATTTACACAAACATGGTATATTCTATTGATTTTTTTTACCGAAACCTAGGCACTTTTGGCCGAAAATGCCCTAACAAGGGTAACATTTTGGCATCAAAATCTACCTTTTATCGCTTTTTTACCGAAACCTAGGCACTTTTGACCGAAAATGCCCTAACAAGGGTAACTTTTTGGCATCAAAATCGCCCTAACAAGGGTAAGGGTTGTCAGAGGTCCAGCCGCACACCCCAGTCAAAAAATATTCAAGTGCCCCCCCCCCCCCCCCCGGGGGTCGGGTCACCTTAAACTGGGGTATCATTAGGGTTCCGCTCTAGAAGCTGCCCCCTTCACATACCCCTGTAACCCCAAGTGCCCCATGGCCATGAGTGTGCAGCAAAGTTAACCCTGTAAGGCACTTTATGTGTATCCCTTTTTGTCTTCATGATGCGGCAATAAAAAAAGCTTCAGAGCCAATATGAAATATACAGATACTGGGGAAAATGTGATTTACACGATTGCATTATTTGATGGGTATAACCTCTTTAACCACAGCGGATAGGTAAGACAAAGAACCCTCACATAATTTTACAGCTGTGGTTTAAAACAGATAGACAGTAGTTATAAAAGGGTAAGTACTAGTATCAATCACAGCACACTGTGGGCGTGTGGCTCCAGATGGGTCAAAGGCGACCTGGCGACCTGGGCTGTTTTGGGGGCGACCTCCGACCTAAGGCAATAATAAAAGCAACCTGGCGACTTTTGGACAAAATTTACAATAGTTTAAAGGGTCCAAAAAGGCGACTTTTCGACCTGGAGCCCTTAATTTCGGCGACTTTCCGACCTCAGGGGGGACCCCTCTGCACCCCCCACACTGGTAGGGCGACTTGGGCGTCACCCTCGTCTGGCCCCTCCAGTCTGCTGGGGTTAATTCTGCTAACCCTGTCATAACCATAATCTATCTCTTACTATTGCTGTGATCTAACAACTATAGTCTATACTAGCTAGTGATTAACTGTAGTAAAGATAACAGACATATATAACTCCCTATCAGAGGTTTCCGCTACCTATCACCACATGACCACTGTACCTTAGATAACAAAGATGGCGTCACCTATCAACCCATTAACCCTTTAAGGACGCATGTCTCTGAAAGATGACAGTTGTCATCATGACGCACCAATGCAGCCCTAGTCTGTTCGTGCCAGACCATAACAGTAGCCGGGGGTGAGCATTTGAGGGGGGGGCAAATTTTTTTAGGGGTATTCAAAGGGGGGGGGGGCCTTTTTTTTAGGGGTATTCCTAAAAATGTCGCGAATTTAGTACGTTGAAATGTCGCGAATTTTGGTAACAGCCTGTGTTATATTTTACCAAATTATGTCAATATTTTCAAAATTTTCTAAAATTTTCCTCAAACTCCCAGCAAATTTCTCACTGCATCACTTTTGACACTCAGAATAGCCCACCGTTTTGTCAGTCTTCAAAAAAGTGCCGGCCTCATGTAAGCACTGAGGGTATGGGAGCTTCCAATTTATAAGCACTGGGGCCCTTAAACTCAACGGTATGTAAGTTGAATGTCTGAGGTTCGACTATTATCGCTCACCAGCGAGTATCATGAGACGTTTACACTAAAACACCTTACGAATGGATGTATTTGTTGCAAGGTAGTAAATTATAGGTAAAAAAGTGCCCATGATTAAATGCATACAATCAGTAGACACCAACATCGTTTTTGTAATAAAGTTGAAAACGATCCAGCGTGAGGGGGGGGGGGCTTTTTTTTCAACCTATTCCGAGGGGGGGGCCAATTATTTTTGACGTATTCGATTTGCCAAACGCTCACCCCCCCTGCCATAAATAATGAACCCTCCCTTATCTAGTCAGGGCACCATCAGATCACGGCCCGCAGCGACGAGTTCAGATGTGCATTGGTGCATCATGATGACCATTCAGGAGTCTCAACCCCATAGAGTCGGTATGATGCTTGAATGCAGCTCTGGCGAGTTACTCGCCAAGGTTGCATTCATGCATTACCAGTTAAATGGGTGTTTAAGATTACAGGTAAAACGGGTGACGTCTAGTCACTTGGAAAGTTCGTCCCTAATTGCCATATACATGTATAGTGCACCTGCACAACGAAGGGGGGGGGCTAGTTTGGTCACTTGAGACCAGGGTTACTATTATTAGTAGGGTTTTCCAGGAATCCTACCCTGCCCTTATTATAGCACCCAGGCGGCTGAATAGGTATTCTGGGTCACACGTTGAAATGCATGTGCCCGCCCCTTTTAGAAACTAATCCCAAAGAAGGGTGAGCAAAAAAGATGTTGGCGGCTTCGGCCCCGTGGGGGGGGGGGGGGGGCGGGGGGTGCTACTCGTTTCACACACTCAAGGGTGGGGGGAGGGGTATAGCAGGGGGGGTTACTCCTTAACTTTTCTATAATACCTATGTGTGAACATTACATCAAATTTAGTACCCTTATCACGGGAGGCAAATCAACAAAATAGAACCATTTTCACAGGAAACTGAGCAAAAGATTGCCTAACGGAGGGGGGACGAGAAATATTCCCTTATGAAGTGTGAGATTTAAAGAAATAGCCCACAAAAGATAGCCTTTTTTTCTAAATGTGTTTATTTCGGTAATTAATTACATGAGCGTAATTACGAGGTTCGGCGCATTGCCGTTCTTCCACCAAGACCGCTTTCTTATGATGGGTCTTGATGTAGAAAGGTATTATAGCGTGTCATGCCGGATCGTATAACAAATATTACCAATATGCAAAATTTAAAAAAAAGAGTCGGTATGCCCTTGCCCTGTGCATAAATATATACATGTATCGATAATGTTGAAAAAAGCTGGATTAATGTCCCATCTGAGAGTTTTTCAAGTAATTCAGCCTTAAAATTAAAAACACTTTTTCCTCCAAAATTCCCTGAAAGGTAACCGTTTCAAGGGTCCTTACGGGCCTTTGCCTAGGGCCCAAAAACATATCCTTACCCATGGAACCGTGTTCAAACATTTTGACACCACTTTGATATAGTGACCACTGCCAGACCCAGCTCAGAGGTGTGAAGGGCTGGTGGGGGCAACTATGGCAGGAGCATCTCACAGGTATATCACACCTGGAGGTGTGGAGGCTGAATGCTACACCTGTGGGCTTGGGGAGGGGGGGGGGGTAGCATCTAGAAAGCCAAAGTTCATATTGTGCAGGGTCTTCAGTCAGTTGGTCCTCTAAGCTGGGTGGAGACAGACAATCTCAGAAACAAGCCTGACAGTTATTATTATTTTCATGGATTATTGACATGGATTATTCAGCATAGGATGTAACACATGGAGGCTATTAAAGCATTGCACATTATATCCACATGTGTAAAGAAACTGTGTTAGGACATTTAAGATTTGATTAATATTACTTGCTATCTTCCAAAAGCTGACAGCAGCCTACTTTGTGTAATTAATAACATTTATTATATCGATATATCATTAACTTCCAGTGTATGTCAAGGAATTAATTGTACTCGCAGTAGCGACTTTATCGAATATCATGAAAATGAATAAAGTGTATTCAAACTAAAAATTACTACCGGTAGGCATATTTGCCCTACAAGGCTACATAGGTGGAGACAATTGGAAGTAAGGTAAGTTGTGTATAAATATGTTTATGATATAGCCATGATTATGATCATGACACTGATAGATCTGATAGGTGAATGCCAAAACGCTAAGTTCAACTCCCAGATAAACTACGTCACATACCTTACATACAATTTTGAATAGGTGGATAGATCAAACAAATACCTTCCCAATACGATATTACTTAAGTCGACATGACATTCTAAGCCAAAGAAATTAATTAATTAGGTGACGGACATACTAAGGGAGGGTTCATTATTTATGGCAGGGGGGGGGGTGAGCGTTTGGCAAATCGAATACGTCAAAAATAATTGGCCCCCCCCCTCCGAATAGGGCGAAAAAAAAAGGCCCCCCCCCTCCGAATAGGTTGAAAAAAAAGCGCCCCCCCCCCCCCTCACCCTGGATCGTTTTCAACTTTATTACAAAAACGATGTTGGTGTCTACTAATTGTATGCATTTAATCCTGGGCACTTTTTTACCTACAATTTACTACCTTGCAACAAATACATCCATTCGTAAGGTGTTTTAGTGTAAACGTCTCATGATACTCGCTGGTGAGTGATAATAGTCAAACCTCAGACACTTGACTTACATACCGTTGAGTTTAAGGGCCCCATATAGCGCAGTGCTTATAAATTGGAACCTCCCATACCCTCAGTGCTTACATGAGGCTGGCACTTTTTTGAAGACTGACAAAACGGTGGGCTATTCTGAGTGTCAAAAGTGATGCAGTGAGAAATTTGATGGGAGTTTGAGGAAAATTTTAGAAAATTTTGAAAATATTGACATAATTTGGTAAAATATAACACAGGCTGTCACCAAAATTCGCGACATTTCAACGTACTAAATTCGCGACATTTTTAGGAATACCCCTAAAAAAAAAGGCCCCCCCCCTAAGAATAGGGTAAAAAAAAAAGGCCCCCCCCCTTTGAATACCCCTAAAAAAATTTGCCCCCCCCCTCAAATGCTCACCCCCCCCCCCTGCCATAAATAATGAACCCTCCCTAAAAGGCGTAGTGAATAGTGTGCAGTGAGTGGGGTTAGGGAGGGTGGGCTGGACCGGAAACTGTCTGGGAGCGGGCATTATGGGAAACCTGAAAAGGGGGAATAAACTTAGGCCAGACGAGTATGGGAGTAACCTATGTTTAGCTCGATTAACTAAGGGCTGTGTCCCATGACCTTGGGCCAATGTTTTTGTCTGATCGGGTGCCGTCTCTGACCAGGTGACGGCAACCAGTAGGTGAGTTCGGGGAGGGCCAAAATAATTACTTTGGTGATTACCAGGACCAGCGTGCCCGTACCTTCCGTTAGACTTCTGCAAAGACCCAGCTTCAGCTGCTGAAGCTGGGTATTTGTGAGGGTCTACCGGAAGGTACGGGCACGCTGGTCCTGGTAATCACCAAAGTAATTATTTTGGCCCTCCCCGAACTCACCTAATCAGAGACAAAAACATTGGCCCAAGGTCGTGAGACACAGCCTAAGGTGAGAGGTGAGTCCCCACCCGGTCGTTGACCCCGGGTCATTGACCCATGTTGTTAATCCTCGGGGGGGGGGGGGGGGCACTCAATTTTATTTTGACACGGGTGTGCGGCTGGCCCTTCAACAACCCTTTCCCTTGGTGAGGGGGATTTCAGTCAAATCTGACCCTTGCTGAGGCGGATTTTGGATGAAAGTGCCTTTGTTTTAGCAATTTACCCCCCAGGAATCACCCTTGGTGATGGGGATTTTGGTCAAAATTGATCACAGTGGTCAAGAATTTTGACGAAAACATTATGCAGGATTTTGTCGAAATCTCCAAAAGGTGACCCTTGGTGAGGGGGATTTTGTTGAAAAGCAGACCCTTCGTGACGGGAATTTGGCTCTAAAAGTACCCTTCCCAGCCGCACACTAATGCATACAAAATATACCAAGTGCCCCCCCCCCCCCCCCGTGTTAATCACAAGAAGCAGTTACAACACGGAGATTAGATAATCACACATAATAACAGTAGCAGCTCTAGGTAGAGGGTACAGCTACATAATATATACTATGGCCCTAGACCCCTAAATTCGACATGGCGACATGGGCATTTCTTAAATTCGACATGCGACATGAGGCCTAGTGACATGCGACATGAGGCTTAAAAAGATAGTGACATGGGACATGGACAGTTCTTAAAATCGACATGGGACATGAGCATTTTTAAGCGACATAGACATGCGACATGGCCATTTCTTAAAATCGACATGCGAGATGGGGACCCCCCCATCAAGGGCCCCTATACTGGCACCGTGAGGTAGGCAGGTATAGTATTAAAGGGCAGGGAGAACCCGGTGAGGCTCAGCTTCTTCAGACTCAAAAGTGAAACCCCTCAGCATTGCCAGTATATGGACATCGCCTACCTAACCTATACATCTCTTAGTACACGCGGTAAGCACACACTACTGTAAACGTACATATTTTCGCGCATGGTTATTTTCGCGGGTTGCCCACAAAATGCAATTTCACGTGCATTTAAATTCGCGGATTTTTGAATATGGTAGCAGTATGCCTATGCTGGATAATTTTTTGCGCTGTACATATTTTCGCGGATTTTAAAATCGCGAAAATATGCACTATATAATATAAACTGCTATGTAGTCGTTATAGGACGATTACCAAGCTGTACGTGAAATACAGTGAAAGGGGCCTTATTATACCCCTACAGCTTGGTACACTTTAAGAAAATAATGAGATATCTGTACTAAATTGACAAAACGCCATTGATAATTGTAACTTTTATGTAAGGTGGTGTCCCAGAAATGTAGGACCATACTACAGTAAGTAGGTCACTAAAATAACATTAATCAAATAATCTTCAGCCCATTCCATCAGGATGAACCTATTTAAACCTATTAACCTACAATTCACAGCCATGTCAGGCCCTTAATTAATTACGTCCTACATGTTGTATTCATATGGCTGTGTCTCATGAGATTGATACAATTGAATCGTCTTTGAACGGGTGTAGTCTTTGACCGAGTTTAGTCTTTGACCGGGTGTAGTCTTTGACCGGGTGTAGTCTTTGACCGGGTGTAGTCTTTGACCGAGTGTAGTCTTTGACCAGCAAGTTTGCTGCAATTTTTAGTTCCTCATTTCAAGTCAATGTGGGATTTAGACAGAGTTCCACGGTGATCTGTCTGAACGACAGGCTATACCGTGGAGAATGGAGCCTCGGAGAATGAGATTAAATTTGTCCACAGGGGTTGGAGAACGGCCCTTCCAATACAAAACAATGGTGAAGTTGTTTCTCCACATGAAATAAATGATGATGGTCTATTTCAGGTTACCATGGCTGCTACTAAAGGGGAGGTTACCTTTGAGATGGGTGACTCAGCCTCTTCTCCAGGGGATGCTCCCGGGCCCTCAGCACAGGGAGAGTCGCTCAAATACCGGCGTCACCGGAGTATATCAGAGAAGGCCGTACCCTCCTGGGGACAACCCGACGAGCTCACACCGCTCATAGGCAATGGCAACGGCAATGGCAAGTAAGTAAAATTAAAGTTCTTAGATTTTTTTAAATTTTATATCTGTTCTGAACACTGCTATGGTATCATCACTGAGGCAAATATGAGCGTCTGCCCATGTCACCAATAGCATACAAGGGTCAGACACTGCTGGACTAGCATAGATGGGTTAAGGGTCATTATAGTGAGGGTCCAGGCTATGCTGTACATTTAATAACAGGCTGGCTTATTGCAAAACTGCTTGAGAGTCTGGTAATGCTAGACCCTCATGCCAGAGTCTGACAATGCTGGAGTATGGACACAGGAGGTACCATAGACATCCAGTCTACACATGCGTGTTTAGACTGGATTCCTATATAAGCCAACATTCAGGGAAAATGTGTGTTTCAGGTTACCCGACCCTACCTAGTAAAACAGGGCCGACCCTAGACATTTTTATGCAATTTTGAAAAAATAATTATATTTGAGGTCATTTTGGGGCTATTTAAGGGTGAATCTGATTGTTCACGAGTCAAGGCGGTCATTAGTGAATCGCATTGAAGTTCGTGAGTCGATTTCTGGGTACTTTTCAGGGCAAAGTAAAAAAAAAATCCGACCTACCTACCCTAGATTTTCAGACCATGTAACCTGAAACACACCTTCTTTTTTTTTTTTGGCCTAACCTACCTACCTCTGATACTGATCTGAGGACACAACGTTCTGGACTGATTGATGCGACCGAATTGACAGATTGTAAATGATTATTCACTACATTTACACTGTATCCGAACTGTTTTTGACTCCTTTCTTAATATACTTGAAATATAGATATTCTATTATCATAACAGCTGCATAACGAAGTTAGGGTCTGTTACAATTATATGAAAATAAACCCGAAAAGGAGATGTCTGCCCCTGCTACCTGTTCTGCCCCTCCTACTCAGAACATGGACTGTAGACAGATAGGTTACCATTAGGCTGTGTCTCAGGACCTTGGGCCAATGTTTTTGTCTCTGACCGGGTGCCGTCTCTGATCAAGTGCCGTCTCTGACCGGGTGCCGTCTCCCCAGTGGGCACAAAATCCAGTCTAATATTGAATCAACGTTGAAACAACATTGAATCAACATTGGCAACCATGTATCAATGTTGATTCAATGCTCTGTGCCCATTGGGTCTGACCTGTTGTCAGAGGAATGTGTTTTTTAATTGTTAACCTATACTCATATATATAAGGATTTGTAAAAGCTTTATGGCAGTTGTTATGTAATTATAATTAGCCTCCTGCTGTTGGTAGAAGGTACCTCAACTCCCAAAGTGATGCCCGGTCAGAGACGGCACCTGGTCAAAGACGGCACCTGGTCAGAGACGGCACCCGGTCAGAGACAAAAACATTGGCCCGAGGTCGTGAGACACAACCATTACATCCTTTCCCTTTTGGGGGTTTCTTTTCATTAAGACATATGGCAAGCTGTCATGTGAACTGAATGACTTACAGATACACAAGCTACCTCAACCCCTGTACCAGACATAGAGTGGCCATGTACTGATGTATATTACCACGTGACAGTGTTAAGGTACGTGAGCTGGAAACACAATGTATGGCTCTAGACCCCTAAATTCGATATGGCGACATGGGCATTTCTTAAAATCGACATGCGTCATGAGGCCTAGTGACATGCGACATAATGCTTAAAAAGATAGTGGCATGGGACATGGACGGTTCTTAAAATCAACATGGGAAATGACTATTATTAAGGAACAAGCTAAATGACGAAAACAGAACCGGAACAGGAACTGAATTGCCTGTGTCAATGTACACCGAGTAGTCGCGGGAACAAGTTCCCTTCAGCTAGAGGACTATAGATATTAGCCCAACGAGATCTTACTAAAAGGGTGACATCAAACCTCTATAATGGGGGTAGACCCCTAAATTTGACACTGGGACATGGCCATTTCTTTAAATTGACATGCGACATGGAGCTTGGTGACATGAGGAAAAGATAAGTGACATGACATTTCTTAAAATCGACATGGGACAGGGCAGGTTCTTTAAGGCGACATGGGACATGGGGATTTAAGCGACAGGTGACATGGTCATTTCTTAAAATCGACATACGACATGGGCCCCCCACCATCTACATCCCTTACAGACCCCCTCTATATCTATCTGACACTCTAACATTTTGAGTTGAGGTAAATAATGATGTATCCCCAATGTCACCCTTTCCATCTCCATGACCGAGTCCCCATGTATAACGTTATGTAAGTACCACCATACACCACCGACAGCCACCTGGCACACAGCCATATGGCTCTTAAAAGTGGTGTAGCGATATTCTACATACTTATGGCTTGTTCTCTGGGGCTTGGTGCATAACGTTATAGGGCACCTGACCGTTGATAGCAGCACCACCTGTGCTAAGTTGAGAACCTCCAGTACAGGCACTTGGCCATTAGGTAGAGCAGCTAACCGGGGGTTATGACATCATAGGGCAGGCCACTATTGCTTCTGTCTAAAGTGGTTCCCAGGACTTAGCCCTTCAGTGAGTAGGCCTAGTTACTGAGGGCCAATGCTATTCACATGTCTTCAGGGTAACACAGACTGAAGCAATCACTATCCTGACTTGGGGTTGGGGTTGGACATGGCCGCGCCCATGACTGAAACCCCTAGGAGCCCTAAAAGGTGATGCAATGGAAACTCCAGAAGGACCCTGTCACTGCCACTCGTTATTTGACTAGAACTATCCCAGTGGGTACAGAACATTTAATCATCGTTGATAAATGGTTGATTCAATGTTGATTCAACATTGATTTAACATTGAACTGAATGTTGTGCCCACTTGTTACTACATGGTCCCTTGGTGATAATGCCGCTGTAACCTATTAATAAGGATTGCATTAATCAATAATTACGTTAAATACATACATGCACTTTAATCAGTCTGGTTTCAACATGTGTGGTGCCTGGGAACGTGTGATCCTATCCAATGCACCGCTCATCGAGAAACCTGTCGTTCAGAGATATCATCATGGACCTCTGGCTATGTTCTTTAGGTTGTAGCTACATCATTCTCCTTGCTTTAGGGGCTGTTATAATATCCCCAACGAAATGGAGAATGTCTGGCAACCAAAACTACTGTCAGTATTTATACAACAGTCCCCTGGCACTGTAATGTACTAGATGGGACTCTAGCACACCTAAACATACTCCACGGCTGCAGTTTATGACAGCAAAGAAGACGTTGCAGTATTATATCAATCAGGTTGTCAACCTGTCAGTTATATAGTACTTATATACTTCCTTACTTCCCTGTATGTATTGCTTTATAATAGTTTTATGTATGTTTATATCATGTGGTATGTAATCAGTCTGGCATCTGACTGCTTGGATTGCTTCATGATAGGACTTAGTTCCGCCTGTACAATCATGTAGTTAACAGAATGTGTCCTAAGGAGTGATCATTTTTTAACAACGGGTGGCCCAACAACAGGATAGGATAGGGGGTACCGTAAAACCTCGCGTATAAGCCTAACTCGCGTATAAGCCGCACCCTGAGTTACGGCCGATCCTATAAGCCGCACTGGCGCTCTGAATGTGCCGATTTTAGTACTGTATCATAGTGGCAGAAACTCTCGTATAAGCCGCACCCCGACCCTGGGCCGATCTTATAAGCCGCACTGCCGATCTGATTCGCGTACTGGCCGCGGCTTATACGCGAGGTTTTACGGGTAGTCAATTTTCACAATAAAGTTCAACACCTTTCTCTATCACCAATATCACCACTTACATTTAAGCACATAATATACTAGTACAGTATATAGTACTAGAATGGGTGATTATGCCGCTTTAAAGGGCTGAATTTCGCAATAATCAGGTATGTATCAATCCCCGGGGTTGGTATGATGCATGGATGTGCCACTGACAAGAGATACAGTCATGCATCATGATGACAAAGGGCATAGCATCTTAAAGCAATATGCCCGCCTTAAATGATTCCTAATAATGCCTAATGCTTCAAAGTAGACCCTGATATAACATACAATATGCGATGTTGCCCTCTGTTAGTAGTCACTCAGTGAAGAACCATGGTTCCTGAAGCTATACTATCAATCTTTATATAACAGTGCCCTGGAGTTATGTCAATGGGAATCCAGTACACTTTACCCATACGTCATGATCACTGCTTTATGGCAACAAAGGTGGTTGCAGCATATTGACAATTTAGTTGTCAACTTGAGATATTATGTAATAAATATATATATAGCCATGGTGTACAATTCATTTTGTATATTACCTTCACATTTAAGAATGCACATGTAACTGACATGCCCCCGACAGATTTTGCCATTGGTGCCCCTACATAATGAGAGTTTGTAGACACAAATCTAAAGTCTAAAGTTTGGTCTAAAGCCCAAACCAAATAAAATATATATTAAAGAACACTGTTGAGGGTGGCACAGTTTCTTTGCCTTCTCCCCCTGAGGGGGCCCATTTATTGCATCATGTATGAAAGTCTTTGTTGCTCCTTCCAATTTCATTGAGTTATCGTTATGCACGGCCTGTTTTGATTTTTTCCAGACGCGAGAGTATCTCTGAAGACAACCCCGGCCTCATTGAAGGTTTTAAAAACCCGAAGTCGCGGGCTGACCAGTGTCGCTATGTCTTCAAACACGCCAAGATCATGGTGCTCTTCATCGTTGCTTTCACATTCTCCGTAAGTATCATAATGACGTTTTATATTTTTAGCCGTTTTCCTGATATTTTTAGCTTTTTCCCTGATTTTCTAGCTTTTCGATTTTTAGTTAATTATTAAACAATCGTTGACCTAGTTATTTACCTAAGTAAGATCTGACAGAGTATGGTCGTCAGACTGTACAGTCTCCTGACACATTACATATATTAGGTGTGAACGTGGCTTAACGTCAATTTCGTAGAAGATGAAACCAGAATGTTCAATATGGCAATACTTCATGCCCTACCTGGTTCATTAAGCTCAGTTTCGAATGCTTCTGATCATCAATTTTATGCACAATTTAAGACTTTTGGAGTGCACACTATTAGGCCACCCATTGGAAATACACTGTAAAAGATTGTACCTGTACTCATAGGACCCTCTGAATTGGCTCTTATTTCCCATCCAGGATATGTTATTGTGCCCCATCCTCCAAATATGATACTGTAATAACATTTGGAACACATTTAAAAAGGATTTGACGTATGGAAAAAATCTGACCATGTCACTTTAAGTCCAGTTTTCTCATTTCAAAATAAATCCATAGAGAGAGGTCCACGACGATCTGTCTGAATGACAGGTTTCTCCAAGAGTGGTACCTTGGACCATATCACACGAAGCGGAGCCAAGTGTGATATGATCCAAGGTACCACAAGTGGAGAAACCAGGAATTCAGACTGATTAGAGTTGATCTCTGTGTTTATTTCATGCAATTATATCTAAAAATGATTTTTAAAGATTGGTTTCATAGCTATTTTAGTGACATAATCATGGAGAAACAGCCCATGGAGAATGAGCATCAGTTTCTCCACAAGGCTGTGGAGAACGGCAATTCCAGTACTTAAGCATAGTTACTTTGTTTCTCCACATGAAATAAAGACAGTAGCTCCCTGATCTTTCAGACATTCTCCCCCTATCTTTGTTTAATCTAAAGCTTATTAGATGTGGAGGTCCCCATGAGAATCATATCCTTCCATCTCACGATTTATGACCTTTTGGGGTCTTTTAAGTTCCGTGTTCCCATCCTTCTCTCCGCTTTATGACCCTTTGCCCTGTGATTCTCACCAGTTGATTACCCTTCAGTAAATCTTACCCTATGTTATCGTTACCCTTCACACATATTTCATCATGCAGAAATCCTGGACTCAAAATGACCTTGTTCCCCGTTGGGAAGAGTCTTTTATCGCTGTTTGGTATGGCGTGTATGGGTAGAAGCGTGTGGGGGAGGGTGAATCTTCTCATGACATGATTTTCCACCATTGACATCCCCAGCAAAAGGCTTTAAACGGTTTTGACAGTAATGGTTTAGCAGTAAAAGTATGCATGGGCGCAAATAAAATAAGAGACCACATGTAGAGTGCCCCAGATGTGGGGGGGGGGGGAGCGTTGCTGTGTCACTCACTTGTCGATTTTAATAAATGGGTGTTGGCCCTTGTCACAATGATTAAACAGGCTCCTGTCGATGTGTCTATTTTACCAGCCTGGGCCTCTATTTAGTTCCATCCCCCTCTCCACATCCAGTGTTGATAGTTTTTGGTGGTTTTCTTTCAATTATTGCGTTTTGACCCTTCGACAATGGGCCTTATTCTAATTATGCACACTGAATGTCCACCAAAGCCTTCTTCCCAGTTGATGATAAACTACTCGCCCCTTGCACCCCAATTGAGGCCTATTCATCCGTGAATGTGTTTTACCCCCTTCTTAGCTGACCTGTTAACCCTTTAGGAAAACCTTATTGTTTTAAAACTTTGTGATGGTTTGTTGTGATGATGCATGCATGTTTTCATTGTTTTTCCCAGATCCTCTACTCGGCCTACCCGGACTCCGTCTTCATCTGGCAGCCATTCTCCGTGTCTAGTGACACGCATAAATGTAAGTGCAGCAATGTCACGGGTACCTCATGGGGGAGAGAACTAACTTCATACAACGATATTATGAGAAGATACTCAAGAGTTAATTTTCCTAATTTGTAATGATCTTTATTACGTCGGATATGGCATCAATGGGCATTGGCATTTGTCTATGTATGTGAGACAGTGAGTGGGGCAGTAAGTCACAAGTAGATGCCACCAAATGCAGATATATGTACTCAATATATTTAACTGTAAATGGACGTATTGAAGGTAGGCATTGAGTGAGTGAGTGAGTGAGTGAGTGAGTAAGTGAGTGAGTGAGTGAGTGAGTAAGTGAGTGAGTAAGTGAGTGAGTAAGTGAGTGAGTGAGTGAATGAGTAAGTGAGTGAGTAAGTGAGTGAGTGAGTGAGTGAGTGAATGAGCGAGTGAGTGAGTGAGTGAGTGTGATAGTGAGTGAATGAGTGAGTGAGTGAGTGTGGTAGTGATTGAATGAGTGAGTGAGTGAGTGGGTGTGGTAGTGAGTGAATGAGTGAGTGAATGAGTGGGTGTGGTAGTGAGTGAATGAGTGAGTGAGTGAGTGAATGAGTGAATGAGTGGGTGGGTGTGGTAGTGAGTGGATGAGTGAGCCAGTGAGCGAGTCAGTGAGCGAGTCAGTGAGTGGGTCAGTGTATGAATATGAGTGCTTGTATTGGTTAGTGACTCATTCACTCACTCATGCAATCAATCAGTGAATGAGTCAGCTAGTCAGTTCGTGAGTGAGTGTATCAGTAATTATCTTGTTATGGGATCACTCACCTAATCCTAAGAATAAATCCTTAAAAAATGAGAAATCGACTGACCTACCCTATGTTTTTTGTCCATTGACCCTTGCTAGGGACATTTTCTCTCTGAAACACGACCCTTGCTAGAGAGATTTTGTTGAAACACACATGTGTATAGAAAATGTACTAAGCCCCCCCCCCCCCCAACACAGCTTCTTTTGTTTGGCCCAAGTGAAATAGTAAAGTAATTACTAAGTACCGTCTCTACATCTTACAGATTTAACAGTAGATAACCCCAAGGACTACCCGTTGTTAAAGGTGTACGTCAAAGGGCGGCTGAGTTACCGTAACCCCAGCAGCTACACCTCCAACCTGATGATCCACGTCACCAACCCCGCCACCAACAGGACACAGGTACTCTAGACTTTATTATATAATACTTTAAGATGGTCAAAAATCATGTTTTTCGCCCATTTCTGCTCAAAAATTACAATTTGTGGGCACTATGCAACTTTGAACAGCTCTGTAGACCTTAATAATTGGAATATCAAAAAAAGGAAAAAACTGTCCTAGGAAATCACATTAAGATTACTTTCTAATCAATTAACATAAGCATTGACTTCCCTTTCTATCCCATAATGCAATTGAAAGTAAAATAAGCTAAAAAAAAAAAAAAAGAACATTTTTGTTCCATTCACGTTCCATGGCTTCCAAAACTCCATAAAATGGAACTAATTTGAAAGAGGTATCTATTATGAACAAAATTATATGTAATGTGGATAGTTTCATCAAGTATGCATAAAATAGTGTAGGATAATATGTACAACTGAATTAGGGTGAACTGCATCCTTAATGTGGCCCCGGGGGGGGTACTTGAATTTTTTCTGATATGGGTGTGCGGCTGGACCAATGACAACCCTTACCCTTGCTAGGGAGCTTTTGCTTCAAAAACCTACCCTTACTAGGGCACTTTTGGCTGAAAAGTCCAAGTTTTGAAGAGGAAAAAGACAAAATGTATGATGGATGAGTAATTTCACCAAGAAATTTTACCCATGTCTACAAAATGTTAGCGAAAAAATGGGCAAAAATGGGACATTTTGGTGAAAAACGGGTCATTTTGGTGAAAAAGTGACCCTTGCTAGGGCGATTTTGTCAAAAGTATACCCTTGCTAGGGACATTTTTCTCTGAAACAGGACCCTTGCTAAGGAGATTTTGCTGAAAAACTACCCTTGCCAGCCGCACACCTGTGTATGCAAAATATACTAAGTGCCCCCCCCCCCCGGGAATGTGGCCCCTCAGCTCGTTAGTTGGCGTGGAGCGAGAGACCATTACAGCCCAGGGAAAGTTCACGGTCTTAGTTTACCCATAATGCTCTGCGCACCATACGTTTGTTAAGTGACGTTATAATGGCGTAAAATAATGGGAAATATTGCACCAGTGAGGGGCCATGCTGACGTTGGTCTGTAATGGTCCCTCGCTCCAGCCATAGCCCGGTAGAGAGGACCTATTTAGATGGTCTATGGGAGCTCCGTACTCCATGCCCTAATGGAATACAGTGTAGCCATACTCCATGACCTCCAAGTATGTTGATTTTCTATCATAACTACCTTAGTATTGTCTCTCGTGTGAAGTAAGGGGATTAGCCTGTTTACTTCTATCCAGATGAGGGAGTCATAACCAGAATGCCAGATGGACATTCGGGGCATTTGCCCAATAATTTTGTGACCTCTCTCACCCTCATTATATTCAGCAAGATATTATGTGTACATCAGAGTGTGTTTTTGTTGACAGAGGATCAGGACAGTGTTCGCTCCTCAGGTGGCCGACAGTCCAGAGGTCACCCAGACCTTCAACCTAGACTTCCCTGATGAAGCGTGAGTGGATTTTCACTCCTTGATATGTACATCTTGTATGTGGAAGTCATAGATTTATATATGGAAGTCATAGATTTACATTTCAGCACCTGTACAACTTCTAAGTGTATCAATATAGCTAGCTGTAGTAGCCACACTTAAAAGAAAAGACCAGTGTAATTCTATGTTGCCCTCTATCGGAAGTGTTTGTGTTTATTAGCAATATTCTGACATACATACTATGAACATACGCATTATAAAGCAGTTAGAGCTGAAATAGGCTTGGAGAGAGTGACATCACATGAGAACAAATGTTAGGCCAGCCATACTAATCCTACGCAAATGCAGAATATTATCCTATCATTTATAGTGCGTCAGACAGCCAATGTATGATAAGGGAGCAATTTATTGAGTTTATGAGGTAGTAACCTACTCCCCTTTCTTTCCATTTCATAAAAAGAGTTATCAACAAGGACACAAAAGCCTATTTAGAAAAAGAAAATACAAGAAACAAAATCGTCTGCACTTACACTGCTCTATGATTGGCCCTTGAGCGGCCCTTAATTGGCCATCAAGGCCTACCAGAAGTGGTGTAGATTACCGAGCAACCAATCAAGGAATCATTATAGTTATGTCTAGACCAATCAATCGAGATGGGCTGGGTGTGTCTGGAATATCTTTGGTCTCTTGTTACGTCACTTTTACATGAGCTATAATTGTTTCTTTCAGGCCTAACTGCTGTATGCTGCATATATTGATAGTATGTTTGTAAGAATATTGATAATCAATACCAATACAACTGATGAAAGGCTACATAAAATTACGCTGGTCTTTTCTTTTAACAGTGAACCATCCAACTGCTGTATGGAACAAAAAAACTGCTAGCTGTATCAAGATATCAAAGGGGGTTGTGCAATCACTAAATGTATCAATCCTGCTAACTGTAGTAACTGCACTTAGCAGACAACCATCCAACTGCTAACTGTATCAAAATATTTCTATGTGTGCCAAGCATCCAACTGCTATGTAGTAGTAACCCATGCTATCTGTAGTAAAATAATAGGGCCTTCCCTTTCCACTACTGATGGCGGGGAGTTTGGAATAGTATCTTCATTAAAATAATTCTCACATGCTGTTCTATGAGCATGCTGCATAATTTGACCAGATTCTAAGCAGGATGGTGTTTTTTTATGTAAATTAACATGTTTCCTAACACACTACTTAGGCCAAAAAAAGCATTTGTTTCAGATCACCCGACCGACCCTATTTAAAGAGGGCCGACCCTACGTTTTTGTTTTCAATTTTAAAGAAATCTTTGTATTTTTACCCTTTTTGATCTTTAGGGTATGTAGAAAAGATGGCCAGTACACTCATGTTAAAAAAAGAAATTTAAAAAAAAGAAGAATCCGACCTACCGATCCCACCTTTTCCTCCCATGTTACCTGAAACATACCTTTTTATTTATGGTCTTAGTATGTAATAGAATGCTAAAGGCTTTGTTTGCCATACTTCAGGTTTATTATTCAATTTCTTTCCTAAATAAGTTTTTTTTTGTACATTACAGTATGAAGGACACCTTCCTGGTAGAGGTGTACTCTAACCGGCAGGAGCCCACCCCGGTGTCACTCTACTTCCGCCCCCTGGCGGTGGGCACACAGAGCGGGGTCCCTGCCGCAGCATGTATCCTCATCGGTGTATACGCACTCATCATGTTCGACGTAAGCACCGGCTAACAAAAAACTTATTTTACGTCAGAATAACATTTTAAAACTTTATATAATGTTATGTTATAGTAAGGAGCCTTAGAGAAACGTTATATAACGTTATAAAATGTTATTATACTATATTATATTATTGTTTACTGGGGTACTTTTTTCTTTTTTAAATACAATATTTACTATGCACTGGAGCGCCGTGTTCAATATCTCCCATTGAATACAATGTGGCTGTAAAAAGAAAAGCTGTCTTTCCTTCAATAAATGGTTTCAAATCAAAATGTGAACACAAATGCCCAATTACATTGATACCATCTCTGACATATTTCACTCATGGGGGCTGGGGTACATGCCACTCAGCCTGTGGTTTCATGAAATTGGGCCCCAGCCCCCCTCGTGAAAAATGTCAGATATGGTATCAATGGGCGTTGGCATTTGTCTACCCTCCAAACAGAACTTGGGAATTGAACATTCGCAACTGGGTAGAATCCGGGTAGGTCACAATGACACATGAAAGGTACGGGAATTGAACGTTCGCAACTGAGTAGAATCCAGGTAGGTCACAATGACACAAGAAAGGAACGACATATTCCCCAAGAATTGTGAACACATCCTTATTACAATCAAAACTTGGGAATTGAACGTTTGCAACTGGGTAGAATTCTACCCAGTTGCGAACGTTCAATTCCCGTGCCTTTCTTGTGTCATTGTGACCTACCCAGATTCTACTCAGTTGCGAACGTTCAATTCCCAAGTTCTGTTTGATATAAATAACGTTGAATTCCACAGAATATGACACAGTCAAAAGCTGTTCACATATTCTCGTGCCAGATACGTGCACAATTCTCCCAGGGATCCCGAGTTGTGACTCGAGAACCGCACGAGTTCTGCCCGAGATCTTGTTTGCAGGGTATGTATGTGAGACAGTGAGTGGGGCAGTAAGTCAGAAAGTCAGTGTGTCAGTGAGTTAGGCAGTGTGTGGGTGACGCCACCAAATACAGAGTACGTATATACAAGAGTGATTTATTAACTTAATTGAGCCAGTCAGTAATTAAGTCAATGGGAGTGAGTGAGTGGGTGGATGGTTTGGGTGGGCAAGTCAGTCAGTAAGTACCTCATTGAGGGTTTGGGGTCTATTACTCATTCAAGAAGTATTTTTGCACATTTATTTTCAAATGTTAACCTATTATTGTTACATGTTTTCAGTTGGTCCATCGGGCGCTGGCTGCAATGCTAGGGGCTCTGGTGGCAATGGCCGTTCTAGCATCAAACAATGAGGTATGAACTTTCACATCTCTCTCCGACAAAATGCTCAAGGGAAAAAAAGTAAAGAACAGTACCAACATTAAAAAAAAAATAGACCAAAAGAATGAATTAGCAAATCAAGGTATCATCATCTAATACTAATAGCCTGTAGCTAAACATTAATAATATGGTATATCTCCCACCCTATAATTATCACTTTATTGTAACATGTGATGTGATTAATTATTTATTCATGGAGGGTTGAATAAAATACATTTGAAGCAATTTGCAAAGATTGTCTGCCATTTTTGTTCAGAAACCCAGCCTGGAGACTGTGATCACGTGGCTGGACTACGAGACGCTGTGTCTGCTGTTTGGTATGATGGTGCTGGTCGCCATCCTCGTAGACACCGGGCTCTTTGATTGGATAGCTTTACAAGTAGGTATACACTACTGTAAACGTATGTTATTTCGCGCTGTACTTATTTTCGCAAATTCCGCGGATTTTAAAATCTGCGAAAATATGTCCAGCGTGAATATTTACCCTATGTAGTAATGTAACTACTATATTGCTAAATCCGCGAATTTAAATACGCGCAAATTTGTACTTGATTAGCAATCCGCGAAAATATACATGCGCAAAAATATCTACGTTTAGGGCCTACAGTATATACAGTCAACTCCCTCCTAACGGCCACCCCTCCAGTACGGCCACCCCGCCATTAAGGCCGTTTTTGGAAAGTACCAGCAGTTTTTCTCTTTATTTTAATGTAAAAAACTCCCCCTAGTGCAGCCACCTCTCCAATGCGGCCACCTCGCCCTGCGGCCACTGTTTTTGCAGTACCAAGAGGCCGCTTTCTCCCTCTAATGCGGCCACTGCCAGGATCAGATCTAGCATTGTTGAGACTAAAGAACATGAATTTGATAGTACATGTACTCAATAGAAAATTTAATTACTGAACTTGAACTAAAACTTGAGAATGGGTAGTTTGGGGCTGGGGGCACAAGTAGGGTCTGTGCCAGTTATAATGGGCCCATTATTTTGGGGGCTAGGGCGCGGGGGGGGGGCATGCAAGGCCATCCCTGCTTAATGTGTAAATTCGTAGATGTTGATTATAAAGAGGGTGTGAACGTGTACACATGGATATTTCCATAGATATTCGTGGAACAACCAGAATCTGTGTGTGAGTGTGTGTGTGTGGTGGGGGGGGGGGGGGGATTGAGAGTTAGCTTGGTCTTCACAGCAAAAGAAACTCGCGTGTGCGGCGTATGAGGTGGGGGGGGGGGGGGTACTGGGCATTGTCTTAACAGAAAGTGTTAAAGCTAAGCCCCACCTGGGTGTGCTACTGACGCATTCCGCTCATGTTATGCTTCACTGACTGGGGGGGGGGAGGGGGGGGGGAGGGCGATTAATACCCTATTCTTATTGAAACGGAGCACCCCCCCCCCCCTCCCGGGCACCTAGACTCCATTGTGTCCATGTATACGTTGCAGGGGTGGGCATGTAAAAAAAGGAGAAATGTGCAATCTCATTTTCCTACATGTAGACCTACTATATTATTATATACCGTAAAACCTCCCTGATAAGCCGACCTTTTTGGGGGATTTTTGGCCTGATTTAGTTATAGTATCTCCTCAAAGTGGGGGGTCGGCTTATAAGGGAGGAATTTTATCCAGTACATTGTAGTTTAAATGGGCCCAAATTCGGCTCATAAACTTTCCTTAAACTATAGGTCGGTCGGCTTATCAGAGAGGTTTTACGGTATACTATATGGCAATGTATCCAACTTACACTGGATAGAATATGGAATACAGTTGTTATCAGTATCAATATGTATGCAAATGTCATGTAGCTCTGAGGTTTCATGAACTCCATAGACTTAGCATTGACTCCCTCCAGTGCAGCCACCTCGCTAATGCGGCCACATTCAGATAGTCCCAAGGGTGGCCGTATTAGAGGGAGTTGACTGTATAGAGAATAGAAAACTACGTTCTTCATGTCAAGACTCTCTGCCGATCTATGATTTAGGTACAGTCTCAAGGATTTTTGTCTTTTTCAACATTTATTTGCATACTGTTCTTATCACACCAATAATTATTATCCGGTTGATTTAAATCTATCTCTATATATTTTTTGTCCTAGTTTGTGATTTACATTGTCACTTTATAAAACAATCCTGTGTGCATACGTTCCGAATTTGGTGTTAGTTATGAATGGTACAAGGTCATTTTAAAATGTTCTGAACAGGAGAGGGCCAAGCACCAATCCCTGTGGGACACCAACATTCAAGTTTAACCAAGACTGTCTATTTCTGTGCACTGTTGCCTGTGTTTCAGATATATGTCTCTACTCAAGATAGAAATTCAAAGTTTTGACATCTTTTGTACAAGCAGACCATGACATATGCTGTCAAATGCTTTGTGGATGTCCACAAATGTAGCAGCAGTATAATGGCCTCTGTCTCTATATATAAAAAGATCATACACAAAGCCTCATCCATTTGTAAATATCATCTATGTGTATGTAGTTTAGTAGCAGACTGTCACCTAAGCAGCAAAACCGGGTGGAGCCAAAAGGTTATCTAAAATTGATAAAGCGTATGTTAAACTATGAGTATCTACTTTACTGGATGGATTACCCCCGCAAAATTAACTGGGAAGACCTTCATGTATCACTTGTTGTGTGTGATGATCGGTTAAATTTAAGAAAAAATGTTTAAAAAAGACACTGCAGTGCCCATGCTCATACCCATGTTGTCTCCATTAGGCGTACCGTGTGGCTAAGGGTAAGACGTGGCCACTGATCACCACCCTGTGCATCTTCTCAGCCCTAGTGTCTGCCTTCCTGGACAATGTCACCACCATCCTGCTACTGGCACCTGTCACTATAAGGTAGGGTACCTGCAAAAATAATCTCAAGTGGAACTCGTGGCATTCTTGAGTCTTGACTCGTGATCCCTACGAGAATTTCAGAAAGTTTCTCAAACGTTTTCTGTACATTTGCTTGTGTCGTATTCTCTGGAATTTTTGTCTTTTTAACAAATGAAACTTGCGAAATCAAGAAAGTCTCTGGAACCTTTTCTGGACACTTTCTTGAACAAGTGAATGTTGAGAAATTCACATCATCATTCTACTTTGGAATTTGCATGAATAAAACTCGGGAAATACACATTACTATTGAACTGTCACTAGAAACATTCACTATTCTCAAGAATCTCATGTGTCTATCTTGTATACAGCTTGTGCTTTCACCGGGAAATACACACGATATTATAACTTATGTCATTCTTGAGTTCTGTTTGGAGGGTTGTAATTCAAATACAGTCAGTAATTAGTCATTGATTAACCCTGTTCATAGCAGTGAGATGTGGGTCTAATTGATAACATTTGATGATTATCCTAAATATCAAAACTAAATTTTATTATTTTTTAATGTTTAGGTTATGCGAGGTGCTGGACTTGGACCCTAAACATGTGTTGATGATGGAGGTGCTGTTCTCTAACATTGGCGGTGCAGCGACCGCCATCGGGGACCCACCCAATGTCATCATCGTGTCTGACAAGGACATCATAGAAAGTGTAAGTATGATCATTTAGAAACAAGAGAAACATGGAGAAACAAAGTTACTATGTCTAAGTAAAAGGAATCCTGTATACAATACCCCCACCCACACCCCTGTATTGAATACATACTTGAATTCACTGAATTTGAAGTGGAACTGCTCTTAACAACACAGACCCCCTCATGGGGGGGAAAGGGGGGATAAAAGAATGTCACTGTGGGTCACTCTGATTGTAGGGAAGATTTCAAGGAGTGGTACCATCACCCTACACATGGCAATAGCCAGTTCTGTGTGTATATTGTTACCTTATACTTTCAGGGTGTAGACTTTGGTACCTTCACCCTACACATGGCAATAGGCAGTGTGTTCTGTGCCATGGCCGCCTACGTCCTACTAAGGTTCATCTACAGGAGGAAGTCGTTACTGCACAGAGGCTACCCCAGGGAGGTGGCAGGTGGGTACATAGACCCGGGGGGGGGGGTACTTGGTATATTTTGTATACGCATGTGTGCTGCTGGCAAGGGTATTTTGTCAACAGTATCGCCCTAGCTAGGGTCCTGTTTTGAAGAAGAAATGTCCCTAGCAAGGGTCTAGTTTCAACAGAATCGCCCTACCAACCCCCAAAAGAGTATCACTGTAGTTGGCATTTGTGTTTGTTTATTCTTTATTTGAAGACATTTTATGACGAAAAGACAACTTTATATTCTTAGACCATTGAACACGGCCACATTGTATTTAATAGGGTGTGGCGCATTGAATACGACACTTCCAGTACTTTAATAAGCACATTAAATTATGCAACTATAAAACATATAGAGGGAGAGACCCAGTGGTACAAAATTCAGTTCAATGTTGAATTAACATCTGTCTTGTCAATGTTGATCCAATGCTCTGTGCCCACTGGGCAGGAGGCAGAGAAGCCAGGGAGAAACAGATAGAGACTGACAGAGACAGAGACCGGCAGAGACAGAGACAGAGACCGGCAGAGACAGACAGAGGCAGGCAGATACCGACAGAGACAGACAGAGACAGGCAGAGGCAGACAGAGACAGACAGAGATAGACAGAGACAGACAGAGGCAGACAGGGACTGACAGAGACAGACAGGGACTGACAGAGACAGACAGAGGCAGACAGAGACAGACAGAGGCAGATAGAGACAGACAGAGGCAGACAGAGACTGACAGAGACAGACAGAGACTGACAGAGACAGACAGGGACTGACAGAGACAGACAGGGACTGACAGAGACAGCCAGAGACAGACAGAGGCAGATAGAGACAGACAGAGGCAGACAGAGACAGCCAGAGACTGGCAGGGACTGACAGAGACAGTCAGAGACTGCCAGAGACGGGCAGAGACTGCCAGAGACAGACAGAGATAGACAGAGACTGACAGAGATAGACAGAAACTGGCAGAAACTTGCAGAGACTGATAGAGATAGATACAGGCAGACAGAGACTGACAGAGACAGACAGAGACTGACAGAGACAGACAGGGACTGACAGAGACAGACAGAGACAGACAGAGGCAGACAGAGACAGACAGAGACTGGCAGATCAGAGATAGCCAGAGACTGGCAGGGACTGACAGAGACGGGCAGAGACTGCCAGAGACAAACAGAGACAAACAGAGATAGACAGAGACAAATAGGCAGATGCTGACACAGACAGAGACAGACAGAGACTGACAGAGACAGACAGGGACTGACAGAGACAGACAGACACAGACAGAGACAGACAGAGACAGAGATAGACAGAGACAAACAGAGACAAACAGAGACAAACAGAGACAAACAGAGATAGATATAGACAAATAGGCAGATGCTGACAAAGACAGACAGAGATAATGGGTGTGGACCACCAAATTCGACATGGCGACATGGGCATTTCTTAAAATCGACATTTGACATGGCTGTTTCTTAAAATCGACATGTGACATGGCAACCTAAGCGACATATGACATGTACAAACCTTAAAATCGACATGTGACATGAAGCCTAGTGACATGACATCAAGCTTAGCGACAAGGAAAAAGTAGGATGACTAAAATTGAAGTGCATTTAGGTGTCTCTATCTATATAGAATACCCAATAATTCAATTTGGTTTGTGACATAAGTGACACAGGTTTTTGCTTAGTGACATGGGACATGGGCATTTCTTATAATCGACAGGGGACATGGGACCCCCCCATCCAGAGCCCCGAGATAGTCAGAGACAGATAGAGACAGACAGACAGACAGACAGAGACAGACAGGGCCAGACAGGCAAAGTGAGAGTAATTCAGAGGCAGACAAAGGTATAAAAAACAACATAGACACATGGAGGCGGGGACAAGAAGAGACTGAGCCCGACTCCATGCCCTTGTAGGTTTCTAGTCTACAGGTGATGACTGATTTCCTCTTCCATGTACCACTCCCTGGTTCTGCTCTGTTTCTGTATGGTTTCATAACACCAGGACTGTGTGGCCTTGACCTACACAGGTCCCAGATAACCCCCCCCCCTGCCTCCTACCTGCAAGCTATCTGAGCCAACCTCACAATTAAAGTGGCATATACACCGAGGGTATCCCACTCACAATTCTTCTACTATTTTAGTCTACTATGTGGTTAAGTGCGAGTGGTGAGAATGCCCACTTATGATAAGCCCAAGTTGTACCATACTGATAACACTCTGCCGTTATGACTTTAGACTTTAGATATAGTATATTTTCCTGAGTTGCCAATATATAGTGAAATATAGACTGTTGGTAAACAAGTTTATTTATCCGTAAAGGTCTGTCCTAGCACAATACATCACTTATAATATAATTTCGATACCAAATATGGCAACTTGTCCATTTAAAATGTTTCCCTCTAAAAATATCTTTTTTGTGTGACCTTACCTCTTTCTTTACAGAAATGAAGCATGAGGTGGAGGTGTGGCGACGAGCGTCAAACCAGATTGTTGTGACGTCACGAGAGGAGAACACAGTCAAGGCCCTGCTCTCTCAGAAGGTCAAGACGTTAGAAAAACAAATAAAGGCCAAGTTACAAAAACAAGGGTAAGTTATTTTAGAAAATATGAATATAAGAAGGACAACTACATTGAAATACTAATGATATATCATAGAGGCAAATTAACTAAACCTAAACTAAGAACTTTTAATGATTGTAATTTAATTTCCATGAAACCTTATCTATTTTGTTGCAGGGAGCCTTCATACGACTTCTTCAAATTGCAGCTAGATGATATGGAAAGAAGGGTAAGTAGAATTACTAGGGTGAGTTTATAAATGGAGTGCTAAGGACCAATATAAACAAAATAACGATGAACGTACAAATATATGCAACGTGCTTGGCAGTAAAAGGTATTATACATCAGTGTTTCCATGCCTATAACTATAATCAACCTTATACTAGATTACAAGTATGTTTGTGTCAAGAAATGGAAAAGTTGAAATAATGAAAACGGAAAAAACATGTCTATGATTCATGATCCTATACTCTATGATTCACACCGATAACCAAGAATTATATAGTGATGGAGTTCCATAAACCGCGGTGGGGGGGGGGGGGGGTATGTGTAGGATTATAGTGGCCATGATGCTGTACAGTCAATTCCGGATATAGGATCAGCTCTCATCGATAACGACATGACCTTATATAGCATCACTGTGTGGGTGAATCCGCCAATCACATCGATGCATATCGATGTGTGGTTAATGGGGGGAAATTATGGTTCTGAGTACTATCCCCAATACAGTACAACTTTTAGGTTGTGAAAGATTGGGGCTGTGCCATATTTTTTATTTATACTATTGACTAGGGCCCCAGCTCACAAAGTAACTTTTCCAAACATTTTAATGCTGCACCTAAATTTATCCAAAAGTCGCCATGTCGCTTAGATTAATGTTACAGGTCACCACGGAATTAGCCCAGGCGGTTTTTGTCCATCTTTGTCGCTCCCTCTTGATGCATTATGTAGAGCTAAAGGCCAAAAAAAACATAGAGGGAACCAGGAATGAGTCGCAAATCGACAAATCGACTCGCGACTCACCAGAATGATTCAATAATTCCTCTATTGACTAGGAATACCAAGAAGTTATTGCATATTCCTCTTAAAAATCCATTTTCTGAAGTTAATCAATTATTCAGGCCTCTGAGGTCACTGGGAGCTTGTTTTTCTTGAAAGAATTTGTAAAAATTGAGAAAAATAACAATAAAACTCAAAAAAATATTCTCCAAAATTGGGAAAAAAATGCTAGGGTCGGCCCTTTTTTGAATCTAGGGTCGGGTCGCCTGAAACACACTTTTTTTCTTTTTGGCCTAATCTCCGGTTGTTGTCTCCACACACAGTACAAGATCCGTGACGGGGAGCTGCTCGTCAAGTCGCTCACCGTGCTGGGGGTGGTCATCTTCTGCTTCTTCCTCACCTCCTTTGTCGGCAGTAACTACCTCAACATAGGTGAGTTAAGCAGCTGTACGGTTTCTAACTTTTGTCCAACCCTAAGGGAGTGGACATTTTTTAACAACAGGGGGGGGGGGTGGTGGATTTGGGGGGGGGGACCAAAATAATTTGGACCCCTTGAAGGGGGGACCAAAAAAATTACACCCCTTTTTAGCGGAAAAGCCCGCGCGTTACTATAGCTCAAAGGGGTCAGCCGCGCTCAATTTCAACCTGCCTGGAGGGGGGACTGAAAAAATTTCGACCCCTCTCGCGGGGGGGGGGGGGGGGACCAAAAAAATTCCAACCTGCTCAGGCAAAAATCCACCGACCCCCCCCCCCCCTGTTGTTAAAAAAAAGACCGCTCCCTAAAGAGGGGTTAAGAACTTTATAAATTAGATTTTCTTTCTAAAACCCTCTTCATGGCGGGACAAAAATTAAAAACGTAAGTAGCAGTATGGGCCGAGTCATTTATTGCCAGCTGGGGGAGGGGGGTGCTTGGTAGATATAGGGGGGGGGTCATAATGAAAAACGGGTCCTTGGTGGGTTGGGAGGGGGCAAAATTATAACCCTTCATGCTAGGGGGGTCAAAACTAAATATGGTCCATTTAGGTATTCGGAACCATGCTCATTCCATCGTACTCTCGTTCCCAAATCCTTCCGAAGGAAGGCTCTGGTAACTGCCAAAT
The DNA here is from genome assembly GCA_947462335.1 of Harmothoe impar. Taxonomy (NCBI): domain Eukaryota; kingdom Metazoa; phylum Annelida; class Polychaeta; order Phyllodocida; family Polynoidae; genus Harmothoe; species Harmothoe impar. The sequence continues at coordinate 13,879,531 of OX381710.1, forward strand.
GTTGGGATTTTGCTGGTAGCTTGGAACCAGCGAACAGGAACAGGAAATGGGACCAGAAAGGCTGATGGTAAATCTACCTAAAACTACCATCATACATTCTGGTTCCATTTCCTGTTCCTGTTCACTGGTTCCAGCCTACAAGCAGGGCTTGCCCAGACCCAGCAAAATTCAAAGTTCAAGGTCATTTGGCTGTCCCCAGAGCCTTCCTTCGGAAGGATTTGGGAACGAGAGTAATTCCATCGGCGTATGCAGGTATCTTTTTTGTGGGCGGCAGAACTTAGTGGTGGGGGGGGGGGGAAAGGGGGGGGGTCGAGATTACTTTTACTTTTGGCTAAATTATTGGGGGGGGCATTGCCACCACGCTCCTCCGCCCCCCCCCCCCCCCCAGCTAGTAATAAATGACTCGGCCCTTTAGAGGGAATAATGCTGAGGGAGTGGTCATTAATTTATAACAATGGCGGGGGGAGTGAAATCTCACGCTGGAGGGCAAATCTTTACGCCCTCCGCCCTCTAGGGTATATAAAATGCAGATGGCACCTAGCTCACGGGAGTGCACGGACAGACGTTTACAGCAGGTCTTACAACACTCTTAGTGAAGTCTTAGTCTTAAATATTGTTCTGTTGTAAAGTTTCGAACACCTCATTAGGATTATTGGTAATCAAGTGATGTATAAAGAAAAAACAGGGGTTGTGGGCAGAGCCCCCCATAAAATACACCAAACGTCAATAAGACTGTTGTAATACTCACTGTAAACGTTTGTCCGTGCACATGTGTGAGCCAGGTCGGCCGTGCATATCAATTGTATTTCATACCCCTCTTAGGCTTCAAAATTTGTGACGCCACCTCCCCCTTAATAAATAACCACTCCCTAAGTTTTTACTTGAGGTGAGTCCTATAGGTTAGCATTGCCCTTCGGTAATTCTAATGAACATAAAGGTGTAGGTAAATACATTTGTTTTACTGAATAACAGAAGAGTTTTAACGGTTTAGAAGGATTCAGAAATTAAGATCACATTTAATCTATTATAACGATTAAAGCGATGCATTCTGGTGTTACTGCGTGTGCAGGGGCAGTGGGTGAGTGATACGGTCACACCAAGTATTATTTTAAGACGAGGGCGTTTTTTTTATTAGATTTTGTTTTTCCTCTGGGGGCTAAATAGGGAACTTTTGGTAGTAAGATTTGATCGCTCCGCAAAAGTCTTCCAGCTCACTGCATTACTTACAGTATAAGCTTCTATTTGATCATATTTTTAATTTTTAACATATTTTTCATCAAAAGATCTAAGATTCACACTTTTGTAACTGCTTAATTTTCAAAACACATTCATTTTTGGGGCATGTCTTATTTACTATACAGTTATGACCATATCCCCTTAGTATTCCGTAACAACGTTAGACAATAGATATGTTATACATAGCTGATCTAATTATATATCTGAGTCACTATAGTTCAATATATACCAAAGGGTTAACTGTTTTGAAAACAGCTTATGCACAGGCTATATCCTTCGGCATGGCGTTGCTTACTGATATTAAATTCATCTGTATGTGACGTTGCTGTACTCAGTTCACTACCAAGGTGATCCAAGAGGCCGTATGTCGCCCAGTGTTGCATGTTAAACATACACCACTGGATTTTGTTTCTTCCACAAGTTCCAGTAAGCACCAATAGGAAGGCCACTTCCTGTGTATATTGATCCCTCATTGGTCAGTGACCTGGTGAGGTCACTGATTTGGACTAGTCCAAGTGAATGGGGGTGGAAGGTATTAAAAGCTCTGCTAAAATATTCTAATTAGTCTGTGATATTAAGTTCAGACATTAATGTAATATGATGCTTGTAATCCTTTTTTACTGATTATTCCTATTTACTCAACCACAGGTTAAACATCATTCTAGTGGCTGGAATAGGCTTTCCCCTAAAATAAATGTTGTGTTTTTCTCGGGATAAATTGGGAGTAAATCTAATCAGACATTGTGGCTACCAAGGGAGATATTCTGATTGCCGAGGGACAATGGTGACCGATTCAAGGCCCAGAAAAAGTGTGTTTCAGATAACCAGACCCTAGTTTCATAAAAGGGCAGACCCTAGCTCCCCCCCCCGACCCCTAATCTTTCGGATTTTAAACAAGTTCTATAATACTGTGGTCGTACTTTATTTCGCTGGGTATATATTTTCACAGTAGTCATATTTGTCTAGACTGCAGCAATCTTTGCTCTGGAAGAACAAGCTGCTACTGGCTTGAGTTGCCCGTTTAGTGGGCTTTATGATTGTTGACTTGAAAAATATTTTTAACAAGTATATCCAACAAATCTGGGATATTCCAGTCACTCGCTTAATGCATTGAATTAAGCTCTCTCCCAGCACAAGGGAGAAAAGGGCTATTACTTCTCTGCTCTTCTATAGCCATCTCACACTGCCACTTCCATACACAAAAAATAGTTCCCAAGAATATGTCCAATTTTCCCCATAACACCATGACCAATCCTTCTGTAATTTTAAACATTTACTCTTCACATATCCCTTAACACATTTGAATCGAATCATAGTTGTATAAATGCATATCTTAAACGTATGGAATAGGTAAGTTTTCAGGGAAATCCGCCGCCTTTTGGCAGAGAATGAAGTAGTACCGTTAGACACGAATGAGAGAATCTGTTGGGAGATTGTGAATTAATCTATTTACATGTGATACGCATTATCATTGCCAGGTTCTATTCCCATCCTGGGGGCGGTGTGCCTGCTGTTGCTGGCCGACTACTCGGACCTGGAGAGCATCCTACACAGGATAGAGTGGGCCACCCTGCTCTTCTTCTCGGCTCTCTTTGTCATGATGAAGGTAAGTAGCTTGTCTGCCAGTACAGGATCAATGTGCCCCTGATACACGACTCGGGCTTATACACAAGGTTTAACGATAAAGCCACCTCGCAATGCAAACAGAAGTTCTTTGATTTAAAAAAAAAAAGTGTGGCTGCAGTAAATGCCAGGGGAGAAAACAAGATATGCACTTGTATCATGGTACCTTAATGTGCTTGCATCCAGTGCACCCTAAGAAAGGTTGTTCTCCACCATGTTTTGTGGGGGGTAATAGACATAGTTGACTATATAAAGGTGATAGCATTTATATGTATATATACGAGGTTACTTTTCCCGCCCCGGTTGTGTGTTACCCGGTGGTAGTGGTTCCTATTCTACTCACCTGGGGGCGGTTATTGTTATTTCCCTCAGCTTACTAAGGCAATAAACAGTATTCCAGGTGTACTTAATAGTTTAAATATTATATTGCAATACATTGATATATTGACAACTATATGTCAATAATCGTCATCGACATGAATTGCATGTCAATGACATCCCAAAGGTCACAAGGGATTTTGCTTCTGTAATTAGAACACTTTAAAACATATAATCAAATCTAAATTGTATTTGCTTCTGTAATAAGAACACTCCCTCCCTGTCCTGCAGGCGCTGACACAGCTCGGTCTGATAGACTGGATCACCACACAGACCATCGCCTTGGTTACCACGCTCACCGAGTCCCAGCGCCTCCCTGTGGCCATTGTGGTCATCATCTGGGTGTCCGCCATCTGCTCCAGCTTCATAGACAACATCCCCTTCACTACAGCCATGGTGAGTCAGCATTATCTAGATTTCAGCCATGATGAGTCAGCATTATAGATCTAGGTGTCTGCCATGGTGAGTCAGCAATATCTCGGTATCAGCCATGATGAGTCAGCATTATATGGATGTCTGCCATGGTGAGTCAGCATTATCTCGGTGTCTGCCATGGTGAGTCAGCATTATCTCGGTGTCTGCCATGGTGAGTCAGCATTATCTGGATGTCTGCCATGGTGAGTCAGCATTATCTCGGTGTCTGCCATGGTGAGTCAGCATTATCTCGGTGTCTGCCATGGTGAGTCAGCATTATCTCGGTGTCTGCCATGGTGAGTCAGCATTATCTCGGTGTCTGCCATGGTGAGTCAGCATTATCTCGGTCTCTGCCATGGTGGATCACTCATTATTTGGTTGCCATGGTATGTTAGTATTTATCTGGGTGAGTCAATCATTATCTGGATGTCTGCCATGGTGAGTCAGTCATGATCTGGATGTCTGCCAAGGTGAGTCAGCATTATCTAGGAGTCCACCATGGTGAGTCAGCATGATCTAGGTGTCAGCCATGGTGAGTCAGCATTATCTGGATGTCTGCCATGGTGAGTCAGCGTTATGTGGGTGTCTGCCATGGTGAGTCAGAATTATCTGGGTGTCTACCATGATGAGTCAGTCCTTATCTAGGTGTCTGCTCTAGCTTCATAGTCAACATCCCCTTCACTACAGCCATGGTGAGTCATATGTTAATACTTTAAGGACGAATATTGCTAACTTTAAAAATATGACATTTGTTGTCATGATGCACCAATGTAGCACCGGCGAGTAACTTGCCAGTGTTGCATTGGTGCATCATCCCTTCGGGAGTAAATCAACCTTGTAGGGTCGTTATGATGTTTGAATACAGCACTGGCTAGTTACATTCCAGGGCTGCATTCATGCACCATGACAACCAAGGATATGATGCATTACGGCATCATGCCATCCTTAAAGGTTGAGTAGTAACCTTGCTTTTAAACGTCCCCCGGAGCTATGGTGGGCCAGGTTCTATCTTTCAATCAATTAGTATTACTTTTAAAAATACATAGCAGATATAAATTCACAAAGATAAGTCATCATTTGCTTCACGACGTCCGCTGGTCAATACTATTACATTTACTAGGTCCATAGTCGACCCTTATATTTATTATCTGAGTTTAATAGATGTAGGATAACAAAAGCGTGCTTTATAAAACGTTTTAAGAACGTCCAGACAACATTTTTGTGTTCTTGGTTCAGACTGTTAGCTGTTGAAGTAGTTATATTGACATCACTTGAAGTGAAGGTGAAATACAAGGGTGTTATAAAACTATACACATTATCAGTTAGAGTGCTGTAGAGTGAGTCAAGTATATTCACCATCTTTATTGATCTGTTATCAGATATCTCACATACTTACACTGATATGACGACACTGTATACAGAACATATTAGTTTACCAGGTTACAAAATATCAATGTTGTATTATTCTGAAGGGCCCTGTAACGCTTTATACGTAGTATCTGCGCTGTTGCGTGTCGAAATTCTAATCAGATTACACTACACTATTTATAGATCTTCAAAACAGCCAATTGTGTAGAGTGTGCCTTTACGAATGTTTATTCACTATACTATTGACCTGTTTCTTGAGATGTGCTCAACATTTGCTTCCCAGACTTAAGCCTAGGCTACTTGTGTCAAGAGGACATTTTAGTTTCAACCAGTGGTGGGAAATATGTACTTGTCAATAAGAATCTGCAAGGTTTGTAAATGTCCATGTATTTGTCGAGAGGTCATCCCAATGATCGTTTAAAGTCTCCAACGTGGTTTTTTTAACTACACTACCCATTACAAATGATGCCCCTGTACTCAGCCTCGAGCTCTCCAGGCCCATTACAGCCGTCAGCTGAGGTTGTGTATGGCCTCATGGGTTCAAATCCCACCTTTGGCAAACCATAGGTTCGTTTTTTTACATTGTAATATTACATATTACAAATTTGGATAGGGACAATAGTGTAATAGAGGTGCATTGTACAGATAGCAAAATTACTACCCGTTGTGCCAGGGTGGGACTCGAACCCATGATGTCCAGATTGCTGATATCCAGTACAATTCAGTACATAAGTACTCTACCAGACTGTATACATACAGTCAGGGCCCGAGACTGCCCTGTACTAGGAACCTCAATGGCAATAAACACAGGAGGGAAACACAACTATTTTCTCTCAGAATTATTGAATTCACCAGCCTCTTTGTTTTACCCTGTTTCCAGCTGCCTGTGATTGTGAAGCTGTCAGGAGACCCTGAGGTAAACCTGCCCATACAACCACTCGTCTGGTCCCTGGCCTTTGGGGCATGTCTAGGAGGTAAGTGCAATCATCTACATGAGGCCGCTCCAAATAATAAAGGCTGTGTCTCACGAAAAATAAAAATTGTAAAAAAATTTATTTTTTAAAAGTTTTTCCCTCCAAACAACTTTTTTAGATAGCCGGTCATAGACGGCACCAGGTCATAGGCGGCACCCGGTCATAGACAAACACATTGGCCCAAGTTCGTGAGACACAGCCTAAACTTGTTTATCATCACCACATGCATCTCCAAAATCTCTCTTCTGAGATTTCCTTTTTTTTTTGCAAATCTTATTGGAAAAACATGACGAAATTAGACAAATATTATCATATTTGGTATCAGATTAAAGCTTACATTGCAGCAAATGTAAGGGACTGGGGGAAACATGCATATTCTCTGAGATTCTGAAATGTAAATTTGGTTCCCTTAGAGCCTGCAATACCCTATATGGTTCAGGCCTCAGCAAAGAAAAGAGCCCTCACACTCAAAAAGTAAACTTGTCTCCAGACTCGTCTAAGTGACGGTCATAAAATAAACGAGTTAAAAACTCGTCTAAGTGACAAGGATGCGGGTCTTCTAGCTGGAGATAGAAGACCCACTTGGCATGTGCCAGCCCAAAACTTAACATTCTGGGAGCTCCAGATTCTATTTGTGGGATGGTAACCAACTTTTGACTCGTTTATTTTTATGACCGTCACTTAGACGAGTCTGGAGACAAGTTTACTTTTTCAGTGCATCATATTTCTCATGGCTTAGTGATGAGAAATAATATTCTTTGGAGTGGCCTAATGCAATATTTCGAAAAAGATCCCCCCAATAGTATTCCCATAACATGGTAAAGAACAGTTAAATAGTCTAGAGATTTTCTACATTAATGAGGTATAAAAAGTATCAATTTTAAAGAGGGAAAGGAGACACATTTTGGGTTACTGTGCAAATTGAGAGTCGTAGCAACAATTAAATCTATGAGCCTCTGCAGTCTCTGTATCAATCTGCATGTATACTTTGAATTTCTTCTGTGTAAAACAAAAATAAAGGAACATATGTCAGACTTTTATATCTGAATCCTGAAAAAACACATTTTGGGCCTGTAGAACAGGACTACATCTTTTGTGTTCTGTCAGTTGTATACTAATTTCATGTCTGCTAGGTCAGAAATATGTGGTCAGAGATAAGATTGAAGCAACAACACCATTTTCAGGTAACGGGACGCTGATCGGGGCCTCAGCTAATGTGGTGTGTGCGGGTATAGCCGAGACTCACGGACATAAATTCTCATTCTGGCAGTTCTTCAAGTAAGTCATTTTGTGTGATAATGTCTTGTTACGGCAGATATTTTGAACACCAAAATAATTGTTGGTCCCAGCAATTATTAGGCATTTTGTAAAGGGCCAATGGCACTTAAGTTTTGGTTTCCACTCGGCACTAACAAAACACCATGATCTGGTCAAATATTATTAATTGAAGTCTCAAAATATAGCTTTTTATCCAGCCGGCCTACGCAGTGTTCACCGTTAAACATGAATAGATACATTTATATTGAACTTTATAATGCATTAAATATCACGTATGTTATAATTTTGCAAGATTTTGTGATAAATGATGATTTTTTTGTTTCTTTCCTGCAGGGTTGGTTTTCCCACCATGATAGTGACAGTGACCCTGGCCATGGTCTACCTACTCATCTGCCACTCTGCCCTCTCGTGGAATGGGGTATAACTACAAAGGCACCACACCGTCCCCAATCTCATACCTTACACAGAGCCGCACCACCCTCTCAGAGTGTCCCAGGCTGGGATGTGGAACCTGGCACCCAGAGCATCTGTGGTAACCAGGATATTGAGAAAGGAAGAGGGCCCCAGTGTAGGTTATATACCAGGCTGATACGGGAGTGATAAGCCGGGGTGGTGCTCTGGACTGCTTAGTCCAGACAGCACTTCGCTAGGTGGTGCCACATAAGAGCAGTATCAGTCTATGGATCAGCAGACATCTTTGTAGGAGTTTACCTACCTGGAAGTGACATCACATGTACACTGGCCCTCTGTGCTAACCCCTTCCAAGACACCCAGTGACCCTGCAGAGTGCAAGGCTGTGACTATACATGGGTAAAAATCGACACGTGCGACACAGCGACACGGGGGGTTCTTAAAATCGACACGGGCGACACGGGGGGGGGGGGGTTAAAAATCGACGGACATGGACAAATAGCATCCGGGTAACCTCGTCAACTCAAATGCGCGACTTGATTGCCGCATTACAACCTGAGCTTGTAAGTGTGGGACAAATAGGCCGCTATGTACTAGATAAAAATCGACACGGCGACACGGCACTTTCCTAAAATTCGACACGGCGACACGGTCAAATATACGGGCACCCATGTATAGTCACAAGGCTTACCCACCTAGATACCTGGGCCAACCGGACAAATCATTGCTTCCAGGGTTCTAGGCAATCAAATGCCTTGGTTAATCGACCTCGGGCAAACCAAGCCTCATGACTTTAATTTGAGGAATCATGATAAGTGGATGGTGGTCATGCCAGGTCTGCGGTAGCTGACTCTTAAAGTGACATAATCACTAAGTGTGTCCCAATCACGTATATATTACTGTCCTAGTCTACTATGTGGTTAAGTGTGAGTGGTGACATTGCCCCTTTAAGGAACAAAAAGAGTCAGTGGAACTATAAAATCATTTTGTGCCCAGGCGCCTATTGACCGGGCGTGTCAACCTCCAATGGACTAAAAACACCATGTGATGCAGTATTTGAGCCAACTTGATATTTGCAGGACTTTTCAGGAAAATAGCACTGGACGGCTTCAATATTGCCCAACCAAAGTGGACTTTGGTGTAAAGGTGTTACTAATGCTTTACCTGCAGAAGTTTATGGCAGACCAACCAGGAACAATGAAAAAGTAAAAGTATTGTAAATCAGCTGAGGTATCTGATGCTCAATGTGTTTTTATATATGAACCCATTTTTATTGGACCTCAATAAGAAATGCAATAATCTTTTATGTAACAATGATGGATGTGATTATCATTGTTGTCCAGTTATACACAAATACGTAATCTGCATATACTTACACAGTGTTTACCCATATTGGGTTTTCTATGAAAGACTTTTCTAGGCATTTTTATATTTTAGCATTGTGCAATGATGTGCATGTATATACATAGGCCTAGGTTAACTCTTTAGTGCTTAAGGTGGGTCGCTACCCTTTGATCAAAGTTAACAGAATGTTTCTAATTTTTTTCTATAGACAGGCTGAATCATATAGAATCGGAAAATGAAAAGAAAAATAGGGGGTCCCGACCTACTTTTTTAAATACAGAATTTTGAAAAATTAAAGTATGATGATTTTTCTCTAAAAATCAGAAAAAAGTGTGCAAATTTCAATAATTTTTTTAAATATCAACCATTATGCACAGAAATGTAAAACTTCACATGTGAAACACCTATATGTTCCACTTTGCTGCAAAATTAATTTTACAGTTGTATGCCATGGCAATCTGGGTAAAAGTATGATGTTTTGGGAAGGAATAGGAATAAATTGCTATTATTTTGTAGCATTATTGGCTAAAAATAGTATTCAAAATGAACAGAATTTTTTTAAACTCTCTCAGAAATTAGTTCAGATTATTTGCTAACATATGAAAGTAATTTTGATAGGGGGTCCCGGGCATATTTTTAGGTTTTTTGGCCTTTGAAGTTAAAAAATATAGCAAAATCGGTCTAAATCTTTCATTTAAAGCCAAAAATAAAGTGTAAAATAGCTAGAATCAGAGTAGAAAATGGCTACAATTTATACCCTTGGTTATTCTAAGTAACTTAATGAGATCTACATCATTATAGATAATGATTTATAGGTAAATAGTTTCAATATTCTAACTTTTGATAAAAATAGTGAAATATCACTGGCTACAAATATATAAAATATTCAAAGTCCAAAAAAACGCTCAATTTTGCTCGAAATCTCCCGATTTTTTAACATAGCTTAGTCAGCATATATATGTATTAGATTATGTAATATTGGCTAATTCTGATACATTTAAGCTATATGCGCAGATACCTGCGCAGTGTGTCCATATTCAAGAGGTAGCGACCCACCTTAAATGGCAACACAGTACTTTTAGGTAAGCACTTTAAAAAATAGATGTACTTTTTACAGATTCACTCTGTAAAATTTAACGCTGATTCAGCGTTATTTGGAATACAATGAAGCATCGTAAATATCAGCCATTTCATAGTGGATACTTGTTAAATGCCCAAAACCTGGCATTTGCCAGGTCCAGATTATATTTGTGGGATAATAACCTGATAGGTTAGATAACCCTCAACTTGTTTATTTTATGACGAGTCTGGAGACAAGTTTACTCTTTCATTGCAGTCTCACATCAGGAGTCCAGACCCAATGCAAACTTACCAGTATTATTGTGATGGTATATAGACAAATGCCAACGCCCACTGATACTGTCTCTGGCGTATTTCACGAGTAGGGGCTGGGCCTGATGCTTTGTGGGGTATACCCCGCGTATACCCCAGCCCCCACGAGTGAAATATGTCAGAATGTAGTTGGTGTTTGTCAATGTGGTTGGCATTTGTGTTGATTTTTGATTTTTGATTTGAAGAAATTTTATGAAGGAAAGGCAAGTTTTCCTTAACAGCCACATTGTATTCATGTGTGTGTGTGGGGGGGGGGGGTTGAATATGGTGCTCTCTATACTAAAGCATAGAACATCTTGTATATAAAGAAAATAAGACAATTACCATAAGGCCAAACTATTATTTCTATTTTTATTAAGAATTTATTTTTTGTCAATGGATTCTTTAGTTGGGAAAGCGGCTTTTTTAAACACTCTATTCACCCGACCTCTGACAATTCATTTTTAGTGAATTCCTGATCAGCAGGTGAATCAAGAGAATAAAGAAGTAACACAGATGCCATCGACCAATTTATTTTTGTCTGGACTAACCAGCATTATTATGTAGACTGAAAATGATCAACTAACGTTGAGCTTGTATTATTAGTATATTTTATTATATTGTTTTATGAGATTGTGGCTATTATAGCAGCTATCCTTTAGTTATCATCAATTATACATTAAACATGATTATTGTACAAAATGTATATAGATGAAGTAACCATTAGAAAATTCTATAATTGTTTTTAACCTGTAACATTAGTCACGAGTGAGGGGAAAGCAAGAGAAAATATAAAAGAAACTGCAAGTATAAGAGGAAGAAAGAGAGAAATAAAGAGAGAATAAGAGAAAGGAAAAGGGTAAGTGAGAAAGAAAGGAGACTTTAAAGGGTTAACTTTCTGTCGATAATTCATCCTCAGAGGTCCCACCGATCTGTACTTAATGTTGTGTTATGTACATCTACTGCTTATCAGGATCTACTGTTGTCACAACCTTTTCATGAAAAAATAAAGCCATTTATATTTCTACAACATAATAAGGGTGTTTTCTTCATTTTCTTTTTTGTCGTCTTCATAAACTTTCTAATATCTCACCCTACGCTGGATGCCTACATTTCCTCAAAGATTAGACATCTAATTTAGGCCACTCAAACCCACCCCCTGGAGGAAAGATTTTCTACCCAAAATGCTCAAAAAAGGAAACAGATAAAATGCTTTCTCATCATAGCACGCATCATAAAAATTAGAGGAAAACTCTTTTTTTTGGCCAATTTTTGATCAAATACATGATAAAAAATGAACAAATATTAGCATATTTGGTATCAAATCAAAGCTCATAATGTGCTGATTGGGTGACTAGAATAGGTTGGGACAGAAAGAAATAATATGAGCAATGAATGATATTGTGTCAATAATAATGTAAGCATGTTTATTGGTAAAGCATACATGTGATTGTAATAAGAGCCATGAATAGCTGGGCCAGGCTCATGAATGGGTTGTGGTTGAATATAGTCTGATATGCTACTATGTGGATATGTTTGGTATTTGAGCATATAGAAAATAAGTATATATATATAAGCAAAATGTGAAATATAGAATATACATTAAATAAGGAATGGGAGGATGGGCCAGTGCGTGGATACTGTGCGGGCCCAGTCTGAGTTCATGTGAGAGACCAGATTCGGCGGAGGTGTGGATCGGATAACTGGCCAGGGCGGGCCACCAAGAATAGGCCCATCCGGGGACGCTGTACAGGAGTAGGGACGCCATGCCTAATAAGCACCCTGGAGGGTAGTACAGTGGGTGTCCTGCGTACTACAGAGGGAAGACGTACCCCGCTGGGCAGAGTATGTATGCAAGTGCGCGGTATATAGATAGCCAGAACGGTACAGACCACACTCAGAGACACATGGGTACTTTCGCGTTGAAGCTGTAGAGCTTCCGGTGGTTGTGGATATCTATCTCTATGCACTGCGGCAGGGTCTGCAGTGGGAGATATTTATATATAATAACCACATTTCAACCTGGCTGTGCCGGACTGCTGTGCTGAGACAACCTAAAGATCTAATAGCATAGCCTATGTGGATATATCGTCTATTTCACCGAGCAGTGATGATAGAAACTTTGCAGAGTCGATGTTCTGGCTCAGACATTAACTCCAGTCAAGACAGTATTGGAGTTGGACAACTTATACATACCTCAACGGACATAGTTACTCCAGACAACTATACTGCTGTTAAGGCTGCAATCCACCTTAAACTTCGCACCTCATAGAACAGTACAACATGGACTATGCACAGTGACTATGTTGGGGATATGGGCTGGAAAGGATCACCATCAGCCTTATGTTCCCTGCAGACACTGTTTGTGCACCATAATGGATTAACTGGTAATCAGTAGTGGAGTATGGACACTGGACAGTGTGTAACTTACGGTAGTATCCATCTTGACTTTTCTACATTACACTGGTGAACCTATGAACATTAATTTGATGAACTGAACTGAACATATGCAATTTCAATGCATCCTTTGAACTATATCTTGCCATATAATATTTGGTTTCTCACATAGCCTAACTGTGATTACAATGAACTCTTGATCTCTTATTATTTCTTGATATTGTGATTCAGTGAAGCTAAATTAACCCTGAAACCGGTATTGCTTATGCTGGCATTGGGCCATCGTTATACTATTAAGCTTGACCTATTGTGGGGTTTTGATCACCTTACCATGTGCATGCACACAATGATGTAGATGCCCAAAACCTTGATCGTAACTCTTACTTTATTGATCCAATGATGTTCAGGTCCTCACCTGGCCAAGTTAGTTGAGATTCAATCTATGGTTTTAATCAAACAAAGCATTCTGAACTTACCTGGCCGTTTATTCTAATACAATGACATTGATGCTATGTGACTGTATTGCTATCTAGGACTGACAGGGTGTATAGTGGATGCACGTGGGGACGAACTTGCCAAGTCACTAGACGCTACCCATTTTACCTGTTATCTTAAAAGACCCACTTTTCCAGTAATCTTAATCAGTTTCCAGGCCTATCCTCTAGATGGCACCACTGTAAGTTGGTAACATTGCTATATATATCGGGGGCTGTGCCCCGCACCCCCTTTTTCTTTTTCTTTTTTAAAACTGTAGCAGAACTATAACCGAATCTATTCACCACTAAAGGATGGGGTGGTTAGAACTAAGGGAAAGGAAATTCATACAGTAAAATTCCGCTATAACGAATTCGGTTATAACGAATTTTCGGTTATAACAAACAAACTGCTCTGCCAGAATCATTTACCCTATAGTCTATAGTTAAAAAATCCTCTCATAACGAATATCCCTTGATCTTTATTCGTTTATAACGAACTTTTTTGGACTATGTATGAGAAATAAAACTTCAAACTTCAAAGAATCCTTCCTCCCAACAGCCGCTCAGGGAACCCGGGCTTGGGCTGTAACACCTGACCTAGACTCCCCTTACCCCTACTGCCGCTAAAGAAGCCCTGGGGGCGGAGGGAGTTGCTTTGAACAAGCCCTAGACCCCCCCCCCCCATACCTCTACTGCCGCTCAAGAAGCCCTGGGGGTGGGGGAGTCGACTTGAACAAGCCCTAGACCCCCCTCCCCCCCCCCCCACCTCTACTGCCGCTCAAGAAGCCCTGGGGGTGGGGGAGTCACCTTGAACAAGCCCTAGACCCCCCCTCCCCCTCCCCCACCTCTACTGTCGCTCAAGAAGCCCTGGGGGTGGGGGAGTCACTTTGAACAAGCCCTAGACTAATCTCTGGTGGCTAGGGGAGTGGCTGTGACTGATGTGTGTGTGTGTGGGGGGGGGGGGGGTAGAATAGTGGGTGGGGGTCCCTGGGGGACGGGTGGGGTAGACTATGGTCAGGTAATATGTATTACATTACCGTAATGTGACTATGGATGGTTATAGATTAGCACAGGTGAATTGATATTTACACTTTTCGAGAGGTTTAGATAGGGGGTATACCTTCAACTCACCCATCATTATTTCATGTAAATAAGGACATTATATGACTAGTAATGTTGACCAAAAAGACATAAATTGGTTACAACGAAATTCGTTTATAACGAACTTTTTTGCTGGCCTGAAGCACTTCGTTATAACGAGATTTTACTGTACTTGCAGCCTTACAGTGGCATCATCTAGAGAAGAACGGGGAATCATTAAGATTACAGGGAAAATGGTTTTTTATGATTACAGGGAAAATGGGTGGCGTCTAGTGACTTGGCAAGTTCGTCCCTTGCTGCACAGTGGACAGTACATAACTGACTAATGACTGAGGCATGATTGACTGAACATGGTATATATATTATATGATTGATGTACACTGGCTCTTATCACATTGTTGGACTGAATTGGAGAAACTGGTCAACCTCACTGCATGGGCTTATTACTGTAGTTTAATCAAGTAAAATAAAAGGCTGTCCATTAATGCTGAATTCTCACTGATCTGTTGGGACCTATCCTGAACTATGGGTCGCAAAGATATGCCAAGCGAGAAGTTCTCTATCATCTCAGTTAGCCAAAGCATCCCCAACTATATCAATACACTGCAACTTCAATTCTAATGACACATGGGCTCAAATATCCAACAACTAATATAAGGTAACAACAGACAATCTAAATACTAATAGTTCAATAATACCAGCAATGAGGTATATGTATATACAGATAACTTTTAAAGATTACTGTAAACGTATGTTATTTTGCGCTGTACTTATTGTCGCGAATTTCACGAAAATGAATACAGAGCGAATATTTATCCAATATAGTTATATAACTAGCATATTCCAAAATCCGTGAATTTAAATACACGTGAAAGTGCACTTTGTAGTCAATTCGCGAAAATACATACGTTTACAGTAATGAATTCTTAACTAATAAAAAGTGAATTTTAGTCATGAGAAACGTACGTCATTCTATACATTTTAGCCCACATGTAAGAAAAAAGTAAGAAAAGCCTCCCTCGTCATATTCCCAGTCCTTGGTGATATGATGATAAACCACTTTTTCTGAGTGGCCTAACCCTTGAATGAGAGGGATAGTGCTTTATGCGCTAATCCCTTTGTCATAATGAACCAATGCTTAGGCCAAAAAAACCCAGTTGTGTTCAGGTAACATGGCCAAAGAAAATAGGGTAGGCATTTTTTTTCTTTTAACCAAATCTTTTTAAGGATTTGGGGACCAAATTCCTCCGATTTTCGTATAATTTCAGTAAAAAACAGTTTCAGGTAAAAAAAAAAGTCTGGTAGAAAAACCTAAAAATGCCTTCCAAAACAATTGGGTTGCTAGGGATACCTGAACACACCTTCTTTTTTTTTGGCCTCATACATTTATCAGCCAATTTTGTATTGGTGCTGTGCAATGCTAAAGGAGGCATCACCATCGCAAATGGAAGCCGCATGGGAATGCACCAAAAGAAAAGGTATGATTACTACATTTATCCTGCACTCTTTGTGTCACAATTTCCACTGAATTTTAATGTATTACTGCACCCATCAAGACTAAATTAAGATCTGTGTGCATCACCCTCTTGACAACATACTTTCAAACTTGCTGATATGAGCAATCTGAGCCTCTGTAGATGTTTAACAGTAGCTGTATGGGGTAGTATTTTTTTTTATAATATACATAGCTAGATATCCATTTTTACAGCAGAAGATATTGCTTAGAAAGATCCCTAGTAACAAGACTACAAAGGGCCAAATTGGTTTTTGTTTAGGCAGATCCGCGTTGTCTGAACTAGGGATAGAGAATACCCAGATTCAGCATCGGAGCGGAGTGAAGCACGTAAATGCGGATTGTTTGTCTAGGAGACCAATCCGAAGATGTGCAAGAATGGACTGTGAAGACTGTGGCATACATAACGCGTTGGTGGCTCCAATAATGAATTTTGATCCGGCCTGGGAAGAGAACTTGGTGTTTTGGTCGGCGGAGTCCATACTTGAAGCTCAGCAGGATGACGATGGTATCAATATGATACGGAATCTGATCCTGGAGAGAGCTGCTCGTCCCGTCAGACCTGCTCTGTCATTGGAATGTGTGGAAGTAAGGAACTTAGTGGGCCAATGGTCGCAGCTGGTAGTGCGAGACGGCCTATTGTGTAGATGGAAAACTCTTGAAGGCAAAGCCAGGAGGAGGCTACAGATAGTCTTGCCAGCTTCTCTGAGATGGGAAGTATTCGAGTTTTTCCATGGTCATCAGACTTCCGCTCATTTTGGCAGGAAACGGACTTTGGACAAACTCGCGAGGAGATATTACTGGCCTGGGATGTCTAAGGACGTAATACGTTGGTTGAGTGAATGCCCAACGTGTTGCCTGGTGAAGCCGGGCCCTGGGAAAGGTAAAACATCTCTCAGACAGGAACTGTTCGGAGTCAGATTTGCGAGGATAGCCATTGACATAATCACTGGCTTCCAGACAACTCCAAACTCCAACGTGTGCATGATGGTGGTACAAGACTACTATTCAAAGTACGTGAAGGTGATCCCAATGAAGGATCACACGGCATTAACTTGCGCACAAGCTTTGGTTGAGGAGTGGGTACTAACATTTGGCGCACCTCTCATGTTACATTCAGACCAGGGTAGGGAGTTTGAATCGCGTCTCTTTCAGGGGATGCTGGAAGAATTAGCCATAGTTAAGACACGCACTAATCCGTACCGACCGCAGTCGGATGGGATGGTTGAGAGATTCAACCGCACGTTGATCCAGGGGCTGACCACGCTGGTTAATTCTAATCAGGATGACTGGGATACGTTTTCCCAGTATGTGGCTCATGCATACAACGGTACGGTGCATGCTTCAACTGGCTGCACTCCTAACAGCCTGGTATTTGGATCTGAGATCATAATGCCTGCAGATTTGGTCTTTGGCAGTGTACTGCGGAGAAAGGATGTCCCATGCCGAGTAGCATTTGCGGAATCCCTGCGCAGAGAATTGCGGGAAGGCTATGCATTGGTGAGAGGCCATTTGAAAAAAGCGGCCGTCCATCAGAAAGTAGGGTATGATACAGGCTTGAGAGAGAGGAAGTATGTAGTTGGACAAAAGGTGGTGAGATTGAAACCACCTGTACATGGAAAAATCTCGAAGGGTTGGGATGGGCCATTTGAAGTGACAAAAGTAATATCGGATGTTACTGTGTTATTGAAAAATGTGAAAGGCAAGATAGTTGCAGGCCATGTAGATCGCCTGAAGCCTTGGCTAGGTCGCCGGCCTGGCGATGAGAATGAGCCTTTGGTAGAAGTGCCAATGCCCCAACCCAGGTGGGTGCGTAAAACACAGGTTACAGCACCCCCGCCTACAGTCTAACAGAAGAATTTTCTAGCTATAAAAAGGAAGCTCAGCAGAACGATGACTTCTATGAAGAGTTGGCTGAGTTCTTTGAGGATTGCTATGAGATACCATTGTCAAGTTGGTATGACGAGAGTGTGTACAGGGTTGAACGGGGTTCCGCCCCTCTTCCCTTAGGATTTGACGGTGATGCATACGCACAAAGGTTGAGAGCTGACTCCAGGGCTAGTAATACCCCTAGGAGTCCTCCACCTCCATCTACAGAAGATGAGACGCACCTGGCCGACTGCAGTTACGTGGCTGCCACCTCCATGGCCTGTGGGTCATCGGAGTTGGTTCCTGTGACGTCTGTTCCTAAGACGTCCGTGGCTGTGACGTCTGTTCCGGTGTCACCTGTTCCTGTGACGTCCGTTGCTGTGGCGTCTGTTCCGGTGTCACCCGTTCCTGTGACGTCTGTGGCTGTGACGTCTGTCCCTGTGTCACCAGTCTCGGTGACACCTGTTGCTGTGACGTCTACCTCTGTGTCGTCTGATGCTAGGACGATGCAGTATACTACCATGGGGGTGGACACAACCGTGTCTTCCTTTGAGACTATGGATACTCCAGCCGGGGTGTCCGCTCTAGCGAGGATGGTGGTGAATGAACTGCAGACAGAGTCACATAACTCGACTCCTGTCTCAACACCAATACTCGACACCACCTCTTGTCAGTCACCGTACCAGATAACGGAAAGTGAGACTAGAGAGGCGGTTCAGATACTGATGGAGCTGAACGATGCAATTGCAGAGGCTGACTTACGTCTGTCTATCCGTGATGCTGAGGCGCTTATGGCTCCTGAAAACGAACTCGAACAATCCATGATGGTGGATCCTCCAATGGACCTACCTGTGACGACTGGTTCTATGTCTGGGAACCATCGTCCATCTACCCTGGACATTCCTGTATCCATGGCGAATGTAGCTATGGGTGCTCAAATGCATGGTCCTGACCCTGACGCTTCGCAGCTAGGGTTTGGGATGGACATATCCATTGAGATGAGTGACAATCGACCTAGTGAATGTATGTCTCCAGTGTCCAGAAACGAAGAACTTTTGCTGAGTGGCGAGTCATAAAAACATTCCCAGTTGCAGCATATATGGAACCTCTACCATGTGTCGTCATCAAGGTTGAACTGGTGCAGTAGTGGGGTTGTTAGTACACCACGGATCATATGATGCTTTATACTATAGACTATAAGTCACAAGATGACTAGATAGATATATATATTTATAAAAGACTGAGATGACAAGAACAGTGGATCATTATCACCTATTTATGAAAAGACTTTGATATGATCTAGGTTTGCAGTTATCGCTATATATGAAACTGTTAAAACCATCACCAAAGAGTGTTCTATATTTTTTTGCCATAAGACAGTATTTGTGAAACGGGTTCTGTTTGAGTTGATGACATATGCTATAGGTATGATTATTGTATGCCGATTGTGATACTCAGATTTAACCGTCCAATGAGTAAAGGTATGAGGGACTGGATCCTGATGATACCTACTGAGATGAAAAGTTGCTTGACTACATTCGTACTATGTGTAGATCTGTGGTAATAACACATCAATGAACCTGAAAAACGCAAAATTTATTCAGGTACTGAGAGTGGAAATTGCGTAAGTTGTTATGGAGATCTGTAGGCTCCCGTTGATTACTTTCAGAAGGAAGGTATCGAGTGAGGAGCCGGGTCATTCTATTTTTCAGCTTGCTGCGTTTTTGATCTTTGAACTAAGTGTGGAGACTAATTCTCCCTGAATCGTTGAAATATGTTACGCCAACACTAGATCTGATTGCTTACGGTATTCCTATATGGAGAATGTCACTTGTATTATTGTGTGAAGACACCCATGTGACCATGGTGCATAAGGTTTTGGAGACCTTGATTGGATTGAAAACTGCATTTACCGGATCTACGCTATATGTTCATTTATTCCAAAAATATTGATCTTTCAAACCTTACTCTGGCACGTAAAGCGAGTGAGTCTATTCATATAGACGGGTTGGGTCAAGGTTTACTATAAAGTCGACACTTGCCACCTTTTTTGTTTCCAATATGTCTTGTACTAAAACTTGGTAACTTTTAAGGAGAAGTGCTCATATTTGATCTGTATGTATACGATACCTGTTGTAACAAATCGTTTTCGATGAGACATGGTTAGTATGCGATAAATGTGTCTTGAAGGTTTTATATATTTTTTTATGATATATAGTCAAGTTTGTTTTATAGGGCTTGACTGGCTGTGTGGAGTTTATCCTCTTAGTCCCATAAATCATGACTGTTATTGAAGGATTATACTCGATTATTGTGTAACTGGATCCTGATGGTTGATATGATTGACGTTAATATCAAAAAGGATGAATACATATCTATGATACCCAAGAAATATATTAGTGGTTCTAATAGAAAGAGTTACGCTTGCCTCCACTATGTATATGTTTGGAGACAATATATTTGTTTTTTGGGTTGTTTGGAGATAAAATTTGTCATTTGTATTAAGGTAGTATAATAATACTGCACTTAGTGCTGCTATTTAGACGCTGTGATATTGTCTGAAGGGGGGTAGTGTAGTGGGTCGCCGCTGTACTATTTCTAGGGAACCAGTTGGAGTTATATTTGGTATATGTGTTGTCGTGTATCCAGGCCGCACTCCTGTCTACTGCCGAGTATAAGGTTATATAAGCCCACCTGAGGAATGGTGGAGCGCGGCCTGGTTATGTGCATTGAGCCGTGACCGCCACGTGTCACCCGACATATCTCGGGTACAGTGTCGGCTCGGATGCACCGGCGCGTGGTTACCCGGAGTTCCTCGGGAACTCAAGTGTTTACGAGTAATGGAGAGAATTACATAACGACCAGTACATAAGACCTGGAGTTCTGCTAATCGAGGACCCAGTCTTGCTGCGCACTTCGGCCAGCTTGGCTGCTCCACAACAGAGCTTCCCCGAACTCTGTTGTACCTTTTAGGCCTAGTCCTGTCGCTGCTTCCACCTTGGTCACCCTGCGTCTCTCTCTGTTCTACCCTCTGGGGGAACTAGAGGAGATAGACGCACTGGTGTACAACTCCGGGTACAGAACTCCCTACGGGGGAGTCTGTCCCAAGAGGAGTTAACCAAGATGGAAGAGAGCATTGGAACTCGGGAACTATGTACTAGACCGTGAGCGTATACCTCCTGTATGTTCATATGACCACTGGTGTTCAGAAGCCTATTTGATTATTGCTATCCGTCTGTATGATTACGAGCCGTATGTCAGAATGAATAAAGTGTAATTTCTGAACAACCTATTTTCGAATCTGGAGTTTTTCATAGCCGATGTCTATCTTAGAATAGCCAACAGCAACGGCTCGTAATCATACAGACGGATAGCAATAATCAAATAGGCTTCTGAACACCAGTGGTCATATGAACATACAGGAGGTATACGCTCACGGTCTAGTACATAGTTCCCGAGTTCCAATGCTCTCTTCCATCTTGGTTAACTCCTCTTGGGACAGACTCCCCCGTAGGGAGTTCTGTACCCGGAGTTGTACACCAGTGCGTCTATCTCCTCTAGTTCCCCCAGAGGGTAGAACAAAGAGAGACGCAGGGTGACCAAGGTGGAAGCAGCGACAGGACTAGGCCTAAAAGGTACAACAGAGTTCGGGGAAGCTCTGTTGTGGAGCAGCCAAGCTGGCCGAAGTGCGCAGCAAGACTGGGTCATTATCACCTGTTGGCTATTCTAAGATAGACATCGGCTATGAAAAACTCCAGATTCGAAAATAGGTTGTTCAGAAATTACACTTTATTCATTCTGACATACGGCTCGTAATCATACAGACGGATAGCAATAATCAAATAGGCTTCTGAACACCAGTGGTCATATGAACATACAGGAGGTATACGCTCACGGTCTAGTACATAGTTCCCGAGTTCCAATGCTCTCTTCCATCTTGGTTAACTCCTCTTGGGACAGACTCCCCCGTAGGGAGTTCTGTACCCGGAGTTGTACACCAGTGCGTCTATCTCCTCTAGTTCCCCCAGAGGGTAGAACAGAGAGAGACGCAGGGTGACCAAGGTGGAAGCAGCGACAGGACTAGGCCTAAAAGGTACAACAGAGTTCGGGGAAGCTCTGTTGTGGAGCAGCCAAGCTGGCCGAAGTGCGCAGCAAGACTGGGTCCTCGATTAGCAGAACTCCAGGTCTTATGTACTGGTCGTTATGTAATTCTCTCCATTACTCGTAAACACTTGAGTTCCCGAGGAACTCCGGGTAACCACGCGCCGGTGCATCCGAGCCGACACTGTACCCGAGATATGTCGGGTGACACGTGGCGGTCACGGCTCAATGCACATAACCAGGCCGCGCTCCACCATTCCTCAGGTGGGCTTATATAACCTTATACTCGGCAGTAGACAGGAGTGCGGCCTGGATACACGACAACACATATACCAAATATAACTCCAACTGGTTCCCTAGAAATAGTACAGCGGCGACCCACTACACTACCCCCCTTCAGACAATATCACAGCGTCTAAATAGCAGCACTAAGTGCAGTATTATTATACTACCTTAATACAAATGACAAATTTTATCTCCAAACAACCCAAAAAACAAATATATTGTCTCCATGGTAAAGTGTTGTCGTGTATCCAGGCCGCACTCCTGTCTACTGCCGAGTATAAGGTTATATAAGCCCACCTGAGGAATGGTGGAGCGCGGCCTGGTTATGTGCATTGAGCCGTGACCGCCACGTGTCACCCGACATATCTCGGGTACAGTGTCGGCTCGGATGCACCGGCGCGTGGTTACCCGGAGTTCCTCGGGAACTCAAGTGTTTACGAGTAATGGAGAGAATTACATAACGACCAGTACATAAGACCTGGAGTTCTGCTAATCGAGGACCCAGTCTTGCTGCGCACTTCGGCCAGCTTGGCTGCTCCACAACAGAGCTTCCCCGAACTCTGTTGTACCTTTTAGGCCTAGTCCTGTCGCTGCTTCCACCTTGGTCACCCTGCGTCTCTCTCTGTTCTACCCTCTGGGGGAACTAGAGGAGATAGACGCACTGGTGTACAACTCCGGGTACAGAACTCCCTACGGGGGAGTCTGTCCCAAGAGGAGTTAACCAAGATGGAAGAGAGCATTGGAACTCGGGAACTATGTACTAGACCGTGAGCGTATACCTCCTGTATGTTCATATGACCACTGGTGTTCAGAAGCCTATTTGATTATTGCTATCCGTCTGTATGATTACGAGCCGTATGTCAGAATGAATAAAGTGTAATTTCTGAACAACCTATTTTCGAATCTGGAGTTTTTCATAGCCGATGTCTATCTTAGAATAGCCAACAGCTACACTGGTGCCGTGACCACTTTGGGTAAGTATTGATTTACATTTATTTTGTTATTTTTCTTTCTGAAATTGAGAGGTAAGCTCTTATATGTTTGAACCAGAATTGGTAGGTTTCAAGGATAGCTATTACAGGTTGCTTTTGTGTGGTGAAGATATGTCAGATACAGAGGTACCTCCCCCGTCGGTTACTAACCAAGGGGAGGGGATGCGTCCTAGATTACGATCTAGGGTGAGGTTTAATGCTAGGCAGAAGGTGCATACGTTCAATCAGAGTAGGGAAATTGGACATGGAGGGGAAGATAGCGCCCATGAAGTGAGATCTGAGGATTCACTAGGGGACCCTCCAGCGAAACGTCCAGCTCTGGAGCCAGATAGGGAAATGGTAGGCCGGGTCCAGGAACTGCTTGGACCGGTAACCATAGAAGATATTGGAGAGGATAGTGACTCTAGTATACCTAGTCTGGAGGGTACAGTAGATGTACCAGTGAGATGGGAACTTAGACCGGTACCCACTGTGGAAGCAGTGGAAGGGACTAGAGTGGTGATCCCGGTCAGTCAGGAAGGAGTTGAGGTAGTCAAAAGAGACGACCTAAAGGAAACTCCTGAGGAAGGGGAAGAGACAGCTGAGGTGATCTCCAGGGGAGATAAGCTGTTCCCAGATCCTTTTAGGCTGACGATACCAGGTCTAGAGGTTCCACCTTATGAACCCAGGGAGAGGTTGAGCCTGGATGACATAAGGACGCTCAGATTGAGAAATGAGCATGAGCATATGAAAGAAGGGATAAGACTAGAGGAGGAATCCCTTAGAAAGCTGAAGGAGGAAAGGGAAGCTTTCGAAAAGAGTTTTTTGGCAAAGAGGTCGGGAAACATTGGGGAACATGCAGCTCAGATAAAACATCTGGAACAAATTTCAGTCAATGTAGGTCTACTTGAGGGAACTGAAGTCAGATTGAAGTCTGAAACAGAAAAGCTAGTGGTGCGGAATAAAGAAATTAGTTCCGAGATACTGGCAAGACAGTTACAAGTAGCGGAGTATGATGAGTTGTTGAAGAAACAGGATAGTAAGTTAGGAGAGTTGGAAGCACTAGCTCAACAAGCTGAGAATCACATGGTAAAGAAACTGGAACCAGAAGTGACTAAGGTGCAAAGGGACTCAGTGGGGACAGCACAAGAAGTGTCTAAAGATGAGACCTTTGTGACTGCCGACGAGCCCTCAGTATTTATAGTCAATACAGGGGAAGAGGTGGTGAAACCACCTGCCACTGAGGATCTAGATGGTTCCATGGTGATACATACAGCTGACATGTTATCCAGTGTGAGTGGACACTCATCCATGCATGGCAGTAAGTTTGATAAGAATGAGGAGTTCATGTTGGAACTGTGTGGTAGAGTTGAAAAGCTGTTTCAGGAGAAGTTAGATTGCTTTCTTGAGGAAACAGAGTCAGTGAGTGTGGAGAATGACACCAAGGGAGTAAAAGGAGACGTTCCGGTAGCCCAGGCTACAGGGAATAAGCCTCCTGTGGGACCAGGTAACACTGCTCCAGCTCCAGGTGCTCATTCTACTCCAGCTCCGGGAACAAGGCAGGTTCCTACAGGTCCGGTAAACGTGTCTACAGTGGGTAGACCAGGTTTGCCCAAGGGGGTAAACATGAATGCTCGGCCGCCAGGTCAAGGGAATCTGGCAGGGCCTAACACCTCCTATGGGGGGTGGAGTAATGTTGGCCCGGATAACTGTTATGGGAACGCAAGACCTATGTTCAATTTACCACCTCCCCCATTGCCTGGCAGTCATGTAACTCCAGGAAGCATGAATACACCAAGGACAGGAGGTACTATTCAAAGTGGGACACCCTACCAACATAGGGCAAATATGTCTATGGAGGATGAGGTAGTGTTCCAAAACAATCCAGCAATTAGAAGATTGGGGATTGATGCGGTACCGAATGACGTGGGGAACTTTAAAGCAGTGGACTATGCTTTGAGTCAGACTGATATACCGTTGAGAACGGGGATGACACCTGTGAGAAAGCAGGCTATCAAGATGAAGCAGTATGACGGCACAGTTCCATGGAGAAAATGGTTCACACGATTTTCAGCAGATATGAGACATAATGGTTGGGAGGGCGATGAATGCCTTGCAGCTTTGTCATGGTGTCTGCGGGATGGTCCTGGTGATCCCGCTCTAACAAGCTTTGAGTTAAGCGGGGGTAGAACGTACAAGGGATTAGTGGAAACAGCTTCTTGGGCTTTAGGTTCCACATCCGGTGCGGATCCCGCGTCTGAGCTAGAAGCAAGAGTTCAGAAGCCCGGTGAAGGGCACAGACAGTTTGGAATGGCTCTCAGAGTGCTAGCAGCAGAAGCATTTGCATCTATGAGTCCAAGTGATCCATGGCTGGTAAGGAAATTGTCCAGCCTGTATATAGATGGACTTAAGGACGAAAGATTGTCGAGCGAGATTGCTTCACAGTGGAAGACCACTATGTCACTAGCAGATATCTTCGAGCTTACGGAAGATGCTCTGAGAAAGAGGAAGCTGTTGAAAACTGTAGAGGCAGCCCCTGTAGCAGTGATAGAAATGCCCGTAGAAGAGGTTGAACTGACTACAGAGGGAGTGCAAGAGGTGGCAGCAATAGATCCTAAATGGAAAGGACGTCGTTCTTTTTATGTAAGACGAAGGATTCCAGGATCAGACGCTCAGGCGCCAGAGGAGGGTGCATTGAAGACCATGATCGGAAAAGTCATGGAGGAGCGTATTAAGGCTGAGAAGGCTGAGAAGGTCGCATCTCGTGGTCGCGGTAAGGGGAAACCCAACAAAGACACGAAATGTTATAATTGTGGGAAGAAGGGTCACTTTGCAAGGACATGTTGGTCCAAGGATACTAAGAATGTATCATCGGTCGAGAAACAAAAAGACGGACCCTCTTCTGACCAAAGCCCACCACCGACGGAAAACTAATAGGGGTTGTTGTCGATGACAAGATAACAACCCCACCTGTGATTGTCAAAGGTACTGTTAGGGGAGAATCAAAAGATTCCACTTCATGGGAACCGCTGGGGTTAGCCGCACCTGAGTCTGATCCGCCAGGTGGAGATGGGCCCCAGGGAACGGACGAGAATGGTGTTGAAGATTTAGCTCATCTGGACACCGTCCGCAGAATTGAGTTGGCGGAAGAAGTAGAAAGGTTTTGTGCTTCGCGACTCAAACCCGATGATCCTATAGTTAAGTTTCTCAACTCGAGGGGATATGACTTGGGCGGTGAAGCTGGAATCCAGAGATTTGCCTTGCAACCTTCCCCTTTACAAGGGAAGAGATGGTACTTGCCTGTGCAGATTCAGGGCTGCTTGGGGGAATTTCTGATTGATACTGGAGCTAGTCACTCCATGATGGGTCACCATTTCTTCAAGAAGCTCGCAGGTCTGTCGACTAACCCTGTGGGGTCTGGGTCGGTCAGAAGTGCTGATGGGTCTCATATGCGGACGCATGGCAGACAGGTGATACCCTTTTGGGTGAATCAACATTCATTTGTTGTTTCAACAACTGTGGCTGAATTGACGGATGAGGGAATCTTGGGAGTAGATTTTTGTTCTCTGTATGGGGCGGTATTGGATAGTGTGACAGGGGAACTCACTCTTCGATATCCACAAGAGATGAAAGTCCAGTGTGTACTCCGCCGGATTTCAGGCGTCTCGTCTGTCTCTCAGACAGTGCGAATTCCTCCCCGCCATGTGTGCAATGTAGTTGTATACTGCCGGGAAATGGAATTTGACCGCATGGGGGTGGTGGAACCGAATCAGCAGCATTTGAGTAAGCTGGGATTGGTTTCCACCAGTGCCTTAGTGCAAAGTTCAAGACGAACAGTAGTACCAGTCAGTAATATGACTTTTCAGGATGTGTACCTGGAAAAGGGGACGACCTTTGGGGACGTAACATATGCCGACGTGGTAGGAAGAGCTGACTCACCAGAAGTGGAGTTAGCAGTAAAGAGGGCAGTGGAAATAGGAGCTTTGGATCCATCCGCTATGCCAGTGGTATTGCAAGACACTGGAGAGCAGGATAGGAAGGAAGGATATGGTTTGCCACTGCATCTTTTACCATTGGTGACAGATAGCCACTTGGAGACGGAGGAGGACAAACGGAGTCTAGCTCAGCTATTATGCGAGAATGCAGACTTGTTCTCCGCTCCAGGGGAGCAATTGGGTAGAACTGACCGAGTAACTCATCGGATAGACACCGGTTCTAGCCCACCATTGCGCTTGCCATACCGGCGCCTCCCGTTGTCTAAGAAACAGGCATTGGAGGATGAGGTGGACAAGATGTTAGGGGAAGGGATAATAAGGCCCTCAGATAGTCCATGGGCTAGTCCGGTGGTAATGGTTACCAAAAAGGATGGCACCTGTCGGTTCTGTATAGATTACAGGAGACTGAATGGGATTACGAGGAAGAATGCCTACCCCTTGCCACGCATTGACGAAAGTCTGGATTCCTTGGGAGGCAATCACTGGTTTAGTACCTTAGATCTCCAGTCAGGATACTGGCAGATTGGGATGCACCCAGAGGATAAGGAAAAGACAGCATTCACAACCCACCGGGGGTTGTTTGAGTTCAATGTAATGCCATTTGGCTTATGCAATGCTCCGGCTACTTTCGAGAATATGATGGAGACAATGCTAAGGGGATTGTTGTGGAAAAACTGTCTAGTTTATCTGGACGACATCATAGTTTTCGGGAAAACTCGGGAGGAGTGTCTATCAAATCTGAACAAGGTGATGGATCGATTGAGATCCTACAACCTTAGACTGAAAGCTAAGAAATGCAAGTTCTTC
This sequence comes from Harmothoe impar, assembly GCA_947462335.1. Classification (NCBI taxonomy): domain Eukaryota; kingdom Metazoa; phylum Annelida; class Polychaeta; order Phyllodocida; family Polynoidae; genus Harmothoe; species Harmothoe impar. Next base: position 13,907,443 of record OX381710.1, read on the forward strand.
AGGCAATCAGTGGAATATCTGGGCCGAATAGTCAGTGGCACGGGTATTTCGGCGGATCCAGGGAAATTAGAGGCTGTAGCTAATTGGGCAACGCCAAAAGACCAGAAAGAAGTGAGGTCATTTTTGGGTTTCTGCTCGTACTACCGCGATTTCATTCCCAGATTTGCTGAGGTGTCAGCTCCATTACAGGCGCTGGTAGTAGGAAAAAGGAAGGGAATGTTGAAGCTACCACCGTTTATTTGGACGGAATTAGCTGGACAGGCTTTTCAGAAGCTGAAGGAGTTATTCACGGTAACTCCTGTGCTGAGCTATCCTACTGAGGGTGATCAGTTCATCCTGGACACCGACGCTAGCAACGATAGCATAGGCGCTGTCTTATCCCAAGTGCAGGAAGGTAGAGAAGTGCCCTTGGCATTTGCTAGCAACAGCTTGAGTAAAACTCAACGCAATTATTGCACCACCAAGAGAGAGTTGTTGGCCATAGTAGTTTACACAAAGAAATTCCGCCATTATTTGTATGGTGGGAATTTTATTCTACGAACAGACCATTCATCCTTGAGATGGCTCCTTAATTTCAAGGAAGCAGATGGGATGATGGGTAGAAGGATCTCCGCGTTGTCTGAACTAGGGATAGAGAATACCCAGATTCAGCATCGGAGCGGAGTGAAGCACGTAAATGCGGATTGTTTGTCTAGGAGACCAATCCGAAGATGTGCAAGAATGGACTGTGAAGACTGTGGCATACATAACGCGTTGGTGGCTCCAATAATGAATTTTGATCCGGCCTGGGAAGAGAACTTGGTGTTTTGGTCGGCGGAGTCCATACTTGAAGCTCAGCAGGATGACGATGGTATCAATATGATACGGAATCTGATCCTGGAGAGAGCTGCTCGTCCCGTCAGACCTGCTCTGTCATTGGAATGTGTGGAAGTAAGGAACTTAGTGGGCCAATGGTCGCAGCTGGTAGTGCGAGACGGCCTATTGTGTAGATGGAAAACTCTTGAAGGCAAAGCCAGGAGGAGGCTACAGATAGTCTTGCCAGCTTCTCTGAGATGGGAAGTATTCGAGTTTTTCCATGGTCATCAGACTTCCGCTCATTTTGGCAGGAAACGGACTTTGGACAAACTCGCGAGGAGATATTACTGGCCTGGGATGTCTAAGGACGTAATACGTTGGTTGAGTGAATGCCCAACGTGTTGCCTGGTGAAGCCGGGCCCTGGGAAAGGTAAAACATCTCTCAGACAGGAACTGTTCGGAGTCAGATTTGCGAGGATAGCCATTGACATAATCACTGGCTTCCAGACAACTCCAAACTCCAACGTGTGCATGATGGTGGTACAAGACTACTATTCAAAGTACGTGAAGGTGATCCCAATGAAGGATCACACGGCATTAACTTGCGCACAAGCTTTGGTTGAGGAGTGGGTACTAACATTTGGCGCACCTCTCATGTTACATTCAGACCAGGGTAGGGAGTTTGAATCGCGTCTCTTTCAGGGGATGCTGGAAGAATTAGCCATAGTTAAGACACGCACTAATCCGTACTGACCGCAGTCGGATGGGATGGTTGAGAGATTCAACCGCACGTTGATCCAGGGGCTGACCACGCTGGTTAATTCTAATCAGGATGACTGGGATACGTTTTCCCAGTATGTGGCTCATGCATACAACGGTACGATGCATGCTTCAACTGGCTGCACTCCTAACAGCCTGGTATTTGGATCTGAGATCATAATGCCTGCAGATTTGGTCTTTGGCAGTGTACTGCGGAGAAAGGATGTCCCATGCCGAGTGGCATTTGCGGAATCCCTGCGCAGAGAATTGCGGGAAGGCTATGCATTGGTGAGAGGCCATTTGAAAAAAGCGGCCGTCCATCAGAAAGTAGGGTATGATACAGGCTTGAGAGAGAGGAAGTATGTAGTTGGACAAAAGGTGGTGAGATTGAAACCACCTGTACATGGAAAAATCTCGAAGGGTTGGGATGGGCCATTTGAAGTGACAAAAGTAATATCGGATGTTACTGTGTTATTGAAAAATGTGAAAGGCAAGATAGTTGCAGGCCATGTAGATCGCCTGAAGCCTTGGCTAGGTCGCCGGCCTGGCGATGAGAATGAGCCTTTGGTAGAAGTGCCAATGCCCCAACCCAGGTGGGTGCGTAAAACACAGGTTACAGCACCCCCGCCTACAAAGAAGACTAGAAAAGCAACGCCAGCTAGGAAAGTCGATGGTAGGAAGAAGAAGAAGGTAGTTACTGAAAAGGAAACTAGAGAGGTTCCTACAGTAATTGAGAAGAAGAAACCCCAAGGACCCATACGTAGAAGTGCTCGTATAGCGGGTCGAGGTGCTGTTACGTAAGAGCGGCGGGGCTGGGTTTGTTTGTTGTGGTTACCCGAAATAGTTCGGGTCTCCAAGGACTTACCCGGTAAACCCCGGAAAGTTGCGTAACTGGTGCTGATTGTCAAAAACACAACGAGAAATACCGGATTTTATTCTTTAGTCTTTGTGACGGGAATAATGGTGAAATTGACCAGTAGATGGCATTGGGGTACCCAACGTTCTGCTTTACTAAAGTTAGTTTTGAATGTTTACATGCTATGGTCTGTGAGTTGGTTTCCCATTTCGTGATGGTTTCGGATTAGAATCCAATCAAACCTAGGATAGCTATTACAGGTTGCTTTTGTGTGGTGAAGATATGTCAGATACAGAGGTACCTCCCCCGTCGGTTACTAACCAAGGGGAGGGGATGCGTCCTAGATTACGATCTAGGGTGAGGTTTAATGCTAGGCAGAAGGTGCATACGTTCAATCAGAGTAGGGAAATTGGACATGGAGGGGAAGATAGCGCCCATGAAGTGAGATCTGAGGATTCACTAGGGGACCCTCCAGCGAAACGTCCAGCTCTGGAGCCAGATAGGGAAATGGTAGGCCGGGTCCAGGAACTGCTTGGACCGGTAACCATAGAAGATATTGGAGAGGATAGTGACTCTAGTATACCTAGTCTGGAGGGTACAGTAGATGTACCAGTGAGATGGGAACTTAGACCGGTACCCACTGTGGAAGCAGTGGAAGGGACTAGAGTGGTGATCCCGGTCAGTCAGGAAGGAGTTGAGGTAGTCAAAAGAGACGACCTAAAGGAAACTCCTGAGGAAGGGGAAGAGACAGCTGAGGTGATCTCCAGGGGAGATAAGCTGTTCCCAGATCCTTTTAGGCTGACGATACCAGGTCTAGAGGTTCCACCTTATGAACCCAGGGAGAGGTTGAGCCTGGATGACATAAGGACGCTCAGATTGAGAAATGAGCATGAGCATATGAAAGAAGGGATAAGACTAGAGGAGGAATCCCTTAGAAAGCTGAAGGAGGAAAGGGAAGCTTTCGAAAAGAGTTTTTTGGCAAAGAGGTCGGGAAACATTGGGGAACATGCAGCTCAGATAAAACATCTGGAACAAATTTCAGTCAATGTAGGTCTACTTGAGGGAACTGAAGTCAGATTGAAGTCTGAAACAGAAAAGCTAGTGGTGCGGAATAAAGAAATTAGTTCCGAGATACTGGCAAGACAGTTACAAGTAGCGGAGTATGATGAGTTGTTGAAGAAACAGGATAGTAAGTTAGGAGAGTTGGAAGCACTAGCTCAACAAGCTGAGAATCACATGGTAAAGAAACTGGAACCAGAAGTGACTAAGGTGCAAAGGGACTCAGTGGGGACAGCACAAGAAGTGTCTAAAGATGAGACCTTTGTGACTGCCGACGAGCCCTCAGTATTTATAGTCAATACAGGGGAAGAGGTGGTGAAACCACCTGCCACTGAGGATCTAGATGGTTCCATGGTGATACATACAGCTGACATGTTATCCAGTGTGAGTGGACACTCATCCATGCATGGCAGTAAGTTTGATAAGAATGAGGAGTTCATGTTGGAACTGTGTGGTAGAGTTGAAAAGCTGTTTCAGGAGAAGTTAGATTGCTTTCTTGAGGAAACAGAGTCAGTGAGTGTGGAGAATGACACCAAGGGAGTAAAAGGAGACGTTCCGGTAGCCCAGGCTACAGGGAATAAGCCTCCTGTGGGACCAGGTAACACTGCTCCAGCTCCAGGTGCTCATTCTACTCCAGCTCCGGGAACAAGGCAGGTTCCTACAGGTCCGGTAAACGTGTCTACAGTGGGTAGACCAGGTTTGCCCAAGGGGGTAAACATGAATGCTCGGCCGCCAGGTCAAGGGAATCTGGCAGGGCCTAACACCTCCTATGGGGGGTGGAGTAATGTTGGCCCGGATAACTGTTATGGGAACGCAAGACCTATGTTCAATTTACCACCTCCCCCATTGCCTGGCAGTCATGTAACTCCAGGAAGCATGAATACACCAAGGACAGGAGGTACTATTCAAAGTGGGACACCCTACCAACATAGGGCAAATATGTCTATGGAGGATGAGGTAGTGTTCCAAAACAATCCAGCAATTAGAAGATTGGGGATTGATGCGGTACCGAATGACGTGGGGAACTTTAAAGCAGTGGACTATGCTTTGAGTCAGACTGATATACCGTTGAGAACGGGGATGACACCTGTGAGAAAGCAGGCTATCAAGATGAAGCAGTATGACGGCACAGTTCCATGGAGAAAATGGTTCACACGATTTTCAGCAGATATGAGACATAATGGTTGGGAGGGCGATGAATGCCTTGCAGCTTTGTCATGGTGTCTGCGGGATGGTCCTGGTGATCCCGCTCTAACAAGCTTTGAGTTAAGCGGGGGTAGAACGTACAAGGGATTAGTGGAAACAGCTTCTTGGGCTTTAGGTTCCACATCCGGTGCGGATCCCGCGTCTGAGCTAGAAGCAAGAGTTCAGAAGCCCGGTGAAGGGCACAGACAGTTTGGAATGGCTCTCAGAGTGCTAGCAGCAGAAGCATTTGCATCTATGAGTCCAAGTGATCCATGGCTGGTAAGGAAATTGTCCAGCCTGTATATAGATGGACTTAAGGACGAAAGATTGTCGAGCGAGATTGCTTCACAGTGGAAGACCACTATGTCACTAGCAGATATCTTCGAGCTTACGGAAGATGCTCTGAGAAAGAGGAAGCTGTTGAAAACTGTAGAGGCAGCCCCTGTAGCAGTGATAGAAATGCCCGTAGAAGAGGTTGAACTGACTACAGAGGGAGTGCAAGAGGTGGCAGCAATAGATCCTAAATGGAAAGGACGTCGTTCTTTTTATGTAAGACGAAGGATTCCAGGATCAGACGCTCAGGCGCCAGAGGAGGGTGCATTGAAGACCATGATCGGAAAAGTCATGGAGGAGCGTATTAAGGCTGAGAAGGCTGAGAAGGTCGCATCTCGTGGTCGCGGTAAGGGGAAACCCAACAAAGACACGAAATGTTATAATTGTGGGAAGAAGGGTCACTTTGCAAGGACATGTTGGTCCAAGGATACTAAGAATGTATCATCGGTCGAGAAACAAAAAGACGGACCCTCTTCTGACCAAAGCCCACCACCGACGGAAAACTAATAGGGGTTGTTGTCGATGACAAGATAACAACCCCACCTGTGATTGTCAAAGGTACTGTTAGGGGAGAATCAAAAGATTCCACTTCATGGGAACCGCTGGGGTTAGCCGCACCTGAGTCTGATCCGCCAGGTGGAGATGGGCCCCAGGGAACGGACGAGAATGGTGTTGAAGATTTAGCTCATCTGGACACCGTCCGCAGAATTGAGTTGGCGGAAGAAGTAGAAAGGTTTTGTGCTTCGCGACTCAAACCCGATGATCCTATAGTTAAGTTTCTCAACTCGAGGGGATATGACTTGGGCGGTGAAGCTGGAATCCAGAGATTTGCCTTGCAACCTTCCCCTTTACAAGGGAAGAGATGGTACTTGCCTGTGCAGATTCAGGGCTGCTTGGGGGAATTTCTGATTGATACTGGAGCTAGTCACTCCATGATGGGTCACCATTTCTTCAAGAAGCTCGCAGGTCTGTCGACTAACCCTGTGGGGTCTGGGTCGGTCAGAAGTGCTGATGGGTCTCATATGCGGACGCATGGCAGACAGGTGATACCCTTTTGGGTGAATCAACATTCATTTGTTGTTTCAACAACTGTGGCTGAATTGACGGATGAGGGAATCTTGGGAGTAGATTTTTGTTCTCTGTATGGGGCGGTATTGGATAGTGTGACAGGGGAACTCACTCTTCGATATCCACAAGAGATGAAAGTCCAGTGTGTACTCCGCCGGATTTCAGGCGTCTCGTCTGTCTCTCAGACAGTGCGAATTCCTCCCCGCCATGTGTGCAATGTAGTTGTATACTGCCGGGAAATGGAATTTGACCGCATGGGGGTGGTGGAACCGAATCAGCAGCATTTGAGTAAGCTGGGATTGGTTTCCACCAGTGCCTTAGTGCAAAGTTCAAGACGAACAGTAGTACCAGTCAGTAATATGACTTTTCAGGATGTGTACCTGGAAAAGGGGACGACCTTTGGGGACGTAACATATGCCGACGTGGTAGGAAGAGCTGACTCACCAGAAGTGGAGTTAGCAGTAAAGAGGGCAGTGGAAATAGGAGCTTTGGATCCATCCGCTATGCCAGTGGTATTGCAAGACACTGGAGAGCAGGATAGGAAGGAAGGATATGGTTTGCCACTGCATCTTTTACCATTGGTGACAGATAGCCACTTGGAGACGGAGGAGGACAAACGGAGTCTAGCTCAGCTATTATGCGAGAATGCAGACTTGTTCTCCGCTCCAGGGGAGCAATTGGGTAGAACTGACCGAGTAACTCATCGGATAGACACCGGTTCTAGCCCACCATTGCGCTTGCCATACCGGCGCCTCCCGTTGTCTAAGAAACAGGCATTGGAGGATGAGGTGGACAAGATGTTAGGGGAAGGGATAATAAGGCCCTCAGATAGTCCATGGGCTAGTCCGGTGGTAATGGTTACCAAAAAGGATGGCACCTGTCGGTTCTGTATAGATTACAGGAGACTGAATGGGATTACGAGGAAGAATGCCTACCCCTTGCCACGCATTGACGAAAGTCTGGATTCCTTGGGAGGCAATCACTGGTTTAGTACCTTAGATCTCCAGTCAGGATACTGGCAGATTGGGATGCACCCAGAGGATAAGGAAAAGACAGCATTCACAACCCACCGGGGGTTGTTTGAGTTCAATGTAATGCCATTTGGCTTATGCAATGCTCCGGCTACTTTCGAGAATATGATGGAGACAATGCTAAGGGGATTGTTGTGGAAAAACTGTCTAGTTTATCTGGACGACATCATAGTTTTCGGGAAAACTCGGGAGGAGTGTCTATCAAATCTGAACAAGGTGATGGATCGATTGAGATCCTACAACCTTAGACTGAAAGCTAAGAAATGCAAGTTCTTCAGGCAATCAGTGGAATATCTGGGCCGAATAGTCAGTGGCACGGGTATTTCGGCGGATCCAGGGAAATTAGAGGCTGTAGCTAATTGGGCAACGCCAAAAGACCAGAAAGAAGTGAGGTCATTTTTGGGTTTCTGCTCGTACTACCGCGATTTCATTCCCGGATTTGCTGAGGTGTCAGCTCCATTACAGGCGCTGGTAGTAGGAAAAAGGAAGGGAATGTTGAAGCTACCACCGTTTATTTGGACGGAATTAGCTGGACAGGCTTTTCAGAAGCTGAAGGAGTTATTCACGGTAACTCCTGTGCTGAGCTATCCTACTGAGGGTGATCAGTTCATCCTGGACACCGACGCTAGCAACGATAGCATAGGCGCTGTCTTATCCCAAGTGCAGGAAGGTAGAGAAGTGCCCTTGGCATTTGCTAGCAACAGCTTGAGTAAAACTCAACGCAATTATTGCACCACCAAGAGAGAGTTGTTGGCCATAGTAGTTTACACAAAGAAATTCCGCCATTATTTGTATGGTGGGAATTTTATTCTACGAACAGACCATTCATCCTTGAGATGGCTCCTTAATTTCAAGGAAGCAGATGGGATGATGGGTAGATGGATCTCCGCGTTGTCTGAACTAGGGATAGAGAATACCCAGATTCAGCATCGGAGCGGAGTGAAGCACGTAAATGCGGATTGTTTGTCTAGGAGACCAATCCGAAGATGTGCAAGAATGGACTGTGAAGACTGTGGCATACATAACGCGTTGGTGGCTCCAATAATGAATTTTGATCCGGCCTGGGAAGAGAACTTGGTGTTTTGGTCGGCGGAGTCCATACTTGAAGCTCAGCAGGATGACGATGGTATCAATATGATACGGAATCTGATCCTGGAGAGAGCTGCTCGTCCCGTCAGACCTGCTCTGTCATTGGAATGTGTGGAAGTAAGGAACTTAGTGGGCCAATGGTCGCAGCTGGTAGTGCGAGACGGCCTATTGTGTAGATGGAAAACTCTTGAAGGCAAAGCCAGGAGGAGGCTACAGATAGTCTTGCCAGCTTCTCTGAGATGGGAAGTATTCGAGTTTTTCCATGGTCATCAGACTTCCGCTCATTTTGGCAGGAAACGGACTTTGGACAAACTCGCGAGGAGATATTACTGGCCTGGGATGTCTAAGGACGTAATACGTTGGTTGAGTGAATGCCCAACGTGTTGCCTGGTGAAGCCGGGCCCTGGGAAAGGTAAAACATCTCTCAGACAGGAACTGTTCGGAGTCAGATTTGCGAGGATAGCCATTGACATAATCACTGGCTTCCAGACAACTCCAAACTCCAACGTGTGCATGATGGTGGTACAAGACTACTATTCAAAGTACGTGAAGGTGATCCCAATGAAGGATCACACGGCATTAACTTGCGCACAAGCTTTGGTTGAGGAGTGGGTACTAACATTTGGCGCACCTCTCATGTTACATTCAGACCAGGGTAGGGAGTTTGAATCGCGTCTCTTTCAGGGGATGCTGGAAGAATTAGCCATAGTTAAGACACGCACTAATCCGTACCGACCGCAGTCGGATGGGATGGTTGAGAGATTCAACCGCACGTTGATCCAGGGGCTGACCACGCTGGTTAATTCTAATCAGGATGACTGGGATACGTTTTCCCAGTATGTGGCTCATGCATACAACGGTACGATGCATGCTTCAACTGGCTGCACTCCTAACAGCCTGGTATTTGGATCTGAGATCATAATGCCTGCAGATTTGGTCTTTGGCAGTGTACTGCGGAGAAAGGATGTCCCATGCCGAGTGGCATTTGCGGAATCCCTGCGCAGAGAATTGCGGGAAGGCTATGCATTGGTGAGAGGCCATTTGAAAAAAGCGGCCGTCCATCAGAAAGTAGGGTATGATACAGGCTTGAGAGAGAGGAAGTATGTAGTTGGACAAAAGGTGGTGAGATTGAAACCACCTGTACATGGAAAAATCTCGAAGGGTTGGGATGGGCCATTTGAAGTGACAAAAGTAATATCGGATGTTACTGTGTTATTGAAAAATGTGAAAGGCAAGATAGTTGCAGGCCATGTAGATCGCCTGAAGCCTTGGCTAGGTCGCCGGCCTGGCGATGAGAATGAGCCTTTGGTAGAAGTGCCAATGCCCCAACCCAGGTGGGTGCGTAAAACACAGGTTACAGCACCCCCGCCTACAAAGAAGACTAGAAAAGCAACGCCAGCTAGGAAAGTCGATGGTAGGAAGAAGAAGAAGGTAGTTACTGAAAAGGAAACTAGAGAGGTTCCTACAGTAATTGAGAAGAAGAAACCCCAAGGACCCATACGTAGAAGTGCTCGTATAGCGGGTCGAGGTGCTGTTACGTAAGAGCGGCGGGGCTGGGTTTGTTTGTTGTGGTTACCCGAAATAGTTCGGGTCTCCAAGGACTTACCCGGTAAACCCCGGAAAGTTGCGTAACTGGTGCTGATTGTCAAAAACACAACGAGAAATACCGGATTTTATTCTTTAGTCTTTGTGACGGGAATAATGGTGAAATTGACCAGTAGATGGCATTGGGGTACCCAACGTTCTGCTTTACTAAAGTTAGTTTTGAATGTTTACATGCTATGGTCTGTGAGTTGGTTTCCCATTTAGTACTTGTCGTGATGGTTTCGGATTAGAATCCAATCAAACCTAGTCAGTAATTTTTCTAAGGATAATATGAGGATCCTAATACGAAATATTATGTGGAAAGTACGGGTGGAAAACTCGTTACAACAATATGAGAAAAGGTACTCATACGTATTCCGAATTTGTTCGGACAACCAAAGAAATTTACTTTGACACGTATTTTTTTATAATGTTTGTTTAAAACAGCGTTCTGAAAGTTCATAAGCTATAAATGAGACAGCCGTGACGAACTGAAGAATTGCTATTACTTGAAATGATGTGCAAAAATACAATCCGAGAAAACCCGGCGAAGATTGCAACTACTACGCAGTTAACTCCGCCACCCGGTTTTCTTCGGATAATACCGGATAACTTCTTCGGGAAGGGCTATCCGGTACCCGTGATCCTTTGCGCTTGGGTGCGCACGCATGCTGGTTTGGCGCGGAAAGCGTCAGTCCTGCACATACCGTTGGAGAGGGTGGATGCGAAGGCACCTCTCTCCGCGTATGTAACACCGGTTAGAACATCTACATGTGAGGGAGAGAGGAGACACTAAAGTGAGGTAGTACAGGAGGACACATTTGTAACAATTTTCCTGATTTTACTACTCATTTAAGCTCATTTTAAGAGTGGGCTCCTCTGGGCCGCCCTCTGTGTAGTTATCATGGCGGATAACTATCCGTCGGGAGACTCCCATAGAAGGAGTCACTCGACGGAAGTTTCCCCTCTCTCGCAGGAACAGAGAGAGTTGTTAGCTTTGGGGGACCTGGAGTCAACAGCTCCGGTCGAGTATGATCTTCCAAAACGATTTCGGGAGGCAGATTTACCTAAATTTGTGTATCATCCACCAGCTAAGATGAAGAATAGGGGTGTGAAACGCCGAAATCACAGTAATATCTCGGAGATAAGGAGAGCTGAAAAGGTTAAAACCACACAGTATCTCCTAGCTCGGGGAGAACATGTTAAGAAACTGGTAGATATGGGTTTATCAGTGGCGCAAGCTAGGGGGTTCGTGTCAGGGCCGGGGTTAAAAGGACTCGAGGCCGGGGGATTTCCCTTGTTCCAGGTTGGGAATATTGCGTCACCACCTACTTCGGGAGTGACCCGGACTGACCCGAATATGCCCGGGATACCGGTGTACCCGGTCAGTGACATGCCAGTGGGTGCTCCGTGGGGTGCTATGTCGTATGACCGTGCGGATGGTCAACTCCGGAACGTATTCCAACTATGGCAGTGATGCAGTTAGCAGCAAAATTTGAGAAATTTAAGCCAGATGACGTGATTCCCGGGAGTAAGATATGCAGGGGGGCATATATCCAACAGTTGGACAAATTCAACGAGAGGAAATGTACTAAACTATTCAGACCTCCTTCCGATAATTCCAAGTCCAGACCCTATACAGGGGAGGTTACTGGGGAGATGGGGAGCCGAGCTAGGCTACCATCCTACGAAGATACGGAAAGGGATTTGGAGTGGTGGTTAGAATATACTAGTTCAGCAGCACATCAAGCTTACAAGTTCTGGGATGAGGTTATAAAGCAAAGTATGGGGACATACAGGGCTGCCGACCTCTCCAACGAAGATAGAGACCGGTTGAAATGGGCGTGGATGACATTTGTCCCGCCAGGTATGCCTACTTATAAACCTGGTAGAGGTTGGAGAATAGGTTCGGGGCAATGCCCATTCAATGAGTGTATGGATAGAAATCCAATAGCTGAGTATCTGGACCTGTACCAGTTCGCACGACATCTAGTGGAGTTCCACGCGCACTCCAAAATGATGTGGCAGTGCCGGGCCAGGCCTAATCGCTCAGTTAAATGTATGAAAGATGGTGAACCTTTCAGCACATCTAGAAAGGGTTGTATGGTAAGGCATTTAGTGGATGTACACCATATGAAGGCTGAAATTGCCATGTCCAATCTAGACATTCTCGAGAATAGTCCGGAGGCCTTAGGACTCACGGACAGAGAAAAGTGTGTGAGGGTACCACAGGGGTTGGCATACACCTTAGTGTTTAACCATAACCCGAGAAGGTTGTGGTTGAATCGAAAGGCGTGGCCATACTACCTTCAGGACTTTCCAGAGAAAGCCTCTGATTATCGTAGTAAAATGGAATTGGCCACTCCGCCTAAAGGTAAAATGCTGTCTGAAGGTAAAACTGTGGACCATGGAGTGTACACTCCTGTCTCGGTTACCTTAGGAGAGATGCGGACCACAGGTTCAGAGGAGTCCTCAGCTTCTGCTGAGTTGGACTCATCACCTGACGGCCGATCTACCCCAACCAAAAGACGTGCTCCGGGGTCTTCCTGTGGGTTTAGTAGGAACACTACTGAATCCAACAAGGAGGGCTCTGGCGGAACATTACCGAGGGTTGCTGTTAGCCCAAGGCTAGCCTTAGAGGAGAAAATGGTAAATGACCTGTTGGCTTCTCCTGTAGAGGAGGAGGATGACTGTGTATTTGTGGGAGAGGAGGTAATACCTCCTACCACAATCTCTGAAGCTAGAGGGAACCCGGGAGTGTCAAGGAAGATATTAAAAACAGAAAATACTTCTACTGATAGTCAAGGGTATGTAACAGGGAAGATAGAGTCAGTAAGTGGGAAAGAGGATTCCAAATCTAAAATGATCTACAGAACGATTGATTTTCAATCTGAGGGAGATGATTGGGTGGACCAGAAATTCACCCCACCCACAGGCAGGGTTCAATCAAGTAAAACAGAGATGAGGAAGGAACAGGAGATTGGTCGCAGACTATCCTCCGTTCCATCACCATCTACCTGTATGGGGGGTCTCTCACTAAACTCTCCATCACCTGGAGTGGGTGAGGAAGATATCTCTTTGGAGTCGGTCCCCCTGCCTAAGCTGACTGGTGATATTGATCACCCTGAGAATGTAAGTATCAGGAATCTTCTGAAAGAACAGTATGTCACTGGACTGAAAAGTTCATTTGACACACTGGATCTCGCTTGTCAACTAGCTCTGCAAGGAGCTAGGGCTCAAGCTGAGCAATTGGTAAAAGAAAGTCGTTTGGCCGAAGTAGAGAAAGTGGAGACTGCTAAAGCAGAACTCCTATCTAAAATGTCCAAAATGACTGAGGAGAATGAAGCCCTCAAAAGACAGTTGGGACAACGAGATGACATGGTAGCAACCTCTAGCAGAATAGTAGATGATTTGAGATTGAACATTGAAAAATCTCGTATGGAAAGTCAATTTTTAATTGATGATCTCAAAGTCAAGTTGGATCGCAGTAAGGATATGGTCAGTTCTGCTGAACATAGGCTAACTGCTGCCAGGACTGAAATAAGTCTAAAAACCAAAATTATTCGGAAGTTGGAACACGAAATTGGTGGTCTAACAGAAGAATTTTCTAGCTATAAAAAGGAAGCTCAGCAGAACGATGACTTCTATGAAGAGTTGGCTGAGTTCTTTGAGGATTGCTATGAGATACCATTGTCAAGTTGGTATGACGAGAGTGTGTACAGGGTTGAACGGGGTTCCGCCCCTCTTCCCTTAGGATTTGACGGTGATGCATACGCACAAAGGTTGAGAGCTGACTCCAGGGCTAGTAATACCCCTAGGAGTCCTCCACCTCCATCTACAGAAGATGAGACGCACCTGGCCGACTGCAGTTACGTGGCTGCCACCTCCATGGCCTGTGGGTCATCGGAGTTGGTTCCTGTGACGTCTGTTCCTAAGACGTCCGTGGCTGTGACGTCTGTTCCGGTGTCACCTGTTCCTGTGACGTCCGTTGCTGTGGCGTCTGTTCCGGTGTCACCCGTTCCTGTGACGTCTGTGGCTGTGACGTCTGTCCCTGTGTCACCAGTCTCGGTGACACCTGTTGCTGTGACGTCTACCTCTGTGTCGTCTGATGCTAGGACGATGCAGTATACTACCATGGGGGTGGACACAACCGTGTCTTCCTTTGAGACTATGGATACTCCAGCCGGGGTGTCCGCTCTAGCGAGGATGGTGGTGAATGAACTGCAGACAGAGTCACATAACTCGACTCCTGTCTCAACACCAATACTCGACACCACCTCTTGTCAGTCACCGTACCAGATAACGGAAAGTGAGACTAGAGAGGCGGTTCAGATACTGATGGAGCTGAACGATGCAATTGCAGAGGCTGACTTACGTCTGTCTATCCGTGATGCTGAGGCGCTTATGGCTCCTGAAAACGAACTCGAACAATCCATGATGGTGGATCCTCCAATGGACCTACCTGTGACGACTGGTTCTATGTCTGGGAACCATCGTCCATCTACCCTGGACATTCCTGTATCCATGGCGAATGTAGCTATGGGTGCTCAAATGCATGGTCCTGACCCTGACGCTTCGCAGCTAGGGTTTGGGATGGACATATCCATTGAGATGAGTGACAATCGACCTAGTGAATGTATGTCTCCAGTGTCCAGAAACGAAGAACTTTTGCTGAGTGGCGAGTCATAAAAACATTCCCAGTTGCAGCATATATGGAACCTCTACCATGTGTCGTCATCAAGGTTGAACTGGTGCAGTAGTGGGGTTGTTAGTACACCACGGATCATATGATGCTTTATACTATAGACTATAAGTCACAAGATGACTAGATAGATATATATATTTATAAAAGACTGAGATGACAAGAACAGTGGATCATTATCACCTATTTATGAAAAGACTTTGATATGATCTAGGTTTGCAGTTATCGCTATATATGAAACTGTTAAAACCATCACCAAAGAGTGTTCTATATTTTTTTGCCATAAGACAGTATTTGTGAAACGGGTTCTGTTTGAGTTGATGACATATGCTATAGGTATGATTATTGTATGCCGATTGTGATACTCAGATTTAACCGTCCAATGAGTAAAGGTATGAGGGACTGGATCCTGATGATACCTACTGAGATGAAAAGTTGCTTGACTACATTCGTACTATGTGTAGATCTGTGGTAATAACACATCAATGAACCTGAAAAACGCAAAATTTATTCAGGTACTGAGAGTGGAAATTGCGTAAGTTGTTATGGAGATCTGTAGGCTCCCGTTGATTACTTTCAGAAGGAAGGTATCGAGTGAGGAGCCGGGTCATTCTATTTTTCAGCTTGCTGCGTTTTTGATCTTTGAACTAAGTGTGGAGACTAATTCTCCCTGAATCGTTGAAATATGTTACGCCAACACTAGATCTGATTGCTTACGGTATTCCTATATGGAGAATGTCACTTGTATTATTGTGTGAAGACACCCATGTGACCATGGTGCATAAGGTTTTGGAGACCTTGATTGGATTGAAAACTGCATTTACCGGATCTACGCTATATGTTCATTTATTCCAAAAATATTGATCTTTCAAACCTTACTCTGGCACGTAAAGCGAGTGAGTCTATTCATATAGACGGGTTGGGTCAAGGTTTACTATAAAGTCGACACTTGCCACCTTTTTTGTTTCCAATATGTCTTGTACTAAAACTTGGTAACTTTTAAGGAGAAGTGCTCAT
The DNA here is from genome assembly GCA_947462335.1 of Harmothoe impar. Taxonomy (NCBI): domain Eukaryota; kingdom Metazoa; phylum Annelida; class Polychaeta; order Phyllodocida; family Polynoidae; genus Harmothoe; species Harmothoe impar. The sequence continues at coordinate 13,922,921 of OX381710.1, forward strand.
ATTTGATCTGTATGTATACGATACCTGTTGTAACAAATCGTTTTCGATGAGACATGGTTAGTATGCGATAAATGTGTCTTGAAGGTTTTATATATTTTTTTATGATATATAGTCAAGTTTGTTTTATAGGGCTTGACTGGCTGTGTGGAGTTTATCCTCTTAGTCCCATAAATCATGACTGTTATTGAAGGATTATACTCGATTATTGTGTAACTGGATCCTGATGGTTGATATGATTGACGTTAATATCAAAAAGGATGAATACATATCTATGATACCCAAGAAATATATTAGTGGTTCTAATAGAAAGAGTTACGCTTGCCTCCACTATGTATATGTTTGGAGACAATATATTTGTTTTTTGGGTTGTTTGGAGATAAAATTTGTCATTTGTATTAAGGTAGTATAATAATACTGCACTTAGTGCTGCTATTTAGACGCTGTGATATTGTCTGAAGGGGGGTAGTGTAGTGGGTCGCCGCTGTACTATTTCTAGGGAACCAGTTGGAGTTATATTTGGTATATGTGTTGTCGTGTATCCAGGCCGCACTCCTGTCTACTGCCGAGTATAAGGTTATATAAGCCCACCTGAGGAATGGTGGAGCGCGGCCTGGTTATGTGCATTGAGCCGTGACCGCCACGTGTCACCCGACATATCTCGGGTACAGTGTCGGCTCGGATGCACCGGCGCGTGGTTACCCGGAGTTCCTCGGGAACTCAAGTGTTTACGAGTAATGGAGAGAATTACATAACGACCAGTACATAAGACCTGGAGTTCTGCTAATCGAGGACCCAGTCTTGCTGCGCACTTCGGCCAGCTTGGCTGCTCCACAACAGAGCTTCCCCGAACTCTGTTGTACCTTTTAGGCCTAGTCCTGTCGCTGCTTCCACCTTGGTCACCCTGCGTCTCTCTCTGTTCTACCCTCTGGGGGAACTAGAGGAGATAGACGCACTGGTGTACAACTCCGGGTACAGAACTCCCTACGGGGGAGTCTGTCCCAAGAGGAGTTAACCAAGATGGAAGAGAGCATTGGAACTCGGGAACTATGTACTAGACCGTGAGCGTATACCTCCTGTATGTTCATATGACCACTGGTGTTCAGAAGCCTATTTGATTATTGCTATCCGTCTGTATGATTACGAGCCGTATGTCAGAATGAATAAAGTGTAATTTCTGAACAACCTATTTTCGAATCTGGAGTTTTTCATAGCCGATGTCTATCTTAGAATAGCCAACAGCTACACTAGGTTTTCCCTGGACTAGTAGCAGGGTTTCAGGCAGGGCCTGAACAGGTTGCCCAAATTGGGAAAACCAATCAGAAACCGTCTTGAGTCCATTGGTTTTGGTCATTGGGCTTCGGTGTGGCCCCATGCGGGCTGCCCGAATTGTGGGCGCAGATCAGTTTCAAAGTGGGTTAGTGTAGATTTGCCATAAGTCGACCCTTCCCGTCACAGTTTTCGGTGACCATCAGCAGATGGTTAAGAAATGTTATGTTATGTCGCTCTGACAACATTCATGCTGTCCCAGACAACAGATTATGATTCAAAAATCTCAAATGATTGTGTTTTAGAATTTTATAAGCAATATGATATGTAAATTATTGCCCTCACATTAGAAAATCTCAGATGGCCTAATTTCACTCAATGTTGACCGAAATTAACCTAGAGTCGACCAGTCTTAACTCAATCAAAATACTATGAAGCCATCCAAGTCTATATCCAGACCAACTAGAATTACTTTAAGAAATGATAGATGAGTTATGTTGATTCATTATTTCCCCATTAATCTTGATTTTTCTTGATCTGTGCACAATGTGAAAAGTAGGTTTTCTATGTAGGAATCCTCATGGAATCACCTTTAATTTGGGGGACAGGCTAACACACTGGAGACAGAGGTCGTCTAATGGTGAAATCATGGTCGTTTTATGGTGAAATCTCTTGGTTTGGATGAATAACTTCTAAAATAGATTTTCAATGATTTTCTGGTAAAAATGCATTTGATTCATCTCTATGAGATATGCATCCATTCATATAAAATCATAAAGAAGTAAATTGCTGAAAGCAAAACGATACAAAGAGGCACTAAATTCATACAATTATGGAGAATTCCAGATTCCTCTGATGTAAATTCAGGTCATACAGTCTCACTTCAGTGCATTATATGTACATTATAATAAGAAAATGTGTAAAAGATCATGGTATGATAGATTGCATCAACACTTGAATTTCCTTTCCAATAAAGCATTAATACTCTGTTTAGCCAAGGACATATATCTCTATGGTTTAGCATAGGGACTTGATAATATGATGCAGTAGGTGGTCGACACATGGTAGTAGGTTGGAAATAGGTGAGCTTACCCTACCTGCTGTTGGCTGAAGTGGGGTTTGGACAGAGCAAACTGATGTGGTAGTTCTGGAATTTGACATTAGATGGCCCCTACTATACAGTAATTATGTAGAGCTTTTATCCAAAGCAGTATCTATTTTCATTCATACAATGAAACCAAAATAGATTACTAAGTTGCAGAATAGGAAATACTGAACAGATTAAAAGTTTGAAAAAATGAAAAATCCGCGAAATATTTATATGCTTAAGTATGGAATAAATACCCGCGAAATTTCACTCTTCCGCGAAAAATTACACCCGTGAAAATAAGTACTTTCACAGTACTCCAAGTAGCAATAAACCATAGACCTCTATTCCGCACTAGCGAGATGCAGTGATTCTCCTTTGTGAGACCTATAGCTGAAGCTGGTTGCTGTCCTGTTCAAAATAGAGAGTTTTAGGGGTCATACAGTTTTGAATGATTTTTAGTTGAATATACCTTATGTCAGCTTTCCAGATTGGGGAAGTGGTTAGGACACAGGCCTACCATTCCAAAGGTCCTGACTTCGAATCCATGCCAAGGCTGCATGGTTACCTAACCTTTTTTCCTAGTTGGTCAGTAATAGCATTTGCAGAAAAATGATCTTAAATTTAGATAATTTGTCTTGTGTAAAGGATCTTTACAGCCAAACTGTATACTATAACGATTTTGACCAACCAAAAAAAAAGCATTTTAAAATGGTGTGAACCAAATAATCCTGGCATGGATTCGAAGTCAGGACCTCTGGAATGGTAGGCCTGTGTCTTAACCACTTCCCCAATCTGGACAGCTGACATAAGGTATATTCAACTACCAATCATTCAAAAAGTTATGGCCCCTAAAACTCCACATTTCGGACATGACAGGAACCAGCTTCAGCTGATCAGCTGGCTGCTATAGTAAGGAGAAGAAACAGCACTGGTACCAGACAAAATGGCGCTGTACAGTGATCATCTTGCTAATGCGGAATAGAACCATGTGCTTCAAGGCTAATGTGTCCCTAGATCAGATGAGTGTGACTTGTCTAATCTGCATGGTTCAACTCTGATGATTATGCTTCATGCTTGTCCGTAACTGGATAGGAAGAGTATGATTCAGCCTTGGGTGCATGAATCAGCAGCACTTAGGATGTCCTAGTCAATAAGTTGTTCGGGTGCTGTTGGGGAGGGCATGATATTTCCACTCTCAGAGGGGGTGGGGGGTTGGATTTTTTTTTTCATTTGAATAAAGCATGTAATGCATGTACACCAATGTTGTCACCAAGGGTGATTTATGAGCAACCCGGCTAAACCCCAAGCTAAGCCCAAATTGGTTAGCCCGCATGTGGCCACAGCAAAAAACCCATGACCAAACCCACTGGGCTCAAGCCAGGCATCCCACTCAAGGCCTTATTGGGAGCCCGCTGAGGCCCCACATGGGGCCACACTATGTTTGCTAATTGTGATATAGGAAACCCCACAAAATTAGCGTCCATTCAACCTATCGTCCACCATTCGCGATGAGGGTAATGCACATCTGATTAATTGCTGGATTTGCAATAACACGGGCTATCAGCCCACCCTTATACCAGGATAATGTTTTAAAAATTAATTGAATTGATACAAAACAAGTCAATACAGGTTTATAATTTGTAACATTTAATGATTGGTTTGTCTATGAACACAGTATGAATGCATCATAATATGATATGGTAATGAAGTAGCACTGAGACAATCATAAATAAAAACAACTAGAATCCATGTGAACTATCTTCCTGATGCCCTAATGAGGTAATGGGTAGGCCTAACAGGACCAAGATGTAGCCTAATATAGCTATTATAGGCCTGCTTCCTATCCGATCATTGGTGCTTCACACACTTTGCCTGTCGCGTCATCGAAAAAGATGCGGACCCGGTCGGTCCGGTAGTCCATCGTGCAGGGGTCCATTGCTCCCAGGAACTCAATCTGAATAGAAAGAACTCATTGTTAACATTTTATGGCCATGCATATCTATCAAGGCTAAAAAATAAGAGAGGGCTTGATGCATGGCTTCCCCGGTACATGGTACCACTCAGGGGAGGTGAGACATTAGGCTTGGGAGAGTGAGAAATTTTCACCAAAAAACAATACCCAATCAAGGCTAAAAAAGGTGTGTTTCAGGCAATATGGTCTGAAAACTAGGGTAGGGTTCTGTTTTGAAAGCAACTTCTTGAAGTAAAACAAATATTTAAGTCAGTAGAATCTCAGTGTTCTTCCTGTTTGCTAAAAGCTAGATAAAATTTTGGGAAGGAAATGCTAGGGGTGGCCGTGTTTTGAAGCTACAGTCGAGTTGCCTGAAACACACCTATTTGGGCTCAATGGGATAAAACCCATGGCTTGCTTCCTATCCTATCATCGGTGCTTCGGTCACTTTGCCCGTGGCATCATCGAAAAAGATGCGCACCCGATCGGTCCGGATGTCATATGTACAAGGGTCACGTGGTCCAAGGAACTCTATCTGAATGGGGAGACATGGGCAAACATATAATATCTATGTAATATATAGACAGAGCTGCACGCAAAATCATTGAGTCAGTGGCTATTGCACGAGCGGAGCCTGCAATACGACCCAGGCTCCGCAAGTGCAATACACCACTGACAAGGTGACTTTTGAGTGATGCTCTGTATTTATTTCAGGGTTTTCCATGAAAAATAGACAAAAACTACCTATAATTACATGAAAAAACATTAAATAAAACTTTCCCGGGGTCACGTGACCCTCAGAGAATGAAATACAGCCACAGCGTGAAATACGACCTAGGGTCATTTCACGCTCCCCTAGGGAATGTCCCTTCCATTGCTTTAACATTGACTGTCCGTATTCACCATGAAATAAAACATTTTAACCCTTTAAGGGCTTAATACACCACAGAGGTCCGGGATGATTGGCGAGTTACTTGCCAGAGGTGCATTCATGCATCATGCCAACCGAGGGTAGGGGGCCGACCCTAACATTTTTGGGATATGTTGATAATTCTCAGCCCTGGCCAGTTACTTGTCAGGGCTGCATCCATGCATCATGTCGGCCTTCGGCATGCTGGACTAATCATACACTATGTGGCCCTTAACCCATTAAGAACGGCATAATGCCTTAAGGTGGGTCGATCATTTGGTCTAAGAGTAGTTAGATTTTCACTAGGTTTTCACCATAAGAGGATGATAGCATATACTCTCCAAAGGAGCCAAGAAAATAGGGGGGTCCCGAGCTATTTTCTGAGATATTGAAGCTTTAAGTCTATGTATCTACATGAAATTGTGTTACAAAGTAGCTAAATTTTTATATAAATTTCTCATAGCATAGGCCTTAATGTTTCCTTTCTGTCTCACAATGCTAAGCTGCAGAGTTCTAGCCTCGGTCAGACCACCTCTAAGGGTTTTGCCAACCTGGCCATTACTATGTGACAATCCAGAACAGGTGCCCCCTGGTGGTTTGTTGCAGAACTACAATGGGATCGACCCACCTCGACCCAACTCAGCAGGGCTGCATTCAAGCATCATGCCGACCCTACACGGGCCGGGGCTGCATTGGTGCATCATGACGAGAAATGTCATCTTTTAGCGACATATGTCCTGAGAGGGTTGAAGGGTTCGTGTACTTCATTTCTGTTTAATGGACAAGTAAAAATGCACTGCCTTATCAACAATAGGCATAGCTGTAGTAATATAATTACAGCAAACTTAATGTATATTCACTTTTACTAAGTGTTATACCAGAAGATTATATTAACTTTCTTCCAAAATATGTAATAACATCCTTTTATAAACTAATTAAGAGGTAGTGACATTGTGCATTTGATAAATGCAGTTTCACATCCTATTAGTGGCCATGAGAGCCACTTAAATACCACTTAACGGGTATTCATGTAATATCCCAGCAATGGCTGTGGAGTACAGAAAACGATCTATAAGGTCTTGTAACTTCCTCAGGATAAAGATCAATCAATCCATTACTTACCAGGAAGTTGGGTTGGTCCGCCTGCACCAGGACCTTAGCCTCCTCACATGTCTGAAAACACATGAACGAGTTAATTTGGTAATTTTTCATATTTCTCTCATTATCTCAAGCCTTTAAATAACGTAGGGAGTGGTCATTCTTTAACAACAAGGGTGGGGGTGGAATTGACCACTCCCCCAATCCCAAAAGAAACCAATTTTCTAAAACTTTAAAACAGTGTTCGGGGCTTCCGTTTCAGACTGAAATAGTAAACTCTCTTAATATTGAAATAAATTTTGTAATTTTTGTGCCCCCTGGATTTAAGCTGGGTATAACATAATAGAGGTGAGGGTCCCTGCATGGTAAGTTAGGCCTATCAATTCAATTTCAATGTGCAAGGTTTATTCTGCAATATCAAAAAGTAAAAAGTAGATTACAATCAGATTTGTTTCTAAGAAGATGTTGATATGTATACATATGATGATACATTTTAAAACCCAACCTGGAGTTAGGCAGGCATACAATGCAGTCTATAGGCTATGCCAAAAACTGAAAAACCATGTCTAAGTAACTCGGGAGGACTCCAGTTGGAATTAGAGTGATGCAAGGGACTACAAGAAGTGAAAAGATGGAGAAATAAGATTATTGATATTGTAGAATTTTGAACCTGTGCCATTACGGCAACACTGTATGTGTAGTCCTCCCTTACAGGGGGATCCCATTGAAATATAAAGGTCCCATATTTTGGTGGGACAATGGATGGTGAACACATAACAAGGACAAAAAGACATGACAGAATGACAACAAACAACACACCTTTGATAGCAACACCTCTGTCCTGCTAGACTAAATGATTATGACTAAATCGATGGTCAGTCATTGTGAATTTAAGGAGGGGGGGGTGGAAATACAAATGAAATTTGTCTTACCTTGCCCACACACTCGGGCCAGCTGGTCTTGTTGGCAGACATGGTGATTTCTGTGTATTATCAACAATCTGCAAAGATGGAAATCACATTTTAAGATATTTCATTCTATAATTACGACCCACCCAGTACTTATTCCAAAACCCATGAATTATCTAGCACGTTAATGTCTGCATAATATTGCTTTGTCTAATATCTATGTTATGCTATGTTATTGATTGTCAGCTGGCAATAAACGACTCGACCGTAAGTAATAAACTACTCGCCCCATCAGACCCTAGACTCAGGCTGGTAGTCATGGTAACCACTCTAACAGTAGATAAGGTATACATGTACCAGGTATAGTACAGTGGTGGCACTTCAGGTATACAGTAGGTACAGACCCACCCCACGCCTAAGTGTACCTAACAACTACCCTCATACACCCATATTATGTGGGTCCTGCACTGAAAACTCTATTCCGCATTAGCTAGATGATCACTGCACAGCGCCATCTTGTCTGGTACCAGTGCTGTTTCCTCTGCTAACTATAGAAGCCTGCTGATTAGCTGAAGCTAGATTCTGTCATGACTGAAATTTGGTGTTTTAGAGGTCGTAAATCTTTCAAATATAGGCCTCTATTGTGGCTCCTTAGGTCATCTGTTCAGATTGGGGGAGTGGTAAGAACTCTGACCTACCAATCCATGCATCATGGGTTCAGATCCATGATAATGCTATTATGTTCACACACACTTTTAAAATGTATTTTGGTAGGTCAAAATTGTGATAGTAGGCTTTACAACTTGGTTGTAAAGATCCTTAACACCAGATAGATATTTATAGTGTAATCTAAAATGGTTTTGTATTGTTGCATTGGGTTTTCGTTATAAATAATATTACTATTTCTTACCAACTATAAAAAAGGATAATTTTCCTTGGCATGGATTTGAACTTATTACCCCTGATATTGATTGGCCAGTGTCCTAACCACTCCCCCAATCCTAACAGGTGACATGAGAAATATTCAGATACAACTGATTCAAAACCATTTTAGATTACACTATACATATTTATCTTATGTAAAGGATCTTTACAACCGAATTGTATACTCTCACAATTTTTGACCTACCAAAAATACATGTTAAAATTATGTGTGAACAAAAAGGCCTAGACCTGGATTTGAACCCATGACCCATTAATTGGTAGGCCACAGTCCTAACCACTCCACCAATCTGAACAGATGACCTTAGCACCCACAACAGAGTGCTATAACTGAAAGGTTTATGTCCCCTAAAACTCCAATTTTGGACATGTCAGGAACCAGCTTCAGCTAAAGGTGGTACCACCCTAAATGCCTAGTCGGGCCTCGGAAAAATCAACGTCACACACCTTGGGTCTAATATTTGAAATACTTAAAATTCCCTGAGAGCTAAGCCAAATATACCACATTTTAGCTATTGAAATGGAGAAAATTATACAATAGGCCCAAAATAAAAAAGTCAGCCTAGATTTAGTATAAATCGCCATGGAAACCAGGACATTGATTTTGTGCCGTGAGACCTAAGCAGTGTATGAATACTATATATGGCCGTTTCACCCCCATAACCCTCCACTGTTTACATGGTACCAATAAAATATTTAGCCTGGACTATAAACAAACACCTCCAGATTACTATGATCCCAAATAAGCATACATTTAATACTTTTACCCCCACCCTGAGGTCCGAATTCCCAAAAATAACTAATTTTCTGAGGGACTATTTGGCCATTCTACCCGGAAGTGGCGGATTTAGGGTGGTACCACCACAAGGTAGAATTACTGCATCCTGCTAGTGCCCTATAGGGGGAAAATAATCAAGAGTGATTACTTTTTGTAATCACGGTCACAAGCTTTTCAAAACTGTAATAAGTATTAACCATGTGAATAACTTAGCTAGAAGTGAAATAATAATGGATCTTTTAGACCCCTAGATTCGACATAGTGACATGGCTATTTCTTAAATCTGTATTGAATTGTGACATGTTCTCTATACTAAACGCTATTCTTTGGGCCATGAGTGCTAACCTGCTGCTTTACCATACCATTATTTCCTACATTATCATCCTGATGATTGCTCAACCAAATGTGTCTGAATATGCTAAAATGTGAAAACAACTGTGTACATGCCTGACATCTTTTGCTGACATAATTATTTTTTGTATCATATGTTAACAAAAGTTACGCCACGTCTCGAATGTGTATTTTGTTAATAAACAGGTCTTGCAAGGACTCATTGAAACAAAAATAACTCCCCCATGTTGCTGAAAGATGACGTCTCCCTAAGATGTTTGTTCTGGTAAATATAGGATCAGCAAACTGAGCTGAGAGGTGGGAGACATTGACCAAACACATCACCCTAGACACAGGTATGTAGGTCTAGGTATAGTCTATGCCAATGTCCACCCATGACTGGGGGTCTAGATGGGGGGGCCCCCATGTCGCATGTCGAATTTAAGAAATGGCCATGTCATGTCACTTAAAATTCCCATGTCCCATGTCGCCCCTAAGAACCTGCCATGTTCCATGTCGATTTTAAGAAATACCCTATGTCATGTCACTAAAGTTTTCCCTCATGTCACTAAGCTCCATGTCGCATGTCGATTCTAAGAAATGGCCATGTCGCCATGTCGATTTTAGGGGTCTATACCCATATGACTAGCCTACCATGACCATGCTCTATCATGTGCAGACGAAACAGACGATATCATATACCATTATATAAGGCAAAGGGAATTGGTTTAAAAAAGCAGTGCTGGTCCTTATTTTTCTCTTATAATACTACATGCATTTTTTAACAGTTCTGGCCATTTCATTCTATTATAATAACTTGGATTACGGATCCACCAATGGTAACCCCCTACCCCCCCCCCCCCCCCCCCCGCCCCCGCCCCTTGGCAATAAACGATGCTATCCTGGTTATCTGATTTGGCTGAGTGTGGTCTGTGTACGTCCAGTCCCACCAGTAAGCTGTGTTACGTCATCTATTACGTCATCTGGCCTACATTTACTGACCAGCCCACCAACACTGACTACACTGGCACCCTGAGCCTGCAGCCCAATAGCTGTACTGTAACCGCAGAAACCCCGCTGTTGTCAATGGTCTGGCACGTACAGACTAGACCCCACTGACGTGCATCATAGACATGGAGCCCTGCAGTACAGATACCATGTTAAAGTTGAGGGAAATGTCCTTGGAAAATGTCCATATAGAGGTTTAGTCTCTCACATGTCCATATACATGTATACTACTAGTATGTCCATGTATGGCTAGGCCTGCATGTTATGATGTATGTATATACTCCACCCACCTGTGTGTTAGCGTCCACTCCCTCCAGCGTCCGGTCAGCGTCTGTCTGAGGCGCCACCCACCACCACGCCACCTGCAGCTCACCCCGCACATTAACCTCTGACCTCTGACCTCTGATCCCTGACCCTGGCACGCACGGGTTAGCTCTCCCAGGGAGGTACCTTCCTGGCTCTCCCAAGTGAGAGGACAGACGTTCAGAGCGTTATCTTAATAAGACTTTTAAGACAGTCTGAATAGTCTTAACTTTAGTAGAGGCCGCTTATGTCATTAAAAATAAATAATATTTTGAAAGTATAACTATTACGACTAGTATGTAATGGGGGGCTCTGCCCCCCAACCCCCGTTTCTTTTTCTTCTTTTTCTTCTTTTTCTTCTATTAGAGACATCCTGAGTTCCTCTGAGCTGGTTGCTGGCTTGAAATGATTTATTTTTAATGATAAGAGCGGCCCTGGGTAAGACACTGAATTAAGACTTTAAGATGTCTTATTAAGATAACGCTCTGAACGTCTGTCCTCTCACTTGGGAGAGCTATCCAGTTTTTGCCTGACCCTGAGATGCAGAGGTGTGGACGTCGGGGCCCACACGTGCAAGGAAAGGGAGTGGGTCCAGAAGAGTGTTGTCACAATAGTCACCGTTTTTACTAATATATTTACTTTGAACTGATTTTTTTTTTTTTTTTTTTTTGTTGTTGTTTATGTGTAATATAATATAATATAATATTATATTATTTATATATATATATATATATATTATTTCAATTAATTCAATTAATTCAATTAATTAATTTATAAAGACCCATAGTGTTTCGAATCCCGCGCGGCAACTTACTGCCCGTTACTCTTTACCACTAAACTGCATGAGTCGCGTCTGCCAGTCAGAACCTTTCTAGAAGCCGAGGTGGACAGACGTGTACCGGGTTGCTTAACCCTTGTGCTTGTATTTTTTTATTTTTTTTTTTGTTGTTGTTTATGTGTAATATAATATAATATAATATTATTTATATATATATATATATGTATATACACACATATATATATACATATATAAATATACACACATATATTATATATATATTATATTATAAATAAATAAATATATATATATATATATAATATATATATATATATATATATATATATATATATATATATATATATATATATGGTCTTTATACTATCATCTTATAACATACTCATCTCTATATCATCCAATCAACTGAAATCAACAATGATAAGGCGTCCCCGTTTACTGTCATAACATATACATTCGTACCACAAATTGTAGGTTTTGTTATTTGGTGATAAAAAAACAACTTGAAACTTGGAAAAGATAAGAAGTAATTTAGTTGTGTAGCAATCCACACTGGGTTCGAGGCCCCACCACAATAAGGCTGTGTCTCATGAGATTGTAACAATTGAAACGTCTTCCTGCGGCCAGCGTTAAAATGGCAGAAATGAGGCCTATGTAGTTCAGTTCAGTTCAGTTTTTAATATTTTTATTGGCAACATATAGTCATATTACAATAAGTTTTTCATATACGCCAATATTGTAAATGCAATGCAGAAAAGTACAAAAAATACAATATGAGTCAATTGTCGTCAGAGAGATAAATAAATGCATGTATCACATTATTTAGATTTGCGCGTTGGTATAACCGGACCGTTCCATGAGGGAGGTGTTACAATTTCAGTTACTACTAGACTGTTACTACAACATATGTCTGGAGACAGGTTAATTGGATTCCTTCCACACTCAAGCCCCGTACAGTTATAGCAATAAATATTGTTACAGACATAGAAACTAGTTGCATGATTTGTTTGATCATATTGACTAACCTTGGTACTACGTAAGTGTGTTAGACACCTTATTCGCAATATGCATACTTCCAAGTAGTCTAACAAACCTTCTTTTACAAATCAGGTTCAATCCACATTTCAACTCACAGTTTGTAATTACCGATTACAAATTACGGTTTACAAGATTACAAGCTACGGTTACGCTAGCTATTAGCGACCTGCATACATTGTTCTTTTTTGTTTTTTGTTATAATGAAACAACACTTCTGTTCTCAAACTGTGATTATTGAATCATTATATTACAACAATTTTATACATTTTTATACAGAAGTTCATTTGAGGTCAGTACCTAGTGTAGGCTAGCAAGGAAGGCTGTGCGGGTCAACTTATGATGTTGAGTTGAGGTTAATTCATCCCAAGCACAGACTCCCCTGTATAGCGGGCTACGTCTATATATTTCACCTTTGGGCCTCTGAACTTTTAGTTTGATTTTACTTGAACTCCTAAGCTCCCTTACAGGTTCAAGAATGCAATCATCACACCTAGATCTTTTGTACATTAGAGATAACAAGGCATCAGACCTTCTGTCAACCAATTCAACCATGCAGCATTGAACATGTAGCTGATCAATATCAATGTCACGCGGATTCCTAATTTTTTCACAAACTCGAAGACAGTCATTTTGCAATACCTGGTAACACCTTGGGACCCACTCGGCAGCTCCATCAATAATAAAGCTACTATATTCCATAGTGGGCCTAATCATTTGCTTATACACAAGCAAGCATAAGTCACGGTTTGAGGATTTCCTGATATGTTTTAGTTGAGACAATTTTCCTTTGAGCATACCTTTAACCTTTGTGCCCTGGCCAGCAAAGCTTAGACAGTAGTCTATGTTTACTCCCAGGTAATTAAACTCTTTCACAGATACAAGCGCACTATTTTGCACAAAAACCGAGCAACCCGACAGGTCTGGATTTTGCTGATTTGAGTGCATCCACATGACCTTAGATTTGTCTGCATTAATGGTTAAACGATTGAGTGAGCACCAGTTACTTATATCATTAAGATCCTCCTGTAATAATGCTCTTATACGCTCCACCGAGCGAGCACTAACCATGATCGCCAGGTCATCGGCATATAAGTAGCAATTTGAATTTTTTATACATTTTACTAGGTCGTTAATATACAAGATAAATAACAAGGGGCCTAGCACGGACCCCTGGGGAACGCCGCATTTTATAAGCCGTACGTCCGATTTATGAGAATTTACTACACAGCATTGTGACCGGTCTTCCAAATAATCTTTAAACCAGAGTACAGTTTTAAACGAGCAACCCAACAGTTTTAATTTTAATAACAATCTATTGTGATTTACAGTCTCGAATGCCTTCCTCAAATCGAGGAAGACAACTGCTGCATATAACTTTGCATTTCGGGCTGAGTATAGATCATTTGTTAGTTCATAAATTGCGTCATCTGTACCTTTCCCAGGCAGAAAACCAAATTGAAATGGAGTCATGATATTATTAGACAAGACAAATTCCATTAACTGTCGCTGGACAACCTTTTCCATGGTCTTACCAATAAGATTCAAAAGACTGATCGGCCTCCAGTTAGTAACTCGTTGGAGGTCGCCAGTTTTAGGTAGGGGAATTACTGAGGCCATTTTCCAGCTGCCGGGAACTTTTGACCATTCTATAGTGCCATTTATCATGTGAGAAAGTAAATACGGTTTATCTTTAAACACAACCTTGAGGACTTCCGACCTGACATTTTCAATATTTGATGATTTGATTTTTCCCAGGCAGAAAACCAAATTGAAACGGAGTCATGATATTATTAGACAAGACAAATTCCATTAACTGTCGCTGGACAACCTTTTCCATGGTCTTACCAATAAGATTCAAAAGACTGATCGGCCTCCAGTTAGTAACTCGTTGGAGGTCGCCAGTTTTAGGTAGGGGAATTACTGAGGCCACTTTCCAGCTGCCGGGAACTTTTGACCATTCTATAGTGTCATTTATCATGTGAGAAAGTAAATACGGTTTATCTTTAAACACAACCTTGAGGACTTCCGACCTGACATTTTCAATATTTGATGATTTGTTCTTATTTATATCAGCAGCCAAGAACTTAAAGGATTCAATCGACCATTCCTTCAAGTCAAAACTGTCCATGAAACTCTCACTGTCATCAAAAATGTCACCAATGTCAACATCACCATCAGTCCCACTAAAGGCCATTGCTAGATTTGAGCCAGTATTCACGTAATACCGGTTCATGTAATCTGCAACGTCCGATTTGACTAACATATTATTCTCTTCATCTTTAATCACAATATCCTTTACACTTCGGTCACCTTTCCAGATGTTATTTACAACCTTCCAAAATGGTTTTGGATCATTTTTGTGTTTTTCAAGGCTAGACACAATTTTTTTACTGATTTTATCATTAACTTTCACATGAACAGTTTTCAGAATTTTTTGTGCCTCGCTTAATAAGGAATTTCTTGTACCGATCTTAATTTTCCAAGCTTTCCTAAGGATCCTTCTCCTTTTTTCAAGAAGTTTTAGGACTTCACCATCAAACCCATACTTATGACCTAGCATTATTGTGAAATTCCTAATGGGATGATGTTGATTCAAATACATCTCAATGGCAGTCACAAACAGATCGTATGACTTACTAGGATCCTTCTCGTCAAAGAAGCCGCGCCAGTCGTGATCATTAACAAACTGTACAAGCAACTCTGGAGAGAAGTTTTTATACGACCTGCCACGAAAAGTGTGTTTGACTGGTTTAGCAATTTGTTTCTTTTTAACTGCAAACACGGGTGCATGATCACTGATTACATCATTTACCAAACCATTTCGAGAGACATCTATACAGTTGGTATAAATATGATCGATGGTTGAGTGACCATACCTATGGTACCTGGTAGGTTTTGTCACCAGATACCTCAGGTTATTTCTTCGAAGAAAACTTGACATATTTCTGAATTTTACCGAGTTACGAGAACGTGCATCTATATTGAAATCTCCACAAATCCATATTTCACGTCTATCACAATTTAATTTACACAGTAACTCGGTTAATTTTGAGTAGCATAATTTGATGTTACCGTGGGGAGGCCTGTATACTGAAAAGATCACCCTGTATTTTTGGTTGGGGAATTTAGTTTCAATTCCCAGACATTTAATGTCCTTGCTTGCAAATGTAAAGTCTTCTCTAACTGAAGTAAACGGTGCATATTTATCTGCAACTTAGCAGGCCACGCCACCGCCTTTCTTCTTTAAACACCTTGGTCTGTCTAACCTAAAAATTTGCATCCCAGGGACACTAACATAGCTGTCAGGTATTCTAGGCTTGAGCCACGTCTCATTTAGAGAGAAATAATCTAAATCAGAGACTAAGCCTCTAATAAGATTAATTTTTCCCAACAAACTCTGAGCATTCATACAAGTCAGTTTTAGACCTTTGATGTCTTTAAACTCGTCGAACTTTATATACTTAGAACCGATTAATGTAACTGACCCCAGCAGCCCAGGTCACATACCACAGCGCAACACTCAATCATGACGACAAAATCTTCAGACACAATAAACATTAAATGGCCTAAGCGCTTGTAATTAAGGGCTTAAGTAAAGGTCAACTTCAGAAAACTGTTGACCTATAGTGCTTATGAGACAGTAAGCTACATAAATGATACTCAAAAAATATTCAAATACTCTAGAGTGAGCAATAAAAGTTAATTCCGCAAAAAACAAATAACAAAACACAATCAATTACATTTCAAAAAAAACAAAGTGGCTGACAGAGTTACCACCATCAGCGTTCGAATACCGTGGTTTCTTAGCTGGTTTATCTAATTCATTTAGGTTGGGGCTCCCTCAAACCCGGTGATCCAAGATCACAGATACACAATCACATGATACTCTTGTACAAGTCGTTACTTCAATATTCCAATATGTCTAGGACCAAAGAACACACATTCAAAAATATGCCGCTCTAGTACATTCAAACTAAGTTGCAATTTCAATTCATTTAAATACAGATAAATACAGTTCAATCTTTGACTTACATGTAGAGACTATATGGTAGACGTCTTAAATACACCAAGGCCTGCATTTATCACTACTGTTACTGCACAATGGAGGCGGGTACTACGCTACCGGTAAACAGTCTGCATAGCGCATACTATATAAATCACACGATACTCCAAGGAGTCGCTCGTACACAACATGTCAGTGGCACAGTAATATAATATAATAATAACATAATAACATCACTTACGCATTGTCATACAATTTACTGTTTCAGTTGCAGTGTTTTCAATTTGCATAGATAGACATGACTCTCTAGTTCATTCAAACATTCACATATTTCAATTTCATTTTGTTTTGTTTTGTATACCGGTAGCCTCCTATAATGGAGTACAAGTTCAATCAAGACCTACATGAGTTTGAATTCGTCTTTATTTCAAAAATATTTCATGGTTTTACAAATTACACTGTTATCTTTTGACTTATTCCCAAAGACAGGTCGCTTCTTAGCCTTTTCAGGCTAATTTAAAGTCGGCGACCTTTACAATGATAGTGAACACAAAATTATTTCATTTGGCGAGCAGATAACCTATTTTGATTTATGTCAATAAATTGATAGATAACATCATTTAGCACATGATTATAACCCAGATAATATTTTGCATTGTACAAAACGCGTTGAACTATAACAAATAACACTTATTATTATTAATACCTGTTAAGCAGTGACATTAAAGTCTCTGTGTAAATAGTACCTCAGATTGCTTGTTGGGCAAAGTAACGCTTGTACCATACTTATCATAGTTGCATTGTACAAAACGCAGCTATGTCTTAACCATATTTTTCTTTGTTTGTCATAGTTGCATTATACAAAACGCAGCTATGCTTTTACCATGAACATAACTTAAGACTACCTTAAATCTAGGGGGTTAGTAGAGTTTCAACACTACCTGTGTCATGAGCTGAGTAGAGGGGGGGAGATGTTGGCCTAAACAGGTTCCGGGAGATTTAATTCTAAAAATTTGTGTACGTCAATTTTGAAGGACTTAAAGGAAGGGAGATTCCTATCTTCAGGCTCAAGATTATTCCAGGCAAATGCCAAGCTCCACTCAAGACTTCTCGTATAAGATTTAGCATGAGGAGTATAACATTTCATAGATACTACATGGTCGACGACTTAAATACACCAAGACCCATATTCAACAATACAGTTACTGTACAATCACTACTGTTACTGCACAATAGAGGCGGGTACAACGCTACCGGTAAACAGTCTGCATAGCGCATACTATACAAATCACACGATACTCCAAGGAGTCGCTCGTACACAACATGTCAGTCGCACAGTAATATGATATAATAATAACATAATAACAACATCACTTACGCATTGTTTTCAACTTGCATAGATAGACATGAGTCTCTAGTACATTCAAAAGTCACATATTTCAATTCATTTTGTTTTGTATACCGGTAACCTCCTATAATTGAGTACAAGTTCAATCAAGACCTATATGTAGATACTACATGGTCGACGACTTAAATACACCAAGACCCGTATTCATTAATACAGTTACTGCTCATTAACAGTTAGTACCTGAAGCTACCGGTAAGCACCAAAGCTACAGTACTTAACTACCATCACACGACATTTCAACGGAAATAAGAGAACAATAGTTAACACACAGCATGCCAAATTTATGCATATAACAGTCAGACGACAAAGATTTAGTTTCACCAAATCCAAAACCAATGGATTATCCCACTTTGATTATCAATGTGTGATTGGAGAGAATTAGTGAACATAGTTTGCTCATCATATAGGCCTAATGACTGTGAACAATCATCATTTAAGAGCATTTCTTTATTTTCATTTCACCTTAATCTCAGCTTGAATGGCCAAGAAGTGATACAGAATCTTACCCTTTCCCTACACCTTATCTACCTGTCATTGCCTACAAAAAGGTGTCCTCATTAGAATCTTGCCAGGATTCTTTATATTACATAATAAAGGTGGTAATAAGGAATACAATGGATTATAAAGATAAAATACTTGGTTTCAAATGCTATATAAAACACCCATGACCCCCAATTATTAGCCAATTATGAGAAAGATAATGTATCTGATGGGGAAAATATTTTCTTACAACCTCCAATGCCATCTGGTGGAGGTTGGAGACACAGCATTATGCCAACATTGGAATGACATTAATTATCCTCCGTTGTATCAACGTTGGCAACACATTGGGAGTATTGCCAACGTTATTACAACGTAAATTTACCAACGTTGGCAGACCAACGTTGTGCCAACGTTAAAATGTTGCTTGCGACCTGCCGACGTTGGCCCAACGTACCGTTGCTTATGAGCAATTCTTAAAATCGACATGGGACATGGACATTATTAAGCGACATTGACATGTGACACGGCCATTTCTGACATTTGTTAAGATCGACAATCGACATAGGACCCCCCACCCAGACCCCCAATGAGCATGTATCCAACACTCTGATCATACCCCGGATCACACCGGTGTAGAGACACTAACTTCTAATTCTAAAGGGCCCCAGACGGGTAAAAGCGACAAATCGACATGAGTCTAGTGATAAGGGACAAGACCTATTTCTTAGAATCGACAAATGACATAGGCATTCCTGACAAGGTGACATGAGAGCCCAGGCATGAGAGCTGGTGACATTTGTATAGTGTCAGTGACAAGTGACAAGACATTGGCATTTCTTAAAATTGACAAGTGACACAGCAACCCCCCCCGTCTGGGGCCCTTTCTAACACATGGGGGTGTAGATGGGGGGCCCCCCATGTCGCATGTCGATTTTAAGAAATGGTGATGTCGCATGTCCATGTCGCTTAATAATCCCAATGTCCCATGTCGATTTTAAGAATAGCTCATGTCCCCTGTCACTATCTTTTTAAACCTAATGTCGCATGTCACTAGGCCTCATGTCGCATGTCGATTTTAAGAAATGGCCATTTCGCCGTGTCGAATTTAGCCATCCACCCCCATACACATCCCCATATCATGGAGACATTTTATTAAGAACCCTTGTAAGTGTAAAGCCTCTCCAAATAATATACCTGTTTCTCATCACTAAGGGAGGATTCATTATTTATGGCAGGGGGGGGTGAGAGTTTGGCAAATCGAATACGTCAAAAATAAATGGCCCCCCCCCTCGGAATAGGTTGGAAAAAAAAAGGCCCCCCCCCCCTCGGAATAGGTTGGAAAAAAAAGCGCCCCCCCCTCACCCTGGATCGTTTTCAACTTTATCACAAAAACGATGTTGGTGTCTACTAATTGTATGCATTTAATCCTGGGCACTTTTTCACCTACAATTTACTACCTTGCAACAAATACATCCATTCGTAAGGTGTTTTAGTGTAAACGTCTCATGATACTCGCTGGTGTGTGATAATAGTCAAACTAGTCCAATGAATGAACACTTCAGGGTCAACAAAATTGCTATGTGAGGTTTTTCAATGGTTTTCACCTCTTTGGTACATGCACATTTCAGAAAAAAATAGTTGTCAGAAATCCTCCTTGGGGAAGTGCCTCAGATCCAATATGGCCGCCTTTATAGTGTCTCTCAATGTTAAAGTGTCCTATATTTGGTTCTCATCAAGATATTTACTCTCATGATGGGTCAATTGACATCAGCTTGAAATTATACACACATTAGAATTATTTCCAAAGGTCAAGGTCATATGGTCAGATGGTGATATAGCGATTAGGCAGCCACAATCAGTGAAAGTACCAATTCTCAGACAAAAAAACTATATGGACATCTAGGCTGACAGTAAATGTAGTCTATAACTATATTTAGTGAATTATTAACATAATTGATAGCTGGTGGGTGACGGGGAGAGTGATAAAGAAGTCCCTTTAGAAGGTTATATAGAAGGTCTGTCTGGAAACTATAATGACAACCACATGTAAGCTATAGTGTGGAATTATTAACAGCATTAGAATGGTAAATGAGTAAATAGAGAGCAGATGGGTGAGACAAATACATCCGTTTAACAAAATACCAAGGTCAAGGTCACCTGCATATTGCAGAAGAACTTTCTAGTCTGGCAGAAAACAAAGGCTTTTGGCCTAATCCCAAATCTGATAATGATTTTTATCTTGATCATTCATCTATAGGGTCTGTATGAACATTTCTAGTGCAGTATGACGATGTCCCCACTGAGAAATTTGAATTATGCAAGATGGTTGCCAAAATGTCATAAATTCTTGTAAATGATATATCTCTGGGTATATTCAAGATAGAAACATGATTTAAAGTTCCAAAAATACATTTGTGAGGCCTAGGAATACAAAGTTATCATTTTTGAGAAGTTAGATGGCTGCCATCTTGAAATTTTAATGAGACCGATACCGGAATAATAGAATTTCTGTGATTATTGGATAGTGAATACCAATGCTTATTTCTAAAATATACTCAATTCATTGAAATTTCATCAACATTTCATGGTGAAAAGGTTTTGGCATGACCTTGTCCTTTGACCTATGATTACACATCCATGGCTACCCCTGACATATACCTTTCAAGAAAATAGCATGAACCTTTGTGCCTCAGAATGGTACTGGCAAGTAATATTTGGCTTGCTGGCTCATGGACTATTCAGGTCTATGCACAAATTTATGGCAAGACACAAAAGTCTATTTCCTGGGCATGCTTTGTCCTTAGTAATGAATAGCTGGCTATTGCCAAAATTCAAACGAATGTATTCCCCTGTTTGACCTTTGAGAAATATGACCTTGACCTTGGCCAAGGTCATGTAAATTCTTGTGGATGTTGACTCCTTAAAGATCCATTGTCACAGAAGATAAGAGATTCATGCTATTTTGATAACCGAGCACTGCCCCATGAAGTAAATTTGCTGATTCGACCTATTTTCAATGTGACCTTGACCTTTGAACTTATTTTTTACCTTTCTCCTACACCCAATTTATTCTATCCACACCAGATTCGAATCCAGCATACCCAAATTAGGGTAAAATCACCTTCAAAGACACTATTGCATTCCGGTCCAAATGTACTTAAATATTGATATTTGGGCTTTGAGGACCCCCTACCAAAAGGATGATGTTTGAAAAATTATTTTCCCTGAAATATATAGGTATTGAAAAGGTGAAAAACATTAAGAACCTTTTTCTCTGACTTCCTTTTTAACCAAGTCTTCATTATGTGTACTGTTGGCTTACTTCATTCGCTTCATGTTGCTAAACAAACAGTCTTTTTTAGGGGGTTCCCAGAGGATAATTTTTCAGGACTTCTTTTTCCTGAAATACGCGGTTATTAAATAGCTGAAAATCATTGACAAACCCTTTGTGAGACTTTTTCTCTCACTCTAAAGTCCTTATTAACTGGACTGGAGGCATATTCCATTCAGATATCAGACTTACCTAGAAATTACCTATTTTCGGGGGGTTCCCCAGGGAGAATTTTTGACAACTATTTTTTTTTGGAAAGTAGACATATTATAGAGCCCAAAACTACTGGAAAATCCCACATAGCAATTTTGTTGACACTAGACTGCCTTTTTATCTTCATTCATTGGACTAAACCTCAGACACTTGACTTACATACCGTTGAGTTTAAGGGTCCCAGTGCTTGACTGATAAAACAGTGGGCTATTCTGAGTGTCAAAAGTGATGCAGTGAGAAATTTGCTGGGAGTTTGAGGGAAATTTTAGAAAATTTGGAAAATATTGACATAATTTGGTAAAATATAACACAGGCTGTTACCAAAATTCGCGACATTTCAACGTACTAGATTCGCGACATTTTTAGGAATACCCCTAAAAAAAAAAGGCCCCCCCCCCTAAGAATAGGATAAAAAAAAAAGCCCCCCCCCCTTTGAATACCCTTAGAAAAATTGCCCCCCCCCCTCAAATGCTCACCCCCCCCTGCCATAAATAATGAACCCTCCCTAAGCCATGACAAATATGACGAGGGTGCTTTTTTTTCTTTTTTTCTTTTTTTTTTTTTGCTAGTATTGCAGGTTCTTGGAGAGCCAAATTCACATTTTAGTAATAAAGAAATTAAGGATCTGCGAAAGTTATAAATATGCATGTTTTCTCCAGCCCATTACATTTTCTACACTGTAGTGTAAGCTTTAATTTGATACCAAATATGTCCATATTTGTCTAATTTTGTCATGTTTTTCCATTATAATTTGCAAAAAAAAAAAAAAAAAAAATCTCAGAAAGGGATTTTGGTGATGCGCACGGTGATGAGAAACAAGGATATTATTTGGAATGGCGTAAGCCTATTGAACCAGTATGATCACATTACCTCAATGTGCTTTCACAAGGTCATTGACGGCGCGATCACACAACGTCTTGGAAGGTCAAACCGTGGCGGGAATCTGAAGATGACGTACTTTAGGTGTCACGATACAAAACCAATGTTACCCAGGTGGATGAATCCAGGTGAGCGCCTGCTACGGCGTGTCCAGCACAGAGGATCGGTCATTTATCTTTATCCTTTAAATTAGTGTAATTCAAGCCTTAATTTTAAATAAAAAGAGGAGAAAAGTAATATTTTCACCGTCGGATAACAGAATTCTGCCGTGTGGCGTATTTACCGGATAGGACGCGCGATGCTTGCTCGCGCGCCAGCAGCTAACCGATTGCTGCGGTCACTGTAGTCCCCGGGACTATGCGCCGGCGCGCGCGTAATTTACGCGTCTCCCACGGGCGTCCTCGCGCCTGCGCTTGACTGAATTCTAAAAGTACTGAACAATAGTCCTGGGGACTAAATTTGTAGTCCCCAGGACTACGGAGGAAGTCCTTCGGACTATAAGTTTTAAACTTGTAGTCCTGGGGACTAATAAAATGATAGTCCTGAGGACTACAGGCATAGTGCTGGGGACTACTTTGGCCAGCTGTATAGTCCTAAGGACTACAGTTACACTTACAGGGCTACGTAGTCCTGGGGACTACAGACATAGTCCTGGGGACTAAAGACATCCAACATGTAGTCCTTAGGACTACAATTGTGGTCCCCAGGACTATGGTTGTAGTCTTCAGGACATCAATTATTTAATGTGCAGTCCTGGGGACTAATAAAATGGTAGTCCTGGGGACCATACGCATAGTCTTAAGGACTACAGTGACAGGCCTACATAGTCCTGGGGACTACGGATACAGTCCTGGGGACTAAAGACTTTCAATATGTAGTCCTGAGGACTATGCCTATATAGTCCGCAGCACTATGTAGGCCTACCTTATCTACCTTTTTGGTAGTAGCACTAGGCAGTCTTCTGTCTTGGGTAGTCCCTAGGACTATACACGTAGTCTCCAGGACTACACCTGTAGTCTCCAGGACTACACCTATAGTGCTGAAGACTACACCTGTAGTCCTCAAGACTGTGCAGGCAATACACTCAAATATTTGGAAGGGCTGTGCAGAATGGTATATGATCTCAGTTCTAGAAATAATATTAATAGTCCCTAGGACTAGATATATCGTCCCCAGGAC
Organism: Harmothoe impar; assembly: GCA_947462335.1. Taxonomy (NCBI): domain Eukaryota; kingdom Metazoa; phylum Annelida; class Polychaeta; order Phyllodocida; family Polynoidae; genus Harmothoe; species Harmothoe impar. The sequence continues at coordinate 13,946,835 of OX381710.1, forward strand.
TAGATGTATAGTCCTGGGGAATGCACATGTAGTCTCTAGGACTACACGTGTAGTCCCCAAGACTATAAATCTAGTCCCCGGGACTATGCTGTAGCTTGCAGTATATGTTAATCCTGAGCACCCCCTCCCCCCCCCTCCCACCCCCTCAAAGACCCCCCCCCCCCCCCCCCCCGCTGGCTGCACCTGTTCCGCGCGGCAGATAAAGGACGCGTAGAGGACGCAGGGAGGCGCACGCGGCAACGTCGTAGTCCTCGGGACTACAGTGGCCGCAGCAATCGGTCAGCTGCCGTGCGCAATCTCTTCGCGAAGGCGGGAAGACGTAGACCTCACCGCGGAGAAAGAGGATTTCGCCAAGTGCAGGTAGGAGCGTGTGTTTGTGTGTGTATATTTTGGCGTGTGACAAGATCGTGCACAGTTGGAGGGCATGTGTTGTGGATGTCATCGCCCCAGAGTCCCTCACCGAGCAGGTCAAACGGCTCAAGTAGATCCAACACAGTCCTGCATCCAACAAGTCGCGTCTCCGGGCGTTCACCCGGCGTCAGGTCAGCGTCTGCAGGCTGACGTCATCAACGTTTATAAGCCGGGCCAGGAATATAAGTGTGGCCCGTTTATAAGCCGGGTCTATATCCCATTTAAAACACAAGTATTATCCGGGGCCGAATATAAACCTGGTCATCAATAAAGGCAAGGCAAATACCATTTCCTTCTCAAATACCCCCTTGACCAGGCGGGGGGGGGGGGGGGGGGGGGGAGTGTTCAAAATTTCACCCCGGGGGGGGCACTCAATTATTTTTTTTGACACGGGGGTGCGGCTGGCCCTTTGACAACCCTTACCCTTGGTGAGGGGGATTTTGGTCAAATGTGACCCTTGCTGAGGGGGATTTTGGAGAAAGAGATTTGGAGAAAGAGATTTTTCTCGAGGGGTCCCCCTTGGTGAGAGAGATTTTGGTGAAAAGGAACCCTTTTCTCGAAGAATTTTGGCGAAAACTCCAGTGTTGCCGAAATGACGCCAATGGCCGGCGTAGGGCCTTAGGACGCAGGCCAGAATGGCCTGCCATGATCCCAGCTTCATATTGCTGAAAGAATTTTTCAAACGGTCAATTATATGTGAAGCTAGGGCAATTTTAGTGAAGTTGTTAGTGAGTTGGGGATTTTGCTCAAAAAGTGCCCTTCCCAGCCGCACACATGTGTATACAAAATATACCAAGTGCCCCCCCCCCCCCCCCTCCCGGGAATTTCACCCGTTTCGCGCAGAAACCCACCACCCCCCACCTGTTCTGAGCACTCCCATAAAAGGATTTATTTAAAACATGGGCCCCATGTCACCACATCAATTTTAAGAAATCTCCAGCCTCTTTCCATTTAACTAGTATGGGGGCTCTGGATGGGGGTCCCCATGTCGAATGTCGATCTTAAAAAATGGCCATGTCGCATGTCAATGTCGCTTAATAATGGCCATATCCTATGTCGATTTTAAGAATGGCTTATGTGGCCTGTTACTATGTTTTTTGGGCCTCATATGCATGTCACATGTCACTAGGCCTCATGTCGATTGTAAGAAATAGCCATGTCGCCATATGTCGATTTGCTGGTCCACACCCATTATATGTGGATGGAGCTGTGCTGTGGAGATTTCCAGCTTAATTATTCTGTGTACGCTCGATGAGGGCGATGGGTATGCTGGTGTGTACGCTCGATGTAGGCAGTGGGCATGATGAAAATTGAAAAAAAACCACGAAATTTCCCCCAAAAACAGCCAATGTAGCGCAACATAAAGTTCAAAATTGAAAGAAAGTGAAATTCCTCTTTCAAACTGCCCATTAGACGAGAGAATATTTCAAAATTGAATGAAAGCGAAAATTCCCCCAAAACAGTAAGTTTGGCGAGAAAAAAATCGAAATTGAAAAAGGTGAAATTTCCCTTTAAGACGGCCAATTTGGCGAGAAAATCCATGTTACCATGATCTGATGATAGATATACTTTTGTGAGAATCAACTGGAAAGTCGGGTTTAATAGTAGAGCCCCAGCTTTACCCGGCACAAAGACATACAGTTATACGTGCAATGTATGTACATGCCTTAACAATGATGTCTCGCACCCTTTAATAAGGGGGAAATTATTTCTTGTACAGTGTTCATTTCTATTCCTGCAAGAACTAAAAAGTACATCTATTGACTATGAATAGTCAAACATCATAAACAAAATAAGTATTTATTGAAGATCTGTTTGTCATAAAAATTGTAACACATCCTAAATTTATGATAATCATATTATGTCTTTCTCCTGAATTTCAGATGTCAACGCGGGGACAATGACTCATGTGTGCTCAGAGTGCGGTAAGGAATTTAGTCGGAAAGCCTCTTTAAAAGAACACATGATGACACACACAGGAGAGAAACTTCATGTGTGTGCAGAATGTGGTAAGGGATTTACTCAAAAAGGGGATGTCAAGAAACACATGAGGACCCACACAGGAGAGAAACCTCATGTGTGTGCAGAATGTGCTAAAGGATTTACTAGAAAAGGAGATCTCGTAAAACACATGAGGACACACACAGGAGAGAAACCTTACACATGCTCCTCCTGTGGGAAAGGATTCAGTCAGTTAGGTAGTCTTAGACTACACATGATGACACACACAGGAGAGAAACCTTACACATGCTCCTCATGTGGGAAAGGATTCAGTCAGTTAGGTAGTCTTAGACTACACATGAGGACACACACAGGAGAGAAACCTTACACATGCTCCTCATGTGGGAAAGGATTCAGTCGGTCAGGTGATCTTAGACTACACATGATGACACACACAGGAGAGAAACCTTACACATGCTCCTCATGTGGGAAAGGATTCAGTCGGTCAGGTAATCTTAGACTACACATGAGGACACACACAGGAGAGAAACCTTACACATGCTCCTCATGTGGGAAAGGATTCAGTCGGTCAGGTCATCTTAGACTACACATGATGACACATACAGGAGAGAAACCTTACACATGCTCCTCATGTGGGAAAGGATTCAGTCGGTCAGGTCATCTTAGACTACACATGATGACACACACAGGAGAGAAACCTTACACCTGCACTGACTGTGGTAAAGAATTCAGGACTTCCTCTGATCTTAGAAGACACATGAGGACCCACACAAGAGAGAAACATCATGGAGCATCGGAATCACTTCCTGGAGAAAGCAATGTATCATCAATACACTATCTAAGCTGTGAGAAGTGTGTGACAGGGTTTCTACATTTATCAAATATGATGCAGCATCTGGACCATGTTTGCCATTGCTCTGAATGTCAACCGTAAATGACAGCATGACAGTGGACAGGATAGTTTGTTGACTTACCTAGACATTTCCATCATATTAGAGAGTAAGGCGTCATGTTTAATGCATCCCATTTGTCAAACTTGAAAGATTTGAGATGTAATGTGTTCATCATAATGTGCCTGTTGTTCATATAGTTGAGTCATGGCTTGTGGTTGAGGCACATTTCCTGATGATAGTTACTGTTAACCTATTGCACTTATTATTATATTAAGCCAGATAGTTGAGGTTCTGGCATTCAGGGCAATTTATAAATCATTTAGAAATTGCCACGACGAGATAGACCTCTACTGCCCTCTTGTCGCCATGATGCATGTATGCATCAAAGTAAAAGGGTATCACAACAAAGTAATTCAGACACATTTTCAATGCAATGTTAAAGGTGTATTCCTCATATCGTTCACTGCATGCTACATCCATATATATATATATGCGTATTCCTCTTATTGAGTTAAAATGGTCATGAGAGCTTACAGTATCAGTGTAGGGTGAACCTGCACCCTATAATACAGTGATACATAGACATGCCTTATGAAGAAATGGTCATTTTGTAACACCAAGGGCAAAAAGAGGTGGGGTCTAAACCCCCCCCCCCCCCCTACCACACACATCCTATCCTATGGACCTTTTATACTTCAATTGAGTCTGAAATGAAGCTTTGAATTAAAATATATTGAACACACAGGGTTCATCTATTGCCGACGATCCCTTGTGTTGTAGTTTTGGGCATTATTTTGCCCCACCCCCTCATGGGGTCCACGTTTACTAAATGCATTTACCCCTGTTGTTAAAAAATGACCACTCGCTTCATAACATAAAGGAAAGGGCAGACACAGTTGTTATCTACAAATATATACAAATATACAAAGCCTGCATGGTGAATAATGCAAAACACTCTACTATAAGTCCCCAGATTTTCAGGCTGGCTAGGCTGTAATTTAACTGTCAAAAAATAGTTTCATTTCTAGTTTTAGAAAAACATAGAAAGGCTTTGCGGAGGGTGGGGCTAATTATGGGGCTTACTACTACAGCATGTCCGGTGAGAATAATGTCCATGTCGTTTTCAGCAACAACAAAGATTTCAGTTTAAAAAAAACTGTTTTCTTAATAGCAAATGCCAAATATGCCTTACAAAAAAAGGAGAAATGAATTGTGGTAAGCCAGTCGGGATTACCTGAACACAACTTCTTTTAAAGAGAAGGGGAGGGGGAGGGTACAGTCAGAACCTTTTTTTCACTAAATGACATTGTACACTAAATATGACGTCATTATGGTTGTACCCTATTGATGACGTCATTATGATTGTAAAGATTACATCATTATGACTGTTAAATATGACAGCAGTATGATTGTACACGTTTTATGACAGCAGTATGACTGTGGACTGTACATTCCATCATTACAGTTCAAACACTCTATATGACAATTTCATGACTTTGTATATTATGATTTTGCATTATGATTGTATACAGCCCATGACATTACGATTTTTACACCAAACCTGACATCATTATGACAGCATTATACATGACATAAGGCCACACCAAAGAAGGAGTTGATCAATGGATTTTACTTTTCAAAAACGTTTCGTGTGAGCGAAATTATTATTAAAGACTTTATGTTTGTCAATGGATTTTGTAGGTGGAAAAGTGGAGGGAGCAAAAATGCTTACTGTAAACGTAGATATTTTTGCTGGTAAAAACTTTCACGGATTTGCTAATAAATGCAATTTCGCTGGGATTTAAATTCTCGGATTTTGAAAAGTGGTAGTCATAAAGCTATAGTGGATAAATTTTCGCTCTGTAAATATTTTCGCGGATTTTAAAAGCCGCAAAATCTGTGAAAATATGTACAGCGCGATATGAAATACGTTTATAGTATTGAAAAAAAATGAAACAAGCAAAATCCATTGATTTCTGCAAATACAGTGCGCGAAATCCATTGACCAACTTTTTAAAATTTTGGTCTAGCCTAAAATATGATTTGTGTACAAAATAAGTATAGTATCGTTATGACTACATCAATGTACTACATTCCTGTGCCACAGACTTAGCGCTGTACATGACGTCAGTCCTCATGGCGTATTTGCGGCCGGATTCCAGCGTGGAGCCTTCATGGAGGATGTCATGTTGGAAGACCAGCACCATACCTGTGGGGTGGACAATAAGGAAACGTGTTAGGGAGTGATCATTTTTTACACCACCCCTACCCAGTCCAAGGGTCGACATTTGTTAACCCGCCCCCTCCCCTTACGGACGAAAATTGGTGCGAGCTCGGGCCCTTTGAAGCATGGTAACGCACTGGCTTTTTGGCTCAAAACAGGTTAAATTTGTTGCCCCCCCCCCCTTGATAAAAAATGATCAAAGGCAGCATGATTTCAGTTCATGTTCATTTGTAATCACAATGGACCAATACAGAGCCCACGAGGACCTTAAGCCTAAAAAGAAATTGTCCTCCTGTATCCCTACCGACCCTACGTTTTAGGGGCCTACCCTAATTATTTTTAGACTTTTTTTTTTCAATTTTTGACCAAATTTATGACACTTTTGGTGTTATTTACCACCAAAATTAATTATTTTTACTAAAAAATAAAAATGAAGATAAAATTTAAAAAGGCGATCTACTGACCCTACTTTTTTGGGGCTACGTTACCTGAAAACAACTTTTTTTAGGCCTTAGCTTCACTGCACTGGCATGCATTGGTGTACATGTACTCTAATATATTATATTCATTCAGGAACATGTTTACTTAGGTAGTGCTAAGAAAATCAATTATCCCAGAAACTATTGCATCAGTCAAAACCTATCTACTGAGGAAACCATATACTCAAGACAGATGTCAAATTAAGCAAGAAAAATGTATAATAAAAAATTGATAATAAAACGTATTTTGTTCAACTTGAACTCTGGTTTGACTCACTGAGTTGGAATATGATAATTATTAGGTTTTACACTTGGAAAGCCTCCAGAGAATACCTCTAGACGATATAACATTGAATGGCCTGTGGCTTACTTCGCCTCTAGAAGTTGAATCGATAAGCATTTATTATGTATTTAATTAGAAATAGAATATTGTCTACACCATACTCAATAAAACCAGGCGAACACAGTTGTCCATCCTCTACCGGGATGTGAGTGAGTAAAATCAAAGCAAATGAATAAAATATAGAAAGGTGCACAGATCTAACAAAAGAACACAAGGCTACACGTTTTGTTTTAGGCTGAAAGAAGCTGAAATTTGTCTGTAATGTCATGAAATTTTGTAAAAAAAAAATATAAAAAATTAAATTAAAACAATTCCCAAGGCCAAGCCCCTTCAACCCCACAAGAATGTTATCAATGTCATGGAAAATTGAATTTTTGTCATAGAAATGTCATGGAATATCAATCTTTTTTTTTTGTGGGAACCCTGCTTTTGATATTAGTTAGTCGGCCTAGGTTACAAACTTACCAGTTTTGGGAACACACTCTACGTCTTCCTCCGGGGTCTCGCTCGCTCCCCACCGGGTGGACAGGAAAGTCGTACTGCCCCCTGTAAAACCCTGCAACAATTCAATTTTAAATTATTGACTCAGGTTTACTCTGAGTCTTGTGCGACGGGTAGCAGGGGGTCTCTCAGCCTAAAATTTAAAACAGCTGTCATTCCTTCAAAATTGGAGCTTTTTCTCTCAATTTTGTGTCATTAGATGCGGTACAATGTTGTCCTTCCTATGTAATCGCGCTTTAATCCATTTTCAAACGCTTCCCCCTGAAAAGCATGATTTTAATTTTGTGTCTAAAATGGTGGTAATTTGCTTCAGCATAGAGCCCTATGGGAGCCTGTAGATAACCCTTGACATTTAACAGTTACATATTGAACGGGCTCAGTGCTAAGTCAATGGGACAGATCTCGGCAGCCGACCAAACCGGGGTGAGACACTTTTTTTCAGCAAGCTTTGACTGGATCCAATGGTAATTTAACACAGGGAAGTACTACACTACTTCCCAAAGGAGATGCCATCCTATATCATATACTAGGCCCAACATACGCTGCAGTATGTTAGATACCGGTATGGTAATTTAATGGTAATTTAATATATATGTTGCTGTCCAGTGTTGTTCAATACATGACAAATATTTTGAGAACAAAAACAGACAACCCTGTAGTAGGATATAGCTCAGACCCTACTAAGCACTATTCGCTGTTACTTACAATATGGACATGGGAGCTTTTTATTCAGTGTGTGTCTGACATAGACGTGAGAGGACAAAAGACATAGATAGCCAAGATCGGGGAACATGAAAATTTGAATTTGGGCCTAAGTACCCCCCCAAAAGAAAGTCAATGTCCACATTTTTTTTGAGTATACCCTTCTTTTGCGCGGCTTGCCTCACTCGGTGTGGCTTTCTTAGGGCACCTGCGTCATGCGACCTATAGGTTGTGTGGTGCAGGCCTATAGGTAGTTGTGAGTTCCTGACTTGTGACGCACAATTTGGGTATGCTATCCGAAACAGTCCAGCCAGGATATAATAGGGGGAGCAATGGATGGATATGGATAGTGGACTAGGGTAAACCAAAGGTGCTGAATTCATTTCTGTTATGTGTAGGATGATATCTAGGTCGGAAAAAGGTCAAAATCAAGGTCAAAGGTCACATCTTTAAGAATCCCATTAATACAAGAGTGCACCCTTTCTCTTTCTTACTATGATAAATGATACATTTCCCTTCACACCTCTACCTGACCCTGAGTCTAGTTAACGGGGGAAGGGGAAGGGACTCGGGGTTGGGACTCGGGGGTGAGACTCGGGGGTGGGACTCGGGGTTGGGACTCAGGGGTGGAACTCGGGGGTGGGACTAGGGGTTGGGACTCGGGGTTGGGACTCGGGGGAGGGACTCGGGGTTGGGACTCGGGGTTGGGACTCGGGGGTGAGACTCGGGGGTGGGACTCGGGGGTGAGACTCGGGGGTTGGGACATGGGGTTGGGACATTAGCTTGGGATTTGGGGATGAACAATATTATTATATGTATACTGCTATATGATGATACTACATTTCCCCCCGAACCTGAGTCATTTGTGATGCAGTCACACGTTCGATTTTTTATCTTGGGCCACTCAAAAAGAAAAGTGGTTTCTCATCACCAAGGATTGAAAAATATGACGAGGGAGGCCTCTTTTTTTTCCCTCGAGAGCTAAGATGTATAGGATAATACATGTTTTTTATGACTAAAATCCACACTTTAGTAGTACGGAATTTAAAAGTGGGGAAAACGTAATTTCTATCCTACTGCATTACTGACAGGATTAGCTTTAATTTGATACTAAATATGACTATACCTGTCCATTTTTATCAATTTTAATAAAAAGTTTGTAAAAAAAAGTTTTCCTCAAAACCTGATTTTATGATGCGCATGGTGATGACAAACCATTTTATTTATTTGAGTGGCCTTATAACAGCAACAGGCAGGCAGGTTTCTGTGTTTCGTCTATTACAGCAAGGCAGAATGATTTTCATAATGTTCAAGGTGCAATAATGCAATGTCAAAATAACCACGACAGACTGACTGGTGACCTCATAGCAATACTAAGCTGCGTGTACAGACCTCGTTAGGGTAGAGTTGTACCGACCTCGTTAAGGTAGAGTTGTATGGTGATGTAGCTCTTCTCCCCGTTGTCCCGCCGGTAAGAGCCGTCCATGTGCGGTTGGAAGTACTGACCCGGCTCGTACTTCAGGAAACGTAACCTGAAAATACAAACATTTATAGCTTATCAACAATTTAACCCTTTTTGGACTACGGCATAATGTTTTAAGGCATCATGCCTTTTACCGTTATGAGGTATGAATGCAGCTCAGATGAGTTATACTCTACCTAATTTTCTCTTTTTTTTAAAGAAATTGTCAATGGATTTTGCTCGCGTGATTTTTTCAAAAATCAAGAAATTCTTTTGGAATTATTTTTCTCCTGATTCCCGCAGATCAACCAATTATACACTTTTTGACGTTGGTTCACTTAGGACTTTTGTCTGAGACTTGGTTCAAATAAAAGTCTCCGGCTCACTCTTCCATGACCAAAATCCATTGACAAAAAGAAATATTAAAAAAGAAGATTTTTTGCTCACTCGCATAATTTTTTTCAAAAGTGAAATCTATCGATCAACTTTTTGTTTTGGTGTGACCATATGCTCGAAAAAGCAAAGAATTTTGTTGGTTTAAAAAATGAAAATAAAAATGTATTTTTTTTTAATTGTTTCTTTTGGTGGCCTTTTTTCTGATCAAAGCCAGATTTGGGAGTTGGCAAAAAATCTCCCTCAGAAAAAATTAAGATGTTCCCCACTCCACTTGATGTAAGGTTAAAATCCACAGACCAACTTTTTTATTTGGTGTGGCCTTACCTCTCGTTGAGTCCCATGACGCGTTTGCCGGCCCACTGAGCGGGGATGTGGTCCTTGATCCGCTCCCACAACCACACGGCCTCCTCCTCAGAGTCCCAGATACACCGCGTGTTGTTACGGACATCCGTCATCAACATCTGTCTGGGGACGGGAATAAGCAAAATAAAAAAAGTTTCAGGTGACATGGGATGAAAATCTAGGGTCGGTAGGTCGGATTTTTTTTTAATTTTACAGTCCCTCTTCGATACCAAAAAAGTGTAAAAATTTTTTAAAAAAATCTAAATATTTATAAACATAAAATTGACCCCAAAAAAGTGTAAAAATATAAAGATTTCTTCAAAATTGCATAAAGAAAAGTAGGGTCGGCCCTGTTTTGATAGGGTCGGTCGGGTGACCTGAAACAAACCTTTTTTTTTTGGCCTAAGCAAAATAAATAGAGTAGATCCACACAGAGTCCGACACTGGTATTATCTATGTATGATACAGGGTCCCCACCTCTCATGGAAAGTCATGGAATTTTGTAAAAATTTGCCATGTGTCATGGAATGTCATGGAAAATGAAAATAATGGAATTAATATCACAAAATCTCCTAGAAATTTTCATTCTTGGTTTTAGAAATTTTCTCGGGGGCCAAGCCCCCCGACCCCCACAAGAATATTATAAGTGTCATGGAAAATTGAGATTTTCGTCATGGAATGTCATGGAAATATCATCGAATTTCAATCTGAAATTTTTGTGGGAACCCTGAATTGATAAGAGCTGTGCTGGCGATTTATTAGGGAAAAGGACACTTAAATTCTACCATTATTTACAAATAAAGAGATTGGCGCGCTTGAACTAAAACAAATCTAAGTGTCCATCTCAAGATAACTTACATTTTTTTAATAAAAAATTCTGAATATACCTATGATTGTTCAAAAAGGGTGTGTGTTGGTGGGTTTTTTTTTGCAGGGTTTCTTCTCAAAACTGGGTGGCCTTACCTGCCGTAGCCCACGTTGACTAGTGCGGCGTCGTACCCCATCTCCTCCGTCCTCTCTATGTACTGCTCACACTCCTACAAACACACCACTCGGTATATCTCTAACTCTTTTCTTTAATGTTGATAAAGCTTAACATCATGGCAGTAATGCAATAATCTAAATAGATGGGGCATTCTGAGTTGAACATTTACCTCTGGTTTTTTTTTTTTTTTTTTTTTTTATTTAGTCCTCATACCGTACAACATGGTCTTCCTGACTAATTTTTCTGGCTCACCTGTATATGTATGCTTAATTAAATGTTACATATATCAATATCACATAAATGACTTCATCGGAACAGGTGAACACATTTGGCTGTCAAGAGACAGACTATCAACAGGAAACGGGAAATTGCAGATTTAACTATTATGTACAGTGATTGATGAGTATATATAAAATGAGAAGAAGAAGTCGCATATGATTTGGATTATGAGGCCGTAGGCCTGGGTCCCCCCTGAAAGGAAAAGGAAGTGCAGGGGATTGATGAAACTTTAATATCATGCCAGTAATGCAATCATAGCTGTACATTACCTGAGGTGTGAGCACGTTCTCCAGTACAAAGGCCAGCTTCTTCTGCCCTAGCGGCAGCTGGATGTCCCTCTTGACGATGTCGGGGTCGGGGCCGGGCGTCTCGTCAGCGTCCGTCATGGTTATACGTGTAGTGTGCTGCGGGCTGCGCGTCTCCTCAGCGTCCGTGGTGGTGGTGGGCGTCTCCTGAAGGCCCTCAGTGATGGTGGGGGTGGGGGCGGGAATGTTCTCAGTGGTTGTGGGGGTGGGGCTGGGCGTTTCCTCTGGCGTAGAACTCATGGTGACAGTTTAACTTCTGCAGAGAGCAACCATTATACATTATACTATAGGACTAATGATATGTCACGTTTGTAATTAACGATCAACTATTTGGGGGCTCTGGGTGAGACGGGTGGCGGTCTCATGCCTCATGTATATCATTATTATTTCATTTGTACACATTATTTTTACATTGCTTCAATGCAGAAACTAGTTTTTTTTTGTAACAGTCTACGACCACTTCCTGCTTCTTATAATATAGTCATTGTCATGGTCATGATAATTAGCCAATTTGACATACATGTGATGTAGAGTCGATGATAGAGTCTCCTGGGTGCTGTTTCTCCACAAATTTGCGGACCTCCGTATATATTTGCGGACCTCCAAAAATTCATGGAATGTGCATTCCGCAAATTTGTGGATGTCTACAAATTTGTGGATGTCCGTATTTGTACGCTTAAGTATAAAAAAAAATAATTTATTTATAATTTTTATTTTCTCCACAAATATATGGAATATGTATTGCGGACATCCCCAAATTTGGGGAGGTCCGCAAATTTGTGGAGAAACAGCACCCTGGTGTAAAGTGTAAGTAAGTGTGTATATGGATAGAAGGAGACAGGACAACCGGATCCAATGAAGGTTCAAATCAAACTGTTTATTTCATATCTCTCCCAGTCCCACCTCCTCTTAGCTCATTAATATTCATGAGGCAGAGCCTCTACAATCAGTACAGTACCTGTAGGCAGGTAATCAGGGTTACATAATGCTGATAGGGGAGACCACCAAGCACATTACTTGTCCCACATTCAGACTAAAATATATAACAGTTATCCATTTATAATTAGTTATAAATCATATCTCGTTGAGCTATATCCAGCACCATTATTAATATTCATAATTCATTACCTTATACACTGTTATGTAATCATATCGTTTATTCTATTTCCTGATTCCTATATATGTCATTCTTACTAATCTTCAAAGGATCATATCTTACACTGGGGTCATTGGGTGTCCTGCTATGTGTCAGGCCTGGTGTGTACAGGAAGTTTGCCTGATAAACCATTTGTATACTAACAACTATTCCACAAACAAGCACATATAAGTTAATATGGAAGACTTAGTGTTTAGAGATAGGCATGGGCCCTCCATTGGCCACCTAAAGCTTTTACCTTATCTGCAATGATGACCTCTAGTTCACCCCTACTGAAACATGGGCACATCTCACCAGTCAAGTATGATAAAACTTGGCTGGCCCGCTATAGCTATGTTGATAACACAAAAACAGTAATTGATATTAAAGACCAGCATCACTAACTTCCTGGTCACCCAACTACCTGAGTCACGCTGTGACTGAAATGATAATTAGGCCACTCCGAATTATATCCTTGTTTCTCATCACCGCGCGCGTCACCAAAATCGTGTTTTGGGATTTTTTACTATTTTTTTGCAGATTTTAAAGGAAAAGTTGAGAATAATGAACAAATATGTGCATATTTGGTATCAAATTGTAGCTTACAGTGACACGAATACAATTGGCCAGAGGAAGTATACTTATTCAAAACGTTTGTAGATCATTAGTAGTATAGTATGTATCGGAACGGGACTATAGTTAAGTACTGTTTATTACTCAATCGACCTGCAGCCAATCAGAGGCCTCCCTTTTGGCGGGAAATTCAAAAGCAGCCAATGAGAGGCCTCCCTTTTGGCGGGAAATTCAAATAGGTCACGTGACCGGAAGTGACCTACTTCCGGTCACGTGACCTTTGGGCGGGAAATTCAAATAGGTCACGTGACCGGAAGTGACCTACTTAAGAGGGTCACGTGACCACCATGTTGGCGGGAAATTCAAATAGGTCACGTGACGGGAAGTGACCTACTTAAGGGGGTCACGTGACTACTAGGTTGGCTTTCAAAATAAGTCACTTGAGATTTTGATGGATAAATAAATTTAAAAAAAGAAAAAAAAAGCAAGCTGAAAAAAGCTTGCTAAAAAATAATTTAAAAATGTGGCTCTTTTTTTCTAGGGGGAGAGGGGCACTCTGGGGGGCACTCTTTAAGATGCATGGGGGGGGAGGGGGGGAGGGGGGGGGGGGAGGGGCAGGGTTTTTTAAGAGTGAGACTCGCTTCTCTGCCCTCTCTAAAAGAGAGGGCAGAGAGGCGAGTCTACTTACCATGAAAGGTATCATGATCGCGTTTATGATGATGTGCATCATGATGTGACTATCTTACAACCCTATGAGAAATAAGCAAGACATGGGCGTACTTACACGGGCTATTTGTAAACTAATTTCTCTTGAATCTATTAACAGCTCACATTTTTTTTCTTAGATGACATCTGACAGCTGCTTGCTAGGCTAAGATATTGTTAAATAAACAACTTGGAAAGCTAATTACAGTTTTCTGGCTTGAAATATAGTCTTTCAACAGACTTTTTTTCTCATCTTACACAGAGGCAAATATCAGAGACACCCAATGGCGCTTAAACTGCTCTCAGCCAAGGGTCGGGCACTGCTGGACTATAATAGACGGGTCAAGGACCGTTCTACTGTGGGTCAGGCTAGGTCGGACATTCAATAACGCAACTTTAGCAAAACTTGCTTAAAAGTCTGACCATGCGAGATCCTTATGCCTCAGTCTGTCAATGCTGTCCAGACTTTCAAGCAAGGTTGTCAAAGACCTACCTGTCATTGAATGTCCGACTTAGCCTGCCTGACCCTCAGTAGAACGGTCCTTGACTCATCTATTATAGTCCAGCAGCGCCCGACCCTTGTATGAGAGGGGTATTGACACCATTGGCTGACTCTGATAATTCGCCTGTGTGCACGAGGGGAGGAGAGGGTTTACAGCTTGCGCTTATAGAGCACTACTAGTGGAGGTTTGGATGAGGAGGCTATGACATATGATGTTTGTCTTAAAAAATAGCCATGGCGCATGTCGATGTCGCTTAATTATGCTCATATCTCATGTCGATTTTAAGAATTGCTCATGTCACCTGTCACTGTGTTTTTCAAGCTTCATGTCAAATGTCACTAGGCTTCATCTCGACTTTAGTGGTCCACACTGCTGCTGCTGCTGCTGCTGCTGTCGGTGCTGCTGCTTGTGCTGCTTGTGCTGCTCATGCAGCAGCTGCTGGCTGCTTGTGCTGCTGCTGCTGCTGCTGACAGATGCTACTGCTTGTGCTACTGCTCGTGCAGCAGCTGCCAGCAGCTGCTGAAGCAGCTGTCAGCAGCTGCTGGCTGCTTGTGCTGCTGACAAGGTCATGGGGGCTGCTGCTGACGATGTCACGGATGCTGCTGACAAATGCTACGGCTTGTGCTGCTCGTGCTGCTTGTGCTGCTGAAGTCGCTGCCAGCTGCTTGTGCTGCACGTGCAGCTGCTGCTGAAGCCGCTGCTAGATGCTGCTGCTTGTGCTGCACGAGACTGAGTAGCCGCTATTCGGCGTTTCACTCCTTATGTACCCTGTCCTAGTTAATCCTCTTAAACGGCTGAAAAGGCTCTCTCAGCACAGAGACTCTACTCAATGTAAGAGATCAGTTAAGTAAGTTTTCACATGCCACCTGACTACTGCGGGAGGGTTTAGACTTAAGCAGCTTAGTGCACACACGTGTCTGTTAGAAAAGCTACCTGCACACCTGCCTTCCTTTTTCACTAGTATTTACCCCCTGCCGACTTATAAGGCACCTATACACGCCTTCTTGCTTCTAGAGCTAAGCTGACTGGCAGCTATTTTAAAAGAGAATACTCGTTACCTGTATAACGGATAAGAGAGTTATGAGATTAGCGTGTGTATACAAAAAAAAACAAAAAAAAAGCTACAGGGGGCGCGTGTCTGTCTGTGAGGTAGAGACCATGTGGTAAGCGACTCAAGTGTAAAACAACAGCACCTCCTCTTGTCGCAGTGAGTGGTGTGGACGGCGGCTGGCTAGTTGAATTTAAGCGTCAGCTTGAAAGATAAGGCCAAATAAAAAAAAAAGGTTTGTTTCAGGTCACCCGACCAACCCTAGCAAAACAGGGTCGACCCTACGTTTTTTTTTTTAAGCAAGTTTGAAGAAAATTTCATATTTTTATACTTTTTGGGTCATTTTTAGAATTTCCACGGAGGATGGCTAGTACTTTCATGTTAAAAAAATAAAATAAAATAAAATAAAAATCCGACCTACCGACTCCAGTCTTTCTGCCCATGTTACCTGAAACATTCCTTTTTTATTTTTTTTTGGCTTAATCCGTTCACGGGCTGGCGCGTCACACCTGTCGTTAATCACCCCCTGTAGTCTTTGTATACACAGGTGACTCGGCTTTATCTCTTCACCAGCTATAATCCCATATACATGTAGCGCACGTTACACTCGTTAATTCTCTTTTCATGCTGATGGATTAGGGGTGGAAGGGTTCAGGTGAAAAGCGATTTGATTCTCTCTGGAAGAGGGTTGGAGCTCTAGGTGAAAACAAGCTTAGAACATCCAGATTAGCTGCTCTCTCGGCTATATAAAGAGCTTCATTTTTTCTAATCTCTGCCCACTTCGTCTTGTTGTACACTATCAGTCACGAGGCAGACGCTGGAAGTAGCAGATGTTTGCAGTATGGTTTACACAGAGGTTACCTGCTAATAGGATTTTGTCAGAATAGGGTGAGTTGCTATTAAAATGAACATTTTAAATGGGTTGTTAATATGGTATCTGATGTTAATGAGCTAACACCTAACATTGAGGATTATGACCTCCCAGAGGGGCGTCTCGCCAAATTCTCCAGTCTTGACTATAGTCTTAACTGTCTAAAGACTGTGGAGCACGTTAATGGGTGGTCTCCTTACTAATTTCACTTGACCAGGCCGGCAGGGTCAACTAGGCTAGGTAATTACAACCACAAGGGCGGCTACTCAACATGCAAGTAGACCTACTACTACGAGATTGTCTTTTGACCACTCTGCCGCCGCCTGCTAGTCTGGCGATTACATGCTCTAGTATAGTTCTCCGCTCTTTTCGTCAGATGACGCCACAATAGGGTTTTTGTACATTTCCACGATACTCGCGAACATTTTAAACGCATAATGACCTATAATAAGCAACAAAGCACACTTCTAATATATTGAATATAAGAAACATGTCAACGTTGTGTATTTCTGATAGAATGAGGCAGATTCTTTGAAATATCAACTAAACTATAGTGAGATTGAAAATACTACACCATATCTAAAGCGATATAAAAGCTATATAAAGTCAGAACCTCTGACGGATCGGTAGGATCACTCAACCATTCGTCCTCGAAAGCAACACACGGTTCCCGTCCAACAGGACTTTGAGCCTTGACGCTTTTGAGGAGGATTGATCTCATGCTGCTTAACATGTGGTGTAATTAATCAACACCGCGGCCCCTCTTTAGGGGCCACACAATAAACAAAGAATAAAAAAGGGTAGGACTTAGGTTTAAAGTGAATCTCCCAGGATTTTGGCGAGGTCGACAAAGGAGGAGATAACAGATTAAACTGCAGGAGACTATACGCAAACCTTGATACTCTCAGAGGGGGAGCTCCATATTGCGGACCTGTGGTCAAGGTAATTACAACCACAAGGGTGGCTACTCAACATGCAAGTAGACCTACTACTACGAGATTGTCTTTTGACCACTCTGCTGCCGCCTGCTGGTCTGGCCATTACATGCTCTAGTGTAGTTCTCCGCTCTTTTCGTCAGATGACGCCACAATAGGGTTTTTGTACATTTCCACGATACTCGCGAACATTTTAAACGCATAATGACCTATAATAAGCAACAAAGCACACTTCTAATATATTGAATATAAGAAACATGTCAACGCTGTGTATTTCTGATAGAATGAGGCAGATTCTTTGAAATATCAACTAAACTATAGTGAGATTGAAAATACTACACCATATCTAAAGCGATATAAAAGCTATATAAAGTCAGAACTTCTCACGGAACGGCATCTGCAACAGATCACTCAACCAGGTGTCTTGAAATGCCACACAGGGTTCCCGTCCAACAGGACTCTGAGCCTTGTCGCTTTTGAGGAAGGTTTGATCTCATGTTGCTTAACATGTGGTGTAATTAATCAACACCGCGGCCCCTCTTTAGGGGCCACACAATAAACAAAGAATAAAAAGGGTAGACCTTAGGTTTAAAGTGAATCTCCCAGGATTTTGGCGAAGTCGACAAAGGGGTAGATAACAGATTAACCTGCAAGTGACTATACGCAAACCTTGATACTCTCAGAGGGGGAGTCTCATTTTGCGGACTTGTGGTCAGTTCTATCCCTTCTAGGGGGCAGGTTGCATGTCGTAAATGTCTACTACAGACATTGGGATATATTGTTAATCTTACTCTAGGGTCTCCATAATTAGACCCTGAATCCGTTGTTAAACGGGTGTGAGGGGGTGGTAACTAATACTTATGAGATGTTAGCTTAGTTCATAGTCTCCTTACCAATTTTCACTTGACCAGGCTGGCAGAGCCAACTAGTCTAGGTAATTATAGCCACAAGGGCGGCTACTCAAGATCTAAGTAGACCTACTACTACGAGATTGTCTTTTTGGTCCTTCTGCTGCTTAGTTATTACATCCTCCAGTCTAGCTCGCCACACCCTTTGAGCAGCACCACCATTGCCTCGGTAAAAGTGTAGGGTGTGTGCTTTCCACCTTCAGGTATCCATAGATTCGATCACTATCACCCCCCTTGAAATGACTTCAGCTGTTAATTAGGGCGTAAAGCCACCAACCAAGTCCCTGTCAAAAGATGTGAATAACGAAACGCGCTAGTATAGTTCTCCGCTCTTTCGTCAGATGGTGCCACAATAGGGGTTTTGTACATTCCTACGATGCTCGCGAACATTTCAACGCATAATGAGCTACATAGGCAACAAAGCGCGCTTCTAATATATTAAAATATAAAAAACAATTCAATATTGTGTATTTCTGATAGAAATGAGGCGGTTTCCTTAAATACCAACTAAACTATAGCGAGATGAAAAATACCACACCATATCTAAGGCTTTATAAAAAACTATAGAAAGTCAGAACCTCACACGGATCAGCATTCTGTTTGCAACGGATCACCCCTGACCCACTGGTCCTCGCATGCCACACACGGCTCTGCCGTGTTTGAGCTTTGAGGTATCACCCATCAAGTGATCCATGCTGCCCAACATGAAGCGTAATTAATAGCTGCTGTTGCATAGCACAGTGGCAGCATCTAACTAACTCTAAAGAGTTAGTCGGCCCCTCTTTAGGGGCCACACAATAAACAAAGAATACCCTGAATCTGGGACCTGCGGGCGAGGGCCCCAACTGTGAAGTCATTATTGGCCACATTGGTAATATCAATTAAAACTTTAGACAACACCCACCTTAAGTATCATTAACGGACAATATCAATGAACTCAGCATCCGCCTGGTTACCACATTTAGCACCAATTTTACAACTCACAGGAGCCACACTAGCCTCACCGCGCTTTTTATTGCTCTGCTGATTTCTCCAATCCAAAACATGAGGTATCTAGTCTAGCTGTGAGCTCATTGGGCTAAACAAAAAAATAATCCGTGTTCAGGTAACATGGTCCAAAAAAAAATAGGGTAGGTCTACGTCGCCTAAGGCGACGAAAGCGCGTCAAAGCGTTTACAGGGTTCGAGCCCGTGAGCTGCTCCTTGGGGCTGCAAAAAACGCTTAGACACTGAAATCCCATAGGGAAAAAATTTTGGGTTTTTGGACTTTAGGCCTTAATTTGAGGGTGATCCCGGGCTGATAGAAAAATAATTCTTGGACGAGCGGATAGCTCTGGATCTCTTTTATCTAAAACAGCGAAAAATTGATTATGGTTTCGCCGCAATTCATCCGACGGGAGGTAATCAGCCCCCCCCTCTGCCAATCAAGGCAGTGAATCTTGGCGACCGTGCGATCACTCACGGCCACCGCGACGAACCGACAGAAGAGATCGGCATCTTAGTATGATTCGTGTGACCTACTTAGAGGCTCACACGGTGGAGGTGTGTCCGGCGTTCGGCGCGCTGATTGGCTACTGGTGGGAGGCGCTGTGCCGCGTCAAGAACTTCACCTATTTGGGGCGGCTGTTAAAGGCGCACTGAGTTGAGGTGCACCTTTAAGCAAGAGCGCGATCCGGCCTAGTCTTGCGGACCTCTGTTTAGAGAGTGTAGCAAGCGGCTATGTCGCGCTCTCCAACCACAGGCTTAACAGTGGTCCGCAAGACGCGTGCACACACAGACCGAACAGACACACACAGACCCACACACCCACACACTCCTATCAGTGAGACGTCTAGCAGATTCGGGAGAGGCGACCAGGGAGGTACTCTCGGCTAGCGGCCACTAATTGCCTGTTTAGATAAGGCACAGAAACAAGGGTGATGACAGACTACGTGTTCAAGCAGCCAACATGCCCTGACACTTGATAATGGATGTGGACCGCTAAATTCGATATGGTGACATGACCATTTCTTATAATCGACAAACGACATGAGGTCTAATGACAAGTGACATGAGGCCCAAAAAATCATAGTGACAGGTGACATGAACATTTCTTAAAATCGACATGGGATATGAACATTATTAAGTGACATTGTCATGTGACATGGTCATTTTCTAAGATCGACATTCGACATGGGGACCCCCTATCCAGAGCCCCTTGATAGATGACAGCTGTTGTGTGTAAGAAAAGTGTATGCCTCACAATCAAAAGATGATAAAAGGTTTTATCCCACTCGATGTGGGTTTTGAATCAAATATCAAGGGATCAAATATCAGATCGATATTTGACGTCGTCAAGTGATATCTGACGTTGTCAATCACTTTTACTATGTAGTCAAGGTCGTAAAAACAGAGCCCCCTGATTGGTCAACAGCATGAATGAAAGTTGCATCTCAAACTTTTAATACTCGGTATGGGGCCCCGTGGGGTTGGGACCAATATTTGCAATTTTCGGAAATACTGTCGAGAATTTCTAGATGGAAACACCTTGTCTGGGGTAATTTGACCTCTACTCTTCGATATTCAAGTAATACTCAAGCTATTCTGACTCTAAACATGAGTAAAACGGTCATTTACCAGCGTTATCGGCAGCGCCGACATCAACAACTGCTGATCTCCCTTGGTTACATGACCCAGCTCCGTTTCTAAGGCCTCATGGATCGGGGCCCTGAAGGGGGATCTGCAGAGGCCCTATATCGGGCCCTAGATATGTACATTATATTAATATCTCATAACTTAATTTACTCTAAAATCTTTTGATAGTTCATAACCTTGACCCTTATCTCCTTTTCTCGCGGGATAAAGATAGAATTTGGTTGTTGGCGTGGCCTCTCGTAGATATCTGCTCTTCTCCACGACACCTCTCGAGCCCCCTGCGGGGCCTCTAGGGGCTGCTAGACGTCTCTCTGCTATGTAGTGTGGGATGTAAAAGAACCCTTGTCTCGGTAAAAGGGCCAATAGATTCGATCACCATCACCGCTCTTGAAATGACCATAGCTGTTAACTAAGGCGTAAAGCAACCCACACACCCACACACCCACACACTCACACATTTTTCTGTATGAGCCTTCAGACCTCAAGCTGCTCAGTGTACGGGACTAGGTTTTGTCATAGGCCCTACGGACGCTACTCAAGGTAAAAATAAGAGAGCTGTCTCACCATGACATTGGGCTGGCTGTAGTTTTTTATGTTTCGGTACCTACAACCAAAACAGCCAGTACCCGCCCCAGGGCTTCATGTCGCACGCGGGAAAAGTATAACGGTGGCGCCAACTGTCGGAATAGCGGGTACACTACGTCAGTAGTTCTTTTGTTCTCCGCTGAGTGACTGGGCGAAATGTAGTCGGTAGCTCTATTTTCTGTGCACTGTTCTGTTCATTTTCTACACTTAACACTTAAATAGACCGCGTGTTTGTACAAGCTAACCGTTTTTATCAGTGCAAAAATTAAATAAGCATCGGATAGAACACTAAAAAATGAGAAAGTAATCCGGCGCTTAGTATAAGGCACCAGTTTTATCATGAGACACCGAAAGTCTGGTTTTTTTAAGGTGGATAAGACAGTCGACTGAGAGCTCCCAACTAACCAAAAACGTACCAGAGGGAGAACGTACCCGACAGGGCAGGGGCCTTCTACACCCCGGCTCTGATTGATGAGCAAGCGACAAGTGCTACAGAGGGCCTATTCCTCTTTTGAGGTGGGCCCGAAATTGAACAAAAGAATAAACTCAAGAAAAAGCCTTAGGCTTAAAAGAGTTGTAGATACTGATTTTAACGAAGAAGTCACATTCATTAGTTTACAAATAGCCCGTGTAAGTACGCCCATGTCTTGCTTATTTCTCATAGGGTTGTAAGATAGTCACATCATGATGCACATCATCATAAACGCGATCATGATACCTTTCATGGTAAGTAGACTCGCCTCTCTGCCCTCTCTTTTAGAGAGGGCAGAGAAGCGAGTCTCACTCTTAAAAAACCCTGCCCCTCCCCCCCCCCCCTCCCCCCCTCCCCCCCCATGCATCTTAAAGAGTGCCCCCCAGAGTGCCCCTCTCCCCCTAGAAAAAAAGAGCCACATTTTTAAATTATTTTTTAGCAAGCTTTTTTCAGCTTGCTTTTTTTTTCTTTTTTTAAATTTATTTATCCATCAAAATCTCAAGTGACTTATTTTGAAAGCCAACCTAGTAGTCACGTGACCCCCTTAAGTAGGTCACTTCCCGTCACGTGACCTATTTGAATTTCCCGCCAACATGGTGGTCACGTGACCCTCTTAAGTAGGTCACTTCCGGTCACGTGACCTATTTGAATTTCCCGCCCAAAGGTCACGTGACCGGAAGTAGGTCACTTCCGGTCACGTGACCTATTTGAATTTCCCGCCAAAAGGGAGGCCTCTCATTGGCTGCTTTTGAATTTCCCGCCAAAAGGGAGGCCTCTGATTGGCTGCAGGTCGATTGAGTAATAAACAGTACTTAACTATAGTCCCGTTCCGATACATACTATACTACTATCATTAACTTCTTAATCATTAAAATGGGAATGAGAAATTTGCAGAGAGCCTAGATCCCCTACCCATTAGCCCTTCAGCGAAAAAGAAAAAAACAAGAAAAAAACATCCGCATCAGATTTCTCATGGCTTAGTGAGGAGAAACGAGGATATCATTTGGAGTGGCCTTAGGGGTACCAAGATAGTGACAGGAGGTGACGGAGGGCTTGAAAAATATGTGTGTACTATTATATAGATGACGTCATATCCCACAAAACAACACAGTAGTTGTGTTACCCGGTGTATACATGGGTGTAACTGTATGGATTCTCCCCAGCACGTATACCATGGTCAGATGGTCAGGTCCGGGAGTTTGGGTTAAAACTAATATTTCTGAAACATATACACTCAAAAAGTACACTTGTCTCCAGACTCTTCCAAGTGACGGTCATGAAATAAACGAGTCAAAAACTTGTCTAAGTGACAAGGAAGCGGGTCTTCTAGCTGGAGATAGAATACCCACTTGGAATGTGCCAGCCCAAAACCCGACATTTGCCAGCTCCAGATTCTATTTGTGGGATGGTAACCTCATAGGTTAGACAACTTTTGACTCGTTTATTTTAGGATAGTCACTTAGACGAGTCTTTCAGTGTAGATGGACATACAAGGGGGTATAGATGGGGGTTCCCCATGTCACATGTCGATTTTAAGAAATGGCGATGTCACATTTCTATATATATATCGCTTTAAGTGAATAATGCTCATGTCCCATGCCGAGTTTAAGAACTGTCCATGTCCCATGCCACTAACTTTTTAAGTCTCATGTCGCATGTCACTAGGCCCCATGTAACATGTCGATTTTAAGAATGTCAAAATATCGAATTTAGGGAGTGTTCATTTATTAGTTACAGGGGGGGGGGGGGCGTAAAAATTTCCGACTCCTCCTGAGGGGGGGGGGCGTAATAATTTCTGACCCCTCTTGGGGAGGGGGCGTAAATATTTCAGCCCCTTTTAAGCAAGAAAGCCTGCACATTACTATAGTTCAAAGGGGGGAGGGAGGGCGTGAATCGCTCTACGCGCTCTCGGGGGGGGGGGGGGCGTAAAAGAATTTCGCCCCTCCGCGCGAAATCTCACCATCCCCCCCTGTAATCAATAAATGAACACTCCCTTAGGGGTTTATAGACTATACCCACATACAACAGTATTGAATATAGATAGGCCTCATAGAGGTTCCACTCACCTCCCTCAGCTGCAGCTACCCTGACTGTGTGTGAGGTCCTGGAGGTGTGTCCAACATGTATATACCACACCAGCGTGTGTCACCCCCTGTATAGAGGCTTCAGGAATTCCCCAGAAGGAGGGAAACCTCACTCTGTTAGTGGTGGTGAAATCCCCGCCTGACTTGTGTGTACCTTAGTTATGGGGATACCACCTCCAGCAGCACCAGGAGGAGCTATTTATAGCACCTGTGACGCCATACTGCAGCAGGGAATCCTCATGGGCTGCAGGTATGGTGCCATTCTGCAGCAGAGGGAGTGATCAGAATGCCTCTCTGTGTTGTTCACTCTCCCATCAGTTTGAGCCACGAATCAAATTCAATTGCATAAGTAAACATGCATTATTCACCAGTGGGTAAGGGAGTGTTCATTTATTAATTACAGGGGGGGTGGTGAGATTTCGTGCAGAGGGGCGAACATTTTTTACGCCCCCCCCCCTCAAGAGCACGTGGAGCGTTTCGCGTGCCCCCTCGACGAAGGCCGTGAAAATTTTTCGCCATCGCCCCTTTGAACTATAGTAATGCGTGGGCTTTCTGAAAAGGGGCTTAAATTTTTACGCCCCCCCCCCCTCAAGAGGGGTCAGAATTTTCTACGCCCCCCCCTCAGGAGGGTTCGGAAATTTGTACGCCCCCCAAACCCACCACCCCCCCCCCCTGTAAGTGATATTAAAATGAACACTCCCTAAATATGGCTGTGTCCGCACAGAGAGGTACCGGTAATTGACCTGGGCGGGTGGCGCCATGCTACGGTACAGAATGGGTGTGGTGCGTCAGGTGCCTGGACGTGCTCTGAGTCACACTGACACGCGGGAGGAAACACTGGGGAACGTTCACAAATAACGTCACCCGATAGGTGGTGTGTATGCGGCTTGGGGTGGGGGGTGGGGGTGGCGAAAGGTGACCTTTAATAGTCAGTTTTCAGTTTCAATATTTTTATTGGCATAAAGAGTTCATATTACATAGGATTTTCACCCTCGCCAATATTGTAAATCAACAAAAATTAGTACAAATCACAGGTGCAACAGAGTAAAGATTAACAAATTCGTCAGAGGTGTAAAAGTACCGAGTCCACTGGTTGGGCTGTTCCATGAAGGAGGAAGTACAGTCTGTCTTCTTTGAATACTATACATATATATCGCTATACTTATAGCTATGCAACGCAAACATTATTTATCACTCACGATGCCTTACAATCACACACTTAACACCTGTTATACAAGAGGCAATGTCAGTGTTCTTACATGTTTACATAGTTTAGGCCCCCGACGCTGTAAAATATACAGTAGCACAGTGCCGCTCGTTAAAGACTAGCAAATATCATCGTCATATATTTGCAGGGAAATCTGCCCCAATGTAGGGGGGGGGGGTTCTTGAGAAATGTCCCAAAAATAGGCTAAGTGACATCATTTTTTGAACGTTCTCTTGGGTGGTAGATACGGGGGCAGAAGGAATTCCGAAAATTTTCTCTTTTTTTAAAGTCAATTGATTTAGCTCAACAAAGTGACGTTGATAGCAACAACAAAAAAACACTCGATATTAAAGCTTAATTGCACTGTGGGGTGCTTGCTGGGCTGAGGAAGTGTTCATTTATCAATTACAGAGGGAGTGGTGGGTTTGGGGGGGGCGTAAAAATTTCCGACCCCTCTTGAGGGGGGGAGGTAAAAACTTTAGCCCCTCAAAAAAGCCCAAGCGTTACTATAGTTTAAAGGGGGGTGGGCGAAAAATTCTCGTCGCCTTCCGCCAGGGGGGCCGTGAAATGTTCCACGTGCTCTCGAGGGGGGGGGGGGTGTAAAAAAAATTCGCACATCCGCGCAAAATCTCACCACCCCCCTGTAATTAATAAATCAACACTCCCTAAGCTGGCTCTAACATATTACACTTTAATCGCTATATCCCCTCATATCCACCATCGGGAAGAACCCAGAAGAATACAAACCTTGTCAATTTGAAGAGAAAATGTTTTTATTTCCTTAAAGAGTTTTGAAGTTCTACAATAAAGTAGAATTGCAATGGGATTACATTAGTAACTCTGAACTGAAACAGGCATATATAAACTCAAATTCTTAAAATAGACACTGGCGGCACAGGAGTTTTAGAAATAGACGGACTGAGACATTGTCATTGTAGTCGATAGAGATATCAAGAAACCCAGTTCTGCTTTAGTTTCAAATAACAAGTCTTTATTCAAGTATCCTGCTTATATCCATCATGGTTCGGACCTACTGAGGTTGCAGGTTCCTTAGTAGGGGGCACCATTGCTTGATCTGGTAACTGGCGAGATAAGCACTAATGCAGCAATCACAATGGGCACAAGCTGTTGGATGTGTCTTACGAACTTGGGCCAATGTCTTTGTCTCTGACCGGGTGCCAGCTCTGACCGGCCTGAATAAAAACGGGTTATTTAGGGCAGATGTAGATAGAATTTGGCTGAAACGGTTAATGGATGTTATGACTCTTTAAACTAGTAAAAGGAGGGTGTGGTAAGGGGTGTATGATATATATATATATATATATATATATATATATATATATATATATATATATATATATATATATATATATATATATATACATGTATATATATATATATATATATAGTAAACCCCTACATAGTCGTAGGGAGACATATGAATGGGCACAGTGGAAGCAATAGTAAAGTAGCAATTATCATGAGGCAGAGCTGCCATGCCTAACCCTTCAGATTCTTGATTTTCTTAATTCTATCATTAATGGAATTATGATAAGATTATGATATAAATGATTGGGTTTTGTGTAATAATAAATACTCATAAAATTATAATTATAATTACATGGAAGACCTTGACAGGATTTGCACTCTTATCCACTCTTGGGGGTCTGGATGGGGGGTCCCGATTTTGCCTGTCGATTTTTAGAAATGGCCATGTCGCACTGTCAATCTTAAGAAATGCCCATGTCACCATGTCGATTTTAAGAAATGCCCATGTCCCATGTCACTAACTCTCAAATTCCCCATGTCGCATGTCACTAAGCCCAAAAATGCCCCATGTCGCCGTGTCGAATTTAGTGGTCCACACCCATACTCTTTGACTTAAAGACCTTGTCGTATGACATGGCCCCCAAACTCTCCAGTTGGACCGCTGTGCTTCGCTTATGTTACTCAGAGATGAAAATTGAATTTCATGCTTGTATTTTCGTCTTAGCGTTTAAATACTCAAGGGCATTTCCCTGAAAAAATCCTGGGCTCAGATTGTTTCCTCTTCAGAGTTTGCATGTATGTACTATAGATAACCAGGGCGGGGAGCGCGGGCTAAGGGAGTGATCATTTTTTAACAACAGGGGGGGGGGGGTGGTGGGTTTCCGCGCAGAGCGTGCGAAATTTTTTACCCCCCCCCCCGGTCAAGGGGTCAACATTTTTTACCCCCCCCCCCTTAGGGTCGAAAATCGGCTCGCGCGCGGGCCCTTTGAAGCATAGTAACGGGCGGGCTTTTTGGCTCAAAACAGGTTAAATTTTTTTGCCCCCCCCCCCAGAGGGGTCCAAATTTTTTTGCCCCCCCCCCGGTCAAGGGGTCCAAATTTTTTTGCCCCCCCCCCAAACCCCCCACCCCCCCTGTTGATAATAAATGATCACTCCCTAATTTGAAGTGCTTCCCATGGGGGGGGGGGGAGGGGGTGCAGAGCCCCCCCCCCCTCAGGTCGGAAAGTCGCCGAAATTGAGGGCCTAAAGTCGGAAAGTCGCTTTTTTAGACTATTTTTACTATAGCATAATTTGTCAAAAAGTCACTAGCCTGTGACTAGGTCGCTTAAATCATTGCACCAGGTCTAAAAGTCGCCTGGAAAACAGCCCAGGTCGCCAGGTCGCCGGAAACCCCTCTGCAGTCACCCATGTCTTTGTAATAACTCCTATTTTTTCACCCATTGTTCCTATTTTTCGACTTTCAAAATTTCTATATTTTCTTTTTTGGGGCAAAATCTGGTTGGCACCCTTCCCCTGTCATTCTATGTCTAAATGGGAATCATAAAACGGTCTAGTGTCCGGATCAACTTGGCCCCAAGGCTGGTCTGCAGCTCCAAGCAGAGACAGCTTATTTAACTGATAGGGTGTTCAGAGCGGCCTGCCATGGCACAGACATCCAGCAGTTTTCCCCTCTTATTTACACTCATGTCTCATTTATGGCTAATTGACTCCAAAAAACACAGTTATGTTCACACTATCTGAAAGCTATGGTTTCATTCTACACAATGTGTGGTTTCTACAATGATTTGTACATTTCCACTTGTGGTTTTATATGAATGAGTAAGTAGAAAGTTGGGAGTGTGTGCTCCCTGTGCAGGCCCACATTTTGGCACTAATAATTGATAGCTGCCTAGCAGCTGCCCTGTACTAGAATAGATTTCTGGGAGAGGGTATTTATGCAGTCAATTCCTAATTGATTGGATTGTAATGCTAAGATATAGGGCTACATTTACATATATCCCACATGTTAAATGGACTACCAGATCCAGATCTACAGCTAAATATTTCCTAAAAGTCATGGAATCACCTTTAAAATAGAAGGGCATAAAAGTGTGGGACCATACATTTAATTCCCATATATGTTTACTATCTCCTGTCTGAAGAACAAAGTGATTGGAAAAGAATTAGCCCCCAGATTTACACTTATGTGGGTCCACCTTTTCTTAGGAGTAGTACATTCCCTATGTAAGTCACCCTCCACTGCATCTGGATCCCTGCCACTCACACTGTAGCAGGGGAGTGGTATTTCAGGACCAATCCACTGCATGGTTAGACAGGGCTCTCTTGTCCTCCCAAAACACTTTACTTTTTGCAGAGAAACCCCAATTTAACTATGTTCTAGTGGTGGTAGATTTACAATTCTTTCAGAATTCTCTTAGTTAAGATCCTGTCTATGTATCCTGTACAAAAAACGCAACTTTTCTGCACTCAATAAAAATGGCCTGAACGCCCTAGTCTCCGGAGCAAACACCGGCAAATCCATACGTTGTGCTACTCGTCACTGCTGCCGCATAGTAAATTCCCACAAGTACGATTTAATACGTGTGGGGGGCACTGGCCAATTGGAACGCCCGTACGTCCCACCGTCGCCAATAACGGCCAACGTAACAACCGTACGCGGCGACACTGCTCCGAGTAACATAGGGTAGCGACGTGGATCGATCTGCAGTCGTTTGCTCCGGAGACTAC